>CM033431.1:8750000-10000000 GCA_019425775.1 Rafetus swinhoei | reverse complement strand
GTATGTCTACACTGCCACCCTAGTTCGAACTAGGGTGGCTAATGTAGGCATTCGAACTTGCAAATGAAGCCCGGGATTTAAATATCCCGGGCTTTATTTGCATGTTCCTGGGTGCTGCCATTTTTAAATGCCCCGTAGTTCGAACTACCTGCCCGCGGCTACACGCGGCACGGACTAAGTAGTTCGAATTAAAGCTCGTAATTCGAACTACCGTTACTCCTCATTGCATATTTAAATCCCGGGCTTCATTTGCAAGTTCGAATGCCTACATTAGCCACCCTAGTTCGAACTAGGGTGGCAGTGTAGACATATCCTTAGGGAGTTATTATTTTGAAATAACCTGCTAGTGTAGACATAGCCAAAGGGAATAACACATTTGGTAATTCTTAAAATGCAAAGCACACCTTTCTTCCTCCTGCCTTATAATTGCACATCCCCTCTAAGACCAGTCAACATTAACTCTACCACAAAATTTCCTCTCCCAAAAATCTTCTCTGGGAAGAGAACAAAGTGATCTGTTTCAGGACAGTGCTATAATATACAAAAGACAAAAAAGGCAAGCTTAAATAAAGGTGCTGGAGATAGAAACACATGCATGGATCTCACTGGCACATTATTAACACAGCAGTCTTGGATATAGAGCAATTTTTCTAGGACCTACAATGAAATAGACTTGGGACACAATCTTTCAAACACTTCTTCACATACCTCTTTTTAATCACATGAATAGACACATACAATCAAGGCAAGCACATACATAAGCATTTGTAGGATATGGATATGGATGAAATCAAAGTATTATTTTCTTAAAAGTAGAAAAAGGTAAATTAAGACCTAGTACCATATCAGCAATATCCACTACCAACTCAATAGATTCAGCATTTAGTCTTTGTTCTTAAAAGGAGATGCTACAAAACAGAAATAACTTCAACTTTTTTTATAAACTAAATATCAGTGCAAGTCATTATGAAAAATGCTAAACAATGCAGATATTGCAAATTCAGATCCATCAGCATAGTGGCATTGTATGAAAAACTGTAACTCGGCAGAAACAAAACTGAAATGTATCATTCTATATTCATTACTTAGCCAAACTGAGAAAAGAAGAAGACACAACCACCACCAAAACCCACATACATATCACAAAAAGTGCACTGGATTTTTCATCACTTTAAAAATCTATTCAAATATTGTAAGGACCTACCTGTAAGGGGGTTTTATACACCTTGCAAAAATGTGCCTTGACAAACCCCATATGTAATCCTTACTGGTTGAATATATACCGTTTTTAAACTATCTGTCCATATTTAGTTAGCTTCCAGGAGAATCACGACCCACCTGTCCTTTGGATCCATAACTTGGAATCTGGTTATGTATCAAGGCTTTTATTCAAATCATTTCACACCCTTGCTTCTCCTGGTAGACCAAGTAAGAAAGAGCTCAGGAGAGACAGAAAAGTGAGCATTACAGCTGTGCTATACAATTGACACTGTCTGACTTCAAGCAAAAGTTGAATTCCAGAAGCTAACTCAGACTTGTCTTCCTCCTGTTTGGCTTTGCCCTAATGACATTCTCATTGAATCACAGGGCATTTTTACTTGTGCCAGTCATCTTAGTACAAGCTCTGAAAGGCACCCTGAATCACTTACTGCACCCCCAAAAATTCACAGGTATGTTTAGATCCAATTTAGCTAAGTGTCTTATTCAGATTCAAAGTTGCAACAAGACCAGGCAAAGGGCGTAGGCAGACTGAAAGCTGAGACACAGGAAAGGCTTGTGGCAAGTATCAGACCACAAAAGAAGGTGAGCTGGAATGGAGTGCCTTTCACCTCCTCTTGATTGATTATTCAAATCCAGCCCAGGTTGGTCAACATCTAAAAGTGTCTCTGTTGACTTTAAGTTGTTTGGCATGGTTAAATGAAATTGAACTTACTCTAGTTCTCCCACCATGGAGGTTAAGTGGCATTGGTATAAGCAATTTCTGCAAGCCCAAAGGAGACAAAGGCTGAAATGAGCTGAGGAAACTAAACTAAACTCTCCTCTCTGTGCTGTGGATCGTCCCTCTAGATCAGTGGTCACCAACCAGTAGATCAGCATCTACCGGTAGATCTTGGAGCCTGTGACAGGTGATCCTGACTGGTTTGGCCGGGAAGCTATCAAGTGCTGGCACTTCAGTTGCCTCTCTACCTACTGTCATGCTGCTCCTGCTCTCTGCTTTGCAGCTGCCACTTGGGAGCCTCCTGATTGCTGTGCAGGGTGTGGGATGGGAGAAGGGGGGGCACTGATGTGAGGGTGTCTTTCCTACCCCCAATCCTGTACCCTGACTTCACACAGATAGAAGGGGATGGAGGAAGCTTGGCAGTGCAAATCTCTGTCACTCTCACACACTGTGTGTGTCTATCACAAACACACACTGTCCTTCCCTCTCCTATCCTGACCCAACATGTACATGGGGGGTTGTTACTACTTTAACTGCTTGCAAAGTGGGTTGTTTTTAGTTTTTGACTGGTTTGTGCATTTCATAACTTTCATTTCTCTCTCATGCTTAAATTTAATTCTTTGAGTAGTGAGTTCTAAAATGCCTAACCTGTTATGATTATCCCTGTGGTAATTGTGCTCCTGGAGGTGACTGGCTCATCCCTGTAGCCCCTGAGGGGATCTCCATGTGCTGTGCTTGCCTGCAGACACTGCTCTTGCAGCTCCCATTGATCAATGATGTGTGGCCAGTGGAGTAGAGCCATTGCTATGCATGCCAGGTACTTTTGGGAGCTGTGGGAGGCCAGAGCAGGCCTTCCTTGACTCTGCTGCTCTAGTGTTGGCTGTTCTACTTGCTTGTGGGCCTTGAACCCACGACCTTGCCCTCTCTAGGGGCATGCTCTATCCCCTAGGCCACTCAAGATGCCAGCCAGCTGCCTTCAGAGGGTCCCTTATCCTGTGCTCCTGGAGGTGGCTGGCATGTCCCTGTGTCCCCTCTGGAGCAGCAGAGTCAAGGCAAGCTAACCCCTGCCCTGATCTCCTGAAAGCACCTGGCATGTATAGCAGTGGCTCTAAACTTTTAGAGGACAAAAATGTGGCCCAGTGTCTTTTAACTGCCAGTGTTAGGTATCTGATGTTCTGTGCAGAATAAAGGTGCTATGTGAGGAACCCCTCCCCTCCCCCCAAAAAAGAGGATGGAGAGAGGCTGTTCTCAGTAGTGAGGGATAGCGGACAAGGAGCAATGGTCTCAAGTTACAGTGGGGACAGTCTAGATTGGATATTAGGAAAAACTATTTCACTAGGAGGATGGTGAAGCACTGGGATAGGTTCTCTCGGGAGGTGGTGGAATCTCCATCCCTAGAGGTTTTTAAGTCCTGGCTTGACAAAGGTCTGTCTGGGATGATTTACTTAGGGTTCAACCTGCTTTGGGTAGGGGGGTGGACTTGATAACCTCCTGAGGTCTCTTCCAGCCCTAGGATTCTATGATTCTATGATCTTGGAGCCTCTGAAAGGGGATCCTAACTGGTTTGGCCAAGAGGCTGTCAAGTGCCAGTGCTTCAGCTGCCCTTCCCCTTCCCTCCACTGCTGCACATCTCCTGCCCTCTGCCTTGGAATTGTCTCCTCAGGATCTACCTGCTTTCTGTGCAGAGTAGGGGGGGAGCAAGAGGAGGGGCACTGACGTCAAGGTGCCCCCCTCCCACTCAGTATCCTATCTCCACAGAGCAGAGAGGGGGCACAACAGGACTTGGGATGGAGTTTGCTGGCTGCTTTTGGGAGTGGAACGGGGCCATGGCAAGGGTGAGCCTGCCTTAGCCTCACTGCACCACCACCCAAGAGTCACCTGAGGTAAGCAGTGTCCAACTGGAGCCCACATCCCGAAACTCTACCCCAGTCATGAGCCCCCCCTCCTGCAGCCCAAGCCTCTTCCTTAGCCCCAAGCACCCCTGCATCCAAACACCCTCCCAGACCCTGCACCTACAGCCTTCTCCAGCACCCCAACTGCCTGCCCCAAGCTCAGCTTAGAGCCCCTTTTGCGCTCCAAATCCTTTAAATCAAGACCAGAGCCTGCACCCCAACCCTCTGTCCCTGCCTGGTGAAAGTGAGGGAGGATGGGGGGAGGTAGGGTGGATGGAGTGAGCATGGGCAGGACCTCAGAGAAGGGGCACAAAGGAGGCGGGACAAGGGTATTTGGGTTTGAGGTAGATCTTGGATTGCACTTGAATGCAAAAAGTGATCTCGTAGGTAAAAAGGTTGGAGACCACTGCTCTAGATCTCTAGTACAGTACTCTGGTATGGGATAAAGCTATACCTGTTTGGTCATTATATAAAACTTTAGTCTCCAGTGTGTCTCATTATGCCCTGATCCTACATCTGCTCAATGGGCCTTGATACTCTGGGGGCTCAGTTTCACTGAACTTATCAGCAAGGAAACTTGTTTAGATCTCTAAGGGTATGTCTACACTAGCCCCCTAGTTCGAACTAGGGAGGCTAATGAGGGCGACCGAAATTGCAAATGAAGCGAGGGATTTAAATATCCTGAGCTTCATTAGCATGTTCCCGGGTGGTCACCACTTTTGGAAATTGACTAGCCCGGAATAACTGCCTGCATCTACACGTGACAGTGAAACGGGAGTTCGAAGTAAAGCCCTTAATTTGAATTAGCTGGTAAACCTCATTCCAAGAGGAATAACAGCTAATTCGAGTTAGGGCTTTACTTCGAACTCCCGTTTCACTGCCGCTGTAGATGCAGGCAGTTATTCGGCTAGTCAATTTCCAAAATGGCGATCGCCAGGAACATGCTAATGAAGTGCGGGATATTTAAATCCCGCGCTTCATTTGCAATTTTGGTCACCCTCATTAGCCTCCCTAGTTCGAACTAGGGGGCTAGTGTAGACATACCCTAACATTCTGAGCTGGATGTGAATCACCCACCTAGAGGCAAAAGGCTCTTTATCCCATCTCATGACCTTTGGTTGGTCTGATATACACCATAGGGCATTGAAGTCAACTGGATTTGCATGAGCTGAATTTGGCCCCAGGACATCCTGTATCCATGGCTTAGCACAGTCTATAAAGGTAGTAGACAGGGAGTGATACATCAGCACCAACCTTCGTTTCATCCTTTATTTGTAATAGGAACAAGAAGGTTCTGCGTTGCTCTTTGCCGCGGTAGTTTTCTGGTGGTTTTCGTAATAAATTGTTCCAGGTTTAAAGGAACAGCAAGTCTAATCTTTGTATCATTTTCAGATTCCCACCTTTCTCTCCAAATCTTGGTCTACTACATACTAAGGACCTAATTGTCCTGTCAGTTATACATTAACTTCATCATGAGCTGTTTTCCCAATCAGTCCCCAGCTGTCTGCAACTTCAAACTTTTAGCTGGTGTATTAGGAAACGATCATTTACTCCTGTACTTTCTTATGACATAGGAGTAAAGATGATGGACCCTGTTTGCTGGTGTAGTAAATAAGTCCATCAAAGTCAGAGCATTGCAGCAGCTTGTGTCAGCAGTGAATCTGACACATTGTTCCTATCTTTCTCTTGAGTGCATTACCAGTCCCCTTTGCAGTGTCACTCGGTTTCTTTGTGGCTTTTCCATTCAGCCTCTGTAGTCTCAAATTCCTGTAGTGGTGGTGTCTTCCATAGGTAACATTCCATGCTGACCGGTTCCAGTTCTGATCAGTTCTTTGGACAGAACTAGGACCAAATTCCTCTCCAATTTATCCACTATGCCCAGTACCCTGCAATGAGCCATGCATGAGCAGACACGTGTACAGAACAATGCTGAATTTACTAGGGGCTCTACCTGTGCTCACCTTATTAGAGGCTCCAGGCCTGAGTGAAGGCTGTAGGAGAAAAAAAGAGCCTGACGCATGGGCCTGGTGCCTGAACCAAAATAAGCAAGAGTTGTACTCTGAGTAATAGACAGGCCGTGTCAAAAGCGAATGTTTGTCTGCAAGTCAGTGTCTCTCGGCACTAGAACTACTAGCACTGATAAAATCACATGAAGTATGTGAATACATTCCATCAGGACAATACAGGAACACCCAGCTGAGTGCGTGATAAAATAGTTTGAAAAAAGAGTGAAAGCAGAACAATGGGCAGTGAATGTTTTGGAGGAAAGAAGGGATGTTAAGGACTAGTCGACTAGTTGCTTCCCCCCTCCTTGCTGCCTCTATCAGATAGAGGGGCGGTACTTCAAAGCGGCAGTGCCACATGAAGCCCAGGGTAGTGCTGCCCTATCAACTAATCGAATAGTCAATGCAAAAATGCATCGACTATTCGATTAGTCAATTACATGATACTTAACATCCTTAGAGGAAAGTACAAGGGGAGGTACCAGACGTGTCATTAATGCATAAAATAATACGTATGGTGTGTATCATAGATTGTTCATTTCTTCTATAAATAGTGGGGTACCCCAACTTAATTCTTTGGCCAGCCTAGGGAAAGATAGTGAAATCCATACTATTGATTCAGTCATGTCCATTGTCTTGGTACAAATACGTAGGGGCTGAGAGGTCATCTGGCTACTGACAGCTATTACTGTACTTTGTTTGACAATAAACTTGACTCGGGTGTCTTCATATCTTATCTGAATCTGTGGTCTTTGGGGGCGCTCGTGAAGTCTATTATCCTAGCTACCTGCGCAGAGCTGGCATGATATACTGAGGGAGCATGCAAAAACGCACACAGCCAAACATTTATCGTCACTGATGGAAGAGGAGACCTGTCAGGATGCCACATCAGTGAATCCTGAATTTACTGTATCACTGTCCTGAACTACTACAAGGGCAAAATCTGAATCTTGCTGTCAAAATTTTAACTGATATTTAAATGCTGTAATGAATATCTCCCTTGTTCCTTCCTTCTTTTCCTTTTCAGTCCTGAATCATATGATTCAGGGCTTTGCATTTGCTGCAGAATTAAGAACAAAACATTTCTTGTGTTGTTTTTGTGAAATTCTATTTTTATGCCAGGCATCGTTGTTGGACTCCTTTCTAGTGATTCAAGGAGCTGTTTTGTGCTACTAATATGTCTCCCATTAATAGTTCCCTAGAACAATCTTTATAGTGCAGAGGCTGCACAGTAAGCTAGGATGCCGTGTGTGTATCCCAACTACTGTTTGGTAGGGTTTTTTTGACTGTTCAGATAAATTCTACCCTATTTTGTGCCTTCTGATTTGCTTGGGGATACTGGGGACCAGTGCTTTTTTTGTGACGGTACTGCCCAGAACGGCGTACCGTCACCTATTTTCCCAGCCCGCGGAAAAGGAATGGGATTTCCCCCGTGCGTACTGGCGTCTGTTTTCCTGGGGCGGCTCGGCTCCTGACGGAAGCCTGCTCAGGACATGTGTGGGGGGGGGAGGGGGGGTTTCCAGCTCACAGTGTGGCGCTGTGGCTCTTAAAGGGGCCGCGACTGCATTTCAGCACCCAGCACTTTTTTTTTTCCTTAACAAGTTTGCCCCAGAGTACCGGCACCTTTTTTCTTACAAAAAAAAGCACTGCCGTGGACTAATAGGGACCTGTGTGAACTCATGCAGCTGTTTGATATACAATGTTTTCAATCCCTCCTGGAACAATAAAAGCCATTGTTCTTTGACCATAGCTGCTGAGATGCCATGCCTGGCAAGGCTGGATTTTGTGTGCTTTCCTATTACTGTACCATGTTGAGCTGCATAGCATGGCAGTCTCCAGAAGTTTGGAATAATAGTTAATTATTAATGTAGGTCTTGTCCGTGGAATGAAATAAATGACCATGCAGTGAAACAAATCCAAGCCCACCTTTCCTACCGAAGGGCAGGCAGCTGCTCAAGCCTCTATTGTATTCTTCTGTTGTTATGCAGAAGAAATGAATTGCAATTTCATGGGTCCTGAATTGGCCGTAACATGTGTTGTCCCACCCATACTACAAACAAGAAATACATGATTAGATGGACTCCCCAAACCATGCCAGACCACAGACCACTGGTATACTTAGATGTGTCATGTGGACAGGCCTTAACTATCTCAGGGTATGTCTACACTAGCTCGTTAGTTCGAGCTAGGTAGGCAGATGAGGGCAACCGGAGTTGCAAATGAAGCCCGGGATTTAAATATCCCAGGCTTCATTTGCATGTTCAGCGCCGCCATTTTAAATCCCCCTTAGTCCGCACTCCGTGCCCGCGGCTACATGCAGCACGGAGTAGGTAGTTCGAATTAGAGAGCCTAGTTCGAACTACCAGTACTCCTCATGGAACGAGGAACGACGAGTACCGGTAGTTCGAATTAGGATCTCTAATTCGAACTACCAACTCCGTGCTGCGTGTAGCCGCGGGCATGGAGTTCGGACTAAGGGGGATTTAAAAATGGCGCCTGAACATACAAATGAAGCCCGGGATATTTAAATCCCGGGCTTCATTTGCAACTCCGGTTGCCCTCATTTGCCTACCTAGCTCGAACTAACAAGCTAGTGTAGACATACCCTCAGTTCTTCAATGTTCCTGAGTGTGTTAATTCCCTCACAGACACAGAATATCTGCTTGCATGAATATTCCCTTCTGTTAGACAGATATGGTTGGACACCTGTTTCTAAGATGGCTTCAAATACACTAGGTCATCAACTTCTTCCAATGGCTAACAATACTGTAAATATTGGGGAACAGCACTGTTAGCAGCACCATCCTGCAATAGAATGCTACATTAGGCTTTCCTGACAGACTGGAATGATCCTGCATCAGTTTTTGAAACAACAGAAGATAGCCATGGCCAACTTTCCCCTCCCTTAATATAATAAACTCTAATATGACACATTGCTGCCCATGCAAAGCAATAATTCTTTTCCCATAGTCCTGCAGTTGTACTTGATCAATGCACTAATATATATACAGATATCAGCTGGGACATTTGACTATATGGCAAATGACTGGAGTTTGTTTATGACACTCTGCACTGACTGAGACATAGCCGAGCACTGTGCTGATTTTATTCTTCATATAATATGCTCCTTCAGGGTCTCTGATTAAAATATGCTCCTGTACTGTCTGTAAGGGACATTAGTGTGGTTACTGCTCCTACTGTGTTATGTGCCTAATGCCTTAAAAGCATCACTGTCGAAAATGGATAAGATGTTCTATGGCAGTGGCAGTGGCTGGAGCCCCGGGCTCCTTCGAATTGCAGCACTGTGCTGGGTGCTCCACATGATTCTGAGGGCTTCGGAGGGTGCTGTGGTCTGGGTGGTGCCCTCAGCCCCACCTCTTCTACCTAAGACCCTGCCCCTTTTGGAAGCACAGAGCTGGTCCCCCCACACCTAGCCCTAGTGCCAATGGGAAGCTGTTGACCCAGCTGATAGTGACTCTCCTCTGTATCAAGATCTTTGTGTTCTGCAGATAAAGAGCACTGTAGAAGTCTCACTTTCCTATTCAGTTGCTAGTAATAGATTCTAAATCCAATACCCCATTGACAAGAAGTGTGACTTTATTTCCCAACCAGTCCTTATACCCACGATGATGTTTCATTATTTATATGTGATGTTCTTTAGGAATCTTTCAATTATACTTGGCTATAAAGTGCCATAACAAAAAAAAATTAATATTGACCCTCAAATTCAACCATTTTTTGTAATTATTTATGCACATGGTTGAATTTGAGGATTAATATTACATTTGTTGGAGTTTGTATTTTATGGCTTGTTGGGATTCTGAAATGCCCACTGTGTTTTATGGGAATTTATATATCTGCATCATGGCTAACTGCTCTTCTTCCTTGAAGCAGGCAAACTCTTACTTCTATGCTCTTTCGCTCTCTTTCCACCCCTCCACGATGGCAATAGTATTTTGTAATGCACTACACACTGGATCTGTTGCAGAAGATGAATGTTTACTGATGTGGGGATTAGGACTAATGAGAGACCTGGTTGTGTTTCTGTTTCTCCAATTCCAAAAAATCAAGTCAATATTTATATATCCAGCAGTGAACTAAACCCCTTCTTCCCCAGAGGAGAGTGAAATAAAATGAAGTGATTGAAACTGATGTTATGGAAGATTTTTTTAAATTTAAACATAATTGAATAGCATGGTATTCATCGGGCAGTGACCACACAGCAGGCGATTCCATCAGTGAACAAAAGTTCATTGGCCATTGTACATGGTCATTGGTCATAGACCTTTTTCTGTATTTGTTTAGAAAGGACCAGTCATGTAAGGGACTCAGTACTCTTCACTCCCACTGAAAGCTCAGGTGCACTCAGCGCCTTTCCAATTTGGATGGAGAATTTAGGAATTAAAAGTGGCTCACATTCTAGCAATAGTCTAAACCATTTATCAGTGTTGCTGTTGCTCTCCCAATGTAGATAGAGTCATGGAAAAGCTACCATAAACTTGAATAGGCCTTGGGTCAAACTCTGAATTTGAATAAGGTTTTTTTTTTAACCAGGTATAAGCCTACTGCAAAATGCAACCTCTCCTAGCAGGCAGTTCCATTAAATTGAATATCTTTCAGTAAGGGATTTGCTTTTTACCTGCCTATGACAAATTGCTTTGCAAGTCTTATTTCACCATATCTAGTCTCCAGGGCAAGTCTGTTCTATATGAATCATCTAAGCAACTTATCATAACATTAGCTTCTCTGATCCTGTCTCCTATGTCCACAGTGGTAGTTTAGCTCAGCCAAATCCCATGTAATTTGCTAGTGCTTGGAAGTAGCTTACACATGGAAGCCAACTGGAGTAATTTGATATCAGCTCTCTTGATTAGGATCTCTTCAATTTGATTAAGGATGGAATAGAAAGCCATTCTATTATTTATGAATTTTCATATCTCACTAATTTTAAATAATAAGGTCACTATTAAGCTTCTGTTAAATCCCTTCTAAAAGGGACTTTCAATCCCTTTGATATAGTCTTGAGACAAAAGGGAGCTATGGGTGTTTTATTGGTAACTGTTGGAAAAAGACTTCTGGGTTTAGTTGATATGCTTTATTAACGTATGTAGAGGGCCTAGAAAGTCCAGCTATCTCTAGGTATTAATGGACATAACTCCACCAATTTCAAGAGTTACACCCATTTTCACTGGCAGAAAATTAGGCTCAGAATTTTCAGATAGGTGCCTAGTTTTGTATATTTGTAAATATAAAAGAGTGATTGTTCCATAATGTCTTCATTTTATTAAAGGAGTTTAAGTGCTTGTGCAGCGCGGCCTCTTCGGCTCATGTTACAAAAATAAAATGTTAGGAAAACAAATACATTCAGGGTATGTCTACATTGCATTCCTGCTTCAAGAGAGGAATGCAAATGCAGACAAGCGAAATTGCAAATGAAGCGCAGATTTGAATTTCCCACTCTTCATTTGCATAATTGTGGACGACCGCTTTTCCAAAATAGGGTATTTCGATAAAATAAACATGGTCCACGCAGGATTATTTCGAGAAAAAACCCTTCCTTTGAAATAACCCTTACTCCTTAAAAAATGAGTGTTCACTTTTTTTGATTGTATCCCTTTGGTATATATGGTCGTGCCAATTTTCTTCCACAATTTGATCTGAGGAAGTGGGTCCGGCCCACAAAAGCTCATTGCCTAATAAACCATCTTGTTAGTCTTTGAAGTGCTGCATAGTCCTGTCTTTTGTTTCAGTTTAAAAAGGAACCTGTTCCACTGGGGCAGCATTCTCACACCTCTCAGTTCTAGTGAGATGATGTTCCCATGCACAGTTTCATAACAGGAAGAAAAAAAATCCAGCACTCCATATGAAGAGGAAATACTTGAGTCCTACCTCCATTCACAGTTGCTGGGGTGTAAATGAAGGTACCTTCAACTGAGTTTGCTTCAGATTTACAATGGTGCAGCTGAGTTCAGAATATGGCCCTTAGACATTTTTACTATTGAGCTGGGCAAGTGATAGCTCCATGGTCATTATCAATGGCATAGCAATGTGGCAATTGTAGGGACCAAATCAACAACTTTTGTGTCTATTTTCTCCATTTCTGTTCTTTCAAAGACCATTGGATTCAATGGGAGTCTTGTAATTAACTACATATGTTGTGGATGAAGCTTGAGATTTGTACTCCAAATAACTGGAGATAGTGACACCACCTGTTCTTCCACTACTCTGAAAACAAAATAGCCAAGCTGATTTAATTCCAAAGTCATCTCACCTCCCACTAGAGCATCATCAGAGAAAACTTTTCCACTGGCAAACTGTCTTCACCATCCTCAAGATTTTTTTGTGTCTAAGCTAAATGTATCATTTGTCAGCTTTAGCTCCCATTTTATACACAGCCTAAATAGTGTTTTCCTCTTATATTGTTTTACTGGAGTTATTTATAGGGATCTGTTATGTTAATGCCTTAAGTTGTTGATTTTTTTAAAGATGAAAGGAATAGTTCCACAAGCCTCTTCTCATTGCATGACTATAGTTACCCTTTGAATTATTTCAACTGCACTTTTAAAAATTAGCATGTTACTGAGGTCTGCATTCTTTGTAAAAGTCTTGCATTAACTATTGAATGAATAAATAAATAATAATACTTAACACTTTCCAGCTCCCAAACCTTGTATAAACATTAATATTTTCTTAACATTACAAGCAACACTTGGCAGGTATTTCTCATGCACTTTTTCTCATAGATCCTCAAAGTATTTTACAATTATGACTGCAATCCCAAATGTAACACCTGTGTGAGTGAGGTAAGTTTTGTTCTCCCTTTTAACAGATGGACATACTGAAATCCCAAGGCGTTTAAATGGCCTCAAAGGAATTGTGCACTCATAGATCCAAAGAACGTCAATGAGAGCTGTGAGTGCTCAGCATGCCTAAAAATTGGGCCTTGAATGAATTGCCCAAGATCATGTAGCAAATGAGCAGCAGAGCAGGGAAAAGAAACCAGGAATCCTGCTTCCCAATTCCTCAGCCCACGTTTTTCCCCTTTAAATACCCATTCCACTCTGTAAATTTCCAAGAGTTTGCGTTGCAAATAATGGGAGGCAAAACAAACAAGCAAATAAACAAAAACCAACGCCTATCCCTGAGACAATATCACTGAGACATCTTGTGAAGAAAATAATAAACAGCTTGTCTGTGCTCTTTTTCTCGTCACCCTGGAAGGTCAGGAAAAACCAAAGGACATAAGCAAGTTTCTGTGCAGGAATTTCCCCCTTACATTTATAGCAAAAAATGAAAGCTTAAAAATATTTGTCAGTGGCGCCGATGGCTTTGATTTTATTTATTTTATTTTATTTTTATTTTTTCTGCAAACCAACAGAGACCACCCTCTCCCTCTAGGAATACTGGGATATAGTCTACTGAAAATTATAGATTCCGGAGTTTGCAAAGGAACCACAAAAACTCAATCATAGTTATTAGCACACCAAACACCCACTGTAGGATTAATCGTCCCTTTGCCTGAAATAACCACGCAAAGTTAAGGTAGCAAACTGACATCAAACACGCATCTGGGAGTTGCTTATTAAAAGCACCAGAGCAGGAAGGCATGCCTTGCATGCCTGCAGGGATCACAGAGCATAAGGGAGACAAAGCTGGGAGAGGGGATCTCCATACAGAACTAGTTTAAATCTTGTTTTCACAAGGTGGGTTTGTGCTGTTACCCCTTCCAAGTACCTAACACCAGGACTACTGGCTACAATGATTCAGATGGAGAAAAAGAACCATTGTTTTCATAATGTAATTCAATGACCTAGCTGGACCTTTGGTGTGATTCAATATGGTCATTCTTATGTTCTAACACTCTTATTTGGTTGGTACTGTACCTCTTATAGGCAAAAGACTTACTGAGGTTAAGGGTTGGATTCTGCCCAGTTTATAGATTCTGCCCCATAGATTCCAATGGGACTGCTCACAGATTAAGGTGCATGGTAGGGATGTTAAGTAATGATTAATGTACTAGTCGAGTAGTTGATGGAATTTCCACCGACTACTTGACTAGTTGATAAGCACTTCTGCATTCCACCTTTGAAATGTACAAGAGCCCCAACGGGGGCTCTTGTGCATTTCAAAGGTGGAATGCTGCGTGGAGCCCAGGGCCAGCAGGAAGTCCTTCTGACTCAGGGCTCCATGTGGGCGCTTCTGCTTTGAAATGCACAAGAGCCCCCTGTCATGGTCTGTGCCTCCCCTCAGATCTACAGCCGTGTCATCATTGGGGTCAAGGCGTAAATGCCCATCTCCCCTCAACCCCCAAGTGCTCCCCCCTCTACCGTGTCCCAGTTTGTAAGGTCTTTTCCCTCTTTCTTTTGCCTTTTTTTCTCTCGTTTATAGCGCTCCCGGTGTCCGGTCTTACCGGACGTCCACTAGCCACTAGCCTCCGCCACGGGGGCTGTCCGACGGAGGGAAGGGGGACCTGGGCCCTTCCTCACTCCAGGTCCCAACCCAGGACCCTAAGGACAGGGACGAGACTCCCTGCCCAGTTGTTGGGGCCGCGGCCTTAACTCACCAACCCTCAAGCGACCTTCCGGCTCCAACGCTCAGTCCTGGGTCACTTCCTCTCCTCCATCACGTCCCTTCCTCGGGTCTGTTTCCTGGTGGTTCGCCGTCTTTTCCCACGGACCCCGCTCCTTGCCGAGGCGCCGCATGCCCTTCCTCGGGCCGCTGCACGCCCCCTCTCTCAGCACTCTCCCCTCCTTCTCCCTGCGCGCGCCTCTTCTCCTCCTCCAAGTGCCCCTCCCGGGCCTCCTTTATACTCTGTGCTGCTTTCTGACGCCGAGCCCCGCCGGCTCCCAGTGCCTCCCCTGACGTCATCCTGTGCCTCAGCCTTACCCCCCGGGGCAGCCCCAGAGCAGGCGGCACATGTCTGCCGTGCGGCTACGGCTTCCTCGCAAAAAGCCGTCGTGGGGCTTTTAGAAGTGCGGGGCTCAGGGGACTTGCAGCCCCGTCACACCCCCACTGGGGACTCTTCTACAGTTCAAAGCTGGCATGCCACAGGGAGCCCAGAGTCAGCTCCACCTGGCATTTCAAAGTGGCAGCACCGCACCGAGCCCGGGGTCAGCTGGGGAGACCTCAGCTGATCCTGGGCTCCAAGCGGCACTGCCGCTTTGAACTGCCGTGCGGAGCCTGGGGTCAGCTGGGGACTCTCAGCTGATGCTGAGCTCAGTGTGGTGCTGCCTCTTTGAAATGCCAGGTGGAACCTGGGATCAACCCCAGGCTCCGCACGGCATTTCAAAGCAGCAGCACCGCTTGACTCCCCAGCTGACCCAGGCTCTGTGCAGCGCTGCCGCTTTTAAGTACCCTCTTTTTTTCCCCTCCCCTTGCTGCCTCTTTCTGTTAGAGGCACCAAGGGGGAGAGAGAGTAGTCGACTATCCTGTTAACTATCCGATAAGCATTTGCTTATTAGATAATCGACTGGTCCTTAACATCCCTAGCACATAGGTGTCAGAACCTGGCTTTAAGTGAATCATCTAAAGTTGAACATCAAGTCAGTGACTGTTCTGGGACTAGCACCAGCAAGTCCCAACTTCCTGTTTCCTACTGTCCAATAGCCTGTATTGATCTTTAATCATTCCCAGAAGAGGTTCCTGTAGAGGAAATGATGAGATTAATTACAATTAATTTGGATAATCATTGTTCCTAAAGACAGTTGGGTCAGGAGTAGATAGTTCATGATTAAAGTCTCTGCACTATCATTGTTAATGGAATGAAAGTGTCTCCCGCCCTCTTTGCATGCGGACAGTGGATCTTCTGATGCAGTTTTCCAAACCAGTGGTATGAGTACCCTGAGGGGTACTCGAGAGAAGTCTGGGGAGTATGTCAACACAATTGAAATTTGAAGAAAACTGAATTTTTGTTTTAAGCTTTACAGCGTTTTATTATTTTTGTACTTTTTACACCCAAAAATTTCATCGCCTGCCTGGCTATGATTAAGTTGTTTAAACAATGTGTGTCTGAAAACTGTTGGTACTGAGGGTACTTATAATTTTTTTTAAAAGGGGTACTTTATAAAAAAAGGTTGAGAAACACTGCTCTGATGGATATTGTCTTTGCAATGCAGCAATTACTCATCACTGAGGGTTTATTCAGTTTAATGGTGTGATTTCAGGCCTGGTCTAGACTAGGAGACAAATTCAGCTGCTTAACGTCGATTTTTTGAACAGAAATTTCTCACTACCAAGGCCATTCTGTCAACTTTAAGGGCCATTGAAGTTGATTTCTGTACAGCTGCTTTTTATGAAGAGTAACACAAAATGTGACCTGGCATGGTTCAATTCATGGTAGTACAGACTCAGCATAGAGAAAGCCAAGGTTCTTGGGTTCAGGAGACATCCCACAGTGCCCCACTGTGACTGCTATGGCCAGAACTTGCACCTCTACTGCTCTCCAGGTGAACAGGAAAAGCTCCAGGAAAGTTTGAATTTCATTTCCCATGTGGCGAGTATTGAGTGCACATCTCAGAGCAGGCACCCCCACTGAGCAACACATGTGGCCATGACTTCCATGCATTCCAGTTCCAGTCCCATGAGCTCCAGTTCCCAGGGGTGCAAAAGAGCACCAGGATGGAGTGTGCAGGAGATCTTGGATCTCATCAAGGCATGGGGAGAGAAATCCATTCTCTCGGAGCTCCGAAACAGCAAAAGAAATGCTGATATCTATGCGAAGATAGCAAAGTGCAAGATAGAGAAAGGATACTCCCAGGATGCCCAGCAGTGCTAAGTTAAATTAAAGGAGCTGAGGCAGTCCTATCACAAACAAAGGAGGCAAACAGACAGTCTGGTGCATCGCTGCAAACATGCTACATCTGTGAGCAGCTGCATGCGATCCTGGGGGGAGGGGACCCAACCAGCTTCCCAAGCCATACTGTGGGGTCCACCCAAGACACTCCTGGTAGCAGCGTGGAGCCAAGAGCCAAGCAAGAGTCAGAGCCAAGAACTTTTCATCACTTTGTGGCAATCCCTCCTCCCAGGATGTCTCACAGTTGAGCACTGATCCCAGGGAGACTTCTGGTGAGTTCACAATTTTTTTCTTACTACAAGCAGGTTAAGGCAATTGGGTGCAATGTGCAGTGTGCTCTGTGCCTACACAGTGTGCGGGGCCCAGAACAGCTTGTTAACATGTCTAGACACAGAGTGGGAATCCTCCGAGTATAGCTCCATGAAGTTCTCAGATAGGTACTCTTTGATCCTTCTCACAAGGTTTCTGGGGAGGCCAGCCTTATTATTTCCTCCACAATAGGACACCTTCTCATGCCAAGCCCGTAGTAAGCGGTCTGGCATCACTGCAGCACAAAGCATCACAGTATAAAACCCAGGTTTCTGGCCACATTCAGTCAGCGCCTGCTCTCTCTCACTCTGTGTGATTTGGAGAAGACTGATCTCTCACATGGCAACCTGGATGAAGGAGGAGGGGAAGCTATTAGCAGCTGTCTCTGCTGCTCTCATGGCTTCAGCCTCTGGCATCTCCTCCATCCCTCATGTCCTCCCACTTGCAGGCTCCTGCAAGATGGGAATGTAACACTCTCCTGGGAAGTGGGGTGTGGCAGACACAGAGGAGAGAAGCTGCATGAGCCATCACCCTGCCCTGCTCTGCCCACAGGCTCCTGTGGGATGGGATAGTAGCACTCTCCTGGGAAGTGGGGCGTGGCAGACACAGAGGAGAAAAGCCATGTGAGCTACTGCTCTGCCCCACTGGCATGACTGGACTCTGTCCGTCTTCCCGCCCACAGGATTGTGGCTTGGCAGGCCACTTACCATTCCTGCCTCCAAACCGTGTGAGTCCAGATGTTCCCTTGAGAACTCTGCTGTGTACCTGCTGTATAGTGGCTGCTTTAAAGCACAACTTTGGGCTTGCACAGAACACTTCTCCATTGTCTTTAGAGAGACCTTCTCTGTACATTTACAAATTAGGTTGTGCCTTGTAACTTTTTGTTACTGCGGGAACAGCAGGCAGCTTGTTGTGAACTCCCCCAGCTCCAGACGCTATCCATCTCGCACAAATCCACCGGTGAAAACAGACAAGGGAAGACATGTTAAAGGAGCAACTAAGAGTGGAGGAATACATTCCTGGAGGAAACGTTGGCAGGAGAGGATAGCAGAGTGGCAGGACAGGAACGCATGCAGAGAAATGCAAGTGAAGCAGTAGGAGAATATCTTTTCATCCCTGACTGCTGTGATGGAGCATCTGGCAGAGAGCCTGGAGAGGAACCTCCTCTCACACCCCATGCAGAACTACTTTTTCTCCTCACCCAGTTCCATAGTATCCACCCCCAGGGTCACCAGGACACAGGGGAGGGAACTCAAGGGCAGCCTCACACTAAACTCCACGGCCTAGGGAGGCAAAAAGCTGTTCTTCTCATGCTTCTGATCCCCCACCCTCCCTTCAGGTCCCACCATGGACTTCTTTTCTATCCCTGCTGTCTTCCCAAAATAAAAATGCATAACCTCTGAATGAGAGTCTCTTTATTGCTTGTATTGCAGAGCAGGGGTGGGGGATTGCAGACAAACACACTGAATGCAGGGGCACCTCATTGAGAGCAATGTACATGACTCTCAAAACTAGCCATTTGTAAGACTTTCTTTCAAAGCCTCTCTTATTTGCACTGTCCCGCTCTGGGCTCTCCTTTATTGTCCTGGTATCTTGCTACTCAAAATCTGTGTCTAGGTGCTCTGACTCAGACCCCCCATCCTGTCAGACAACTTTCCCCTTGCTCTCACAAATATTATGGAGCACACACCAGGCTGCCACCACAAAAGGAATTGTGCATTCACTGAGGCCTAACCTAGTCTGTAGACTCCTAAACCTTCCCTTTAAATGCCCAAAAGCACATTCAACCACCATTCAACACTTGCTCAGCCTGTAGTTGAATTGCTCCTTACTGGAGCGTTGTACGGCTTCATGAGCCATGGGAGCAAAGGATAAGCTGGGTCACCAAGTATCACTATTGGCATTTTCATCTCTCCCATTCTAATTTTATGGTCTGGGGAAAAAGTTCCAGTGTGCATCCTTCTGAAGAGGTGGAGTTCCTAAAGATGTGTGCGTCAAGCACCTTTCCCAACCATCCCACAGTGATGTCAGTGAAACAGCCCTTGTGATCCACAGTGCCTGCAGCACCAGCGAGAAGTACCCCTTGCAGTTTAGGTAC
Source organism: Rafetus swinhoei (assembly GCA_019425775.1). Lineage (NCBI taxonomy): Eukaryota > Metazoa > Chordata > Testudines > Trionychidae > Rafetus > Rafetus swinhoei. The sequence goes on along the minus strand of CM033431.1, from coordinate 9,980,967 downwards.
TCCTTGGAAAGATGGTCAGGTACCACGATGGGGATGTGAGTTCCATCTGTTGCCCCACCACAATTAGGGAACCCCATCATGACAAAGCCATCCACTATGGTATCCACGTTTCCCAGAGTCACTATTCTCTGTAGCAGAATGGTACTGATCACCGTGGATACTTATATAACAACAGCTTCCACCGTAGATTTCCTCACTCTGAATTGATTCCCAGCTGACCGGTAGTCGTCTGGTGTTGCAAGTTTCCACAGGGCAATTGCCACATGCTTCTCTGTGGTCAGAGTTGGTTTCATTTGGGTGTCCCTGGACTTCAGGGAAGGGAAAAGCCATTAATAAAGTTCCATGAAAGTGGCCTTGTGCATTTGGAAGTTTTGCAGCCACTGCTGATCATCCCATACTTGCAGCACTATGTGGTCCCACCAGCCTGTGCTTGTCTTACAGCACAAGAACCGGTGTTCCACTGTTCCCAGAGGATTGAATTGCAAGGGGTTGCCTGTACAGCATGCTCATGGCCTCCCAAGATGGAGAAGATTCCTCCTCGTCCTCTTCCTGGTGGAGTGATGTGCTTATGCTCCTGAAATACTGCTATTAGGCGTATCAAGGTAGATATCAACATCACAATGGTTCGATGCAAAACAGGATCCATGAGGCTCGCACTGCAATGGCATCTGCACAGGTAATGAGGGCCAAAAAAGGCACAAAAAGATTGTTGATCCCAATCAAAGGGGAGGGAGTAGACGAGCACATTATGGGATGCTGACAACATGAACCTATAACCACCTGCTGCACAGTTTTGGTCCCAGCATGCACTGGGAGCATAACCCAGAAAGCAAAGCGGTGTAGGCACTGTGGGATAGCTACCCACAGTGCATCGCTCGCAAAGTCAACAGCAGTCTCCCTAATGGGATGTGCTACTTTGAACTATGTTGAATTCTTGTGCACAGTGGGGACTTTGCAAAATTGGGTGACCAGGAATTGACTTTAATAGATTCAACCTCATCTCGTAGTGTAGACATGGCCTCAGTAGGTGAGCATCTTGAGTCTCTTTGGAGGGCACTGTAGTTATTGAGACCATGACCTGTCTTGTTCATGTGACGTGCTTTGGTGTGAGCTATTCCCCAGCTGACACACTGGCTTTTGTAAAGACAAAATATAGTAGAGTGAATTAACCCTTTTCACACTGAACTTCATGGTAGATACACCCAGGAAACCTCTTTTTAGTAGCATGGCCCAGTGCCCAACGTACATCCTAGCTAGCTGACACTCCATTTGCTTTACCAATAGTCCATCAAAAATCACCATGTGAGACATGTTCAGAAGCCAAAAGCAGTGAAAGCCCCAAGGAAGTCAGCTGACAAACTTATTCCATAGTGCAATGTGGAGCTGTGATGGACCTGAGATAGAATGCTAAAACAGATGTCTATTTGTGATGGCAATGCAGCATTTGTAGGTAGAGACCTGCTATTGTATGCTTTTCTGACCAGCAGGGGCTGAGGAAGTGCAATGAATTGTCCCTCGTTGTGGAATGACAAAGTAAAACAGGCACAAGCTAAACCTTAATGGGCTCTCCTTTTTTTTCCTCCTTTCCCCCCCTTCCCTTATTTATTCTTGGATCTGGACTTTCAATACTCCAGTCATCTGAAGAAGTGGGTTGTGCCCACGAAAGCTCATGATACCATCTACATGTTTTGTTAATCTTTAAGGTGCTACTAGACTATTCGTTGTTTTTCTAGTTACAGATTAACTCGACTACCCCTCTGAAGCTTAATGGGTTGGTTATTGGAAGCAACAGCCCATACTGCTCTGTTTTTCATCTTTCTTACACCAAGTTTGTAGCTCTATAACTCCACGCTCCATACTGGAGTTATTCCTGACTTACACTGGTGAAAAAAAAATCAGGTCCTGCCTCTCCAAGGCTTTGTTTAGCTAAACAAAGCCGATCCACAGATCCCAACTGGCAGGAGAACATTCACAAAGCATTTACTCAGCTGAACTGTTTTAAAACAAGCTACAGTACTGGCATTTGGCCTTTCAGGCAACAAACATTTGCATATAATTTGTTATCTATTCCGTCTTCCCACAATAGGAATTCAGGCTACTTCTAGTTTTGTTTGCTACAGGCTTGCTAAATGTCTCCAAAAGCAGGAAATAAAATGCTCCATAGATAGAGTCCCTGGTCACAAAAAGAACAAAGCCAGGAATAGATTAATCACTGGATGTTTTTTCCAGGATAGTAGTCAAAACTGAGACATGCACCTTGGTTATTAAAATGGTAACTTTCTCTGTCATTAAAACCCGGATGCTTATTGTTTTTTATGACAATTCAAATTTCTGAATGCTTGAGGCTTGCAATGTTAGCGGCCTAACAACACAGCAACTTAAATGCGGTGAGTGATTAGTGTAGCATCCTGTGTGTATGTATGCAAACAGCACACGCACCAATATTACACACAAGAGTGTTCCAGGGTTAATCACACCTACTGGAAGCCACATCAGTGCAAGCTAATTTATTTTGTTACTCACATTTTGATCTCAATATACGGTCAATGCTTAACAAATTGACTTCTGGCTTTCTGGCTTGTGGCCTGGAGATTTCCATGCAAGTTGCACCTGCTTAATTTTAGGCTGCATTTGGCCCCTCTGTTTGCAGTTGCTTTGTCATAGTGTCCTCATATAACTCTCTGCTCACTCCCAGTGGAAGTACATGTTCCTGCCAGTGACCTGGACTTTCAGATCTTTCTAAAACCATGTGTATTGCAAGAGCAACATGGGTACAAAATAAAAAATCAGCTTCATGTTTCTGTGGAACCTGCTTTATGTTTCAGCTCAGTAGATTTAATCCCAATTCTTACATAGTATTTTAAGGTAAAAATCAACAAGGAATCCAGTGGCACCTTAAAGACATGTTCTAATAAATTTGTTAAAGTCGACTTCTTGTTGCTTTTGCTGAAACAAACATGGCTACCTCTCTGAAATCTATTTTCACTTTCTATGACTCCCAGCCTACTCTTTCCCCCCCCTTTCCTTCCCTGCAGCTAACCACTTAGCACTATACAAGGTGCAAAATGAAGATAGTCCCTGTCATGAAGAGTTTGCCATTTAAAATATAGAGAGAAGGTGATGCACTGGGAAACCCAGAGCAAGATGTAACTTGGAGGACTTCAGAATGGCTATTGGCTCACTTCTTATTGGCCATAACTGATGAGTGAGCCTACAATATGATAGTAAGTATTTAGCCTGCACATCCCAGGTGAGAGGGTTAATGGTGCTGGTCTTTACTTAGTTCAGCAAATTCCTCACAGTCATTGACACATCACCAGGGGAGAGAAGTTAATAACTGACTAACTCAATGGTCACTGGCTTATGGGAATACAATGGCCTGGGTGATGTCCATTTGCCCTGCTGCACACACAAGGAGTTGTTCTGGACACTGGCTTGTTGATCCATGATCAAAACTGTTGTAGTGTAGACATGGTGGAAATTTACCAAACATAAATCTCTCTTGCTCAGCTGTAGGAATAAGAAGAGACAGTTTTACAAACTCACTTGTCAGATTTGAGCCACACTGAGCAAATAGTGTTAGGTGATATGGAGAAGTTGGTGAGATTGTTCAGGAGAGAGGCCGCTGCTTACTGTAGATGAGGCAGGTTTCATATACAGTACTTTGATTTAGGATGTCTCTTCTTCTCCATCTCCTTCATGCTACACAGGTCGGAGGCTGAAAAAAAAAGTGCATGTGCAAATGTAAGAGCAGGAAGGAAATCAGGTCAGGGGATCCCAGGAACATTCGTACAAACAGGTCAGCTCAAAACCATGGGTTATTGTGTGTCAATCTCATTCCAAGAGTGAGATTTTCTGCTGTACTTAGATTTAAACCGGAGACAAGACCAGTCAACTGTTTTAGATAAATCAAGAGAGGAGAGTGTGATTTATGCTCTACAATACTTTTACAGAAGCTATGGGACTGAGCAGCTGCTGTGGAAAAAAAGAGTGGAATTTCACACCCGAAATGTCACTTTGCAAGATGGTGAAAGAGCAGTCCGGGTTGGAGAAAGATGCAAACCTGCCATTTTAAATCATGCCATAAACTTGGACACAGCCTCACATTCTGTCAAAGGGCTGCTGGAGCATTGAGAGCTCATCTGTAAAGACATCTTCAAAACAAAATTAGTCTCTGTCCAAACAATGAAAACGAGAACCCTCTAGTTCAGTTCATAAATATGGATGAAAATTGCACTTTCGAGTCAAGATTTTTCAAAAGCAACTATGATTTTGGGTGCCTCCATGTTTTGGTGCACCACTAGAGATACTGTAAAAGAGCCTAATTTTCAGGAAGTGCTGAGTACCTGGCTTCTGAAAGCCAAGTCCCTTTAAAGTATCTCAGTCTGGACACACACAAAATGGAGACACCCTAAATCACAGTTTGAAAATCTTGGCCTAGGCCTCCTGCGTAGCAAGTCACTTCAGACAGAGTTTCTAAGTTCCATCTCCTATATATTTGAGAGTTTGTCTGTCTATGTGTTTGTCCGTTTGTTAAAGAACTCCTTCTAACGGCCAGTTAGGCCCACCAAATTTGACAAGTTTCCTCTTATCAAACCTTAAAGCAATATAAGGGTTTGATTGGGCCAGAAATATGGGATATGCCTGGAATGGGATTGCTTCTCGTAAAGAAATATAGTAAAGAGACAGAATCACCAGAGTAAGTACAGTCCTCAAAATTGACATAGCTGAGTGAATGTTGTCATTTATCTAATATATTTTCTCTCCGAAAATGGAAATGAGGTTTTTCCGTATGAGAAAAGTATCAGTTTCATGGTGATTGTTTATACTGTTAGCTCATAGCCTGCCATCAAAGTAACACACGGAGACCCAGGCTGCTCTTGTAATTTTCCAGAGCCAGAAAAAATGACAAGTTAGAGAGACAAGTATCTCAATTGACAACTCACAGGGTGAACACTTTTTCCCTCATCCAGTTAAAAAATCCAGATGCAGTAGTCTCTGGGTTGACTTAGGTGACCCAAGGAGGACAAGTGTCTTGTGTAAATGACTCTAGCTGAATTAGAAGAACCCCAGTTCTCCTCTGGCTCCCTGCCTTCAGTTCTAACCACTAGACCACATGGATTCTGGAATGAAAGATACTTTCACAGAACAGCTCTCCACATACTGCACCTCTAACTATGTTAACCAATGCTGTTACCACAGAAATTTACATTCTGTAACTAGTATTCCTCCTATGCCATGCCAATTCGGCTCATACCACTTACCAAGCGGAGCATGTAGGTACAAAGCTAACAACGCTGCATTCTGTGTAATTCTGGCACAATCCTGGAATGTTCTGAATTGAGCATCCAACAAGATCTAAAATTCTGATGGGTAACAGATCCAGCTATTTTGCCTTTAAATACTGAAAGATCTACATTTCTGTCAGATTTTGCACTGCAGTCTGATGGAATCCAGGTGTTTCCTCCCTTAGAACATTTTAATACAGCAGAGTCTCTTGGGCTTCTCATTGATTGGTTTAGACCAGAACCGGTCCAAGTCCTTTCTCTTTGGACACTTGTAGATTTCTTAGAGTCCGTGGGCCAAATTCAGAGGTTACAGTGTGGCTCTGGTGGCACAAAGTGGGTGTAAAGAACTCAGAGGGAATCTAAGAAGGTATCATTTACATCCCCTTCCTAGCCCTAAAATAGTGAGGGTTATTGTAACCCACACATTCTTTTTAACTACTGGACCTGCCTATTAGTTGTTTTCCCATTATACTTTTCTCTGCTCAACCCTCATGCTGTAAGTTACAAAAAATCAATGTGATTCTACCATTTGTATTATTTGCATTGTGTCTAGAGGACTCAACTAAGACTGGAAGCTCCTTTGTGTTGGGTGCTGTACAAACACACAGAAAACTTTGAATAAACCCATTGCTTCTGCCCCTCTTCCCAAGACAGCGGATCCCTCCTACACCCATGGCATTGGATCCCTCTTGCACACTTGATCCTTTCAGTCCACCCCCAGGGCCCTCCACTCTTCTCCCCTGCCCCCACCATTGCCCACCCACCTGAAAGCTGGGCCCACCCACTTTTCCTGTCCTAGTTACGCCACTGTGACACAATTTCCCTGCTCCTTTGGTCCCAGTAACAAAAACTCTCCTGCTTACTCAAAATGAATATGAATGCCTCCTGGCCTGTCCTTAAAAAGCTACCAAAATTTTCTTTTACTGGACTTTCCAGGTGCTAGTATGAAATAATCAGAGGCTAATAATACAGTATGAAAACAGAAAGTATTACTGACAAATTATTGAAATCTGCACAGTTTGCTATTATCAGATGCAATGAATTCCTATTATAACAACTGGATCACAGGACAGGAATTTTTTCCAACATCATAGTTTCTCCAGATTCATTTCCTTATCAATTCACTTTGCTTAACAGTTACACATCACCAGACATGCACAAGCAGACATTCCCTATATCTGGGGCGAAAACCTTCACAGCCAAGGGCTCTCCACTGGGGGACTCGCTTTCCTCACCCCTGTTCTGATGCACTATGCTCAATGACTTCCTGGGCATATTGTGAAGTTTATCTGTTTATTCAGGCTTTTCCTGAGGGGGCTAGTAAAGTGAAGAGGACTCTCTTCTTTTTCTGACATGGGGAAAAGAGTTGTTAGTGATGTTGACACTGTTTGTCAATGCCACTGATCCTGCCTGCGTGGTGTTTTTAAAGCTGTTCTGGCAACTGCATATAGAGAGATGTGGTAGATACAGCAGAGATTTGGAAACAACATCCTAACAAACTTATGCAACAAATGCCACCCGGATCAATTTAGATGCAGCATATTCCAGTGGAGAGCCAGAATAGCTAGGTTCTCTTGTACTAGTTTAGATAAAATAAATGGGCCAAAGGTGTTAACATAACTCAGTTTATTGTCCAAAATATGTTGCACGAGGGATAGGGTTTGGTGTCCAAAGACCTCAGGCTGCTTAGCACCATGGCAAACACACCTTGAGTGGTGACAGCTAATTTAAACCCCATCATTTTGTACACAGAGATTTTGGATTTTTTCCTTCTTCATTAGAACGACAATGAGGCTTTTCAAAAACTTTCCCAGGAAAGCAAGAGTGTCCCTAATATGCCTGAAGCAGAATGCCCAGGCGAGCCAACAGCCTTGCTGGGCCTATGGGCAAGGGTGGGGGTGTCTCTGCACTCCCAGAAGGGGCAGAGCTGGGAGCAGCTCACCCTCAGCTCCGCCTGGACCACAGCATGTCCCCAACGCAGCCCTCAGCACTGCCCAGAATGCGCCACACCAGCCCCCCACAGCACTGCCCAGAGTGCGCCACACCAGCCCCCCAGCCCTCAGCACTGCCCAGAGCGTGCCACACCAGCCCCCCACAGCACTGCCCAGAGTGCGCCACACCAGCCCCCCAGCCCTCAGCACTACCCAGAGCGTGCCACACCAGCCCCCACAGCACTGCCCAGAGTGCGCCACACCAGCCCCCCAGCCCTCAGCACTACCCAGAGCACACCACACCAGCCCCCAGCCCTCAGCACTACCCAGAGCACACCACACCAGCCCCCCAGCCCTCAGCACTGCCCAGAGCACACCACACCAGCCCCCCAGCCCTCAGCACTACCCAGAGCACACCACACCAGCCCCCCAGCCCTCAGCACTGCCCAGAGCATGCCACACCAGTTCCCCCCAGCACTGTCCAGAGTGCGCCACACCAGCCCCAGCCATCAGCACTGCCCAGAATGCGCCACACCAGCCCCCAACCTCATCACTGCCCAGAGTGCGCCACACCAGCCCCCAACCCTCATCACTGACCAGAATGCGCCACACCAGCCCCCCAACCCTCAGCACTACCCAGAGCGCGCCACACCAGGCCCACCCAGCACTGCCCAGAGTGCGCCACACCAGCCCCCCAACCTTCAGCACTGCCCAGAGTGCGCCACACCAGTCTCCCAGCCCTCAGCTCTGCCCAGAGCGTGCCATACCAGCCCCCCTCAGCACTGCCCAGAGCGCGCCACACCAGCCCCACTACCGCCTACCCAGCCCTCAGAGCTGCTCGGAGCATGTGGGGCTCTAGCAGCCATTTAAAGGGCCCAGGACTCCAACTGTCATTGCCACTGCAAAAGCATTGGCAGCGGTGCAGGGAGCCCCAGACTCTTTTGAATCTCCAGGACTGGGAGTAATTGCCCCCTTCAGCCCTACTCATTCAGTGGGCCTGAGAATGCTCTACTTCGTGGGCCCCAGTCCTTGTATTCGGAGCCTATGATCCCAGCTCAGGCTTTGTGGCCTGCAGTGTTATTCCCATGATTTTCTAGGCATCTAAAAATTAGGCACTGCAGCATTTGATATTCCAACACATCAGTCCCTTTGTAGATAGAGGCCACAATGACCCATCCTTCTTTGTTTCGGTTTTTGTCAAGAAGATTGATGATGATGGGATGCCTAACACAGTGAATGCTAGTGGGAAGGGGTTAGGTTTAGAAGTTAAAATAAAAAAAGAACAAGTTAAAAATTACTTAGAAAAGTTAGATGTCTGCAAGTCACCGGGGCCTGATGGAATGCATCCTAGAATACTCAAGGAGAGAATAGAGTAGGTATCTGAGCCTTTAGCTATCATCTTTGAAAAGTCATGGAAGTTGGGAGAGATGCCAGAAGACTGGAAAAGGGCAAATCTAGGGCCCATCTATAAAAAGGGAAATAAGAACAGCCCAGGAAACTACAGACCAGTCAGTTTAATTTCTGTGCCAGGAAAAATAATGGAGCAAGTAATTAAGGAATTCATCTGAAAACAGCTGGAAGAAAATAAGGTGATAGGTAACAGCCAGCATGGAACTGTAAAGAATAAATCATGTCAAGCCAATCTGATAGCTTTCTTTGATAGAATATCAAGCCCTGTGGAAAAGGGAGAAGCGGTGGACATGGTATACCTAGACTTTAGTAAAGCATTTGATATGGTCTCACATGACCTTCTTATCAATAAAGTAAGGAAATACAACTTAGATGGGGACTATTATAAGGTGAGTGCACAACTGGCTGGATAACCATTCTCAGAGAGGAGTTATTAATGGTTCATAATCATGCTGGAAGAGCATAACAAGTGGGGTTTCACAGGGGTCAGTTTTGGGACCAGTTCTGTTCAATATCTTGGCCTCTGATGATAGGACAAGAAGCAATGGGCTTAAATTGCAACAAGGGAGGTTTAGGTTGGACATTAGGAAAAACTTGCCCAGGGAGGTTGTGGAATCTCCTTCCTTGAGATATTTAAGAGCAGGTTGCATAAGCATCTATCAGGGATGATGATGGTGCTGGGTCCTGCCATAAGGGCAGGGGACTGGACTTGCTGATCTCTTGAGGTCCCTTCCAGTGCTAGTGTTCTATGATTCTATGATCCTCACCAGAGATTCTTCTGTCAAATATCATCTGAGCTGCAGGGAAAAAATTCTGGGCTTTTGTATGGATTTGACTGTGTAATTACTGGGTTTGAATATGTAACTGGCCCCATTCCAGCTAACAGGAGGGTTTGGACCCAATAGAGCTGGTTGGGAATTTTTTCATTGGAACAGGTTTCCCCCATCAGCAAACACTGATTTGTCAAAACAGACTTTTTTCATGGAAATGCATCAGTGTTGATTAACCTGTCTCAGACTCAGGGCAGAACTGGGGACAAAGAAACCCCTGCAACAGAATGGCCAATACACCAGCTGTTAGGCCATAACCCGATTCAGAACAGGCACCCTGTGGAAATGCAGGATGGCAAGGGGAAAGTTGGTGGAATCCCTCCTCTAACTTATGGACACAATGTAGCCCCTCTAAAGTCACTAGTTCCTTTTCCACACTAGTGATGTCACCCCTTTGTGCCTATCCTGTGTCTTGGAGCTACTGGGCTTGAGTAAGTGAATATCTAGTGGCCCCTGTCTTGGCCTCTTTGGGACGATACTGAGGTGTTCTCTGCAGTACATTAGGATGGGGTAGTGAACCTTTTTTGGGTCGGGAGCCGTGGACCCACAGAAAAAAATTAGTCGGGGGCTACACGAAAGCGAGAAGCAAAAAAAAATTTTTTTTTGGCCCCACCCCACCTTATTGACATGCCCCCTGACTAAGAAGAAGAAAGACACTCCCCACATTCACCTTGCACACCAGACCCTGGGGTGGGGCCAAAAATGAGGGGTTCAATATGTGGGAGGGGGCTGCTGGGAAGTGGGCTGGGGGTGGGAGGGCTAGGTGGGAGGTAGGGTGCAGCAGTGGAGTGGGGTGCAGGGCCTGGGCGATGGGGGGGATGCCTATCTGGCACAGCTCCGCAGTGGGAGCTGTGGGGATGTTGAAAGGCTGGAACATTAGCTCCAGTTCCCTAATACTGGGGGAGAGCCCTGAGCCTTAGGGGCCGGATCTAGGCAAGCCCCCTGGCCATAGGTTTAACTAAACTAGGGGTTTAACTGCCCCTTCCTGCACCTTAACCTGTGTTATCCTTTGCATTAAAGCAACAAGCACTTTCAATTATTTATATTTTTAGTCTAGCATTATACACACATAGACACCAGAGGCTATAGCCTGTCAAAGTCTGTCCTGTCCCTGCAGTCCAGAGCTCTGCTTTCAAGGTGGAGCCTGGAGAGTGACTTTAGGTCTCTGCAGCTACATCCCGATTATCACAGGATACGCAGTTCCTTCTTACATCCCTGGCTGAGTGGCACTGCGGGAGTTAAGGGCTTCCATAGCTTCTTGCATTTCACACTTCAGGCCTGATTCAATTCCCATTGAAGCCAATGTGAATCTTATAAATTAACTTATCAAGGAATTAGGATCAGAGCTTTTGTGATCCGGGATCTTAAACAGTATTTGTTTTATTTTTAAAGGCAGTGGCCTTTAAAGTGTGTCTTGCAGTTCCAGTAAAGTGGGGCCGTGTGCAGCTTGACCTTCTGCTCACAAACAGGGAGGAACTAATAGGGGAAGTAGAGGTGGGTGACAACCTGGGAAGCAGTGATCATGAGATGGTAGATTTCAGGATCCTGACCAAAGGAAGAAAAGAGAGTAGTAAAATATACACCTTGGACTTCAAAAAAAAGCAGATTTTGACTCCCTCAGAGATCTGATGTGTAGAATCCCCTGGGATGCTAACATGAAGGGGAAAGGAGTCCAGGACAGCTGGCAGTATTTTAAAGAAGCCTTATTGAAGGCACAGAAAGAAACCATCCCAATGCGTAGCAAGAGAGGCAAACATGGTAGGAGACCGGATTGGCTTACGGGGGGAAATCCTTGGTGAACTTAAACGCAAAAAGGAAGCTTACAAGAAGTGGAAACTTGGACAAATGACCAGGGAGGGGTTTAAATGTAAAGCTCGAGAATGCTGGGGGGTTATCAGGAAGGCGAAAGTGCAAATGGAATTGCGACTGGCTAAGGATGTGAAGGATAACAAGAAAGGTTTCTACAGGCATGTTAACAAGAAGAAGGTGATCAGAGAGGGTGTGTGGCCCCTACTGGATGAAGGAGTTAACCTAGTGACAGATAATGTGGGGAAAGCTGAAGCACTCAATGCTTTCTTTGCCTCTGTATTCACGGACAAGGTGGGCTCCCGGACTAATGCGCTAAGTGACGCAAGATGGGATGAAGATGGACAGCCTGTGGTGGGTAAAGAACAGGTTAGGAACTATTTAGAAAAGCTAAACGTACACAAATCCATGGGTCCGGACTTAAAGCATCCGAGGGTACTGAGGGAGTTGGCAAATGTCATTGAGAAGCCTTTGGCCATTATCTTTGAAAAGTCGTTGAGATCGGGAGAAATCCCAGATGATTGGAAAAAGGCAAATGTAGTGCCCATCTTCAAAAAAGGGAAGGGCGATTCAGGGAACTATAGGCGGTCAGTCTTACCTCGGTTCCTGGAAAAATCATGGAAGGGATTCTTAAGGAATCCGTTTTGAGGCACTTGGAAGAGAGGAAAGTGATTAGGAATAGTCAGCATGGATTCACAAAGGGAAAGTCGTGCCTGACCAATCTGATTGGCTTCTATGATGAGGTAACTGGCTCTGTGGACATGGGAAAGTCACTGGATGTGATATACCTTGACTTTAGCAAGGCTTTTGATACGGTTTCCCACAATATTCTTGCCAGTAAGTTACGGGAATGTGGATTGGATAAATGGACAGTAAGATGGATAGAAAGCTGGCTAGAAGGCTGGGCCCAGCGGGTAGTGATCAAAGGCTCGATGTCAGGATGGCGGTCGGTTTCTAGCGGAGTGCCCCAAGGTTAGGTTCTAGGACCGGTTTTGTTCAATATCTTTATTAATGACCTGGATGAGGGGATAGATTGCACCCTCAGCAAGTATGCGGATGACACTAAGCTAGGGGGAGAGGTAGATACGCTTGAGGGCAGAGATAGGGTCCAGAGTGACTTAGACAAATTGGAGGATTGGGCCACAAGAAATCTGATGAGGTTCAACAAGGACAAGTGCAGAGTCCTGCACTTGGGACGGAAGAATCCGAAGCATTGTTACAAGTTGGGGACCAACCAGCTAAATAGTAGTTGTGCAGAGAAGGACCTGGGGGTTACAGTGGATGAGAAGCTGGATATGAGTCAACAGTGTGCCCTTGTAGCCAAGAAGGCTAATGGCATATTAGGTAGCATTAAGAGGAGCATTGCCAGCAGATCCAGAGATGTGATTATTCCCCTTTATTCGGCTCTGGTGAGGCTACATCTGGAGTATTGTGTCCAGTTCTGGGCCCCCCACTACAAAAAGGATGTGGACGCATTGGAGAGGATTCACCGGAGGGCAACCAAAATGATTAGGGGGCTGGAGCATATGACTTATGAGGAGAGGCTGAGGGAGTTGGGTCTGTTTAGTCTGCAGAAGCGAAGAGTGAGGGGGGATTTGATAGCAGCCTTCAACTTCCTGAAGGGAGGTTCCAAAGAGGATGAAGAAAGGCTGTTCTCAGTAGGGACAGATGGCAGAACAAGGAGCAATGGTCTCAAGTTGTGGTGGGAAAGGTCGAGGTTGGATATTAGGAAAAACTATTTCCCTAGGAGGGTGGTGAAGCACTGGAATGGGTTACCTAGGGAAGTAGTGGAGTCTCCATCCCTAGAGGTGTTTAAGTCTCGGCTTGACAAATCCCTGGCCGGGTTGATTTAGTTGGGATTGGTCCTGCCTAGAGCAGGGGGCTGGACTTGATGACCTTCTGAGGTCTCTTCCAGCTCTATGGTTCTATGATTCTATGATAAATGCTGGACTCTTTGCTCATGTCAAATGGGACTGCAAAGAACCAGCCTGTTCTGCTCTGCTACCAGTGGAGAGCTAAGTGGATATTGGAATAAGCCCCTCAGCTAAGATTTTGCATCCTGCAATTTGTCATTTCTTTGGATTTCACTATAACATTTCTCCATAGCACACTCACTCCCTTAACTTTAGCGAAGACAGCAACACGGTGTTGGTAATCTACCACAGTTCCCATGATTGCTAGGTGGTTAGTTGATCCTCTCTTAGGCTATGTCTACACTGCACCCCTCTTGCGCAAAAGCCTATGCAAATGAAGTGTGGATTAGCATATTGCAATGCTTCATTTGCATAATTAATTAGGGACCATTTTTGCGCAAAAACCACCTCTTGCACAAGAGCTGTTCTTCCTCATTTTTTCAGGAAGAATGGCTCTTGCGTAAGAGGGGGGTTTTGTGCAAAAAGGAGCAGTGTAGACACACTCACCTGATATTCCCTCCCCTGGCCTCGTGCTGGCCGTGTCGGGGTCCTCCTCCTCTTCCTCCTCACCAGCTTTGGCCCCTGGGCGGGTGATGACGGGCGTCTCCAGCCCCAAGTCAGCCACCAAGGGTGGGGAAGGGGCTGCACCAGGATGCAGTGCAGGTCCTGATAATTGGGGCAGGAGTGTGGTTCTGCCCCAAAGCGGGAGCTGTGCTCCCTCGCCTTGGCGTAGCGTAGGCCTGGCGGAGCTCCTTCACTTTCATCTGGACCTGCTCCTGGTTCCAGATGTGGCCCTTTGAGACCAGGATATTGGCCAGTGGCCGTAGATGTCAGCGTTGTGCCATCGGGAGCAGATATCCTGGAGGTTTTCCTTCTTGCCCCACACCCCAGTGAGGGCCAGGATCTCCACTCCAGACCAAGTAAGCGGCCGTTTTGGCTCCCCCGTGGCGGCCCGGCTGAGCGGCACAGTACTCAGCCGAGCACCACAGCGGGAGGCGAAGGGTGGCAGGGCGGTGACGTATAGGGTTGCCAGGTGTCCGGTTTTCTACTAGACAGTCTGGTTTTCAGGTCCTCTGTCTGGTAAAAAAAATCAGAAAATACCGGACATGTACAATGTCCGGTATTTTCTGGTTCTCCAGCTGGGTGCCAGATGGAAGCCTGGCGGGGGCCGGGGAGTGACTGGGAGGCGGGGCGCGATTGGTGCTGGGAGCCTCTAGTTGCCTCTGAGAAGCAGGGGAAGCTATGCCCCTGCTCCTGAGCTCTGTTCCAGCGTGTACTGTAGCCACAGCTGGACTTGCTTCGCTGGGACCATGAGCGGGACGGGCAGCACCCGGGGATCTGCACGTGCCCGGGTGAGTCCGGCTCCCCGCCGGACGATTCCCTCTCCCTGCCCCCTGCCAGCCGGTTCCTCCTCCCGATCTCCCATGGCCAGCCTCGCTGCCCCTGACTTCCACCCCCGACCAACTTTGCTTCCCGCTGGCCAGCCCCACGGCCTCCAACCCCCAACCCCGACCAGCTTTGCTTCCCACTGGCCGCCTCTCCCCTGTTCTCCCCTGGCCAGCCTACGCTGCCTCTGACCCCCCCTCCCAGCTCTGCTTCCCACCCCCTCTCCTCCCAGCCAGCCCCGCTCCTCTACCGGCCGGTCCCTCCCTCCTCCTGCCCCCTGATCAAGTGTGTCCGTTTTTTTTTTTTTACCCTGTCTGTTAACCCTAGTGACGTACATGGCCGGGGGAAGCAAAAACGTCACTGCCCCGCCCCCCTTCGCCTCCCGCCATGGCACTCGGCTGACTTCTGCGCCTCTCAGCCGGGCCGCCGCGGGGGAGCAAGCGGCACAAGCGGCCGTTTGGGCCCCGCGGTCGCCATGCAGCACCCCTGTGAGCATATTTATGTGAGCATAACTGACTTGATCAGTCATACAAAGTTAAGATGAGGGTGAGGAGTGAGCACAGCTGAACAGCATCTCTTTTTAAATGCGTGAGAATATTCATAGAAAGTTCTTTCTGCTGGCTTGTGCCCAGCTGTATGACAATGGTGCTGTGATAGCAGGTTACTGCCAAGACCTTTTTTCTTACACTCAAATTGCCAGTGTAATTTCCAGCCTGGGTAGACGTGTATGTGTTAGCTCTGATGGAGCTAATGTGCTGAAAACTGAAGTGTAGATGTGGGGGTGGCAGGATGGGCTAGCTGCTCTGAATATAGTCCCACCCAAGAACCTAGCTACTTCCTCTGGCAGCTGGCCTGTCTCACCACCTGTGCCACTGTGAATACATAGCTATTTTTAGAGCTCACGCTGTATCAGAGCTAGCACTGCTGTGTCTCCCCCATCTGGAAGTTACACCTCCCCTTCAAGTTCAAGTGTGCAAGCAAGTTCTTCATTTTGTGATGGTAGTTTTTGCCTGTATAAATTATAAGTAGCAGTAGCTGCATGTGTGGCAGGAGAACAGGCTTTCAGTCTCTTTCTTGGTCTCAGATTAAAATCAATCCTTGAGGCAAAGTTGCTCCTTGGGAATTAAGCCTCGGCGGTGGGCTGAGATGCCTTAAAGAAGGGATGGCTGAAGTATCAGCAGGTAAGCAAGACTAAGAACACAAAGAAGAGCTAATGCAGCCAGAATAAAAGTGTAACTGGACCGAGGCAGCAGCTTCTTCAGCTCTGAATATTTATAGTTTGTTTTAACATTTGTGAAGCCAAAGGCAGCAGCAGTAGCGGAGCATCTCACTCTTCTTACACTTGGGATCAGAAAGTCTCTTTCTAAAGATTGCCATAAACGCTGTCTGTTAACAGACACTGCCTCCAGGAACCCCCTCTCCCCACAAGCATTTTGTGTTCTGTTTTCAGAGTCATCTATTTGCTGGCAGAATCATTGAACTTCTCCTCGGCCCAGAGGCTCCAGTTACAGAAAGTCTGACTACTGTGCGATGGAGTGCAAGCTAGACTAGCATTAGCAAAAAATCAGATTCCAAAGATTGCCAGTACTTAACCCCATGGCATTAGACAAATGGATTTGTTAGAAATATTCCACAGCTTTGAAAATAAAAATACAATAAAAAGACAAAACTCATTCTGTCCCAGTGGACGATCATGGGGGGAAACGTCTTTTTCCACCATGAAAAAATTTAGTATTCCTGTTTGGAAAAAGACTGAACATGGAACTGAGTGTCAGCACAGTCAAAGAAGAGCTCTTTCAGCCTCTGAATAGAATGGTGTGTTTTGTTATTACAATTCCCTTGAAATTGGTATGTAGTCATCAGCTGAACATAAACTTTCATCGGAAGTATCTCAAAGATTTTTGCATTTACATTCCAGAAGAGGAGAGTTTTAAAAGCCCCAGATGGTTTGTAAGTCTATTTATCTATCTCCAGTGATGAGGTATGGCTTAGTCAACAAGGAACCTTTTTTTACTTTAATACAGCCATGCACTAAATGGGTTTTTGACTGAGTAGAGTTGTTTAGAACCATGATAAAATTTTGTAATAAACACTGCAGCCACTTTTCCTGGTGTCAATGCCAAAACTCTGCCACGGTTCGCAAAATCTTTCCAGCAGATCTGGGCTAAGGTTTCAGTCAAACTCTCATTTTGGAGATGGTGGATTTATGTTCCAGTGTTGTCAACTATCATAATTTTAACGTGACTCTCATGGTAATTTGTCACATTTCTTAAAGCAACAGCACCTGGAATCAGGAGATTACATTTTTTAAAAAAGTTTCTCTCTGTCATGGGTGTGGAACAGAGCTTAAAAACATGAATCCAAAGACTTGGAAACTAGAATGCAAATAAAATAAACCTCAAATTTGTCACTTTTTATAAAATCCCCAATTAATGAGATTTTTAAAACACGTGGGGTTAGCAATACTGTGTGTATATATTTGGATTGTGAACATGTTAAACTTGGCAATTTTGTCTTAGAACCTGGATTTTTGACTCTTTTGCGTTGAGATTTTGGATCTGAAGAAAAATGGACAGTTGTAAAATAAAATCGGGAGTGGCTTTTTAGAATCTCTTGCAAACGAGAAAGATTGATGACTTTCTTTCAGAAACAGACCAGTGCTATTAAATGCTGATTCACATCCAGATTTTGAAACTGCCCAAAAACCAATAACCCTCTGAGGGATCCATAATTTTTTGTTTGTCCCAGAATAGTTGTAGGGAATTACACATGAAATACATATTGAAGTTTAACCTAACTACCCTGAAATATGGAGAAACAATGAAGGATGAGGTGCTGAGTTTTGCGTGGGTCCCATCCCCATGTGGCTATGAGGAAAAACAATAGAGGAACCAGTCAGAGAGTCCAGCTGACAGGAGCAGCTGCAGAAGCTGCCAAAGCAAGGAACTCTGGACATTCAGAAAACTTTCTATACTTCTGAGGGGACTTTCCCTTCTCCGTGATGATTGGCATTGTGGTCCAGCCTTCTTCTTCCCCACCCTGCACAGTCTTCACTCCATATCTATCTCCTCTTACTCTAGTCACTTCTGCCTCTTCCAGAGCCTCTCTCACTTGGGTTTTATTTCCATTTATCTTATCCTCCTCCTAACTAAAGCCACATGCTTACCAGCCCCACTCCACCCCCATACCACAGGCCTAACATGCCACTTGCTGCAGTAGCCTGGCTCTGCTTGTGTGCTCTATCATTCCCTCACCCTGTATCTCTCTTGGCTATCTAGTAGCAAGCTCCTCAGGGCAGGGACAGTCATCTGTGACTGTACAGCATCTAGTACAATAGGGACCCATTCATGGTTGGTCCTCAAACACAGCTGTAATAAATCTGATGCTGATTAACATACAGGTATTTTCCATGATCTGCTTTAAAATACCTTTCCCACCCCCAATCATCACACCAAATATCCTACAGAACAGTAGTGGCAACTTCACCTACAGCCAGTTTCAAAAAGCAGCGTCTACAATTTAAGCTTTAAACAGATTCATACCTGTGATTGCTGCTCTCTGGCTTCACTAACACAATTTGTTTTCCAGCACTTGTATCTTTCACCCCTCAGGTTTTTTCCTCTTCTTCCCACACAGTAGCTCTTTCATCTGTTTTCAGTAGATGCAGCTTTTCCTAATTAATTGAAGACTCAACAAGTGCACTTCCCAATTAAAGTAAATATGCCCAATGTTGAAACAGTGGGCTGCAGTGTTCCCTGATGTTCCTTCCTCAGGAACAGGATATCATGGGCTCCACCTCTTATGCACCAAATTAGTGCATTAAATTAGGAGAGCACAGAAAAAAAAAGTCTCAGAGATCAGTTAAAAAAGGCTCTGAAATGCTCTGCAGTAGGAATGAATTGGTCATTACAAAAAAGTTTATAGGGGCCTGACCCTAAACCATTGAAGTAAATGGGAACTTTGCTATATTAGAAGTATAATTTCACTAAAAACAGGTTTCACACAGGTGCGCGCGTGCAGACATACTCACCCACCCACCCCAAGCCTTGTCCCAGTTTTCTTGCCATAGGATATGAGAGGTTCCTGTACTCTGGTCATGCTGCAAGAGAACAGGGCATTGTGCATTCTGTTTAGCTTGTGGTAGAGGCAATGTTTAGTAAAGAACTAAGGAGATAGGTAGGTAAGATGGAGAGAGACCATAGTACTTTTGTCTGCACAAGAACCCAGCTCAAGTACAGCTTGCTCCAGGTTCTGGAAACATCTCGTTCACATTGGCATCAGGTCAGATTTTCAAAGTTATTTAGGCACCTAAAGATACAGATAACTGTCATAGTGGGATTTTCAAAAGTGCATAAGCAGTTAGGTGCCCAACTTCCATTTAAATCAATAGGATTTAGGTGCCTAAACTTTGAAAATCCCACTAGGCTTCCATCTGCATAAAGGTACATAAAAATCTTTGAAAATTTGGCCCATAGGAAACTTCTCATATCAAGATTGTATCCTCCTGTTTGCTTGTGCTAGTAATTGGACCTCTCTTTACACAAGCCAGTTGTGAAATTCAGACCGGGATAACAATTCACTTTCCAGCACCTCAAAAGTGTGTGGATACGGGCACTCCAATTGGTCCTACATCTATGATTAAGCTTCCAGGTGATAATCCCACAAGTACACATTCATAAAAGCATAGTGTTCTTTAGTTATAATTGACACATTTAAACAGAGAATTGCATATTGAAAACCTTATGTTCCTCAGCTGGGTTAGGCATAGGAAGTCGATGGGTAAAATTCTATGCCCTGTATTATGCAAGAGGTCAAAGTAGATAATTATTATTGTCCCTTCTGGACTTAAAAGCAAAGGAAAGGTAAAAAAGTAGATTTCTCAAAGCAAAACCAAGTTTAGTACTTTTGGGGTGGGTTATAATTACCAGAATATGGATAACAGGCATATTTTATTGCATTTCTATGGGGGAAATATCACAACTTTTAGATACTACATAGAGAACATGGTATGAAAACCTAGCTAGATAGAAAATAAAGGTACAAGATGATCAAGAAAAGTCATGCTTAAGAACTGTCCTTCCTGAACGCATACCATCTGAGAATCTCCAAGCACTATTCAGAGTGAATTAAGTTTCAATATAGTGTATGAACATAGGGTCTGATCCAAAACCCATTGACGTTAATGGAAAGAATCCCATACACTTCAATGGGTTTTGAATCAGCCCCCATGTAATGCATTCACTGCATGGTGCTAAGTCAAGTTCCAATTCTACCCCAGTGGTCACTGTTGGGACCTTTACAGGCGCCAGTAGTACTCTGAAGAGAAGGAAGGAGTTGGAACAGAGAAAGGGCAAGGGTAAACACAGGATGGCAGAGTTAAGGAGATTTAAATTTTCCATCAAATAATTCTCAGCAAGCTATAAACTGCCAGCTTTGAAAATTTCATCCAGAAAGCAAACTTTTCACATTCTTACAGTTGTTTGCTCTTCAGGAGGTTGGACAAATAGCCAGAGATTTGAGTGTTTCGTTTCCTCCATCCCATTTCCTTCAGCAATAAACACCTCTTCAAAAAACATATTTCCTGCTTGTAAAATTAATTTAGACAACTAAAAATGTAGGAAAACAAATGGAGCTGTCAGGAAAGGTTTGAGGTTAGTCTCTAGTTTTTAAGCATAAAATTCACATTCAGTCCAGATTTCAGCTCACATGTACTTACTGTTGTCTGCAGAACTGCAACCAGGAGTCCAAAACACCTGCAAAGCTTGGTTTAAATTTGTATCTGGACAGGAATTAGCAGCTTAAATTCATCTCTATGTCTTCATAAATTCATGCCCATGTCTACACTGTAGCATTTTGTCAGCAGAGGAAATGCAAATGAAGTGCTCATTAGCATTTCTCGCTCTCTCATTTGCATAGTCTGTTTCGATCCGCATTGCGGAAGAGTTTTTTGTGGAAAAAACCACAGTGTAGACAGGGCCATTTTGCACAAAAAAACTCTTTTGCACAAGATCCCTTATCCCCCAAAAAAGGATGTTTACAAGATCTTGCACAAAAGGGTTTTTTTGTGCAAAATGGCCCCATCTACACTGCATTTTTTTTCCGCAAAAACCTCTTCCGCAAAATGGATCGAAAGTGACTATGCAAATGAGAGTGCGAGAAATGCTAATGAGCACTTCATTTGCATTTCCTCTGCCAACAAAATGCTACAGTATAGATGTGGGCATGGCAGACTAGATGAGCAACTACCTCTTCCACCTACGAAAGCCTCCGGACATTGCTCAGTTAGAAAAGAAATTGGAACTAGAGATTCTCCCATTCTAACATATGAACATTTTAGATTATTTTTGAAAGCTGCAACAGTCATTGAACTTTTGCAGGTGAGGAATAGAAAGGCTCGATCTCTAACAGTGATCCAGAGCCCCCAGAACATCTTATACATCTTAAAATGTCCATCTATCTTTCTACAGCATATAATTAAAGCCCATAAATGATAACTACCCTGGAGTCACAGACAGTCCTGTCTGGTTCATCCTAGCTGAGAAATAAGGCAGCAGAATACAGAGTTCATAATATACACTACATAACGTGTAGAGTGTTTTATGCATCTGACAAAGTGGGCTTTTGCCCTCAAAAGCTTATGCCAAATACATTTGTTAGTCTGTAAGGTGCCACAGGACTCTGTGTTGTTTTTGCAGATACAGACTAACCCTCTGACCCTTTACATTGTACATAGACACTAATGGACTCCACAGAATGAGTCACTGCTACTATTTGTTATTTTAATAGCACTGCAAGCATTACGTGAAGAGAGACTGTAACATTATGTTATTAATTTGGCTAACAGACATACATTTTTAAATAACACTTCCCTGTCCAATAGCTTTCATGCTATTTATCTACCTTAAAAAATAGGGAGTTAAAATTATGGAAACTTTTAATAGAACAGATATGGAAACACTGTACGATCACAATGGGCCAAAGTTCTCTATTGTTTGTTTTTATTCCTTTTTTGCCAAAACATCAGCAGTTTCAAGCACCTTTTCTTTCTGCTGGACAATCTGACCACTTACAAGACAAGTTACCAGTTTCTATGCCCACCACTGCGTGTTGGCATCTGGTCATTGGTTTGCTGTCCTGAATTGATCTTTTTATTCCACAAAACTAGCCAAAAATATTTCAGCCAGGTTAGTGGCCTTTCTATTGAAAACTGGATGAAAGAAAAAATTCAAACAGAGAGGCCATTTTGATACGATTTCTTTAGTCTACAAAATAAGACCCACTGAATAAGTCTTGACTACTCTATTTAAAGCTTACTCTGGACACAGCCTTTTTATGGATTTTTATTATCTATTTCTAGCCCATATCTCTTGGTCTATTTGAAACCCAAGTGCTGAGGGAGTATCTTCCCCTGCCCCCAATTTTTTTCTAAGAAAAAAAAACTGCAGATACTGCTTGTTTTGTCATTCATCAAGTTGAAGAATAGAGATCTAGTGAAGATAAAATCATGTCTGGAGAAGATTATGACTCAAACATCCCTTTTTAAGTTGGGCTAGGCTATGACTCAAGGTAGTGCTATACACAATGTGCCATTGGACTAATGTGTCCATAAAACACAACAACGTCCATGCTAACCATAATCCTAATGATCAGTTTTAGGGCTTATCATAAATTGCTTCAGCATGTCAGACATTTTGACTCTAGTAGTTAGTTATTTGATATGATAGAAGTCTATAAAATCATGACTGGTGCAGAAAAAGTGAATAAGGAAAAGTTATGTATTTGTTCCCATAACATAAGAACTAGGGGTCACCAAATGAAATTAATAGGTAGCAGGTTTAAAACAAACAAAAGGAAGTTTTTCTTTATGCAGTGCACAGACACCCTGTGGAACTCCTTGACAGAGGATGTTGTGAAGACCAGAACTTTAACAGGGTTCAAAAAAGAACTAGATAAATCCAAGGAGGTTAGGTCCATCAATGGCTATTAGCCAGGATGGGTAGGAATGGTGTCCCTAGCCTCTGTTTGTCACAGGCTGGAAATGGATGACAGGAGAGGGATCACTTGATAATTCCCTGTTCTGTTCACTCCTCGTTTGGGGCATCGGGCATTGGCCACTGTCGGCAGACAGGATACTGGGCTAGATGGACCTTTAGTCTGACCCAGTATGGCTGTTCTTATGTTCTTATTTATACCAAGCTCATCACTATGATCTCTGAGCACCCAAAAGTAGGTCAGACGTGATGCAGACATTAGCATCAAGGAATGGGTGGTGGGATTGGAACTTGTATCCTTCAGCACCAGAAATAGAGAAATTTTGCTTCACTGGAGTCAATGGGAGTTTTGTCATTGACTTCAATGGAGCCAGGATTTCGCTCTATATGACAAAAGTATAAAAGCAGCTAGCCATGCTCTGCTCGTAGCAAGACTTTGTGGTGACAGAAGGTGAGATTGATGGGACTATGTCAGCAAGCCCACTGTATTCTAGCAATAGCCCCAGCACACACCCACATCCTGACAAAATGGGTTAGAATACATCAGTCAGGGTACATCTAGACTACGGGTTTTTTTCGAAAGGAGATATGCAAATTTGGCGCTAATTTGCATATCTATTTCAAAAGTGGGTTTTCAAAAGTGAAAGCAGTCTGGATGCATTTTTTGGGGGGGGAAAAAAACCTTTTTCACAAAACCACGTAAACCTCCTTTTTTTAGGAAGAGCGTGTTTTTTGAAAAATGTTTTTTTCCCCCAAAACCGTGTCCAGACTACTTTTACTTTTGAAAAACCTGCTTTTGAAAAAGCGATCGGAAGAAGATATGCAAATTAGCACCGAATTTACGTATCTCCTTTTGAAAAAAAACGTAGTCTAGACATACCCTCAGAGATACCACGAGAAAAGAACATGACCAGTGAGACAGAACACAGTGGGCCAAGACTGAGTTGATAGGTCAATAGCAGCTTAGGAGCCTGTCCTAAACTGTCACTCTACATTAAGTTTACAGACAAGGAAACAACTTGTGAGTTCATTTACATGAGAGTTAATCAAGAATAACTCCAGCAAAGTTAATGGAGTTACAGTAAGGTGAGATCAGAATCAGTCCCACATTAACAGCATAGCCAGTCTGCCTCTGACCCAAGAGTAGATATAGCCCTATTCAGAGAGACAGAGAGTGAGAAAGAGAAAAAGAGAAGGGGTTTTTAATTCCAAAATAACTAACTCGTCATATTTATTTCACTATCTAATCTTAGAGGGAAAAGGAGCTGTGGTGAGGTAGCTAGAGGAGTTCAGCAGTATGCCTCCACCTGTGGTATGCCTCTGCCTGATTTATTGAGCAGTATAAGCTACAGCTCTTTGTCTCTACTTGGGATTTCCAGCAGACTAGCTAACATGTCTGTTATCCTGTGGTGAACACATCCCCTTGGGGCAGTCAGGACAAAGCCAGGGAGACTATTTGTATGTTTTCCTTATTTTAATTATAGCTAGCTGCACTCACTATACGTGTGGCGCTTTCTAAACACTCAAGGAAAGCAATCCTTACCTCTATAAGAAACTCACAGCCTAAGGAGAGCAACAAATCGGAGAGCAATCCCTGAGTGTCTTGCCCAGAATGAAATTGAAGAAAATCTTGCCAGATGCTGGAGATTAGGTGTTGCTGGCTAAGAGGGTCAATTTTAAATGCAGGAAACCCAGTTGCAGGCAGGTTGTATTTCTGACTTCTCTCAGCACCACTCATGTACACACCTCTCCCAGATTCTTACTTCATATCCTGTCTAAGATCATAGAAAAATGAGGTCTGACTAGATGGAGAAGTATGTTCCCAAACAGGCTTTACTTCAAGTGTTGTTGCACATTTCACAAAGTCAGGAAGTAGCTATTTCTGCTGTCAGCAGCAACTTCCTGTCCCACTTTTGCTTTTTCTTCTAGAGACCCAAACCTTCAACAACATGTGCCACCATCTATTGGTAGCCCGCAATATTACATGGTAACTAACTAGAATCCCGAGAGTGTTAATTTATTATTTGGATTGCAGTAGTGCCATAAGGTCTTCAACCATCAAACTGGGCCCAATTGTGCTAAGTGCTGTACAAAACAAAAATATGGGCCCTGTGCCAAATAGCTTATTTAAGTACCTTTTAAATTTGTTATATAGGAGATTAGATTAGATGATGTAATGATCCCTTTTGGTATTTAAAAAAAAGTATGAATATAAGAGTGCATATGAGTTTACTGCAGATTTCTAGCAGGTCTTATATATCACTGCCATGTCTAGAAAGATTATTTTATGGCCACATATAGAGAAAAAAAGTGGCAAAAGATTAAGGAAAAAATCAGGAAAAAACACTAGACTATAAAAGAGCATCGAGTAAATGCATGAATTTATAATAAGATATGTTGGGTTCAAAACAGTATAAACAACATTCTATACTTGTTCTATGCAGGTCTCATAAGAGAGATGTGTTTAGAGGATCATGCAACGTTTTTAAAGCTTATTACATAAAATGTCTCGTTTCCCTTTGATTTACAAAAATGCATCCATTCATTGCTCTAAACAGAAAAAAAAAAATGGAGTTTGTTTTTCTGTTTGTTGCTTGTCTTAAAAATTATGCCTGGGAGGAAATTCTGCTCCTGCTGAAATCAACTGACTTTAGCAGAATCAGGATTTCATCCTGAAATTTTGAAGTTGTATGTTATATATGCCATTTGCAGAACATTTAAGCATGTGAACCCACTCATTATGGAGTTAATCATATACGTTTCTGTGGTATTGGGGCTTTAGACAAGAAAGGAAGAATGATGTTGTGGGCAGTACTTTAGACTGGATCCAAGAGGTTTGGTTTTAAGATCTGGGTCTCTGCAACAAACTTTTTGCAAGATTTCCTTGAGCAAATCCATTAATGTCTCTACACATCAGGTACTCATCTGTAAAGTGAAGGTATGGGGAAAATGCTTACATGAATTGTAAGAATCTCACTATTACTGGTATTAGCCCCATGTGTTGTTGTATATGTCTGCAGTCTCATGTAAGCTTTTTTGGGCAGGTACCATTTTTCCTACACAGCGCTTCACATGACGGGGCAATGATCCTGATTGTGGACAGGACCAGTTGATTAAGCAACAGTGCCCTCCCACGCAGGGAGAGGCACCGGACCAATCCTGTCCATCTCCGCAACCGCTCAGCCACCCTGGACTCTAAATCTTGCCAGTTCTCCGGCAGGGAGGGATGCGTGGCAGAAAAGAAAACACCAAGATAGAGCAGCGGACTCATGCTCCACCTGATGGTCTGAGGCGCAGGTGGGAGGGAGCTCACCTACCACCTGGCCTCGACCCCCAGGCCAGAGCTCTTGACCCAGCTGATTCGGGCAGAGGAGGCTGCCGAGTAGACAGCTTGGCAAGCCTCCACCCATGCCAGGTCACCTGGGTCCTGAACCACAAGGAGCACGTCATCAGCGTATGCTGGCAGGACCAGCTGCATCTCCGTCTCATGGAGCACCAAGCCCATCAACCTCTTGTGAAGGAGATGGAGGAAGAGCTCCACAGCCAGAGTATACAGCTGGCCTGACAGCAGGCAGCCTTGACGTACTCCCCACCTGAAGTTGACCGGTGTGGTCAGGGTCCACTTGAGCTTGACCAAGCACTCTGCGGAGGCGTAGAGCACCTGGAGAAACCCCACAAAGTGGGGCCTGAAGCCAAAGGCCTGCAGAGTGCCCAGGAGATATCCGTCATCCACCTGGTCAAACGCCTTTCCCTGATCCAAGGACAGGAGGGCAAATGACAGACCATGCCTACAACAGAGCTCTATGACAATCCAGACCAGATAAAGGTTATCGAACATGGTGCGTCCCCGGATGCTGTAGGTCTGGTCTGGACGGACCATGTCCACCAGCACAGACCGCAGTCTCAGTGAGATGGCCTTGGAGATGATTTTATAGTCCATGCTGAGGAGCGAGACAGGAAGCCAATTCCTTAGTTCGCGGAGGTCCCCCTTCTTAGGCAGTAAGGCGAGCATGGCTCACCTGCACGATAAAGGGAGGACCTCGCTCTCCAAGGACTTAGCCGAGGCCATCCCAGAACACATGGTAGAACTCTATGGTCAGCCCATCCATGCCTGGGGACTTGTACAGCAGAGTCTCAGGCTTTTTTCCTTTGCCTATCTCCGCAAGGGACAGCAAAGTCTTTTCTTCTGCCTGCTGCAGTTGCCCTTGCAGACACCTCTGCTTGCTCGCCATGGAGTTGAAGCTGCCTCTGGGCAGTCGACAGCTATTGCAGCTTGTGCTGCAACTCATACAGCAGTTTCTGCAGGCTGCCTCCCAGGCCCTGCAGGAACCCAACTCCTAGCTCCTCTGGGAGACCCTTCTCAAATCTCTGCAGGTGAGGCTCATGCAGCTGAGTCCCACCCTCCCTCCCCTTCACACCATGCACTGCTTTCTCTGGCATCTGGACACCAGTGCAGACTAGTGGGACCGGCTTGTCATGGAGCGGTGGGGAGACCAGCAATGGCTCCAGAATTTCAGGATGAGGAAGGACACCTTTCTGGAGCTCCGTGAGTGGCTCACCCCTGCCCTCAGGGGCCAGGACATTCATATGAGACCTGCCATTTCCCTCCAGAAGCGTGTTGCCATCACCCTATGGTAGCTTGCCATGCAGGATAGTTCCTGGACAGCTACCGATATGTTGGGAACCGGTTCAGCATGGCAAGATCGACCGTCGGGGCTTTGCTCATGCGGGAATGTTGCTCTCGGGTTACTGTTTCAGGAGGGGGGCTACCCCTTGCTGCCCACCACCTCCATCCACTGTGGGAAGGGAACGTGATAGCACTCACATGATGTTCCTTCCCTGGCCTTGGATGACAACTGTAACACGTCCAAAGCATGGGTACTGGCTCCAGGGTCAGGAGGGTACTCGTGCTGGCCTTGTCCAGTTTCTCCTCCTCCTCTTCCATCTCTTCCTCTTCATCTCTGTCCCCCAGGAGGATGACGACGGGCCTCTCAATCTCTGAGTCCACTACCAGGAGGGATGAAGGGACTGCCCCATGCCCAAGGTTGTGGTTCAGAGCCTCGAAGTAGGGGCAGGTGTGGGGTTCTGCCCCAGAGTGGGAACTACCCTCCCTTGCCCTGGCATATGCAAGGCAGCGCTCTTTCACTTTCATCCGCACCTGCTTCTGGGTGCAGATGTGTCCTTTGTTGGCCAGGATCTCAGCCATCCGGCCATAACGTCCACATTCCTGCACCTGGTACTGAGATCCTGGAGGTAGGTGTCATCCCCATAGGCACGCGCACGGGGTGTGCCGGGTGTACCCTAATGTCTCAAAGGGCCGTGTGACGGGGGCGCGAGCCCCCGCACTAGAAGGAGCGCTGCTTCGGTGGTCTGGGGATCTGGTGCCCGCGCCGCTGGGTTTGCCGTGCATATGCGGCTGCACAGTCAGAACTGATGGGGCTTAGGACCCCTCAAAAAGAGGCAGCAGGGATGCAGCAACGTCACCCCACCACCCTGTCAAGCACGAGGAGTTTAAAACCTGGGTGGGAAGGCAGAAGGGGGAGGGCAGAAGAGTAGGACAGCCAGGAGGGGTGGAGGCTGGCTGTGTTCTCCCCCTCTCTCCCCTCCCCAGCAGGGCTGAGCTGAGCTGAGTTCGGGCAGGTGGGAGATCTAGACCGGCTGCTTTCTGCAGCTTCAGACCCTGCAGCCGGAATGCGCAGCTCCCGTCCCCAAGGGCTCCTGTTGGGACGGTCCCCTGCCATACTTCATGCACATTGGTATAGGAATTATAACTATGCATAACTCAAAGATGCATTCAACAAAATACAGCGTGTAACCTATCAAATGTGTTGTTACACTCTGTGAAAGGGGTGGGAGAGGAAGGGGCCTGTGCTGAGGGGAGGGAGGGAGGAGGCAAGTCAGGAGAAGAAAGGGGAAGGCACCAAGGGACAGCGTGGAGGAGAGACAAATGCCATGGGGCCAAGTGGAGACAATGAGGAAAAGGGCAGGAGGAGAGGTGTCAGTGGGAGGGGGAACAGAGTGATGCTGGGAGAGGAGAGGGTAAGGGCATTGGGAGCTAGAGGGGGGAGGGGAAGGTGCTGGGAGAAGGCTTGAAAGAAGGGGTGGGCATGAGGAAGGTGGGGATGGAGCAAGTCATGTGTGAGGGCACAGGGGCATGAGGGGAACAGGGGCAGAGGATGGTGAGGGGGTGGGCATCAGGGAAAAAGAGGGCAAAGGGCACAGGGGCAGTGAGGGAAGGGGGAGGCACCAGGAGGGTGCAGGGGTAAGGGAAGGTGCAGGTGCCAGGGGATTCTGGGCGTGAAACAGAAGGGCAGACACCTGCAGGGGAGGGACCAGCACCAGAGGAGAGAGGCAGGGCAGGTGTGTAGAGGGAGGTGTTAGGAGGGGATGAGGAGGGGTAGCTCACATGATCAGAGGGGCTACTGGAGGAGGGGCACAGGGGGGAGAGAAGGGCTGGTGGAGGGGGGCAGATCGCAGGAGGGCTGAGGGCAGTGAGAAGGGCAGGAGTCAGGACAGCAGAGGAGAGTGAGGGGTTGGGGAGCAGCAGGCACCAGGGGAGCTGATGGAGCAAGGGGAGGAGACATGGCAGCAGGGGGAAAAGGTAGAGGCTTATAAGATATTTATTAATAACTTGGGTGCCACAGTGGCACATCCAAATAAGCCACATGAACTCAGTACTGGTACACAACACAAAATTCATTCTGCTCATGGGAGGAAACTCTTAGAGGGAACACTTCCCTCAGCCTCTCTGCCGCCGAGTTAATGTCACACACATTGCGTTAATGCAACTGCAGGATAGTTGCATGAGGGGGGTTTGGTGGCCAAACTAATCCCTAGTGGTAGGAGGATGGTGGGAAAAGTCCTTGGGGGGGGTCACATGACACCTTTTACTTCTGGTCATGTGTCCATCTTGCCCCGAGAGTGTTACCTCCAGAGGCGTGGCTGATGGGAGTCAGGGGGTGCAGCTAATGGGGGTCAGGGGCATGGTTAACGGGTCAGGGCTGTGGCTAATGGGGGTCAGAGTACATTTAAAAAAAATTATTTGGGTGCACACCCTAATGAAATGTGCTGCGCACGCCTATGGTCATCACCCCAAAGTTCAATAAGGTCCAGGATCTCCACACTAGACCAGGAAGGCCCACACCTCTTTCGGGCCTGGGCAGGCTCCTGGGAGCTATCTGACTGCTCCCTGGGAGCAGTGGAAGGCTGACTGGGAGCAAATGAGTGGCTCATTGTTGAAAAAAAGCAAGGCCGTGGCAGCTGCTATGAGCCTCAGAGCTGTCAGGCCTCCTGCTTGCCACAAGCCATTTCTCCTGAGGCTGTAGCTTTAAGGGCTCCAGGGAAAGGGGGGAGATATAGAGTTTTCCTGAGTGTGGATAGAGTGGCCAGCACGGCACTTTGGGAAGGGCTGGAGGCCCCTTATTTTGAAATAATTGCAGCTGCCCTTTCTACACAGCCCCTATTTTGAAATAGCTATTTCGGAAGACACGTTATTCCTCATAGAATTAGGTTTATAGATTTCAGAATAAGCCGCCCATTATTTTGATAGGACTTTGAAATAACACTATTGCTGGGTAGGCGCTCACATAGTTATTTTGGAAAAACAGCCATTATTCCAAAATAACCTTGCTGTATAGACATACCCTTAGGGTCCCTGGGCCGGAACCTGGAGTAGTGGGTGGGCCCACTTCCCCCCAACCCTCCCCACACCACTGCAGAGTGGTGATAGGGAGACTGGGACTAGAGAGGAGTTTCACCCCCGTAGTATGGACGAGCCTGTGATGAGTATGGCTCAGTAGGCTGTGAACCCTGCCTCTAGTAAAAAGAAAGAGGCCGTGTGGTGGGACACAGTGAGCCGCTGAGGCTGAACACTATCCATCGGAAGGACCCAGGGGGCACAGCCTTAGCTTTGCCACAATATCTTAGGGTATGTATACACTGCCACCCTAGTTCGAACTAGGGTGGCTAATGTAAGCATTCGAACTTGCAAATGAAGCCCGGGATTTAAATATCCCGGGCTTTATTTGCATGTTCCCGGGTGCCGCCATTTTTAAATGCCCCGTAGTTCGAACTACCTGCCCGCAGCTACACACGGCACGGACTAGGTAGTTCGAATTAAAGCTCCTAATTCGAACTACCGTTACTCCTCCTGCAACGATATTTAAATCCCGGGCTTCATTTGCAAGATATTTAAATCCCGGGCTTCATTTGCTTCATACCCTTAGAGATTTGTGCGTCTGTGTGTGTGTGTCTGTCTGTGAGTCCGTTTGTTCAAGAACTCTTCCTAAATGGTAAGAGCTAGGACCACCACATTTGGTATGCAGCTTCCTCGTATCATAAATTAAAGCAAGGTCAGGGTTTGCTTATGCCAGCCAGGAAAATGGCATGTGCCTAGAATTTGATTGTTTTCCATACAGTGAGGAGGCAGAGAGAGAATGGACGTGATCCTCATAGTCACCACTGGGGACAGCTATCCTGCAGAGTCACCATGGGGGGCTGCCACCCCACCAATGGAGTGGCCAGCTGGGGATGGGGCTCCGCCATCTTGCCTACCATCAGCCCATGCAAGTGGGCTCCATGCCTCAAATCCTTCCTCCACCTGCCGGCCATCAGCCTCAGCACCAGATTAGGGGGGTGAAAGTCCACCCCCCAGACCCACTACTGCAACAACCCCCTAGGACAGGGCTGGGCAAAATACGGCCCAGGGGCCGGATCCAGCCCACGAAGCCACAGGATCTGGCCCAGGGACCACCCTGCCGGGACCCTCAGGCACACGCAGCTGCCATGTTTAACGTAGACCCTGCGTTTCTCTGCTCTGCAGGGAAGGGGAGGCTTCATGCGATCTCCCTGCCCCCAGCCCAACCCTCAGCTCCTATTGACCAGAAACAACCAGCCAATAAGAACTGACCTCAGCCAATCTCTCAGCTCTTATTGGCTGGAAACTGCCAGCCAATCAGAGCTGAGAGACTGGGCCTGAGAGTCTGGGGCAGCAGGAGCTGAGAACCACATGGAGGGAGCAGCCTGTGTTTTCAAGCAGGCTGGGGCTGCCAGCCAGGAGACACTCAGGAAACTCCTCCCAGCCAGCGCCTGCCTCTGGCACCCCAAACCCTCCTGCACCCCAACTGCCTCCCCCAGATCACCATCCAAACCCTCTATCCCCCCTGTCCCAGGTGACATTCCCTCCCAGACCCTGTACCCCCTCGTATACCCCTCCCTCAGGCCAGAATCCTCTCCTGCATCCACACCCCCTTCCTGACCCTCCACCCCAATCCCCTGACTCAGGTCACAACTCCCTCCTCCACCCAAACACCCTTTGAGATCTCACGCCATCTCCTGCACTCCAGTCCCTTACCCCGTGCGACCTTCTGCACCCAGCATCCACCCTAGACCCTGCACCCCCCTCCACCAAAAAGTGCGGCCCTTGACCACTTACCAAAATCTTGGAGTGGCCCCCCACCAAAAATTATTGCCCACCCCTGCCCTAGGAGCACCACTGAGACTGGGCAGTGTAGCCCTGGCTATTCTCCACAGGACCCACCAGTGGCTCTCCATTCCCACCTGTACCTCTGGGCTGCCTAGCATAGCCACGGTGTGTCGGCCTGCCATAGACTCCCCCCTCATTCCAACATCCTGCAGGTCAGGCCAGGGGAGTGCTGGCGGGGGAGGCCTGTGCAGCCTTCACTTCCCCATCACCCCCTTTTCCCTCAGACTGTAACCAGGGAGTGTCAGTGAGGGAGACGTGCATGTCCCCATTTTCCCCCTGGACCTGACCTGGGGAATGCTGGTGGGTGAGGCCAAATGACCCCTCCTTCCCACCATCCTCTGGGCTGGGCCCCCTCTCCCAACCCCCGTCCCAGGCTGACACCCTTCCCCAACCCCAAACCCCGGCCCCAGTATGGCCCCCTTCCCCAATCACAAATCCCAGGCCATCCACACCCCAAGCCTCTGGGCCACCACCTCCCCCCCCCCACAGCCCCTTGGGCCAGCATGGGGAGTGCTGGTGGGAGGCCTGCACCTCCCCTTCACCTGGGCCAGACCAGGTAATGCCAGATAAGTCTGCTAGTGCACTTACAAAGGATACCCAGGACATTCACATTAGTATATGAGCACACCTTAGAAGACTTGGACAGAAAACAAATAACCTTGTCCCAAAATAGAGAGTAAATACACTGCCACGCATGCATTCCATTTCAAGTGAGGGCTTCTAAAAGGAGCATTTTGAAAGTCACTGTATGCCAGGTTGCGGGGAGGTAAAGATGTTTGGAGGAAAGAGACAAGTTTTTCTGCTGGCAACCTATGCTTTGGTAACCAAGATGTGAGGTGGAAGCCATGCACAGTGGAACACCCAGCCTTGTTCTAGAAAGGTAGGGAAAAGAAAGCGCCTGTGTTTATTTTCATGCTGTGTACTCTGAAAAATGATCTGGAATATTAATAGTTCTGGCAGAGCTAATCTACAGGGTATAAGTAAAAAAACAAGTGCAAGTGTATTCGAGGCTCTGAATGGATGTTTCAAGAAAGGCAGCAAAGAAAGTCTGAGGTTTTATACTTAAGACTTTGCTTTTTCCTTCCCTATCAGATGCTGGTTTGGACACATTAGAGGAAAGGACCATGAATTCCACGGTCAAGAGTCTCATAGCAGAGTCCAGTCGCAGGAAGTTTTCCCCTATAAGTCAGTCCATAATTCACAGAATCATAGAACCATAGAGCTGGAAAAGACCTCAGAAGGTCATCAAGTCCAGCCCCCTGCTCTAGGCAGAACCAATCCCAACTAAATCAACCCAGCCAGCGCTTTGTCAAGCCGAGACTTAAACACTGCTAGGGATGGAGACTCCACTACTTCCCTATGGGTATGTCTACACTTGCAACCTATTTTGGAATAGGGCTGCAAATGTAGGCATTCGGAATTGCAAATCAAGCTCGGGATTTAAATATCCCGCGCTTGATTTGCATCTTCCGCCGGTGCCATTTTTGAAATTTACAAGCCGGAATAACTGCCCGTCACACGCAGCAGTGAACGGGCGTTCAAAATAAAGCCCTATTTGAACTACCTGTTATTCCTCCTGCAATGAGGTTTAACAGGTAGTTCGAAATAGGGCTTTATTTTGAACGCCCGTTTCACTGCCGCTTGTAGATGCGGGCAGTTATTCCGGGCTTGTAAATTTCAAAAATGGCGCTCAGCCGGGAAGATGCAAATCAAGCGCGGGATATTTAAATCCTGGACTTGATTTGCAATTCCGAATGCCTACATTTGCAGCCCTATTCCGGAATAGGCTGCAAGTTTGGACATACCCTCGGTAACCCATTCCAGTGCTTCACCACTCTCCTAGTGAAATAGTTTTTCCTAATATCCAACCTGGACCTCTCCCACCACAACTTGAGACCATTGCTCCTTGTTCTGCCATCTGTCACCACTGAGAACAGCCTTTCTCCATCCTCTTTGGAACCTCCCTTCAGGAAGTTGAAGGCTGCTATCAAATCCACCCTCACTCTTCGCTTCTGCAGACTAAACAGACCCAACTCCCTCAGCCTCTCCTCATAGGTCATGTGCTCCAGCCCCCTAATCATTTTGGTTGCCCTCCTCTGGACCCTCTCCAATGCGTCCACATCCTTTTTGTAGTGGGGGGCCCAGAACTGGACACAATACTCCAGATGTGGCCTTACCAGAGCCGAATAAAGGGGAATAATCACTTCTCTGGATCTGCTGGCAATGCTCCTCCTAATGCACCCTAATATGCCATTAGCCTTCTTGGCTACAAGGGCACGCTGTTGACTCATATCCATATAATTACTCTCTTCTCCTTAGTAGTATACTGTTTCCATTGGCATCAGTGAATGGTTCAGACAGCATAGCCACACAGAGGCACAGGGCAAAGCACATACAGGGTCGGTAACAGATTGCTGTCCCAAAAAACATGGTGCTAGAGAAATAACTGAACCACTAGATCAGTTGCTTTCTCACACTCTCTCTGGCCAATGGCAGGGAGAGGATGCTTAATTACAATATCTCTTCAGAGTGAGATGTCATCATCTAACCTTAATTCAGGGAAAACAACTGGCCCAGACATTCCTGAGCCAAAGTAATTATTTGGGAAATAAATTACATTAGAAATGGAACAGGCCTATTAGGGTGAATCTACACAGCAGTGTTATTTCCGAATAACGTCTGTTGCTCTGAAATAATAATGCGAGCGTCTACACAGCTAGCCCATTATTTCGAAATAATGGGTGGCTTATTTCTGAGTTGGTAAACCTCATTCCATGAGCAATAACACCTCTTCTGAAATAGCTATTTCAAAATAGTGCCTGTGTAGACAGGACGGCTGGAGTTATTTCGAAATAAGGGGCCTCCAGCCCTTCCTATGGTGCCCTGCTGGCCACTCTGTCTACACTCATCAAAACTCTATAGTCTCCCCTTCCCCAGGAGCCCTTAAAGCTGCATCCTCAGAGGAAAGGGCTTGTGGCAGACAGCAAGCCCTGACAGCCCTGAGCCACCCAGCAGCTGCCATTGCTGCGATTTAGCTTAAAACGAGTGACTGCTGCTCCCACCCAGCCCTCCAGTGGTCCCAGGGAGCAGTCTCCCAGCTCCCAGGGCTCTGCCCAAGGATGGAAAAGACGCGCACCTTCCTGGTCTGGGGCGGAGATCCTTATTGATGTTTGGGGTGACAAAACCAACCTCCAGGATCTCTGCACCAGATGCCAGAATGCCGAGGACTATGGCTGCATGGCCATCAGCCTGGCCACCAAGGGCCACATCTGAATGCAGGAGCAGGTGCAGATGAAAATGAAAGAGCTCCACCAGGCTTATGCCAAGGCCTGGGAGCATAGCTCCCACTCCGGGGCTGTACCCCACACCTGCCCTATCCTTTGTAACCTATCCTTTAAATCAGCTTCTGTACCCAATGACTGGAAGATAGCTAATGTAACGCCAATATTTAAAAAGGGCTCTAGAGGTGATCCTGGCAATTACAGATGGGTAAGCCTAACGTCAGTACCGGGAAAATTAGTTGAAACAATAGTAAAGAATAAAATTGTCAGACACATAGAAGAACATAATTTGTTGGGCAAAAGTCAGCATGGTTTCTGAAAAGGGAAATCCTGTCTTACTAATCTATTAGAGTTCTTTGAAGGGTTCAACAAACATGTGGACAAGGGGGATCCAGTAGATATAGTGTACTTAGATTTCCAGAAAGCCTTTAACAAGGTCTCTCACCAAAGACTCTTATGTAAATTAAGTTGTCATGGGATAAGAGGGAAGATCCTTTCATGGACTGAGAACTGGTTAAAAGACAGGAAACAAAGGGTAGGAATAAATGGTAAATTTTCAGAATGGAGAGGGTAACTAGTGGTGTTCCCCAAGGGTCAGTCCTAGGACCAATCCTATTCAACATATTCATAAATGATCTGGAGAAAGGGGTAAACAGTGAGGTGGCAAAGTTTTCAGACGATACTAAACTGCTCAAAGTAGTTAAGACCAAAGCAGACTGTGAAGAACTTCAAAAAGATCTCACAAAACTAAGTGATTGGGCAACAAAATGGCAAATGAAATTTAATGTGGATAAATGTAAAGTAATGCACATTGGGAAAAATAACCCCAACTATACATATAATAGGATGGGGACTCATTTAGCTACAACTAATCAGGAAAGAGATCTTGGAGTCATAGTGGATAGTTCTCTGAAGACGTCCACGCAATGTGCAGCAGCAGTCAAAAAAGCAAACAGGATATTAGGAATCATTAAAAAAGGGATAGAGAATAACGGAGAATATCTTATTGCCCTTATATAAATCCATGAACGCCCACATCTGGAATACTGCGTACAGATGTGGTCTCCTCATCTCAAAAAGATATACTGGCATTAGAAAAGGTTCAGAGAAGGGCAACTAAAATGATCAGGGGTTTGGAACGGGTCACATATGAGGAGAGATTAAAGAGACTGGGACTTTTCAGCTTGGAAAAGAAGAGACTAAGGGGGGATATGATAGAGGTCTATAAAATCATGAGTGGTGTGGAAAAAGTGAATAAGGAAAAGTTATTTACTTGTTCCAATAATATAAGAACTAGGGGCCACCAAATGAAACTAATGGGCAACAGGTTTAAAACAAATAAAAGGAAGTTCTTCTTCACACAGCACATAGTCAATCTGTGTAACTCTTTGCCTGAGGAGGTTGTGAAGGCTAGGACTATAACAGGGTTTAAAAGAGAACTAGATAAATTCATGGAGGTTAAGTCCATTAATGGCTATTAGGGTAAGGAATGGTGTCCCCAGCTTCTGTTTGTCAGAGGGTGCAGATGGATGTCAGGAGAGAGATCGCTTGATCATTACCTGTTTGATTCACTCCCTCTGGGACACCTGGCATTGACCACTGTCAGCAGACAGGGTACTGGGCTGGATGGACCTTTGGTCTGACGCAGTATGGCCATTCTTATGTTCTTATGCCCTACTGTGAGGACCTGAACTGCAAACTAAGGAGCAGGGCAGTCCTCCCCCCCACCACCACCCGCAGTAGTGGACTCAGGGCTTGAGATGCCCATTGTAGATGCACAGGAGGAAGAGGAGGAGCAGGACGAGGCCAGCACAATCACCTTCCTGACCCTGGAGTCAATACCCCACTCTCTGGATGTGTCCCAGGCATCATCCAAGGCCAGGGAAGCCACATCAGGTGTGTGCCATCAAATTCCCTACACACACAGGGTAGAGGTGGCGGGAGGTGAGGGGCAGCTGTGTGCTCCTCACTCGACCTTTGCGGCCTGGGGATCACACAGCAGCCTGTGCATGTGGGAGCATGTGCCGCCCCACTCCTGGCCTCACAGCCCCAGGAGGCTGCCACAGAGGACTCTTGTGCTGTTGGCCATAGGGTGTCTGGAGAGGCCTGCCATGCTCCTGATACCAGGGTGGGGACACCCGCCCTCCACAAGCCACCACTAGAAGGAGGCTGGGGACATGAACACACATACACACACACTCAGAAGTGCCACACAAGGTACACAGGCATGCCCGTACTCTCGGGGCACCATCCATTCCTGGGGACAGCACGGCAAGGCGCAGGAGCATCTACTGCTCACACACCTCCCGCCAACACCCTTCCTCCCTCTCCCCCAGCGGGCAGGTATACAAGTTCTCTCCCTGTGGCACATCATCACCACCACTGGTCCCAGTGTGTGCGTGGCACAGAGGAAAGCCCAGCTGCCCATGGCCCCCCTCCTGCCCACAGAATCCCAGTGTGGCTGGCACCTTCACATGTCTGTTTGCCCCTGGGATGTGAGAGTAGTGAGGCTCCCCCCTTGCACACCTGGTCCCCTGCAGGAAAGGTCTTACTGGCTAGGCCACATATGGCATTGTTCCAAGCACATCGCCTTTGTCTCAACCAACACCTTTTGGAGTCACCTCAGAAATGAGGGCTAGACTTCAGGCACAGTGTCTCCAAGGATGACTGACTGTCTCTATGTTCTCCACAGCTGTTCCAGCTGAGAGAGGGGGGCAGTCGATACCACCTGTGGCAGCCTCCTGACTCCGAGGGACCCATCAGTGCAGGAGACCCATGGACGAGTTCCAGTGGGAGCACCTTGTAGCACTCTGATCCCTGGAGCAGACCCTGGACCAGAGACTGCAGGAAGACATTCAGCTGCGGCAAAACACCAGGCAGGAGATGCTGGAGCAGGACTGCACCGTGTGCATGGCAGTTCAGTCCCTGATCACCAGCGTGCTGCCTGCTCCTGCTCCTGCTCCTGCTCCTGCTCCTGCTCCTCACACATCTTCCCCAGTCCCCCACCCTCATGCCGCCAAGGCCCCTGCACCCGTGGAACATGTTGGAGTTGCGGAAGATGCGGAAGATGCGGATAGCGTGTGCTTTCCCCAACCATCTGATATAGATGTCGGTGAACTGGTCCTGGTAATCTGTGATGGCCTGCAGGACCATCGAGAAGTACCCCTTCTGGTTGATGTACACGGATTCCCAGTGGTCAGGGGCCCAGATGGGGCTATGGGTGCTATCAACAGCCCCTTCCCCACCCGCACCCCCACAGTTGGGGAAGATCATGCTGGCAAAGCCAGTGATGATGGCATCCATGTCGCCAATGTAACCCTTCTGCCAGGTAGCGACAGCAGCAGTGAGGGCCAGGTTCAAAAGCTAGGGGTTCTTTTTCATCCATCCCACACAGAACTGGCTCGAGCCCCCACCCAGTAGCCTGGGAAGTCCACACACACCCCTGGGCGCCTCTGAGAGGCAATGCTTCCCCACTTGCAAGCACAGAGTCTGAGCGTAGAAAAGACACTTTTAATGAAAGAGGGAGGGAAGTGATGTGGCATTAACTTGGGAAAACACCACATAGTTCATAACCAACCCACCAGTGAACATCCCAGCTCAAGTGGATTGAGCAATGTCCTTTGCCACTCAGGCTCACAAGTCTAGCAATGTAAGTGTCAATTCACATGCCCAACCTTTCTCCGTACCCCACTCACAGTTGCTGCCCTTAGTCAGGCAGGCCAGAGCTCTGAGGTGATTTTCAGAGTTCACCTCCCACCCTTGGGGTGGAGGTGGATATAGGGGGCCTCTCACTCACTCTGTTGGCCCCTTGCCACTGCTCCTACTGGTTACCTGCCGGCCACTCCCGTCAGCCACCCTGCCGCTGCTCCTACCAGCCACCCGCTGGCCGCTCCTGCCAGCCTCCTGCTGGCTGCTTGCTCCTGTCAGCTGCTCTCTGGCCACTCCTGCTGCCATGATGGGTCTGGCTCTGGGCCAGACCTAGTGATTTCAGCTCTTTGTCAGTTTCTCTGTGATCTCAGCTGTTGGCCCATACCTGCATGAGCACAGCCTCAACAATCGATCTTCCCACACCAAACTTGTTCCCGACAGGTCGGTAGCTGTCTGGCGTGGTGAGCTTCCACAGGGCGATGGTGACCCATTTCTGGAGAAGGATGGCGGGTCTCATGTGAGTGTCTCATTGCCTGAGGGCTGGAATGAGCCACTCACAGAGCTCCAGAAAGGTGTCCTTCCTTATCCGGAAATTCTGGAGCCACTGCTGGTCGTCCCACCACTCCATGATGAGCCAGTACCACCAGTCAGCACTGGTGTCCAGACACCAGAAGCGGTGCTGCCCAGTGTGAAGGGGAGGGTGGGTGGGATCCAGCAGCATGAGCTGCGCCCGCAGAGAGCCAATGAGGGTCTCCAAGATGAGCAGGGGGTTAGGTTCCTTCAGAGTCTGGGAGGCAGCCTGCAGAAACTGATGCATGAGGTGTAGCACAAGCTGCAATAGCCATCGACTGCCCAGAGGCAGCTCCGGCTCCATAGCAAGGGCTACCACAGCAGGCAAAGGAATGGGTTTGCTGTCCCTCGAGGAGGTAGGCAAAAGCCTGAGACACTGCTGTACAGGGGAGCCCCTTTAAGCATGATCCTCAGATGCCCTCCGGCAGCAGCCACGGGAAGTGAGTGCTGTCCTGTTGTCCTGCCTGAAGTGGTTCCCCGTGGCCGTAAATGCAATTCGATGAGCATGTGGTGTGTAGACGCGCTATTTCAAAATAATCCCTTTCGGAGTATTTCTTCCAGAATAGCTTATTCTGAAATAATTGTGCAGTGTAGACATAACCTCGGAGATCAAGGACCTTCCCTATTAAAGTCTCAGAAGGATAGCTGTGTTAAGTCTGTATCTACAAAAGGAACAAGGAGTCTTGTGGCACCTTAGCCCTGGTCTACACTAGGGAGTTATTTCGAAATAACTCCCCTTATGTCAAAATATCAAGCAGAGCGTCCACAGTACCAAGCCCGTTATTTCGAAATAAGGGGCTGGCTATTTCAAAATAATAACTCCTGCTTTCCATAAGGAATAATACTTCTTTCGAAATAGTTATTTCAAAATAGTTATTTCGAAATAGTAGTGTGGATGCTCCACTGCTGCTATTTGAAATAACTACTTCCTAGAGTCATTCAGAGTAATTACTCCCCAGTGCTTCCTGGGGCTCCAAGCCGAGGTAGCGCGTCCACTTTAAGGGAGCCTGCTTTGGACTAATTTTGAGGCTTCCCTGTAGTGTGGACACACTATTTCAAAATAGTTATTTCAAAATAATTTCCTAATGTAGACATGGCCTTAGAGACTAACAGATGTATTAGGGCTTAAGCTTTCATCAGTAAAACCCAGTTCATCAGATGAATTGGAGTGGAGTTTATACTTGTCTTTATATATACCCATGCCTCTGTAAACTCTATGCCCTAATAAATCTGTTTTCTCTAAGGTGCCACAGAACTCCTTGTTATCTTCCCTATTATGTCACCCTGTACCAGAATAGAGCTGTTCCTCAATGCAACCTTGTTTCTAACACTTGCAGTTTACACAGCTTCTTCTAAGCAACAAGCACTGAGTGAATGCAACAATTTCAGAGGGGGCTGAACCCAAAATCATGAGCCTTTACCACTTGAGCTAAAGGAGTAACTCCATTAGCAATACAGCAGTAGGTTCTTATCCTCTTATATGGACTTGCCACTTGGAAGGGTATGTAATCCATTTAGTGTAATCCACACTAATTCAACCTAACCTGCCTGCTACACACACTAATGTAAAACAACATGACAGAATTTATCACACAAGTATATCCCAATACACATGGACTTGGACACCACAAATCTTATTTTGCAAACTTTGCTCTCTTCCTATGTCTGTAATCTCTTGCAATTTTGTGTGTGACTTTGTGAGGTAGATCTGCCATTTAATTTTCTACTTCATATGCAGACTTTTAAATATTTTTTTAAATTTCAGCCAGATTCTTGGACTTGGCAGATAAACTCTGAGTCCCATAAGAGTTATATTTGCTTTGAAAGCCTTGAATGAAGCCTTTATAAAAAAACTTCATTAATATTTCAACCTATATGCCTGCTCTCCACTTCCTGTTCTAGTCCAAACAGATTCTCCACACAGAACGACTTTTGAAATTCACATATTTACTTCCCCCAAACAGTGAGTGTGTTACTGTGGAGCTTGTGGTGGAGTCAATTCATATGTGTGTTGTGCTGATGTCGTTTGCAAGATGAAGCCTTCTATTCATTGGAGAGGGAAAAAAATAGAAGAGAGGCAGAATATAAAGCTGAAAAGATCAGATCTATAGAGTTCTCTATTCTGACCCTTGACCACTTAAAGATTTCAATGCACTTGCAATTATATTATATTAAGGAGTCATAATGGTTAATGCATTGAAGTATAGAAGTGGAAGTCAAAGCTGTTTTGAAGGCTAAAGGTCAGAAATATTAAGACAGTTCTTTTGAAAGCACCATACATTTTAGTGCTTTTTTTAATAGGTTTCCCATTCACCAAGGTACACATGCATGTGCCTGACTCAGAACACATGGGTAATTCCACTGACGTTCACATAGAAATGTGTTTAAATACCTTGGTGCATCAGGGCTTGGTGCCAGATCCAACTCCAGTTGGGTCTGGTTTTCTATGCAGAGCTACAAGAACTGAACATTGGAAGTGCATATATACTACTTACTTAGTGTGTAGAAA
The DNA here is from genome assembly GCA_019425775.1 of Rafetus swinhoei. Taxonomy (NCBI): domain Eukaryota; kingdom Metazoa; phylum Chordata; order Testudines; family Trionychidae; genus Rafetus; species Rafetus swinhoei. Next base: position 9,938,920 of record CM033431.1, on the reverse strand, counting down.
AGTCAAGTTAGCGGCCTTGGAAGACACTATCAAAGCTTGAGTAGCATTGGCAATAAAATATGGGCAGCAGGATACAGTGCATGTCACAGGACTGATTACAAAGAGTCTTAGGTTCTTCTCTCAACTCGGTGAGGTGCATCTACACAGCACCCTAAATTCAAAATAAGATACGTAATTTGTGCCATGAAAATTGTGTATTTTATCTTGAATCGATTTTGAAATAGCTTATTTTGAAATTTGGTGCATCTACACAGCGCCAAATTTTGAAATAACACACTATTTGAATCATTCCTTATTCCTCGTGCAACAAGGTTTACCAGGATGGCGAAATAGAGCACCCGTTATTTTGAAAAATATTTCAAAATAATGGGCAGCTTGTGTAGACATGGGGTAGCCATTTCGGGATACCTCCGGTATCCCAAAATAGCTGTGCAGTGTAGATGTACCCTCACTGACCAAAGCCATTGGTGTTTGAGTTCAGGCAAGTCATTACAACTTGAGGGAATTGTAGTTTGGCTGCTTTATGTTCCAGTTTTCCTCTAGAGATTGAGCTCTCTATTCCTCTGTTTCTGCATCTTCAGAATGGGAACAAATATACTTAACCCTCTTTGTAAAGAGCTTTGAGATCTTCAGACTGCGAGTGCCATTACATGGAGTGATCCCATAGAAGTCAAAAGACTGCTCAGGTGCTTAAAATGATGTACATGCTAATAAACAATACATGCTTATGCCCATGCAATTATTAAAATAGGAAATCCAAGTAAAGCATTTGGACACATTCACTCTTGATCAGGAAAAATGGATTTTGTACTAGCAAGGAACAAATTGAGTATGCAGTTGTGAGATTTGGACATCACTTTATGGCCCCTGCTTGCACACTGGGCCCAAAGGTTGCATTTTCCTCAATACAAGACACATGCCTATGAACAAGGCACAGTACACCCATATTGCTTGACTATACTGGTCTCCATCAGTATTAATGAGGGAATTTGGTGGAGCAATAAAGTATTTTTTATTTCATTTTACTGGAAGCACTGACCAATGTCTCAGTGTGCTTAAAAATAGCCCTTTGTCAAGAATAGCGCAAAATTGTTGATCTTCATGGTGTAATGCAAAGCACAATGATTTGGGCAAGGATCTGGTGAAGGTGAAGGCCCTTCTCTTTATTTGCAGAGGATTTGAGTTTTGCAAAAGCAAAGATAGGAACATGTTAAAAATGTGCACTGCACTGTAATTTTAATTAGGGCTGATTGAAAATTCTCTCTGAATTGTTTTGAAGGAAAATTAGGTTGTCCATTAAACATTTGTTTAGAGAAGTGTTTGCTTTCCATGGAAAATTTTGATGTTTCTTAATCCTTGCCCTCCCCCCCCAAAAACACAACGAAATCCAAACTGCTTTTTGTTTAATTTGGCTATGATGTTGCCTCATGGGAGTTGTAGTTCAACTGACTTCTATCCCTTTTTTTCCTTTATAGGCTGGGCTTCGTGGGCAGACTACATCTCCCATAACTTTCCATGATGCACTGCTTCCCCTTGCCCAATGGGGAGATCATGGTACCTCAGATAAGATGTAGTCCAGGCAGGGAGCCCAGTGTATGTGGAAATATAAGAACATAAGGCAGCATTGTGCTATTTCTGAATCAATTTTTTTCCAGGCATTTTTCAGTTTTCAAATTTTCACCCCAAAAATTGAAATTCTGTGGGGGTACCCCCCATTTTTCAACAACTTTAGTATTAATTAACTATAAATATTGGTTTGAGCCTGTGACCGGTGGGTTTATTTTTAAATATGTGTGTCTGTTAATAATCAAAATATACGAAAGCTGCATCAGATTTTGACTGCTGAAGGGAGACAGAATGGATTAGTGATTCAGAGTCAGGTTGGGAACAAAAATCTCCAAAGTACTAATCTCACTAACTTGCTGAGTGGCCGGTGGCAATTCCTGCAACTTCTGCACCATGGTTCCTCAGAGGTCTGCTGAAACTTCATTCATGAGTGTCTATAAAGTGCTCTGATGGTCTCACGTGGAAGATACTCTAGAAGTACAATGGACAGACAAACATTCTGGCAGTTCTCTCTGTAAAACCTGCTTCTTTCACAAAGCCTTCGTGCGTTAGGGCCTAATCCTGCAAGATGATGAGCACCTCAGGTATGTTATACTGAAGCTTCAGAGGGGTAACTGAGTTAGTCTATACAGGATAAACTTGAAAAACAACAAATAGTCTGGTAGCACTTTAAAGACTAACAAAACATGTAGATGGTATGAGATTTCGTGGGCACAGCCCACTTCTTTATACATTCCTATGCCCACGAAATCTCATGATACCATCTACATGTTTTGTTAGTCTTTAAAGTGCTACCAGACTATTTGTTGTTTTTTAAGTTTATATTATTCCGAGTTAGCTTCCAAGGCCTTTTGAGATAGGGCCCTTGTACACTTTTTGCCCCTCAACCTTTACACATGGAGCACCATTAAAAATCCCAATATGTGCCTTGACACGGTATCTACCTAGACTGTGGTATTTGCCATGTATGTCCCCTATACCTGGAATGGAAAACACCACAGTATATTAATTGCTGCTCTAAGTAAGGGAGCACAGATTCAGTTTTTAAGGGCATCCCATACATGAACTGAAATGCAGTGCTTGATAATCCTTTTAAAATGGCAAAGGCTGGTAATACTGACATACTTGTTACATAACTCTCTATATGCAATATAGCCAAGGATCTTTATTTAAAAAGTAGTTGATGGGATAAATAGAAAACTGAATCTTAAGAAGTTCTTTGAAGAAGGAAGGAACTGCTGAGGGAAGTATAAATGAAAAGTAGAACAACGCATTTCACATAGCACCTCAAGGGCAGTCTGTAGAGTGAAAATAAAGGTTCCATACTAGGTGTTTGTTAACATTGTGACAGAGATCAGCTGGGTAGATAAAATCCTGGTTGTGGTGCAATGACATTCTGGGATAAGGCTGTCCCTTATCAGCAATTTTATTTCAGAAAGAAAGGGCCTCACTCTCTCTATATATATACAAGCAGAAGATGAAAATCAATGAAAACAGAGGCCTGGAGAGGTCTGAATAGGTATTTTGTGCTGTAAATCTAGCTTGGAGCTGTTTTTTTGGGGTGTGGAAATACCAAATACTGACCTCCCACTGATGGTCCTTGGCAGTGGGATAAGTCACTCATTTATTAAAGGTCAGCCACAAAGCTGCTGTGTAACATGGCAGAGGTCTTTGCAAAAAGTTACACCAGCCTGACACATCTAACAGGCAAACAGCAAGCGCCTTGCTGCTACCCCACCCAGCCCTCATGTCCCTGCTGAAAATATCACCAGGCACACGCCTGCTAGTAGGCAATTTCCACAGCATTCATCAGGCAGCTCTTTGAACTAGGCAAGAAAAGATGATTTGTGCAGAGGAAGGGAGGAGAAAAAAAATCATCATCCTTCTGTCTATGCCAGGGTTTCTCAAGTGGGCTGTGGGCTCCTTTGAGAAAGCTGCTAGCAGGCTGCTCTGCTTTGTTTATCTAAAGGTTTAGTAGCCATGGAGCCTTACAGCTCCCATTAGCTCTGGTTTGACATTTCCAGCCAAGGGGAGCCATGGGTAGTGGCATGGCTTGGGCCGCTGCTTCCTGCAACTCCCCTTGGCTGGAAACAGTGAACTGGAGCTAATGGGAGCTGCGAGGCTCTAAGACTAGGGAACCTTTAGGTAAACAAAACAGAACAGCCTGCAAGCGGCTTTCTCAAAGCAGGCCCGCAGCCCACTTGAGAAACACTGGTGTAGAAGAATCCTCAGACCTTGTTTTGAAAAGCAGGGCTCTTCTGATGAGTCGTACTAGGCTCAGGTGATAGAACACTGCACTAATACTGTGGGCAATTACTGCTGAGTTACACTGGTATGTGAGTCCAGCTAGTATATAAAGGAGTTGAGGTGTCTCTTTGGCTCCAAGAGAATGGAGTAAGAGCCTTACAGGGAAACCTGGAAGCAGCCTAATTAGAAGGGAAAGTGAGGCTGAGGTTTACATTGTGTGTGCATCAGCAGTTACAAGGTTATTCTGCCAGGTACATTAATAATATTAAACAAAAAAGTGAGATCAAGCCATGATACAAGACACTTACTTGATCACCCCCAATGACATAAGCTTCAGAATCAAGATAACTTTTATGGCTGGTTCAGAAGAGTTCAACTCCAGGAACTAATGAGAACCATCTAGCTGATCTTACCATCTGTAATAGGATACTGGGCTAAGGATATTGAGTCTAGGCCTCTTTGAGGCTTCAAAGATCACCAACAACATTTTTGCTTTGCATACAAGAAGCCACTGTACATACTTGTGCATATCTCACTCAGCCTTCTTGCTCAGGAAGACAGTTTCATCCTACACTATCTGGAGGTTCCAATACTCTTGAATGGTCGCTATAAGCAGAGCTATAAACAGTAGTATAGTTTGGAAACAAAAACATGGAGTACCCTTGTGAGGTCTATGTCGGAAAGGAATGGTTGTAGCAACCTAGCTAGCCATAGATGTAGTGTAACTGTTCGCACTTGAAAATCCAGAAGCAGAAATGCACACAAGAGGCTCCAAAACATTTTGGCAAAAAAACCTTTTGCTGACTCCCCTAAAAGATGATGCAGACTTCTGTCAGCAAACATCACTTCTCTCTTACTGGGAGAGAGTCACACTTGATCACACGCTGCTGGGTCAGATAGAAGGAGGCTGCAGTATCTGGGCTAGACAAAAAATATTTGCAGATGTGACTGTCATCAGCACATTGATGACACTTAATCTCCCTAGCAGCTTCACATACACAGGTCTGAGTCCTGCAGGACCAAGTGAGGGAGAAAGAATGAGTAGTTTCCCAAAACTAGTCTGCAATTCCTACAAGAGAGGAAAGAGCCTATCTATTAAAGGACCATCCCATCCACCTGACTAGGTCCCACAAGCAAGTCAACTGTACTTCATGGCTACTTATAATAAATAGACACTATGGGTGGGATTTTTAAAGAGCATCCCAAGTTGGCTTAATTCTGCTCCCACTGAAGCCAACAGCAAAACCTCCCATAGAACTCCCATGGAGCAGCGTTAGCACCATGCTAACGGTTTTAGAAAATCCCACTTCATATTATGACATGTTTCCCATCATCAATAGCTAGCTCAACCACAGATACCAAAACAGTTTCTAGGTCAGAAAGCCGGCTGAGATGGATTAAGAGAAACTGAAATTCATGTGTAGCTTCAAATAGTTCAACCCCCACATGATTTCCCATTCTCTCAAAATAAAAAGGTAGGTACAAGAAAGAACAGCAACTGAGGAAGTTGTAAACATCCAGGGTGAGTCTACACTGTGCCGTTATTTTGAGATAGCTAGCGTTATTTCGAAACAACAATGCAAATGTCTACACAGCCATTCTGTTATTTTGAAAGAATTTCAAAATAACAGACAAGTTATTCCAAAATCTGTAAACCTCATTTTACGAGATATAACGCCTATTCCAAAATAGCTATTTCAAAATAAGGCATGTGTAGACGCTCCACTGCTGCTGTTTTGAAATAGCCCCTCACCAGGGCCAGTCTAAGGGTATGTCTACACTACAGCACTAATTCGAACTAACTTAATTCAAATTAGTTAATTCGAACTAAGCTAATTCGAATTAGTGCATCTAGACCTAAATACTAATTCGAATTAGCATTTTGCTAATTCAAAATAGCATGTCCACATTGAGTGGACCCTGAACTGAAGTTAAGGCTGGCCGGAACCAGTGCCAGCAGGGCATCAGGTTAGGACTTAAAGTGTGGAGCTGCTGCCTCAGGCTAGCCGAGGGCTGTGCTTAAAGGGACCCGACCCCCACCCCGGACAGACAGTTCTCAGGGTTCCCCGCTTGCTTGTCTAACTCGATGAGGACAGCAAAGCAGTCTGTCTTGGAGTGCCCTGAGTGCCCACACTCGGCACATCACAGCACTCGGCCATCAGCCCGGCTGCACTTGCCAGGCTGCCATCCGGGGTCAATCGGGGCTGTCAGGATCCATGAGGCCCTGCAGGAGAGCTTCCACCCTGAGGAGCCCGCAGAGCCACCCCAGTCCTCCCCATCGGGGCTCGTGCCCCAGTCCTCCCTCACCTCCTTCCACTTACCCCTCCCTAGCCCCCCTTCCTGATGTAAAAAATAAAGGACACGTGTGGTCAAAAATAGAAACTCTCTTTATTTAACAAAACTGGAGGATTAACCTCTGGGGAGACTGGGAAAAGGAGGTGGGAGAGGGGAAGAAAGACGGTGGGAGAGGGGAGGGGAAACCTGGGAGGAGGAGCTGGAAGGGAAGCCAGGGAAGAAGGAGGAGGAAGTATAAAACTATGGTACGCCATATCTTCAGTACTATGTACAGATGTGGTCTCCTCACCTCAAAAGATATTTTGGCCTTGGAAAGGGTTCAGAAAGGGCAACTAAAATGATTAGGGGTTTGGAACAGGTCCCATATGAAGAGAGGCTAAAGAGACTGAAACTTTTCAGCTTAGAAAAGAGGAGACTGAGGGGGGATATGATAGAGGTATATAAAATCATGAGTGGTGTGGAGAGGGTGAATAAAGAAAAGTTCTTCATTAGTTCCCATAATATAAGGACTGGAGGACACCAAATGAAATTAATGGGCAGCAGGTTTAAAACTAATAAGCAAAGTTCTTCTTCACACAGCACATAGTCAACCTGTGGAACTCCTTGCCACAGGAGGCTGTGAAGGCTAGAACTATAACAGAGTTTAAAGAGAAGTTAGATAAATTCATGGAGGTTGGGTCCATGGAGTGCTATTAGCCAGGGGGTAGGAATGGTGTCCCTGGCCTCTGTTTGTGGAAGGCTGGAGATGGATGGCACGAGACAAATCCCTTGGTCATTGTCTTCGGTCCATCCCCTCTGGGGTACCTGGTGCTGGCCACCGTCGGCAGACAGGCTACTGGGCTAGATGGACCTTTGGTCTGACCCAGGATGGCCATTCTTATGTTCTTATGTTCTAAGCTCAGGGCTCAAGTTCGGGGGTCTCACTGGACCAACTTGATTTTCATGCAAACCTGCTCCTGGGTTCGCATGTGGCCTTTGGTGGCCAGGCTGGCAGCCATGCGGCTGTAGATGGCCACGTTCCTGTGCCTACTGTGGAGATCGTGGACGTTGGAGGCCTCCCTCCAAACCTCGATGAGGTCCCCGATCTCCGCACTAGACCAGGCGGGTGCCCGCCTCTTGCGGCCCTGGGCAGGCTCCTGGGAGCCGCCAGCCTGGTCCTGGGAAGAGGAGGAGGGCTGGGTGGCAGCGGGTGGCTGGCTCATGCCGTGCCAGGTGCAGGGTCTGCTGGCTGGGTGCTGGCAGGCTTGCAACTGGCACAAGCACTGTAGCCAGACCGTGCCCCTTTAAGGCTCCGGGCCGGGAGGAGGGCAGAAGAGTTTCCCTGGTTTGGCCCAGAGTGGCCACCAGGGCAACCTGGGAAGGGCTAGCCTCCAACTAGTTCGAATTAAGTGGCTACACAGCCCTTAATTCGAACTACTTAATTCGAACTAGGCGTTACTCCTCGTAGAATGAGGTTTACCTAGTTCGAATTAAGTGCTCGGCTAGTTTGATTTAAATTCATGTTTAAATTCGAACTAGCGGTTTGTATGTGTGGCCCCTATTAAAGTTAATTCGAACTAACAGCTGTTAGTTCGAATTAACTTTGTAGTGTAGACATACCCTAAGTTATTCCTCCCCAGTACCTCCTGGGACTGTAAATCGAGTTAGCACGTCTACATTAGGAAAGCCTGCCTCGGACTAATTTTGAGGCTTCCGTGCAGTGTAGATGTACTCTTTTGAAATAAGGCATTTCAGAATAACTATTATGGAATAGCTTATTTTGAAATAAGCGTGCAGTGTAGACAAATCCCCAGAGAGGTAATTTGGAGTAAGATGTAGCTGCTGCTTGCTCCAATGTGTCTAGGACTTTGTGCTCGTTGAGGGAGAAAATAACGTGCCTTAATAACAAAAGTTCAGCATTTCTCCACTGGCTTTAATCAGTCGCAGAAGTGCATGGTATATTATCACAGGTGACTAGTCAAGCACACTCAGAACCTTGATAAGAGTGCATTTTCCCAACCTGCAAAAATCAGCACATTCTCCTTTCCTGCTCTGTCACTCTCCCCACAGAGGGGCTCAAGTCAATCCCTGCAGTTCCCTACAGAGTGAAGTTATACAAAGACTGAGAACTTTCAGAAAAAGCCAGAGCAAACAACATTTTTAGGATAATTTTTCAAAACCACATAGTACTCCCCTCCAATAAACATTATTATCACATAATAAAACAAATAATTAAAAGAGCCATATAGTTCTGGGCAGCTGAAATAATTACTTTTTATGAGCATCTTTGTGGAAATCACCAAATAAACTGTCCCTGTAAAAAGTGAGTGGTTCTGAAAGGAGGCATTTTGTCAGTTGGCAGGCACACAGTACAGCACCTTACATAGGTATTCTGGACACCAACCAGCACCAACAAGGAGTCCAAGCTTCTGGCACAAGCTCCCTCACTTCTGAGAAAATTTCATGGTGAAAAAGTGCTCCAAAGCTATGAAGTGACAGGGGTTAGTGCGTGTGGGAGAAAACCCAACTATAATAACTGTGTAGATAATGGATTGAAACCACCAAGAGCGTCTCTTGCTATGCCATACGTTTCTGTGGAGTTTTCAGAGATACAGAATTCGGGGGGAACGTGAGTACGCATTTGTAGTTCCACGTGGCTGGCATCTATCCGGAACCACACCAAAGGCTCAAATATATCAGCCATATTAAAAAATAAAATTCAACAGTGACCTAGGTTGCCTCTGGTCTTTAAAGCAGACACCACACAGGCTTTTAGGGGCTGCTTAATCTTTACCAAAGGCTTGGAGGTCTTTGAACGAAGGTATTATTAAAAACACACAGGGATAATTTTTATTCATTGTATGTTGCTATATTAAGGAAAAGAAAATGTGCAGACCTTGTGTTTGATGGGATGGCAGCACTTTCACCTGCCAGGATGCTATTTTATTATTGTGTTCTGAAAGGAAAGAGTGCTGATATTTGTTGTAGGTGCCTACCACCTCTCTGCTGTTTAATGGATCAGCTGTGCTGGCCAGAGCACACTTCGGGCATGTCTCCCCTTATTTTAAAATAACAAAGCGAGCATCCATATTACCAAGCCTGATACTTCAAAATAATAACTCCTGCTTGTAAAGAGGAATACGCTTATTTCAAAATAGTTATTTTGGGAGTTATTATTTCAAAATAACTTATTTTGAAATAACTTGGCAGTGTAGACATAGCCTTCCAGTGCTGGGGGATGTATTAGGTACATCCTGATGGTCCACCAAAATTTCAGTGTAACCCTTTGCAGTCTACTCTAGCTTATAGGCATGGGTTACCTAGGGAAGTAGTGGAGTCTCCATCCCTAGAGGTATTTAAGTCTCAGCTTGACAAAGCCCTGGCCGGGTTGATTTAATTGGGATTGGTCCTGCCTAGAGTGGGGGGTTGGACTTGATGACCTTCTGAGGTCTCTTCCAGCTCTATGGTTCTATGATTCTATGTATACACTTCAGCAGAAGGCCAGCAGTGCAGAGGTACAATGCACAGAGTATATTTTATCTGCAGGCATTATAATAGCACCACTTACCCTATCACCAGGCTAGTCGCTGCCTCCATTTCCGCTTGTTCATGTTGGCCTCACTGACATACCCATTCTCTCTCAGGGCATGGGTTTATGCTTCAACATAAAACTTCAGTAAACCATCAAAACACAAACTGTTCCTCTGCTACAGCTTTTCCCTCTGCCTCTCTCATCCCCTGCAGAGCCTCACCTCCCTCCTACAATTGCTCTCACACCTGAGCTCTTAAAGTGGCAGTACCTCCATTTATATGCAACTATGTAACTTTAATATCACTTAAACCATCATCCTTCTTCCTCTAGCCATTATAATAAATGTCCTATGTTTGTACAATTTACGCACTATCCTTCAAGCAACTCTGTGCAGATCCCACTGAAATCTGGGAGGCTTTCCATAGGCATAGGGTTGTACCCGTCTAGAAACAGTATTGCCAATCTTACACTTAACAAAAAATAATCCTGAGTCTGCCTCACCACCATAATCATGAGATTGGTCTTAAAAATAATAAATTCAATCTTCTTTTAAATTTGCCTTTTGGTTATGAACTTTTCAGTTTCACTTTAAGCTTCTATTCACAATGACATATGCTTATTTTTTTTTTAATTCTGAGATTCTTACCTATTCACATGACTCCAGGAGCTGGAGCTTTAAGAAAATAACTATCAAATATCACAAGAGTGCAATAAAATCAGAAGAGTTGACAACACTGTAGGGCCTTCAACTGCAATTTCTATAAAGCAAGGATTGTAACTTCATTTCTGTAACACACCAAAAAAGTATATGCTCTTACATAAACAAGTAAATTAATAACACCTCCTCTTCCTCCGATGTGAACATATTTTCCCCAGCACCATAAGTTTTTGGTTTTGTAGCCTATTTTTGTAGCAGCAAGACTTCAATTTGTCTACATTCAGGGACAATTTCTAAACACACTGGTTGGCTATAATTTTCTTTCTTTTCTTTTTGTTAAGTAAGGGAGGATTGCTTCCTGCCATTAGAACTGAAAAGCAGCTCCATGGGTTTTCCAGGCTACAAGGCTATCACAGGGCATAAATTCTTTAAAAACAATTTTTCTTCCTCTGCTTTAAGAGGCTCAGCATGGATCTAATAAACAGGTAAACAAAATCAAACAAACAACCTTGTGAAATATGGATAATCAAACAAACCTCAGATATACTTTTTGTACCACTCCATCCTCTGAGGACCCTAAGAAAATAATAGAGAACCACATTAACAAACACTGATGTTTTGATGTGACAGTAAATTACCTACCAACACAAGAATGATGCAGGTCAAGCAGAGTGGGTGGCTTAGCTGTTTTGAAAATTCATCACACATCATAGCCCAGCTAGTGGCAGGGTATCATGGAGATTGAGGCATCACGTGTTATAGCGCAAAGAAAGCAGTCCCCCTACCCTTGCTTTTCATAGGTCTATATCATAGTTCCCACTAAAGTGTGCACCTGCATGGCTGCACACAAAAATTCTATCCCTTCCTCTGGAGAGCTGTGCAGCAGCACTTGCATGGCAGGTGGCAGCTCCAGTGGGCAGGGCCAGCTGAGATGGCGTAGTGAGGGAACCGCTGGGGTTGGGGCTTGGGACCTGCTGTTGCCACGTGGTGGAGGCCTGCTGTGGTGGTCGGGGCTGCCACGTGGCAGCAGGGGCTGGGGCCTGTTCTGGTGGCTGGGGCCAGGAACAGGACCTGCCACATGGTGTGTGTGTGTGTGTGTGTGTGTGTGTGTGTGTGTGTGTGTGTGTGTGTGTGTGTGTACTCCAGTGGTGGGGAACGGGACCTGCTGCATGGCCGGGGTGGTCTGCTCCGGCAGCTGAGAACGGGACATGCTGCATGGCGGGGGAGGGAGGAGGGGTTCTGCTCCAGCAGCCAGGAATGTGTGTGTGTTAATAACTTGGGTGCCACCATGGCACACATCCAAGCCAGCACACATGAACTCAATATTGGTGCACAAGCCAAAACTCACTCTGCTCACGGCTGGAAAATCCTAGAGGGAACAGTGATCTATATGCTCCACTTCTTGCCTGACGTTCTGACTTTGCAGCATATAATATAATCACAGGTGATGTTCTATATGCTGACAATTTTGCCCCCTTCCTCCACTACAGATGACACCCTGATGGAGAGCCAGATAAACACTGGATAGCAAGGAAACAAAATGAATTGAAATTACATGAATTGACTGCTCTTTGAGTTGATGGCTCTATCTCAAGCTATTTCCCTTTCCAGTAATGGGAGAAAAAATGATTAGAGAAAAGCAGCCGTGAAATTTGACTCTTCATTATCCATCAGACCTTCAAGTCCTATTTTCAAAAATTGAACCTAAACTCATTGAAAGTCAGCAGTACTTCTGGTTTAGAAGACCAGATTTTAATGGTATTTAAAGATACAGATAGCGCCTGGTGAGATTTTTCAAAAGGACCTGGGTGGTCGGTGAGAGTTTTCAAAAGTACTTGGGTGTCTGAATTTTGGAATTTTTCCCATCTTCATATTAGGTGCCCATCTGTATATTTAAGGTGCCTTGAGGTGTTTTAACAGGTTTTATGCCTCACCCTTTTGAAAATCTGGCCCTAAATCACCTTTAAAGTTGGGACTTAGGACCCTAAATCCTGCTTTTAGCAGCAGGTTGGACTCGATGACCTCCAGAGGTCTCTTCTATCCTATGATTCTATGATTTAGGCACTTGGAAATTTTAGCCTTGACCCATGAGGGTCATAAGTAATTTCAGTCCACTTAGGGCTTGTATTTAGGCAGTATCACAACTTTAAGCTGTGCTGGGCAATCATGGATAGGTTCCCGATCAGCCCTCCTTCTGCAGATTAGATGCAGTCCTCAAGGAGGTTTCCTCCAGCAGTATCCAAGAACATCTGATACCATCACAGGGACTTTTATTAAACCAGTGAAATAAATAATACAGCACCTAAAATTGCGGAGTAAGGAAAGCATGGTGGCAAATTCTCTCCCCTGGGACATTCTCCTGGCGCTAACATTGGCATTGTTTTGGCACCAGGCCAAAGCCACCCTTTTTATCCGTGCTTGTATTGGTGTTTAGGTGTGTGCCTATTGAAACCTTTTGTGTTGGACATAAATTAATTTTTTACTTTGTTTAAAATAAAGTTTGAAAAACTAACATGAGAAAGTTAAAATGCTTAATCTGTTTAATAATTTAAATTAAACCATTCTCCCCTAGCTGCAGCACTAGCAAAATGGCTCTGCCGTAATTATGTAATTAATGGTGAGTTTCCATTAGCAACTGGCGGTCATGGAAAGGTTTACATTGAGCCAGGTGGTCCACGGGCCAAAAAGTTTGAGAACCACTGAAACAGAGGCACCCCCCGGCCTCTCTCCCTGAGAGACCACTGCAGGTTCCCTGCTGCTTCACAAGAGCCCCCCAGAGAGATCAGGTCTGTTACCACAGCACTGAAATCACTGTGTCACTTTCGTGTGGCTGATAGACAGATTCTTTGTGAGTCTTCCTCATCCAAGCAGTTGATGATTTAAACAGTATGTTCAGATGCTACATGAAAACACTTGGTGCATCCTCAGAGAGGCAGAATGTATAATCTCTCTATAGAGAGGTTGTGTCTCTGGGGCTACATCTAGACTGCATCCCTCTGTCGACAGAGGGATTCAAATCAAGCACATCGAAATTGCTAATGAAGCCTTTTTTGACAGATCCTGTATTCCTCAAAAAATGAGGTTTACAGGATCTGTCAAAAAATGCTTTATTTTCCACAGATCCGCGTCTAGACCACCATTTTTTAAAAAAAACTCCGTTTTGAAAAAAAAGCGGCGGCCATGTTTATGCTAATGAGGTGCAGGATATTTAAATCCCTGCTTCATTAGCAATTTCGATGTGCCTAATCTACATCTCTCTGTTGACAGAGAGGTGTAGTCTAGACACACCCTGGGTGAACAAGCCCTTTGTGAGATCTGTGAAAAAATGAGATGTTTTGACTTTCAGTTTCAAGGTATTTGTGCTTCTGTCTTTGGACTGCATGTTGTCTAGACCTGAATGGAGTTAGCTGTGGCAACACATTTCTGAGATATTCTGACACACAAAGTGAAACCTGTGCTAAAGACCCCACGTACCGTGAGACAAAGTGCTGCTGTCAAAAGAAGTAAATTCAAAGTCTCTCCAATTTTCTTCTAAGATCGCCTCTATCAGGCAGTGGGGCTTTTACTGATTGGTCCCTTATATTTTTGAAGGGTGACTAAATATTAACTGGATCTTCTTGGGTATAATCAACAGATTGCTTTGAGACCAATCCTAGCTTAAAGTTTAACTTGTATCAGGCCCTTGGAAAGGAGGTTGTGAAGTGGTGTCATTTGACAATTATTATTAGGTATTATTTACATAATATAGGCATTGCCATCATGGTACTGACATACATTTCTCAGCAGCTTTACATATAAAATAGCCCAGCCCCACTGACCTCAATGGGAAATGTACTTTTCAAGCAGTGGTGGTGAGGATTAATGACATGGTCTTCTCCACCCTGTATTTGTCATGGTTTGTTCAGTATTATCATTATGGCTTGTGGAAACAGAGGACACCTGATAGTTTTGCAGTAACTTCGAAAAATGCAGTGGCAGTACATCTCATTAGGGATGTAAATTCCCATTAATCAGTTAACTGATTAATGTCAGGTCACACAAGGGCTGCCACTGGCTCCCAGCCCTCTCCGGAGCAACCCCTGTCCACAGCAGGCTGGACTTCCCACTGAGATAGGCTGCTTTGGACACTGGCGCAGTTCCTGCCTGTGGGGCCCTTGGGTTCCCCAGAGACAGTGGCTGCTCCGGCAAGAGCAACCCCTGTCTGCAGTGAGCCCTCTGTGGGGCTGGAGCAGCCCCCTGCCCGCAGCAGGTGGGGAGCTGCTCCAGCTCCTTATGATAACCAGTTAATTGGAACCAGTAAGCCTCATCTGTTAAGAGGACTAAGGAAGTTGTCCCATGAAATTGTGGGAGAATTCTGGATGATTCCCAGGTCCTGGGTCAAATGGGGCTGCATCTACACTGCAAAGTAATATATCTTGAATCCTGGATGCCATCTTGAATTGAAGTTGGAACCCTAGTGCTGCAGTGTCATGGGACCCTAGGTCTGGGACCTGGGTTAATGCAATTGCAGCATAGGTGCATGGGGGGCTTGTATAGTGCCCAAACCCATCCCTATTGGTAGAGGATGCTGGGAGGAGTTCTTAGAGGAGTCACATGACACCCTTTACTTTCGGTCATGTGTCCATCTTGACCTCGGAAGTACTACCCCCAGGAGTGGGATTCCTGTAGCAGGTGGGTGGGGCCTAATGCATCAGGGGTGTGGCTAGCAGTGTCAGGGGGTGTGGCTATGTCCCTATTTTTGGTTCAGAAAATATAGTCACCATACCTATAGATGAAGAGAGGTGAGTCAGCAGACTGCATGTCCTCCAGGCGTGAGTTGTAAGATTGGTTCAACCTATATCTCCCCACTGTTTCAATGATAGAGTTAAAGAAAGGCTCCATAAGGAGTCTCTTTTGTATGTGAATTTTCTCCAGTGAATGCTGGAATTTCTTGTGGCTGTACTGTGCTTTGGGCTAAGAACTCACTGAGATCTCAAATCACTAGGTTTGGCTCAATGCCTGGGATGTTGTGTGAATTTCCCAGATTACTGGGTTGGGGCTTGAGCCAGTTCTGTGTTGGATGGATGAAGATATTGGACCCAGACCTGGCTGTTGCTGGCGCTACCTGGCAGAAGGATTTCACATGTAAAATTCACCTAAAATCCAACAAGTTATGCAAGTTTCAGTGAAAGGAATGGAAATGACAACTTAAGTGAACATTTGGGTGGACAGATTATATAGGTTACAGGTGTGACTTTTTATATCTTTACAATATAGCTCTTCAGCACATTTGAAATCAAAATAACTTATGTTGGCAAATGTGGAGAACAAGAATTTATGCCTTCTGAACTGATAACAATTATTCTGTTTTCTGGGATACGCAAGGCTATAATTTCCCATGTCATGGAAGAGTAAATGAAAGTAGCAACTTGCTATGGAAAGCTCTATGGAAGCTTCTTAGCTGAATGAAAGATACTAAGTAGTTTGAGGTGGTCTTTTTCTGATCAGAAGAATATGATCAGTGTCCCCCAAACTCAGTCAGAAAAGGGGTGTGGTCAACAGTCCAGTGAGAAGAGCTGGAACATATCACATGTTGTTCTATCCAAACTCCTCCTGCAAACTGCTGCCATTCCTGAAGGAAACATCACTGCAAGTCACAACTATCCTCTGTGCTAGCATCCCCAAATGCCAATAAAAACAGGACACAAAGTATGCCATTATGTTATGAGTGAGCCAATGAAAGCATCAACAAGAAAGCCAACAGTGTTGGAGGAAGACCGTTTATGGAGACATGCAACAATGGACATATGGTGGCACTGACTGGGCTGATATTTCAGTTCATTTCCCTCAATATCTCCTGATTACATTTTACTTTCTGGTGAACTAGATCCTACTGCACAAATTCAGCAATATCCTGTAGCATAAATTTCTCCTTTGTTCTTCATACTGCCTCCTTCCATGTAAGGAGATGCCTTTCCCAACCTAGTCTATGCTTGCAGCTTACATGCTTGTGTAGAGTCCAAAGTGTCTCCTCCTACCCCCCACCTTCATGACATTTGGCTTTAGTAAGAACCAATATCAACAGCAAGATAACAGAGTTTAGCTCAAACCTTAGCTGGTTTAACTGCTCCCAGAGTTCTTCCCTTAGTACTGCTCAGCCTATACTCTTGATCTTCTCTACCCCACTAAATCCTTTCCACTGTTCTCTATTCAAGAATCAGGTACCTCACTGAATAAACAGAGCACACTAAACACTTCACCTCTACTTGCAATGTAGGATGATGCAGGCAAACACTGAGGCTATGTCTGCACCATAGAGTTTTTGTGGAAAAACGGCAATTTTTCCACAAAAACTCCTGGAGCGTCCACACCTCAAGCGCATTTTTGCCCCCAAAAAATTGAAAGAGCAGAGGGTTTTTTTCCAGTGTAGGTATTCCTCTTTCTACAAGGAATAACGCCTTTATGGCCCAGTTTCAGGCCAATAGGAGCTGAGAAATTTTGCTGAGGCCAGGGACAATATGTGAAGCCTTCTCCCTCCATCCCACACTTATGCCCGGAGCAGACCCCATGTGGAGCAGCCAGCAAACTGAGACTTCAGCAAAAAGCATGCCTCAGGTTCCTGCAGGGCTGCTGGCTGGGAGCCACCTAGGTAAGCACCTCCCAGCCAGAGCCTGCCTCTGGCACCCCACCCTCTCTTTCGCCCCAACTACCTGTCCCAGGCCACCACCCAAACCCTCTGTACCCCTTTTCCCCCTTCTCCCAGGTTACATCTCCCTCCCAGACCCTGCATCCCCTCCTGGACCCTGCCCCAGATCACAACCCCCTTTGTCACCCAAACTCCCTCTCAGGGCATGTCTAGACTACATGGCTCTGTCAACGGAGCCATGTAGATTAGGGTTGTAGGCAAAGGGAAATGAAGCGGCGATTTAAATAATTGCCGCTTCATTTAAATTAAAATGGCTGCCATGCTGTGCCAATCAGCTGTTTGGCGGCACAGCGCTGTAGTCTGGATGCTCCGTGGTCGACATCAAAGGCATTTGTCAACCTCCCCGTTATGCTTCATGGGGTGAGGTTTACCGGGAAGGTCGACAAATGCTTTTGATGTCGACTGCGGAGCGTCCAGACTACAGCACTGTGCCGCCAAACAGCTGATCGGCACAGCGTGGCAGCCATTTTAATTTAAATGAAGCGGCGATTATTTAAATCACCGCTTCATTTCCCTTTGCCAAGTAAACAAATCTACATGGTTCCGTCAACAGAGCCATGTAGTCTAGACGTGCCCTCAGACTCCACTCTCTCTCCTGCATCCCAATCCCCTACCCCAAACTTCTTTCTGCACCCAACCTTCATCCCAGAGCCCACACCCCCTCCACAGAAGTGCGGCCCGTGACCACTTACCAGAATCTTAGAGTGCCCCGCCCCCCGCCTTAAAAGTTATTGCCTGCCCCTGCTCTCAACATTCAGACACACACATGGCCCTGCAGCCGGCTTTCCAGCAGGGGTGAGGCAGGCTGGATTCAGCAGCTTGGCAGGCCGGATCCAGCTCGTAAATCATATTTTGCCCAGTCCTGAGCTACACTACTTTTCTGGGAATAGAGGTTAGAATTCAAGAAATTTGCCCAACATTTTCAAACTTAAATATGAATATAGGTGTCTCTGACTTTAAGTGTCCTGCTGTTGCTCACTACCTCTGGAGTCAGGGACATATATTTAGATACTTAAGTAAATACAGGTGTAACTGCTTCATATTAAATACACAAGCTTGGAAATTTTGTCTCCTTCACATGAGGCCTTTGCTGTTAATTTTAAAAGCAAGCCTTCTGCTATAAGGATTCATTCATCCCTTCTCTTGACCAACACCTGGCATTTCTATAGGAATCTCAAAGTGCTCTGTAATCTTTAGCAAGTTAATCGGCACAGCACCACCTGTCCTCCCCATTTTATAGATGAGAGCACAGATAGGCAGCAATAACACAGCAAGTTGGTAGAACAGTGAGGTGCTAGGATTCCAGAAGCTCTGACTTCTAGATTCAGGGTGTGTCTACACTGCACCATTTCCCCAGAATAACGGCTGTTATCTCAGAAAAACAATGCAAGAGTCCACACAGCAATTGCGTTATTTCAAAAGAAAGTTGAAATAACAGAGGGCTTTTCCCAATGATGGTAAACCTCATTTCACAAGGAATAACACCTCTTCCGAGAAAGCTCTTTCGGAACAGGATGTATGTGGATACTTGTTAGCTGGTGGCCGGGGTAGTGAGTCCTATCACACCTGAGTCTTTGACTGCTAGGACAGAGTCCCTTCGCAGCGGGCAGCCAGGGAGGCTGACGGGCACCCCAAAGATACTCCCAAATCTTTAACTGCTAGGACAAAATCCCTTCACAGCGGGCAGCCAGGGAGGCTGACTGGTGCCCCAAGGTGGTGCAGACAGAACTCGTTACACCCGAGACTTCGACTGCTTGGACAAAAGTCCCTTCGCAGCGGGCAGCCAGGGAGGCTGACGGGCGCCCCAAGAGTCTGCCCCGTGGAGGCGGCACGACTCAATGCTCAGCTCTTACTGTGTTTACCCCTGACCGGCTATGGTTCCTTTTGATTGTGTTTGGTTCTGTTACAGCAACAGGAGGAGTCAGGTTAAAGCTTAAACAGTTACTATTTTATTGTTACAAGGCATGCTTAGCTGTTAAATGTTACTGCTGTGTTACAGATAACACAGTCACTACAAAGACAACACAATAACAGTCACTTAAAGGTACCATGGAACACTTTTGGTTCCCTGAGCTCTTATTGAATGCGCACAAACAGACACCTTGCAGGTATATTCTCACCCCTGCGATCCTTACTCCGCGAAGCCAGGGTTTCTCTCAATCCCAATGGGAAGCAGTCGATAGGAGACAAAGGCGTCCCTAAAGTCTCGGGGGTCCAAGACCGCCTGACCAGCAGGTATGTGGGTGGATCTTCAATTAGAGTGGGGCACAGGGCCCCACTTTATACCCCTGTGGTCACGTAGACGCTTCTCTTGTCATTAAAATGCCAATTAAGTTGGAACGTCTTTGTGACGCCCATTCCCACAGGGGGTCCAAAGCTTAATTTGCACCTGTGAGGTGGAGGTAACTAAATCATTAGGGCCGATCATTCTTTCTGATGGGGCAGCAGATTCCTCTTTTGGGATGGTATGTAGGCATATCAATTACTGGTACCAGCCAAAGGCAGCCTGAGGCCCCAATCGCCTGCTGGCCCAATTGCCGCTGTTATCTGGTTCCTGTCTAGCATCCAGGGCCATTGTTATTCCAGCACCTCTGGAGGCCCTGGAGCCTTTGAAGACAGAGTTTCGTTCTCAAGGATTCTCTCTCCCAAGGATGTCAGAGGGAGGAGGGGAGATGGGGGCGTTTCTGTCTGGCAATAATACTCCACTGCTGCTATGTCGAAATGGCCCTCACCAGGGCCATTCTAAAGTTATTCCTCCCCAGTGACTCCTGGGACTCTAAATTGAGATAGCACGTCCACATTAGGGGAGCCTGCCTCGGATTAATTTTGAGGCTTCCCTGTAGTGTGGACGCTCTATTTCGAAATAAGCTTTTCCAGAAGATATCTTCTGGAATAGCTTATTCTGAAAGAAGCTTGCAGTGTAGATGTACCCTCGGGTTTTAACCACTAACCAATTATTTCTGTGCTTAGGCATGTCCTTTCTTTACTGCAGTTTTTACCACTGATTGAGAGAACTGGATCAGCTGAAATAAACAACCCAATTTTTTGTTTGAAGTTCCTCCCAAATTTTCATTGGAGGCTAAAAATGTTTAAATCGCTCTCCTCCTCTGTTCACCCTCCCTCTTTTAAATTCCATGTACTACCTGCTTCCAGCTGAAACCAGAAGCACAAATACCACTATACAGAGCTTCTCCTGCAGTTCTTTTGGCTAAACTACCAAAAGGTGGAGGCATTGGAAACTTCAGAATGACCATCCCAGATCAAGCCAATGGTGTATCTTGCTCAACATCCTGTTTTCTATGCAGTGTTGCCAATTTAATAATTCAGTTGCTAGATTTAGTGATTTTTTGGTTTCTCTATCAAAGAAATAAGTGTCAAAGTGACCAGTTACAAATTTAGCAACTTTCACTGCAGTGACATGCAGGGAAAGAAGTCACCAATATGTATAGTCACAAAAACATAATAAAATCGATTTTGTGCTCTTCTTACTTCACTCAGCCAAGGGGAACGGTGTCCTGACTGGAGACAGCAAACTTGCTGAGCTGGAAGCAGGCTAAGCCACAGCAGACTGAGACTTTGAGCCTCAGGTGTGGCCTGGCCCAGAGTCACCACAAGCTCTAGCAAGTGAACCACTTGACTCTCCCCCTGCCAGGCTAAGCAAAGCCACGATCAGATGTGGAGGGAGAAGGCTGGGCAGTGTAGATGGCATCTCTACTACTATCTCCCAACTCTGGGAGAAGTAGTGCCTCATGGGCACAGCCTTCCAGTGATGTGGCCTCCCCTCTTCCCAGGGATACTTTCTCAGAGACCCTGCCTTGCCCCTTCCCCCACAGACCCTGCCCCCACTACCCCATCCCTCACAGGAGAGAGACTCCGTCACTCACTCGGACATTGACCTGAGTGTCCCTCACTCGCTGAGGGAGAGATATTCTCTCATGTGAGATGGACACTTTTTATTGCATGTCTGAAATGTTCCCTCACGTAAGTTACTTAGCAACAGCTAGTGACTTTTCAGGGTTTTTCTGATGACTTTCTGATACGTGAAGTTGGAAACAAAGTGGCTACAATGGCTAGCACCAGATTCTTCAAGGGAAAGTACAAAACATGCTGACTATCTTAGGACTTGTCTACACTACAGAGAAGATTGACGCTGCCACAGTCAACCTTACGGGATTCAAATTAGTGGGTCTAGTGAAGACCCACTAATTCGAACTGAGAGCGTGCTCCCATCCACGCCAATAGCCCTGCTCCTCATGAGGAGTAAGGGAAGTCCCGCTGTGTGGACGGCTGTGTGGATGGTGCCAAAACATGATTTAAGATACTTCGACTCCAGCTATATAATTAACATAGATGGAGTTGTGTATCTTAAGCCAAATTTCCCCTTTTTTGTATTTAAAAGAAAGAATATGCTTTAATATCTTAAACCAAACCAATGTCCCTTAAAGTGACATGATACAGGATATCAGAATATGTTAATATTGGAGATAAGAATTAAGAGATTCTTTAGATGTATATCGTCAGCTAATTTCTAAATTGTTGTCGGCAGAACAAGCCTAAAGTTTACAGTTGCACAAGTAGCTCCTGGAATCATGGTTAAACTTTCTCCCCACATACATACACACCTCTCCAAAACTGGAATGGCACCCTTGGGAACAAAGGCTTCTCCCATTCTCCCAAACAGCTTCTCCCTTTTCCTCACTTTTCTAAGAAAAAAACCCAACATACATAACACAAAATTAACATGAGATCATTCCACAAATTAATTGAACATTAGTTTAAATTCCCCATGACATGTTTACCAAAAAAAGGTTCCAAAAAAAAGGTGAGAGGCCCAGACCCTAGAAAACAGGGAATAATGGGATTGCATGGCCTTTTGGGAATATAACAGCAATTCTATTATTAAAGCTGGCTAGAAACTGGAATTTCTGTTTCCTGGAAAAAATCACAAAATTTTTAAAAAAATCATTCCTAGAGGGTGCGTCTAGACTGGCAAGATTTTGTACAAAATCAGTGGTTCTTGCGCAAATACTTTGATGCTCCCGCTCAGGGATAAGCCCTCTTGCGCAAGTATTCTTGCGCAAGAGGGCCATTGTAGACAGGCAAGTTAATTTCTTGCGCAAGAAAGCCCGATGGCTACAATGGCCATCGGAGCTTTCTTGCGCAAGAGAGCGTCTACACTGGCATGGATGCTTTTGTGCAAAAGATGTCTTTTGCGCAAAAGCATCCGTGCCAGTGTAGACGCTCTCTTGCGCAAATACTTTTAACGGAAAAACTTTTCCGTTAATAGTATTTGCGCGAAATCATGCCAGTCTAGACGCAGCCAGACAGTATGAAAAGTTTCCCCTAGAATAGGAATTCCAAAATTTTATCTTTTCAAAATGTTTCCAAGGATCCCCAGGCTGACCAGAGCCCTGGCAGCCCACCATGCAGGGAGCATGGTCTCTCTACACTCAAGCCGCCTGCCTGGTGAGCTGCCATGAATTTGGTGAACCTGACACCATCCCTAGGAAAATGCAGATCCTAGGACAACCCCTCACCCTTCACACCAGGCCCCACCCTGCTTCTTCCCACTTCTGCTAGGGATGTTGTGAGAATGAACACACTGAAGGCTGAGAGGTGCTAGGAGGCTAGGGCACTGAAGGGCTCTCTAATCTAGCAGAGAAAGGCACAAAACCAATAATGGGGGAGTTAAAGCCAATCGAATTCAAAGTTAAAAATAAAGCATTTTAAAAAATAAGGATGATTAACCATTGGAACAATCTCTTGGGCTCCGTCTATACTGCAAGGTTTTTGCGCAAAAACAGTTGTTTTTGCACAAAACCCCATGGAGCGTCCACACCTCAAATGCGCTTTTGTGCAAGGAAATCAAGAATAAAACGGCAGAACAGAGGGCTTTTTCTGCCATAGGTAAACCTCCTTTTACAAGGCATAACTCCCTTTTTGCGCAAGAGTTCTTGCGCAAAATGGCAGGTGTGGATGCTCCAGAGGGGTTTCTTGAACAAGAAACCTCTATGGGAAAAAGCACACGTGCTCTGATGGCCATTCTGTGAATGGCCATCAAAGCTTTCTTGCGCAAGAGCGTTCATGCAGCGTGGACACTCTCTTGCGCAAAAGCACATCGCTTTTGCCATGTGTTTTGAGATGTGGACGTGCTCTTGCACAAGAAGTTTTTACACAAAAAAGTCTTGTGCAAAAGGTTTCTTGCACAAGAAGCATGTAGTGTAGATGTAGCCCCAAAGTCTTCCATTCAAGATTAAATGCCTTTCTGGAAGATATTCTTTAGTTAAATAAGTTTTTGGCTCCATGTGGAATTAATTGAGAGGAATTCTCTGCACCTATGCTCCACAGTAGTTCAGACTAGACTTAGGCTACATCTATACTGCAGGCTTCTTTTGGAATAAGCTTTTCCAGAAGAGATCTTCCGGAAAAGCTTATTTCAAAATAGCACGTCCATACACGAGAAGCGCAATGAAATAGTGATTTGTTATTTTGAAAGATAGAGTCCACACTGATTGGACACTATCTTGCATTTAAGGCCACCCAGAATCATTTCAGGCAGGGCATTAGGTCAGCAGTTGCTTTCCGGGTGCTGCTGCCTAAGGCTAGCTGAGACTCGTGCTTAAAGGGCTCTGGACAGCCGTTTCTTAGGTTCTTCTGCTTGCTTGCCTACCTCTCTGAGGGACAGCAAAGCATTTGCACTGTGTGCTCTGGTTGCCCTGCCTTTGGACACCACAGCATACTCCTTGCCATGGAGCTGGAGCTGCCTCTGGGCATGCGATGACCCCACACTGCTGTGCTGCAGTTTCTACACCAGTTTGTGCAGGCTACCTTCATGATCCTGAATGAGCTCGACTCAGGGCTCATGTTTGAGAACCTCTGCCTGTGTGCGGGAGTAAGGCCCTTGCAACCGCATCCCACGGTGGAGCGACACTTTTAGAGGCTAGACACCAGTTCCGACTGGTGGGACTGGCTGGTGATGGAGCCGTGGGATGACCAGCAGTGTCTCCAAAACTTTTGGATAAGGAAGGAGACATTTATGGAACTATGTGCCTGGCTTTCCCCTGCCCTCCAATGACATGAAACCCAGATGCAACCCGCCATCCCCCTGGAGAAGCGGGTCACCATTGCCATCTAGAAGCTCACCACACCCGACAGTTACTGGTCCATGGGCAACCAGTTCAGCATGGGAAAGTCAACCATCGGGGCCCTCCTCATGCAGGTATGGCACTCTCAGGCTACATTCCCTGGGGGAGGAGTACTGGAAAGGGGGACCCTAGGGAAAGGGGAGTTTGGGAGTGCAGGGAGTGGGCTGGGGGCTGAGGTGTGGTGGGGGGAGCCCCATCCCTGAGGAATTCTGCAGTCCTGCTCTCACACAGTCCTGCAGGGGTGGGGAGGGCTTCATAGAGGGTGGCTACTGGGGTGCTTGTGAGGGGGGGAAGGAGGGTGGGCTCAGGGACTTTCCAAGGGCTCAGGCACCCCCTTTGATTCTGTTTTGTTTCTTTGCTTGTCTCCATTGTGGAGAGGAAGGGGGAGGCCTTCCTTCCAGGGTGGGGGGCAGAGGTCGGCCAGGAAGGGCCGGCCTTTGAGCAGCCATGCACAGTTGCCATCCAGCAGGCCCATCAGGTGGATGTGAGCATCCAGGAGGCCATGAGGGAGAGTTTCTCTCAAGGACCCAGTAACTCTCCTCAGGGTCTTCCTATTAAGGGCCTGTGCCTTGTTCCTCTCTGCCTTTCCCACAACAACCCCTCCCTTCCCCCCTCCACCCCTCTTCCCTGCAGACACAATAAAAACACATTTTGTTTTGAAAAGAAAAAAAGTTGTTTATTTATTTGGGATAGAAGTAACTGGGGAAGAGGGGGCTGAGAACCTGGAAATGGGGAGAGGGGAGGGAGCTGAGAACCTTGGAGGAAGGAGGGGGCTGAGAACCTTGGAGGGGGAGGAGAGGCTCAGAGCTGGGGCTGAGAGTAGCACATGGCTTGGGTGCATCTTCTGCCTCATGTCTGGAGACCTCGGTGACCTTAGGGGTGGGGATGGGGGTCTTGGGAGGATAGGAGGATAGGCAGGAGGGGAACCCAGAGCACAGTAAGGCATGGGAGGGGAGCAGGGTCAGGCTTGGGATGAGGGGTAGGGATTGGAGCAGCGACTGGGCCTTGTGCCAGGTAGGTCATCAGCTCCCAGATGGTCGCACACATGTTGTGTCCCTGCTGCATGTCCCAGAGGATGGAGATGTGCTCCCTCATAATGTCCTCCTGGACCCTCCAGTGCCTGCGGCTCCCCCGGGGTCAAGCAGCGGGTTTGCGTGGTGCCCCACAGTCATGGCTGGTCTAGCTGGGGAGAATAAAGAGAGGTGGTCAGTCATCCCTGGAGACACTGTCCCTGAGGCCTTGCCCTCATCAGCGAGCTGAGAGCAACAGTTCCCAGGTTAGAGGACATTGATGTTCCAGAAGCAAGACCATGTGTGGCCTGGACAGCGGGCCCTTACAGGAGCCCAGAGGTCCCCAAGGGACCATGCTTCCCACCCCCACCATGTCCCACGGACAAGCAAGCAAGGGAAGTGTCCGGCCACACTGGGATCCAATGGCTGGGAGAGGGGCTTCAAGCAGCCTGGGCTTCCGTTGGGGCTGCACACACACCTGAATCTGTCAGCACTATGCCCGGGAGCGGGTGCTGCCTTGAGCATGCAGGCATGTCTGTGTGCCATGTGCGGAACTCCAGAGTCTGTGTGTGTGCATGTGTCCTTGTCCCTAGCCTCCTTCCAACAGTGGCTCGTGATGGGAGGGCTTCCCCCCCCCCCGCACCCGGGGTCAGAAGTGTGTGCAGCCTCCCCAAACCCTGTGAGTAGGAACCCAGGGATGCTTCCATGCTGCCTCCTGGGGCTGCGTGGCACGGACTGGTGCTGCACATGCATCCATGTGCACAGACTGCAGAGCAATGGCCAGGCCGAGAAGGCCGAGTGACGATCACACCCCAGCCCCTCAGCACCCACCACCCCGACCCTGTGTGTGTGAAAATCTAAGAGCACTCACCTGATGATCCCTCCCCGGCCTCTGAGGATGGCTGGGACACATCCAGGCTCTGAGGTACTGGCTCCGGTCACAGTGCTGGCTGGGTCCTCCTCTTCCTCCTGCTCATGGGCTGGGACCCCCGGGCGGGCAATGACAGGCGTCTCCAACCTCGAGTCCACCACCAGGGGTGGGGAAGGGGCTGCATCGCCCCCCCAGGATGCAGTGCAGGTCATCATAATAGGGACAGGAGTGGGGTCCTGCCCCCTACACCCTCGCCCTGGTGTAGGCCTGCCACAGCTCCTTGACCTTGCTACAGACCTGCTCTAGGCTCCTGGTATGAACCTTTGTGGCCAGGCTATCAGCCATCCAGCTGTAGATGTCAGTATTGTGCCATCTGGAGCGGAGATCCTGGAGGTTCTCCTTGTCGCCCCATACCTCCAGGAGGGCCAGGATCTCCACCCCAGACCAGGAAGGCACATGCCTTTTGAGGCCCTGGCTGGCTCCTGGGAGCCCTGTGCATGCTCCCTGGGATAAGCAGGGGACTCTTGGGGGGCTTGTGGCTGGGACATAGTGCCCAGATGTGTGGCACTGGCAGCTGTGAGGGCTTGCTTCCTGCCACAAGCCCTGTCCCCTGTGTCTGCAGCTTTAAGAGCGGCCAGGAACAGGAACTATAGAGTTGTGATGAGTGTGGATGGAGTGTTATTTCCTGGAGGCCTCTTTTTTCGCCAAAACTCCCTATTCTGTGTCCACACACACCCTTTTCCTAAATAGCTTTTTCGGAAAAAGGCTTATTCCTTGTGGAAAGAGGTTTACCGCCATCAGAAAAAGCCATCTGTTATTTTGAGTTTCTGTTGAAGCAACGCAATTGCAGTGTGCACGCTAGTAATGATTTTCCGGAATAGCAGCCATTATTCTGCAAAAACGGTGCAGAGTAGACGCACCCTTAGTCTTAAACACAAAAATCTGTGACGATCTGTTAGGAGTAGTATTTCAACAGAACAGCAAGGATGCTGAGAAACCTGAAGCCCCCATTGATTTCACTGAAATTTGCATGAGCCCAGCACTTTCAAGGGAAAAAAAAGTAAAGCAATAACATAATCAGAATTCAACATATATAAAAAAAGCTGGGAATGCTGCAGCAACATGCTGCCATCTAGGGTGTAAAGTGAGGAGGAAAACATTTTAGAACTTCGGACATATGGAGAAATAAGAATCCTCTGCTACCATCTACTGGGCAAGGCAGTGAAAGCATGTTTGAAATACACAGTGTTACGATGGATGTGTGTCTAGACAATGCCACATAGGGTTTTTTTAGATGGTCAAAGGAAAACCGTGGCAGCTCATCGAAAAGAGAAGATTAGCTAATGTGCGGTGGTTTAGATATGTGGGATTTTCCTTTATTAATAAAGGTGCTTTCCCTTCCCCAACTATTATTAAAATATGCTGTGATGGCTGCTTTATGGCACAGGAGCTAGGTGAGTCCATCCCTTGAGTGATGCATGTAACATATTGTAGCAACGAAGTTACTACACTTAAACCTCCATACTCTGGATGTTCCTAATCCGGGAACATCCATGGTACAGAGGAGGAAGTGGCTCTGTGCACTGCTGCTGCCTCTCTCCCCTCAGATGGGGGTACAGCAGCGTGCAGAGCTGCTCACCCTGAGGCTTTTCCCTGCTGCTCCCATAGCGGCAGAGCGGTGCTTGAGAGCAACAGGGAGTGTGAAGCCATGTGCACCCCCAAGAGCAGGGTGCCAGGTAAGGCCACATCTCCATCCCTTCATGTCCAGACCCTGTAGCATCCTCCCTGGTCCAGCATAATCTTTAATCCTGTTTTCCAGGATTGCCAGATTAAAGGAGTTCAAGTGAATTTAAAAAGAGAGACTCTGCCAATGATGCCTTTGTAATATACTTGTAGTATGGGCGGTGTCAAGAGAGGTCAGCAGCTGAACTGGGGGGAGGAGGTGGTAGTACTCATCCACGCTTTGCCCATGTGAGTCCCCAGTATCAGATACTGCTCACTGTAGTTTGTGCAGATGTTACAAACTGAGGCCTGGTCTACACTAGACTAGGCAGGTTGACTTACAGTATGCCATCCAGCTATGCAACATGTGTTGCTGGATTCAGTTCACCTTAAGTCAAGCTGCCATGGCGTCTATCCTGGGGGAGGACGACAGGAGCGCATGCTCCTGTTGTCTTCCCTTACTCCTTGCAGATTGAGGAGTTCCAGACGCTGGTGGCGGCTGCCCTCAGCGTTCCATTTGGGGGTCTACACTAGACTTGCTAAATTGAATGCTAGAAGATCAACCTCTGTAGTGTAGACATGCCCTAATAGTGCTCTAAGTTGAAGGGGCTTGACTACACATATGGGCTTGACTACACATATGGGCTTGAAGGGGCTTGAAGGGGCTTGACTACACATATGGGCTCAGCTAGGCTCCTTGGCTGTGGCTCTTCCTTGATTGTGGAGGAAGCAGGGTAGTGGCAGTGACTATCTGAGATGTTAGGGATCATTCCTCTTCTTTCTTACTTGAGGAATGAAATAGTCAACAGTACTGATATTTAAAGTCCCCATTGCTGGCTCACTTATATGAATGAGGCTGTTCATCCTTCTCATTTATTGCTGCAGTTTCTCCTGCACAGATATCTTTGCACTGACAACACTTTTCAGTGTAACCTTTTCCTTCCTCCTAAACTAGCTGAAGACTTTCATTTAAAAAAAAAAAAGCCAAAATGCTGGCCTAATCCAAGAGTTAAGGGTCACAGCTACTTAATACTTTAAGGTAGGACTTATCTACAATGGATTGTTTCTGATTAACTCCATGCATGGACACACTTATTCATTATTCTACAATAAAAGTAATCACAGGTGGAATGAACAGTATTGCACTTTGCATTCACACGGTGCCTTCATCCACCTTAGATTTTGGGTGTAGACAGGGTGTCAAGGAGTTTATCTTCAGCAGCATGCGCCAAGCCAGGACTGCCCAGATGGTAATGGGCCTGGACAGTCAAGCCACTTTATTTGCCACCCTCAAAAGCTGGGAGGCCTTTTCCAAGTTCTCATTCCCAGAGATGATAAGGTATAAAGGAGAGATGCATCCTTGTTGCTTTCTTACATGGACAGTCCAGCTTTGCTCTCTTTTTGAGGATTTGCTGATGTAGTTCTAATGAAGCAGCCTTATGCAGAATAAGCAGAACTTCTTATTTTACATCTTCAAATCTCTAATCATTTCTTGGGACCATGAGCAACTCTGGTGTATAGGGCACATAGACTGAACTGCACTGGTTTCTACTGCCTCCTTTTTTGAAGCCGACTTTTAAACTGACTCTGTTACGGCAGAGTAAAACCCTTATGCAGACATTTATTTTGGTTTAGCTTAAGTCTACTCCTAATTGGCAGAGGGCTGATCTACACAGGGACATTCAGTGATGCTAGTGTGCATAAGATAAAACAAATCAAAGCCTTCTGCTGATGTTCTCATTCAGGAGTAAAGTAGCTCTCATCCAAGAAGGATAGGGAGTCTGTATTTCCAAAAGGGGAAAATAAGACACCACATAGGGCTTGCCCAAGCCACTCACCTGAGGCTCTCCATGCAGGGCAGGCAGGGCAGGCAGGGCTCAAGCAAGCAGCCACATACATACTAGAGGGGATACATGGTAATGGGATCCCTTTCACTGATCTTCAATGAAAGACACTTGCTGATCACCACAGAGTGTTAACAATAAACACCTGGCCCTTAGCTAGATTAATCAACGTTATAGAATCATAGAATCATTGGGCTGGAAGAGACCTCAGCAGTCATCAAGTCCAGCCCCTTGCCCCCTGCCCAAAATAGAGTTACCAGACCCATTTTACAGTTGGGGGAACCTGAGGCATAGAAACATTAATTGAATTGAATTGAATTGGTCACATTACATGTTCACTGGCAGAGGCAGGAATAAAATCCTCTGGTCTGTTGTGGTCACTGAATAATTGCCCCTCCCCACCCCAGCATTTCTGGGATGTGTGCACGAGAGTGGAGGAGAGTGTTTGTGTATCCTCCACCCTACAGCCCTTCAAAATCATAGAATACAAGAACTGGAAGGGACCTCGAGAGGTCATCAAGTCCAGTCCCCTGCCCTCACAGCAGGACCAGTACCATGTAGGTCATCCCTGATATATGTTTATCCAACCTGCTCTTAAATATCTCCAGTGATAGAGATTCCACAACCTCCCTAGGCAATTTATTCCAGCATTTAACCACCCTGAGAGGAAGTTTTTCCTAATGTCCAACCTAAACCTCCCTTGCTACAATTTAAGCCCATTGCTTCTTGTCCTATCCTCAGAGGCCAAGGAGAACAATTTTCCTCCCTTCTCCTTGTAACACCATATTAGGTACTTGAAAACCGCTATCATGTTCCCCTCTCAGTCTTCTCCTTTATAAACTAAACAAACCCAATTCTTTCAGTCTTTACTCATCGGTCATTTTTTCTAGATCTTCAATCACTTTTTGTTGCTCTTCTCTGGACCGTCTCCAATTTCTCCACTTCTTTCTTGAAATATGGTGCCCAGAACTGGACACAATACTCCAACTGAGACCTAATCAGCACAGAGTAGAGCAGAAGAATGACTTCTCGTGTCTTGCTCACAACACTCCTGTTAATGAATCCCAAAATCATGTTTGCTTTTTTTGCAAATGTCACACTGTTGACTCTTATTTAGCTTGTGGTCCACTATGACCCCTAGATCCCTTTGTGCAGTATTCCTTCCTAGATAGTCGCTTCCCACTCTGTGTGTGTGAAACTTATTGTTCCTTCTTAAGTGGAGTACTTTGCATTTGTCCTTATTAAACTTCATCCTATTTACCTTAGACCATTTCTCTACTTTGTCTAGATCATTTTGAATTTTGACCCTATCCTCCACAGCACTTGCAACCCCTCCCAGCTTGGTATCATCTGCAGATTTAATAAGCGTACTCTCTACGGCTAAGTAGCAGCTCTGCAGAAAAGGACCTGGGGATTACAGTGGATGAGAAGCTGGATATGAGTCAACAGTGTGCCCTTCAAGAAGGCTAATGGCATATTAGGTTGCATTACGAGGAACATTGCCAGCAGATCTAGAGAAGTGATTATTCCCCTTTATTCGGCTTTGGTGAGGCCACATCTGGAGAATTGTGTCCAGTTCTGGGGCCCCCACTATAGAAAGGATGTGGACACATTGGAGAGGGTCCAGCAGAGGGCAACCAAAATGATTAGGGTGGTGGAGCACAGGACCTATGAGGAGAGACTGAGGGATTTGGGTCTGTTTAGTCTGCAGAAGAGAAGAGTGAGGGGGGATTTGATAGCAGACTTCAGCTTCCTGAGGGGAGGTTCCAAAGAGGATGGAGAGAGACTGTTCTCAGTAGTGACTGATGGCAGAACAAGGAGCAATGGTCTCAAGTTGAGACTTACAGTGGGAGAGGTGTAAGTTGGATATTAGGAAAAACTATTTCACTAGGAGGGTGGTGAAGCACTGGAATGGGTTATCTAGGGAGGTGGTGGAATCTCCATCCCTAGAGGTTTTTAAGTCTCAGCTTGACAAAGCCCTGGCTGGCTTGATTTAGCAGGGAGTGGTCCTGCTTTGGGCAGGGGGCTGGACTTGATGACCTCCTGAGGTCTCTTCCAGCACTGTGATTCTATGATTCTATGCCAATATCTAAATCACTGATGAAGATTTTCAACAGAACTGGTCCCAAAACAGATCCCTGTGGAACCCCACTTGTTATGCCCTTCCAGCATGATTGTGAACCATTATAACTACTGTCTGCAAACGGTTATGCACCCACCTTATAGTAGCCTTATGTA
This sequence comes from Rafetus swinhoei, assembly GCA_019425775.1. Classification (NCBI taxonomy): domain Eukaryota; kingdom Metazoa; phylum Chordata; order Testudines; family Trionychidae; genus Rafetus; species Rafetus swinhoei. Next base: position 9,907,128 of record CM033431.1, on the reverse strand, counting down.
GAAGCAATGCTACATGCTTTTTTGTCAGTCCCTTCAATCCTTGGGTAGGTCTCTCTAGAGCCCAGGCTACACATTTTGGAAAGCTATATGGCATTTTACAAGGTGGACAAATATCGCCAAGGAACTGGGAACATGAGACACCTGCATAGCTAGGGATCAGAGCCAATATTCAGACTTTCCTTTCTACAGCAGAAACACTGGGGCAATACAACAGCATAATCCCAACAACATTTTCTTTGGGAGTGGGTGTAGGTAGGGGGTTGCTATTCCACAGATTCCAAACTCACCTATTGTAAAGGACTCAGGAATTTCACTGCTAACCCAGCAAACACAGCTTTGGAACAGTGCACAATGTCCTTCCTTCTTGTCCCTAGATCATGGATTCCCAAACTGGGGGGCATGCCCCCCTGGGTGTGTGTGAAGAAATTCCAGGGGGGGCCCGAGGTGACCCAGCCCCGCCCATCAACCTCTCCCCATCCCCAAGAAAGATTCTGGTCCGTCTGCTCGGGTGTCCGCGGGAACACAAGCAGCTTGGGCTGGCTGGGGCAGACTTCAAAATGGCCACCTTAAAAGGGCAGTGCCTGCTCTGCTGTTAAAAGGGCAATCTTTTTTTTGCTCAACAACTTTTGCTGCTATTTTTTGGGGGGAGGGTTAGGGTTTCTCAAAAATCAAAAAGGGGGCGTGATGCCGAAAAGTTTGGGAACCACTGCCCTAGATGAAACTAGAGAGGGAGGACTCTGAGTCAGCAGACTGCACGGGTCTTCCAGGCTGGTTCAATCTGGTTCAATCTGTTTGTCCCCACTGTTTCAATGATAGAGTTAAAAAGGCTCCATATGCAGTTTCTTTTACATTTAAATTTACTCCAGTGGATGCTGGAATCTCTTGTGGCTGGACTGTGCTTTGGGCCAAGAGCTGAAATTACTAAGAGCTGAAATCACTAGGTTTGTCCCAGAGCCAAATACACCACAAGCCAGAGGAAGATGCGACAAGCAGCATGATGAGCAGCCATGAGGACAGCGATGAAGAGGAGCGGCCAGCAGAGCAGCAGCAGCGAGCACCGTACAGCAAGTCTGAGCCTGTAGGCTTGGGCTTTGAGACATGCTGCTGTGGGTTTTAGTTGGTTTTTGTTTGTTTTTTTTTTCTTTCAGTGTAGGCATAGCCTTGGGGAAAGGTCTGGAGAAGGAGGTGGATGCTCCTGCCAGCAGAGCGGCACCAAAAAGCAGTGAGCAGATGGATGGCGAGTGACCAACGGAGTGAGTGAGATGCCTCCGACCTCCTTCCCCATTCAGGATGGGAGGAGAACTCTACAGATGCACCTCAGAACTCTGGTCTGCCGTGACCAAGGGTGGTGGCTATGAGTGGGGTGCACAGATGGGTAGAGTATGTGAAGGGGGCATTTACATTGCTGGACTTGAGAGCCTGAGAGGAAAAGGGCATTGCCCAATCTACTTGAGCTGAGATGTTTACTCATGGTTTTGGTTATGGACTTTGTGGTGTTTTCCCAAATTAATGCCCTCCCTTCCTCCTCCTTACTTCCTTCCCCTTTTATTAAAGGTTTCTTTTCTATGCTTAGACTCTGTGCTGGCAAGTGCAGATGGTACTTGGTCCTGCCATGAAGGCAGGGGACTGGACTCGATGATCTCTCAAGGTCCCTTCTAGGTCTATGAGATAGGTATATCTCCATATATTATTATTATTGCCTTCAGAGGCAGCTGGGGCGATGAGTGAATTTCCCAGGTTACTGGGTGGGGCCTCAAGTCAGTTTTGTGTTGGTTGGGTGGAGAGGAACGCCTATATATTGAACTTGGCCCTGGCTGCTGCTGGCACTAATTGGCAGAAGGGTTACAACAGTGTAGATATTCCTGCCCAGGCTCTGAAGACCCGCAAGGACATGGGTATCAGATCCTAAACAGCAATCAGAGCAAAAATGTCTGTAGGCTTGGGCTGTGAGACTTGCTGCTGTGGGTTTTAGGGTTTTTTTTCTTTCAGTGTAGGCATAACCTTGGGGAAAAGTCTGGAAAAGGAGGTGGAAGCTCCAGCATTTACATGAGTTATCTTGAGTGAAGAATCCAGATTAACCCTACTGACTGCTTGCTAGCTTCAGATGCACACACATGCAACAGGGAAACTCCCATATGGGCCACAAGTTAATGGACAAGTCACTACAAACTCCAGGAAGTTGAGGAGGAATTGGAGGACAGCAAGACATACCTTCTTGGGGCTAGTGTTTGAGATGGAAGCTGGAAGCAGACATGAGAGGCAATATAGGTAGTGCTTTAAGATATTTACAAGGCTTGCAGCATTTCCAAGATTTTTTTTTTAATCGCTTGGCTCACTCTGGTAATTACTATTATCTAATGGGGAAAAACCAAGCCTTATAGCTGAGATTATTCACATGAACAAAAATGTAAATGGCCATCTGGCACCTAAGAACTAAATGGGCCCTTTAGCTGGGTGTCTACTGTTAACAGTCTTGCACTGCAATGAAGGTAGATGCTCAGATTCTATGGTAATGAACATGCTATAAACAATTAGGCCCAGATCCTTTCATTTGGTTTCAATGGTTCTCTTTAGGAGTACTAGAATCTGCCATTTTGCAGCTCATTGCAGGATCAGAGACTTCAATATTATTATTCCTATGTACACTGTGGTAGCACCCAAAAACCCCAGTCAGAATCGTGGTCCTATTATGACAGCTGTTGAAAACTCACAGGAAAACAGACCCTTTCCTCCAAAGAGCTTAATGCCAAACAACGTGCACGTAAGCGTTACAAGGCGTAGGAGAGACATTGGTTTAGTGATAGGTCAAGGGTAACAGCAATAAGACCACATGGTTATATGAGTCAATGGAGTGCACAACTAGATGTTTTCAAACCATCTGGATGTGTTTCTATGATCAATATAGAATGTGAGCTCCCCTAGATTATACTGCATAGCTGTTGTTAGCTAGCTGGTTTCTTGGCAGCTTTACCACAGAAGCGTGTCTTGAGGAGGCATTTTGGGACCAAATAGGGAGCAGAATTTCCAGGCCCAGATGTGTGGGGCAACGGAGAAGGAGGAGTAGAGGATGAATGATAGACTGATGATACTTCAGAGTACTCATTAGTAATGTCTGTGATTGCTACTTGTCTGGTTCTGTATGTGAAAAGGACAACACATTTTTCAAGACATTTCAAAACCAGGATTTTGCATTAAGGCTATAAACATAAAAGGTCTTGACTGCAGCCAGGTCTATGCAGCTGCACAAGGGAACAGGGCCTTACTCTGTGCTGTGCAGTTGCATAGGACTAATCTAGATCATGGCACTAAATGAGTGCCAGGGCCTGCATGCTTGATAGTTCCTTTCCCACAAGTGGGAGCAAATGGGTGTAGAGCCAGCAGGACCATGACTTTGCCCCCCACTCACTTGTGTACAAGCCACCAATGCTAGCTGGACACATGGCAGGAAGCATGGTACATCCTCAAAAAGAGGTGGTGTAAATAACTGCTTCTCCCACTTTAAGCAAAAGGCCGAAGCCCAGCATGTGATAACCAGGGCATAGGTAGCCATGCTTAGTGGTAGGAGCAACAGTCAGTCTCTAGGAATTGGGGTCAAGATCCAGGAGTCCAGGTAGAAGTGAAAACTGGAGTCAAATGGAAGGTCACATCCAGAGTCAAGAGTCAGGCTAAGAGTCAAAGCAGGGAAGCCACTCCTGCTGCAAAGCTTGAAAGTAGGCCTGCTGGCTACCTTCATCCAAGCTGGCCAGCCAGCCAGTCCTAAGCCACCTGAGCTCATTAATAGGCCAGGGGGCTGGTCTGGTTGGTGCTCAGGCTTAGCTGAAGGAGTTCACTTCTGAAGAAGTCCTTGTGATGCTCTAATGAGGAGTTTTAAAGCTGCTTGGGAATTTTCTGTCATAGTATTTATCCATTGGCAAAAACCAATTCATTGAAAATGAAATGTTTAGCCAAAGTTGCATCAATTTTCATTTTCTTATTTTAAATTTTCATTTTTAAAAAAAGCCACAAAAGTATCAACTTTTTAACATGGTTTCATTTTTTTTCAAAATTAGTTTTCATTGAGAAATGCCTTCCATTTTATATTATAAAAATGTTTTATTTTTAGACATACCATCAAACTAAAGCAAAACATTTTGATTTTCATCAAAACAAAATGTTTCTATCAACCCAAAAGGAGTTTGCATTCAGAATTTTGTGGAACAGGACTTGTTTCCAGTGATGGAAAAAAATGTTACAGCTGTGGAACTTGCCACTAAATGAAAAATCTGGTTTCTGCCTAGGTCCATGCATTTCTTTCCTGGTGCTGGTCCTACTGTGGACCTCCCTGGTTCGGCACCTTCAGAAGCTGACTGGTCCCAGATGAGGGATTTTGCCAAACCAGAGGAGGTAATTTCTGGCCCCTCTGCTACCGGCCTCACCCTCCTCCCCTGCCCCTTACTGGGCTTCCTGACTCCCCCTATTAGCCCAACTGAGCTGAACGTTGGCTCCTTGACTATGCAGCCCAGATGAGCTGTGCACCAGCTCCCAGACCCTCCCCACACACAGCCCACCTGGGCCACACATTGCCTCCCTTTCCCCGCCCTCCCCCCCCCCCCCCAGCATGCAAGGACTCTCTGGGTATGTCTACACTACAGAGGTTTTTTTGAAAAACAGCTGTTTTTCTGAAAAAATTTCACTTACATCCACACTGCAATCATGTTCTTTCTAAAACAAATCAAAAGAACAGAGGGGGTTTTCCGACACTGGTAAACTCTTTCTACGAGGAAGAAGCCTTCTTCTGAAAGAGCTCTTTCTGAAAAGGCGTGTGTGGACAGAGAAGAGGGAGTTCTTTTGCAAGAAAAGGAAAGAGGAAAAAGCACAGGTGCCCTGGTGGCCATTCTGCCCATAGTAATCACAGTTTACATGCAAGATAGCTGTGATAGTCCATTCAGTGTGGACGCTATCTTTCAAAAAAGCAGATCGCTTTTTTGATGCACTTTGACAGTGTGGACACTCTCTTTCGGAAGAAGTTTTTTCAGAAGCTCTCTTCCGGAAAAGCTTCTTCCGAAAGAAGCCTGCAGTCTAGAAGTAGCCTTTGATCCTGGAACATCCATGGTGCTTGTGGACTACAGATGTTGCTGGACCACAGAGTGCTAGTTTATAGAGGTGAAACCTGTATAGCTAAATCCAGACTCACTAGGAGCTCAACCTACAGGCTCAATTTAGCCCTTAGTTTCAAGGGCTCAGGAGAGCACAGGTAATTTTTTCCCCTCAATGTGACTGAAAGAGATGTTATGAAAGTGAGTCCATACAAACAGCAGTCATATCACTCTGAGTTCTTATCTATTCCCAGATAATGGGCAATAGAATCATAAAGCAGACCAATTCCAGAAGAGATTAAAAATATAAAGGAGTATAGTCATTAGTCTGACTTCGCCTTGACAAGTGGGTGTGATTGAAGAAATTTGTAATAAAAGCTCTGTTGTAACAGTGTGCCATATTGTGTGAAGTGGTAAGGTAATGAATGACTGCAAGCTTATGCGCTGTGCATTTTCAAAGGAACCATTAGCCATTAAGGGAGCTAATAAACTCAGGAGAAGTTAATAGAGCATTTCTCTTTGTGTAACCATTTCTTTCATCCCTCATTTGCCTTTCCAGAGTGCTGGCCACCATCCCTTTAGTTTATATTTAATATTGGTGCTGCTGACTCACAGGCTTCTTCTTACAGTATTAATATAATTGTAAATATAGATGGATCTTTTTAAAAAGCTAAACAACAAAAATTAATGAATCGGGGCATGTGTCAGCCTCTGACTATGGGGGTTAAGAAAAAAACTGTCTGGGGACATATTATCCCATAACTGACCACCACAGGGTTTGTTGCATCTTCCTCCAAAGTAGCTGGTACTAGCCGCTGTCAGTAAGACACGGTGCTGGGACTATGGATCTGATACCATGTTACCCCAGCCACTTCTACTTGTCCTTATGGTAAACAGAGTCTTGTCTAAGGAGAGAACCTCTCTCTGGAACCCTCAAGGACCTCCAACCCTGGTCTCCAATGCTCATGGGAGCTAGCAGGTTCCAACCTCTCACTGTTGGGCTCTGCTAACTGTTGTCAGACTGGGAGCAGAACTCAGAGAGAGCCCCCCCCCCCAACTTTAGCAGCTGATTGGCAAGATGCTGGGATTGCTCCACAGCCCCTATTTAAACCCAGCATGGGAACAGGAAGTTTTCTGTCCAGCTGGGATCCATCTTGTCCTAAGTTGTGAGTGCAGAGGGCAGGAAGCCTTCAGGGTCTTTTATAGGTCCTTAAAGTCAAACAGAGCTGGTTTTGAAAAAGATTCTTACTGCCTGTTCCTGCTATGGGCAGTGAAGTGTATGCCCCTGTCAGGGCTGTTTCCCCCTATGGCACTCTGAATGCAGAAGGGGGGGGGGGTCCCACAAGAGAGGTTCAAAACCTACAGGCACTGGTTACCAAAACTTCCCAGAGTCACAGATTCCCTGGCTTTGACAAACAAACAAACAAACTACCAAGATCAAGTGATTTTTTATCCCTAAAACTGGGGGTGAACACTTGAAATACTCCCAGGGATACCCCAAGTTATTTTGTCCCAAAAGAACTTAAAAAGAGAAAAACAAGCTGCAGTCTCTGGTAGCTGACCCCTCAGTCAGAGGCATGCAGACACAGACAGACAGACCTTCCAGGACACGAGAATCAAATCACCTAAAAAAAGGTGATTTTTATTACAAAACAAAAGATAAACTTGATAACGCATACTTGGTTGCTAGATGTTACAGAGCAATTAAGGAAAGAAAATTAAAACAGAGAGAAAAGTCTCTGGAAACAAAGTTTAGATGGTAAAGAGGGAAGGGAGGCATAGATTCACACAGAGCAGTTCAAACCAAATCACAAAATAAAGAGAAAATACCCTAAATGCGACTAGATCCACTCCCCCCCCCCTTTTCATTACTTCCAATATCCTCTTTGTTCAGTCCACTTCCATGCTCCAAATTCCTTGGAGGCATAGTAGTCCTGCCTGGGTTTAAATCATTCTGTGTCTCTCAACTCCTGGCTTTTTTCTCCCCCACAAAAAATCAGGCAAGGAATCTATATCCAATTCAAATTTCATCCCTCTATCTCAATTGGTTCTCCTGGCCCCCTGGACAACACCTTTGCTAGTTACCTGATTTTAACCCCTTAATCACCGGGTGCTGGTCAGCACTCCTTCTGTCCATTACAGCCCCTGTCCTGTGTGATATAACTGACACCCATGAAGTCCTATGTGCCCTCAGGAGCATAACATTGTATAAAGAAAGAAAAAGCACAGCTAGCACATCTCACAAGAGAAAGCGCAACCTCCTGGGATTTTTTTCCCATTGGACAGCTGGGATCCTTACCCCCTCAGTTTTGCTTGATTAAAAAAAATGGGCAGACTGAATTATATAGTTGTCCATAATGCATCATTAACAGAACTAAGGGATGTTATTTTTGTACTGAACATAACTGTAGGGATGGCAGGAGGACTCAGGTAGAAAAAGTCCCATGTTATGTTTGGTTTTCACCACCAATAGCAAAAAATGTGTGCCATGCTACTCTCTAATAACATTACAGCGAGAGGCAACAACCCGATAATATCCCCTCTCTCACAGAACAGTATCCATTGTGGCCAACTCACAGTGTGCTACTGAACACTTCAGAGTGACTAGAGAAGGATATTAGGAAGACAATGTCCATTAAATGGAAGCATATGTAGAGTCCTGTGAAGCTGACAGTATTCTAATAGATTTTATCTTCCGGCCACCCACCTGCTCATCTTACAGGGAACACTAATGTCTAAATATAGTCTAAGTCTGGGCTATGTCACTAAAATTAGGTTGATGCTTCAAGATAGGTCTTATGTTTTCACCATTTTATTTGCTTGCCCTATATGCAGAGCCATCCTTACCCATATGTAAAATACGCAGTTGCATAAGGCACCTGAAAATTTGAGGTACCTCTGGGTCTTAATGTCCATCTACACATTTCTTCCTGTCCCTGTTTTATGGCTCTGCTTCCTCTGGAAAAGATGTAATTAACTTAAAAGTGAAAAAGCCTGTCAGGACTATTAGCAGAACACTGAACCTATGAAAAAGCCATTCAAAAGGTAATGAAGCCATGTAACAGGCATTCACAACCCCAGGTATATAATGTCAGTTTCTGAATTTACTGCATTAATCTGTAGGACCTTAGTTTAAAATGTGTTTTAAAATATTTCATTAGTGTGTTGCTGATTATTATAAAATCACGCCTCTAAAAAATCATCGTCCCCACCCCAGCTGCCATAGAGCACAGGGACACCAGTTTAATAGTGCTGTGTAGGGCCCCATATATCCTGCCTCTATATGCACACTAAATAGGTGTATAGCATAAATAATCATGCTGTTGAAATATGTTAGAAGACACTGGACAATGTGTAGCTTGTTTTACTACCTGCAAGGTCCATTCGGCAAAGATTTCACAATCTTTTCATGCTTGTCTTCATACAGGTTGAACCTCTGTTGTCCAGACTCTCCGGTCCGGCAACATCCATCGTCCGGCAGGACCATGGATGTCGCCAGACCAGAAAGCCCCAGCCACAGAGGTTGCCAGCAGCTGGTAGCTCAGCTAGCAGGCAACCTGGAAGGCCAGTGTGAGTTTTGTCTTGTGCACCAATATTGGTTGAGGTCATGTGCGTTTGTTTGGATGCAGGCCACCATTGCACCCAAGTTATTAAAAATATCTTACAAATATCTTATAAATCTCTCCCTTTTCCCCTCTGCTCTCATGTCTCCCATCCTCCCCTCACCACATCTTCTCCCCTGGTACCTGCTGTGGCCCCCTCTGCTGTCCTGGCTCCTGCCCTTCTCACTCCCCATAGCCCTCCTGGAACCTACCCCCCTACCCATCTTCTCTGACCCCTGCACTTGCCCTTCCCTTCCCCCCTGTGCCCACCCCTCCTCTAGCCCCACTCTGATCATCTGTAGCTATCCCTCCCCATGCCCTCTCCTAACACCTCCCTCTACCCACCTGCTCTGCCTCTCTCCTCTGCTCTCTGGTGTCCATCCCTTCCCTCCACTCCACTCCCTATGTCCACCCTTCTCCTTCACCCTCAAAATCCTCCTGGTACCTGCACCTTCCCATACCCCCTGCACCATCCTAGTGCTTCCCCCTTCCCTCACTGCCCATGCCCTCCCAATACCTGCCCCCCTTGCCCTCTTCCTCCCTGGTGCTCATCCCCTCACCACCCTCTGTCCCAGTTTTCCTCTCACCCCTCTGCGCCCTCACACATGACTTGCTCCATCCCCTGACTTCCTCATGCCCAGCCCTCCTTTCGACCCCTCTTCTCCTGGCACCCACTCCTCCCCTCTCCTCCGCCTCCCTCTTGCCCCCATTGCCCCTTCCCTTTCCTCTCCCAGCATCACCCTGTTCCCTCCCTTCTCCCACCTCCACTGACACCTTCCTTCCCCTCCCCCTTTCTCCTGCCCTTTCCCCTTATTGTCTCCTCTTGGCCCCCTGGCATTGTCTCTTCTCCACCCTGCCCCTTGTTGCCTTCCCCTTTCTTCTCCTGCCCTGCCCCCCACTTCCTTCAGCACAAGCCCCTTCCTCTCCTTACCTCCACCTTCTCCTTAGTTATTCCTCTGCCCTTACCTTCTGCCATCCTAACATCTGTGCCTGCTGGGCAGGGCAGCATGGTGGGCAACTGCCCCATGTGCTGGGACTGGAGTCGGCCATGGTGCTATTTTTAGTACCCTGACCCTGGCCCAGGAGCAGCTGGACTGTGACCCAGCTCCAGTCCCAGCACATGGGGCAGCCACCTGCCACATGACCCAGCCCCAGGAGCAGCTGTGGCCGGAGCTGCATGGCAGCTTCTGGTGCTGTGAACATGGTACTAAAAATAACACCACAGCCCTGGCTCCAGTCCCAGCACACAGGGCACAGCCTTGTGGCAGGCAGGTGGCTGACCCATGTGCCGGGACTGGAGCTGGGGCCATGGTACAGCTGTTCCTGGGCCAGGGCTGCAGTGCTATTTTTAGTACCGTGGTCCATGCTCCAGCTCTGGTAGCCACCACGAACCCACCTTGGCTGCAGCTACAGTCCTGGGGAAGGGCTGAAGCTAGGGCCAGGGCCACATTGTGCCTGTTCAGCTGCTCTGGGCCCCTCTCCCACAAGCAGCTGAGCAGCCACTGCTCAGCTCCACTAAGAAGGTGGGTGGGAGTCAAATTGTCCACACAGGCATGTACCTTAGAGGCAACTATAGAAGGGGCCCCATAGGAGGCCCCCCCTTGTTCCAGCTCAGGGACCCTGAATAAAGCAACTCTGCTTTTCTCAGCGTCGCATCCTAGGCTGAATCTTCTGCAGATCTCCAAAAAGGAAAACCAAACTAGCTATGGAGAACAAATGAGAGGGGGAAAAAGAACAAATGGGAGGGGCGGGGGGAGAAGCAAGGTTTGTCTGCTGTCTGTTTGATCCTTCATTCTACACCCTCCTGGTAAACAAATCCTATCCAAACCTGATGGTTCTTCAGAGATGTTGATTTTCAAGGAAGTCTTTTTGCTAAGGGGGCAGAGGGGATATCTCTGTTTTGTTTTACTCATTCAAAAGCTGAAAGTACAGGGGAGTGGACTAGATGACCTCTAGAGGCCCTTTGCTCTGAGGCTCCTGATCAAATACAAAATATCGCCACTGATTCTCTGAGCACTGGCTGCCTGCATGTTCATTTGAGCAGCCTGCTTTGCAACTTGTACAATCCTCTTTCTGGGATTTGGATTTAGTCGCATAGGAAACAACACAAGATTCAGCCCAAACTTTGCCCTCAAAGTCTGCAGCTCCTTCGACTGCTCAGCCCACACCCTAAGTCCTCCCTCACAACCCATCCGCTCACACCTCCCTTCTTCTATCCAGCTGGGTGTGACAACACTCACTCAGGGTGGGTTGGTAGGGAGCCCCAGCTACTTCTCAGGGCTTAGGCCCGTGATTTGTGAGAGGGGGGTTGTTGGTAGGGAACCCTGGGTGCTCCCACTCCAATGGCTCCAACCCAGGCCTGCCGACAGTGGGCTGTAAAGGGGGCAGTTGTTCCAGGGCCCAGCGATTCAAAGGGGCCTGGGGCTCTGTGACTGGAGCCCCAAGCCCTTTAAATCACTGCAGGAATGCAGCACCTCATGCTCCACATGTCTCTGAGGGCTGGGGGGCGGGGGGAGGAGTGTGCTGCGCTCTGAGCACTGCTGAGCCCCACCCTTTCTGTCTGAGGCCCTGCCCCTTCTGGGAGTGTGGAGCCGCTGCCCACACTTGCCATGGGGCCTGTGGAAGCTGTTGGCTATGCTGCTCCTACCCAGGCCTTTTGAGGGCTACGACTGCTCTGATAGCAAAGGATGCTTAAGGCACCCTTCCTGGGCCACTTCCTACAACCTCTTTGTGATCGTCCCAAGGTTGCCGTTTAGGGGTGAAGGGAGCATGAAGGGTGTCTGCTCAATCCTGCATGGCATTCAAGCTGCATTCCCTGACAAGGCCAAACTCTGAAACATTTTCAACCCAAACTCCTGTTGATTCCAGTGGGAGTCTGGACAGAGTGGAGACTGTAGGATTAGGCACATGTGGCTTGATTTGGAGTGACTTAACCAGTGCAAAGTGGCTGTAAGATGCTTTGGTAGCATTTACTCTCCAATATGCATGCACTGTGGGCTAATGCAAGTGGTTTCTATAGTGCCCAGCACAATGGGACCCAAGTCTGATAGGACCTCCAGGGGCCTATTAATACACAACAGACAACAGACAACGAACAAGGGCAACAGAGAATCAGGCCCATGGGTTCTATGACATTTTAGATTTGCCTGAAAAATGCTTGTGCTTCTTTTGCAAAATAAAGGGATGATAAATTTCTAGGGTCACAGGGCCATGGGCTGGAAGGGCACTCAATGCACTTAACAGCAGAGAGATGTAACAGAACAGTCTGTACACTTGAACCTCTTTCTCCCACTGATCTGCACATGGCCCCTCCACACCCTGCTCTCTCACACAGATTGCTCACTCCAGAAGCATGAGTCATTGGTGTGGGTGTCTCTGCTGGGGGCGGGCCTGGAATTTCTTGGGTAGACCAGAAGAAAGATACAAATTACTGCTGTCTTCACTGTTATAATTTAATTACTCCCAGTTAGGTTTCAACTTGAAAGAGGCCAGGAGTTGGCCTGTAATCTCCTTGGAAAGGAAGGACTTATTAATATTAGCAATATTCAAGCCCAGTGTGGATGGCTTGGGGACTTGATAATGGGATCCAGGGCATTTCACCTTTAGGTGCCCTTCTGAATCCAGCTCAGGTTAGTATGAGTGAAAGTTGTCATTTGATGGAAATGCGTTTGGTGGTGACTTGCTAGGGTGGAGGAGGAGAGACCCCTCCAAGAGCTGAAATGTATTGGCAAGGCAGTTTGGGGAGTGTTTGAAATGTTTCTCTGCTTTCTCTAGATAGACATGGGGGTATGTTTACACTGTGGTTGGGAGCCAGGGATATCACTGGTTACCAGTAACCGGTTAACCAGTGGCCCAGCCAGGCTGGAGCAGCCCCCCACCCAATATGGGTGGGGGGCTGCTCCAGGCTGGTGGGGCCCAACGCACCACAGGCACAATGGGTGGGAGGCACTCCAGCCTGGCCAGAGCAGCCCCCGCCTGTAGCGGTCCCAACCTGGCCACAGAAGCCCCCCCCCACCAGCAGTTAAATGTAACATTTAACCAGTTAACTAATTAAATGGGATTTACATGTCTACTGGGAGGGCATTTCCCAGTGAAATAGACAGACACATGCTAGTTCTGCTCAAGCTACCAAATGAAAACCACCCGTGTGGCCGTGGCAGCGTTGGCACTGTGCAATGATGCCTGACCCCTCCCCCCCAGTACATACTTGTTCAGCTAGCCCAAGCTGCTGCCCAGGCTGCCATGGTCACCCTGCTCTGTCTCCAGCAGAGCTAGTGAGAAGGGCAGGACCCAGATGTCAGTCTCCAAGGCTCTCAAACTAGCACTAAACTTGCACGCAAAACCTGCCAAGCTTTTTCGGCGAGCATCCCCCAATCCATAGCAACAACTGCCCACCCACCTCAGCTTATAGGAAGTAAAATTCCCTAACACTTCCCTCAAGCACACTGACACTGGCATTTCCCATCAGAGAAATCTGTCCAGCTCCAGCATCTACTACACAGGAGGCGGCTGGTTATTCAGCAAAGCTGGATTTCAGTGGTAGTTTTGTGGCATGTATGAGCTTTGTATGGTTCTTGGGAGGGATCCTTTGGGTGACAACAACTGGTATGTATGTGTAAAATGTTACCATGAGAAGGCGAAATGCCAGGGGCCACCGTGTAACTTTCAAAACAGCTAATTCAGGTGGATAGTGTTGATGATTCTTAGCATTTTTATAATGTTTTCCATGGAGGTATCTCATATTTACATTGCCTGATACATGATTATCGTCAACAGCCCTGGGAGGCAGGGGAGTACTTTTTCCATTTACAGATGAGCAAACTGAGGCAGAGAGAGAGAAGGGAAGTGGCTTGCCCATGGTCACATGGGGTGCATCTACACTGCAGGGCTTAACTCGAAATAAGCTACACAAATTGAGCTATGTCAATTGCGTGGCTTATTTCAAAACAGCTTATTTCAAAATAGGGAGCATCTACACAGCACTTATTTCAAAATAGAGCACTCTTCTTCTGACTTCCCTTATTCCTTGTATAATGAGGGTTACAGGAGTTAGAGTAAGAAGTCCTCCAGCTTGACAGTATTTTGACACTATTTCAAAATAACTGCCAGCCGTGTAGACGTGGACTAAGTTATTTCGGAATAGTGCTAGTTATTTCAAAATAGTGTTGCAGTGTAGACGTACCAATGATGAGTCTAGAGCTCTCGTAACTCCTTCTTCCTCATTTTAAGGGCATGGTCCTGTGCCATTGAAATAAGTGGGAAGATTTCCATTGGCTGTTGGGACAGGGGAAAACACCTGGACAAATCCTTGTAACACAACATGGCTTCTCCCCAGCCAAAACACATTGCCACACTCACAGTCTCCTTTAGGCAGGTTTCTTGTCCAAACTTAAACAAACAAACTACACAGTTCCTCAGTTCACTTCAAGCTCTCTCTTCCTTCTCTCCCAGGGGACGTTTGCAGTCCTGTTTCCTGCAGCTTTCTAGCCCTCTCTGTCAGTTCTTCTGGATTTCTCTCTGACTTCTCTAGCATTCATATCACTGAAGAATGCCACCACAAGGAGCAAAATTGCAGCATTTGATTTATCCAAACTCCCAGTGAAGTCAATGAGAGCTTTGTTCAATTAAAGGCAGAATTTCCACTGTGTAGTAAGTACCCCTGCATGCAGTACCTTATTTTCTCTGTACTGTTCCACTGAGCCAATGCAAAAACTGTTCCCCAACTCACTTTTTTCTCTTTTCATGAGCCAGATACTGTCTGTACCTCACTAACAAGCTGCACACTTAGTCATAGAAACATAGAACACTAGAACTGGAAGGGACCTCGAGAGGTCATCAGGTCCAGTCCCCTGCCTTCATGACAGGACCCAGTACCATCTAGACCAACCCTGATAGACGTCTATCTAACCTGCTCTTAAATATCTCCAGATATGGAGATTCCACAATTCCATAAGGCTGAGTTTGCAGCAGAAGCTATAAAAGTGTATGGAATTCTCATGGTAATTTGCTTCTCATACTTTTCCATGGGGTCTTTTAAGTCTTTTTCTTAATTGGTGATTTATTTTATTGAATGTGGTAGATACAAGAAGAAACAATGCAACAAAGGTTCTAGAAAGAAAACAAAAACCCAATCACAGGCTTGTCCAACAGGAGAAATTAGAATGAACGCTAACCCAAGGTGGGAATTTTCAAAAGCACTCACAATTTACTTTAATGAGAGCACTGAGCTCTTTTAAATGTCCCAGCCTTAATATGGCAATTCCCAATGTAAAACTCTCCTATTTATTATTGTAATGGTTTGATATAAGGGGCTGTTTTCTTAGCAACTTTGCTCCGCCCATTATCCTGATACTATCATCATCATCATTATTTTTAATAATAAGCAATACTCACATTCACCAGGGCTTTTTTTCCAACACTGAGCAATTCTCAATTTTGTTGTGCAGAGAAATGAAAAAATAAGGGACTGTCGGAAATTGTAAGTGCTACCCACATGCACAGAGGCTATGGCTACACAGCTCCTTTTCGCGCAAAAGCCTCTTGTGCAAAAACGGCTGCTCATTACTTATGCAAATGAAGCACGGCGATATTCCACACCACGCTTCATTTGCATATGCTTTTCCGCAAGAAGGCTACAGTGTAGCCATATCTTTAGTGTGGTGCTTGTAATAATCACACCTACAAATTTACCCTGTGAGCCCAACTATAAAAAGAGAGTGAAAGTTCATCAGATGTCACAGTAACCTATAACAACAAATGTTAATGCAAAAAAGACTGAATTCATCCAAACATAAACTCCTATTGCTATAACTAAAGAGCTACATTAAAATCATGCCTAGTAAATAAGAACATTATGATACTGAAAATCAACGGACCAAAATTGGGAATTAGGTTTAATTAGTCTCATTAGGGGACAAAATAATAATTTCCTTTTGGGGTCCTTCAAGAAAGACTCCATGAGTTACTTTGTCTTTTTAACAGGTTTAGACATTAACATCAACAGCAATAACAGCACCATGTCAATTGAATTATTTTCTTCAAGGACAGTTACTATCCTCTTTAATACTATTGAAACCACCATCAGACAATGGGTTTTTTCTTCTAAATACTCTCTCCAGCTAAAGGGAAAATGGAGAAGGGATGTTGTTAAAATGAAAACCTTAGTGAACTTACTTTACATTTCAAATGCTTTAAATGCTTTTCCTTCTTTTCTGTATTTTGAATAAAAGGTTAAAAACATATTTAACTGTGTGTTTGTCATGGTATTAAGCAGGCTCAGATCACTGTATTCCAACCCCCAAACCTTGTTTAAAGCTGTTTAATGTTGACAGTGTGGCCAGCAGACTTGCAGGGCCCCTGGGCAAAGCGGGGTGGGGCCTGGTTCCATGCTCTTGGAAGGGGTGGGGCCTGCAAAGCCACCCAGACCGCATGATGCCCCCCTAGCCAGCCCTCAGAGTGGCAGCATTTAGGAGCCCCAAGCCCTTTTGAATCACTGGGCCCCAGGGCAGTTGCCCACTTTACTCTTCCCCTCCTGTCAGCATGCTTGAATTCTGGAAAGTGACTGGGTTATATTAACACATTGGTCTATATAGTCCATCTAAATTAATATATCATGCTATGTCTGCTGCTAGTGGTAGCTGGACCACATGCCAAGGTTGAGGAGCCTGCTACATCTTAGGCTAGCAGAAGTAGGTCTTTCAGCTCAGGCAGCAGTAGTGGTTCATGCTTTAAAAAGCCCAAAGTTCAGTGCCAGCTGTTGACAATTCTCCCAGTTCCATAAGCAAGGACAAGGAGCTAGGCTAAGAGCTAAGGAATGCTCGTTTCTAACATTGATGCTTACTATGTCTTGGTTAAATAATTTAAGGCTCCCCCCTGACTGGCAGTGAGTGGGAACAGGAATGCTGGGCAATCTGTCCTTTGCTCTAAGAATCCCATTGACAAAGGCAGGCTCCCAAGTGGTGGGCAGGGGAGCTAACAGCCATGCTGGATCCCTGGGCCAGGTGGGGGGGGGCAGCTCCCAGAATGGGGGGCTCTGGGCAGAAGGGGTAGGGCTGGCAGCAGCCAACCCTCAGCATCACCTAGACCACAATGTGCCTTCCCCCCCCTCAGCCCTTAGAGCCGCCCAGAGCATGCAGCATGGTGCTCCAGAAGTGATTTAAAGGAGCCCAGAGATCCAGGCACCACCACTGCCACAGTAGAAGCAGGGGTGACAGAGCTCCATGCCTTTTAGAATTGCTGAGCCCCGGGGCAGTTGCCCCCTTTGTTCTCCCCTGTTGGCAGGCCTGGTGGTGGGTGCATCCACGAATGCATTGCCAGGCACTGATGCTCTAGAAAGAAGCAGCCCCTGGCAAACATGTGCCACACAGTCCTCAGGACATGTACCCACTGGCTGGACATACTCCCTTGGGACTGGACTGCTAGGTCTCCATTCCTCATGATCTCAGAAGCACTGCAGAGACAGTGGCCTAGGAGTTATCTACAGGGTAGAAGATCCCTCTGGCAATCAGCCTTCAGCTATATGAGTAATGTAGCTGAAGTCAACCCACTTAGATCTGCTTACTGCCATATCTTCCCGTGGTAGATCAACACTGACACTCTCAGATTGATTCTGCCTACTGTTCTCTTTTTTTGGTAGAGTATCAGATTCAACGGGAGAGCACTTGCTGGTTGATTTAGTGCAGTGGTCACCAACCAGTAGATCAGGATCTACTGGTAGATCTTGGAGCCTCTTACAGGTGATCTTCACTGGTTTGGCCAAAAGGCTGTCAAGTGCCAGCACTTCAGCTGCCCCTATCCTCACTGCTGCATATCTCCTGCCCTTTGCCTTGGAGCTGCCCCTCCCTGGGAGCCTCCTGCTTGTGGTGCAGAGCAGGGGAGGGAGAGGAAGGTGCTGATGTCAGGGTGCCTCTTTTCCCACCCTGTAGCCTATCTCCACAGAACAGAGTGTGGGGGTGGGGGCACAACAGGGCTTGGGATGGAGGGAGTTTGCTGGCTGCTTTTGAGAGTAGTGCAGGGGAGAGCCTGCCTTAGCCCCACTGTACCACCACCCAGGAGCCACCTGAGGTAAACAATGCTCAGCTGGAGCCAGCTCTGAACCCCTGCCCCAGTCATGAAATCCCTCCTGCACCCTGAGCCCCTGCCCCAGGCTCAGCTCAGAGCCCCTCTCACACTGCAAATCCCTTGGCCCAATACCATAGCCTGTGCCCCAACCCTCAGCCCCTACCTGGTGAAAGGGAGGGACAATGGGGGAGGGAGAGAGGGAAGGAGGACAGAGTGAGCAGGGGTGGGGCCTCAGAGAAGGGGCATGAAGCAGGCGGGGCAAGGGGATTTGGGTTTGAGGTAGATCATGGATTGCACTTAAATTCAAAAAGTGATCTCGTGCTTCAAAAGGTTGGGGACCACTGATTAAGTGCATCAGTGCTAGACATGGACACTACTGGATTGATCACTACCCCTTGATCTAGCCCAGTGGTCCCCAACCTTTTGGGGCTGCTGGGCGCCCAGGGGCCGGGCCACTCATGCGCCGTGCATCCGCGGGCGGGCCACGCATGAGCTGTGTGCCTGGGGGTGGGGCCGCCCACGCGCCACGCTCCCGGGGCCGGCACCGCGCATGTACCGCGCGCCCGGGGCAGGGGCCACCCAAGTGCCCTGCACCCAGGGCCGGCACCACGCATGTGCCACGCGCCTGGGGCAGGGGCCGCCCATGCGCCACACGCCCGAGGCTGGCACCGCGCATGTGCCGCATGCCGGGGGCCGGGCCGGCCCAGATGATTCAGCAGGTGCACATAAATGCCCCACCGCGCTGGGGACCACTGATCTAGCCCATAGTGAAGACATGCTCTTAGCATAGCCTATGCATAGGTGGCCACTGAGACCCTGATGCTGCCCATTGTATGTGAATTTTCATGGAGCAATACTGACATTCAGTGGTCAAACCCTGTAATCTCAGTAACTGTACCAGAGAGAGATGGAGACTAGGGATGTTAAATATCAGTTAATTGAATAGTTGAGTAACCTCATGAAATGTTATCAGTTAGTCGACTATTCTATAGTCCCCGGGGGCAGGGTTGGCAGCCGCTGTATCAGAGGCAGCAGCATAGGGTGCCAGGTGGGAGCTGGTCCACAAGGGGAGCCAGTTTAAAAACGATCTCTCCTTACAGACTGGCTATCTGTTGCCCTGCGCTGCTGCTTCTGAGAAAGAGGCAGCAGTGAGATGTGGCAGCAGTCCCTGTCTGGGCGGGGAGGTCTGAACTCCCGGACCCGGCATGAGCCAGAACTGAGTGGGGCTGCCTGCTCGCTCAGCTTTTAATATACTTGAAATACAGAGCTGAAAAAAGGGTAGGTCCTGGTCCCAGCATGAGCCAGGACTGAGCCACCCAGCTCCTAATACACTTTAAATGCAGAACTGCAGCAGGGGTAGGTCCCGGACCTGTCACAAGCCAAGGCTGAGCCAGGATGCTGGCCAGCCTGCTAAAAATTTACTGGCAGGGAGAGGAGGAGAGGGAAATGTGTGTAGTCTATAGCACTAACCTATAAGCTTTTGCTTATCGGTTAATTGGTTAATCGACCATACTATTGCATCCCTAATGGAGACTCAGCAGGCCCTTGAGTTTGTCCTAGGGAGCACAGCAGCTGTCTGTCAGATAAGGGGTGGGACTGGTATCAGTTTGTCACAGAGGAATGACCTGCTCAAGTGGGGTAGGTTCCAGTTGTAGATTAGGACAAACTCTGTCACTAGGAGGGTGGTGAAGCACTGGAATGGGATACCTAGGGAGGTGGTAGAATCTCCATCCTTAAAGGTTTTTTAAGGTCTGGCTTGACAAAGACCTGGCTAATAGGATTTAGTTGGGATTGGTTCTGCTTTGACCTCCTGAAATCTCTTCCAACCCTGATCTTCTATTATTCATCTCCTCAGGGACAAAGAGCTGCTTGCAGGGATGGGATGGGAACATCAGCTCCAGGATGATGAGCAGAGGCCTGGTTCCCTACCCTGATGCATTGGGTTAGCACAAGTATTAGCTCACTCACGTAGTCCTGGGATCCTGTAATGTGGGCTTACCTGCAGCTCTAACTTTTGTAGCATTTGAACCAGCCCTGCACAAAAGTAATTCTTACTCACATGGGAAGTTAATGGGATTTCTCCAGGGCTCCTAGAACAAGGACTATTCACATAAGGGTTTACAGGATTGGGGCTTGTATCTGTCTATGCTATACCCCTTCTGTTAAGAAATGGTGAGGCAGATAGGGCCAAATCCTGCCTCCCAAAAGAACCAATGGCTCATGTTTTCTGAGCTGGAGGAGGCCAGACCACCCTGAGCAGTCTTTTTCTGCTGAAAACCAACATAAGACAAATCTGGATCAGGAGCTAGTAGTTCCCACTTTGGCTGATTTCTACACAGAGCCATAGCATTTAAACACTGAAAAACACAATTGAATCCATCCCCATTTCCACCATCACTCCCTAGTTACCGCATGATTGGGCCCTATGGTATATTCCAATATCTCCTAGCTAAATATCCTTACGCCACCCTAAAATTCCTCTCTCTGGTTGGCTAGCTGTATTTTTTCTGTTCGTAACAATGGCGGGAGGTGTTAGATGCAATATAAAGTCTTTGCACAAAACAATTCTGGACTGCAAATATCTATTGTTAATCCTGTTTATAATCAAGCCAGCCACTTACATTAGTTCTTCACAAAATCTCTTCCATTGTCATGCTGGAGGAATACTAAGAGTAGCTGTGCTTAGATAAACCAGTCGTCTTTCATGACTAGAAAATCTATTTCTGCCATTTTCCATATTAGGTACAGATAATATGTATTTTGCACAAAAGCAGGAAAAAATTGTAATGTACATATTAGAGCATCAAAGCAATGAACACCACAGAAGGGAGCGAGATGGCAGAAAGAGGGTCATGACATGTAGCTACCTGCCACTGGGTCGGGTTTGCAGAGTAATCCTTATCTATATGCACAATACAAAAATTTGGAACATCAATGGATCTTAATGTCTACTCACCTGCTTCTTCCTGTCCCTGTTCTGTGATTCTGCTTCCTTGGGAGAGGATCTGGTTAACTTAAAAGTGAAAAAGCCTGTCAGACCTGTTAGCAGAACCTGTGAAAGAACCATTCAAGTGGTAATGAAGCTATTTAACAGGCATTTGCCAGCCTCTGATAGTTTCTGAATTTACTGTTTTAGTCACAGGACCTTACTTTAAAATTTATTTTTAAAACATTTCATTAGTACATTGCTGAAGATTATAAAATCACATCTCTAAAAAATTGTCGTCTCCCTATGCTGCTATTAGACATAGGGGTATCAGTTTAAGAGTACTACGTAGGGCTCTATAAATCACACACACAGAGGGAACTGGGATTAGAGCTATGGATGGTGCCTTAGGTCCAAGAGCTAAAGGAGAACTCCTGTTGCTGCTGTTGGTACCGTGGTAGTAGGATTCTTATTCTCTCTGTGGGTTCCATTATAACAGAAATGCCTGGCAAAGGCCAATTTAAATTTTTTTTAAAAAACCTGCATGTATACATTCATAAGGGATTTGGTGGGAAAGTGATGTTTCATGGGAGTTCTGTAATCTCCAATATCCCAATGATTTCTGATCCTAGGGCTTGCCTCCATGTTTTAGTTTCAAGTAACCAAGAGGCTTTGATGTTTTGTCTCTTCTTGGCGTATGTAATAAGGGAACCCTTTCCCCAATGGGTTTTGAAATGTTATTTTAAGGGGATCCTGCTCCATTTCTAAGAGACTGCAAATCATCTTCTGTAAAGTGACACTTTTTGTGCCCCTTCATACACAGAAATCTCTCTCTCTCTCTCTCTCTCTCAATCTCTCCCTCCAATATATATATATATATTGGAGTGTGTCTGTCTTGTGTGTCTGTCTGCAAGTCTGTTTGTTCAAGAACTCCTCCTAAACAGTAGGAGCTAGGGCCACTAACTTTGGTATGCAGCTTCCTTTTCTCCTAACTTAAAGCAAGATCAGACTTTATTGTGCCAGGATAACCGGAAGTCCTGGGAAAGGGACTATTTTCCATAACATCCAAAGGGAGAGGTTACTGTTCAGAGGGACATAATATTGAGGGTGTCCACTGGTGGCAGCAAACCCACAGGTGAGAGCTATCCTGCAGAGTGTCCACTGGGGGCAGCCTTACCACCAAGGGAGTGCCAGCAGGGCTGAGCTCTGTCATCTTGCCTGCAAACACGCCAGGTAAGTTGCCCCCCCTCCCTTAAACCCTTTTGCCCCCTTCTGGCCCTTGGCCATAGCACTGAAGGGGGAGAGAGAAAGACCCCTGCAGCCAGAGTGGGACCTGGGGGGAGAGAAAAGGCCCCTGGTGGCCAGGGGGGAGGGCTGGGGAGAGAGAAAAGGCCCCTGCCAGCTAGGCGTATCTGGGGGGAGAGAAAAGGCCCATACTGGATGGGACCGCCCATCCAGAGCCCCTTCTCAGCCCTCAGCTCTCACTCTTGCACACTCCCTACCCCCAGCCT
Source organism: Rafetus swinhoei (assembly GCA_019425775.1). Classification (NCBI taxonomy): domain Eukaryota; kingdom Metazoa; phylum Chordata; order Testudines; family Trionychidae; genus Rafetus; species Rafetus swinhoei. The sequence continues at coordinate 9,884,954 of CM033431.1, read as the reverse complement.
CCTGCATTTCCCCCCTCCTCAACATCCCCAAGGTCCAGCCCTGACTCCTGCACACACACACACACCCCATGCACTGCCAGCCCCCTGCCCTGAAGGACCCAGGCAATGCCAGGTAAGTCTGCTAGTAGGAAATAGAAGAGAGAGTGTGGTGGGAGGAAATCTCAAATGGTGTGATGGCCCTTTAAGAAATACAGCCAGAATTCTAGAAGCTGATGATTTTGTCGGTTTGGGAGATAGAAAGGAACAAAGTGAGGCTGCTGGGGCTGCTCAGTTCTTGGCTGGAGCCAAGAACAATTAGAGAGGGAAAATCTGGATGCTTGCCTCTGGCTGTGTTATTAGAGAAATATCTGAGTGTGCGAGCAGTAGTGTGTAACCAATGGAGAATCTGTGGGTACCAAAGAAAGACTCTTTGTGCAACCAAGGCGGAAATCTTTGTGTGTGCTTTTGGATGATGTCACCATCATTGAGGATATTGTTAACATGAAGTATCCAGATTACAAATCACTTATGAAAGTCATAGTCAATCTGCAGTTAATCTGTGATCCATCCCCAAAGCAGCACGAACACATCAAATCACTTTACACCCACTCATTGTGAGATTTCAGAATGGTCCATTTGGCCTAACAAACGACAGGCCTTGTGGGGTTGCTGTATCTTCTACTATCTACTAGAATAAACAGAGGCCTGGAGAAAATCAGTTCCGAGCTGCTGAAAAGCTGATGCAAAAAATCGAAGACAGAAATCAAACAGGCAGTGAAACACTATCTGAAGCTGTTGAAAGGGGGCACTGCACACTGCACTTACTAATCTACTATAGTATCAGAGGGGTAGCCGTGTTAGTCTGGATCTGCAAAAGCGACTAGGAGTCCTGTGGCACCTTATAGACTAGAAGATGTATTGGAGCATAAGCTTTCATGGGCAAAGACCCACTTCGTCAGATGCATGTAGTGGAAATTTCCAGAGGTAGGTATAAATATGTGGGCTAGAGATAATGAGGTTAATTCAATCAGAGAGGGTGAGGCCTACTTGTAGCAGTTGATGTGGAGGTGTGAACACCAAGAGAGGAGAAACTGCTTTTGTACTTGGCTAGCCATTCATAGTCTTTGTTTAATCCTGAACTGATGGTGTCAAATTTGCAGATAAACTGTAGCTCAGCAGTTTCTCTTTGAAGTCTGGTCTTGAAGTTTTTTTGCTGCAGGATGGCTACCTTTAAATCTGCTACTGTGTGCCCAGGGAGATGGAAGTGTTCTCCTACAGGTTTTTGTATATTGCCATTCCTAATATCTGATTTGTGTCCATTTATTCTTTTACGTAGGGACTGTCCAGTTTGGCCGATGTATGTAGCAGAAGGGCATTGCTGGCACATGATGGCATATATTATATTGGTAGATGTGCAGGTGAACGAACCAGTGATGGTGTGGCCAATCTGGTTAGGTCCTGTGATGGTGTCGCTGGTGTAGATATGAGGGCAGAGTTGGCACCGAGGTTTGTTGCATGGATTGGTTCCTGAGTTAGAGTTCCTGTGGTGCGGTGTATAGTTGCTGGTGAGAATTTGCTTCAGGTTGGCGGGTTGTCTGTGGGCGAGGACTGGCCTGACTCCCAAGGCCTGTGAAAGTGAGGGATCATTGTCCAGGATGGGTTGTAGATCACTGATGATGCATTGGAGAGGTTTTAGCTGAAGACTGTAGGTGATGGCCAGTGGTGTTCTGTTGGTTTCTTTCTTGGGCTTGTCTTGTAGTAGGAGGCTTCTGGGTACATGTCTGGCTCTGTTAATCTGTTTCCTCACTTCCTCATGAGGCTATCATAGTTTCAAGAATGCTTGGTGAAGATCTTATAGGTGTTGGTCTCTGTCTGAGGGGTTGGAGCAGATGCCGTTGTACCTTAGTGCTTGGCCGTAGACAATGGATCGTGTGGTGTGTCCAGGATGGAAGCTGGAGGCATGAAGGTAGGCATAGCGGTCGGTAGGTTTTTGGTATAGGGTAGTGTTTATGTGACCATTACTTATTTGCACCGTGGTGTCCAGGAAGTGGACTGGTCCAGGCTGAGGTTGATGGTGGGGTGGAAGCTGTTGAAATCGTGGTGGAATTCTTCCAGAATCTCCTTCCCATGGGTCCAGATGATGAAGATGTCATCAATGTAGCGTAAATAGAGAAGGGGTGTTAGTGGACGAGAGCTAAGGAAGCGTTGTTCCAGGTCAGCCATAAAAATGTTGGCATATTGTGGGGCCATGCGGGTGCCCATAGCGGTGCCACTGGTTTGGAGGTATATATTGTCACCAAATCTGAAATAGTTGTGTGTGAGGATAAAGTCACAGAGCTCAGCCACCAGTTGTGTTGTGGCATCATCAGGGATACTGTTCCTGACAGCTTGTATTCCATCTATGTTTGTGTAGAGAGGTTCTACATCCATGGTGGCTAGGATGGTGTTTTCTGGAAGATCACCAATGCATGATTATTCAGTGCCACTGGTTTGGAGGTATATATTGTCACCGAATAATCATGCATTGGTGATCTTCCAGAAAACACAGCCTGTGGAACTCCTTGCCAGAGGAGGTTGTGAAGACCAGGAATTAACTAGAGTTAAACCTTCTTGAACTAGAGGGTTCAAGAAAGAACTAGATACATTCATGGAGGGTAGGTCCATCAATGGCTATTAACCAGGATGGGTAGGAATGGTGTCCCTAGCCTTTGTCAGAGGCTGGGAATGGGTGACAGGAGAAGATTTACCTGTTCTGTTCACTCCCTTTGGAGCATCTGACATTGGCCACTGTCAGAAGGCAGGATACTGGGCTAGATGGACCTTTGGTCTGATCCAGGCTATGTCTAGACTATGGGACAAATTTCAGAAAAACCTCCTCTTTTGGAAGAGTCCTTATTCCTTGTGAAATGAGGAATATAGGGGCTTCCGGAAGAGAGCGTCTGCTCTTCTGCAAAAAATGTCAGAAGAGCAGACATGTTCCCTGACGCGCCGGAGTTTTTCTGGGATACCTCTGGTATCCCAGAAAAGTTCCTTAGCCTAGACGTAACCCCAGTCTGGCTGTTCTTATGTTCTTATGTCATGTTGTGCAAGAACCCCCAGTGCAAGTTATCAGAGTGCTGTGTGATAAAAAGCTTGTACAGCATCCTGCAGGACAGTGGCTCCCAACCAATTTACTACTGTGGCCATATATGTACCTCTCTGTGTTTTATGTGGGCCACATCAATGCCATACATGTGTAACCCTTCTGCAAGGTAGCACCAGCAGCAGCCAGGACCAGGTTCTTTTTCATCCATCCAACACAGAACTGGCTCGACCCCCAACCAGTAACCCAGGAAATTCACACACACTCCTGGGCACCTCTGGGAGGCAATGCTTCCCCACTCGTCAGCACAGAGTCTGTGTGTAGAAAAGAAACCTTTAATAAAAGCTGAGGGAAGTAACATGGCATTAATTTGGGAAAACACCACAAGCAGAGTCCATAACAAAAACCATGAGTAAACGTCCCAGCTCAAGTAGGTCAGGCAGTGCCCTTTTCCTCTCAGGCTCACAAGGCCAGCAATGTAAATGTCCCCTTCACATGCCCAAACCTTCTCTGACCCCCACTCACAGTCACTGCCCTTGGTCAGGGCAGACCAGAGTTCACAGGTGATCTGCAGAGTTCACCTCCCATCCTGAGTGGGGGGTGGAAGTTAGAGGCATCTCACCCACTCCGCTGGTCACTCGCCATCCACCTGCTCTCTGCTGGCCATTCATTGCCCCGCTCTGCTGCCGCTTTGCTGGCCACTCTTCACGCCTCTTCATCGCTGCCCTGCTGGCTGCTCACTGTATCTTCCACAGGCCTGTGGTGTATTTGGCTCTGGGCCAAACCTAGTGATTTCAGCTCTTAGCCCAAAGCACAGTCCAGCCACAAGAGATTCCAGCATCCACTGGAGAAAATTTACGTACAAACGAGACTCCTTGTGGAGCCTTTCTTTAACTCTATTATTGAAACAGTGGGGGAGAAACATGTCTGGAGGGCATGCAGCCTGCTAACTCACCTTCCTCTCCAGCTTCATCTAGACCAGGGGTTGGCAATAATTTTTGGCCAGGGGCCACTTCAAAAATTTTTGAAGTAGCCCTGGGCCGCAGCGGGGCCTAAAATGGAAGGGGCTGGGCCAGGATGTTTCCGGGCTTTCTCACCCACAGATCATGATTGGTCTAGGGGTGGGGGAGCCTCTTTGCCCCCCCCTTCCTACTAAACACCTATGCCCCTGGCAGGGCAGGAGGAGGCTTTGCACGCTCCCCCACCCTCCGGCCAATTAGAGCCTGGAGGCAGGGGAAGCGCATGAAGTTTCCTCTGCCCTGCCAGGTGCATGTAGCACTTTGGAGTGCCATGCGCTCCTCACAGGGCAGGGGTAGGGCGGAGGAAGCTTCGTGCGCTCCCCTACCCCCAAGCTCTGATTGGCCTGGGGGCGGGGGAGCGTGCAAAGCCTCCTCCTGCCCTGCACAGAGCACATGGCACTTTAGAGAGCCGTGCACTCCTCACAGGGCAGGAGTAGGGTGGAGGAAACTTCGCGTGCTCCTCCTGTCCCCCGGCCAATCAGGGCTTGGGGGTGGGGGAGTGCGTGAAGTCTCCTCCTGCTCTGCCAGGAGCACGGGGCACTTCAAAGTGCTATGTACTCCTGGCAGGGCGGAGGAAACTGTGCGCTTCTCCTGCCCCCAGATCCTAATTGGCCTGGGGGCAGGGCAATGGCAGGGCCTCCACAGGCTGAATCAACTCACTTGGCGGGCCAGATCTGGCCTAGAGGACTCTGGAAGACGAGCCTCTGTCCATCCTAGTGTATTTATACTGATAGGGTCTCTCTTTTTAACTGAGTTAAACACAGTTGGACTTTTTTGCATTCCCCCACTAACTGCAAGCATTGGTGGTCATATCTTACAATTTCTACATTTAGTGTTAACACAGTTTATGATCCCAGGAGAGCCAAATTGGTTACAATGGGCAAAACACCTTCTAACAGTTGAATGTCTAGCAGGAACTAAGCAAACTGAGTGAACTGTATTTGCATAACTACACCCAGGATTTCTTTCCCATTCCAGATGGTTATAATGGCCAGGATGGGTGGGAATGGTGTCCCTAGCCTCTGTTTCTCTGGAAGTGGGACACAGGGGAGGGATCATGTGAGGATTACCTGTTGTGATCCCTCCTTCTGGGGCATCTGCCACTGTCGGCAGACAGGATATTGGGCTAGATGGACCTTTGGTCTAACCCAGAATGGCTGTTCTATGTTCTTAATAGAAGCATTGATTCAGACCCTGCTTACACGTATACTACCTGCATGGCCCTATGGATGTCACATGGGCTGCAGTTGTTTGCTGATTAGGCCACAAGGAGCCTGAAGGTTGAGAGCCACTGTACCAGGAAAACACAATCACCCAGGGTCACATGCATCCACCAGGAAGTGTCAGGAGACCAGAGAGAATGGAGTAATGCTGCAGGTTGCCATACGCTGCATAAATGCTTCTTGCTGGAAAACAATATTCTGAATTCTGAGACTGATGTAAGAGGATGCTGCCAGAATATTAAATCCTTCTAATTAAATGTTATAGGAGCCCTTTCTGGCACATTCAGGAGTCTGTTCAGAAAAAGCTAAATTAAGGTATTGGGGGGAGGAGGGGCGGGTTTCCAAGGTGAGCTGGCAGGGATCCAAATCTCACCTCACTCCCCTTACTATCTTTGAGAATCTCTCCCTAAATTTCCGATGATTCTTCCTGGACTATTCCATTTAACAAGGGGGAATGGCTGAAGTTGTAGAAATATGGGCTACTCTGAAGGACCAAGATGTCCTGTTCCAAAGCACTGACTGTTCAGAGAAGAGTTGGATCTGGACCATCCTAACATGCTACCACCTTGTACAAGGACTTTTGCTGCTGCCAATATTCCTTCAGCACCGCAAATGCTTTGGTGAAATTCAGGTCTTCCAACTGTCACATTATTGGATTTTTATGTGAGCAGCCAAGTCACTGCTGCACCCACTGGTGTGTGTTTGCTCCAAATTCAGTGCAAAGTGGGCCATGTGAGGTGTCAAGTGAAAGCTTATGCTATGCTGATTTTATGTATGCTACTCATATACTTGTATGATTTTTGTATGTGAAGTTGTGAATATGGGCTCTCTTCTTGTATTTTAAATGTTCTCTGTCATGGAGGGAGCAAAAGGCCTCAACCACCTATTGTGAGCGATGGTTATTCAGTGAATGGCTATGCTAATTAGCAATGCTGCATGGACAATGGCTCTCAGAGTAGCCAATACACACCTGAGGAATGTGTCTGGAAACCTGCAAACCAGTTAGTGCATCATGGCTACTTGCATGTGAGACAGAGATAGGTCACTTGATCATGTGACCAACTACAGTTTGGGAGGCACCAGGGATATAAAAGTACCAGAGACCGCCTTCATCTTATCTTCAATCGTGCTCCTGATTCCAGAAACACCTTTGCTAGGGACAAAAAACCTGGAAGGATTTGCTGACCCATCCTGTCATAGGATGTACACCAGAGATTTAAGCTGGCAGTTTGTAACATCTCTGCTAAGAGTCTGTATCAAGAACTTGGTGCTTGATGTATGTAATGTATTCTCCTTAACAATTTCACTCTCAACCCTTTTCTTTCTTTTATTAATATACCTTTACATTTTTGATGCTAAAGGATTGTCCCAGAGTGCTCTTTGGGGTAAGATCCAAGACATAAATTGACTTGAGACTGTGGCTGATTCTTTGGGATCGGAAAAACCTGTTTGGAGTTGGTGAGATTGGGTTTTATAACCTCTCACCTGTGTAAGGTGCGGGTCTGGTTCGGGAAAGCTGGGGTGTTTAAGGGGTTTTGCTTGTGAGGCTTCCTGCTTGCCAGAGGGGCAGCTGACGTGTATGTGAGACGGGTCTGGTGCCTTTATAGGGAAGGATCCCCTGAGATGTGGGTTGGAGTAGCCTTCAGCTAGGACTGCTGCCTACCTGTGGGGTGAAAGCACCTCAAGATGTTCACTAATCCAAAGTTCTGCAAGGGCATGTCTACACTAAGAAATGATTCCAAAATAACTAAAATTGACATGATAACTCCCAATTTAACAAAATCAAAATAGCATCAAATGTCTCCACTATGGGGAAGCATCGAAATCAGAATTAGTCAAAATAGCGAGTCCACATTGACTGGAGCCTACCTCAGACTTAGAGCCACTGGAGGCACTCAGGGAAGGGCACCAGGAGGGCAGATACTTCTTGTGGCTGCTTGGTCAGACAAACAGCAACACATGCTTAGGGGGGCTCCTCTCTAAAGCTGCATCTTACAAGCTATTCCTTCACTGCCTCCCCCCTCATGAGACACAAAAGGGACGCAGTCGGCACATGCCTTCTTGTGCTCTGGTTGCCCTTGCAGATGCCAGAGCACTGCAACCATGGAGCCAGAGCTGCTGCAAAGCAGTGCTATGCTCACAGGCCTCGTGCTGAGCCTCATGGCGCAGTACTTCCCTCCTGCCCACATGTTGCTCCAGTAGGACGAGGACCAGAATCTGCAGAATAAACCCCAGCATGAACTGCAGACCCTGCTCACCCAGGTCCTGGTGCTCCTGCTGCTGCACATGCCCCTCAATCCCCTAAACACCATGGAATGCCACTTAAGGTGGCAGGAGACGAGCTTGGACTGGTGGGACTGCATTCCCATGCAGGGATGGGATGGCCAACAGTGACTATAGAACTTCTGCATGCAGACGGCCACCTTCCTTGAGCTCTGCAAGTGGCTTGCCCCTGCCCTCAGGCGACAGGACACGCACATGTGACCCGCCATCCCCATGCAGAAGTGCATTGCCATCGCACTGTAGAAGCTTGTCATACCAGACAGCTACTGCTCCATTGGGAACCAGCTCAGCATGGGGAAATCCACAGTCAGGGCCATGCTCATACAAGTAGCAAAGGCCATTAACCAGATGCTGCTATGGAGGGTCATCACTCTGGGGAACATGGACAGCATTGTGGAATGCTTTGCTGCCATGGGCCTCCCCAATTGTGGGGGGCCATAGACGACATGCACATCCGCATCCTGGCCCCAGACCACCATGCCTTGGACTTTATCAACCGAAAGGGGTACTTCTCCTTGGTGCTGCAGGGATCACAAGGGACACTTCATCGACATCAGTGTGCGTGGTGGTGGAATGTGCATTCGGCTGTTTAAAGGGGAGGTTCAGGAATCTCCTCACCTGCTTGGACTTCATGGAGCTCAATATCTCCTTCGTGGTGATTGCCTGCTGTGTGCTCCACAATCTATGAGAGAGCAAGAGGGAGACTTTTTTGCCAGGGAGGAGGGCAGAGGCTGAACAGCTGGCCAGGGAATTTGAGCAGCTGGACACAAGTGCCAGAAGGAGAGCATATCAAGGGGCTGTGCTCATCAGAGAGGCCTTGAGGGAGAGTTTTGTACAAGGCCAGTTGTGAGACTCTCCTCCGTGCCTCTCCACAAGGGGCCCCTGCATTCCCTCTGTGTGCCTTTCATCCCCCTCCCCTTCCTTTGTACCTTTCCCTCTCCCCTGCAGAGCAAATAATAAAGCCATGTTTTTTGAAAAAACAGGACTGTTTATTGAGGGACTTAGAACAGGGGAGGGACTGGGGAAAGAACCTGGAATGGGGGAGGGAGGAGGAGGGCTCAGGGATGAGGGCTGGGACTGGTGCCTGCCTCTGGATGGTTGGGAGGTTTTGGCTACCCAAGAGATCCCACCACCCTATGTTCTGGGGCCCTGATGGCCCCTGGGAAGACTAGGAGGGGAAGCCATGGCGGGGGGCGGGGGGGGAAGGTGGCTGATGGCCCACTCCATACACGAAGCCATGCGCTCCATCACTGAGGTGGGGGAGGAGCACATGGCATTGTGCTGGCTTAGCAGCTGGTCCCAGGCAGTTTTCCTTTGTTCCCGGTCAGCCCGGCACTCCTCCTGGTCAGTGACCCACTCCTGACACTCTTCTTCAAGCCCCCAGAAGAGGGACTGCAGGCAGGCCATCTGCTCCCACATGAAGTCCTCCTGCATGCGTTTCATTCTGTGGATCCTGCAGAGTTGGGTAGATGGAAGCTGGGGGACACACCAAGCTCGCAGCTGGGCCAGCAGTGAAGAAAAGTTACAAGGGCAGTCATCACAGGAGGCACTGTATATGAAGCCTAGTCCTAATGTCAGAGCCGATACCAAAGGTCTTGGTTGAGACAATGGTGATGTGGCTTTGAGCAAGGCCATGTGTTGCCTAGAAAGTGGGCACTTTCCTGCAGGGGCACAGATGTCCCAGGGGAGCATTGCTACACAGCCTGGGGACAAGCTGGCATGGGAAGGTGCCAGCCAGGCCAGGAGACTGGGGGCAGGAGGGGAAGATGGGGCGGCTTGGCTTCCTACTGTGTCCTGCATATGCCAGGTCCTGCAGTGGTGGCATCCCACGGTGAGAGAACTTCTATCCCTGCCTGCTAGAGGAGGGGCGGAGGGTGGGGGAAGTGTGTGTGAGTGGTAGACACCGCTTGCTGGCAAGAATACTAATAGGTTCTCTTCCTCACCCCCCTGGCAGGTTCCCATGCATGGGATCGGTCTCCTCCACATCACTGCAATTAATGGGGAGCAAAAACCCCCTCAAAAAATGAGGAAGAACGGCTCTTGAGCAAAAGGGGGTTTTTGTGCAAAAAGGAGCCATCTACACAGTACTTTTTTGTGCAAAAACCTCTTGCGCAAAAGGGATCCGAAGAGGAAATGCAAATAAGAGCACAACCTATGCAAATGAACGCTCCATTTGCATTTCCTCTTGTGGAAGAGGCTTGTAGTATAGACGCAGCCTCCGTACTGACATTAAAGTTGTGGCTCAAGAAAGCTTCCCCTTCCTATTCCTTCAACCATTCCTTCTGTCTACCAGGAGCAAATGTGTCTCTTGCAAGAAACCAACTCTGTCTGATTTTTATCTGAGGTGTCCAAAGAGTTATGCCCTCTTATGACAGCCCAGCACAGACATTCAAAGAGTCAAAGCTCAGTTGAAAGGTGGAAGCTAGAAGGAGAAAGTCAAAGAGTGGAGAGAAACCATGGAAAGGCAGGAAGATGTTACCCAGCCACATGTGAACTATGGAGGAATCTGTGTACCCTGAACAGTCCCCTGGACTCTTCCTGACCTAGCACATTTCTTCAAACAGAAATGTTTCCTGCAATTGAACAAGGCATCCCTCAAATCATGGGCAACTAGAAGGACAAAGCACAGCAAATAGGGGAAATAGGCCTTGACTCCCTATTTCCCCTTAGTACTATCTAAAGAATCACTGATCACCTGCACACTCTGCCCAAAGCACCTACCCAGCTGATTAGCCTGGACATTGGGGACAAGTGAGGAATTAGAGAGGTCACAGTTGAACTCTTCATCAACTTTGGACTACACCAACTCTGAAGGACCTTGGGCTCCCACTGCAGCGTCCCCCACTTCTCACAAGGGAGATGTGGGTGTGGCTGGCACATCATTGACCTCTCAGGAACAGGGCACAGGGGCTGATATGCAGTGTGGTCATCATGGCACGTAGGATTTGAAGCCAAAAGCCCCACCACGCCTTGAGAAATCTGGGAAATCCAGGAACAGATTTGTTTTTCAACGCTGCACAATCTTGTTCCCCAGAAGCCTGTATAGCTCCACACTCAGCCACCACCAGCACCCAAGGGCCTCCAAACTTACCTTTTGTAGAAAGGAAGTCACAGGGAGATGGTAGACCAGGAGAGCAGGAAAGCATGGAAAATAATCTTGCAGCAAAGGCAAGGCCACCAAAGAACACTATGCTGTTCATCACAGCCACTCCGAACTCCATGGGGACAGTGAGGCTAGCACAGCTAAAAAGCATCTCTCGTAGCAGGAGAGCTTGCTGGAGGATTGTCGATGGAACAGTTGATGGAAAGTGCAGTTTAAATAATATCTAAATATTTCACTGGTATGCGTCAATTCCAATGAAAGTTAAGGCAGGAAAAAGTTTACATGAATCGTGCACATTTTGTCCATATAATACAGTTAGAATAAATCTACTTTGTTAGAAAGTAGCTCCTGGTGTAGTCAGCAAATAAGGAGAAATTCAGTTTATTTCACTATTCTTGTGGAAAGGGTCAAAAGATCTTTTAAATTAACACAGACATTTAGCAGTGAAGGTTTCATCCATTTCCCCCAAAGCAAACTGCACAGCGTTCAATTCTTCTGCCTCAGAAAGATGAAGAAGGAAGAGCAGGTGCTGTAGGGATTTGAATGTGCTGCCATTCTAAGGTTAGCAAATCCAACTGCACCATTCTGATGCCTTTTGTAATTTACACCAATACTAAGGCTAGCAGGTATAAATTGCTGCTGTTCTGATTTAGTAGGGTGACCATATGTCCTGTTTTGGCTGGGACAGTTCCTTTTTTAAGTCCTGTCCTGATTTTTTGGACAAGTCTGAGTATTTGTCCTCTTTGCCCTAGGTGGGATGCAACCCCTAGCAGTGTGTGGAGGAACATGTGGGGGAAGGGGGGGAAGCGGCAATGCTAGCCATGTATGTACAGGAGGGAGGGCTTGGGAAAGCAGCTCAGACTGGGCCAGCCCTGAGTTGGCAGGCAGCATGGGGTCTTGGTCCGGCTCTACATGTAGGGATGGCGGGGGCGCCTCAAGCAAATATTGTCACCCTAGGTACTTTGCACTAGTGAAAACAAATGCACAGAGGAACAGGGACTGCTAAGCCATCCCCTATAACTTCAGCAGAGTCTGCAAAAAACACGCTCTAGGGACAGCAAATTGATAATTGTGTTTATTGGGAAATTACAAGGGCCTTGTAGCTCGATCTGGTCTTCTTCCTGTTTTCGTTTATATTCATATTCTGAGGTTAGCTGGCTGCTGCTCTACTCTCTATATTTAGGTCTGGTTAGCTGGCCTGTGGCAGCACTTGTGCTGCTTTCTGAAAAGCTGCAAGAAGGATGCTGATTACGTTTATTTTGCAAATGGGAAATAGGGAGTGGCAAAGCTATACAGGCTACTGCAGTTCTGAGGCTGTCAACCAGCTCTGCGGCTGTCAACCAGCTCTGCAGCCACATAAAGGAAAGATTCCTTCTCCAGCTTCTGCCATGGCCCATGGGCAATCCCCAGAATGCAGAGCTGAGGTTTTGGACAGCCCTACTCATCTGAAGACTTTGCACTGACATGAAGGACATGCATCTAAATTAATGGCTACTCTATGGTGAGGCAGAATTTTTCATGGCTCCTGTGATGTGGGGAGCCAGGAGTCAAGTCAAGTGACTTGTAAAGCAACATCATTGCTGTTCTGGAGTAAGTGCTTAATTTCTGTAAGAAATACGCCACGTGATATTCCCTGTGTGGCTGGGGTAAGAGGATTTGGTAATTGCTAAAGGAAAATGAATATATTGGAGCACAAAGCCTCAGCTTAGCTCCCTGCAGCATTATTCTCACAGCAGAGGTGTGCTGCACGGTCTCTGCTTTATTAAGCCTGATCCATGAATAACTCTACTTATGTGAGTAGCTCCCTGAGCATCCATGTGAGTAAACTCAAATAAGAAACAGAAATGTCTGCAAGATCAGGCCTTAATGAAATTGGGAGGCATCCATTTTGTGTGCAGTTTCCCTCCTCCGTAGTTTGCAACAGGAGAGAATTCTTTGTTTACTTTGGGAGTTTAACCTTGGGTAGGTAAACCAAAGTAGCTGCACTGGTGTAAACGCCTTCTGTAGCTATGCAGTAGTAATGTAAAAACTAAGTGACTTGCCCTCATTTAAAAACTGCTACACTGCACTGATGCAAGTATTTTTGACCCTTTTGCAGTGGGTAGGGTTGCCAGGTGTCCAGTTTTGATCCACAGTCCGGTATTTGAGCTTTCTGTCTGGGAAACAAATTGAGAAAATACCGGACATATAAATGTCCGGTATTTTATAATTAAGTAAGTTTTATTATTATCAGGAGTATCAGTAGGTAGTTGCGTACTGCCTGGCTGGTAAGCACGCTCACACTGTGTGTGCATGTGTACCAGCCAGGCAGTAGAGAGGAGAGGGGCGGAGCCGGGGGTGGGATGGAATCCCCGGGGCCGGACTCTCCTGTGCACCCCGCTGGGACCGTGCGTGGGATGGGCAGCACCCCAGAATCTGCAGGCGCCCGGGCCAGCCCCACTCCCCGCCGGCCGGTTCCCCACTGGCCAGCTCCGCTCCTCTCAACCCTCTCCCGGCCAGCCCTGCTTCCTGCCAGCCGTTCGCCCCCCCCCCCCGATCTCCCCCAGCCAGCCCCGCTCCTCCTAACCTCCTCCTGGCCAGCCCCGCTTCCCTCCCAGCCAGTCCCCCCTCCCCCCCCACCTGATCTGAGATCAAGTGTGTCCGGTATTTTTTTTTGAAACCATCTGGTAACCCTAGCAGTGGGGAGACTTGCAGTACACACTTCTAGTGCAGCTACAGTGGTATAGATAAATGATGGCTGTAACTACAGTGTAAACAAGCCCCAAGAATACTATGAAATCATTTGAACTGGATTTTTATTGCCCTAGTTTCCAGACAGCAATGTGAAAAATTGGGATAGGGCTAGTAGATTACAGTCACCCAATGTAGGACAAATCCCCAAATATTGGGACTGTCCCTATAAAATCAGGACATCTGGTCAAGCTAGCCTTAGCAGAAGCAAGGGAGTGATCCTATGGTTTATTTAAAGGACACCTATGTTAAGTTAAAACCATCTAAACTCTCTCTCACTCTCTTTGTAATATGCGACCACAGGATGCACCTCTAAAATCTGAGATTCTCTAGTCTGTCAACATCAGTGGTCTGGCATGACCACAGATGTTCCAGGATCAGAGAGCCCCAGCATGCTGCAGGGTAGTGGGGGCCGGGAACCTGTGCACAGCTCAGCTGGGCTGCAAGGGGGGACAGAGAGCTAGGACACAGCTCAGCTGGGTAGGGGAGGGGCCATGAGCTAGCATGTGGCTCAGCTGGGCTGTGGGGGGAGCCAGGAAGCTGGGGAGGAGGCTGAATGACCTCCCCTGATCCCGAAAAATCTCTTATCCAGGACCAGTCAGATCCCCAGGGTGCTGGACCGGGGAGGTCCAACCTGTAGCACTATCTCTAATCATTAAAACATTTCAACACTAATGCTGTTTACTTTTTGCATTTCACTAGTCTCCAGGAGCAAAAACAGGGGTAAGCCTTTTGCTTATATTTCAGATTGACTCCTAGTCAGTCTTCCATTCTGATTCACATACACTAGCACAATGTTTTAATGTTTGGGTTGCAAATGCTGCATGGGACAATTTAATTTTGAAAAAAAATTATAAATAATAATAATAAAAAGTTACTATTTTATTTTATTTTATTTTATTTTATTCATCAAAAAGTGGGGACCTAAACAACTTTATCTCCTTTTAAATACAGCAACTGTTAACACAGAGACTAGAGTTCTAAAGGTAACAATAGAAGGCACCGCAGTTTGGCCAGGGAGGGCTCTATGAACAAATCTGGTTACTCCCACAGGTACAATCTCTCCAATTAAGGAGGCAGGGATCATTAAAGCAGCAACAGCAGCTCTATTTTTGTACAGCAGCCAGATTGTTGTTCTTCACATTCACACAGTAGGAGAAGCTGTCTTATACTGATAAAACATGGACAGGAGATCATAATAATAATGGAGAGCAACTTTCTCCAGAGGATGATTTTGAATTCCTTAGAATGAATGTGTGTTTATGGAGTGTACTTTTTAAGGAGCAAAACAATCATACACTGACATCTATATCACAAGGCTGGTCACATTTGTAGATGTGAGCCTCACAGTAATTTCTGGGATTTGTTTACCTAAGAGGACACTATAATGTCAAAAACTGCTTAATATAGGTTGGACCTCCCTGATCTGGCACCCTTGGGACCTGACTGGTCCTGGAAAAGGGACAACTGAGCTGCGCCTAGGCTCCTGGTGCCTCCCTTCCTCGCAGCACAGCTGAGCCATGTGAAGGCTCCCGGGCCCCCACCACCCTGCAGCACACCAGGACTCGCTGATCCTCTCATCCGTGGTTGAGCCAGACTACGGATGTTGCGGGACGTTAGAAACCCGGATTTTAGAGGTGCAACCTGTACTTATAGACTTAATGTGAGTTGTGATGCTATATGATGTTCGGTGATTTGAAAACTAACTCCACAGAGAGGAATAATTTTCCTTGCTTTGTAATTAACATTGATTTTAAAAACTCAGTTTTGTATGTTGGAATCATGTATTTTGTTGGGTGTCAGAATTAACTTTTTTAATTGTCATTGAAATGTGGGAGGTGAGCTTGGGTGGTTTGGAGCTTGGGAATGGCTGATAGAAATTTTTCGAGGAGAATGGCTTTCCATCAGAAAGTGCTGATTTGATAGATTTGAAACATTCTGTGGGAACATGCCAAAACTTTCAATGAAGACCTGCTTATTTACTTGGAGACAAATGGCCAACATGGCCATTCTGGAATAACTATTCTGGAATCACTATTCTGGCATAATTTAGTTATTCTGGAAAACCTCCCATGGAGCTATTCTTTCCTTGAAAAAAAGTGATTTTATTCTGGAATAATTACTCCGCATTGTGAAAACTGTTCCAGAATAGTTATTACATAATAGCTAGAGATCAATCCATATGGTGCTTGATCTGCAGGGAGGCTACATCCCTTTGGGTTTTGCTTTGAGATTGTTATTCTGGAATAGTTATGTGTAGTGGGGTGGCTGCTCCACTCTAGCCAGAAGGGATTAAAGCAGGCTGGAGGGAGCTTGTGCAGAGCCCCAGCCAATGAGGAAAGGCCTCCTAGGAGAGACAATGAAAGGGGTGGCTTGCTGAAGCATCCCTGTTTATAGGGAGCTGCTTAGCAGAACAGTGAGCAGTTGGGTCTTGATCAGGGAGGTTGCAAGACTCCCTGAGATAAAGCACCCTGGATAGAACTGTGCTGGGCAGGCTCAGGGGAGCTAGAGAAAGAGGGACTCTGGCCTGACACCTGCCAGCCTGTAGGCCTTGATACAGGGACCAAGTAGGTGCAAGGGGTCATGGGGAAGTGGCCCAGGGAACAAGAGGCAGTAGAGGGGAGTGAAGGAGGGCAGAACAAAGCTGCTGCCAGAGGATCCCTGGGCCGGGACCCAGAGTAGTGGGTGGGCCTTTGGTCCCTCTGCCTTCCTCATTTGCCTTGCATGTAGCCACACTGTAGCATGGCCTATATAGGCTGCAGCTTGCCCTTGAGGTGAGGGGCTAGATGTTGACTGTAGTTGGCTGGGGTGGCAGGTGCAAGACTGAGCATTGCTGATACCCCGGGAAAGGGGCAAGAAACCAGAGTACTGGGCACTGCCGGAGGGCAGTGTTCTGAAGAGGATATTGTGATCTTGGGAGCAATGTGGGTCCAGAGCCAGAAGGTAAAGAGAACATAGAGCTAAGTTCCCTCTAAGCTGCATGGCTGTGTGAGTGCGCAGCTATTTTCTGAGCCCCACTCAGAGGTTCAAAGCTCCAGCACAGGGAGGGAGCTCAGGTGACTGGCGAGGGGTGAGGCATTTTTAAGCAGCAGCTAAACAGAGCTGCCGCCCACTGAACTAAAATACTCCCAGAGCAAATAAGCAGGTGAGATAAGCAGGAAATAAGTGGCTGGAGGGAGTAATTAATTAATTGACTTGGAGAGAAGTCAGAGGGGAGGGGAGTTTGGAGAGTCCTGTCTCCCCAAGAAGAGAGAGAGAGAGAGAGAGAGGGAGGGGGAGACACAGAAACTTAGCAGTCTCTTCAACCTTCCTGGGCTGGGAAGGGGGAGGTAAGGTGCTGAGTGCATGGGGTAGGATGGGAGCAAGAGGGTGAGTGGGTGCTGGCATGTGCAGTGAGATGGAGGCAGCGGGCAGTTTGTTTGGGGTGTCCTGACTCGCTTGCTGCAGTCCTCTCTATTTGTCGGGGGGAAAGCAGGCTGCATGGGGGGGGTTATGTGCCAGAAGGACATTTGCATGATTACATTTCAAAGTTTACATAGGTGTTCAAAGCTTAAGATAAGAAAGAAAAAAAGATTTTCAACAGATTCTAAAACTCTGAATTTAATGATTTTTTTAAATCCTGTGTTACTAATTAATACACGGTATATTGTATTGCATTAAGGCCAGATCTTTGCTATGTGGTAGAGTTCTGGCTCTTATGAGTCAGAAGTAGCATGTACTAGGTGTGATGCTAGTTGTTTTGTAGGATGAAACCTTATTTGCAAGCTGTTTGAAACATGCATCTGTCTACAAAACCTGAAGCCATGTGTTAATTTGTTCTGGGGCTTCTGGTCTTCCTCAAGTGGAAGAAGGCTAATTCCCTACCTTTGTAGTCACTAAGGGTACCTCACAGCAATTAGACACAGGTGTCTTGTAAAATATGTGTGTGTTTTGTTTATATTGGTGGTGCGCATAAGAAGTTTAACCTATCCAAAAGAAAAGTCAACCTGACCAAGGATAGAGAATGTTAGAGGAAACAGTGATGTAGAGCAATGATAGGCAAGACACCATCCAGAAGGGGGCACCTGACTGAGGACTGAGCTAATTCCCAGTTTGACCAGTAGGAGGCACTGTGCCAGTAAGTTGTCCATGTTGCACTATGCCAGTCAATTGCCTTGTGTAGACAAGTGTTGAGTTAGAAAAGGAGTTACCTGGCTTTGTTCTGAGTAAGGGAGGGGCAGGAATGTCTAAATTCTGGAGAGGCACCTGTTGAAATCTTCTGCCTGCAGTAAAAATAACAGATACCATCTACATGTTTTGTTAGTCTTTAAAGTGCTACCAGACTATTTGTTTTTTTAAGTTTATCCTGTACAGACTAACTCAGCTAGCCCCTGAAGCAGCACAAAACAAATTACTGTTCAGATTGATAGCTGTGTATTCTTGTAAAAATGACTAACAGTCATCTTCATTTCCTCCTCTCACTCTGCTCTCTGCACTTTCTCTTCCATGAAGTCCTGTATGCCTGTAACTCCCTTCTAATCTCCCCACTCACTCCCCTCCTCTTTCATAGCCTGATCCAAACCCCACAGAAATCAATACAGTCAGTACTGATTGTAATGGGCTGTGGGTGTGGCCTTCCATTCCTTTCTCAAAACTCACTTTGTCCAGGCATCTTATTAACTCCACAAACCCACAGTGAGCACATTTGGGGGAGGATGGCATGTGTGTAGTACGGTATATACTGTTTACCAACAAAAAAATCTGAAACTACAGGATGCATGCCTAACACCCCTACGGAACAAATCCAAATGGATGAGGGGATGTGTCACTACTTGCCCAGCAACCCTTGGTAGCTCACAATGCTTTGCTGCTAAAGAGAGATCACAGACAGCCAAATGTGAAACCAAAGCAGATGTACTGAAGTTCAAACATCCTACTCACCCTGTCATTTTTTTCACATCCTATTTCCCCGTCTCCCTTTGTCTGTTGTCTCTTTAAGATCCTCAGGGTGGGGATGTTGCCTCCCTTACTCATTTGTAAAGTGCTATGTAAATAATGATGAGAACATGTGGCTGATAGGATCAGCAACAGTGAAGTGTGACAAGAAGCATGGGCAGTGGGTGAAGTTAGGGCTGGGGGAAGCAAGCCCTCTGCCCTACCTCTTCTGCTCAGGCCCCGCCCCACGGGAGCCAAGCTGCCCTTCCCCAGCACCATGGGGAGGGAGGAAGGCTCATGACCCCAGCTGCCCCAGTCCTGGAGCATGGGGAGGGTGGGCAGTGCATAGCCCCAGCCTCCCCAGCCCTGGAGCACAGGGAGGGCGGGTGCTCAAGAGCAGCAACACTCTGCCCCCAGCAGGCATACAGTAGGCATTCGGGGGGGGAGGAAAGGATGGGGCCATGCTGGCAGTTTTGGAAGGCAATGCCTTCCCCTGCCTATTATACCTAAACACATTGGCTGTGTCTAGACTGTCCAGTTTTTCCGGAAAATCAGCTGCTTTTCTGGAAAAACTTGCCAGCTGTCTACACTGGCCGCTTGAATTTCCGCAAGAACACTGACGATCTCATGTAAGATTGTCAGTGTTCTTCGGAAATACTATGCTGCTCCCGTTCGGTAAAAAGCCCTCTTACGCAAATGCTTTTGCGCAAGAGGGCCAGTGTAGACGCGCGGTATTGTTTTGCGCAAAAAGCCCGATCGCGAAAATGGCGATTGGGGCTTTCTTGAAAACAGCGTCTAGATTAGCACGGACGCTTTTCCGCAAAAAGTGCTTTTGCAGAAAAGCGCCGTGCTAATCTAGACGCTCTTTCATAAATGCTTTTAACGGAAAACTTTTCCGTTAAAAGCATTTGCGGAAAATCATGCCAGTGTAGACGTAGCCATTGCAAACATCTGCATTACTTCCAGCTCCAGCGGGACATGATGTCCTGTCTATCTTGTATTAGCAGAGGTTCTCCCACTATAATCAGCTGGTGTCTCACATGTAAAAACACAATAGCAGAGTCACTTGGGCACACATGCATTTGTGTTTATCACAGTCTTGTTTTTCTTCATTAGTGACAAAACAGAACAGGGCTGCTTGTAACTCTTAGGAGCAGAGCTGGATCTCCCTGTTAAGTTTGTGAAGCAGTGTCCTCACTCTGGGTGCTCAATAAATAATAATTTCATTAGGTTTTTTTCCACAGTGGTGTCAGTAGTTTTCCATGATAGTGCAGTCTCACTAAGGTGGCCTCCAAGTAACTCTTTCCAATACCATAGATCATAATCTGTGGCCAATGTTTTATCAAACTTGAGGCTCATTTCAAAGCATTATCAGCCTCATGGGTTAGTTTCTAAGTGACTAGTCTTGTTTGACACTGTTAATAGTCCCTGCTCTTAAGAGATGGCAGTTTTAATAAGCAACACAAAGAAAGAGCAGGAGAAAGAAAGCATTATTATTCCAATTTCATCAGTGGAGAACTGAGGCCCAAAGATTAAGTGATTTGTACAAGATGACAGCACTCTGTCAAAGCCAAGAATTTCATCCTAATCTCCTGAACAGCAATCTAATGCATGTAACCACAATCAGTGCAGGGGTGCTGGAACAATTTGTATAGGAGGGGTAGTGATAGATGTACCAAATGGGAAACCCTGTACATAATGGAAACCCTTCAAGCCAGGGGATGCTGCAGCACTCTGACAACCCTAGTTCCAGTAACTATGAACCAGTGTTCCCTGTAAGATGAGTGCATGGGTTAGGAGAGATTCAAGTGTCTCCCAGTTATTTAGTAGAGCATCACACCTAGCAGCATGTATTTATACTGGGGGTGCCATCTGCACATGCCTCTGTGCACATAAAATTAATTTCACCCATGGATGGAAAACATGAGTGAACATTAACCACAACCCCCTTCTTACTCCCTTCAACATCCTTCTTCCCACTGGAGCCTGTTAGGTAACCTCACTACTGGAGCAGAACAGCAGGCGCACTCCACTCCAGAAGTGGCTGCATTTCAGCTGTCAGCGAGGGGCGCTTGGGGCTCCTGTTACGAAAACACAGGCGAGAGGCTGTTATGAAAGCTCTGGGCTGAGAAGGACACGGTGCCGGGGGCTTTTCGCCTCTCCCTGCAAGCCCCGCACCTTGGGCTTTGACAAAATGCCAGCGGGAATTGTATTTAAAAAGCACGAAAGGGGGGAAAATCCTGCTGCAGTTTCAACGCTGGCCCCACCCCCGCCCATGGAAACCAAGCCGCCCCCCCCAAGGGCACGCGGGAGCGGAGGTGAGTTCTTTGTTAGCAGCAGCAGCGAGCGACGCACGGCCTCCCATGTCACTCCGGTAACGCACAATGCCGCACGGCCCCGTCCGCTCCAACCCAGCCCCCAGCCCGCCTGCCATTGGCTGGGCGGCGCCATCACGTGCCCCGGGCTGGCTTGCTATTGGTTGCGGCTCGCCGCCCACCCCCGGCGGCGCGAGGTAGGCAGGGCTCGCGGCCGGCTGTCACTGTGAGGAGCGGAGGGATGGTGCCGCGGCCGGCTGGCGGGCAGCGCTCTTCGCACGGCGGCGCGGGGGGCTGGCTGGCGGAGCGGATGGCGGAGGGCTGCGTCACGCCATGAGGGTCTCAGGGGAGCCCGGCGCGGCTCGCTTTGCTCTGGCTCCTGGTCTCCGCGCTGGGCACCGGCTCGGAGCTGGGAGAGGCGCTGCCGGGCACTCGCCCAGTCACCGGCGCGGTGGAGGGGAACGAGCACAGCCCCGAGGCCACCGCTGCCCCGCCCACCCGAGCCCCCGCTGTGCCGAGCCCCCAGCCCAGCGCCACCTCGGGGCAAACGCCGGCGGAAGCCCCGGACGGGGCGAGCCTAACCCCGCCGGGCGCTGAGCCTAGCCTCGCCACAGCGGCGGCGGCAGCAGCTTCTCCCCAGCCGACCCAACGGGCCCCGCGCCCCACCGGCCTCCTCGCTGCAATTCCTTCCCCACCTGCCGGGGAGGAGGAGGACGTAGCCACCGGCGGCAGCAGCCGCAAAGGTGAGTTTCCTTCCTCCCCCGCCCTGCCTCGTTTCCTGCCGGATAACAATAAAGGGAGCCGCAGGTTCCAACTAGCTAGGGGGACGTAGGAATCGCTGCGCAGCTTGAGCATCTTCCTTCGGGCTCCTGGCTACTGAGCAGCACCAGAGGAAACCGCCCTGGTCTCCCTTTCCCCCAGCTCCTGGTGACCATGGCAATTTTTTGTGCTGGTGGTGGGAGATGCATAAAGGCCGGAAGAAAATTGTTGCTTCCCATTTTCCCTTTCCACTCCCCCCCCCCCCCCCCAAATAAATCGTTGGCAATTATCTGATTTTAGCTGTAGCCAGGAAAGGGTTGTGGTTTTGGATTTTTTGGGGGGTGGAGGAGAATTGTTTTTGTACATCCTCTGGCATTCTCACCTTCCTTTTTTTTTTTTTTTTTTTTTTTTTTAATTCTGGCAGTACATTTGGGTCATTCACGGAGAAAATTTGTTCTCCTTGACCTCTGAGGTTAGGACAAGAAGCAGTGGGCTTAAATTGTAGCAAAGGAAGGAGGTTTAGGTTGGACATTAGGGTAAACTTCCTTCCTGTCAGGGTGATTAAATATTAGAATAAATTGCTATGGAGGTTGTGGAATCTCCATCACTGGAGAAATTTAAGGGCAGGTTAGAGAGACATCTATCAGGGATGTATATGGTGCGTGATCTATATGGTACTTGATCCTGCTATGAAGGCAGGGAACTGGACTTGATGATCTCTTGAGGTCCCTTACAGTTCTAGTATTCTGTGATTCTGTGGTGTTTAAAATAGAAGACCCTGCCGTGGGAATTTTAGGTGCAGGCCAAATAAAGTTTTGTTTAAAAATAAACAAGGGGTGGATGTCAACTTAATCAGTTGCACGTTAACAGTGAGTGAAGGTTTTTAACTTTTTATTCGCTGCCTATTTCTCCTGCACCAGCCTGTGTTAATGGCACATGGACAGTAATGACAAATGGACACATCGTAAAACCCCAGAGAAGCGTGTGAAGCCTTATTCTAAAGAGATGCCTGATGTCCAGTATCTTCCTCTACAGGCAACCATGATTTCCATCTTTTTATTTCACTTTGGCAATAATGGACTCATGCAAATACAAACCAATTGAGTTTAATTGAGCTAGAATATATATGCAGTATTTCATCACTTGTTTTTATAAACGGATGTGAGGGTAAGAAAGTCAATGTGCAATTTTGTTACGTATACACACTAACCTTTACTATGGGGTTCATCTTGCCCCCATTGAAGTCAATGAGAACTTAGAAATCGGATTAAATAGTAGAAGGTTCCATGCCCATATATTAAATAATGCTTATACAAGCAAAGATGAGATTTTTTTTTTTATTGACCAGTAACTACAACTAGGCATTCCATTTAAAAGACATTTACAGCCGGTCCCCGAGTTGTGAACGGTCGACTTACGACTGTTCGCAGTTACGACCAAAGCTGTCGTAAATGGCGGACCCCAGTTACGAACACGATCCGCGCTTACGAACAGCGTGGTCGCGTGTAACTCTATGGGGTCCGACTTACTAACGAACGTTCCAAGTTACGACCAATTGCTTGGTCCGTAACCGGTTCGTAAGTCAGGAAGAGGCTGTATTTTAGTGCCTTGTATTCTAAATTGTACATGGAGGAGAGGGTAATTGAAGGCATCACAGAAAAACACAGTTTACAGAACAAATAGTACATTGGGTTCCAATTCTGCTCCTTTTGAACTTCATGACAAAACTCCCATTGGCTTCAAAGGGAGCAAGGTAGCGTTCATGATAAAGGGCATCTCAGCTACAATGGGGGATGGGATAAAATCCATACAACACACATGAGACACCTGTATATACTTATTAATTATATATGGTGGGGGGACTGGGCTGCTCATAGAATACATGGAAGAGGAGGAAGGCACAAAGACACCTTCCCTTCCATCTTGAGTAAATTGTGCAAGGGCACCAGTGAAGATGCTGAGTGCAAGAACAGCTCTTAGCTGGAGCAGAAGCATCCTTAAATGGACTGGGAAGAGTGTGAAGGAGGGCATGATTTTCCTTCCATTCTAGCCAGCAGAACTGGATAGGCTCTGAGGTGAAACCACACTACACTGTGCCCCCGTCCATCACCTAAAAGGCAAGTTGAGTCCTAAGAATAAGAGGTTCTATCCCCATATCCAGTGTCAGGAAATTCACGTAGACTGGGATTCGTGGTACATATATTTATGTGGATGCTGTCTAAAATCTGTATACTGGGAAGGGGATGTACAAAGGATAAGTATTTTCAGAGACTTTGGTAGGAGCCTGTGCAAATGCAATGCCTGATTTTATTTTATTTTATTTTTTTTTTTCCCATGCAAGTGGAAAAAGGCCTTCAGCTTTTTTCCATTCTGGGAAGTATCATATCATAATCAGCTCTAGAACCGATTCTGCTCTCATTGAATTCAGTGGAGTTGAGTTTGAAACTTATTTTTGTACTGGTTCTTCCAAATATCTGTATCCTCAAAATGGCATTATAGGAAAGCCTGAGAGTTACTTAGTAGCAGAAGCTAGGGAGAAAAGCTGTCTTCAGCAGATATTTAAAGGGAGATAGGGCTTATACATCCCTCTCCAGAGCTTTCATGTTCTGATCCACCTGTGTTGGAAACTCAGTTCTCTTAATGAAAGTAGACAAAACTTCATTGAAGTCAATAGAGCTGTTTTAGTTTATTCCAGCAGAGAATTTGTCCTTGTAATTTTAGAAATGAAGTTTACATAGACGTACACATTTACATACGCCAGCATTGAAGATAGTTTCTTCAAAATATGTCAAATTCCGGACAAGTATGTGAAAGAGTGGGGTGTTTTGCTGTTTCTTATTCCTTCAGCAATCCGTGCCCTTCTCAGCAGATTATTTTAGTCAAGTTTTCTTACGTAGCTAGAAATGCAGTTTGTGGGTTGGATTTTTCCCATTTTGCATCCCCGCTACCCTTTTGTTTCTGTTGAGTTTTGTGTCTTTATTTCATTGCGAAGGTTGAAAATGATAGGTAAGACTAGGAGATGGCTGTATTTTCTCTGAGCAAAACCAGTCCTCTTTGTTGACAAAACAGATGAAGTTTGATCATTGTACAACTAATTAATTGATGAATTATAGTGTCCAGAACGTGTGGTTTGAACCTGAGGGTTGAAAGTATAGAAAGTGAATATATAGGTTGTTGAGTCATATAAAAATATATTCTCCATCTGATTGTATGCATAGTGTTTCTCATCAAATTGATTGACTGACATCTGCTAGGACAGAAGATTACTTATATTTGGAACAGCCACTCTAGCCACCACCCAAAAAATGTTTATGGTCATGTCTGGAAGTAGTGTATCACCTCCAAAACAGGTAATGCGGTATCAGAAAGTACTGATATGCTCCCTCTAAAAGGACTTTATTTCTAGCAGCAGTATCTTGGAATGTTGTCCAAAACCACCACCTTTTAAGGCCAAGAGACCTCTTGATTTTATGCTTTGAGACAGTTAACAGGACTGTCTAGTTTCTTTATAGACAAAAGCACACGTATTCTGCATAGATAATGCAAGGCCTGAAAGGATAGCTCAAAATTTAATGAGGATCCTCACTTTTCTGTGTTCTGTGCATGATTCTTCTATGTTCCCATGTGTGGTGCTTGCATGTTTGCAGGTTTGGATGGTTTCAGTTAAGGATTGGCATTCAGGAATTCTTGAGTCTAATTTCAGTGCTACCTCTGACAATCCTGTTTGCTCTGGGGCATTGTACTACACCTCTCTGTGCTTCAAATTCCTCCTCTATAAAATGGGAATAATACTTCTCCTATCTGTGTCAGGGATGGAAAGATGATTTGTTAATAATGCTTGTAAAGCTCTTAGAAGTTTGTAAATACCACTTAATATTAATAATTACAACCAGTTGATCCTTACATTATTCACAATGATGGGCAACCTAGAAACACTTCTGTGGACAAGTTACACTAATTCTTGGATGTTTGTTAGCAAAGATGGCTTGAGTTTGATTCATGTAGGGTTTACTGTACACTAAAAGTTGCAATGGGTTTAGGCCACTGAACCCAAAATACATGGGACAGGAGAGTGGCAATATAGTAATTTATATTTCTCGTGTGTGCAATATAATTTTTAATCAGAGGCATGTACCTGATTGCAAATGGAAAAGCTTATTTAACTTGTGAAGCTGATATACACAGTAGGCACAGCCTTCAGCATGCACCCTAGTTAATCCATACATTTTTAGTACTTTTCCAATCTGAGAAGTGTCACTGGGAGTCTCATAAGGGTAGAGATTCTTTTTCAAACAGTCATGTGTGGTTTTAACCACATGGCTACCATTAAAATCAATTGATCTCACATGGCCGATTACAGAAATGGGCCTCTTTTTATCAAGGCTTACATTTACTCTCAGCTCTACTATTGCAACCCATACTGGGGAGAATAACATTTTGTTTGAAGCTGGTGGACTGGATTCTCATCTAGTGTAAATAAGGAATACGCGTGTCCCCACATAAGTCAGCTCATATATCCGTTTCACACTGAAGTCATTGACACTTGTAGGAACTGATACGTTATAAGTCCTCCCATTTCCCGCTATTAAGTTGCACCAACCCCCCCCCACCCCCCCCCAATTTGTGCAAATTGAAGTCAGCTGTGGGGAAAAAAATTCCCCGCTTTCAGTTGTTTTGCTATAAGTCCCAGTTTTTTTTGGAATATATCTCAGACTTATAGCGAGGATGGCCTGTAACTCCATTGCAGTGAGTAGAGTTACACTGGTGTAAAATTAGTATAAATGGGAGGAAAATCAGGCCTAATGTTTGGTTCTATCCAAATATGAAGTGCTGTTTAAGTGCTGTTGCTATTTTATTATCAATGTATTTTTCCCTTCCACACTTCAGTTCACAGTTGTTTCAATAGTAGGTGAGGTGTTGCCATCCCTTGTGAGTTTTAGCACTAGTTTCATGATGTGTGGTGTGGCTATTCTCCAAGCCTTGGGTCCTGAAATCATGATAATATCAGAATCTCAGCTTTCATTTATAAGAAAAGTTAGTTTCTAGCTTTCAAGGTTGTGGAGAAAAGCTTGAAAATGTGACACTCCCAAGGGCTCTCAGTGGAAACTAAAAAAAAACAATTGGGGCTCTCTTTATTAAACAGTTATATTTTCATGTGAATCTCAGGATTTGGAGGGTTTGTTTCTTCGTGTGTTCTCTCAACACAGCAAGATCTCTAGTTTCAATTCAGAAAGATTGTTTGTATCAGAGCAACAAATGAGAGAACAAATGCAAAATCTTCATAAGAGACAGATCAGAATGTGTCTCACTGTATACATCCCTCCATCTTGATTCTCTTTAAGAACGTTGGGCCCAATCAAGAAGATGGACAGGCAGATAGACCTATTAAATGTAATGGTTTGCTCCACACAAAATGGATTCATTGCTACCTACCCTACAGTCAGAAACCCTGAATCCCTGGAATTTTAAGGTTGTTTGAAATCTGAATGCAGATCCAGATTTCAGAAACTGCCTCTACTTTTGTAATGGTTCAAACTGGATCTCTAGATCAATTCACCACCAAAATTTTGGGTATACAGAATCTGGATCCAGATCTGAACTTTTCAACATGCATATTTTGGGCGTAGGGAATAAAATATAATCCTTTGAGCACTAATCGGGAGAGGTATCTGAAATGATTGTGTACACTCAGGCTACGTCTAGACTGCAGGTTTCTTTCGGAAGAAGCTTTTCCAGACGAGATCTTCTGAAAAAACTTATTTGGAAAGAGAGTGTCCATACTGGCAAAGTGCATCAAAAAAGCAATCTGCTTTTTCGAAAGATAGCATCCACACTGAATGGACACTATCTTGCATTTAAGCTGTGAATACCATGGACGGCGTGGCCATCAGGGAACCTTTGCTTTTTCCTCTTCTTTCGAAAGAACTCCCTCTTTGCCGTCCACACACACCTTTTTCCAAAAGAGCTCTTTCAGAAAAAAGCTTCTTCCTCATAGAAAGAGGTTTACCAATGTCGGAAAACCCCCTCTGTTCTTTTGATTTTTTTTTTTTTTTTTTTTTTCCCCCCTGAAAGAATGTGATTGCAGTGTGGACGTAAGTGAAGGTGTGGTTTTTTTTTTTTTTTTAAATTGTGGTTTTTCTGAAAAAACTCTGTAGTGTATACATAGCCCCAGTTAGTTGTGTAAATAAAGCAGATCTTGGTGTATTGAAATATGCAGTATTAGTCAAAGCAAGGTATATTGACAATAAGTGATCTTTGTAACCACATTTAGAATACTACAATATGTTCTGCTTTGTTACTGGCACTCGTCTTCTGAAAAGGTGCATCTGAAAGCAGCCAGATTGTGTCTGTGTTTAGAAAGAAAGATTAGCTAATAGACTTAGCTCACAAACAAGAGACAAATCCCATAGAAGGTTATACAAACCTGGAAGGAGTACTTATAGTACAGTACTTCCAATCAGCTGTCTTGTAAACGAGATATTTTGGAAACGGGGCTATTGAGGACATTTGCAGTTCTGTTTCCTTACTCATCCTGACACTTCATGGCCCTGATTGGGTCACCACCTCTAGTTAGCCATTGGCTCTTGAGGTCTGTGTTTCAGGGAATACATAAAGGGGAAAGCAGGATGGGATACGTATGGTGCTAGGAACCAAAAACAGCTCCGTTCTAATCCCTGGCTTCAGTCATATGCTTCCTTTTGTGAATTCAAGCAAGTCACACGATCCTCAGTCTGTTTCTCCGCTTGTAGATGAGGGATAATAACAACACTTGTCCACCTCACAGGGGAGTAGTACAATGTAATATATTAACATGCACAGCTCTTCACAAATCTGAGCTAACACAAAAGCAGTGTTATAAGGAAAGAGATAGGCCTTTGTGACAGAGTTTGGATCCAGCTGAACATTCACAACATTTTAAAGGCTCCCACCTATTATTGCATCAGACTTAAGCTTTTTGTATCACATTTTCAAAGCTGCTAAATGCCACTGGGGCTTACTGCTAAGACACTTAGCTGCACTTTGAAAAAAGTATCCCTTGTCACCAAAGCCCTACATAACTCTTTTGCCCCTACTCATTCGTTGTCCTTTACCAAGCTTTGGGACTCCACTTTTCAGCTGCTTTTTCCACATATTTATCAGCTTCTCACTCAATCCCTTTTGTGCCTTCTTCCACAAGCCCCTCTCCTTTACATTAAATGACCCTTCTGAGCTGATTTGTGTTTTTCTACTTGCATTTTAAATCCTAGACTCATAAGTTTGGAAGAGACCTCAGGAGGTCATTGAGTCCAACTCTCTGCTAAAAACAGGATCAGTCCCAACTAAATCATTCTAGCCAGGACTTTGTCAAGCCAGGACTTAAAAACTTTAGAGATGGAGATTCAACCCCCTCCCTAGGTAAACCCATTCCAGTGCTTTACTGCCCTCCTAGTGGAATAGTTTTTCCTAATATCCAATTTAGACCTCCTCCACTGCAACTTGAGACCATTGCTCCTCATTCTGTCATCTGGCACCACTGAATAGCCTCTTTCCATCTTCTTTGGAACCCCCATTCAGGTAATTGAAGGCTACTATCCAACTGTCCCCCTCACCCCCCTTCTCAAATCCCCAAACCTGCACTGCCTACAGTGAATGGAGCTGGCTTGTGCATCATTTGTCTGTTACAACATTCTTTCCTCTGTTACAACATTCTGTTTCTGTCCCAAGGCCTGTCCTTGAGCACACAGGAAGCACTGAGTACGTAATGGGTGCTACCTTAGAGCAGCGGTTCTCAAAGTACGGTCTGTGAACCCCTAGTGGTCTGCGGCCACCTCCCAGGTGGTCTGTGGCCAGAGCTCAGCCCCCACACCTCTCCCAATGCAGTGGGGGGCCCACACTGCTGCTGCAGCTTTGTGGTCTGCGCACAGCCGTGAGGCTGTAGCACTAGCTCCAACCAGCAGGTGGGAAGGTGAAGAAAGCAAACTTCCCCCTTCCCCACCCGTGGACTGGGGAGCTACATGTGGAGGAGCTTCGCTGCCATGGTAAGAGCAGCGCGTCCCTCGGTTGGTCCCACGGGGCAGGCGGCAGGTTGGGCTGTGCAGGGTGAGGCCGGGTGAGGCGGGCTCTCATGCTGTGCAAGCGTCTGCTCCCCCCTTCCCTAGCAGCAGGTTGGGGTGTGCGCAGCCTGGTGGCAGTGGGAGGAGGTGACACTGGGGTTGAGGACCCTGCACACACAGGGAGCAGGTGGGGGCTCAGGACCCTTCAGGGCTTTGCACCAATGGGGACTCAGTCTGGGGGGAGGGTACCCCCTCTAGGGCTAGACACCCCAGGGTTACCTACCTGCCCACCCCCACCTTGCTGTGCTGTGCCCAGCCTCCCTGCCCCTCCATTTTCCTGAACCTCCTCCACCCCTCCCGAAGCCACCTTGACCCCAGCCCTACTCCCTATCTCCCTGAACCCCCTCAGCTACTCTGGCCCCCAGCTTTAGCCCTAGGCACTCCCTGCCCCGGCCAGACACCCTACCCCCTAGTCTGCTTCTGCACCCTACCTCCCACCCAGACCTTGCACCCTTACCCCCTTCTGCACCCTACCTCCCTCCCAGATCCTGCACCCCATCCCTATCCCACTCACTGGCAGTCCTGTCCCACACACAAGGGGGTCCATAAAATCCATTAACTCTGGAACCCCAGAAAAGTAAATCTGGCCTATGGGAAGCCCTGAACCTCAGTCCTCTCTCTCTCTTTCCCTCACCCCATGGGGCTGGAATGCCAGAGGAGTGAGGCTTCTCATTTGGGGGCCACATCAGTAAGGGTTGGGAATTTTTGGAGGAGTTTTTTTGCTTCTCACTTGTTTGGTCCCCAACTGATTTTTCTGTGGGTCAGTGGCCCCTGGCACAAAAAAGGTTCCCACACCTGCTATAAATAAAGAAAACACTGAAAACTTTTGTGTTGGGCATAAAATAATATTTTACTTTATTTAAAATTACATGAGAGAGGTAAAACTCTTAATCTGTTTAATAATTTAAATTAAACCAGTCTCTCTAGTTGCATTACTAGCAAAATGGCTCGGGTGTAATTATGTAATTAACGGTGCATTTCCATTAGCAACTGGTGGTCCTCAGAAACATTTACATTGAGCCAGGTGGTCCACAGGCCAAAAAGTTTGAGAACCAATGCCTTAGAGAAATAATGAGTGCTATCTGTGAGGTTCTCATGTGTGGTTTGGACCTGTCTTTTAATAAAGAACTGAGGGTGTGTTGCTTTTCAAGGTCTGAAAAGGTGGCAGCTGGTGGTTGCTTTTTGTAGGGAATGAGGAAACAATTTTGAAATGTGTTTTATTCGAAGATGTCCATGCTAGTCTGATATCAGACCAGGACAACTTATTCCCTGCCACTCTTTGCTTTCTTCCTCCATCTGACTGAGGCTGATCTACCTCCCTTCTCACCTTTGCCCACATGTCTGCCTCTTTCCCCTAGATTTTTCCCGTAGATGAGTACTGTAATCTTCCTCTTGCTGCTACTGCTAGGTGTTGCTATATCTCATAGCACTTCATAGTGGTCCTTTCTAGGGATGTAAAATCCCATTTAATTAACTGATTAAATGGTACGTTTATGTGATTAAAGCGAGGGTGCACAGGGTTTGGAGTGCCCCAGTTAACAGGTGACACAAGTTACACCTTTTGCATCCCTTGTCCCCTCTTGGCACACTGTAAGACTTAATTCAGGAATTACTGGGTGAGGTTCTGTGGCCTGTCTCATGGAGATCAGATTAGATGATCATAATGGCCCCTTCTGGCCTTAAAAATCTATGACCGTCCAAATATGAAGGCTCTCAGTCCATGGATATTGGGCTCTTTCTTGTGCTGGGAGACACCTTGGGTAAAAGCAATCCAAGAAGAAGCTGATGGCACTTGCCTTAGACCTAAGGGAGGGGATATGATGTGCATGGGAGCGGCTGTGAGCCAGCCTAGATCTATAGAAGATTAGAGTTGGAAGAAGAGACCTTAGGAGGTCATCTAGTCCAACCTCTCGCTTAAGCAGGAACAACCCCAACTAAATAAACCCATGTCTTCATATATAGAGACCACAGGCATATCCTTAAGTGCTTGGAAATGCAGCTTATGGTCAGTGTCATTTGAAAGCTCAGGATTTGCAGTTCAGTGTGGCTGCTGAGATATCCAGGTTTCAAAGAGGGGTGCCAGGGATTTTTATAAGAAAGGGCAATTAAATAAATCTGAAGGCTGGATGTAAGGAATAGTTGTGCTACATAGAAACCATTTGGGAGGTGTCACCGGAGTCAGGGTGTTTGTTTCAAATAATGAGCCTCATATTGTGAGTGGGGAAAAAATGAATAATTTGATGCTGCCTTCAGCAGGAAATGTAGCAATGAGTACAGAATTGTTCTTTCAGTGGAGAGGCAGTGCTGTGGTCTGAGCCATGTCAAACTCATATAAGCATTCGGGTATGAAAGATTAGCCAGTCAGCATCACCCTTAATAGGTGATGCTTACTGGTTCTGGTTAACCAGTGGGAGCTGGAGTAGCTTTCTGCACACTGTGGGCAGGAGGCTGCTCCAGTCCCTGTCTGCAATAGGGAGGAGACACGCCATCCTGGCCGGGCTGGAGTGGCCCCCTCTGCCCTCCTTAATTGGTAAAGGATGTAAAGGGTTATCCGGTAAGCATCAGCCTTACCAGTATGTTTATCTGGTAACCGATCAACCAGTGGGCCCTGTCTGGCTAAAGCAGTTTGTCTGCCTGTGGAGTGGATGGCGAGGGCTGCTTCAGGATTAACTGGTTAACCATAGAGTCTAACCGGTTAACTTTTTAACTGTGAATTTACATCCCTAATATGCATCAAACTATGAACAAAAAAATCTTTTAAAAATCTCGAGATTTTTAAGCCAATAATAAATTGTGGGTCTCTCTACTTGCTGATTCTTGAGCCTTTAGAAATTTTCAAACTTTCTCAGCAATGAAGAGAGTGACAAGTGTATATGTTTGGTTTGGTTTGGTTTTTTTTTTTTTTTTTTTTTTTTTTTTTTAAATAAGCACTCTCACATGATTCCAGGATATGGGGATGTAAGAAAAACCCCAAACAAGTATAAAATCACAAGAATTAGCAATTCTGAAGTAGAGAACATTAATTTGTCTACCGAAAGTACTTATCTGTCCTCCATCATCACAGTATAGAACAGTGTTCCTTAAACTGTGTTCCGTGGCACACCGGTGTGCCGCAGAGAACAACAGAATTCAAAATGGCCACTCTTAAAGGGGCAGGCAACCTTTTTTCCTCAGCAACCTCCTCCCTCCCCCACCTTGCTTTTTTTTTTGTTTGCTCAACAAAAAATCCTTGGTGTTCCTCATTTAAAAAAAAAAAATATTTGGTGTTCCTTGGTCTTAAGAAGTTTAAGAAACACTGGTATAGAAGTACAGTAATTCCTCATTTAACACTATAGATATGTTTCAGAAAATGATCGTGTTAAGTGAAAACGTGTTATGCGGGGTCAATTTTCCCATTGAAAATAATGGAAAAGGTGGGGGTTGCATTTCAAGTGGTGGTGTCTGTTGGGACCGGGACATAAGATTGGGGGAGAAAGGGGACAGGGTTACAGCAGGGAGGGGAGGTGTTTGGCTCTGGGGAAGGGAAGGGAAGAAGAGGAGAGGGGGATTGGGTTGGGAGTATGCCCCTGTGACGGGTCTGCCGGGTCCCGCATTGCGTCCGGCGAGGGTGCGTCGCCGGGGAACGGCGCGGCGAGCAGCGAACCCTCTGCTGCTTTGCAGGGAGGCGGGGGAAGCCCCATGGAGCCACCGGCAACGGGCCGGCTGGGGAAATCGTGTTATTCTGGGGACGGTCGTGTAATTAAAAAAACATTCCCTTAAAAAAAAAAAAAATCATGCTATCGTGAAAACGCGTTAAGCGGGCACGTGTTAAATGAAGAATTACTGTATAGTATGGAACCGGGAGGTGAGGTGGCATGCCACATGAGTGCTCCCACTTCCAACCACAGGGAAGGGTGGGGAGCAGGTGTGTACTCGCTGCAACCTCCCCAGCCCTGGTGGAAGGCATGCCACATGGCACAGCCGAGTCCAGCCTTCCCTCTGAAGCACGGGGGAAGGGAGGAGGCTGGGCGAGGCTGGGCCTGGCCGGGCCGTGTGGCACAGCACGCCCTGCCTCCTCCCTCCCCCGGTGCTCTGGGGCTGGAGAGGCTGGGCTGGGCTGGCCATGCGGAGCACCGGGGAAGGAAGAGGCAGAGCGTGCTGCACCTCCCAGTCCAGCCTCTCCAGCACTGGGGGAGGGAGGAGGGCGGGTGCTTGGGGCAGCAACACTTCACCCCCAGAACACCTAGAGTAGTCGGGGCAGAGTGTGGGCGGGGCTATGCCTAGCAGTTTGGGAGGGCAGAGCTTTCCCCTGCCTTACATACCTGATGCCCATGATGGGAACTGAAATAATTTGCTGTCAAGAGAACTCAGTCAGCCTTAAAAGCCACCAGTCTCTTTTCCCTTCCCCATAAAACACAGCAGTGAGGTGTGTCCCTCAAAGGTGAGACTGTAACTTACCCCAGAAGTGTGAATAAGGGGTAATAAGTAGCTGTGGCAGACCAAGGAAAGGATCATGACTGGGCCTTTCAGAGTCCCTTCTCTGCTTCCAAATCCCCTTACTCTAAAGTAGTAAGTAATCAGCTATTGCTCATTACAGTAACAGATTATTTCCCTTGTCCTGTGCCAGCCCAGCTGCGCCTGCTGTCCTGTGAGGTAGGCCAAAGACTGTTAGGCCCACTTCCCATCGACCTCTTCTTTCTTACCATCTATGGATGTGTGAAGCAGGTCACCGCACTGCACTCCAATGTACTGTGGATCAGGCCCTTAAGTCATTGGAAAGATTTTTAGTAGGTTTTGAGTCAGACCCCTGGATTCGAAACACATAGGTAATTCATTCTGCTGCTTATAAAATTAAAACGTTTATGCCGTTTGTAAGGCAGGAAATGCTTCCACCAAACTGATCTGATTGGCCAAGCTCTCAGAGAAAGTGGGATATTGCTACTCTCAAGATACATCTTGTATCAGTAGAAATAACCTCATTTCCATGCTGGCTGCGAGGAGCTGATGTTTCTCTTGGGAACATGTAACTGGGGGAATGGATTGTTTCTGCTTTTCTCCACTAAGAATATATTAAAAGAAAAAACAGCTTATAGGGACTGAATTGCCTTACATAAATTAGATTGCAGCAGTGACATTGTAGGTATCTCCTGTATAAAAGCTAAACAAGGGCTCTGATTATCTTCAAACCTTGGGTGCCCATAGAGTATTTGATTCTTCCTTTTTTGGGTTACACTGAGCATCTATTGGAATAGGCAAGGATTATTGTACAGTAACATGTTGATTGGCATGAATATGGGGAAAAGGGGGACAGAATCTGCCCCCAAGGTAGGGATTTTTATATTCTCTTTGCTACCTAAGGCTAGATTGGGAACTCTGCCATGTACCCTGCCTACACAGGCAGTGACTAGCTGCACACCATGAAAGGACTAGAGGCCCTGTTAGGATTCAAAACCTGAATTCAGCTCCTGCTTATTCTTTCTGGAAGAGGAGTGAATTACTTCATTGCCTTCTTGGGAACATCACAGTTTTCGCTGCTCCTGGCCAGGGTTCCGCTGAGGCATAGTGGGGAATTTCAGGTGAGTAGTCCCATCTGTCCTCCCCATAACCAGTATTGCAGTCTAGCAGAATAGTGGGGGCCTTGTAAGGATGAGTTAGGTGTGTGACAATCACGCCCTCCGCTGTTTTCATCAAACAGAAGAGAGAGATGCGTGGCTGGAGTTTTCCAGAACATACATCACTGAGTGCAGAGAACAGACCATCTAAACACGATGACATAACACTAATCTGCCTAGGAATGTTTGATCTTACTAAAGCTAGCCCATTGTTTAATTACTGAATTCCTTTCCTGGTTGATGCTTTTCTGGCTGTTCCCTATTAATTCCACTGAGAGTCAGCAACACATGAAGAATTGCAGAATATGGCTAGAAGTTGGGCTTTCTGGTCCTTCTATGGAAGAATAGATTAAGTGAGATGAACAGGACTCTTCTACCTAAGGAGGATTTCAGGGCTGGCTGTAGAATTTGTACTCCAGGCACACACGTGTCCTGTTTCAGAGGAGGTGGAAGTGGAAGCAGAGATGTTGCATCCATAGGATGGTTTGTGGTGGTTGTCCTGGGCCCTGGGCTTTGTGGGGGGAGCATGGGGCCTGGGCAGTGCAGGATTGGCAGCATTGCTACAAACTCCACTCTGCTATACTCTGGCTCCCGGTGTTGCTTGGGAAAGGAGGGGGCAGAGGCTTGGGCCAAGGAGCGGGGTGGGGTGGAGGTGTAGCAGTGAGAAGAGGTGGGGCGAGGATTTGGGGAAAGCAGTAGGGCGGGGGTGTTATCTCATGCCCTGCACCCCTATACCACACCCTGAGTAGAAGCAACCTCAGTGGAGTTGTTTGTTTACACTAACACTACTCAGATAATTCATATATTATGAATGAGAAGTAATAGAAGTAAAGCTTCCCCATAAATGTAACCAATTCAGAGTCTAAGCATGAAAGATCAGAGTTTTTCTTTGCAGAACTTCTGCAGTACTGCCCCTTCCTCTAAGGTTCAGATCTACATGATAAGATTTACTATGATGATCAGCTAACATTTTGAATTCATTAGCCCCATGGCCATATAAATAAGTCAAGAGAAGAACAGCCAGCCATGACAATCTTGGGTATTTGATAGTACTCATCACTATACATGCCTTAAAACTATTGTGTTTATCTCTCCAGTGTTCCTGAGCTGTTTATAGCTGTCCTTCACACTACCTAAATGGGAACCCTTTCTCAGGATTTGTCTGAATGTTCCCAAAAACAGTTTTTGGGGCATGTCACCCCGCATGGGGAGCGGGGCTGGCCGGGAGGAGGTCGGGAGTGGGGCTGGCTGGGGAAGAGCAGGGGAACCAGCTGGCAGGGAGCAGGGCTGGCCAGGAGGAGGTCGGGGGAGTGGGGCTGACTGGGGGGGAGCAGGGCTGGCTGTGGGGAAAGAGCCGGGGGGGAACTGGCTGGTGGGAAGTGGGGCTGGCCCGGGCGTACGCAGACCCCGGGGCGCTATCTGTCCCACGCACAGTCCTGGCAGAGTGCACAGGCGAGTCCAGCCCTGGGGATTCCATCCCGCCCTGCCCCCCCTCCCCCCCACTGCGTAGTTGCGTACTGATACTCAAGATGATAATAAAACGTATATAATTAGAAAATACCGGACATGTATATTCGGTATTTTCTCAGTTTGTTTCCCAGACAGAAAGCTCAAATACCAGACTGTCCGGTTCAAAACTGGACACCTGGCAACCCTAACAGGGGAGATTGTGGGCCTAACACAGAGCAGGTTAAGAAATGGGAATCAGACTACTGGGTCATATTTCCAATTCTGCCACTAAGAGACTTTAAGGCCAGAAAGGACCATTGTGATCATCTGCTCGGACCTCCTGCATATCTCAGGCTGCTGAACTTTATCCACCGAGTTCTGTAATAGACACCTAACTTCTGGCGGAGTCACTGAAGTCCTCAAATCTTGATGTGAAGTTTACTGAGAGTCCACCATTTACTCTACTTCAAACCAGCAAGTGACCTATGCCCCATAATGCAGAGGAAGTTTAAAAAAGAACCCCGAGCGACTAGGGATGTTGGTGTGTAGTTGGTTACACAATTAACCAATAAGCCTGGTTTTGTTGATTAATCCTAATTACTACACACACACTCCTTGATGCCTCTCTATCAGAGGCAGTAAGGGGGGAGGGGGCTGGTGCCTGTGGGGAGCCTGCTTTTTGTGTCGCCCCTGCCCTGCTCCCTTCCACAAAGGCACCAGCAAGGCTGGGGGGGCGGGCCCAGGAAGGAGCACTGGCTCCCACAGAGCCGCCTCCCCCCCCTTTGGTGCTGCCTCTGATAAAGAAGCAGCAGCAGGGTGGAGGGGAGCCAGGGCTTGCTGGGAGCCAGCTTTGGCTCCTGCTTGCCCCTGTGTATAAAGGTGTAACCACTAAAATAATCCAGCAGTTACACACACACACAAATACATGATAGTTCACATCCCTACCAGTCAATCTGACAATCTGACCTGAAGGAAAATTCCTTCCCAATCCCAAATACCCCAGATACGGTGATTAGTTAGACCTTCAGCATGTGGGCAGGATTCACCAGTCAGACACCTGGGAAAAATTTTGCTGTTGATGATTAGAGCTCTCCCTCTCTAGTGCTACATGTCAGGCTGTTGGATGTATTTGCCATTAGCAGTCGCAGATGGACCACAGCTGCTGGCTTGCTTGGTCACCTGTACAAGTTAATTAGGACCAGCCACAATTCACATTTGAAATCAATGGGAGTTTTGCTGTTGAGTGTAATGGGAGAAAATCTGTGCTCTTAATCTCTCCATGCCTTAATGTCCATAATATAATAGTCATCTACTTCGCAGCTTAGTTGCCAGGTTAATTAACTACTGAGAATCTGGAAAAGTAGTTGGAATTTTCCCCATATGTGTCCCTATTGTGTTGGTTAGGGCTGCTGACATATTTTGGACCTGCAGCTACTGCAACTCAAGCCATAACCCAGGGTGTAGTTATACTTTGAAACAGGAGGACACTCCTTCCTTGAGAGTGATTTATTCCTTCCACCTCCATCCCAGCTCTTCATGGCGATTATTACTAAATCAGTGATAAAGGTGGCTAATTTGACATTTCACAAGCTTTATATGCAGCCTATAAAGTTTAACCTTTTACCTACATAACTGCTCATGCCTGCAGTGTGCTTTCAACTGAATCTGCTTCTTTCCTTTCCCTATAAATTATATTTCATCAATTTTTGAGCAGCTTTACACTGTAGTTCGACTGGCTGTCTCTATTAACAGAGAATGCAGTTATCATTGTTTTGATCTTGTATTATTTATGGAAATGATGGCATATATTTCTGGGTAGATGATTAATGCCATGTGTATTTTTGAAGTACTAGCTTTACTGTAAAAGCTGTGTGAGATTATTATGTTGTGCCCAGTTCTGTAAGTTGCTTATGATCCATTTCAACATGCTTGTCTTTTCAATAGCTTCCTCTTGAACTACAGTATTTCAATTTCCATAGATCCTTTCTTTTAAGCGCCACTTACATTAGTACAGTGCATTCATGTTTTCTTGGTAACAATAGAGAATTCGTTGACTGCATTATGTGGCCTAAGAATATAAGAGCGTCTATTTGGAGTCTCATGGAAGATAGAGATGTGAAAACAACCTGTCAGATCCTCTAATCCAATCCCTTCCTAATGTCGATTATTTCCTTCAGGGTGTTTTTCTGCATCTTTGTCTAGTCTAGCTTTAAATGCCACAATATTGGAGCTTCTACTACCTCTCTAATCCATACTCATAAGGATTGTTCTCAGTTTATGGGCTGTTTGATGTGGGTCTGTGCGCACACAGTTCCACCCGGCAGAGTAAAAAGACAAGAAAGATGAAGTGGCTGACACATAGCTGCAGTGTATGTTTTTTCTTGCCCCCTCTTTTCCATTCCTGGGAGCCCATGAAAGCTGCTTTGACAGCTCTGTGTTGTTGGGACTCTAACTCGTAGAGGCCTCAACCAAGTGAAACTCCATTGTGTTAGGTGCTGTACAAACCTGAGGAAATAAGTCCCTTTCACAAAGTGCTTAAAGTCTAAAAGGCTAGATAAGGGTGAGACCAGAGAGGTGGAAGTATACGTGGGAAACAAAAATAGGCTACATTAGGGCTGATTGTGTGTGGGCGCCCTTTGCCAATCCTCAGCAGTAATTTGAACATTGGATGGGAAACTGTAGCAGCATCCTAGCAAAAAAGGGAAACCTGTCTAATTTGAGGTGTATAATTACTGTCTTCTGTCACCCAGTGTTCATTCAAGGTTAGTATTATGTTAAGGAAACAGTTGTAATCATACCATAAGGAAGTATCACAGTGATGACTGTACTTTTTGGAGTTGAGCAGTGACTCATTCTGAGGACACCACCTGAGTCAGAAGATCTCACTGTTCCTAAAATAGATTGTTAATAATTCCCTGTAACCTTTATTCTAATGCTGTGTGCAACATGCCCTGCCCCCGCCTTTATTTGCTTCTTGACCCAGGTGTTGTGGAATCCCTTTCACAACTGTTGATTCCAAGCAGATTGGGATTTACTAGGTCTTTTCATGCTAACACTGTTATTTAGAAGCAGAGTTTCTGAATGGGGGACAGCCTTAGATCCTGTAAAGGAGCCCAGCAGACTCCATTGCCCTGTAGCTTGGGAAGGTGTAGGTTTTCCAGTTCCTGGAAATAATAAGCCGATGTCCTTCGTGCAGAGAAAATAGGGTCAGAAGGCATTTCCTTTGCACAGTTTCACCTGAAGTGAAATGTGGCAGCTTTACTTACCCTGCAACGTTCTGATTTCCTGCAGAACTCACACATTTTTTTTTTCTCTGCAATCTGAGATGCAGCACAAATAGCGTGCTCTGGAGTAGTGGTGGCACACTAGTGAGGCCACAAAATGGGATTTCCAAGGCTCTGGGGCAGCCCCAGTTCAGTGATTAATGTTATGGGAGCTTTTTTTTAGTGTTATATTGCTGAGCTCTGTTCTCATATGTACACTGAATATAATGGGCCAGATTCATGTTCCAGCCCACATCCCAATGCCAGGGTGTTGGATCCCATGGGGAATTCTCCCCGTGAGGGGGACAGGTGGGGTATGTGGTTCCCCCTCTCTCCCTGCCATTCTCACTTGGAGATTCTACCATACATATTCTGCACCATCAGGAAAACTGCAAAAGAGGTCACGCTGATACATGGATTTGCCTCTAATACTTGTGCTGTAGTGGAGAACTGTAAGGCATAGTTTAGTAATGTTTGAATGAACAGGGAGCAAGGAGGGATGGTCCTATGGTTAAGGCATTGGGCTAGTGTTCAAAACACCTGGATTCAATTCCTAGCTCTGCCACAGACTTCCAGGATGGCCTTGCATTGGGGATGATAGTACTGCCTTTCTCCCATCCTTTGTCTAGATTGTAGCGTGTGTGGAGTAGGGATTGCCTTGTGCTCTGTACGTGTACAGTTCCTAGTACAGCGAGGCCCTCATCTTGATTGGAGCCACTATGTGTACTGTAATATCAATAATAAATCATGTATTTCTAAAGTTCTTTGAAACCCTTGCATAAAAGATGCTCTAAGAGTACAAATTATTATTGTTGCTTATTATTTTATTATTTATTATTAAGGCTGGTTGAATAAAAGAAAGCATTTTTCCACTGGAAAATGGGGTTTGTGAAAAGTTGAAACTTTATGGAGCAAAAGTTTTAGTGACCTTTTTTTCATTTGGAAAACTCTAAGTTGAACATTTTTGATTGTTTCTGATCAAAAAATGTTTAACTTTTTTATTTCACAGAGTTTCAATATTTGGCTTATTTTTGGGATAAAAACAAATGTTGACATATCAGACTTCCTCTTTCCAATCAGCTCTATTTATTACCTTTCATACTGTAAGCAAACAAAATGTAGCTATATTGGTTTGTTTTGCCCAACATCCAGACCTAGTAATATGTAAGCACCATAAAAGTGGCCATATATAGAGGAGAAAAATATGACATGGGCTTTTATATCTCTGTATCAGAATAGAGGACTTGGAAACAGGAGAGACTTTTTGGGTGGACTTGAAAACTAGGTGCTGTTCTTACAGAATAGGGATAGCTTGTCTGAGTAATCAGCCGAATCCATGCCAGTTTCCCTCCACACCTTTGTTTTGCTATTAAATATATGGTTTTGTTTTACTGCTTTAGGAAACCAAGTAAATTGAATTGCATAACATAAGATAGAGTGTATAAAATGGTTTCATTTTCATACTTCCCTTCCCCCTACAAATTGAACAGGCAGTCTAGAAGAGCTGATAGGTGGCTTTCTAATTATTATTTTGAATTAATCTTCTGATTCCATGATACCAAGCGCAAAAAAAAGTTCATCCACAGAGTTTTATAAACAAAGTTCCCAAATCATATCAGAATGCAGACCTGTTGGCTCCTGTCAGGGCTGGATATTGTCTCTGTCTTTTCTTACAGCTTCCTTTTCTATTTATAGCAGTCCCTTCATTCTCTGCCTTTGTCATATTTTTAAATCTGGCTTTTTTTTCCCTTTTTTTGTGGCCTTTCCTTCTCTTCAAACCATATTACTTAAGTCAAAACTCTCTCGGAAGTTTTAGCAGTAGAACTTGCCTCCTCTTGCCTTGGGGATTTGACCCCAATACAACTACTGGGGCAGACTTGCAAAGGGGTTGTTTGCATAATTGGAGTTTGCAATGTTTTCCAGCAGGGGGCACATCTTCCAATGCAAATAGCAGCTTTGTCTGTGCTGGAGATTACACTGGTGACTGCAATTTGAGTGAATCCCTAGGGTGGATAAGACCTGCTAGCAGAATTTGGCCCAATGGATTATTTGCCTCAGTAGGGAATCCTGCTTAGGATTGATGGTCTTTACTCTGTCAACATCGTCTTGCTGTTTTGTGTGTCTCCCCATTTTGCCCTCAGTTATTCAGATACTTAGGATGACTTAGTGTTTTTATTACCCTGGTGCCTAAAAACCCTAGTTAAGGGATGTGGCCCTATTGTGCAAGATTAGGGTTACCAGATGGGTTTAAAAAAAAAAATACCGGACACACGTGATCTCAGAACGGCCAGGAGGGGAGAGGGGCTGGCCAGAGGAGATTTGGGGACTGGCTGGCAGGAAGCAGGGCTGGCTGGGAGGGGTCAGGAGGAGCGGGCTGGCCATGGGAGATCGGGGAAGGAAATGGCCGGCGGGAAGCAGGGCTGACCGGGAGGGGGTTGGGGAGTGGGGCTGGCCAGGAGAGATCGGGGAGGGCCCGGCCGGCGGGAAGCAGGGCTGGCCTGGAGGAGGTTGGGGGGAGCGGGGCTGGCCAGGGGGGGAACTGGCCAGCGGGAAGCGGGGCTGGCCGGGAGGAGGTTGGGGGAAGCGGGGCTGGCTGGGGGGGAACCAGCTGGCAGGGAGCGGGGCTGACCCAGGCGCACGCAGTTCCCGGGGCGCTGCCTGTCCCGTGCACAGTCCCAGCAGGATGCACGGGCGAGTCCGGCCCTGGGGATTCCATCCTGCGCCACCCCCACTCCCTCCT
The DNA here is from genome assembly GCA_019425775.1 of Rafetus swinhoei. Lineage (NCBI taxonomy): Eukaryota > Metazoa > Chordata > Testudines > Trionychidae > Rafetus > Rafetus swinhoei. The sequence goes on along the minus strand of CM033431.1, from coordinate 9,842,411 downwards.
ACTGTGTAGATGCATACTGCCTGGTTGGTAGACACGCTCACGCAGTGTGAGCATGTCTACCAGCCAGGCAGTACGCAACTACGTACTGATACTCCTGATAATAAAACTTACTTAATTTGTTTCCCGGACAGAAAGCTCAAATACCGCACTGTCCGGTTCAAAACCAGACACCTGGCAACCCTATGCAAGATGCAGTACAAGAAAACAAAAAACCCGAGTTCATATGTGCTGCAATTATGACTACTTACCATATCCCCAGCACTGAATGATAGAGTGGTTATGATGACTGTCCTTGTCCTCACTGGAGATTAAACCTCAGGCTTATAGAGCCCTGGGTGTGAGTCTCTAGGGCAGGGTTTTTCAAACTTTGGAATGCAGCTTGAAAGGGTAAGCTGCTAGCTGGCTACGAGACACTTGGTTTACCTGAGCGGACACAGGTACAGCCACTGGGAACTCCAAGTGGCTGTGGTTTGGCATTCCTGGGGAATGAGAGCTGCAGGAAGTGGTGGTCCAGCCCGCACCGCTTCCCACAGCTCCCATTGGCCGGGAACGCTGTACCGTGGCCATTGGGAACTGCAAGCAGCCTTGCCTACGGACGCTCAGATGAAAAAACATCTCGCAGCCAACTAGCAGTTTACCCTTACGTGCTATGACCCAAAGTTTGAAAACCCATCCTCTAGAGCAGGGGCTCCCAAACTTTTTTGACACGGGGACCAGTAAATCCATTCACGAGCTTTTGGAGGACTGGTAACAGTCATTTGCATATTCATTAAGCAAATTATGAATATTCAACTAAGTTGTTTCTGGTCCTCCCAAAGCTCCCAGTGCCAGCATTAGCAAAGCTTTTGATACAGTCACCCACAATATTCTTTCCAGCAAGTTATGGGAATATGGATTGGATAAATGGACTGTAAGATGGATAGAAAGCTGGCTAGATCAGGGGTTTCCCAAACTTTTTACTTTAGTTGGAACCCGTTTTTTTTTTTTCAGTACTGTTTTTTGCAGCCCAAAAATATAAACGCATATAAAAAAAGAATTAAAAATGAATAAATTTTCAGTGTTTCACCCAGGCTTGGGGGACCTGGCGCCGCATGGGCACTCCAGGAGGCGGGAGCAGGAGCAGATTGGGGGTAGGGTATCTGGCTAGGAGGGAGGGTGCAAGGATGGGTAGGGTTGCCAGGTGTCCAGTTTTGTGCCGGACAGTCCGGTATTTGAGGCTTCTGTCCGGGGAAACAAATTGAGAAAATACCAGACATATAAAATGTCCGGTATTTTCTAATTAGGTAAGTTTTATTATTATTAGGTGTATCAGTCCTTAGCTGCGAACTGCCTGGCTGGTAGATGTGCTCAGGTTGCGTGAGTGTGTCTACCAGCCAGGCAGTTGACAACTACTCGAGGGAGGGTATGGCGGGGGGGGGCCGGGAAATGGAATCCCCGGGGCCAGACTCGCTCATGTGCCCGGGTCTGCATGTGCCCGGGTCAGTCCCGCTCTTCTTCCCCCTTTCTCCTCCCAATTTCTCCCCAGTCCAGCCCTGCTGCCCCTGTCCAGCCCTGCTTCCGGTGGCCGGTTCCCCACCAATCTCCCCCGGTCAGCCCCGCTGCCCCCATCCAGCCCTGCTTCCGGCAGCTGGTTCTCCCATCCTCCTCCTCCTCCTGATCTCCCCTGGTCAGCTCCCCCACCCCTCGTTCAGCCCTGGTTCCACCGCCCACCCTCCCCAATCTCCGTGGGACAGCCCCGCTGCCCCCCAACCCTGCTTCTGCCGCCCGCCCACCTGCCCGGATCTCCGCCGGACAGCCCCACTACCCCTAACTCTGCTTCCGCCGGCCGCCTGCCCGCCAGCCCCGATCTTCGCAGGACAGCCCCGCTGCCGCAACCCTGCTTCCGCTGGCCGCCCGCCCCCTCTTCCCCCCATTTCCGCAGGACAGCCCCGATCTTCGCGGGACAGCCCCTGCTGCCCCCAACCCTGCTTCCCAGTGGCCATTTCCCCCCCCACACACACACCTCCTCCCAGCCCACCCTGCTCTTCTCCCCTCCCGGCAGCCATGCTGAGGCCCAGTATTTTTTTCTCCCGTGGCCCAGTAACAGGCCGCAGCCCATAGTTTGGGAAACGCTGCTCTAGAGCTCATGCTAAAGTCTGTTAGCTAGCGGCTTGTAGTTCATTCTCCATGGGTCAGGTGCAAATTGGACTATACAAAACACACCAAACAGTGAGCTACACAATGCCAAGGAAACTCACTAATGAGTTACACTATGAGGGTATGTCTACACTACAGCACTAATTCGAATTAGTTAATTCGAACTAAGCTAATTCGAACTAGTGCATCTAGACCTAAAAACTAATTCGAATTAGCGTTTTGCTAATTCGAACTAGCATGTCCACATTGTGTGGACCCTGAACCGAAGTTAAGGCTGGCCAGAACCAGTGCCAGCAGGGCATCAGGTTAGGACTTAGAGTATGAAGCTGCTGCCTCAGGCTAGCTGAGGGCTGTGCTTAAAGGGACCCAACCCCCACCCCGGACAGACAGTTCTCAGGGTTCCCCGCTTGCTTGTCTACCTCGATGAGGGACAGCAAAGCAGTCGTGTCTTGGAGTGCCCTGAGTGCCCACATTCGGCACATCACAGCACTCGTCCATCAGCCCGGCTGCACTTGCCGCAGGCTGCCATCCGGGGGGGGTCAATCGGGGGGCTGTCAGGATCCATGAGGCCCTGCAGGAGAGCTTCCACCCCGAGGAGCCCACAGAGCCACCCCAGTCCTCCCCATCGGGGGCTCGTGCCCCATTCCTCCCTCACCTCCTTCCACCTACCCCTCCCTAGCCCCCCTTCCTGATGTAAAAAATAAAGGACACGTGTGGTCAAAAATAGAAACTTTCTTTATTTAACAAAACTGGGGGTGGGGGTTGGGGGGATTAACCTCTGGGGAGACTGGGAAAAGGAGGTGGAAGAGGGGAAGAGAGACGGTGGGAGAGGGGAGGGGGAAACCTGGGAGGAGGGAGCTGGAAGGGGAAGCCAGGGGAAGAAGGAGGAGGAAGTATAAAACTATTGTACGCCATATCTTCAGTACTGTGTACAGATGTGGTCTCTCACCTCAAAAAGATATTTTGGCCTTGGAAAGGGTTCAAAAAGGGCAACTACAATGATTAGGGGTTTGGAACAGGTCCCATATGAAGAGAAGCTAAAGAGACTGGGACTTTTCAGCTTAGAAAAGAGGAGACTGAGGGGGGATATGATAGAGGTATATAAAATCATGAGTGGTGTGGAGAGGGTGCATAAAGAAAAGTTCTTCATTAGTTCCCATAATGTAAGGACTAGAGGACACCAAATGAAATGAATGGGTAGCAGGCTTCAAACTAATAAAGAAAGTTCTTCTTCACAAAGCAAATAGTCAACCTGTGGAACTCCTTGCCACAGGAGGCTGTGAAGGCTAGAACTATAACAGAGTTTAAAGAGAAGTTAGATAAAGTCATGGAGGTTGGGTCCATGGAGTGCTATTAGCCAGGGGGTAGGAACGGTATCCCTGGCCTCTGTTCGTGGAAGGCTGGAGATGGATGGCACGAGACAAATGGCTTGGTCATTGTCTTCAGTCCATGCCCTCCGGGGTACCTGGTGTTGGCCGCTGTCGACAGACAGGCTACTGGGCTAGATGGACCTTTAGTCTGACCCAATACGGCCGTTCTTATGTTCTAAGCTCAGGCTCAGGGTCGGGGGTCTCACTGGACCAACTTGATTTTCATGCAAACCTGCTCCTGGGTTCTCATGTGGCCTTTGGTGGCCAGGCTGGCAGCTATCCTGCCCTAGACGGCCACTTTCCTGTGCCTAGTACGGAGATTGTGGACCTGGATGAGGTCCACGATCTCCACACTAGACCAGGCGGGAGCCCGCCTCTTGCGGCCCCGGGCAGGCTCCTGGGAGCCGCCAGCCTGGTCCTGGGAAGAGGCGGAGGGGCTGGGTGGCAGCGGGTGGCTGGCTCATGCCGTGCCAGGTGCAGGGTCTGCTGGCTGGGTGCTGGCAGGCTTGCACCTGGCACGGACACCGTAGCCAGACCGTGGCCCTTTAAGGGCTCTGGGGCCGGGAGGGGGGCAGAAGAGTTTCCTGGCTTGGCCCAGTGGCCACCAGGGCAAGCTGGGAAGGGCTAGCCTCCAACTAGTTCGAATTAAGTGGCTACACAGCTCTTAATCGAACTACTTAATTCGAACTAGGTGTTAGTCCTCGTAGAATGAGGTTTACCTAGTTCGAATTACCCGCCAGTTCGAATTAAGTTCGAACTAGCGGTTTGTATGTGTAGCGCCTATGAAAGTTAATTTGAACTAACGGCTGTTAGTTCAAATTAACTTTGTAGTGTAGACACACCCTGAGAGAGTTCACAGCTGTAGACAACTGAATACCTGTTATGTAAGAAAAAGCAAGCAAATGTTATACTTGCCAATAGAGCTTCTCCATCCAAGAGCAAGCTGGGAATACAGGGCATACATTTTCTGCAAAGTATGTATTATTATTAACATGCTTTCCTTGGCTTTCAACTGCTGTTGAGAAATCCAAGACTGACTCCAGATGATGAATGTCTTTGCCTTGACTTAACTATTTGACTGGGAGCATTTTGTTCCAGGAAGTTTACTATTTGTTAATAGCATGCCTATGACGTTAATTCGTAGTAAAGCACCACATTTGAATCCTCTATTTTGTTTCATCTCTCATTTGTTTCATTTCAGGAAGTACTATTTTGCAACCCTAATCCACTTACAATTAAAATAAATTGGTGACCAAAATATTTCTGGGATGAAATGAGACTACAGTGCTGGCTTCCCTACATAAAAAGCCATATTTTAGGTCAATTATGGAGGAAGAATGATTTTGCCATCAGAGGATAGATTTAGGTGTCAAAGAAAGGGGGTTCTGTTCTCGACTTCTTATTATAATCCCTAGAGGCCCCAATGAAGGATCAGGCTCCTTTATGTTTGGTACTAAAAACACATACAAGTCTGAAGGCTGTCCATGCCTTAAAGAGCCTGCTGCTGTCATTGACTTTGATGTGTGATGTTAGGGCCTGATTTTTTCGAAGGTGTTCAACACCTGCAGCTCCCTTACGATATGTCTACACTGGGGATGTAATAGTGTAGTCGATTAACTGATAAGCAAAAGCTTATAGGTGAATGATATAGACTACTTGCATTCCTCCCCCGACTCCTCGCTAGTAATTTTTTTTTATCAGGCTGGTCAGCAGCCCGGCTAAGTCCTGGCTCGCGCTAGATCCAGGCCCTACCCCCCGCTGTTGCTCTGCATTTAAAGTGTATTAGGAGCAAGGTGGGCAGGCAGCCTGGCTCGGTTCCAGCTCTCTCCAGATCTGGGAACTCAGTTCCACCCTCCCAGACAGGGACTGCTGCCACCTCATGTTGCTGCCTCTATCAGAGGCAACAGCGTGGGGCAAAAGGTAGCTGGTATATGAGGGAAGCTGGTTTTTAAATGGAGGCAGCAGCACACATTGGCAGGCGGCTCCTCTGGAGTGGAGCTGGAGTGCACTGGCTGCTGCTCCACCCTCAGGGACTAGAGAATAGTTGAGCAGCCAATAAGAATTCATGAGGCTAATTGACTATTCAGTTAACGGATATTTAACATCCCTAGTCTATACTATGGAATAAGGTTGAGTTAAGATATGTTAATTGTGTAGCTGAAGTCGAAGTACCTTAACTTGACTTTTGGCGCTATCCACACTGCAGGAAGTCTAAGGAGAACACTCTCCCTTGCACTTCCCTTACTCCTCATAGAAGCGGGACTACCAGTGTCGACCGGAGTGCCCCTCTCAGTTTGAATTAGCATGTCTTCACTAGACCTGCTAATTTGAAGCCTGGAAGATTGATAGTGTAGACATACCCTTAGATTGCAGTTAGGATTTTGGGACTCTGGTTTTCAGACTCAGGATCTTTCTGCCAGACTCTCAAGATCTTTCTCCACATCTGTAAAATTAAGATGATATTGCCACCCTTCTGCAATGTCACAGGTGTGTTTTTTGTGAAGCTTAATTCATTAACGTTTATGAAGTTCTACTTCATACCATGATACTGAGCTCTGTGTATATATATTTTCCTTTTTACTCTTTCATCTAGGAAAAAAGTTGGGCTGAGGGTTTTTTTGGTTTTTGTTTTTGTTTTTTTTTTCTATCATGGAAGTATCTCTGCAATTCAGCTTTTCTTGATCTTGGTGTCCTTTGCGCCTGATTCTGCAGTGCCTTGCCCTTGGTGGAATCACCTACATCTCTGCAAAATGGATCTAAAGAGCTTCAGGTGTTCTTTGCTGATTTACTACAGTTGAGGATAAGGCCCACTGGCTTCAAAGGAGCAACAGCAACTTACACCATCTGGGCACTTAGTATGTTTGCTGTGATGGCGGTATGCTGATTTACACCATCTAGGAATATGGTGCTTTAACATAAGAGTAATGCAAGGCATCTACTCATCAGTTTGAACTAAGGATGTTAGATACCGTGTAATTGAATAGTCGCATAACCGCATTAAATTTTTAGCAGTTACATGACTATTAGATAGTCCCCGGGGGCAGGGCCAGCAGCCAGTATACTCCTGACCCCACTCCCAGGGAGCCCTCTGCCACCCCACACTTTTGTCTCTGTATCAGAGGCAGCAGCATGGGGTGGCAGGTGGGAGTAGATCCCACGAGGGGAGCCAGTTTAAAAACCAGCTTCCCGCACAGACCAGTTCCCAACTGCTGCCCTATGCTGCTGCTTCTGATACAGAGGCAGTAGCATGTGGTAGCATCAGCCTCTGCCCACGGGTAAGGGGGGGTTGTGTCCAAGATCCCTGCAGACAGAGGCTGCTCCATGGCAGCAGTCCTTGCCTATGGGGAGCTCAGACCTGCACAGACAGGGACTGTTGTTGTGGAGCAGCCTCTATCCGTGGTGAGCCCAGACTGCTGCAGACAGAGGCTGCTTTGTGGCAGCCTTCCTTGCCCCTCTCCCCCGTGTTGCTGCTTCTGATAGGCAGCAGCACGGGGGGCGGGGCAGGTGGCACTGTGGAGCTGGTGCTGGGGGGAACCAGCTTTTAAACCAGCTCCCCCCAGCACTGGCTCCTACCTGCCTCTACCCTCCAACCCCCTGCTGCCTCTGTAGGAGGCAACAAAGGGGGGCAGGCAGGTCCATGGAGCTGGCACGTATGGGGAGCCTGCTTAAAAGCTGACTCCCTGAACATATTGACTCCCATCTGCCCTCCTCACCCTCTGCACTGCTGCCTTTCTATCAGAGGCAGTGAGGTGGGGCAGATCTGGTGCTCCTGGGGGACCAGCTTTTAAGCCAGCTCCTCATGGGCACTAGCTTCCACTCCTCCCCTGCTCCTAGCTGCCTCTGATACAGAGGCAGCAGGGAGGGGGAGAGTGCATGTAGTGGACAAGATTAACTGATAAGCCCAGGTGTAGTGGTTAATCGTGTAGTCATCGACATGTGGACATCCCTAGTTTGAACCACTAAGATCCAGTAAAACACCAGGGGTATGTCTAGACTACATGGTTCTGTCACCAGAGCCATGTAGATTACTTTACTAGACATACCCAAATGAAGCGGCGATTTAAATAATCGCCGCTTCATTTAAATTAAAATGGCTGCCGTGCTGAGCTGATCAGCTGTTTGTCGGCTCAGCGCGCTAGTCTGGATGCTCCGCGGTCGACATCAAAGGCATTTGTCGACCGCCCCGGTAAACCTCATCCCACGAGGCATAACGGGGCGGTCGACAAATGCCTTTGATGTCGATCATGAGCGCCCAGACTAGCGCTGAGTCAACAAATAGCTGATCGCTCAGCGCGGCAGCCATTTTAATTTAAATGAAGCGGCGATTATTTAAATTGCCACTTCATTTGGGTATGTCTAGTAAAGTAATCTACATGGCTCTGGTGACAGAACCATGTAGTCTAGACATACCCCGGGGTTAGAATATGTTAATAGTCCTTGGGCCATTCTGCTACCTTGGCGTGGCACTTGCTTACATCAGGTCTTAATTTGGCTCCTTGACTTCAATGCATTGAACCAGCATAATAAAGAGAGAATTTGGCCTATCTTAGAGACAGTAAAGTAATTAGAATAGTCCATAATATCAACAGCTGACGATTACTTGCATTTCCCTATTTAAAATGAGTAAATGGTGATTGGAACCTAGTAATTTAAGAGGAATCTGTTCAATTCTGTCATTCCACCAGCTTTAAGAATACTTCACACACACATATAAAAACATTACAACAGTTTAAATATAAAAAAATGGCTTAAGTGCAGGTTTCACTGAAGTTTCATTAGCCTGCCAGTTGAGAAGAATAGAGTCAGCAGAATGGATGGTGTAATGATCATATCCTATGTACACACCTGCACACCCGTACAAAGCTGGCAGGTTTAATATCCAATCACTGACAATGCCCATTTAAAATCATCCTCATTCCAGTATCTACTTGTATTTCTTATTGGGCTCTCTCTTCTTTCCTCTGAGTGACCTGTTTTGTGAAACCAGACATACCGGTTTATCCACGCATTTCTAGTGTGGTGACATAGTAAATAATGAGAGAACAATCCAACAGGGACTTGAATGGCCTGTTGGCCCAGTAGCACAAATAACTTAAGTCTACACTTAAAACATTAAAGAGCTGCCCTTTAAGCACTGAAGTGAAAGTGTGGCTAGGTAAATGACCTAAACCAGCAGCAGAGCTCCCAGCGCTGGGAGGCTGGTATTGATTGCCTTGGCTACTTGGATCACAGCAGCCCCCACTGTAGACTTCTCTCCAAATTGATTCACAACTGACCAGTAGTTGTCGGGTGTTGCAAGCTTTCTCAGGGCAATTGGGACATAGAATCCTAGGGCTGGAAGAGACTTCAGGAGGTTATCCAGTCCAGCCCCCTGCCCAAAACAGGACCAACCCCAACTAAATCATCCCAGCCAGGGCTTTGTCAACTATTAGGGATGAATCATATTCCTCAGTGACATGACTATAGAGGTGGAAGTTCCTAATACTGACCTGGCTTTAGGCATGGGAAAGCAAGTTTTAATATCTGCATGTGCATGAAGACACACATCCAGAGTGAATCTGATTCTCTGCTGCCTCACACTTTGAGTTGCCATTCACACCGATGCAAGATGTTCCCATGTCAGAATGGTCATGTTTTACATGTGTAACTGCCAACAGGCAGACTTGAACCTGGGACCTCTAGAGCTTCTCCATGGTTAGAGCAGGGCACCAGAACCAATGTTCCACTGTGTCCAGGGGCTTGATTGGCATCTGTTTCCATTTTGCAGAATATGAGGGCTTGCCTGTACAGCATACCCATGGGACCCCAAGACTGAGGAGATCTTGGAGATTCCTCCTCATTGTCCTCTTTCTAGCATGTTGTGCTTGTGGTCTCAAAATACTGCATCATTAGGCACACCAAGGTAGACAACAACATTATAATGGTTTGATGCACATCAGGATCTACGAGGGAGACTATACTCATGCTGCTATGGCATCTGCGTGGACAATCAAGGCCAAAAAGGGCACGAAAAGACTGTTTCCTGTTGATCTCAAGCAAGGAGTGAGTGAGTAGACAAGCGCATTAGGGAATGCTTGTGACATAAACCCATAACCACCCTGTCAGGGCTGTTCCCTACTCTGGCACACTGAGTGCAATAGATGGGGGCCCACAAAGACTTTAAATATACCTTGCTACTGCAGGCACTGGTTACAAAAGCTTCCCCCAGAATCATAAAGGCACAGAGTTTGGGGGTGGAGGGTAGCTGCCACAATCAAGTGGTGTGGTTGGGGTGGTTTTTTTTTTTTTTTTTTTTGTATCCCTAAAAACCAGGATGAACACTTCAATTCATCCCCAGGGGTACCCCAAGCTCTTTTGTCCCAATAGAGCTTGAAAAAAGGAGAGAGGAAAACCAAGCTGTAGTCTCTAGTAGCTGACCTCTCAGTCTGAGGCATGCAGACATACATACCTCCTGTACCTTGCAGGACACAAGAATCAAATCATTACCTTCAAAAAAGTGTTTTTATTACAAAACAAAAGATATTCTTGATAAAGCATACTTGGTTGCTAGATGTTACAGAGCAACTAAAGAAAACAAATTAAAACACAGAGAAAATCTCTGGGAAGAATGCTTAGATGATAAATGGGGAGGCGGGGCATAGATTCACACACAACAGTTTAAACCAAACCACAAAATAAAGAAAATACCCTGATCACGACTAGATTCACTTTTTCCCTTTACTTAGTCCCAATCTTTTCTTGGTTCAATCCACTTCCGTGCCCCAAATTCCTTGGAGGCGTGGTGGTCCTGCCTGGGTTTAAATCATTCTGTGTCTCTCATCTCCTGGTTTAACTCTCCATCTCAAAGAAAGCAAGCAAGGTACCTTATACAATTCAGATTTCAGCACTATATTCCTATTGAATAGGAATAGGCTTCCTGCCAACCTCCTTGCTAGCTACCTGAGTTTAACCCCTTAATCACTGGGTGCTGGCCAGCTCTCCTCCTATCCACTACATACCCACAACACAGTTTTAGTTCCAAGGTGCATGAGAAGCATAACCCAGAATATAAAGCAGCACAGGCACTGTGGGATAGCTACCCACAGTGTATTGCTCTCAAAGTTGACAGCAGTCTCCCTGTTGGGGAAATGCTAGTTTGAACTACATTGAATTCTTGCACACAGTGGGAACACGGACCTTTGACTATACAAAACTGGGTGACCAGACGTTGGCCTTAATAGATTCAACCTTGTTTCATAGTGTACATGTGGCCTTAGTGCAACTTGTAGTAGTTTCTATGTTATGGCCATCTCTTCCCTGGGAGGTAAACTAAATTCAAAACTCATTTTACCCAGCTACCAAAAGGTTTCTCCTTTTGGCTGCTGTGGATCTGGGCTGGATTTGAGCCAGAAAACTAAGGATAAATTCATATAGGATGTCTCTCATGTGACTTCAGGGATAGATTTCTATAGCGAGTTCTTAAACCCTGAGAAATCCAGCCCCTCAGTCACTAACCTTTTAAATATTGCTTAAGGTTTGGGGTTCAATTTTGGGGCTCTGAAGGGACCTGGAGATCAGCTGACCCCATGAGATTTCTAGCATTTGGGCCAAAAATCTAATTTATATGAGATGGTTACACTAATCCCCGACCCTTGTCCTGACTAAGTGTTGGACCAAAATCCTGTGCATCAAGGATGTTCATCATTGGCCTTTGTTTAGAGTAGGGATGTTAAAATGTGTTGGTTTTTTTGGGGGGAGCGGGGCAAACATGTAACCACTGAAAATTTCCTTGCGGTTACACGCAAGGCCCAAATTTTCAAGGCAAAGGTTAACCGATGAGCCCAGGCTCATCGATTAACTGTTTAAACATGTACACTGTCACATCCCTAGTCTAAAGTACATATTAGAAAGTGTCAGGTAACATATGTTAACAACCTAGTGTGGACAGGACAGTTCCTTTTGACACCTTCCAAATCCTCATCTAGGCAAGGCAGATGTATAATATGAAGGGATAATACCAATCATCTTCACTTAATCTGCAGAAAATGGTGCAAACAGAAGAATGTTTTCAAAAATGGCCTCAGAACCTAATTTGAGCTCCATTCTTCTTTTGCCCATAAAAGCCTCAAATTTTATCCCTGTTTATCCATGCACAAAATATATAGCCCAAGTACAAATGATTGAGGGATCACTCTTATTCCCAGCTTTTTGCAGCTAATTTAAACCTGCTGTGTGAATTAACACATTCTTTCATTAGCTACAGTTCCCCAAAGCACCAGGGAAATTTTGTGATTTTAATTACTTTTTGCATTAAGCAAAGCAACAGAGTCTTTAATGATTATATTCCATATTATTCAAGTAATTTTTTTTATGTTCCTCTCTTTAGAATGGGGTACATAGATCCTAAAATTGAAGTAGGCTAATACATTTTCAGGCTTGCTCCATCAGAGGTGTCTTGATCTTGTATCAAAAAAATGTTGCTGACATGATTATATTTCCCGAGGGATGTCAGACAATGGAGTACATATTTAAGCACAGTTTGAACTTTTGGTAGTCTGGGGGTTGCCTTGTGCTATTTTGGGGTTGTTTGCTAGCATTCCTTTTAATCCTTGTCTCATATTGTTTATATAGAAACTTGAAGTGTTCCGTTAGCTTTGTCACATCCTGGGTGGTTAAAGAGTATAGAAATCTTAAATATAACCAACTGAACATTTATATGGCTGCAGGCGTTGATGAAAACAGTAGGAAAATGCAGTTAGCAAAAGTAAACTGCCCAGCAGACTTTTAAAGCGAATTAAAGGAAAGGAGCAATCCTTGAGCATTTCTTTAGTTTGCTTTGGTATTTCTATAGCTGCATATATTCTAAGCATCTTAGGGCCTGATTCTTATTTATATTAAGCCCTCTGCACATAGTGTAAAGCAACCTAGTGTTCTTGTCTACATGGAGAAAACTCCCAGCAGAGCTATAGTGGGATAGCTAGCTGTTCCTCTACTGGTATAAATCTTCAATGCAGACATCCTATTCCAGAGTAAAATTGTTTTTATTCTGTAATACTTACTCCACTTTTGAGTGATCAGCATCACTTTCATTCTGGAATAGCATGTCCACACTGGACAGCAATATAACTGTAGTACAAGAGCTATTTTAGTATAGCTATGCTTGGAAATTTCCTCACGTTGACAAGTCCTTAGTGTTAATGTTTGTAAATTGGCCCAATTTTTTAACACCAACCTAACGGGGAAGGTAAGTTTTTACAGATGGTGAAACTGAGACATAGAGGAAGGTCACAGAGCATGTCTGTTAGTAACCCATCTGGCAAGCCAGAGGTTCCAATTGTACCAGTTTAAAGCCCTTCTGTCCTACACTGTCTGTCTGAATCATTAGATAATATTTCCTCCCCACTTGTAAGAACTAGGTATTTTTCTCTGCAGTTGTGCACATGAAGTGAGCCCATGTCTGCTATCTTCTATTCCATTACTTTTTTAAAAAAAATTTTATACCCCACCTTTCTATTTAAAATATTTGAGGTGGCTTACAAAATTTTAAAACACTATATATAAAAAAGTAGAATAAAAGACCCCAAGGGGGGGCATAAAACCATCAAGAGGCAGGCCCCCCCTCCACACACACACAGAATCTCAAGCACCAATAAAAGCACAGGTGAAAAGGATAGCTTTAGTTTGGCAGCAAAACAAGCCTATCTTGGCAACCTTAAGGGCTGTCGAAGTTGATGTTGGGTACTTCTGATTTCACAAGGAGTAATGCAATTCCAGACTCTGCCTGGTTGAATTTACAGTAGCATAGACCCAGCATAGCGAAAGTTGAGGTTCTTGGCCTCTGGGAGGCATCCCACAGTGACCAGCTGTTACCAGAACTTGCGCTTCTACTGCTCGCCAGGGGTAAGTCTACATTGCATTCCTCTTTCGAGAGAGGAATGCAAATGCAGATGAACGAAACTGCAAATGAAGCACAGATTTGAATTTCCCGTGCTTCATTTGCATAATCGCGTCCGGGAGCTGTTTTGAAATACCCTGTTTCGAAAAAAGAAACGCAGTCTAGACGTGTTTATTTCAAAAGAAAACCCTTCTTTCTAAATTACCCTTAAACCTCATTTTATAAGGAGTATAAACTCAAAAGAGGAATGTAATGTAGACATACCCCAGGTGAACAGGAAAAGCCCCAGGACAGTTTGAATTTCATTTCCTGTGTGGCCAGTGTTGAGAGTGCACCTCTGAGCAGACAGCCCCCCTGAGCAACACACATGGCCATGACTTGCATAAGTCCAAGTCCCATGAGCTCCAGTTCCCTGGGGTGCAAAAGAGCACCAACATGGAGTGTGCAGGAGATCTTGGACCTCGTCAAGGCATAGGGAGAGGAATCCATTCTCTCAGAGCTCTGAAACAGCAAAAGAAATGCTGAAAGATAGCAAAGTGCAAGGTAGAGAAAGGATACTCCTGGGACACCCAGCAATGCCGAGTTAACTTAAAGGAGCTGAGGCAGTCCTATCACAAAACAAAGGAGGCAAACAGACAGTCCGGGGCATCGCCGTAAACGTGCTACTTCTGTGACCAGCTGCATGCGATCCTAGTGTGGGGGACACCCAACCAGCTTCCCAAGCCATAGAGTGGGGTCCACCCGAAGACACTCTTGGCAGCAGCGTGGAGGACAGCATGGTGGGGGGTGGGAGAAGGAGAATGGCCAGCCGGTGAGCAGTAAGATCCAAGAGCTCTTCATCACTTTGTGGCAATCCCTCCTCCCAGGATGTTTCACAGTCGAGCACTGAGACAGTTGAGCACCAGGAAGTGGACTTCTGGTAAGTTCACAATTTTTTTTTCTTCCTATAAGCAAGTTAAGGCAGTTGGGTGCGATGTGCAGTGTGCTCTGTGCCTACACAGCATGGTGGGCCTGCAACAACTTGTTAACGTGTCTGGAGCTGGAGCTGGAATCCTCCCTGCACATGTCCATGAAGCTCTCGGATGGGAACTCTTTGATCCTTCTCACAAGGTTTCTGGGGAGGCCAGCCTTATTCTGTCCTCCACAGTAGGATGCCTTCCCATGCCAAGCCATCAGTAAGTGGTCTGATAGCATTGCAGTATAAAACCCAGGCTTCTGGCCACATTGTCAGCATCTGCTCTCTCTTCCCTCTGTGATTTGGAGAAGACTGATCTCTTACATGGCAACCTGGATGAAAGAGGAGAAGCTATTAGCAGCTGCCTCTGCTGCTCCCATGGCTTCAGCCTCTGGCACCCACTCACCTTCCCACTCACAGCCTGCACCACTGGACTCTGTCCACCCAGTCCTACCCACAAGCTTCTGTGGGATGGGAAAATAGCATGATCCTGGGAAGCTGCATGTACCAGACACAGAGGGAAGCCACCCTGCCCCACCAGCCTGATCGGACCTCATCTCTTCCCTACCCTCCCACTGGATCCTGCCCTAGTAGGCCCCTTTGCCTGCCTGCCTGCCTCCAAACTGCATGAGTACAGATGCTCCCCTGAGAACTTTATGTACCTGCTTTAAAGCAAAACTTGGACCTTGCAAAGAACACATCTCCATTGCCTTTACAGGGACCTTCGCTGTATGTTAACAGATTAGGGTTAGATTTAACACCATGTCTGTCCTGTAATGTGTGCCCTTGTAACTTCTTGTTACAGCAGGCAGCTTGCTGCATGCTCCACCAGCTGTTTATCTTGCACAGATCAGCAGGTGAAAACTGACAAGGGAGCAAATCGAGTGGAGGAATATGTTCCTGGAGGAGAGGGTGGTGGAGAGGCAGGACAGGAAAGCGTACAGGGAAGTGCAAGCGAGGCAACAAGAGAAAATTGGTCTCCCTGATGGCAGTGATGGAGCTCCTGGTGCTATGCCTGGAGAAGAACCCCTCCCTCAGAATTCCCTCCACGCCATGCAAAATAACTTTCCCTCCTACCATAGTTCCATAGCCTCCACCCCCAAGGGGCACCAGGACACAGGGCAGGAGGGGGTGAACTCAAGGGCAGCCTCATGCTCAACCTCCAGGGTCTTGGGAGGCAAAAGGCTGTCCTTCTCACATTTGAGTTCTCCCCTTCCCCACACTTTGGGTTCCCAACATGGACATCTTTTCTTTCCCTACTATCTTCCCTAAATAAAAACACATGATCTCTGAACAACAGTCTTTTTATTACTTGTACTACAGTGGTGGGGTGGTGAGATTACAGGTAAACACACTGAATGCAGGGGCACTTCATTGAGAGCAATGTACATGACTCTCAAAACTGGCTGTCATAAAACTTTACTTTCAAAGCTATTCTGATTTGCATTGCCCTACACTGTGCTCTCCTTACTGCTCTGGTGGCTGGCTGCTCAAAATCTCTGGCTAGGCTCTCTGCCTCAGCCCCCTACCTTGCTAGATTACTTCTCCTTTGCTTTTGCAAAGATTGTGAAGCATACAACAGGCTGCCACCACAGAGGGAATGTTGTGCTCACTGAGGTCTAACCTAGTCAGTAGACTTGTAAACCTTCCCTTTAAACACCCAAAAGTACATTCAACCAACATTCTGCACTTGCTTAGCTTTTAGTTGGACTGCTCTTTACTGGGGTCCAGGCTACCCATGTACAGCTTCATGAGCCATGGGAGCAAGGGATAAGCTGGGTTGCCAAGGATCACTATTGGCATTTCTAACTCTCCAATTTTAATTTTTCTGGTCTGGGGGGGGAAAAAAAAGTCACAATGTGCATCTTTCTCAAGAGGCAGGAGTTCCTAAAGATGCACGCATCATGCACTTTTCCCAACCATTCTGTGTTGATATCAGTTAAATGGCCCTTGTGATCCACCAGCGCCTGCACCACCAGCGAGAAGTACCTCCTGTGGTTTATGTACTCGTTGGCAAGATGGTTGGGTGGTCAAGATGGAGATGTGCATTCAGTCTATTGCCCTACCACATTTAGGGAACCTCGTCATGGCAAAGCCATCCACTATGCTATCCACGTTTCCCAGAGTCACTATCCTCAACAGCAGAATGGTATTGATTGCCTTTGCTACTCAGATCACAACAGCACCCATTGTAGATTGTCCTACTCTGAACTGATTCCCAACTGACTAGTAGCTGTCTAGTGTTGCAAGTTTCCACAGGGCAATTGTCTCATGCTTCTCCCTGGTCAGAGCGAGTCTCATTTGGGTGTCTCTGTGCTTTAGGGCAGGGGATAGCCATCCTCAAAGTTCCAAGAAAGTGGCCATGCACATTTGGAAGTTCGGTAGCCACTGCTGATCATCCCATACCTGCAGCACTATGCGGTCCCCCTAGTCTGTGCTTGTCTCATGGCACCAGAACCAGCATTCCACTGTGTCAACAGGATCAAATGCCATCTGCGGTTCCATTTCGCTGAATGCAAGGCCTTGCCTGTATAGCGTACCCATGGCACTCTGAGACGGAAGAGATTCTTCCGCCTTCTCCTTCTCCTCCTCCTCTTCTTGGTGTGCCCTGCTTACCCTCTCAACATACTGCACCACTGGGTGCACCAAAGTAGACATCAACATCACAATGGTTTGATGCAAAACAGGATCTATGCTCACACTTCCTTGGCTTCTGCAGGGGAACCAGGGCCAAAAAGGGTGCAAGACTGTTTCCTGTTTATCTTAATCAAGGGGAAAGGGAGTAGACGAGTGCATTATGGGATGCTGATGACATAAACCGATAACCACTCACTGCACAGTTTTGGTCCCAGCGTGCATCATGAGCATAACATGAGCATCATGAGAATACAAAGCAGCGCAGGCACCATGAGAGAGCTACCCACAGTTCATTGTGCTCAAAGTAAATGGCAGTTTCCCCAACACGGGTACGTTACTTTGAACTACATTGACTTCTTTCCTGCAGTGAGGACACAGACCTTTGACTTTGGAAAATCGGGTGACCAGAAATTGATCATAATAGATTCAACCTCATCTTGTAGTCATCATGAAGATAGGGAGCTTGTATGGATCAGAGGTGCTGTCCATTTGCAGGCCCCGAGTCTGTTTAAACTCAGGATTTTTGGGAAAATAGCTTTTCTTTGTTCATTCCCTGGACAATCCACTGTGGACCAGTGCATACATACCTCTTTCCAGGGGATGGGATCACTCTGGAGCTGTTACTACCTGTCTGATCATCCCAGCTGTTGTTAGTTTGTGGAGCTCTGAGGTCTCTATGTGCATGGAGATTCACTCAGTAAGAGATTGCACTGAACCATTCCAGGCATTGGGCTGGAATGGCATCCTTGAAGCAGGCTTTTTGGTCCAGGATTTTTACAACCTCAGTCCTGTGGATCTGCCTGGCATCTAATCCCCCCAGTGCCCCCAATGCACAAGCATGAGTCCAAAGACTTAGGTCTCAATGATTGGCTAAAAGAGGTGAAGACCTCTGGTTTTGCCTCTGTCTTTAATAGCCAGGAAATACCCTAACCTTGGCATCCATTATTGCTATTGTAAATCCAACCAAATTTCTCCCTCTATTAGAGTGGAAGTATTTGAGGGCAGGTGTTGTCTATGGTATATATTTGTAGCGCACCTAACAAAATGCAGTCCTCATCTAGGACTAATCCCTCCTAAGCACTGCTGCAATACAAATTAATGTTTCTTAGCTCATTAAGACAGTGGTTGAACCACAAATAGAACAGGAGTCCTATCTCCTGTGTTACTGTTCTGACTACTCAGTCACATTTCCAGATGTTTTTTCCCCTTGATCTACTCCAAAGACTAGGGGGGAGTTGCCTGGCCAGAAGTATTTTAGAAACTGGACAGTAACTAGCATCACTTGAACCTCAGTTTTCTCTTTCACTTTTTTAATCACATAAACGTCTTCTAATGATTTTATATATCGCTCTTGTAACAAGATTACAGACTTGTTCGTTATTTAAACCTGTTTAGAGTATTCCTGACAAGTAAGTTCTAAATATTGTAGTTCACACATTGTATATAGCTTTTGTTTTGCCATTTATGACTGTTTTGCTCATTTTAAAAACTATTCATTGTCTAAATGGGCTGTATGAAAAAAAATCATGGCTAAAAGTATGCACCAAGGGATGTCTTCTGTAGACTTTGAACATCAGAATCAGAAAGAAAGTGAAAAAATAATTCAGTTTTATCTAGACTGAACCATTTTATAGGGGATTCACAAATGGAAAATTGGATTATTCCGCATGTACAAGTGGTGTTGGCCTCCCATGGCTGAAAAGCCGATCAATTGTGGGGGGGAGGGGAGGGGGGAGAAGGTAGTTGCTGTAAGGTAGTGCTTAGTCCAGGTCAATACAGTGAGACTTGTATGATGGTACTAGGCTACACAGGCTATTAACTGGACAACTAGAGAGAACTACATGGTCTATGAGGCAACCCCACCCTGCCTCTTCCACCCTTTCTCCCAAGCCCCATCTTTGTTTCACACCCACCCTGCCTCTTCCTGCCTCTTTTCTGTGTTTCCTGCCCCTGTTGCACCCCTTCCCCAAAGCCGCCTCCACTGAGTGACATGACCTGGGGAATAACTGGGAGGCTTGGCACGGAGCAGCACCAGGGGGTCACAAACGTCCCACTCACCACCGTGAATGGAGCTGCAGGAAGCAGAGCAATGTGGCTGGGAGATGGCGGCTGAGCAGAGCAGTCTGCTGTGTCGCTCAGCTTCCCATAACTGCTGCTATGAGTGAGGGGGGGCCCCCACCCCCTGCTGCTGCTGTCCCCCACTTGGCCCCCCCCAGGTAATCCCCAAGGCTGCAGTGGGCTGCGTTGACTAACATCAATATGGGGGACTGTCCTGTCCATAGGACATTGGGGGTGGCAGCAGTGGAGCCCCTCAAAGCACAGGGCCTGGGGCATTCCCCCCAAACTGTCCTATGGATGGGACAGCTGTGCTCTGAGGATATGTTTACACTGCAGTAAAACCCCTCTGGCTGCTGTCTTGGACTTGAGCTGTGGGGCTAAAAAATTGCAGTTTAGATATTTAGGTTCAGGCTGGAGCCTGGGTTCTGGGTTTCTTACCCCACCTCCTGGGGTACCAGGTGGAGCTGAGTGTCTACACTGCAATTTTACAGCCTGCAGTCCAAGCACTGTGAGCCCAATAGTAGCTAACATGGGCCAGCCATGAGTGGTTTTTTTTTTTTTTTTTTTTTTTTGCAGTGTGTGCAGCAGCCTCAGTAAAACAGACTCTTGCAGCCAGATCCTATTTCCCTACTACATTACAGGCACCATTGCAGCTACTGGTTGGAATTTTCTTTTCTGTTTCCCTAGTCTTCCTTCTGTCCTTATCGGATACTTTGATGCCATGATGGCAATACGTCCCCCAAAGGGGATGGTTCATAAATGCCCCTTGTTGCTTATTGTTCAATAAGAGTCTCTTCAGTAACTGCTTTCTTTGTATGAGTGGGATAGGGCCCTCAACTAAATTTCCTAAAGACCTGAGACTAGACTTCCCTTCCCTTTTTTTCCTTGTGTGTTTGGTCGAGTTAAAGACCTAACGAATTCTAAGATAGACACAGATAGGTAGGAGCAGAAAGAATCTACCCTGTGTATACGGTACAAAGTTCTTTTGGTTTTTCTTTCGTTACATCTTTACCCACTAGTCATGCTTGTTTAAGGCCTTACTTGATCAGAAGGAAGTTGAGAAACTTCACCCTAGAGTTAAGAATTTGAAATGAACAAATTATCTTGACATATTTAGCCTCTCTTCTGTTTGATGGATATCCACCAAAATCATCATTTAGTCAAATGTAGACAAATATTTATTTGAATTTTTTAATCTTTGGATCAATGTGAGATATTCAGTGTGTTACTTAAGGTGGATAAAGGTATTGTTATTACAGGCATTGGGAATACAAATATATTCTGATTCAGTGCATTCTGGCCTGCCTGGATTTGAAATGTGCTTTCTGCAAATATGCTAGAGAGCCTCTATCGCTACAGTGTTCTCAGGAAGTCAGCATTAAAGGGGCAGGAGAATGGCCCATGATTGTTCAGATAAGAAACTCAATTAAATATTTGCAGGATGTTTTAGCTTTATTTACCACACAGGGTTAACCCACTCCTAACAAATATGCTGGGAGCCTTTCCTGCTGGAATGTAGTACCATCCTAGATCTCTTCCTGAGAAGTACCCCAGCTGCTCTCTCTAAAAGCCTATCCCTGTAAAGGAAAGAAGTTTTATTCCAGATCTGATTAATTGTTAGAAGTGACCTCAGAAATATTCTTACCTTTTCCAACACAGCCCTATAATGGCAGTGAATACTTTAAGCTTTGGGTTTTCCCAGTCTGGATAGTCAGCAGTGTCAAATCTCTGGGACATTCATAATTGACTTTAAAGTAGCTGTCTAATTCTTTCCTGCTTTCAGACAGATAGTGCTTAGGGGAATCTTTTGTGCTGCAGGGAGCAATACTGCGCTGGCCAGTGGGATGAGTTGATTGATTTGGTGCATCAGTCTGTTCCATTTCCGATTTTTCAAGGGTGGCAGGATTGTGAATTACAGAGTCCTGCATGGAGAGTGCTTTCCATGCACATGTTGCTCCTTGTCACAAGGTAAGGGGAAGAGGCTCAGCAGCCTTGATGCCACCATTCCCCACTCTTCCTCTCTGCTAGGCCATAATCTGTGCAGGGACATGGCAGGATATTGGCAAAACCAGAAGAAAGGATTGCCCATAATCTTCTCTCAAGCCCCATCAAGCTTGTCAGGAGGAAGGGTAGCTCTCTGGTTAGGGCAGTGGTCTGGGTTCTTGTCTCTGCACTGCTACAAGTTTTCTGTGTGACACTTGGTGTCTCTGTGGGTTAATTGCTTTTCTTTACCTCCCAGGTGACCTGTGATGGCAAATAATTTACCTGAATGCCTCAGTCTTTTACTATGATAATTAAGGTCCTAGAAGTACCTTTGATAGTCACAGAGTGATACAGTTCGGAGCCATGTTATTTTTTCCATGGATTTTCTTCTGCATTGCTAATTTGGAGTTGTGTTAGGGAGGAGTGTGTGTGAGGGTCATAGGGGGGCACTATGACCATAGGCAATACGTGTGAGGAGCCTCATATAACTAGATGTCGCATGAAGCATTATTTGTGAGCAGGCAGCCTTTGAAAGAAAGAAGCGGCTGAGAGAGCCTTTTCTGAATCTGATCACTGTTTATATGCACTGTGCATGTGACTTTTTTTCAGTGTTTTTAACTGCTTTAGCAGCAGAAAGGCTCAGGTCTGTTTCCTGTGCACTGGCTGAAGTAGATTCTGTAACAGCTACTTCAATGCCTCTCAAGACTGCTTTTGCTAGACAAAATTGCAGAAATAGCCACCAGCTTTGTTGCTGAGACAACTGGTTCTGAATGAAAAGCTGCATACTTTCCTCTGTGTTGGATTACTGCTGCATTTTCTACCATGTCAGGTAACTAGTGAAGGGGTGGGCAATAATCTTTGAAGAAGGGCAACTTTACAAATTTCGGAAGTGGCTGCAGGCTAGCGCGGAAGGAGTGGGGCCTTGGGCAGAAAGGGCGGGGTTGAGAGCTACCCTACCGGGAGCTTTGCTTGGCCACGGGTCCCTGCCCTCTGACTTCTGGCCAATGGAAGGGACCTGGAGCAGAGGGGAAGGTGCTGGGAGCTAGCCTCCTCCCACAGTTGTCTGGGGTGGAGGCCTAGAATTAACATAACACGGCTGGCAGCTCATGGTCCTGCTGCTAACCTGTTGCTGGGCAGTAGGGTTGCCAGGTGACCAGTTTTGATCCGGACAGTCCAGTATTTGAGCTTTCTGTTCGAGGAAACAAATTGAGAAAATATAAATGTCTGGTATCCTTAAATAAGATGTAATGTAGATTGTGATGTAATGTCAAGCGTGTCCAGTAGTTTGTTGAAACCATCTGGCAACCCTACTTGGCAGCCACCTGGCAGGCACAAGCCCTTTGAATAGAAGCAGTTGAAAGGGCTCGCGCCTCCCAGGCAGTTCCCAGACAAAGAGCCAGTGGGACCGAGAGCTGCGAGCCCTTTCAGTTGCTTCTGTTTAAAGTGCTTGTGCCTGCCCGATGGCTGCCAGGCAGCACAGCTGCCCAGCAAACACAAGCCCATTAATTAGAAGCAGTTGAAAGGGCTCGTGTGTCTCTGGCTCTAGCAACGTGCTAGTGGCACCGGAGCTACGAGCCCTTTTAACTGCTTCTATTTAAGGGGCTATTGTGTTCCCTGTGGCTGCCAGGCAACGCATTGCCCGACAGGCATGGGAAAGGTGTGAGCCCTTTAAATAGAAGCAATTAAAAGGGCTCGTGTGTCTCCGGATCCCATGCAACATGCTAGGGGATGGGGCCTGGCACTGCCTTGCCAGCTGGATTAAAGCCCTAGGCGAGCTGGATCCG
Organism: Rafetus swinhoei; assembly: GCA_019425775.1. Taxonomy (NCBI): domain Eukaryota; kingdom Metazoa; phylum Chordata; order Testudines; family Trionychidae; genus Rafetus; species Rafetus swinhoei. The sequence continues at coordinate 9,819,614 of CM033431.1, read as the reverse complement.
GCCTGCTGAGAGGCTTTTGCCCACCCCTGTCCTAGTGTATGTAATCTACATCAGTCCCACTGTTTGAAACCTTGCCATCTGGAATCTTTTACTTGATTTAGTGCAGTGTTTCTCAGACTGTGCTCCGTGGAGCCCCAGGGCTCCTCGAGACATCTCCATGGGCTCTGCGAAGTTGACAAACTGGAAACATCGATAGGTACAACACATACAATCAGTGGACCACTGGGGCTCTGCATAAATTTGTACGCATGTAAAGTCCTCCGGAGCCCAAAAAGTTTGAGAACCACTGACTTAGTGGAACAGTGTTTGTTTAATGGCCAAAGACCTGCTAGTGTAAATGCTCGGATGTAATGATGCAGGTGGTCAGACTAGAAAATCTAGTGGTTCCTTCTGGTCTTAAACTCCATGATTTCAGAAAGTTTACCAGTTATGGTGCCATTATTGTTTCTTTTTAATGTACAGCCACTCCCTTTGGAACGCTTGATTTTCATAGTAGGCAGTGTTGCAAAAATCAGCCACAAGTCAGCTTCTCATTCTAAGTGGGCAGCAAGGGCATTTTTATTTTTCTTCAGTGGATACTGTCTTTGCTTATGGGAGAAATATAGAAGAAAACAGTACACGTAGAGTTCACTGATCTTGAGAAGGTGTGATTTGGATATGTAGAGGATGTAGGCAGCAAAGAAACCCTGGGGGACAGGGCTTGCCATGCCCTGCCCTATCAATCACGTATGGACAAGGCCTTTGACAAGAAGGGAACTACAGGCTATGGTGAAGGGGGAGAGCATGATTGCCCTGAGTGGGGAAACTGCTGGAGTAACTCTGGAAAGCTCAGGGGATCTTGCATCCAGGAGACCTTCTTCCTAAAATTATGGGGAGTTCAGTAAACTACCAGTCTGAGAAAGATACAGTAAGTCTGACTCAGCAGCCCAGCTGCAGACCTTTCTCAAAACTCACTATGTAAGCAATGTATCCATGGCAGTACTGTTCCACTCCTCACCCCGAGAGGCCCTGAAAAGCAGGTATGACTGGGTGCAGTCACAGAAGACCCCTTGGAATTGTTCCCCGATGTACTGATCATGCCACTGGCACTCGCCTTCTTGCTCTCATGAGGAGCCTCATGACCCTGTTCTGCAGGGCAAGATCCTCTGTTTTCCCCCAAGCAAGGCACAAGGTTACCGCCTCTCTGAAGAGCAGTGCAAGCACTGAACAACTTCAGCTCTCGGCAAATGTAGTTCTAGGGCACAGCAGCCAGATACCAACCCCCAAGAGGAATCAACCCCCCCCCCAGATAAATATGTCTTTCTCTGTGTAAAAGTTTTGCACAAGGAAAGTTCATGAGGATGTTTGCCCTCTTCTATCAATGAATGAGATAATTGTCCCCAGGTAACAATTATTTAAACTGAGCCTGATAGTAAACAGTGTTTTTATTAAGTACAAACAGTAGGATTTATGTGGTTGCAAGTGAAAACAGACCAAAGCAAGTTATTAAATTAAAATGAAAAGAAAATGCATAGCTAGTTCTAATTCACTAAAAAACATATTGCAAACAGATTCTTATCCCAAAGAGCCGTTCTTGTTCTAGGCATAATCTTCAAGTCAAAGACAACATCTTTTATTTTGATCTGAGTCCCCAGCCCTCTTTGGAGTGTGTCATGTCAGCTAAAGACAAAGAACTGATAGCTTCTCCTTGCTTAAACAGATTCCTGCCCTGGGAAAAAGACTCTTATTCTACATTCCCCCTTCCATGGGAAAATACGTGGGTCAAAATGGAATCCTAGTACCAGGTAGTATGGTCACATGTCTTACTAGTCTAATCACCTTTAGACTTACAGGACAAACAAGGCTGTTTACAAGTCGCTAAGTTGATCACCAAGTCATTAAGGGTTCCCTGGACACCTGTAATGGCTCTCATAAGCATATTTAAAACTATAAACAGTCTTATACTTCACATTTCTAATGTCACATACAAGAATGATACATGCACCAAAATAGGCTATACAGATTTAGCACATTATAACATTAACATGAAGCATTTTCTCCAAAGCATCTCTGAGTTATGCATATTTATATTCATAAGACAATGTTCATAAAGCATGGGGGGGGGACTGTCACAGCGGGTCTCCATAAGTGGGTGGGCATTTAACTGTCCTTTTTGAGGCCTCCCCCCGAGAGAGACTTAAGAGAGCCTGCAAAGGGCAGAGCCCTCTTCCAGGTATTAAGGGACTGGAACTTGTGTTGGAGCCATCCATAGTAAATAATTGGGCATGGCCACATTCTCCCATCCTCTGATAGAAAAACTTCAGGGGACTCCTGAAGGTTTATGACCACTTTCTGAGAGAGGTAATCTGGTGTATGGGAATGAAACAGATGCCACAGAAGGTCATGTGGAGAAAATATACAGTTCATAGTAAGAGCTGGTATGCATCAGAGCTTGACACTAGGCGCCTTTTTGTTTATGTTGGTGCTTGAGGCTCTTACAGGAAACATCCAGAGTGGCACCCTGAGTGTGTTTATTGCCGATGGTGATGTGGTGCTCGTGGGAGAGACTAAAGAGGAAGTGGAAGAAAATTTAAAGAGGTGGAAGTACATACTTGAAATAAATTATGTGCAAATCCGAAGAAATAAAACTATGCTCTGTAGATTTGATGATACAGTCTCATTCTCTTTCTGCAGAATAACACTGGGAAGCCACCCACTATGAAAGGTACAGAAATTCAAATGCCTGGCTTTAATAGAGGAGGATAACAGTGAACTCAGTGACTAACTTATAATCAGAACAGGAAAGGCTTATACTGAATGGAGCGAAGTGAGTGCAGTGATAGGTATTCTCCCATTGCAGATCAAATTGAACAGTAAACTCTCCAAGATGGAAATTAGGTCTGCCGTGCAAGGGCCACAGGTATAAGAGGCAATGCCTTCCCAAACAGCCAGATATGGCCCAGCCCTCACACTTCCCCTACTTCAGCATGGCTCCTGAGCTTTAGTTGTACTGAGGCTGGGTCTGCTGGGGCAGTGTGCCCTCCCCGTGCTCCGGGCTGGGGCCTTGCACCCTCCCCATGCTCTGGGGCCAGTGAGGCTCTCGTAAGGGGCCGGAGGCTTGCCCCTGTGATTGGGGGAGAGGGGGACTTGGCTGTCATGCAGGGCATGGCCTCAGGCAGAAGGAGCAGGGCTGGGGGTGTACCTTCCCCAGTCCTACTTTCACCTACCTCCCATGCTACAGTGTTATATGTCTTTAAATGCTAGACAAAGAGGTGAGCAGTTCTCCAATACAGTGGAAATGAAAATGTTAAGACAGATACTCTGAGTTACAAGGATGGAACACGTTCAGAATGAATAAATGAAGGGAAGTGTGTAGGCGGTACCAGTTATAGAAAAGCTGAGAGAATCCAGGCTTAGATAGCTAGGTATGCAAAAAGAAGATCACAAGAACATATAGGAAACAAGATGTTAAGTTTTAAAAGTGGCGAGTAAGAGAATGGTTAGGTTCAAAACTAGACTGAAAGATGTTATACAAAGAATGTAATTAACTTTGAGGAACTGTTTCAAATGGAAAAGGTCTCAAAGCACTGACCCAGTATATATGGGACCAAGACTAGAATTTTTTTTTAAGAACATAAACTTGTTAGGACAGAAACCATTCTTTGCTATATCCTTGTATATCTAGAGAATGTTGAACATTTTTGCAATATAGATGATAATTATTCAACTAACTGGCTTGAGTCGGTGGCTGGTTAGCAGCAAAGACTTTTCTTTAGATGGCTTATGTTGTACCTTTCACCTCTAATCACAAAAGTTACCTGAATATAGCCCATCGTCTATTCATTTTTCCATGGCTAACTTTCTGAAAATTTATAAGCTCTCATATGAGAATCTGTTACCTCAGCAATGAGATGAATGGGAAATAAATTCTTGCTATTTATCTTAGAGATACTACATTGTGTGTCTAAGCAATACTCTGCCCTTCTCTAAGGATGGCTAGGTGAGTCTGATATAGTGTGGTGATACATTAACTAATGAGCTTTTCAGGATCTTAGGATAATTAACTTAATTAAAGCAATGTACCTCAAAAGCAACCACACCAAAGTTTCTTTCCTATTTATTCTTAGCTCTGTGCCGGTAACTCTTCACAGGCCAATCAGTCTTTCATTTGGTTGGATTAAAAGTCCAGAATTCCTAATGAATTTCTGAGTACAGACTCCTACCATCTGAAATCTTGGTCTTGCTGCAACCCCTAGCATTTTGTTTTGTCCTACTCCATGTTCCTCAGTTAAGAGGCTACAGCTGATACTTGATTTGACTAGAAAACAGGACAGTTTGCTGTTTCAGGGCTGCATGCAAGGCACTAACTTTGAAGTTTAGGAAAACATAACAAAAGATTAGGAGCCATTTGAAAAGAGAGAGTTTCTGTTTTATTTTCCATCATAATGCAACTGTATAAATCCACAGAGCACAGAGAGACTAAGTGACTTGATAAGGCAGGAAGTTTTTGTAACAGAGCTGGAAACTGCACCTGAGTTTTCTGAGTTCCAGACTAGCGCCCTAACCACTAGACTGCCAGCCTTCCTTTCATGAAACTATAACATTTTTTAATCCACATCACTGCTCATTTTAATGAACTAGACTGCATTTGGATAGCAATTTGTGCCAGTTTTTTTTTTCCATATCTTTTTCCCAGATAATCTGAGTTCTGCCCACCCCCACTTTTGAGAAGCTACAGTCCAAATTTTCCTTTTTTACTCTGGAGAAATTATATTGATGTCAATTGAGTTGCAGTGAGAATTTGGCCTGTAATAGCCATGGCTTTCCTTGTAGAAATGTTTGAATATTAACTAGCAGCAGAAAGTGCAGACGCTTCTACAGTGTTGTGTTGACTCTAGTCTTGTAGGCTAAGAGCAAGCAATGATTCATGATGCTATGTTGCTGCTTCCTCAGTAAGATCTTCTGCATATGGAACAATACGTAACTGTCTCTGTTCACCACTTTAATGGCCTTCTTAGGATTTTTAGGAACACTATTAAATTAGATATAACATTCCTTTTTAAAATTTGTTATAACTAATTACACTTCATATAATGAGATTTTAAAAGTAAATCAAGCGCTGAAACATATTAATTAAAAACTGAAAAGGGAGTGCTTATTAACAACCTATGTTGCTCTCATTTGAAGAAGTCAAAGTGCCAAAATCAATGAGGCTGCACTCGTATAACTGAGATGAGAATTTGTGCTTATAATGGGAAGTGAATGTTTTCCTGGATAAATACAGGTCTTCGTTTTAGTACTTGGTTCTACTCAAAGAAAATACAGGTCCAATTCTATTCCTCACTTGCACAAGGGTAAATTCAGAATAACTATTGATGTTAGTGGAGTTACTCTAGATTTATGTTGCCATGAATGATCTAAAAAAAAAATCTCTCAATATGGTACAAAACTAATCTCTGCCTCTGATGGCTTGATTTACCATAAAAACAAAAAAACTGGTATCACTCTAAATACTGAAATGCATGACATTTTATTAAACACTATATTTTGACAGGGAAACTCTCTGGATATTTGATTCTTAGAAAGTTCTCCATGCTTCCCAATTGAACTCTTTATGAGAAGAGAGTTTCCAGCATTCCTTCTGTAATTTTTCACTGTTTGATTCCAAAACTAATTGGGCATATTTTTAAAAAAGAGTGTTTTAAATGAATGTAGCATATTGGGAAGTTGAGCTATAATCCCTCACCTCAAGTTCCCACAAGCAAATGTATCATAGAATCATAGGACTGGAAGAGACCTCAGGAGACCATCGAGTCCAGCCCCATGCCCAAAGCAGGACCAATCCCAACTAAATCATCCCAGCCAGGGCTTTGTCAAGCCAAGACTTAAAAACCTCTAGGGATGGAGATTCCACCACCTCCCTAGGTAACCCATTCCAATACTTTACTACCCTCCTAGTGAAATAATTTTTCCTAATATCCAACCTAGACCTCCCCCTCTGTAACTTGAGACCATTGCTCCTAGTTCTACCATCCGTCACTACTGAGAACAGCCTCTCTCTTTGGAACCTCCCTTCAGGAAGTTGAAGGTTGCTATCAAATCCCCTTCACTCTTCTCTTCTGTGGATTAAATAAACCCAAATCCCTCAGCCTCTCCTCATAGGTCATGTGCTCCAGACCCCTAATCATTTTGGTTGCCCTCCGGTGCACCCTCTCCAGTGCAGCCACATTCTTTCTGTAGGGGGTGGGCAGAATTGGACGCAACAGTCCAGATGTGGCCTCACCAGTGTCGAATAAAGGGGAATAATCACTTCTTTAGATCTGCTGGCAATGCTCCTCCTAATGCACCCTAATATGCTGTCATAATCAGGAGTGCTGACCAGCACCTGGTGACTAAGGGGTTAACTAATGCCTCCTGTACCTAGCCAGGTATCGGGGTGGTCAGCCAATAACAATGCAGGTAGGAATTTCAAACTGGAAGAGAGGGTTTTATCTTTCTGTTCTTTGAGAGGCAGAGCAGTTTTGGGGAAAAAAGAGCTTGAGGTACCCTTGGGGTTGGTTTCAAGTGTCTACCCTGGTTTGTGGATTCAAAAGCATTTGATGGTGGCAGCAGATTTCCAAAATCTGGGTATTAGGATTTTGGGGGGAGTTTTTTTGTACCAGAGCCTGTAGAGGCAAGGTTTTTGGAGTGCTCTTGCGGGCCCCCACTTCTGCATTCATCATGCCAGAATGGGGAACAGTCTTGACATATGCCATTAGCCTTCTTGGCTACATGGGCACACTGTTGACTCATATCCAGCTTCTTATCCACTGTAATCCCCAGGTCCTTTTCTGCTGAACTGCTATGTAACCAGTCGGTCCCTAGCCTGTAACAATACTTGGGATTCTTCCGTCCCAATTGCAGGACTCTACACTTGTCTTTGTTGAATAGCCATCATCAAATGAGCAAATTAATCTGACAAATGGATTAATTTAATTTCTCCCTGTGATACAGTAATTCCTCATTTAACTCGATAGATAGGTTTCAGAAAATGATCGTGCTAAGTGAAAACGTGTTATGCAGGGTCAATTTTCCCATTGAAAATAATGGAAAAGGTGGGGGTTGTGTTTCAAGCACATGTGCGCTCGCAGCTCCAGCCTGCACTTGTTAGCAGCTGGGACCGGGACACAAGGTTGGGGGAGAAAGGAGACTGGGTTATAGCAGGGAGGGGAGGTGTTTGGCTCTGGAGAAGGGAAGGGAAGAACAGGGGAGGGGGCTGGCGGCTGGGTTTCCCTAGCTGGCTGGTCGCCAGCAGCTGTGCGGGGCTTCCCCTGCCTCCTTGCAAAGTGGCAGAGGTTCGGTGCTCGCCGTGCCGTTCCCCGGTGACCCCCTCTGGCCGGATGCCTCGCTCCCTCTCCTCTGCCCCCCTCTTGCAGCTGGCGGCTGGGTTTCCCCAGCTGGCCGGTCGCCAGCAGCTGCATGGGGCTTCCCCTGTTTCCCTGCAAAGCAGCAGAGGTTCGCCGCTCGCTGCGCCGTTCCCCAGCGACCCCTTGTGTCCGGCGAGGAGGGGTCACTGGAGAATGGCGTGGCGAGCGGCGAACCTCCGCCGCTTTGTAAGGAGGCAGGGAAGCCCCGCGCAGCTGCCGGCGACCGGCCATCTGGGGAAACCCAACTGCCGGCTGTAAACGGGTGGCAGAGGAGAGGGAGTGAAGCGTCCCCAGAGGGGGTCGCTGGGGAATGGCGCGGCGAGCGGCGAACCTCCGGAGACAGGGGGAAGCCCCGTGCAGCTGCCGGCGACTGGCCAGCTGGGGAAACCCAGCCGCCGGCTGTAAGCGGGGGGGCAGAGGAAAGGGAGCGAAGCATCCGGCCAGAGGGGGTCGCCGGGGAACGGCACGGCAAGCGGTGAACCTCTGCCGCTTTGCAGGGAGGCTGGGAAGCCCCTTGCAGCTGCTGGCCGGCTGGTAGGGGAAATCGTGTTATTGCGGGGACAGGTCATGTTGTTCGAAAAATGTTCCCTAATAAAAAAAATCGTGCTATCGCGAAAACGTGTTAAGCGGGCACATGTTAAGCGAGGAATTACGGTACTGGTATTTCTAAAGGCACTTTGAGATCCTCAGTATGGTCCCAGCTCAGAAAAGCATTTAAATTCATTCTGAAACCTGTCCCTATTAAGGATGCAATTTAACCAGCTAACTTTTTAACCAATATACATCAGCTTACCGGTTCCTGTAAATGATTAAACTCTTGTGGGCTCCCAGCAGCACTTGCAGCCGGTGAGGTTGGCAGCACCAGGAGCGTTTAACTGTGTAACCAATAGAATTTTAATCAGTTACATAGTTACTATTTTTAATCTTTTTTACATCCCTAGTCCCTATTCATAGCAACCCTTCAGCATGTTCCTAAAGCTAAACATGTGCATTAAGTCTCTTTGACATCAGTGAAATGTAACCATATCCCTTAATTTAGGTGCTCGATTAAGTGTTTTGCTGAATAGGGATGGACTGTTAGATCGGGACATAATTGTATGTTGTAATTGTGAAGTACCAATATTGAAATATTTTATTAATCTCAGTGCTCCTTACTCAGAAAAAACTCCAGTGACTCCTGGGTATAAAGTGGGTGAGATTTGAGCTCTCGATTGTAAATTCCTCAGGTCAGTGGCTGTGGCATCTGCCGCCATGTGTATGGAGTCCTACACCATGGCTCCTCTCAATAAATAATAATAATTGTTGTTTAACTCCCGTGAAGTCTGTTCTCCATTTCAAATGTGAACCTTATTCGTAATTTAGGCTTGGTAGATAAATACTTTGAATTATTAAGCACCAAATATTTTCAAGTAAAGATGGGAAGCTAAAACTAATAGTATCAGTTCCCAGTTTGCTGGATAGAAATTCTTCAATTTGTTGTTTTTTTTTTTTTTAATTCTAAACATTTCAGTTTATGTAGATTTGAAAACTTGTGGTTTGAACCTTTTGAGGGCTTGGTTTGGTAGACTTTCCAAATGAAGAACTTCTAGGGAAGTAAACTGGAAGAAGGGATGTGTGTGACTCTCCAGATAAGATCATTGCAGTGTAGTTCTGCCTGCCAACAGCAAGGCTAAAATTGGCTTGTTTCCTTTTACGTAACAAAAGGAAGGATTTTCTTGTGGTTAAGGCACTGGATTGTACCTTGCCTAATCTGGGTTCAGTTTTTAGTTTTGCAACAGATTTCCTATATGCAAGTCATTTTAGGTCCAAATTTTCAGATGCTTGGCATACGCAGTCATTGGCATGCTTTCAGAAAAGATGGCCCCATCATCAGGGCTAGATTTTGAACCATGGGCAGCATCCATCACAGCTGCTTTTGTACCATTTGCAAGCAGCATTGAAAAAGAACTGTGTGACGGGGTAAGGTCACAGAGGTCCCTTTGGGATTATTCTCTGGTGTGCTGATCATACCACTGATACCTACCTTCTTGTTCTTTCTGGGTCTTCCCACCACCCTCTCTTGCTGGGCCAGATCCTGTGATCTCCCCCCAGACAAAGCAGATTTGGGGTTATGTGCAGAGCAATGCAGACTCCGAACCACTTCAACTCTGGGAGGATGCATTAATAGGGCACAACACCCAGGAAACCAACCACCAAAAGGGATCAAACCCCCAAATAAATCAGTTTTTCTTTGTGTAAGTTTCACACAGGGAAAGCTCATGAGAATGTTCACCCTCTTTATCAATGAAAGAGACATATGTACAATGGCTGCTGTCCCCAGGTAGCAGTTATTTACACTGCACCTGGTAGTAAACAAAAATGTTTTTATTAAGTGCAAGCCTCAGCTCCTTGAGTCATGGGAGTCTCAACTTTTTAAAAAGAAGTTTCTTGTCTTCATAGTTTTAGGAAGAAAAGCTTGAAAACATGAACTTTAGAGATTCAAACAGAAGAAAGCAAATATGAAGAACCCCAACAACCCGCCCCCCCAAAACATTTGCTGTTTTTGTTTTGTTTTGTTTAAGCCCAATCCTGTGATTATTTTGAGGCCCTGACTCATAGTCTTTGACTGCTTGGGGTTGGCAGTGCTGTTTCAAAGCTACAAGATCAGGAAGAGTATGCACACATGATTTCCCTATATATATTTCTGGCAATTTTTGCATGTGTAGAGATTTTTTTTAAATGCTTCATTTTATGACTAGAGCATGTTACTTTCAGTTTCTTTTCCCTTTTGCAGATGATCTGTGTAACTGCAGTGCTCTTGGGAGTGCAAGTGTGAACGAGTGTAATACTTCAACAGGACGCTGTGAGTGTCACAAAGGCTATACTGGTCTGTGGTGTGAAAACTGCGAGGAGGGATATCTCATGAACCAAACCAATGGGCTCTGCCTTCCATGTGGCTGCAATTCCAAAGGCTCTGTCAGTTCCTTTTGTGATAAGTAAGTAACTTACATTTCAGTAAGTTTCCCCAGTGATTTTGTGTGATATGTTGTAATTTGGGTATATTTTGAGATCCAGGGTGTATTTTAAGATTCAAGTGGGGGATTGCCTCACATAGTGTGGAACTTGGGCTATGTCTACACTGGCGGCTTCTTTCACAAGAACATCTTGTGCAACAGTTCTTGTGCAAGAAGTCTTGTGCAAGAACACGTCCACACTGCCATGTGCGAGATGTGCTTTTGTGCAAGAGCATCCATGGCAGTGTGGACGCTCTCTTGCGCAAGAAAGCTCTGATGGCCATTTTATTCATAGGGCTTTCTTGCGCAAGAAACCCCTGCTGAGCTCCTGTGCAAGAGAGCTTACACCTGTTAAAAAAAGAGCATAGCTCTTGCGCAAGAAGCCCTCTCTTACTACACTGTACTGTAAATTTTCTTGCGAAAGAGTGGGTGGACGCTTTCTGGAAGAACGGCCGTTCTTGCGCAATAACTCGCCAGTGTAGGCATAGCCTAAAGGTATATATAAAAAATTAGGAAGGAAGCTGGCCTTATAAAAATTGATGAAGCATATTTGCCCCCCCTTTTTAAAGATCAGATTATAAAAATATCTATAGCTGTAGCAAAACACCTAGCAAATCACAAGGGAGTTAACTTCCATTTCTGAGCAGAATGTATGCTGCTGCAAAATTTCTCTTTTAATTCCCTGTACATCCAGTGCTCATCACACAATATTTCCTTCATGCCTTAAATTTATCAGGGAAGTGTGTGTTGGGAGAAGTCACTTTCAAAGCTAATTTTTTGCATCAGAGGCTGGGATCTCAATCAGAGCTTTATGACTTTGTTTCTATGCACTTCACAAAATAAATAGTTGAGTGAGTAAGAGACTGTAATGGGGCCTTGCTATTGCCATTGTTGGATGCACTGCTGCCTCAGTTTCCCTCCTTCCCCAGTTACATCTCCACAACCAGTGCTTTTGAAATAAATTAGACCTCAGAAGAAGAAGGCATTTACATAAACCATTTAATTAAGAACTAGAGTCTCCTATCCTTCTCTGGACTCACCAATTCATTACTTTCCTCTTAGGCTCAGCACAGAGGTTATTCGTGGTATTTAATACAGTAAACTCTGTGAGGCCAAGATCATCATTTTGTAGTGTGTTTGTTCAGCATCTAGCACAATGTGGTCCTGCTCTGTGCCTGGGCATGCTAGGCACTACAGTAATGTAAATAATAAAAATAATGCTGCCTACATTTTCTAGGGTTTTCAGGTTTTCATCTTGTAACATCTCAAATGTGCCTGATTCACAGAGAGAGGATGGAAATCTGACCATTTAAGGGCATCTCAGGTTGGACACCCAGAAATTCAGGCACCATGTATTACTAGTCACTTTTGAAAACTATGCTGGCTGTAAAATGTTTGTACTTAGAGTAATAGGGCCTTATCCTGTAATCAGTTATTTGTTAATGACTGCTGAATGATTAAATTCTTCTGGGATTATGCACAGCCTAGTGGCATTGATAACAGATGTAGAAAATATACAGTATAGCTCACTGCTCTGTCAACAGCTTTAGGATCTCAAATTGCTCACCACTGGAGGTGAAACAAATAACTGGATTAAAAATAAACCTATCTCTTTTCCGCTGTTTTCTAATGTCTTATGCTCGCCCTCCTTGCTCTGTGTTAGAACAACCCCTCAGTAAATCATTAGAGGTCTGGAAGTCTTAATAACAACATCCTATTTGCAGTGCACAAATCATTGCTGTGTTGTAACTGAACATTCAGTAGGATTTTAGTATCAGAGGGGTAGCCGGGTTAGTCTGGATCTGCAAAAGTGACAAGGAGTCCTGTAGCACCTTATAGACGAAGTGGGTCTTTGCCCACGAAAGCTTATGCTCCAATACATCTGTTAGTCTATAAGGTGCTACAGGACTCCTTGTTACTTTAGTAGGATTCTAGTCACTTTATCTGGGGCATTTCATGCAGTTTGGGAGCCTCTAGACCCCCATAAAATCGGCTATCTCCACTTGCAAGTGGTAGAACTTTGGCTTTGGGCTTATGTGTTTTCCTAACAATTGAATTTGGGGTTTATAAAAGCCCAAGCTCAAAGCAAGATGCTATCAAAACTAGCCACGATCCTGAGCAGCAAATGGTTGCACTGACTGTCTTACAGACTGTGAAGCTGCCTGCAGGCTCCTGAAGTGGGGAGGGGTATTGTTTAGCCCATTGTAGAGATGACAGTCTGCTGTAAAGCTTACATCCAGATCGTCCTTCCCCAGGTACATCGCCACAACCAGTGCTTCTAAACTGAATTAGACTTCAGAAGAAGAAAGCATTTATACAAAATAACCATTTAACTCAGAACTAGAATCTCCTGGCCTTCTGTAGACTTACTACTTCATAGCTTTACTGACTGGCTCAGAGCTTAGGCTGAATTTTGCATTTGAAAATGAGAATGCCAAGTCAGGTGAGTTCAGGGGTTTGGTAATACAGTTGAGCAGAAGGAGAATTCAAGAATTACTATTCCTTGTTAAGGATTCATCAGGTACTTAATATTATTTGATTAGATTGTTCCTTCCTGTGTTTGTGGTTCTTAATAACAACTAATCTTACTTCTTGTGAAATACATGTCGGTTCTCACAATACTTGTATAGAAAGAACCCTACAGCTAAAGGTGCCCTTTTGAGTCAAAAGCTGTTTACTAAAAATTTGGAGGTAGTTTTTTTTTGGACTGAAGTATAGCTTCCATTTGCTTTTAGTCCATTCTACTGCCTGCCTACCTGAATATTTGTATATTCCACTACAGAGGTACACTGTGTTCTTTTCTGCTGCCAGTCTTTACTCTCACCTGCTGCTCCCTGCTGCCCAGCAGCGTGTATTTTATACGAAGCAAAAGAAGCAACTCTCTCCCTCAATTCCAAGAGCAGTTTCAGCTTGGCAGTTTCATTATCTTATATTGGATTTTTAAGGTACTCAAATCTCATGCTTCAGGCTAGGAGCTGATCACCACAAGGGTCAGGAAGGAATCCTAAATTGCACTAGCATGACTGATCTGAAGGATTTTTTTTTTCCTCACTGTAAAGGATTGTGCCATTTGACCTAGGAGACGTGGCTTGATGGTTCAATGATCTGATCTAGTAGAGCAAATCCTGTGCCTAAAAGGGGAACTCTGTCATAGGGGGTATTATCCATCTGGAGTCTGTGTTGTTTTCCACACTAATGGACATTCAGGGGCTTCTTGGCATTAGAAAGCTCAACCAGGGACATGGTAAGCAGCTGCAACCTCCCCTTCACTGGCAGCCCACAGGAGGCAAATGGTGCTGGCTGAGAGGGTGTGCTGCTAGGACTGCATGGAGATGCTTTGAGAGAGTACACCCCTGCTGTTGCCTTCATTGGCAGGGCTCCTATGGGAGAATCCCAGCCCCATCACTGGTTGGTTTGGAACAGTTGCAGATTGAACTCTGAATACAGGTTGCACCTCTAAAATCAGGGATTCTGTGCTCTGGCAAAATCCATGGTCTGGCATGACCACAGATGTTCGAGGATCAGAGTCTTGGTGCACTGCAGGGCGGTGGGGTCTGGGAGCCTGCACATGGCTCAGTTGGGCTTCGAGGGGGGTGGGGCTGGAGCCATGCAGCTCATCTGGGCTGTGAAGAGAGGGGGCACGGAGCCGGCGTGCAGCTGAGCTGTACTTTGGGGGTGGGGGGGCACCAGGAGCCAGCACATGGCTCATCTGGGCTGCGAGGGAGCCAAGAGCCTGTGCACAGCTCAGTTGGACTGCGAGGAGGTGGGGACAGGGAGCCGGCACATTGTTCAGCTGGGCGGGGGGCTACCATGCAGTGGGCAGGCTGAAATTACCTCCCCTAGACCAGAAAAAACCCTTATCCGGGACCAGTCAGGTCCCAAGGGTTCCAGACCAGCGAGGTCCAACCTTTATAATCTCATATATCCTAATTTCACAAGAATAGGATCAGCCTTTCTTTGCAATGAAATTGCTGTGCAGTTTTAGGGCTTAATTTAATCCCTCAGTGCCTGGAACCCCATTGGCTTTGGAGGGAGTTCTGCTTGCTAAGCCATTGCCATTTCAGTCCTTTCATCAGATGGTTTTTCCCCTTCATTTTATTTACACCAGCTAAGCGTCAAGGGAAGAAGTACACCCTGATTTCTTATTTGAATTACTTAAGTCAAATAATAATGCAGGGTAAAGTGCATGCGACAGAAAGGTGAGAACTACTGATAGGGGCCAAACTGAAACCTTGAGTCTAGCCCCTTATTGAGTAGCTGGGAATATGTCTTGGATTTAGGGCTGAGAGGGAACCATGAAGGGAATGGGAGGTAACTGTAAGGGAGTGAATCAGTGGGCTCTTGGAAAGGAGGGGGTGTTTTAGAATTTCTTGTGGGATCTGCAAGGAGGTCAGCAAAGTGCAGCCTGTGCTGGAATTAACATAACAGGGAAAGTTTCATTTAATTTTACCTCCTTAACCGTCTTGAAGCCAGGGCTCGCAGGCAGAACTAAAACAGCTGATTTAATGGTAAAGTATAAGGAAGATCCTGCTGATATCTCATCTGTAACTGCTTCCCAGATCTTCACAACCATAACCATACATTGATTTCATAGTATCTTCCTTCCTGCGATTTCAAAATTTGAGCAAGTCAGAATTTTTTTCCCAATGGAACATTTTTTTTTCAATTGGAAAACTATTCCGTCAAAATGGAAACTTTCTGTGGAAACAGGATGATTTCAACATTTCATTTGGAAAACAAAATTGGGAAGAAATGTTTCAATTAGATTCCACCTTTATGTTTTGAAGTCAGTTTTATACTCTGTAATATTTGAAATAAATTCAAAACAGAAATATGAAACTTTTGAGAGGGAAATTATTTTGGGTCAAAATGTTTTATTTTAATAGGGAATGGCCATAATATTGGGGGGCGGGGAGGGAATTAGGAGGATAGGTTGATTTTTTTTTTATTATTATTTTTATTTGAAATGTCAGACTCTCCTGTGAAACGGTAATACAAAGTTGTGACCAGTCCTACTCAAAATGTTTCAGAAAGGTCAAGTGATTATTATCCTCTTGGGGGGAAACCAAGGAACAGAACAGTCCAAGGCCGAGCTCTGATATCCAGAAGCTCAGATTGAATAGGACCTTAATTCATCTCACAAATACAGCATGTAATCAATGACAACAATAACTCATACAGAAAGATGCTTCCCAGCCTGTTGGAGGATATCAGGATCTGTTCCTAAGGATCTGGCTGTAAACTCCTGACACACCCTTGTGGGCAGTCCCCCTGGAATGAAAGGGTATGCTTGGTTTACTTCACAGTCTGGCCTTGATTCATGGGACTAGCTTCACACATCAGTCAATTGGGGTAAGAGCTCATATCTGCCCACTCTCTGGCCTACAGTTTTAACAGTTCTACCTTGTAAAATAAAATAATCCTGGAAGTGTCATTGGAAACTTTAGGGAAATGTTCCCAAAGGCACAAAGGGGAATTATGTGGGATTTGGGCATCTGCTCGGTCATTGTAATTTGGAAAATCTGTCCCTTAACTCAAGGGTGGTTAAAATACAGCCCGTGGGCCAGATCCGGCTTGCCAAACTGCCGGATCCAGCCCACCAGTGTCAGCCAGAGTCTGCACCTGGCACCCCAGACCCTCTCTACCCTCCCAACCCTCTGCTCCCCCTCCTGCATCCTATCCCAGGTCATAAGAACATAAGAACGGCCGTACTGGGTCAGACCAAAGGTCCATCTAGCCCAGTATCCTGTCTGCCGACAGTGGCCAGCACCAGGTGCCCCAGAGAGGGTGGACCGAAGACAATGATCAAGCGATTTGTCTCCTGCCATCCCTCTCCAGCCTCTGACAAACAGAGGCCAAGGACACCATTTTATCCCCTGGCTAATAGCCTTTTATGGACCTAACCTCCATGAAATTATCTAGCTTCTCTTTAAACTCTGTTATAGTCCTAGCCTTCACAGCCTCCGCTGCAAGGAGTTCCACAGGTTGACTACACGCTGTGTGAAGAAGAACTTTCTTTTATTAGTTTTAAACCTGCTACCCATTAATTTCATTTGGTGTCCTCTAGTTCTTCTATTTAGGGAACTAATAAATAACTTTTCTTTATTGGCCTCTCCACACCACTCATGATTTTATATACCTCTATCATATCCCCCCTCAGTCTCCTCTTTTCTAAACTGAAAAGTCCCAGTTGCTTTAACCTGTCCTCATATGGGACCCGTTCCAAACCCCTAATCATTTTAGTTGCCCTTTTCTGAACCCTTTCCAAGGCCAAAATATCTTTTTTGAGGTGAGGAGACCACATCTGTACACAGTATTCAAGATGTGGGTGTACCATAGTTTTATATAGGGGCAGTAAGATATTCTGTGTCTTATTTTCTATCCCATTCTTAATAATTCCTAGCATCCTTTTTGACCGCCGCTGCACACTGTGTGGAAGTTTTCAGAGAACTGTCCACGATAACGCCAAGATCTCTTTCCTGATTTGTCATAGCCAAATTAGCCCCCATCATACTGTACATATAGTTGGGGTTATTTTTCCCGATGTGCATTACTTTACACTTATCCACATTAAATTTCATTTGCCATTTTGTTGCCCAATCACTCAGTTTGGTGAGATCTTCTTGGAGTACCTCACAGTCTGCTTCTGTCTTGACTAACCTAAACAGTTTGGTATCATCCGCAAACTTTACCACCTCACTGCTTACCCGTTTCTCCAGATCATTTATGAATAAGTTGAACAGGATTGGTCCCAGGACTGACCCTTGGAGGACACCACTAGTTACCCTTCTCCATTCTGAAAATTTACCGTTTATTCCTACCCTTTGTTTCCTATCTTTTAACCAGTTCTCAATCCTAGAAAGGACCTTCCCTCTTATCCCTTGGCCATGTAATTTACACAAGAGCCTTTGGTGAGGGGACCTTGTCAAAGGCTTTCTGAAAATCTAAGTATACTATATCTACTGGATCCCCCTTGTCCGCATGTTTGTTAACCCCCCTTCAAAGAACTCTAATAGATTAGTAAGACAGGATTTCCCTTTACAGAAACCATGTTGACTTTTGTCCAACAAATTATGTTCTTCTACATGCTTCACAATTTTATTCTTTACTATTGTTTCGACTAATTTGCCCGGTACTGAAGTTAGACTTACCGGTCTGTAATTGCCCGGATCGCCTCTAGAGCCCTTTTTAAATATTGGTGTCACGTTGGCTACCTTCCAGTCATTAGGTACGGAAGCCGATTTAAAGGATAGGTTACAAACCACAGATAATAGTTCAGGAATTTCCCATTTGAGTTCTTTTAGAACCCTTGGATGAATGCCATCTGGTCCTGGAGATTTGTTAACATTAAGTTTTTTCTATTTGTTCCAAAACCTCCTCTAATGACACTTCAATCCGGGACAGTTCCTCAGATTCATCACCCACAAAGGACGGTGCAGATTTGGGAATCTCCCCAACGTCCTCAGCCGTGAAGACTGAAGCAAAGAAATCCTTTAGTTTCTCCCACAATGGCTTTATCGTCCTTGATTGCTCCTTTTATAGCTCGATCGTCTAGGGGACCCACAGGTTTTTTAGCAGGCTTCCTGCTTCTAATGTACTTAAAAAACATTTTATTTCTTTTTGAGTTTTTGGCTAGCTGTTCCTCAAAATCTTTTTTTTTCTTTTATTACATTTTTACACTTGATTTGACAGTGTTTATGTTCCTTTCTATTTATCTCACTAGGATTGGACTTCCGCTTCTTAAAAGATACCTTTTGTCCCTCACTGCTTCTTTTACATGGTGGTTAAGCCACGGTGACTCTTTTTAGGTCTCTTGCTATGTTTTTAATTTGGGGTATACATTTAAGTTGGGCCTCTATTATGGTGTCTTTAAAAGTTTCCATGCAGCTTTCAGGGATTTGGCTCTAGTCACTGTGCCTTTTAATTTCTGTTTAACTAACCTCCTCATTTTTGTGTAATTCCCCTTTTTGAAATTAAATGCCAGGGTGCTGGACTGCTGAGGTGTTCTTCCCACCACAGGAATGTTAAATGTTATTATATTATATTATTATCTTATATATTTAAGATTAAAACAGGACCTGTCAAAATACCTACATGCCTCAAACTGAGCAAATACATGGGTTTTCCCCACCCTGTGCCCAAATGTCAATTGTTTAACTCATTTGTTACTTAGCTGGATGCAGTTGTTGCATCACAACATATATTATCAATTCCTGGTGACAGACTGTCTTCTGTGAAGTACTCTCCTGTACACTATTCATGATTACAGAATAATTTAAATTAAACATAAGGATTGCTTAAGAAAGTTTGTTTGTTCATTGATCTTTACTGCTGGTTATCAGAAAGCCTTGGAAGCTGTTAGATCTGTCATTCTTCCAAACAGATTTAAGTTCCCATAACCCAAACCCTCTGCACCCCTGCTCCTGTACCCATATCCACTCTCAGACCTTACACACATGTCCTGTGCCCCAGGTCATAACTCCCTCCTACTCTAGCCAAAACCCAGGTACCCTTTGTAAACCCCTGCCCCAGGTCACCACCCACTGCGAAAGTCTGCACCCCCTCCAACACCCATACTCCAAGTCAGAATCCTCTTCTGCACCCATACCCCATCCCAGACCCTACACCTCCTCCATTAATATCATGGAAGAGTGTGGCCTTGGAGTGGTCCCCATCAAAAATTATTCTCCACCCCTGTCTTAACTCCACCAGGGCAAACCCCTGACCAGTAGCATTTTGTTCAAAGGACTTCATATTCTGACTGAATTCTTTGACAGCAGTCTCTGAATTTGGGATGTTGTGGAATTCCATAACTTTTTTGAAGAGGGAGCAAAAATGAAAGTCAGAGGAAAATAAGATGGGGGGCTAGTGAGAGAATCTGCATAAAAATCTGCTGTGTTTCTAATTCACACCCAGTGCTTTTTCCCCACAGACAAAAATGACCTCCAGGTATTTAAAAAAAAAAGTAGTTTGGTTGTCTGTGTTGCAGCAATATTGATGTTCCTAGTTCTATAAGTTGGGCAGACTCATGCACAGTGATGCTGGTATGTGGAAAAAAATAGATGGGAAACAAAAACCAAAGGGCCAAGTACTCTACTGCATTCAGTGGAGTTAAAGCAGGTGTGTTTTAATGAGCATATAAGTTACAAACATATTGCACTAAATCTTTATGGCTATTTGACTGTGAGATGGGGGAGGAAATGTATTTGGACTTTTTTGACTGATTGTTCAGCTGGTATTCTGTGTAATTTTTATACTTATTATCTGTATTGCTGTAGCATCTACAGCCTTTGCTTGGAATTGGGCCTTCATTGTGCTACATTACAGGAGTGGGTAGGTGAGGTTCTGTGGCCCGCAATAGGTCAGACTTGGTGAGCCTGCTGGTACTCTCTGGCCTGAAAGAGAGTATGCTTTACCCATACTCAGTGTAAAGCTGTTCCCTGCTCCAAAGCTTCTGCAAAAAACTCTAGATTAAAATGTCCTCAGGTGTGGGGACCTCTCTCTCTTGTCAAAGTTGATAGGAGCTGCCCATTGGTATCTAAGAACAGAATTTCACTCAATGTGGTCTTATGGATTCAAGAGACCTAGCTTCTATTCCAACCTCTGCCGCAGACTGCCCATGTTACCTTGGGCAGGGTATTTACTCTCGATGCCTCAGTTTGCCACCCGAAAAATGGGGCTAATAATCCATTCTCCTCATTCCCACACTCTTCTTGTGTCTTACCTGTTTATAATAAATAAGCTTGCAATCTAATAATAATGGTATTCCCTAGAAGCCAATAGAGAAAGGGAATCCAGTGTGATGACCACTAGACAGAGAGAGAACAGCAGACAGTCCCTGTCCCAGAGCCCTTACTGTAGAAGAGCAGAGTGACCAATACAGTGATTGTTTTCAGACAGGTCATGTCCCTTTATTCTGTTTTTGGTATTCTAGTTTGGATCTCCCTGGTCTGGCACCCTAGGGACCTGACTTGTCCTGGATGAGGGATTTTGCCAGACCAGAGGAGGCCATTTCTGGCTCCCCGGCTGCCAGCCCCATTCTGGGCCCTTCTCCCCCCTTCCCCTCCGCCAGGCTTCCTGGCACTTCCCGCATCCTAGCTGAGCCACTGGCATGCCCCCAGTTCAGCTGAGCCGTGTATTGGCTCCCACCCCCACGTCCCTGCAGCCCAGCTTGGCCGCATGTCCCTTCCCCCTACATCGCACAACAGTCCGGCCCGTCACCCCCCACAGTGCTCAGGGACTCTGATCCTGGAACGTCTGTGATCCTTCTGGACCACGGATGTTGCCGGACCAGAGCGTTCGGGTTTATAGAGGTGCAACCTGTAGAATGAAAATACCTTAAGCTGCTGCTGCTGTTGTTTTTTCTAAAGTTCACACGTTGCATAAGCTAGTACCCAGGTGCCCGTTTTAAAAAGTGTCTATTCAAGGGAAGACTGGTCTCCGTCAACCCATAACATGGGCCTTTGACCAGTCTAGGCAGTCCTTGATTTGAGAAGCATAATGCCTGGATCCTGGGCTCCAAGGAGAAACAGCATGTATCTCCTCTGTATCAGTTTGCACTTTTGCAAAGGTTGCTTTGCTTTGCAAAGGACAACTGTACTTTTTTTTTTTTTTTTTAAAGCACACTTTACCCTACAGCGTGTCACCCACCCTACCCCAATGTGCTAATTATTAACTAGACTTCCAGTACAGAACATAGCATAAAGAAACCCAAACAAAAACTCTTTCCCCAGGCATACGGTTGATTTTAGGAGTGAACATTGACCTGACAGTGCTGTCGCTATGAATGGATTCCTGTGCTGCTAGTCAGACCTTTTTTCAACTTCATTATCTGTAGAGATCAGTGCTGTCTCCTCTGGGATGGTGTGTTTCTATACATGGCCCAGTGGCCAGTTCAGAGTGGTTTTAAAACTATTTTTAATTTTGCTCAGTTAAAATGTCATCTTGCCTCATTGTTTTGCTTTCTGTTTAGCTATTACAGCAAACTGTTTTCTAAAAACAGTCAAGTCACCTGATTATATATTATTGGACTGTAGAGTCACAAATAAAATGTCTGTTTTTTATTATTACTCTTTGTATTCCAGTAGCTAGAACCTGGAACACCATAAGGATGTTAAAGACTAGTTGGATAGTAATGTCAACTTGTCGACTAGTAAATTCCCACACACACCTTGCTGCCTCTATGAAGGGTGGGGGAGGGGTACTTCAAAGCCTCCACTTTGAAACCCTAAGGTGGCAGCTAGACAGCTAATCCTGAGATCAGCTGTGTGGCAGGCTGCCCCTTTAAAACTGATCCTGGGCTCCCTGCGGCATTTCCCCGGAACCCGGGATCAGCTGGGGGGTCCCCAACTGACCCTGGGTTCCACGCGGCACTTCCCTGGAACATGCTGCAGGGAGCCCAGGGTCAGCTGGGATTCCCTTCTGCCCCTTTGAATCACTCAGAGGTGGCAGTTTCAAAGCAGAGCTTCCGCACAGCTGATTTCCTCCACATGATTCAAAGGGACAGCAGGGGAGCCTAGTCGACTAGTCAATTAACCACATTTTAACAGCTTTAGAACACCAACTGATGTCAAACCACTTCGTGACAGGTACTGTATGAACCCATAGTAAGAGACAGTCCCTGTTCTGAAGAGCTCATGGTCCAAGTAGAAAAAGGCAAATGATGGGAGGAGGTAAGTCACAGAAGTAAAGTGACTTATCCAAGGTCACTCAACAGAGTTGCGATTAGAACCCAGGTCTCTTGATTTGTAGGCTAGGATCTAAGTCATTAGCTCACTTGTTTAAATTGTCTTTATACTTGCATGTTTGTGACTAGAGTGAACTTTGAAACAGCACCAACCAGGCAGAGATGGCAGCTTATATCCACCCTGCTAGTTTTAGCTGGAGGGAAGTCTCCTGAAGAAATTAAGAGCTGTGTCACGCAGGCGTCAGCTCAAAATAAAATCCCTTTTATCTGTGGATATGACTCTGATTCTGCAGCTTCCTCCTCTACATCCCAGAAAAGCTGTGTGTCTTGCTGGATGCTCATATGTAGCAAATTAGAAGATCTTTGCTGTTAGTCTTTGAAGGTTCTGTCTGTCATACTCAGGTGGGCCTAGGGCACTGTTTTTTGGTCAAAGGGGATAAATTATCCTGAAGAAAGTTAAATGAGCCTGGATTGGTTGAATCAGTTACTTTAAAACTCAATAGATTTCATAGGCTTTGTATTTTTATTATGTGAAAGCAGTTGAGATTCCTCCACAAGAGCTTTGCTTGGCCTCTAATCTCCCACTTTCTGTAGCCAGGAAAGGAGCCAAGAAAGAAAGCAGGAAAGGCAGTCTTCAGCTTTCCTAACTATAGTAGCATGGGTCAGTGCAAAGCAGCGGAAGCTCTGGGGTCTCCATGGAGCAATTCCAATGTGGTGAGGCTAAGCTGGCTAGGATATTCTGTCCCTCCCTTGTGCCTGTGCCAAGGACCTGCTCCTCACTGAGCTTTTTGCTGTCCACATCCTGCACAGCTGATAATATTCGGGAAAGTCCTCCACTGTCAGATTACTTTGTATTTAGCAAGCCATAGTTCCAGGCTTCTTTCAAGGTTTCCCTTTCAATATAGGGGGCCGTATTGGATTCCCCTGCTTAAAAACTATGTGCTGCCCTCACTAGGGCAAGAGAGAATGATCAGCTCAGGGCTTGTGTGTGTACATAGGAAACTTATTCAGTTATATTGCTATGATTGTGCTAGTATAAGAGCCCCCTGTGGAGACACTCCAGAAGGAGAGTGACTTTTTTTTATGTATCTTAACCACTTTCAAAGCAATATAAACTAAACCAGAAAAAAACACTCAACACCAGAGTAAGATTGTCCCCAAAGGGAGTTTAGTAGTGCAGCTACAGCAGTTTAAATTCACACCATCCCTTAATATTGGTATAACTTTCCCATGTAATAGGCCCTTAGGATATGTCTACACTATGAAGAAGATTGACCTTCTGGAGGTCGATCTTCTAGCGTTCAAGTTAGTGGCTGTAGTGTAGACTAAGGAGCCCATTGGGGCTCTTGTACATTTCAGAGGATGAATGCGGAACTCTGCATGCAGCCCGGGGCCAGCAGGAAGTCACACTGAGTCCGGGCTCCATGAGGACGCATATCCTTTGAAACGCACAAGAGCCCCTTGGGGGGCTCTTGTGCATTTCAAAGTGGAAGCACCCACGTGGAGCCCAGAGTCAGTGGGACTTCCCTCTGGCCCTGGGCTGCACACAGTGTGCCAGCTTTGAAATGTACAGGCGTCCCCAGCGGCCTCCGCATGGCATTTCCCCAGAACCCGGGGGTCATCTGGGTTGTCCCCAGCTGACCCCAGACTCCACATGGCCTTTCCCCAGAACCTGGTTCTGTGCGCTGGGATCAGCTGGGGAGTCCCCAGCTGATCCCGGGCTCCGCTCGACATTTCAAAGTGGCAGCATCGCATGGCGCCTGGGATCACCTGGGGACTCCCCAGCTGACTCCGGGTTCCACAGAAATGCCGCAGGGAGCCCAGGATCAGCTAGAGAGTCCCCAGCTGACCTTGGGCTCCATGCGGCGCTGCCGCTTTGAAATGCCATGCCGCTTTGAAGTGCCATACAGAGCTCGGGATCAGTTGTGTGGCGCTGCCCCTTTGAAGTACCCTCTCTTCCTCCCCCTTTTGCTGCCTCTATCTGATAGAGGCAGCAAGGGGGGGCGGGCGGGGAATTGACTAGTTGACTAGTCCTTAACATCCTTAGTGTAGACCCCAAATCTAACCCTGAAGGCAGTCCCTGCCAGCATCCTATACTCCTCGTAGACGCTGCAATGGCTAGGCTTAATGTAAGCCAAATCTAGCTACTCATTTTGTGTAGCTGGATGGTGTACCTTAAGCCATCCTGCCTGGTCTAGTGTAGACCAGGCCTGAGACTGGAAGAGATGTGTGTGTATATAGCTGTGACTTTGCTAGGAAAAATAGCTGTAATTTAAGCCAATACATGTTAGACTAATGTTACGATCATAGTGAAGACAAGACAGTGGTAGTTTTAATCTGTATTAAACTATTACCCCAACCAGCTAATACAGATTTTTGTCTTCACTGGGCTTGTAACACTGGTTAGTTAACAAGGGTTGACTTGACCTGGGTTAAAAATGGATCTTGTTTTCACAGTGAAAACAAGGCCTCCCCTAAAGATACAAGCAGGGACTCAGAGTCAAGGCTGCTGTGTTCTGGTCTTGGCTCTTCCACTGGTTTGGCAAGCAACAATGAGAAAAATCATTTCTCCATACCTCAATTTCCCATCTGTGAATGGGATAGCAAGCTTTTACTTTCCTCTCTGGGATGGTGTGACACTTAATTAGTTCACATTGAGATCCTTGGCTGAAATTCATTGTAGGGATATCTTGTCATTTTGTTCCATTTAAAAATAAATTCTAATGTCAAACAATAGATGTTCTTCCCCTGAAGAGAGAATCTCATGCCCAGTATGGCTAGTAAAAGGCATAGAAATGGAGCCTTCCTAGAAACAATTATACATTACTTTGTCCCCTGAAGTAGAGGATGCTCTGGATCTGAAGTGGAAGGCTGATTCAGCCAGCTTTGTTCCTATGGATTTAAACAGCATTAGTGATGTTACTGGTGGATCCTGCCAGCCTTGTGTTTGGTATGATCTGTACATAAAGGCTGGCATTTCTAAAAGCATTGAGAGCTGAGGGCCTGATTCACCAAGGTATGTAGGTGCCTAAAGATGCAACGAGGGGTCTAGTGGGCCCAGTTTTACAAAAGCACCTAAATAGGTTGGGCACCAAACTCTCATTAAAAGTCACTTAACCACTTTTGTAAATCCCACTATGCATCTCTGTCTTTAGGAGTCTAAATACCTTTAACTCTGGCCCTAAGAAATTAACTCCCCTATGCCCCTTAGAAAAAAATCAGCCCAAACCTTTATTTTTAAAAAAACTGCTTCCAGTTTTTTTGACTAGCGGAGTAGAAATGAGGTTCATCATCTCCTGAATAATGCCTTGTCAGTATCACTGTGAATGAATGCGTTTTTATTTCTAATGGAAATAGTTACATATGGACAACATACAAGCAATGGGATGTTACTAAGAGTATACTTTGTTGTGTGCTTAAATTAGTTACGATTTCCTCATCTTTTACAACTTATTAACCCCCCTCCCATCAGTAAATGGTGAACCTAGATATTACTTTCATTTGCTGACGTGAAGGAATTCACAAACATTTCCCCCTCAAAGCAGTTTATTACTGCTGGCTTCTCCAGTGGAAAATTGCAGGTTATTTATCCTCCCTTTTGCAGCAGCTCTGGCCTCCAAGAAATTCTGTTATTTTCTTGACCCTCTAGCAGGCTTTCCAATTCATAAGTTTCTACCCTAGAGCTGCACCTCGCTGCTGGATGAATCAGTACTCTTAAAAATATTGAATCAACACTTCTAAAATCCTCCTTTAAAGCATTCATTGTAATCTAGGGAACAGGAGTAAGTTGAGCTAGTGGCTAGATCATTGACTTTGGATGGTGGAGTCTTCTGTTCTTAGTTCTACTGTGTGATCTTGGACAAATCATTTTATCTTTCTGTGCCTTTGTTTCTCTCCTTGTTCTCTGAATGCTCTTTGTGGTAGTGACTCTCTCTTACTCAATGTTCTTCCTATGCCAGATATGGGTCTCTGATCTTGGTTGGAGCCTCTAAGTGCCATAATAATAAAAAAAAAATGGAGTGAAATATTGAGGGCAAGTTCTAGGGATATTAGCATATATTCAAGTAAACCATTAACTGTTGAACTTAGGTTTATTGGTTAATCCTGTCAACTACAAGCACTCCACCCCCCGCCCCTTGCTGCCTCTGTATCAGAGGATTTGCACTGTAGTAATAAAGGTAAAAAGATCTGACTCTAAAATCTTTGCAAAAATGTTTTTTTCTATAATAGAAGAATAAAGGCTGTAACAATGCAGATTCTAGGTTCCAGAAAGAAAGAGAACTTTTACAGTGTTTGGGGGGGAGAGCTTTTCCTTTTGTTGCAAAAACACTTCATTACGCAGGTCATCTGCATAATTGGCTTTTTTGCTACAAGGGTGTTTCTAAAAAATAAAGATGATAATACTAGAGAAACTAGCCAGAAGAGACAGCCTTGTTTTTCTGATGACTGAATATCCAGAAAAGATGACTAAAAGGGCTCACATATGTACACTCAGTCTGTAATTGTGTGAGTCAGTCACTTCTGCTTTAACTCTGCATGGTGTTGGTAACTGAAGAGGCAGGATAGTCCAGTGGCTAGGTTGCTAGTCTGGGCCATAGGCAATGAGATTTCAGTTCCAGATCCACAACAGTAGGTAATTGACAATGGGGTGAATAAATGATTATAAGCCAGTCTTCCTCTTCCTCATATCCGTTTGTGAAGGAAAATGAATGCTGGTGTGGGAATGGCGGATGAGAGGAGGATCAGGTGCTACCACCAGGCCTAAACTAAGATGTTAGCTCAACCCAGCTATGAAATTCTTCCTGGTGTGTATGGATTACCTACAGTGACAAGGGAGTCTTTTCCCTTGCTGTAGTGAGCATCTACGCTGAGGTGCTGCAGCTGTGCCACTGTAGTGGTTTAAGTGTAGACAAAGCCTGAGTGTAGAAAATATACAGAGCCAATTTCTTTGCTGATATGTTGGTGCAATCCCAGGAACTTCAGGCAACCAGTACTAAAACCAGATCCTTCACTACTGTAAATAGGTGTTTTGCCTGTGTTCAGTTTTAACTTACCCCAGCTGAGGATTTGGCCCTGTATCCCTGGATTGACAATTGCTTGCTCTGTCCTTCACAATTCTAATGCTCCAAGGCCCAATCCTATATTCCTTGTGCATCCCCAGCTCCCTTTCTCCCATATGGGAGCTTTCAGCATGCAAGGAATCCAGGATCAAGAATTGCTTAAGTCTTATCTAGGTGAACTGTTACCTTTGTGGCAAGTTGCAGTATCTGCTTACAGCACAGGCTGTATGTCGATCCTTCTACAGCCCACAAACTGTCCTTTAGTGAGCAGTTAACTACACTCTTTTAGAATAGTGTGTTAGGAGCTTTTAGTGCATGGTTAACGGAGCCACATGGACATGTCACGCTTGTGTTCTGTGGATTTACACTCCAACTGGCCATAGAGTAACTGTTGGTCTAGACAACCCTTTTGTTACTCCCATGCAACTCTTCACCATGCCACAAATATTTCCTTTTTTATAAGCTGCATTACAGGTCTGTGGCTTATTGTCTGATCTCATTTCATCATTTGCTATTGAATACCCCTCTCAGTGCTTATATGAGCTGTAAGTGGGTCATTGGCCTGGGTCACCCCCAGGAATAAATCTTTTTGTTCTATCTCTATACATCGCCTACTACGATGGGATGCAGGAATGTGGGTTGTGCATGCTATAATAATACAAACAATGGCAACCTTGGAATTCCTCTGTTCTAAGATCATAACTGCTTGTGCAAGGGTAGTGATTCTACCCCAAAGCTTCACTTGTCTCCTGGGATCTACAGGAGGGCTCACCGCTGGCTCAGGGCCACTGTGCTGCCTCTCCCTGAGAACATGGCTCCCTTGGATCAGCCCTGTCATTGCTCCCCCAGCCACTGATGCTCCTAGGATCCCCATCAATAGTATGGAGGAGTTAAAACAGTCCAGCTGGGTTTTCTATGGGGCTCGTGGGACACAATGTTGTGCCCGAGGCTTTCCTCTTTGTATCCATATGTCCCTGACCTCAGGGAAGGGATGATCAGTGCCTAGGGCGGGGGAGATGGCACTATGGAGGCAGTTCCAGTGGCCAGATGATCTGGCCCTTTGACATTTATAAAATGCCCTTTCAGAGCTGTTAAGTATTCCAACTCCATCGATGGATTCCATATACACACATTTTGTCCACTGGCACAAAGCAAGGAATGTTTCACACAATGACCCAATGTTTGCTGCAATAAAGCCATCCTTCTTCTCCCTTCCACAAAAAGAACCCTCAGTGGGGTTGCATAATCAGCGTGGGGCTTCTTTGGCATCTGAATCGGCACACAAAAGGTGTTATTAAATTACCACTATGGAAAAATTGTGTGATTTCTAACAGCTATAGTGGAACCAGAGGAGCAGAGATATGAATGTGAACCATATGCTAATGGCTCTTCATTTCCCCATTGGTTATTATACACATTAATTAGCTTGAAAATCAGCATATAGATTGTGATGGCTGAGTTAAGGCTCAGCATGCTCCTGGCACATATTAATGATGATGATCCTCCATGAAAATGTCCCATATAAATTAAAGTTGTAAAATCCCGTTTAATTGGTTAACTGGTTAAATGTGATGTTTGCTCAGTTAAAGGAGCTGTGGGCACGGGGGCCGCTCCAGCCCCGCACCCTCCAAGGCCAGGCTGGAATGGTCCCCGCACTGCAAGCAGGGATGGCTCTATCCTGGCCCTATCGATGGTGGGCCCCCCATCAGGCTAGACCAGCCCCCTGCCCGCAGCAGGCGGGGAGCTGCTCCACCCCACAAGTTAACTGGACCCGGTAAGCATCATCTGTTAAAAGTGATGCTTACCAGTTAACCTTTCACATCCCTAATACAGATTAGTGGTAGAATGATAACTCTGCTATAGTTAGCGGTAGTATTGTTATAGCTGGGTTGATCTCAGGATATTGGAGACACAAGATAGGTGAGGTCATATCTTTTTACTGAGCCATCTTCTGTTGGTGAGAGAGACCAGCTCAAGCTTACGCAGATGTGAAGAAGAGTTCTGTGCAGCTTGAAAGCTTGTCTCTTTCACCAGCAGAAGTTGGTCCAGTAACAGATATCTCACCCCCTTCCCCAGCATGTCCTTAACTTTTTCTATGAGCTGTTTGTAATGGCCTAGAAAATTTAAGAATTTTACCCTGGCTCTTGACTCCTATCAGATGGGTTTTTTTTAAAGTCCTATAGTGAGGTACTCCCATAGAGATTCCCCACTTGTAAAGAAAACACACACTATTACAATATACTATTTATTTTCTGTACCCGATAGCACTGAATTGTATCAACAGCTGGTTGGGATATGATCTTGCCTTCTGTTATCTGTCCTGGACATAGTAGCCTGAAGGCCCTTTTTGACTGGAGAAATTTACCTGGGAGTGGGAGTCTCATCAAGGTTTGTTGTACTTCACAGTCTATGAAACCGCAGTGTGAAATACCTGTATGTCTGCTTTGGAGTTGGAGATGTAATTTCCAGCTGGGTTACACGTACCATGCTAGTCTGATTAAGCTAGCATGCTAAAAATGCAGTATCGCTGCAGTGGTATAAGTGATAGGCTGGCTGTCCCAAGTTTCAGATGGAATCCTGTTCCAGGCAGCTATCTCACCCCACTGTGGCCATAGCTACAGCAGATCAAAAGGATCTGTATTTTCCTCTGCCTGTAGGTATTCTGCAGCTTGAGAATGGCATGGGGCTGATCAGAAGAAGGAAACAGACATCAGATGCTCTCAGTAGTGTGCTCCTTGTGTGTCCAGGAAGGTTTCCAAGTAGCCAGCTGAGAGCCAGATAAATTGCCCTGTCCAGTCACCCCTTGACCCCTGAGATTTCACCCTCAAATGCTGTCAACAAGGAGATGGTGTTGTTGCTAGTACCAATGTGAGCTACATGGCGCCTTCAGGAACTGGATTGCTATGGTGGAATAATTTAACACAGGGAGCTATTCAAGAGCCTCAGATACTTCTGCCCTCCCGGCTTGAGCCCCTGTCACTGATTAAAGGAGTGGGAAGGTGAGGGGTATCCATGCTCTAAAAGAACTCTGCAAGAGGTGTGGTGTTTTTTGCATCCCACATGGCTTCTCTCTCTGGGGGCTAGAATGCAGTCTTAGTGAACGGAAACAAAATCAAACCTGGTTGTACAGGTCCATCTGGTATTAGTGTGGGTTTGTCTCCCCCGCCTCCTTCCCCACCCCAGCATCTGCCCTACAGACATTCCACTCCTTTATAAGTCCAGATCATCTGAGAACAACATCTACACAGTAATTTTTCTATGCTCCTCTCTTTGTAATGTATGCTTTTTCTTTCATGATAGCCCAGGTGGATCAGGGGCTTGATGGTTAGCCTGTAAATGTTCCCAAACTATATTCTACAGCATTTGAACCTTTCAGGAGCTGTTAAGGTTCTGATTATGTGCTATTCCACTTCTCCACCAAGGTGACTCCATTTAAATCAGTGGCACCCTGCTAGCATACAGTGGTCACATGACTTAACCCCCTGCTGTGGTCACATGCTGTTGGTGACCCAGCTTAAGGGGTACGTCTAGACTGCAAGCTTCTTTCAAAAAAGCTTCTTTCGAAAGAAAGCATCCACACCTCAAAACC
Source organism: Rafetus swinhoei (assembly GCA_019425775.1). NCBI lineage: Eukaryota > Metazoa > Chordata > Testudines > Trionychidae > Rafetus > Rafetus swinhoei. The sequence goes on along the minus strand of CM033431.1, from coordinate 9,788,901 downwards.
AGATCGAAAAAGCGATCTGCTTTTTCGAAAGAGAGCATCCAGACTGCATGGACGCTCTCTCGAAAGAAAGCCCTGATTGCTATTCACAGAATGGCCATCAGAGCACCTGTGCTTTTTTTGATTTCCTCTTCTTTTGAAAAATGTCCCTGTTCTGCGTCCACACGCACCTTTTTTTTTTTTTTTTTTTTTTTTTTTGAAAGAGCTCTTTCGAAAAAGGCATTCTTCCTCATAATTTGAGGTTTACCAATTTCGAAAAAACCCTGCGTTCTTTTGATTTAATTTTGAAAGAACGTGATTGCAGTGTGGACACAGATGAAGTCTTTTTGAAAAAAGGGCAGTTTTTTCAAAAAAACAATGTAGTTTAGACATACTCTAAATGCGCTTGTGCCCTACAACTAGAAGAATTTTTTTGAATTACTAGGTAGTGTCCATCTCCCCTGTATAAAGTATGTATTGGCACAGATCAAAATAGTATCCCAAGCAGGCAGCTTGTTTTGGTACAAGAAATCAAGATTTTTTCCAATATGGTCCTCCAGTGTGTGAGCTCCAAGAACTAAAAACTTGCTGGTTTCAGCATGGTTAATCATTTGAAATAGTAACCAAGCAATTTACGTTGCTGTGTCTTACTGTCTCTATCCCTAAAATATTCCTGGCTTACACTCCAAATCCAGTTCAGTTCCCACTCTTCAAGTATTAAACTGTGGGTCTTTTCTTTTCAAGTCTTTGGATTTTTTTATGGGCTCAATTGCTCTGGTAACAAGGCTTTTTTGTGATTTCAGTGCATTTATGCCATTGACCTTTGCTTCGAAAAGTGTTCAACAGTCTTCACTGGGCTGGAGCTCTGAAAGGCAGTGTTGTAAGTGGCTTTATCCTATAGAAGCAGTGACCACAGGCAAAGCTTTATGTGTGCTGAATGATTTAATCTTTACACATGCAAGACTTGGCTCTCTGCCATGTGTAATATGTGGAGAAAAATCCTCCTAGAGAAGCATTGATACCAAACTTTCCAAAACTTTTTCAAAATAACTTCCTGTCCTGTTATTTTTAATCTAACATGTAAAATCAATGGGTGTTGTCCCAAGAGTGATACATGTAAGTACAGAAAAGATCTAAGAGGGGGAAAAACTTTTTGCTTAAAATGAAGCAGGAATCTGGCTGGAAAGAGGCTGCTGGGGAGTAGGGTTCTGTGAAAATAAACATCTGGTCAATACTAAAGTTACAAAATAAGAGGGACACCTCAGAATTAAGGGAAACCAGCCCAAGAGGCTACAGCTTTAGGAAATGATTCTGTAAACTCGGACTACTCACGTGAAAAACTGGGCCCTTAATTTGTACCCCATCTCCAAATACTCTGTGGTTACCAGAGCTCAGTTTGATATCTGCAGTAGCAAGGGAGAACAGATTTGTTTTTCAGCTGAATTTGAAATGAAACCGTTAATCAGTGAAGCAGACAGCTACAAGGACCTGATTCTCTTTTCTGAGGGTATGTCTACACTAGCCCCCTAGTTCGAACTAGGGAGGCTAATGTAGGCATTCGAAGTTGCAAATCAAGCCCGGGATTTAAATATCCCGCGCTTGATTTGCATCTTCCGCCGGTCGCCATTTTTGAAATTTACAAGTCCGGACTAACTGCCCGCGTCTACACGCAGCAGGGACCCGGTAGTTCGAAATAAAGCCCTAGTTCGAACTACCTGTTATTCCTCCTGGTTCGAACTAGGGGGCTAGTGTAGACATCCCCTGACTGTGCTATGCCCTGTGCAGGAACAAGAGGGATTGAGACAAAGTCACCTTTGCATTTATCCTACCCTTGAGCCTTTGGGCTGCTCTAACTTGCATTTGACTGCTCACGTCTACAAGGGATCATTTCAGTCACTAGGACTAGCTCCTTTTCTTCTGGCCATGGTCCCAGGAGACTGGAATAGACCCAGTGTGCTGGCTGTTTGCCACCTAGGGATTATCTCTATACCAAGAGAAATTCTCCAGGGGCCCTAGCCACGCACTTTATGCCCTCTTCATAGTGCTGGTGCAGCATATAGGAGCCAGTTCTTGGCATTATGGCTCTCTTATGCCAGTTCAGCAGTGGCCACTGGAATAGAAACGTAAACCCTCTCATACTGACAGAAGAAGAGTTGCAAGGGATCATTCAAGATGGAAATGCATTCCACACACCACCAGGGCTTCATCTCAGCCAGGTGGCTCATGTTGCTGCATCTCCCTGGTAGCAGAGTTCATTGTGCTCTTCAGTGTATTTCACCTGACAATCCCCGTGAGACAGGGAAGTATTGTCACTCCCATTTTATAGTTGGGGAAGTGAAGCCCAGAGCAACTAGGTCATTTGCCCATGTCACAGAGGGAGATTGGAGTACTGTGTTCAATATCCTACGGCATCAAAAAATTCCCCACTAGTCTCCTACCCACAAGACCGTGCTTGTTCTAGAGGAGCATGCGTGTTGGAGACGGGAGGGCTGCTCTTCACCTTCACACCTATACACTGCAGCATAGACCTGTCATCCCCCCAGCCTCCGATGGCTCCCTAGTGCATTTGATTATCCAAATCAAAATTGCTTTATTCATTTTTGTTAAGCCGTCCCTGGGCTTGCTCCAATCCACTTCACAGACTAGGTCTGTCTTCTCCCTCTCCATTCATGCCTGCCCTGGTTAGCACTGGCCTCTAAACCCTAACCCCTACCTCCCATCCTTCAACTACTGTCATTCTTGATGGAAGAGTCTTCTGCCCTGCAGAGCACTTGGGGCAGGAGGTTGCAGAAGTGGCTATTAAGCAGCCATGTTGGTATGTACAATAGACTTCCATCTTGAATGGTCCCTTGCAAGTCTTCTTTTGGAAAGAGTCAGTCTGGAAGGAATTGTGTTTCTTAAATCCCTTAAAATTGTAGCTTCCAACCACATTTGTGGTCAGGTTCATGCTCTACTTCCTTTAACCTCAGCTGTGTAAATAAACCTTTTGTAATCTTCTGCACACTGGACACAAAACCACCGTTCTTCGAGGAGTGTCCCTGTGGATGCTCCACCTTAGGTCTTGAGGCACCACTGCACGCGTAGTCGGAGATTTACAGTAGCAGTGCCCTCTGATGGGCCACGCAGGTGAGGCAGGCAGCACTCGCGGTGGTGCTACCACGCAAAAGTGGCAACCATCCCCTCAGTTCCTTCTCTACTGCCATCAGCGTCAGTTGGAACCACAGTTGCTCTCCTCATTTGCTTAGTAATTTGAATATTTTTTTGATTATTAGTTAGTTAGTGTTACAGTTAGAGTTAAGTTTTTTTCATTTAAAAAAAAACAAAAAACCTTTTTCCTGTTAGACCTCACCAATTTTTGGCCTAACAGTTCTACTCACCCTGGGATGCCTGGTTCCCTGAGATTCAAATGCTGCCCTCTCCTGCAGGCTTTCTATCCCCATCTCTGATGGTCATTCCCATTGTGTGCATTGCCTTGATCAGGCACACGCTACTGCACAGTGCCAGCATTGCAAACCGCTTATAGCTCACACAAGGAAGGCACGGGAGCTTCAATTAAAACTCCTTTCATTGGAGAATACAGTGAGACCGGCTTCAGATCTGGAGCACTCCTCTCCTTCATGCCAACCATCTCCTCTGGCTATATCCAAAAGAGCAACATCGGTCAGCTTGTCTTTAAGAAACTTCCTCTAACCAAACTAGGAAGACATCTCATTCCTTGAGTAAAGGTGACTCCCCCTCAAAAAAATAGGAGCAAGGACCTAAAGTGCCCCCTATTCCAACCATGGTCAGGGTTCTGGACAGGGAGGCTCCAGGACCATCCGGTACCAACGGTTCCTGAGGGTCCAAGGACCTAACTAAGCTGAGCAAGGTGCCAGGCAAAGCCAAGGCAAAATGTGCTCCATTGGCACCATCAGTGCACACATCTGCACTGAGGAAAGATAAGACCAAACTGGCTACAGTAGTGGCACCGCCGGCACCAACAAAGCTCAAGCCACATATGGTACCGTCAGCACCCATGACTCCCCTGGCACCGAAGAGCCACAAGCATGCGGTACTGACTTCCTCTCACTCAATACCACAGGTAGCGGCCATAATTCCATCCCAGCTGCCCTCGGCACCGCATACACCAGTACCGGCCCCATTCACCACGGCAGAAGAGCTCAGGGTATCCTTGGTGCCCGCAACACCACTATTCAGCACCGATGGCATTCCTGCATCAACCAATTTCTTACACTCAGATACTTCAGGCTCGGCACTGCCGTTGTCGAGTGATGATGAAGAGGAGCTCTTAGTTGGCACCCACTCCCTAAGACATTCCTCCCCAAAGCAGCCTTAGCCATCAGTACACCATGCAGTGGTACAGCAACAACTACTGCAATGGCTACCTCCTCCCATGCTACTGCCCCCCTAACTGGTCCTATTGAGCACCATATCGAGCTCAAGGCCCACAACAGGGGCAACGGCTCATGCCAACTGCTCCTACCTCCAGAGCAACATCCCTGCCATCTCTTGACAGGTTGCTCTACCAAGAGGAAGAGGAGATTGTTTCCACTGACGAGGAGTCATCTGTTTCCTCTCATTCTGCAACCCACATATCCTCCTCTTTTCCGGATGACACCCTCATGCCCCTGCCTCCTACAGTGGGAGATGACTTCCGTTCTTTCCAAGAACTCTACAAACGAGTTGCAGATGCCTTGAGGTCTCCGTGGTCAACCTCCCTGAGATCCAACACAAACTGACCAGCATATTCCACACCTCACCGACCTCCAAACTGGCCTTACCAAAATCATGGACCTGGATTTCAAACTGGACCCTGTCAAAATCATATGGCAGTCGCCAGCCACGATTCCAGCAGTCTGCAAGAGATCTGACCGTAAATACTATGTGGCTCCACAAGGTGCAGATTTCCTGTTTTCCCATCCATCCCCCAACTTGATAGTGAAGAATGTAGTTAACCAAAGGGACAAACAGAAAACCACGCGCACTACCCCATACGATAAAGAGTGAAAGCGCTTAGACCTCATGAGTAGAAAGGCTTATTCCTCGGCCTCTCTTCAGCTCCGTACATCAAATTACACAGTGATGTTGGCAAAATATACCCACCACATCTTTGAACAGCTCTGACTCTTTGACAATTTATCAGATGATAGAAAAAACAATTTTCTGCCAGTATAAATGAGGGAATGCTGAACTCCTGCACAGCTCTACAAGCCGCCCTGGACGCATCCGACACAGCTTCACAATCCATTGCTGCTGCCATCACGATGAGGAGGTCCTCCTGGCTCCACTTGTCAGGGTTTCCTCATGAAGTGCAGGCCACAATAGAGGATCTCCCCTTCCAGGGATCAAAGCTGTTCGCTGACACCACCGATGCATCCCTCCACTCACTCAAGGATTCCAGAACAACATTGAAAACCCTTGGGATACATGTACCTGCAGCCAAGCGCAAACAAAACAGATTTTTAAATCAAAGATACAAATCCTCCCCTTTCAACCAATCTCAGAGGCATTTTGACAACAGGAGGAGACAACAACAAACCAGGCGCGAACAGGCCACTGACCAACTGGCCACATCTCAGTCGTCAACCTCGAGGCAAATGTTTTGAAGGTCAGTTCGAGAGTCCCATATCACCCCTTCGTCTGGAACAGCCCCAATCCTATCTGCTGTTCTGCCAACATCTACTACCCTTCTTCTATCATGACTGCCAAGTGGGTGCTAGATGTCATGAAGGCCAGATACTGCATTCCTTTTACTGATTCCCCTTCCACCCACCCACCAGCCCTTTCCCTTTTCAGGGACCCATCACACAAGAGTGTTCTACTCCAAAAGATTGAGCATCTTCTCCACCTAGGTGCCATAGAACCTGTACCCCAACATCACAGGGGCAAAGGCTTCTGCTCCCATTATTTCCTCACAACAAAGAAATCAAGAGGGTGGAGATCAATCCTCGATCTCAAGAGACTCAACTGTCACATACGACACCAAAGCTTCAAGGTGGTGACCTTAGCTACCATAATACCAGCCTTAAACAAAGGGGACTGGTTATTGACTCTTGACCTCCAGGATGCTTATTTTCATGTATCCATCCATCCAGCACATCAGAAGTACCTGAGGTTTGCACTAGGCAATGCACATTTCCAATACACGGTCCTACCCTTCGGACTCTCCACAGCCCCAAGGGTCGTCTAAAATATTATCGCAGTGGTGGCCACCTACCTCCGCGAACGAGGGATATCCATATTTTCCTATCTAAATGACTGTCTGATCAGAGCAGCCATGAGCCAAGAGGCCGTCGACGCAGTCTCCCAAGCTATGTTCTTATTCCAGACCTTGGGGCTACCCAAATGCAAGCTCCAACCAGCTCAGACCATAGAGTTCATCGGAGCATATCTTGACTGCATCCAGGCAACAGCCTCTGTCTCGCACCACTGATTCCAAATGATCAAGCACCTTGTTGAGGTACTACAGACCAGCCCACAAGTTCCTGCAAGAAGTTGCCTGCAGTTTCTAGGCCACATGACAGTAGCCACATCAGTGGTGTTGCACGATGGGTTACATATGAGGCCAGTGCAGCAATGGCTCAGAATGGTGAACAGACCCTATTACACCAGTATCAACAAGCTGATTTTGCTCTCAAACAGGATCAAACACTTACTAGATTGGTGGGTGGATCAAAAAAAGTGTGCGCTGGGGTACCCTTCCGCAGAAGTCCCTCGATGATCACGATGGACACCTCCCTCCTAGGATAGGGAGTGCACTCAGGCCCCCTCACAGTCCAGGGATGATGGCAGTCCCAGAAGCTCAGAGCAGTACGATATTGTCACGGTTATGAGGGATGGCCAGCAGACTGGGGACTAAGGGGTTAACTGTACCTAGCCAGGTAACAGTCAGCCAATAGAAATGTAGATAGGGATTTCAAACTGAGAGAAAGTAATTTTGGTTTTTCCCTCCTTTGTCTCTGGGCAGTTGACTCTCCAGATACTGAGGGGGACAGACAACATGTACCTCTCCAAGAAAAGACTCTTCACCATCTGTAAGTAGGGCAAAGTCTAGATAAATCCACTAGGTTTTATTGTTTTATGGTTTGGGAATCGGAATCTGATGTCTGTGCATTTAGAAATGGGGTTTCCTCTCTTTTGTAACTAAGTTTTATTCCCATGGGAAAATTCCCCATGAGTTTATTAATTGATGGCTCTTACCATCTAGCCAATCCAACTATGCTTGTAACAGGAATATTGTTGTGATGATAAAAGTTCTTTCTTTTGTATTAATCTGATATTGGTTCAGTTCTGTGTCCTGGAAAATCTGTGGGATCTGCATGCCTCTTACTAGGGGATAGCAGACACAGACTGCAGTTTGTATTTTCTCTTTTCTTTTTCAAGCTCTTTGGGGAAAAGAGCTTGGGGTGCCTTGGGGTTGGTTTCAAGTGTCCACCCCTGTTTGTGGGTTCAAAAGCACTTGATGGTGCTTTTCCCCAAAATCTAGGTTTTTAGGATTTGGGGGGGAGGGAGTTTTATACCAAAGCCTGGAAAGATAAGGTTTTGGGGTACTTTTGTGGGCCCCCACTTCTGCATTCATCGTGCCAGAGTGGGGAATCAGCCTTGACAGTTATGTGTGTCAGAACTTCCTGCAGCAAATACAGGGCAATATTGTGCAGATTTTTACGGACAATCAAGCCACAATGTACTATATAAACAGGCAGGGCAGAGCCAGATCCTATCACCTGTGCCAGGAGTTGGCCCACCTATGGTCGTGATGCATAGATCACAATGTCCATATACAAGCCTCTTACCTTCCGGGCAATGACAGTGTTACAGCAGACACCCTCAGCAGAAAGTTCGCTTCCAACTACGAATGGGAGATAGATTACAACATACTTCACACGATATTCACACCTTGGGGATTCCCAACGATCAACTTATTTGCAACCTATGCGAAAAAGAAATGTCCACAGTATTGTTCACTTGCGGGCATTGGCTTACACTTTCTGGGGAATGCCTTTACAATACCTTGTGACACACCCCTTGTATATGCCTTCCTGCCAATCACTCTTCTTCACCAAGTAGTCAACAAAATAACAGCGGGGACAGCATTAGTCATACTCATCGCTCCAGCATGGCCCCGCCAGACCTGGTACACTTACCTGCTCCACATGTCCATAAGACCTCCTTGGCAGCTCCTGATAGTCCCTCATCTCCTGACTCAGCAAGAGGGTCATATCCGGTATCCGTCTCCCCACATCCTTCACCTCCGAGCATGGCTCCTCACTGGTTCTCCTCAATAGAAGCTACATTTACAGATAAGGTTAGACAGATCTTAATAAGTAATCGCAGAGTCACAACAAGAAAATCCTACCTATACAAGTGGCGAAGATTCTCTCTCTGGGTGAGCTAAAGATCGGCAGATCCATCCATGATTCCACTGGGTGATATTTAAGAGTCCCCATTATACCTAAAACATACAAGTCTCTTGCTCAGCTCATTAAAGGTACACCTCGCAGCCATAACTGCATTCCACCAATCCATCAAAGATAAATCAGTCTTCACCCACCCCATGACTATGTTCCTTTTAAAGGGAATTCAAAACACATTCCCGCCTGTTAGAATACTAATCCCAGCCTAGGACCTAAACCTTGTACTAGGAGCTCTTACCTGTGCACCATTTGAGCCTATGGCCACGTGTTCAATGCTGCACCTCCCAGTGAAGGTTGGTCTGTTAGTCGCGCTTACGTCAGCCAGAAGGGTAAGCGAAATTGGGGCTCTAATGGCTGATATACCCTTCACCGTATTTTATAAGGACAGAGTGATTCTGCGACCACATCCAAAGTTCTTACCGAAGATACTTATCTCCTAGCATTGCAACGAACCTCTGCTACCACCAGTCTTCTGCCCAAAGTCTCACGACACCGCTGAGGAAGCTAAATGGCACATGCTTGATGTGCGCCGCACTGTTGCCTTCTATTTGGAAGGGACAAGGTCAATTCATAAAACTAATAGACTTTTCATCTGCACTGCTGAATGATCCTTGGGCAGGATTTCCAGGTGGATTGTAGACAGCATTTGCCTGGCTTACACCAGCTTTAATCAACAACCACCACTCCAATTACATGCACACTTCACAAGGGCCATCACAACTTCTATGGCCTACCTTAGCAGTATTCCTCTCATGGACATTTGCAGAGACACTCCTCGAAGAAAAAGAGAAGGTTACTCACTTTGTGCAGTAATGGAGGTTCTTTGAGATGGTTGTCCCTGTGGGTGCTCCACCACCCACCCTTCCTCCCCTCTGCTTTGGACTCGTTGTCCTTCTGGTGCAGAGAAGGAACTGAAGGGATGGTTGCCGCACATGCGTGGTAGCGGCCTTGCCTGCGCAGCCCAGTGGAGGGCACTGCTACTGTAAATCTCCAACTAGGCATGCAGCGGTGACTCAAGACCTAAGGTGGAGCATCCACAGGGACAATCATCTTGAAGAATCTCCGTTCCTGCACAAAGTGAGTAACCTTCTCTTACAATCATCTTGTTCTCAACTGATGCAAGTCTGTAATTCGTCAGGATCATAAGTAACTCCTTGTTTGACAAACACAAGCCAATGGATGTTAAGAATATGCCATAACTTTTGATGGTAAAACGTGCTGTTTCCTCTCCTCAGTGTTTTAACTTTCTCATGTTGTTTATCAAACTTCATTTTAAATAAAGTAAAACATTCGGAGCACAAGTGGTATTCTCGTCCATCCTCCCTGTTAAAGGGAAAGGACTGGGTAGGGATCGTTGAATTGAGGAAGAAAATGCGTGTTTGCGCAGGTGGTATCGGCTTTGGTTTCTTCGACCATGGGACTCTGTTCCGGGCACAAGGATTGTTAGGAAGAGATGGGATCCACCTCACAAAGAGAGAAAGGAGCATCTTTGCGGGCATGCTTGCAAATCTAGTGAGGAGGGCTTTAAACTAGGTTCACTGGGGAACGGTGACCAAAACCCTGAGGGGAGTGGGGAAGTCGGATACCGGGAAGAAATGCAAAGAGGAACGAGCAACAAAGAAGGACCCTGATTCGAATGGCGAGGGTAGGGCGATCAGCTGGTTATCTAAGGTGTTTGTACACCAATGCGAGAAGCCTGGGGAACAAACAGGAAGAATTGGAGGCCCTGGCCCAGTCCAAGAACTACGATTTGATTGGGATAACAGAGACTTGGTGGGATGACTCGCATGACTGGAGCACTGTCATGGAAGGGTATAAACTGTTCAGGAAGAACAGGAAGGGGAGAAAAGGAGGAGGAGTTGCACTGTATGTAAGAGAGCACTATGATTGCTCAGAATTCCAGTATATAGAGGGAGAAAAGCCTCTTGAGAGTCTATGGGTCAAGTTTAGAGGTGTAAGCAAGAGCAGTGATGTTGTGGTTGGTGTCTGCTACAGGCCGCCAAATCAGGTGGATGAGGTAGATGAGGCTTTCTTCAGACAACTGAGAGAAGTTTCCAGATCTCAGGCCCTGGTTCTTGTGGGTGACTTTAATCACCCTGATATCTGTTGGGAGATCAATACGGCAGTACACAGACAATCCAGGAAGTTTTTGGAGAATGTTGGGGATAACTTCTTGGTACAAGTGCTGAAAGATCCGACCGGGGCCGTGCACAGCTTGACCTGCTGCTCACAGACAGGGAGGAACTAATAGGGGAAGTAGAGGTAGGTGACAACCTGGGAAGCAGTGATCATGAGATGGTAGATTTCAGGATCCTGTCCAAAGGAGGAAAAGAGAGTAGTGAAATACACACCTTGGACTTCAGAAAAGCAGACTTTGACTCCCTCAGAGACCTGATGGGCAGAATCCCCTGGGATGCTAACATGAAGGGGAAAGGAGCCCAGGAGAGCTGGCAGTATTTTAAAGAAGCCTTATTGAAGGCACAGGAAGAAACCATTCCAATGCATAGCAAGAGAAGCAAATATGGTAGGAGACCGGATTGGCTTACCGGGGAAATCCTTGGTGAGCTTAAACACAAAAAGGAAGCTTACAAGAAGTGGAAACTTGGATGGATGACTAGGGAGGGGTATAAATGTATAGCTCGAGAATGCAGGGGAGTTATCAGGAAGGTGAAAGCGCAATTGGAATTGTGACTCGCAAGGGATATGAAAGATAACAAGAAAGGTTTCTACAGGCATGTTAGCAAGAAGAAGGTGATCAGAGAGAGTGTGGGGCCCCCAATAGATGAGGGCGGTAACCTAGTGACAGATGATGTGGGGAAAGCTGAAGTACTTAATGCTTTCTTTGCCTCTGTCTTCACGGACAAGGTCAGCTCCCAGACTAATGTGCAAAGTGATGCAATATGGGACGAAGGTGGACAGCCGTAGGTAGGGAAAGAACAGGTTAGGAACTATTTAAAAAAGCTAAACATACATAAATCCATGGGTCCGGACTTAATACATCCGAGGGTATTGAGGGAGTTGGCAAATGTCATTGAGGAGCCTTTGGCCATTATCTTTGAAAAGTTGTGGAGATCAGGAGATATCCTGGATGATGGGAAAAAGGCAAATGTAGTGCCCATCTTTAAGAAAGGGAAGAAGGATGATCCAGGGAACTATAGGCCGGTCAGTCTTACCTCAGTCCCTGGAAAAATCATGGAGGGGATCCTCAAGGAATCCATTTTGAAGCACTTGGAAGAGGGGAAGGTGACCAGGAATAGTCAGCATGGATTCATGAAGGGAAGTCGTGCCTGACCAATCTGATTAGCTTCTATGATGAGGTAACTGGCTCTGTGGATATGGGAAAGTCAGTGGATGTGATATACCTTGACTTGAGCAAGGCTTTTGATATGGTCTCGCACAATATTCTTGCCAGCAAGATAAGGGAATGTGGATTGGATAAATGGATGGTAAGATGGATAGAAAGCTAGCTGGAAGGTCAGGCCCAGGGGGTAGTGATGTCAGGATGGCGGTCGGTTTCTAGCGGAGTGCCCAAAGGTTCAGTTCTGGGACCGGTTTTGTTCAGCATCTTTATTAATGACCTGGGTGAGGGGATGGATTGCACCCTCATCAAGTTTGCGGATGACACTAAGCTAGGGGGAGAGATAGAGACGCTGGAGAGCAGGGGTTGAGTCCAGAGTTACTTAGACAAATTGGAGGATTGGGCCACAAGAAATCTGATGAGGTTCAACAAGGACAAGCGTAGACTCTTGCACTTGGGATGGAAGAATCCCAAGCATTGTTACAGGCTGGGGACCAACTGGCTAAGTAGCAGTTCTGCAGAAAAGGACTTGGGGATTACAGTGGATGAGAAGCTGGATATGAGTCAACAGCCTGCCCTTGTAGCCAGGAAGGCTAATGGCATATTAGGTTTCATTAAGAGGAGCATTGCCACTAGATCCAGAGGTGTGATTATTCCTCTTTATTCGGCTCTGGTGAGTCCACATCTGGAGTATTGTGTCCAGTTCTGGGCCCCCAATTACAGGAAGGATGTGGATGCATTGGAGAGGGTCCAGCGGAGGGCAACTAAAATGATTAGGGGGCTGGAACATATGACCTACGAGGAGAGGCTGAGGGAGTTGGGTCTGTTTAGTCTGCGGAAGAGAAGAGTGAGGGGGGATTTGATAGCAGCCTTCAACTTCCTGAAGGGAGGTTCCAAACAGGCTGGAGAAAGGCTGTTCACAGTAGTGATGGATGGCAGAACAAAGAACAATGGTCTCAAGTTGCAGTGGCAGAGGTCCAGGTTGGATATTAGGAAAAACTATTTCACTAGGAGGGTGGTGAAGCACTGGAATGGGTTACCTAGGGAAGTAGTGGAGTCTCCATCCCTAGAGGTGTTTAAGTCTTGGCTTGACAAAGCCCTGGCTGGGTTGATTTAATTGGGATTGTTCCTGCCTTGGGCAGGGGGCTGGACTTGATGGCCTCCTGAGGTCTCTTCCAGCTGTATGGTTCTATGATTATGTCCAACACAAAAGGTTTCAATGTTTTCTTTATTTATAGCAGGCATGGGGGATCCTTTTTGGGTCAGCGGTCGCTGACTCAAAAAAATCAGTTGGGGACCACACAAGTGAGAAGCAAAAATACTCCAATAACCCCCAACGCTCACTAGTGTGGCCCCAACTGAGACACCTCACTCCTCTGGTGTCCCAGACTCATAGGGTGAGGGGAAAGAAAGGGGGGAACTGAGATTCAGGGTTTCCCATAGACCAGATTTACTTTTCTGGGGTTCTGGAGTTAGTGGACAAAAGTTATGGACCTCCTTAGGTTCTGGGGTAGGGACAAAAGTGAGGGGTACAGTGCGCCAGATAGGTGTGCCAGCAAGTAAGATAGGAATGGGGTGCAGGATGTGGGAGGGAGGTGGGGTGCAGAAACAAGCTGGGAGTAGGGTGTCTGGCCAGGTGGAGGGAGCAGGAATAAGGGAGGGTGCAGTGTGTGGCCAGGAGAGAGGGTGCAAGAACAAGGGAGGGTGTCGGAGCAATCTAGGAGTGCCAAGTCTTTGGGGGGAGGGAAGTGAGGAGATTTGGGGGGGGGGGTCTGGGCATGAGGGGGAACCTTACCTGGCTTTGTGCCCCCTTGCAGTAATGGCTGCAGCCACGCTGTCCTGGCTGCCCCAGAGGGAGGCTCTGCTGCTGCAGCCACGTAGCTGCGGGCCAGTCCTGGAGGCGCCACTACTGTGACCACAGGCTGTCCCTGGAGGTGCCACACAGACGAGGGCTGGCCCTAGAGGCTGGAGGCGCTGCTGCCACACCACTGCCATGGCCACGTTGCCTGGGGCTAGCCCCAGAGGTGCTGGCCCGAGGCTGCGTGGCCATGGCAGCAGCATTTCCGGGGCTGGCTCCAGGCTGCAGCACCTTTGGTCTCCGGGGTGGCCTAGAGCCGCCTGGCCACGGTGCCTCTGGGGCCGGCCCCAGGTTGCATGGCTGTGGCAGTGGCACCTTCGGCATCTGGGGCCAGCCTTGGACCACGGTGCCTTTGGGGCTGGCTTGTGGCCATGGTAGTGGTGCTTCCAGGGCCAGGCCCGGACTGCGTAGCCATGGCAGCAGCACCTCTGGTCTCCAGGTCTGGCCCTGGACCATATGGCTGAGGTGCTGCTAAGGAGCCTCATCCCCAGCGCTGCCACCTCTCCAGCGGCTGCGCGGTGGGAGGAGGAGCGGGGCTGAGCTCCTTCCCCTGCAGCATGCGTGCTACAGGTTGGGCCCGCCTGTTAGGGGGCAGGGCATGGAACTGCCTCGCGGGGCAGATCAAAGCCCTAGGAGGGCCGGATCCAGCCCGCTAAGAGGATTTTGCCCACCCCTGAGCTAGACAATTTAATGGGCTCTCAACTTGGGTGTCACACCCATTTTACCCTTGTCCATACTAGTAGATAGGCTGAGGTCCCAGCCACATGAGAGAGGGAGTCCTGGTAGTCTTTAGAACAACAGATCCAGTTGATTTCACTTTCTGGCTCGTCTAATCAGTCTTGTTTTCTACAGGGCTGTTCGCGCTATTTCACAGCAGCAGCATTTTGCAAATGCTGCAGGAGAAATGTTCAAATGCAAATGAAGAATGGTTTCCATTTGCTTTGGGATTAAATATCAAGAAAAGATTTCAGTTAACTTTAGGTTTTGTGAAACTTTTTTTTTTTTTTTTTTTTAATTGTCAAGCCTATGTTTTGGGACTGAATTGCCTATCCACATCAATTTAAATTTTGCCTCCGCTGGCTGCAGTTCCTGATATGATGTGGAGGCTAATGAAACAAATTTCTTACTCTTTTATGTAATCAGTCCATAAAGCATGTCTGAAATTCATATTTTGAAATTGTTGCTTTGTTTAGCCTCTTGGGCTAGATTTGTGGGTTTTCCTTCTGTGTGGGTGTGCATGGCACTTGATATTTACTATTTTTGCCAAGTGAACTGACAAGACAATACTAAAGTATGTTAATTTTTAAAAATGATGCTGTCCAAAAACAGCATTTAATTAATCTACAGCATTTAATTAAAAACAAAATATAAATAGTACACCAGCTATTCTCTATCTCAGCCTCAGTTAGTGTTAATCAGCTTTTCATAGACGCAGTTAGTTGTCTCTCCTTCCCCTTCAAGAACTGTACAAAATAATTGATGTTTGTTGAGGATGGCGCAGCAAATGCTGAGATCCCAAATAAAAGGTGGGAGTGTATGTTACACATGGATATGAACATTTTGCCCATCAGTAGCTCTTTCCATACGGGAAATCTCAAAATGTTTTACATGTATGAATGGATTAATTCTTAGAACTTCTTTCCTTCTCCCCCATCCATGAGATAAGATGTTGGTATTGTCTCTGATTTGCAGGGGGAACCATAGCTGTTCTGAAATACCATTGACTGGCTCTGTCATCTTTGCATCTCTGAACTTTTCCATCTGTAAAATGGAAACATTGTTTACTCACAGTTGTAAAGTGCTTCATGATTTTCAGGTGAAAGTTACTGTATTAAGGCTCATTACTCCAACCCCTGTTGAGGTGACTGGAAAGACTCTCATTACCTTCTGTTGGCTTTGGAGCAGGCCTATAGAAGCTGAAGTGGCCTGCCCAAGGGACCATGCTATCATTACTTTAGATGGATAGGCTGGTCCAGAGGAAATAACATGACCTGTTTCTCAAGGAGAACCTTTTAAAAAGGTCTGAAATATTAGGATATCCAGATATGATGGAGGAATTTTCTTCATTTTTAGTTTCTAGCCTTGATCAGAACTTCAAACATTAAAATATCCGTGATCACACCAAATTTTGATCAAAGTGGTTTGGAGAAGCTTTGATTATGCATCTGATTTTAGGGGTTTACTTATCAGAACCAAACTCAAACTCCAAACTGTTGTCATCTTATTTCATTTGTTGCTTACATCCAGTGCTTTTTTTGTTTAGAAAAAAAAAAAAGTGCCAGTACTGCAGGGGAAAAGTTGTTGAGCTCTGACTGAAGGTGCCGGTACTGTGTCTGGGGGTACCGGTACTGCGTACTGGGCAGTACCATCACACAAAAAACCCACTGCTTACATCACATTAGTGCCCAAAAAGCATTAGGTGCTTTCCAATCACAGAGGGAGACAGTCCTCAAGAACCACAGTCTATGACAAGGGTCACCATTGCTAATCAATATCTAGAGATGTGTAAGCCAATGAGACAGCTCTTTCAAAGGGAGGGGTGAGTCACTGAGTTGCTGTGCTCAGAAAGGGATCATTATCAGAGGGTAAAGGTGATAAAGTGTGAAGTGAAAGTTAATAGAGTGTCAAATTCTGTGTACAGTTACACCTACACAATCTCATGAACTCAGTGAGGTTGCACAGGTGCTTTATACTCCAGTAGTACTCTTTTTTTGTGTTTTATATTGCAGCAATTAACTTTCTGATAAACATCTGCTGCCTGTGTGTGATATTAGGAGGAACAGATCCCCCCTGGGGGAAGGAGAACATTGCACCTATGAGACTGAGAACGGAAGTTATCAAGTCATCAAGCAGCACATTCAAATGTCTTTTTTTTTTTTTTTTTTTCCTTTGCAGCTTTGGAAAATGCCAGTGTAAAGTTGGGGTAACTGGCTTCAAGTGTGACCAATGCCGTGATGGATACTACTGGGTCAACCAAACCAGCTGTGAACCATGTCAGTGCAATAACTATTCCAACAGCTGTGATATCTTAACAGGTATAATATTTCTGATTGCTTAGAGCCAAGTTCTCCTCTATAACCTTGATGGGGCTCCATTGACATCAGCAAGGTTGCAATGGTGAGTGAGTAGTGGTTTGGGCCCTTACCATCTAGGATACATCTACACAGTAAGCAGAAATCTACGGCACTGAGTCTACAGAGTCAGGCTTGCATGGCTCGATTCTATGGAGCTAAAAATAGCTATGTAGATATTTGGGTCCCTGCCTAAGTTTCAGAGCTCAGGCTTCAGCCTAAGCCGGAATGTCTATATGGCTATTTTTAGCTCTCTGGCCTGAATTTATAGACTTGGTGTCATGAATAGGAGCTGCAAAGGAGAGTCTGACTTACCTGGAGAGTGAGGAAAGGGTTAAGCAACTCTGGAGATGCACCTGAGGGAGGGGGCTTTGGGCATTCCACCAATGAAATGGAGATAAAGAATTTCAAATCTAGAGAGTTTTTTTTTCTCTTCCTTTGTTTTGGGGAGAGCATTTTTTTCCTCGGGTAGCAGGACAGACAGAGTCTCCCAGGAACAGACTCCTTGAATTCATTGAAATGTATAAGTAGGGAAAAGTTTAGGTAGTCTATCAGGTTGTCTTGTTTTCCTTGTTTGGGGGTTTGGAAATCATGTCTGAGCTGGTTATTTTGTAACTAAGGATTACAGGCCAAGGAGTCTCCCTGAGTCTGTTTCACTCCATGGCTTTTAACACCCAGTTATTTACTATGTATGCAACAGTAGTCTTGTTCTAATAATAAAGGTTTTTTCTTTTTGTTTTGGTTAACTGGTATTGGTTGACTTTTGTGTCCTTAAACCTATGTGCCTAAATTACCCAGGAGGAGCAGAGCTCCATTGTTCTCTGCGGGTTATCTCTGTTTGTTTTCTCAACTCCAAGCAAAACGGAGGTTGGGGCAGCGGGGAGAGCTTTGCCTCAGGGAAGGGATTCCAAGTGACCTCTTCCCTGGAAAAGGGTTTATTTTATATTTTTATTTACACTTGGTGGTGGCAATGACCAATCCTCTTTCTTTTTTGGGTCTCAGGGAGGTTTGTCTCTGGGAATTACAGAGACCGGTTCTTACAGAGTTTATTCTGCTAGCCAGCCTCCATATCTACACTCGAAGTGCCAGGTTGGGGAATTGAGCCATGACACTTGGGTTATGGAATTTGCTGCTGTGAGTTTCTGCTTCCTGTATAGATGTAGCTGTAGTCAACTGTTCCCTGATTTCTGCTGTATTTAGTGTCACAGAGTTGAAAGACAGAAATGACCACCATACCATCTAATCTGACCTATGTATCACGGGCCACTAAATACCACCCCTAGCCATCTATGCACCAAGCCCACAACTAGAATCAGATGAAAGTGTTACAGCCCTCAGAAGACTAATCTCTTCAATCTCACCCCTTTGTATTTTTCATTTAATTGTATTTGTTCATAGGGCGTCAAATCATCTACTTGCATGACAAACTCTTGTTGTTTTGGATCTGATCCGCTTCCCATGGAATTTGGTGAGGGCTTTGACATTCACTCTGACAGCAATACTGAGCCTTTATTATGACATCTAGATTCTTAGTTGGAACCCTAGGGCTCCCTGTACAAAAGCATAACCAAAAGATGATGCTTAACCTCAAGAGCTTACTTTTTGTTCTTTCTTTTATTTACCACAAGCATGTATTGTTCAGGTGTTGGCTGAATGCAATCAGTATTGTCACCAATAATATTCTGAGCTCTATAGAAACAGGCTATTCATATTTGCTTGTTTCTGTTTTGTAATGACTTTGCCTCACATCCATGATGTGTCGGCTTTTCTTAAACGTTGTGATCCATTTACACCAGGGATGTAAGCGGCTAATTGACTACTCAATAAGCACATGCTCATTGGGTAGTCGAGTAGTCACTTTACTAGTCACTTCCCCCCTCTCCCCCTTGCTGCCTCTGTCAGAGAGAGACAGCGAAGGGAAGCAGGAGCCGGTGCTGGCGGGGAGCTGGTTTAAAAGATGCTCTTAATACATTTAAAAGGCAGAGCCACTGCAGGGCCAGACCCTAACCCTGCTGCAGCTCTGCAGTTTCCCTGCATTACCGACTAATTGAATAGTCAATGGAAATTTCATAACTACTCAATTAGCTGATTAAGCGCAATTTAACATCCCTAATTTACACATGTTTTCTGTGCCAAAAAAAGTAAATTGTCTTTCTGTGTCCCTTCACACTGTAGTAATGTGAGGGTCTAAAACATAAGCCCATGTAGCACAGGCCTGGTCTGAGGCTTAGCTAACAGACAAAACATGGCTAATGTAAAGCAAAGCTAAGCCGTGAGCAAGAGACAGGCCCCTGCTCACAGAACTTGGCACGAACAGGCCTGAGAAAGCAAAACACTAATTGGTAATGGGCCCAGTTATAGGACAATAATGGGTACTGGTCATAAGTTGAAAGCACATGGTACCACCAGCTCATTTAAAAAAAGACCTTGGTATACACTCCCCACAGCTACAGACTCAGGTGCGAGAAAGGGTCTAAAATGACAGCATGATGGATAGAGATGATCTAATCAAACGACAGGGTACCAGGTGATGGGTGGTATCTAAGAAGCATTAGCCTGACGTCAGAAGGTGGCAACCTGACACGTCAGCAATGATGTGTAATTTGTTAGTACCTGTATACAAAGTGGTATCTTGGGGGAACGGTTTTTGGATGACCTACGGAGCAATGGAAATTTTCCATTGATTGAGTCATTCCATTGTTATGAATTGCATATGTGTAGTGGTTCAGTAGAGTCCACTGACAACTATTACTGTACTTCGCTTAACAATAAACCTGGCCGGGCACCTTCGATCCTTATCTGATTTGTGGTCTTTGGGGGCTCTCTTGGGGTCTGCTGTGGAGACTGAGGGTATGTCTACACTACAGCGTTATTTCGAAATATCTTATTTTGAAATAGTTATTTCGAAATATCTTATTTCGAAATAACGTGTCTAGACACAAAATGCATTTCGAAATAGCGTTTTGCTATTAGCGCGTCCACACTGATAGGACGCTGAATCGCATTTAAGGCCAGCTGGAACCGGTTCTGGCAGGGCATCAGGTCAGGAGTTACCTTGTGTGGCTGCTGCCTGAGGCGATCTGAAAACTGTGCTTAAAGGGACACCCCGCCCCGGACAGCTGGTTCTAAGGTTTCCCTGCTTGCTTGCTTTTCTCGCTGAGGGACAGCAAAGCATTTTTTTCCTCTGTGTGCTCTGGTTGCCCTCACTCAGGACACCACAGCACTCTGCAGCATGGAGCCGGATCTGCCCCTGGGCACTCTGGTGCTTCTCCTGGATGTGTTGCTGTGAGCCTGGCAGCACGTTCTGCAGGCAGTAACAGTCTCCCTGGTGTGCCCCACTGGGGGCTTGTGCCTCATTCCTTCCTCACGTCCTTCCACTTACCCCTTCCTAACCCTCCTTCCTGCTGTACAATAAAAGACACGTGTGTTCATTACAACAAAGCCTCTTTATAGAACAAAACTGTGGGGAGGGAATGAAACTGAGGTAAGACTGGGGAAAGGAGGAGGGAGGGTGGGAGAGGGGAGTGGGAAACCTGGGAGGAGGGAGCTGGCAAGAGGAGGAAGCGGGAGGAGAAGCTCAGGGTTGGGGGTCTCGCCCGCCCAACTGTCTCCCAGCACCCTGGTTGCGGGGGCCTCGGCATCCCTGGGGGTGTGGGGAAGAAGAAGCGGGAGGGGGAGAAAGAGTGGACGGAGGAGCGGTAGCTGGGGAGGCAACAGGGGCTGGAGCAGCAGGAGGCAGCAAGCTCTGCCCCAGGGTCGATGACCACCTGGGGGGCACAGACCGTCCTGCAGACTAAATAGACCCCAGGATGCAGTCCATGGCATCAAAATAGGGGCAGGGGTCTGGGTCTGCCCCTGGTTGGGAGCTGCCTCCTGTGGCCCTGGCATACGCCTGCCGCAGCTCCTGTATTTTCATGTGAACTTGCTCCTGGGTTCGCATGTGGCCTTTGGTGGCCAGGCTGGCAGCCATCCACCTGTAGACGGTTGCATTCCTCCATTTAGTGTGGAGATCATGGACGTTGGAGGCATCCCCCCAAACCTGAATTTGGTCCCTGATCTCCACTCTGGACCAGGCCAGCGCCCGCCTTTTCCAGCCCCTGGCAGGCTCCTGGGAGCTGGCAGACTGGTCCTGGGGAGCAGAGAAGGGCTGGCTGGCACTGGCTGCCTGGCTCATGCTGGGGCCACTGGGTCAGGTGCAGCGACTGCTGGCTCTGGGCTGGCAGGCTTGGAGCTGGCACAGGCACTGTGGCCAGAGTCTACCCCTTTAAGGGCTCCGGGGCTGGGGAGGGAGAGGAGTTTTCTTGGTTGTGCCCAGAGTGGCCACCAGGGCACCCTGGGAAGGGCTGGAGGCCCCCTATTTTGAAATAAGCATCTACACAGCACTTATTTTGAAATAGCAATTTTGAAATTGGTGCTGTTCCTCATGGAATGAGGTTTACCAATTTCGAAATAAGCCCTCCGCTATTTCGAATTAATTTCGAAATAGCGGTTTGGCTGTGTAGATGCTGGTAAAGTTATTTCGAAATAACGGCTGTTATTTCAAAATAACTTTGCTGTGTAGACATACCCTGAGTGCACAAGTTGGCACAACATACATCATTGAGCATGCATGCAAGCAGCCTTCTGGTTATCATCATCAACAGAGCCAGAGACCTGTGAGGATGCCTCAGCAGTAAATCCTGACCCCTCCTGACTAACTGCACACACCAGAAACTGAAATAAAGTCAATATCATGTGACTTACACAACCAGTTGCAGCTCAGCAACAGAGCTCCAATTTTGAAATTTAAATTTACAGTGAGGAGCCACAGGGTAAAATAAAACTCACCAACATTTTGTCTAGTGAGTTAGTCAGTGAATTCAAGAAGCTTGCAACCTGTTTGCAAATGGCTTGTCAACAGAAAGACACAGAATTAATCAAATTAATTATATTTTGTAATTATTTTCTCTTTATTTACTACATTGTTTATGTACTATATTGTCTGTGCATTTCTAACAAAGACACAGTCCGTATTGAGTCACAGAATTAACTGTAAGCCAGTAACACCACCACTGCTGTCTAAAGAACAAATATAATGGGATATCTAGCAGATATTCGAACTTTGTTCTGTGTGGCCCTAATTCGGCAAGGCACTTTCTCATATTCTTAGCTTTAAATATGTGATTATATCCCACTTAATTTATGAGAGATAGGAACATGTTTTAAAGTTAAGGTGCGCTTAAGTGCTTTGCTGAGTCAGGGTCTTAATGTGTGTGTTTTAGTTATTTTGATATGAAATTACATGCCAATTTCTGCTCCCCTCCCTCCCCTTCAATAGCCAGTTAAGCCCTTGATTCTGCAGTCAGTCTATGAAGGCAGAACTCTTTGCCATGAGTGCCAAAAATCCATCTTTATAGTTTGCAGAATCAAAATCTGACCATGGTGGTGTTAGTTTGATCTATCATGGAATGGTAGAAAATTCTTATTCTTTCTTCTCTTGCCTTTGCTTTTGTTGTTGTTGAAGCTGAAAAGCAGATAGTAAATTAGATCTGATTTCTAACACAGTGTATGTACATAGTTCTTGATATGAACTAGAGAGTGTACTTTGTTTGACCTCTCCAGCTTTATATAAAACTCTGTATTACTTGTCAATGTTTCTGTTGCATTAGTACTGTGTTGTGGGCTCCATCTCATGGCTAACTGAAGACCTACATTGTTTTGAGAAACCCCAGTTGGTAATGTGGCTGAATTTCATATAAAAGATATTTTCTCACAGTATGGATACAGGTTCATTAGGTTTAGTGTGTTAAAGAGAAAGTAGTTAAGCAAGCGAACTGGAAGTTAAGAATCGTGGGTTTTTATTTTTGCACATATTGCCTCGTATAAATCACTTGACCTATCTGTATTCATCTTTTAAAGTAAGTGTGACAACACCTATCTACCTGAGGAGTCACGAGGCTTAGTTAATGTTTGAAAGGTGCAATCAGAATGGAAATGTTCTGAAATATTAATGCTTTTCGTAGTGAAGTGATCCCCACTCCAAAATATTTAGCATGCTTTGTTTACTGAGTAACCTATTGGTCCA
The DNA here is from genome assembly GCA_019425775.1 of Rafetus swinhoei. NCBI lineage: Eukaryota > Metazoa > Chordata > Testudines > Trionychidae > Rafetus > Rafetus swinhoei. Next base: position 9,766,220 of record CM033431.1, on the reverse strand, counting down.
TTGGCAACCCAGCCAGTTGCAGTATTATAGAGGTAGATGCTTGCGACTCCTGCTGATGGAAAAGGATGTGGTCTTGAAATGGACAGGTCTGCACATAAAATGTGTGAAATTATTCCAGATTTACTGCAGGATAACTGAGAGCCAAGTCCAGCTCCAGTGCCATAAAGCTGACCATGCGAGACCATTTCTCTCTCCTTGATTCATTCAACCCTTGGCCTCCATGGTGAGGTTGCCAATAGAAATTACAGTTGGGAGGGGGGGGTTCATCATGTGGACATGTATCCCACAGAAGCCACCAGCTCTTGTCATACAGGCCACTGAACAAGGATCGAATATTAACTGCAAGATTGATTTATGGAACACTGCAAGCATCTTTAGTCACAAGAGGCAAGGCCAGTCTCTGCCATATGTGTGAATCAGCTGGTTCCAAAAAGCAATATACCCAGCCAGTTATGCATTCTCCCATTAAGTGGAGGATCAAATACAAGGACAGATTGTATTTAGATGGAGACTTCCAATCCTCAGAGTCATTGCTGCACCAGCAAAGAAAGACTAAGAGTAATGTGGTTGCTATTGATATTTGATGCTAATATTTTGTCCTTTCTAAAACACTGAGGCTGTGTCTACATTGGCACCCCTTTCCGGAAAAGGGATGCTAATGAGACCAGTCGAATTAAATCATGAAGGGATTTAAATATCCCCAGCGGTATTTTGTTACATAACTGCGCTTTTTTCGGCTCGGGGTTTTGCGGAGAAAGCGCCAGTCTACGCGATCTTGCGGAAAATAAACCCTTTTCATAAGATCTCTTATTCCTACTTGAAAGAGATCTTGAAAGTAGGAATAAGAGATCTTGGAAAAGGGTTTATTTTCGCAAGATCGCGTCTGCAGACTGGCGCTTTCTCGGCAAAACCCCGAGCCAGAAAAAGCGGCATCCATGTAAATGCAAATACCGCGCGGGGATATTTAAATCCCCCGCGGATTTGCAATTCCGACTGGTCTCATTAGCATCCCTTTTCCGGAAAGGGGTGCCAATGTAGACACAGCCTGACAGTTTAACTCAGCAAGTACGTGTGCTGTGCTTATACTGTTACTATGCTGCTCTGCAGCACCCTGGTTTATTGTGAGGCTGCTTTTACCTTTCAGAGTTTTGTACTTGGGATTTAAACAAATAAGCTCCCCGTGTCACCTCATCCCTTAGTGAGATGCTTGTTGAAGCAGATGATATTCCAATTGATGGATGAGCTTTCAAAAGGGGCTGCATTTGTATATCTAGCAGCATTTCCTCCCTGTATTTGCAAAACATCAAATTAAAGTTGACAAAGGGCTAGATCGTGCCACAAGGGTACAGCCCCTAGTAAGAAGCAACATTTTGCTTTACTGTTTTGCTTTTTAGGAGTATCCCAGAGAAGGGACTTTGGCTCAGGAACCCCCAAATCCTCCTCTGCTCACCCAGTCTTTTTCCAGATTAATAATTTGTTGCTGGCCTATACAAGCAGCAAATCCTCCCACACGGTCCTGGCTCGGCTCTTTTGTCGATGCATTTGGCTGGAGCCATCTGCTCCAGACACAAGGAGGTAGTGGTCAGAAAATATATGGTGGTGCCACAAATCATATCCTTTGAATGTGTCTTAGGTTTACTGCCCAAAAAAGGGGCATCCAAAAATCACTGTTTAGTTGTGAACATTTAAGCTGTACAACGTGTGTGTGTGTGTGTATACATATACCTCCTAGATAAAATATTCTGCTGCTGCTGTTGCTAAATGAATTGTCTGTTGCTTGTGCTTTTTTTTTTCTCTTTAGGCACCTGTTTGAACTGTCAAGGAAATACAGAAGGAAGCCACTGTGAAAAATGTAAGGTGGGCTTCTTTAGAAGCATCCTTCCAGGCCTCGAATGTCACCTCTGCCCATGTTCAACGGTGGCATCTACTGGAAGCTGCCAAATAAGTAAGGCTCTTTTTGTATGCTAGTGAAAGCAACTTGTTTCAATATATTTCACAGCTAATTTGTACTCAGGGCTGATAATTCTAGTGCTCCAGTTCATGCTTTTCCTTTGAATCCCTCTTTCATGGGAACTAGTGTGTTTTTTTGGAAGTGACACATGCTATTTAGGAGTGCAGTATTTATTAACAGTATTCTTAGAGCATTTATGATACTTCTTATAGGCATCTCTGTGCTAGGAAATTATTTTGAAATAACTTATTTTGAAATAATAACTCCCAAAATCATTATTTCAAAATAGCGTGCCCACAGTACAGTGAAACCTTGAAATTAGTCTGAAGCATCCTCCCTTAATGTGGACGCTCTACCTCAACTTAGAGCACCAGGAAGTACTGGGAAGTAATGACTCTGAATGACTCTGAAGAGTAGTTATTTCGAAATAGCAGCCACACCGCTGCTATTTCAAAATAACTATTTTGAAATAAACATTATTCCTCATGACAAGCAGGTGTTATTTCAAAATAACTAGCCCGTTATTTTGAAATAATGGGCTTGGTAGTGTAGATGCTCTGCTTGTTGTTTTGAAATAACTCCCTAGTTAGACCAGGGCTATGAGAGCAACAGAAACTACTGGAATATCTCCCTTGCTGTAGGCAATAGTTGTTACATGTTACTGTGGTTTTCATGGTGGTTTTCACTGCCTGCCTACGTGTTGTTTATTGTTTTGCAGAAAAAAAGAAATAGATACAGTGGAGCTAGTCTTCCTTATCAGCAGTGGATGAAATTCATTCTTCTGCATAAAGTTAGTGTAGTAGTTCAGGACAGCAATATAGTAAATTCAGGATTTACTGGTGTGGCGTCCTGACAAGTTTTCTGCTCTGTTAGTGATGATAAACGTACAGCTGTGTGCGATTTTTGTATGCTCCCTCAGTATATTATGCCAGCTCTGGACAGGTAGCTAGTGTGACAGACTTCAGGAGAGCCCCCAAAGACCACAGACTCAGATAAGATGAGAAGGCACCCGAGTCAGGTTTATTGTCAAATGAAGTACATTAATAGTTGTCGGTAGCCAGATGGCCTCCTAGCTCCTATGCGTTTGTACCTGTGACAATGGATTTGGCTCAGTTAATAGTATGGATTTCACTATTGCCTTCAGGCCGGCCAAAGAGTTAAGTCGAGGTACCCCAACATTTATAGACGGAGATAAACAATTTATGATGCACACCTTACATATCATCTTGTGCATTAATGACACGTTTGGTACCTCCCCTTGTACTTTCCTCCAAAACATTTACTACCTGTTGTTCTGCTTTCACTCTTGTTGTTTCAAACTATTTTATAATGTACTTAGCTGGGTGTCCTTGTACTGTTTTGGTGGAATGTATTTGCATTTTATATGCTTTTATTAGTGCTAGCAATTCTAATGCTGAAAGACACTGACTTGCAGGCAAACATCTGCTTTTGGCACGGCTTGTCTATTATTCATAGTATAACTCTTGCTTACTTTGGTTCAAGCACCAGACTCATGCTCAGGCTCTTTCTTTCTCCTACAGTTAGCAACAGGCCTACGTTTCATTCCTAGTTAAGTGGAACTGAAAGAGCGCACAGGCAATATGCTGACCCTTTGCACAGGGATAAATGTCACATGCTCACAGAAAATAGACCTGCCACACACATTCTATGCTCTTTGCTTGGCTGCAAGACTTATGAAGTTCTGTGCCTTATAATTTCTGCAGGAACGGAATGATGGAATGAAATTAATCAGGGGCGAGCTTAAGATGCTCTGGCAGTGTAAGAGACTTCCAACATAAGAGAGATGGAAGCCCTATTGCTTGAGTTTGGACAAAATGCTAGAAAACATACTGTTGGGATCAATCTTGCACTAATTGGGAGATGGACTAGAGTAGTTTTATCCAACATTTTGTAGGTGGATGACTCTTATTTGAAGGCAGAATTTGTGTGATACCTTTGTGTTACAGCCGCTCCCCGAGTTACGACCACCTCCACTTACGACCATCTGCACTTACGACCAAAGTGGTCGTAAATGCGGATCCGAGTTATGAACGGCGATCCACGCTTACGAACAGTGCGATCGCCATGTAACTCTATGGGATCCGAGTTACGAAAACTTAGAGTTACGGACCAAGTCTTGGTCCGTAACTTGTTCGTAACTCGGGGAGCAGCTGTACTATCAAAGCAAGAATAAATGTTAACAAGTCTAGGTCTTGTGTGTGCTTTCATGAAGCTGGTTGAGAGTATTTGAGTTTTAAGGCAAATGGTGTGAGGGGGAGTAAACTTAGACCAGGTCTATACAAAACCTGGAAGGTTGGTTTAAAGTACACAACTCCAGCTACATAAAATACGCCGAGCTTGGCGGTGTCCCCACAGCATGAGGGAAATAGGAGCAAACGTTCCCATTGGCTTTCCTTACTCCTCGCAGCTACAAGGAATATAGGTGCCAGCTGGAGCTGCCCTCTGCATTCAATTTATGGGTCTTACCTAGACCCTCTAAATTGAACACCAGGTCAGTCTCTGGTGCGGAGACATGCCCTTAGCTTTAGGTTGTAATAAAAATTTCAACACCTGGTGATTGTTTTCCCCTCTGGTCCCCTGGGTTGAGATGATCTGAAAAGTTCTTGTCCATTCGTAACTTCACTGGCATGGGTCAGATACTCCCTTCAATCCATCAGTCAAGACAGAGGTGTCCTGAAGTAGTAGTAATTGGAGGCTGATTGGAAATATGCTAACTATGCTCTGTGACGTGGCACCTAAGTTTAGAAACCTAAGCATGTGGGCGGTGGGGAGGCTATGGGGCAGCATAGATACAAAGGACTGAACAGAGAGAAGTCTCTGCTACAAGGAGCTTACTTTTTAAAGGCTTGATTGTTCAGCTTTTACATGGGCAATCTCTTATTGATATTAAAATCTGATTGCAAATCAGCATGATGCAGAGCAAACATGCAAGTGGCACAAGGAACATTCTTCCATGGGACTCATTCAGTTATATTTATATGGTCTCTCTTTCTTCAGAACCTGGTCAACACACCCCAACCTGTGACAGATGCCGAGCTGGATACACTGGTCCAAACTGCAATCAGTGTGACAATGGCTATTACAATTCTGACAGCATCTGCATTAGATGTAAATGTAATGGGAATGTAGACCCAGACCAGTCACCCAAGATGTGCAATCCAGACACAGGAGAATGCATTGGCTGCCTCCACAACACAGCTGGGTTCCACTGTGAGGAGTGTCAGGAAGGTTATGTCAAAGACCCAGATGGAGCCAATTGCACCAAGAAAGGTAAACCTTTCTCCTAGAATCAATGGCATGTTTCCTAAACAATTCAGATACACACAAGTTGCATGGGGGTAAGGAAATAATATTGTCTATACTCATTCATGGAAAGGTTTGCTGTTGAAGTTGAAGCAGCTTTTAGAGTTTTCCAAGGTGGACACTGGAACTCATTCCTTAAAAAGGGCAAGTCCAAGGGACACTGAAAGAAAATTTCCCTGTAGCCATTTATAGTTTTATAAAGCTTCATTTTGAGTTACTGAGAACTTGTCTGAACACTGCATAAGTTGAAAGGACCAGCAGTGATGTTTTTGACGCACTACTAACCTTTGGCATTCTGGAAATGGCTCTTGACAGACACCTCTCTGTATAGCTCAGGACAGTATGTTGGGAGGATCTGCAGAGTTTGTGCATAGAAAAGTATTTGTGAGATTCCTTTCCTGCATGTTTGTGTGCATGTCTGTATACACCAATATAGTCCTCTTTCTTGTGTTATACAGAATGTCGGACTAGATAATGTAATGATCTGTTAACTGGAGATTCATCTAGGTTTTTGGTAATTCATCTGTTCCCCAAAAATGTGGCAGGCAATATCGTGAAATGAATGGAAACAAAAGACTATGTATAATTCATTTTGTATCCCAATTTCTATTAGAGATGTAAAAGTATAACTGTTTACATGGTAATACTCACAACTCCCCTTCCATCCCCGCTGCCTCTCTATCAGAGGCAGTAGCACGAGGGTGGGCAAGGAGGGAGACGGGAGCCAGTGCACACGGGGTTGAATTTTTCAGCAATTACACGATTACATAATTAAATACATTTTAACATCTCTAATTTCTATAGCTGGATGCAAACTCTTAACCCCCTATGAGTTGCATGTATTTGACTACATTCAGTAGCACTTCTCACATCAGTAAGGATTTAGGGGAAAGGCACCTTTATAATGGCTTTTTATCATAACACTCTGGCTGTGTCTACACTGCACCCCTTTTCCGGAAAAGGGATGCAGATGAGACAAGTCGGAATTGCAAATGAAGCGGGGATTTAAATTTTCCCGCTTCATTTTATAAACATATTTGCTTTTTCGGCTCGGGGCTTTGTGAAAGCGCCAGTCAAACGCGGCTCTTGCGGAAAATAAAGCCTTTTCGAAAGATCCTTATTCCTTTTGAAGAGGAATAAGGATCTTTCGAAAAGGCTTTATTTTCCGCAAGAGCGCGTCTAGACTGGCGCTTTCGTCAAGCTCGAGCAGGCGGCATGTTCGCTCAAATGGAGCGGGGAAAATTTAAATCCCCGCTTCATTTGCAATTCCGACTTGTCTCATCTGCATCCCTTTTCCGGAAAAGGAGTGCAGTGTAGACACAGCCTTAGAGTTTCAGAGTACTATGCAGGCATTAGCCAACTGTTCAAAACAACTCTGTGAAGTACTATCACCTCTGCTTTGTAGATGGAGAAAAAAGGCACAGAACAGTTAGCAACTTGGCCAAAGCCACATAGCAAATCAGTGGAGAGCAAGAATATGAACTCATCATTGCCTGATTTTTGAGGCCTCTTTTGATTCTTCAGTCTCATTGCATCTATACTCTCAGGTGCACAGTGGCAATGAAGCTACCTTATAAGAGCTCTGAATAAATGGTAGAAAGTTCTTCTTCCATAGATTCAGTAAGGCTATGTCTACACTGGGAATGATGAGACAACAGTGCTGTTGACATGCAAACGTCACTGAAAGTGAAAACCAATCAAACCAGTTTTTCTGCGTCTCATTGTCAACATTTCATGGCCACATTACTAGCTTGCCTTTCGACGGAGCAAAGCAAAGCAACACAGTGCAGTGTTGAGGGAAGGCAGAGCTGATACCTGCACTTCTTAGGATTCCCTTATAGCTCTGTGAGCTCTCCGTGCTAAGGAATGTCAAAACAGCACAGCAGTCTCTTCACCCACATCCCCGTACAGTAGCAGCAGAACAGAAGCATTCCAATGATTTGGTTTTTGTTTGTACCCCAAAGGGAGCATCTCACTCAGCTGTCAAATACTTCCCAGAGCTTTGAAAGGGGAGGGGCACATGCCTGCAGGGTAGCAGAGATCACAAAACACTGAGCACAGTCATTGAGGCAGGCATTGTAGAATACTGGCAGAAGTCAGTTCTCTCAACAAAACAAACTGCAGAGTCCACACTGGCTCTTTGTCGACATTAAAGGGAGGAGAAAAGTCAAAAGTCTCTTGCAGGGGTGGAAGTTTTTTGTTGCCAAAACTAGTTGTTTTTCCCAACAAATGTCACATTGTAGCGTAAACACTCACTGTTTTTGTCACCAAAAGACAGGTTTTGGTAACAAAACATGCCAGCGTAGACAAAGCCTAAGTTCTTTGAGAGACGTCCTTGGGGGTGCTCCAGGTGTCGGTGTGTCCCAGCGCTGCAGAATGGATTCTTCCTAGCATTGCATTAGGGCCGTGCATGTGCGGCGCGTGAGGCGTCTGGCTCTGTCCAGCACTACCGCGCATGTGCAGCCACCCTCCCTTCATTTCCTTCATACTGTCCCCAGCTCAAGACAGACCTCCGCAGTGCTCTTCATTCCTCATTAGTTCTTTGTAGATAGCTAGATTCTTCAAGTGATGTCCCCATGGGTGCTTCGTTGTTGGTGTCTGGTCGTCCCGGTGCTGCAGATCGGAGTTTTCATGAGCAGTGGTCAGCCAGACCACGCATGCATGGCACGCCTTTTGCACCGTTTGCGCTCTTTTAGTCTCTTGTGCGGTGCAGCTCCTAGCAGTTCCTTCTTCGCTGCCTACGGTCGCAGATAGAATCATAGAATCGTAGAGCTGGAAGGGACCTCAGGAGGTCTTCAAGTCCAGCCCCCTGCCCAAGACAGGACCAATCCCAACTAAATCATCCCAGCCAGGGCTTTGTCAAGATGAGACTTAAAAACCTCTAGGAATGGAGATTCTACCACCTCCCTATGTAACCCATTCCAGTACCTCACCACCCTCCTAGTGAAATAGTTTTTCCTAATATCCAACCTAGACCTCTGGGCAAACGTTCTCCTCAGACAAATCCTGTCAGGAGTTTAACAGAATCTTGTTTTAGTGTTTATAGTTAGTTATAGTTAGAATTCTTATAGTTATTAGAGTTTGTTCGCAGTTTAAAAAAAAAGTTCTTTATATAAGTTGTATACTTATACTTAGTTGTATAAGTAGCTATGCTGGGTTGTCCCGGCTTTAAGACGCGTGCCGCATGCAGTGACGCAATGCCTGCATCAGACGGCCATGCTGATTGTATTAAGTGCCTTGGGAAGGCACATGTGCCTCAGAAATGTGTCCATTGTGCCAAACTGACTGTTAGGGCACGTAAGGACAGAGAGATGAGGCTAAAAGCGTTCCTATTTGACAAAGCGCTTCCACCTGCCGGGCTTTCTCATTCCGTCTCCACTCCACAATCTCCTAGGGCTAAGAAAAGAAAAGCCGTTTCTCTGCAGCCGGCTCCAGCTTGAAAAAGAGCTTCACCAGCCCATTCTCTACCATCTACCCGAGTAAGTGTGGGTGACAAGCTTTATTGTCTGGTTCTATGACATCCAGATATAATTCGCTCTTAGAACCAAGATCCCAGCAAAAACATACAGCGGTGCCGTCCACAGTTGTAACGGCCCACCGCTTGGCACCTCTGGCGATGGCATTAGCCATTGCGGTACCGCCGCTGCCGGCACCCTCCATGTCGGCATTATCCACACACGTGCTGATGACCGTGGCACCGTCAACCTCAGCACCGCCCACACATGTGCCGTTGACCTCGGCACACACATCTGCATAGGCATTATAGGCACCATATGTACCATGCAGCCCTCCGGTGCTGAAGAAAGCACCTTATAAATCTGGTTCAATGAGGCAAATTAATCTGGAACCGTTGACTTTCTTGCCAGCACCATCCTCTCCTCCCCCCTCGCTGTCTTGCCCTCACTTAACAAGGGATGACAGGAGTTGGACTCCACGTAATCAAACCAGACACCATACCTCTAGGGATCATCTGTCACCATCCTCTTATACAAGATATAGTGCTCAGTTCATCCTCCTTCTTCAAGAGGTTCACCACACTCACCACGTTCTCTACACCTCCTGGTTCATTATCATATGCACTACAGTTCTCCAGTGCAGTCTCACCACAGACATCACAGCCCAACATATTACCGATATTATTCCCGGCATGCCTCAACTCGTCATCACTATTGTCACTCTGATTATGGTTACCCTTGTTGCCACAGTCACCCGACTTCTCATGCTCCTTCAGTTTCTCCTCAACCTTCATATAGTTAGCAAATAGCACTCACACCTCCCAAAGCAGCAGTTATACCTGGTGACCAATCTGATGATCTGAAGCAGTTTCAGGAGCTTTTAAAGAGGGTGGCTGCATCTCAGGACATTCCATTAACTGAAGTACCAGAGAAACAACACCGGCTTCTCAAGAATCTTCAGCCGTTGCAACGGGGAAAAAAATCGCAATACCCATAAACGAGGCTATTATGGAGGCCGCTGATTAAATCTGGCAGACTCATGCCACCAGCCAATAAACGCATTGACAAGAAGTACTTTGTCCCTCCAAAGGGAGCCGATTTCTTATTTTCCCATCCGCAACCTAATTCATTAGTTGTTGACGCTGACCAACACAGGTTCAAACTTCCGCAATATAAAAACACTGAGGAGAAAGACAACATTAGTATGGACTTGTTTGGGAGAAAGTTTTGCTCTTCCTCCACCTTACTTTTACATATAGACAACTATGCAGTCTTACTGTCCAATTATAACTTTGACAACTACACAAAGCTTACCACCCTCATGGAACACTTGCTGGACTCCAAGAGACCCATATTAAAATCCATAGTTCAGGAGGGTTACTCTTCCTCCAGAATGGCCCTCCAAATAGCACTGGATTTAGTGGACACAGCAGCCAGAGCTACTGCAACATCGGTAGTTACGAGGAGAGCCTGCTGGCTACAATTTGCAGGGGTCTCTCATGAGCTACAATCAAAAGTTGAAGATGTTCCTTTTATTCGCTGAAAAGACTGATGATGTCTTGCATTCCAGGAAGGACTCCAGAACAACATTGTGCACACTTAGAATGTATAGTCCCCCATACCGCCGTAAATGATACACCCCATATAAAAAACACTGGGAGTTCTCGTACTCTAGGTATCAACAACACACCTTCGATCATTCACGAAACAAACAACGCCCTCAGAGGTGACGCCCATAATATCAGCAACCAGGCCAACAAGCAGCAGGTGTGACCTGTTGGTCGAGGGTCTGCAAAATCTCTCCATCTCACACCTAACACCACATTCCACCCTGGTCTTTCACCATTGTCTGAGGCCTTTCTGTCATCGCTGGGCTGCCATCACATCAGCCTGTTGGGTCCTCAGAATAATATCAGGGTACATAAGCTCATGTACCACACTGCCTCCCACTTCCCCACCCTCCCCATCTCTCTTCAGGGACCCCTCTCACGAAGATCTGCTAAAACCAGGAGGTGCAGCAACTGCTCAAACTCAGAGCAGTGGAAATGGTTCCCGACGGGCATGGGGTTCTACTCCCATTACTTTCTCACCCCAAAGAAGATGGGAGGATGGAGGCCTATCTTAGACCTCTGCAGATTGAATCAGTATCTTAGAAAACAACGATTCAAAGTGGTTACCCTAGCTTCAATAATCCCAGCGTTAAAGAAGGGAGACTGGTTTGGAGCCCTTGACCTGCAGGATGCCTATTTTCACATAACTATTCACCCCGCACACACACGATTTCTACGTTTCATGGTGGGAACAGATTATTACCAACATCGGGTGCTACCGTTCGGCCTTTCTTCTGTACCTAGAGTATTTTCAAGGACGCTGGCTATTGTTGCGGCCTACCTTCACAGACAGGCTGTGATTATCTTTCCTTACCTGGACGATTGCTTGGTAAAAGGCCCGTCGGAAGTAGACACTCATCGAATGGTAGCAGTAACCAAGCAAACATTCAAACGTTTGGGCCTTATACTCAATACACAGAAGTCAACTCTACAACCTACACAAACTCTAGGGTTCGTAGGTGCTTGACTAGATTCTGTATCGGCAAGGGCATACCTTCCCATGCAAAGGTTTCAAGCAATCCAGGACGTTGTTGCGATCCTTACTGCCAGCCCCAGTTCCCATACTCACCCATCTTCAACTTATGGGTCACATGGCCGCTACAACCTATGTGGTCGACTACGCCCGCTTGCACTTTCAATGTCTTCAGCACTAGCTTGCGACAGTTTATACCCACCACAAGCGATGAGTCCACAGACTGGTCTCCTCTCCACCCCACATCTTAAAATCTCTTGCATGGTGGACCAATCCCTGCAATCTTCTAGCAGGTGTACCATTTCATCGAGACCAACCTTCTCTACACATAAGTTCCAATGCATCCCTCGTTGGATGGGGAGTCCACATGAATGCCATGTCAATACAAGGACGATGGACCACACAAGAGACCACTTTACATATCAATTTATTAGAACTCAGAGCTGTTTTCAATGCATGCAAGTATTTCGTTACATTCACGGCAAAAACATCAGAGTATTGACTGACAGTGTATCAACAATGTACTATATAAATCGCCAGGGAGGTGCCCGATCCCATACCCTATGCACCGAAGCGGTCCGATTATGGAACTGGTACATATGAAACAAAATCACCCTGGTAGCTTCATACTTACCAGGAGTAAACAGTATAACAGCAGACACTCTCAGCAGACACTTTACATTGGACCACGAATGGGAGCTGCATCCTCGGGTTCTCCAATCCATCTTGAGACAATGGGGTCTCCCAAAGATAGACTTGTTCGCTTCCCACAGAAACAAGAAATGTCGTCATTACTGTTCCAGAGCCGGTATCAGATCGGGGTCTCTACAGGATGCCTTTCTCCTCAGTTGGAAAGGCCCCCTGTTATACACATTTCCTCCTGTTCTGCTCATCCACAAGGTGCTAGAGAAGATCACCAGAGACAAAGCTACAGTTATTCTCATAGCACCGTTTTGGGCACGACAGATATGGTTTCCTTATCTGTATCTGATGTCTCCTCAGCCTCCCTACCACTTTCTGATTTATTACAATCTCCTAACTCAGAACAGAGGAACCTTATTCCACTAGCAGCCACATCTCCTGCACCTAACAGCATGGCGCATTGTTGGTTCTACCAAGAGGAACTACAGTGTTCTGACCAGGTAAAAGAGGTTCTTTTGCACACTAGGAAACAATCCACTTGGACCACTTACCTCCAAAAGTGGCATAGATTCCTTTCTTGGTGTTCCAACAAGAATTTGGACCCAAGAACAGCACCTTTACACAGAATTTTAGATTACATATTGTCCCTCAAGGACACTGGATTAGCCCTTGCCTCTTTAAAAGTACATCTCTCGGCCATCACTGCCTTTCATCAATCGGTAGAATGGTGGGCAATCTTCGCTCGCCCCATCACAAGAAGATTCATAAAAGGTCTTTCCAATCTATACTCACTACACTGGCTACCACAACCACTGTGGAATTTGGAAATGGTGCTGGACACTCTTACCCATGCCCCCTTTGAACCTCTAGCTACCTGTCCACTGTTGATGATGACACTAATGGTAGTCTTCTTATTGGCAATCACTTCTGCCCGCAGAGTGAGCGAGCTAGCAACCTTAATGGCAGTTCCACCATAGACCATTTGTAATAGAGACAATGTAATATTACGTCCTCATCCTTCCTTCATTTCTAAAGTATGTTCAGACTTCCATATAAACGAACCAATCGTACTCCTTTCATTTTACCCTAAACCACATTCAACAACAAGAAACGCAATATTCTATTTACTTGACATACGCAGAGCACTTGCATTCTGCGTAGACAGAACTCCATCTTTCCGCACATCCGATCGTCTACTCATTTCTACAATGGAGCGTACTAAGGGGCACCCTCTATAATCACAACACATCTCCAAACTTATAGTCTCCTGCATTACACAATGCTATACTTTAAGGAATAAACCACTACCTCAAACACCTAGAGCACACTTGATAAGAGCGGTGGTGACTTCTACAGCTTTTCTCCAAGGACATCGACTGAGAGGCTACATGGTCCACCAATGACACTTTTATAAAGCACTATGCAATCTTGCAGACTCAAGCGAAAGACACTATCGTGGCCTCCACAATCCTATTGACAGCCGTCAAACCATAAATCTGAGGCCCACCTACCGCTTGTACTGAGTACTGCTACACATTCACCAATAGTGGAGCATCCACGGGGACATCATTCGAAGAGGAGGAAGTTACTTACCTAGGTGCAGTAACGACGGTTCTTCAAGATGTGTGTACCCGTGGATGCTCCACTACTCACCCTCTTTCCTGCTTCGGATTCTCTTATATTTTCCAGATACCACGGCGGACTCAAGCAACAGGTGGGAGCCAAACCGCGAGAGAGACTAAAAGAGTGCTAATGGTGCAAAGCAGATGATGTGCATGCTCGGTCCGGCTGATCACTGCTTATGAAAACTCCGATCTGCAGCGCTGGGATGACCCAACACCAACAGTGGAGCACCCATGGGGGGACACATCTCAAAGAACCATTGTTCTTGCTGGGGTTCCCCCGATCCTGCACCCCCGTAGCAGCAAGAACAGACTCTGCCAGCCGGTAGAATAGAGGGGGTTTATTGCTTCTCCAGGATATAGCACAGCATAGACGTGATGTGTTTACAGGAGTCTGGGCTAGGATACCTCAGACCCCTTGAGATGGGGTCCCTAGGCCCCTGGATTCCAGCCCTCTCCTTAGACTGGTTCCTCCATGATTTCAGCCCAAGACTGACCCTTCCCCCAGCACACACTTCGTTTGTCCCATCTCTTCCCTTAACCAGTAGAACCGGTTTGGCCACTGTCCTGAGGCCCCTCTTGCTGGGCCATGCTTACAGACAACCGCCAGTGGGGATCCTCCGCAGCCCACTGCCCAAGCATGGCAACCAGCAAGGTACTGACACTACATCACAACATGTGGGCGAGTCAGTGGGAATTACACATCACAACCAGGGGGACCCCAGGATACAGAGCAGACAGCACCCCCACTACGCCACAGTTGCACCAAGGTGAGTAACTTCCTCTTAGTTAACTCCAAGTTCTTCTCCCTAGTCAGGTTCTTAAAAAAAAATGCCGTTTACCCCAAGTTGGTTCTCCAGCCGTTTTAGGATCACCTGAAACGATGGGCTCACCGGGGTTTAAACGCTGCACAGATTGCAGTGATGCAATGCCGGCCTCAGATGGCCACGCTAAATGTGTCAAGTGACTTGGGGACTCCCGTGTTCATAGGTACTGCCCACACCACACTAAACTTAAGGCATGGATGCAGAGAGACAGAGGCCTCAGTTTAAAAATGCTAATGATAGAAAAGGGCAAACACCCTTCCACAAATCCAGATTCTCAGCAGATTGCCAATGATAAAGGGGACAAACTAAACAAATCCCTGAAGAAATGGGTCACCTCTCTCCCACAAGATCTGCACTCACCTAAACGGCCCTTGACTGAGAGGCAGGCAACAAATGCTGGCAAGTCACACCTCAGCACATGTGATAAGCTGGGCACCTCTGGTGCTGGCCAAGTTCACCACAGATATGCCTCACACGGCGCCCATTCAGAGGGTACAGATCATACAGTGCCTGCCTCACAGAACTTGGCACCGACCATGGTGCGGAGCAGCACTGTGCCTGAGATCATGGGACGAAAAGTGGTTAACACGGCACTGCAACAGCTGACAGGGCAGCTTATCGGCACTTCCCCTCCTTTGATGACCATGGCAACTTCTCATGCTGTGTGTTCTGCGTCTAGAATACCACAGGCACCAGCGCCGCTCGTAACATCATTAGCCTTGGTGTCTTTCACTCCTTCTGTTACCTATTGGCATCAGAGAGAACTGGTGGTCTCCTCAACTTTTAACTCCCCATTTTTAAGCACTGACAAACCATCTTATTCACCACGATCCACATACACTTAATCACCTACTGTGTTATCAAGTGATGACAGAAACATTGGGACATTCATTCCATTCTGATTTTGCTGACCCTGCCAACAAGGGCATGGCCCCCTGGGCTCCATACCCATAGATACCACCACCCAGTGCTTTTTTTGTGACTGTTCGCCCCGGGATGGTGTACTGGCACCTATTTCCCCTGCATGACTTAAATTAATTGCATTCCCCTCGAGAGTACCGGCACCCCTTTTCCTGGGGCGGCTGGGCTCTTGTCAGAAGTTGGCTCTTAGAGGCTCTTTTTTTTTTTCCTCTTTTTTTCTCAACAATTTTCCTCCCCCCGGTTTTGGCCCGGCGTTTTGTTTTGTTTTTTGGTTTTGTTCAACAATTTCCCCCCTCCCCCCAGAGTACCAGCACCTTTTTTCTTACAAAAAAAAGCACTGCCACCACCCATGCTTTATCCACCACAATGGCAATAATGGAGTCATGGCCTCAACATCACAAAAAGAGGCCATATAGGCCAAACACACTATGAAAGCACTTTCTCCCCTATACCAATCCCCTCTAATAAAGAGGGAATGGAATGAAATCAATGAACATCAGTCCACTGATTTGGGTCTGGATGCATTGCTGGACACAAGCTCACCCTCTGTGATGGGCGAGGCTATTATGCCACCACCCTTGGCAACCACTGAGGACTTCACTCCCTTTCAGGAACTTTTTAAGAGAGACACAGCTGATCTAAACATTGCAATGGAGGAAGTGCAGGACACAAAACATGAGCTTACAAACATCCTGCAGGGTATGCCTTCTGCAAAAATTGTGTTGCCTATTAACTCAGCCATAATGGAACCTGCCAAAATTCTTTGTGAAACCCCTGGCTCAATCCCTCCCATCTGTAAAAGGCATACCACAAGTATGTCCCAACAAAGGGATCAGAGTTTTTATTTACTCATCCACCACAAAACTCCCTAGTAGTTGATGCAGCTCAGCAAAGAAACAAGCAACAACAAAACTGTTCCACGCCATCTGACAAGGATAATAGAAGACTTCACATGCTCAGCAAAAGGTGTAAACCTCAGCCACATTACAAATAAGAGTGGCCAACTATGCAGCGCTCCTCAGTAAATATGACAATTATGCAAAGTTTAACACCTTTATTGATGATATACCAGAGACAAAAAAGACACAGTTTAGAGTGACCATCACAGAAGGCCAGGCAATATTTAGGACAACCCTTCAAGCTGCCCTAGACACAGCTGACATGGCCACAAGAACAGCAGTCACAGCAGTTGTCATGAGATAGGCCTCATGGTTCAATTCCTCCACCTTCCCTCGCAAAATCGTCATCCGTGGAAGACCTACCGTTTGAGTGCGAAAAGCTCTTTTCATTGAAAACAAATGACATTCTCCATTCCACGAAGGATTCCTAGGCCGCATTACACTCTCTTGGTATTCAGATACCTGCAACAAGGAGCAGGCAATACAGATACCAACCATTCCAGAGGCCAAGATACTCACAACCCACATATCATTACCAAAAGCAAGATCACTCGCCATACCAACAATGTGGCCACGGTAGACTGCAGCATCGGCATAGCTAGGCCAAACTTCCAACCGCCTACCTCAGCCTAGTAAGCAAATTTGAGGGGCCTGTCAAGAAACTGAAAACCATCTTACCTAGCTCCCAAATATTAGGAAACCTTTCACTTACTGTCTTCTACCATTTTATGACAAACGGCTCAACATTACATCTGACAAATGGGAGCTACAGACAATTTCTTTTGTATACGTCATCCCATTCCTGTCCATCCTCCCAGCCCGCCCACCCTCCCCATCCGTCTTCAGGGACTCTCTCATGAGATGCTCTACTTCTTGTTGTAGTATGATCTACAACTGGGCACTATAGAACCTGTTTTCCTAGAGTTTCAGAGGATCAGATTTTATTCCTATTACTTCCTCACTCCTCCCCTCCCCCCCCCCCAAAAAACACAAAAACGGAGGCTGGTGCCCAATTCTTGATTTGAGGGTCCTGAACAAATTTGTAAAGAGGCAGAAGTTCAAAATGGTTACATTATCTGCCATTATCCCCTCTCTGGAGCTTGGTGACTAGTTTTTGTCTCTCGACTTACAAGATGCATACTTTCATGTGTCCATTTGATCTAATCATAGATGGTTTCTTCGTTTCACCCCAGGTATGCAACACTACCACTATACGGTGCTACCCTTCGGACTTTCCACATTGCTGAGGGTTTTCTTCAAGTTGTTAGTGGTTATGGCCAACCTCAGAAAACGGGGCTTTACCATTTATCCATATCTCGATGATTGCCTCATCAAGGCAAGAACCCAAGATGATTTCTGTCATTGCACCCATCTTCCAATCACTGGGACTTCCAATAAACGAGAGCAAGTCAGTACTTACACCGACTCAGTCAATACAATTAATGGGGGCTCATCTCAACTCCGCTTCAGACATCGCTTCCGTACCTCCCGACCGGTTCCTGAGGATCTGCGAGCTAGTTCATTTACTCCACATAATGCCACGTGTCACAGACCACAACTGTCTACATCTCCTGGGATACATGGTGTCTTGCAACCCGGTGGGCCCCAACGCCCATTTGTTTATGAGGTGTCTCCAGGGATGGCTCAGATTTATAGTTACTGACCAAAACTGTCAGTCCCTGACACAGTAAAAAGATCACTACGATGGTGGACAAAACCATACAATTTACGCAAGGGCATACTCTTACAAACTCCAGAACCCACAGTGGTCATCACCGCAGACACTTCCTTCACAGGCTGGGGACACACATGAGAGACCTAACAACCCAGGGCCTATGGACTCTGGCAGAGAGGACACTACACATCAATGTCCTTGAGCTCAAGGCTATCTGGCTCACATGCCAGCATTTTCCTCCCCACATCACCAGAACCCACGTCAGAATATGTACGGACAATATGGCCTGTATGTTTATATAAACAGA
The DNA here is from genome assembly GCA_019425775.1 of Rafetus swinhoei. NCBI lineage: Eukaryota > Metazoa > Chordata > Testudines > Trionychidae > Rafetus > Rafetus swinhoei. Next base: position 9,748,014 of record CM033431.1, on the reverse strand, counting down.
CAAGGCGGGGCACGAGCCTACGCTCTCTGCAAGGAAGCCATAGCACTCTGGAACTGGTGCCTAACTCATGGCATCTCCATAAGTCCATGCCATCTCCCTGGCGCCCTAAACACCACAGCAGATGCCCTAAGCAGAGCCCTACCTCTTGATCGTACATGGCAGATCAACCATTCAGTGCTGACAGAGATATTTGCATGATGGGGGTACCCTCACAGATCTATTTGCTACCAGAACAAACAAAAAATGCCCACTTTATTGCTCCAGGGTGGGCATGGGAAAGCACTCTCTCAGAGATGCTCTTATCATCAAGTGGAACGTCCACTTACTCTATGCATTCCCTCCCTTCCTCCTCCTCAACAGAGTACTCATCAAAATATGAAGGGACAAAGTGAGGGTTATCCTAATAGCACCTTGCTGGCCCTGGCAAGCGTGGTTTCCTCTCCTGAGCAGAATGGCTCTACATCGCCCAATCACACTCCCATGCAACCCAAGCATACTATTCCAACCAGGAACCTAAGTGTCTCATCCACAATTTACCATTCTTCACCTCAAAGCATGGTACCTCGATGGTTCACGGGCATAGAACTACAATGTTCAGTGCAGATACATAATGTGCTCCTACATAGTAGGGCCCCTGCAACGAGGAAGACATACATTAACAAGTGGTCTTGCTTTGTACATTGGGCTGCTTTCCATAACATATTACTGGAGGACACCCCCCTACCTACAATCCTTGATTACCTACTACATCTCAAGCAATCCCAGCTTTCCTTGGGCTCAATTAGAATACATCTCACAGAAATAACAATGTTCAATATGACCGTCGATGACACCACGGTCTTTACACATCCCATAACCAAGCGCTTCCTCAAAGGCCTATAGGTCCTGTATCCTGATATTACTGTCCCACAGGAACCGTGGGACCTACATGGTCTGGTATTGACCATGCTCATGAAACCTCCATTCGAACCTATGGCCATATGCTCCCTTCTCCACTTAACGCTCAAAACAGCATTCCTTGTTGTAATAATGTCAGCACGTTGGGTAGATGGCTGCCCTAATGGCAGACCCACCATTTACCTTATTTTTTTTTTTTTTTAAAAGGACAAAGTCTCTCTCTATGGACATATCCAAAGTTTTTACCCAAGGTACGCTCCACCTTCCACCTTAACCAAACAATACATTACCTGTATTCTTCCCTAAGCCTCATGCCAATGCCTTTGAGGCACAGATGCATACCCTTGACATGCGCAGGGCGCCCTCCTTCTACCTTCACAGAACAAAACCCTTCATGTCGTCCCCATGACTGTTCGTCTCCATTGCAAAACGTAACAAGGGGCATCAGATATCATCCCAAAGGCTTTCCCATTGGATCTCTGACTGCATCACTATGTGCTATTCTCTCAATAGTTTATCACCACCTACCTCAGTCCCTGCACACTTCACGTAAGCAGTCGCCACTTCTGTCGCTTACCTGAGGAAGGTTCCCATTGACGAAATATGTGCTGCTGCTACATGGACATCAGAACAAACTTCTGCTAAGCACTGTGCACTTTCCAATGGCCTTCTTCACTCTACAAGAGTAGCAAAGGTTGTACTAAAGACAGCTTACCTGCCTGATCCGAAGTCCCTACCTCCATAGGACAAATTGCTTTGCAGTCACCTGCTGCGGAGCACCCCCAAGGAAGTCTCTCTCTCTTGAAGAGGAGTTTACTCATCTTGGCTGTAACTGATGTTCTTTGAGATGAATGTCTCTGGGCTCCACTACCCTCCTTTCCTCCCCTCCACTTTGGACAAAAAAAAGTCTTTTGCACCAGGCTGGGTTCCAGATAGAGAAGGAACTAAAGGGAGGGTGGCCATGCATGCGCTGTAGTACTGGATGGAGCCATGTGCTTCACACGCCGCGCATGCACGGCCCCAATGCACTACTAGGAAGAATATGCTCTGTGGCGCTGGGATGCACCAACACCTGCTGTAGAGCATCCCTAGGAACGCTCATCTCGAAGAATGTCACTTACAGCTTAGGTGAGTAACCTCTTCTTACTCCACTAGATAGACTGCAGGCTCCATGTATATGTGGTTCTACACAGGAAGGAGAGCGCAGAGTTCCAAAATGTATCAGATCCACATTTTTTCCTGCCATTCCAAGAGATTTAATTCAAGAGGGAGCTGATGTAACATTCATTCTCTTGCTGATACCTGAACCAACAGACGGCAAGATTGTTTTCTGTGCACGGAAGAGAGATGATCAGTAAGAATTTAATATTAATTCGTTGTAACTTTATGTATGCCCATCTCTGCAGGTTGCAGATAGCAATTTCACTTTGGTCCATCTGCTGCCTCCAGTTCTAATGCATTGGTAAATGACTCTTTCCATCCTGCACCTCTCTTGCCGCTTTAATGACATGGTGAGATAGCTGACTGCGGATTGTGGAAAATATTCCTCTCCCATCTCACAGGCAGCTATCATGTTTCCTTGATGCCTATTTTCCTTTCCACATTAATATTGGAGAAGACCTGCCTTTTCAGTCCGTTTGCTGAATGTTGCTCAACCATAAGTGGCGATGCTGGAGGCATTGTGTGTTAGCAGGTTGTAGGGCCAAGATTTTTTAGCTGTGACTTATGAATTTGAGGCCTTAACTTTGGTCAGTCTAGCTTGAGGCAACTAAAATGGGCCTATTTTCAAAGGGCAGACTTTTTAAGGAGTCTTGGATTAGATACTGAGAAAACTGGGGCACTGAAAATAGCTAGCCACTCACGAAATCTGATCCTCTATATTTGCTTAGTTACAAGGGCAGACTAAGGCAGAATCCTTGAAGCACTTACTATTTGGGCCATAATCTTTTGGGTTCTTTTAATTCGGACCCATATGAAATACTCAGGGTTCAGCCACTAGTAGTGTAAACACATAGCTGATATCACGGATCTGTCCACTTAAATGCTGCAACAAACTTTTGGGGATCCAGGTCCCATTTCATCTTAATATTCATCTCCCAGAGATACACTAGCTTCCTCCTTCTTTTGATTGCTAACTGTTGCTAACTGCTAACTTTTGATAGCTGACTGTTGTTGGAATATTCTAATAGAAATGGTGCTGACTGCATTAGGGAGGGCTAAATAAGTGTCATCATTCTAGCCCTCCCTGTTTTCAGGTGCTTGGGGTTATAAGCCCAATTCTTCAGAGCTGAAGTCACTGAGGATTTTAGCACTCACTTCAATGGTAGCAGGATTGGGCCCTGAGAATTTAACTACTCATAAATCCATCAACATTCATTTTCCAAACACCATGCACATTTACAACGAAGCCATCAGCACCATAGTATAATTAAACCATCAGTGTGACAAATCTAGGGTTGAATAATAAAAGTTGGTCCAGGTGCAAGCCAATGGTAATTTATTATATGATGGAGAGGTTGGGGGGGGGGGGGGGTTACCTTCACTTGTGTTTCTAGAGTGTCTAATGGCTAGCATATATTTTAATGTGCATGTGATAAGGAAGTTTAAAGCTCATCAATTAAGTTGCATCAACGACATTAACTGTCTAACTACACTGTCTTGCATGGGAACCTTATTGGAGGTTGGCCCTTTTGTAACTTTTTATTGAGGACCTTTTTCAGTGGCTTGATATTGCGGTGCCTGGTGTTATAAAAATACCTAAGATTAACAGACGAATTAATATTAAATACTTAGTTATGCTCAGGTAATCACATTAAAATGGATAGAGTGGGATGTGTGTAGTGGAAAGCAGGACTTGGTAGATGGAGCAGAAACATTCTAATCCTCTATGGTTGTAATATATTCTGGTTAGGCATCTTTCCACCTATAAATCTACCCCTAAGTTTTAAAGCATAATCATTCCCCTACTGTTGGCACTATGGTCCTTATCCTGAGAGGTGCTGAGAATCCCCAACTCTCATTGTTTTCAGTGTTGCTAAATTAGCCTTTCAGGGGTGATTATCCTCCTCAGCACCTAATGGTCCTTATCTGCCTCCTTTAATTATCCAGTCTTTAAGTGTTTATAGTTTTGCTTGTTACACACCAGCTTGGTTTTCCCTTTGATACCCATTGCCTCTTTTTGTTTCTCCCCCCCCCACCCCTTCCCATTTTTTCCCCTCCTCTTCCCCCCTCCCTCCCCTTCTCCCCTATCTAATTTTGGTTCTGGACATCCAACACTCCGGTCATCTGAAGAAGTGGGTTGTGCCCATGAAAGCTCATGATACCATCTGCATGTTTTGTTAGTCTTTAAAGTGCTACCATACTATTTGTTGTTTTTTATGTTTATTAGTAAAAGGTCTCTTCAAAGAACCTTTTGTATGGGTGAAATACTAGCTCCCCTTAGTGTCAAAACTCACACTGACTCTTGTGGAGCCAAGATTTCACCCACTGAGTTGCACTTGAAGTAACTTGCATTCATCATGAGGAATCCAGGTTTTATGGGCCTGATTTTCAAGAGTTGAGCACCCGCAATCAGGATCAGATTTTCTAAAGAGCTCAGCTCTTCTTTGGATAACTAAATGAGGAACAGGTTTTCAAAATGCTGAGCACCCAGCAGCTCCTGTTGTGATGCATATAGCCAGATTTTCAAAAGAACGCAGCACACCATGTGTTGAGCTGTTTTGAAAATCTGGCCAAATACTTTGATGTGTAAATGTGACCTGAAGAATTTTGATCTTAAAATTTTAGTTTGTTGTATTCCTAAGAGTGAGGTATAGGTAAAGCCATTTATTTCCTGATCTCCCATAATGGGTCACCATGTATTTTATTATTTATGTTTATATTTATTTGTGTATCTCTTTTTTTATTTGTAGATGTCATTCTTGGTTCTGAACCTAGAGGATTTGTACCTACCACTCCCAACATCAGCAGGGCAACATCATTTTCAACTAGAGTGATAAACAGTACATTTGCCCCAGCAACTGCGCAGACTATATTTCCTATCAGCTCTTTAGACAATAGTACCTCTTCGTTAGTAGATGTCTCCTGGACTCAATTTAACATCATTATTTTGACAGTTATTATCATTGTTGTGGCCCTGTTGATGGGATTTGTGGGTGCTGTCTACATGTACCGTGAATATCAAAATAGAAAACTTAATGCTCCTTTTTGGACCATTGAGCTCAAGGAGGACAACATTAGTTTTAGCAGCTACCATGACAGCATACCCAACGCTGATGTTTCAGGCTTACTGGAGGATGATGGAAATGAAGTGGCACCAAATGGACAGCTAACACTGACAACTCCCATGCATAACTATAAAGCTTAAAACAAGAGTCAATTCACTTATTCCAAAGTCGGATTAAAAAATTTACAGTCCTCGCTGAAGGTCTATCAAAATCTGTATCACGATTCCAAGCAAAGGAATTTGCTACTCAGATACTCTCTTACGTTGTGCATGGTCTAGCATGCTGGTGAGCAGAAAAGGAGTGTAGTGGATAAGAATTTCAGGTAATATTATTAAATGCATTCAGTATAATGTTTTCCATGAGGACCCATAGACTTCACTGTTAAAGACTTTCCATACAATTATGCTGATCTTAAAGTATATTTTTATATGAAAAGATGGGGCGTAACCAGTGCCCCCGATTAATCAAAAACTACTTTGACTTCCAGCCAAACTAAAGCCTAGACCAGTAGCCTATATTTTGAAAAGCAGCCTGTTTAATTAGCAGTGGACTTTCAGAAAATACTTTTTTGTAAAAACTTAATTTTATTTCCTGGTACGAATTTGTGCTTTTTGTATATAAAAAGGGAAATCCTATTTGTTTCACTTTTAAATAAGTGTAACATATGTACTAAAATCCACGTTCAGTTCTTCAACAATTTGGGGAACAGAATCAATAAATCATGAAAATGTTGAGGATGGGTCACTCTTCCCACTTTCTGAGTTCTCATACAAAGTGATGATCCTATTAAAACATATGAATCCATTTTTAATAGGAGTTAATGAACTTGTATACATACTGTACAAGGGAAGAAGACAAGACATCTCAGGATCACCTGTACAAATAAAAGCTAGGCTTAATATCCTACCCTGACAGAAATGGTGTGTTCTGTACATAAAATGTAATATATATTCTCTCCATTGTATTTGTAACTATTTGTAAAAAAAAAATCATGAGTCATATTTTATCGTCTAGATTTTATCTGTACAGCGGTTAGTGGCACTGTAAAAAAAAATAAGATTGTTTAAAATAGTGTAAATCATATGGCAATATTGCTGGAGCTGGGACTCTAGCAAACACCCATCATTTAAAGTTCCTCTTCTGATATCACTGAAATCTTTTTTTAAAGTTGACTCTTTCCTAATTGTTAGTAGAACTGTTCAGTATCCTCAACTCCTTTAAAGACATGAACTGAGCGTATCATGAATAGAGGCTAGTCAGTTTCCAGAGAACAGATCTAACATTTGGTAACTTCCTGTGAAATGCCTGCACAAAATGCAAACATACGCTTATAAATGCATCATTATTTGTGGCCTGATCCTGAAAACCATGATGAACATGCACTGTTTCTATTCACATGCATAATCCCTTTCTAGTCCATAAGACTGCTCATGTGAATAAGAAATACTTGTAGGAATAAGGATTGTCAGAAAACATCGACACACCCATTCGCTTCAGTAGAATCAGGGCATCACCTAAGAGTTTAAAGGATCAGGTCCTTTGTTGCAAAATTCTAGTTAAACATAAGTTTAAAATAAATTATGCAGACACTACCAAGCAATTTATGCCTAGAAGTTCATGCAGTTTAAAGCTGTTTTATGCTGGGGAGAGACCAAAGGTTCAGGTGCTAAAGACACATACATAGTTCCTTTGGTTAACTTGTGCTCCCCTTGATAATAATTTTCTAGCTTATATTCATGTCCTTTTCAAGCCACATGGAAGTAGGTTGCCTCCTTGTTACTCTAAGATGTAGGCCTCAGGCCTCAATGCACAGGCCTCTATGTGTAATGTGGATGATGAAAGTATATCCATGTACCACCCCAGAAAAATGTTGACAGTAACAGCCTTTGAGTGCAGGTCATGAGGCCTGATCCAGCCCTTCTTCTGTCCTGTTAACAGTTCACAGCAGGTGTAAGGAGCATGAGACAATTTGTAACTTTCGGTGACTCATTCAGTCTACATTGGTGCAGTGAAAAAAATGCCCCAAAGACTTTACAGTCTAATTTAATATGCGGCACAAGTGAATGTGACAGGGATTTAGAGAGGGAGGGCCAGGAAAATAGTACTAGGAGGGTGTAATAGTGTATATGCTGGATTCAGGGCCCACTGAAGTCAATGGAAAGTCTCCCTTTCTCTGCTGTGGGCTTGGGATCATTCCGAAATTTATAAGAAGTTGGATTTAAGTCATGCAGATATGTTAAGTGATAAAATAGAAGAGGACAAAGACAAAAGAAGATCATAGATTGCATATACAATTTTTTTAAGAGTAGATTAATGGCAATGGAGAGAAATGCCTAAAATCTCTATGTAATTACTTGGCAGTGTCTTTTCTAATATCTACTTGCCTAATCTTTACACAGTAGAAAAAGGTAACTTTTCACAGGCAAGATTACCCCAGTTTACATACTGAAAATAGTTCATAGAGCAATAATGCTGAAAGGTAAAATGAAAGTGTGTGCATTGTGGCATGTCAGATCTTTTTTGGGGAGCTTGGGAGGAGTTTGCAAAGAAGAGAACTGTTACAAAATATTCCTTCCTATAACCTTGGGAAACCTGTAGGCTATTTTATAACAAGGATGGGCCACTTCTGATTTGGATTTCAGATCCTGGTTTTTGGCTCTCTCCATTATAGAGTGGCCAGCTTCAGAGTTTGATTCTGAGTTCAGATAGAGACAGACCCCTCCTATCCCACCACTAAAAATGGGGGTATGTGGATTTGGAGCTTTGATTTTGGCCCTTTTCTCCTTTACAAGCAGAGAAAGGGAAATTAATAGGTAGGTACTATATCTGAGTGCAGGTTTGAAGTAGGGAGGAGGTCAGTTCATCTTACACTTTGTAATGGTGGAAAGGCAATAGGATTTGAGTTATTTTGCTGATGGCAAATTCTCTCTCAGATTTTGAGAAAACATCCTGATGATCTGATCCAAAGCCTCTGAAGTCAATTTGAGTCTTTTGTGTGGCCTCTACTTGCATAAAGCTTTTCAAAACCAGACTGATCTTACTGGACCTGTAGAGGGGTATCTGTTATATAGCAGGCTTAGTTTTGGAACCTCATCCTAGCAGAAACTGGAAATCTCACAGAGGTGAGGCCTTAGGGTGAAATGACTCAGCAGAAGAAAAACAGTCACAGTCAGTCGCATCTTTTTGATTGGATAAATAACGCGATAAGAAATCAAAACACAATTGAAGGAAGAGTAAAGAGAAACTTCCCTGCTTTATGTTCAGCCTAGTTCTGTGATGTCTGGGAGTATAGCCAGTTTGTATCCCTTTTATTAACCACATACCTGAGCATCTTTACTTATAGGGATAAAGGGAGGAATAAAATGAGCTAGTTGTATCTCTTGGTCACCTTGGACTGCCCCTGGACATATTGCACTGCCTGAAACATCCACTGGAAACTCTCTCAGCCTACCAAAGCCCTTGGCTGGTCCAGCCAGGGTCACCCTCCTGTCATTTGTTCATTGCATAACTTTGCCACAAAGCTTCTGAGAGTCAGCTTGGAACATGCACAGATGAATAGGTAAAGAACAGCACAGGTGCACTTAAGCCAGTGGAGGGGCATCTATGATACTGGGCACAGATGGCTGAAGTATCAGCATTGATACTATGATGGTATTTACAGGCCTCATGTTGAACTAGGGCAGCATAGACCAATACTGGGCATGAGAGGCACCACCCCTTAAGAGGTGCAATGCATGTTCCCAGTGAAGGAGGAATAGTTTAAAAGAAGACCAATAGGCCAGGTGGACATGTGCTGCACATAGCAGCAGGAAGTAAGGCTGATGTTTTGCCAGGAGTGGTAGCAGTTGCTCTAGCAGTGGGGGATTTCCTGCTTGACCTTTGGGAGTTGAGCCTAAGATACTGAGGAGTTACTAAGCTAGTTACCATTTCCCTAACTCAATAGCTTAAGACTGGTGGGAAGTGATGCGGTGGAAATGTAATTTGGGGTAGCTCAGTAACTGGGCAGGACAGTTTGATTAATTCCAAGAACCCTGGTTTGGGACCTGCTGGGATGGGCGAGCGTGGGTCCCTCTACCTTGTCTTCCTGGCTTCTTTGTAGTGATTGAATAATGGCAGAGCAGTTAGAGCATGAGGAAGTGATAGAGGCTTCAGCTGGAACCCCTCTGGGCTGACTAGCAGAAATCATAAGGCCATGAGCTACCCACTTGGCTAGCTGATCAACGGACCATCTTACTACAGATATGCATGTACCTTTGGTGGGTACGATTGTCCCATCTGCTAACAGGTAAAGGAATAGTATGCAATCCTGCAAGACAAAAGATTAATTTGAGAGATAATGTGAGGGGCATGATGCCATACCTATCTGTGCATGGTGAAGATGTAGTAAGAGGGAGACATGACAGTATAGAGAAATATAGTGAAAGATCAATGGCTGCTGTTCCTAACGGTAATGATCTTAGAGTCACAGAATACTAGAACTGGCAGGGACCTTGAGAGGTTATCAAGTCATCCCTTGCCCTCATGGCAGGACCAAGCACCATCTAGATCATCCCTGATAGATGTCTATCCAACCTGCTCTTAAATATCTCCAATGATGGAGATTCCACAACCTCCCTAGGTAATTTATTCCAGTGTTTAAGCACCCTGACAGGAATTTTTTCCTAACGTCCAACCTAAACCTGCCTTGCTGCAATTTAAGCCTATTGCTTCTTGTCCTATCATCAGAGGCCAAGGAGAACAATTTTTCTCCCTCCTCCTTGTAACACCCTTTTAGATCCTTAAAAACTGTTGTCATGTCCCTTCTCATTCTTCTCTTTTCTAAACTAAACAAGCCTAGTTCTTTCAGTCTTCACTGATAGGTCCTTTTTCTAGACTTTTAATAATTTTTGTTGCTCTTCTTTGGACTTCTCCAATTTCTCCTCATCATTCTTGAAATGTGGTGCACAGAACTGAACACAATACTACAACTGAGGCCTAATCAGCGCAGAGTAGAGTGGAAGAATGACTTCTCATGTCTTGCTCACAACACTCCTGTTAATGCATCCCAGAATTATGTTTGCTTTTTTTGCAACAGTGCCATACTGTTGACTCATATTTAGCTTATGACCCCTAGATCCCTTTCTGCCATACTCCTTCCTAGACAGTTGCTTCCTATTCTGTATGTGTGCAACTGATTGTTCCTTCCTAAGTGGAGCACTTTGCATTTGTTCTTAATAAACTTCATCCTATTTACCTCAGACCATTTTTCCAGTTTGTCCTGATCATTTTGAGTTATGACCGTGTCCTCCAAAACACTTGCAACCCCTCCCAGCTTGGTATCATCTACAAACGTAATAAGCATGCTGTCTATGCTATCATCTAAAAGATTGATGAAGATATTGAAGAGAACTGGTTCCAAAACAGACCCCTGTGGAACCCCTCTTGTTATACCCTTCTAGCATGACTGCGAACCATTAATAACTACTCGACGAGAATGGTTATCCTGCCAGTTATGCACTCACCTTATAGTAGCCCCATCTAGGCTGTATTTCTAGTTTGTTGATAAGATGGTCATGCGAGACAATAACAAATACTTTATAGGTATACTATGTCCGCTGCGTCTCCCTTATCCACAAGACTTGTTATCCTATCAAAAAAAGCTATCAGATTGGTTTGACATGATCTGCTCTTTACAAATCCATGCTGGCTGTTACCTATCACCTTATTATCTTCCAGATGTCTGCGGATTAATTCCTTAATTACTTGCTCCATTATCTTCTTATGTGTATTTCATGGAGGAGGGAGAGCCATTTTGACACCTGCCCCTGCTGATTTGGATGAGGGAACTGAAATCCCATAGTCAAGTACATGAGAACAAAAAGACTCCTCTAATGGCATGGGTGAAGTATAAAAACAGCAAGTTTATAATAGACTTGGGGCACCCTGGTTGGATCACAAGGTAGGATGCTATTCTATGATCACTGGATGTGACAGACAAAAATACAAGAATAAAATGGGGCTAATGTGAATGTAAAGTCTGAAATCTCACGGAACATCATAGCTATAAATAACTACATGAAGTTTTAGGCCAGGGAGTGTTATCATGGAGTGTCATATATTGAAATAGTCACTCTCTCGAACCAGGCAAAATAAACATAGACCATCAGACATAATTTGAGGCAGGATGGACTGTCTTTAACATTGTACTAGCATTCTGGGGCAGTTGACCTCTGAGATACAGTATCTTCAGTCCAGATATTAAATGTAGTATAAGCTTTATTATATATGTGTGTGTGTGGCAAACAATAGGTACGAATTCTTCTAAATTAAAACCTAAGATTGAAGCCTAAAGTGAAGTTCTAAAATTAGCTTCCAAGGGACTCTGCTTAATAATGTTTCCAATTCAAATGGGAAAACATAGGTCTAAATCATTAAAATTACAGTCACTCCCAATTAAAATCCATCAGTCTTACAACACATCCAAATAAAATGTCTCCAAATGCATTTCTAAAAAAACTATGTATGATTTGAATAAGTCAGAATTTATACATAAGAATGTTATTTAAAATAAATAAAATGTATATAATTTGTATCTAAGCCACCTGGATTTTGCTTTTGTTTTATGTTTAAACATAATCTAAAGGTTGCTTCCAAGTTCCATATGAAGTCAATGGGCAAGATTTTCCATTGACCTCAACAGAGTTGGATTGAGCTCTAAGGGTTTGAAAGTGACCTCATACCAGTAACTCCATTCAGGACAATGTCAATGAAGTTATTCCTGCTCTATATAAGAGAAAGCAACATATGCCCAACACAATTCACACTGTCACATTATTAGTGTTTTTTAAAGCCCTATGAAAACTTTTGACTTTTTATTTATATTCTTGTTAACACATACTACTTTTACGGCTCACTAGCTTGTCAGTTAATGGGTCTCTACTCACAGTAGAAGTGTTATACTGCTACATGGTTATTTTGGCATAAATGTATGCAATCATGTAAAAGTGAAATTAGAGAAAGCCATAGTATCATGGGTGTTTTCTACATCATCTTTGGGAACTTCAAAGGAATTCTGTGTGGATCAGGTATCTCTGAGACCTGCTTCTGAGGAGCTGAAGATTTAGAAAGGCTGTTTATATCTGCCAAAAAAAACAACAACCAAAAAACAAAAACAAACAAACAAAAGCCAAAAAAACTTTGCCTCTGGAATCTTCATAGTTCTTTCTCACTTGTCATTGCTAGGAAGGTAACTCCCACTTACAATGGAGAAGTAAATACCAAATAATAAGACTGTCATTGCAACTGAATGTTATTTGTGATTCTCTTTGTCCCTGAATCAGCAAAGCACTTAAGTAATGGGGATAAATTAATGGTAATTAAGAATGTGCAGGTGCTTTACTGAACTGGAGCTTTAAAAATTAAGGCATTGAGTATCTTCTTCTCAGCACTTCTATTGGTTTCATTTACTCCTGATTACACTAGTGAAAGAATTTAATCCTATAAGTCAATGGGAATTTTGCTCTTGACTTAAATGGGAGCAGGATCAGGCTATTAGTGAGAGGATCGGGTTCATTATGGAGTCAGTTGAGAACACTGCAGCAAATCCTGTTCATCTGAGGAAAGCCCAGGTAAAGAAGCTAAGCATGAGCACAATTATTCTACCACTGATAGAAAACCCTGGGGCTATATTAAGGTGTGCACCTGTTGTATGCTTCCTTATGAGCTTGTGGAACCACATAATTACATATGCAGAGATGGGGTCTCCATTGTTTCCCTCCATTTTGTACTTCATTTCTGAAATGGCAAAGATCTCAGCCACAGCAGGATGTATGATAGGCTTTTCCAGTACAACTTGTTGGTCTGAGGATTTACTGTAATCTTCTAAAACATGCTGTTAATTAAGATAAAACTAAACACTTAATCTGATTAACAGAAGGCAAGTTAATTTCTTCAAAATGCTGAATAATTTTCCTTTGCAACTTTGATGCTGCTGCTGCAGATTTTGTAAAATAGACATTACAGTAACCCCATGAAAATTGCACATAACTCCAGTTAATGATCCATTTGATTGTTTTTATCTTTTCTGCTTGATCAGAAAGAGTTATCCTTTTGCAAGTTGAATGTATATTTACCTCCTCAAGCTTGGCAGCAGATTTAATTTGAACAGTGGTGGTTCATGAGGATGGCTACACAGCATGTGTCTGCACAAACACATGGGAGTCCCTTTTGGACAGGATATATGCTGCACAGGCCTATATCATTTAAAAGGTGCTTTGCCTAAATATTTGTTTCTTATTGTCATTGATTTAATGCCATATCATATAAGAAAGAGAAAGTTCCTCATTTAACTTCAATAATTAATATATTTCTTGTACCAAGTAGCCAGACTGTCACACAGTTGGAGAAGAGCTCTCAAATATCCATCCTAAAGCTACATAAGAAATTTCAAACTAGCCTGGCCTGCTGCCATAAGGCAGACCTGTTTTTGAAACTGAATTCAGACTAGTGCTGATTGAAAGCATCACAGCATAGGACCCACGGCTACAAGGAGAAGAGCACACTGAACTCATGTCAAAGGCAACAGGAGTTTAAAACCCTCAGTACTTCACAAGATCAGATCCCAAATGTATAGCACCAAAGATTTTCTGTTGCACCCAATTAAGAGAGAAAGCCCTCAGCTCTGCTGGTCATTGCCTAACATTTCCCATTCAGTTTTGTCATGCACTGTATCCCAGGGATGTTAGATAGTGGGTAACAGAATAGTCGATTAACTGCATGAAATCTTAAGAGGTTAGTCAACTATTCTATACTTCCCCAGGAGCAGGGCTAGCAGCCAGTACAATCTGCCCCCACACCCAGGGAGTCCCCTGCCACCCTGCACTGCTGCGTCTGTATCAGAGACAGCAGCACAGGGTACCAGGCGGGAGCCAGTCCACAAGGGGAGTCAGTTTGAAAACTAGCTCCCCTCACAGACTGGCTATCTGCAGCCCTGCAGTGTGGCCTCTGATACAGAGGCAGCAGTGTGGGGTGGCAGCATCCCCTGTCCCTGGGGATCTGAGCTTTCTGTGGACAGAGGCTGCTGGGGAAAGTGGGGGTGGAGGAGACTGCGGCGAAGCAGCCTCTGTCAGCAGAGAACTCGGCACCGTGGACAGAAGCTGCTCCAGCCCCTGTCTGCAGGGATCTCGGACCCCCTGTGGACAGGGGCTTCTGCTGTAAAGCAGCCTCTGCCCACGGTGGGCCTAGACTTGCCATGAATAGACGATGCTCTGCGGCAGCCTTCCCTGTCCCCCCTGCGCTGCTCACACCTCTGCCTCCCCTGCCCTCCACTCCCAGGGTATATCTACACTGCAAAGTTAATTGGAAATAACAGCCTTTATTTCGAATTAACTTTAATAGCATCTATACATACAAACTGCTATTTCTAATTTAATTCGAAATAGCGGAGACCTTAATTCGAATTTGGTAAACCTCATTCTATGAGGAGTAACACCAAATTCGAAATAGCTATTTCGAATTAAGTGCTGTGTAGACACTTAATTCAAAATAGGGGGCCTCCAGCCCTTCCCAGAGAGCCCTGGTGGCCACTCTGGGCACAACCAGGAAAACTTACTCTCCTCTCCCCCATCCCCGGAGCCATTAAAGGGGTAGACCCTGGCCACAGTGCCTGTGCCAGCTCCAAGCCTGCCAGCTCAGAGCCAGCAGTGGCCACCGGGGCCCCTGACCCAGTGGCCCCAAAACATGAGCCAGCAAGCCACTGGCAGCCAGCCCTCCACCGCTCCCCAGGAGCAGTCTGCCAGCTTCCAGGAGCCTGCCAGGGGCTGGAGAAGGCGGGCGCCTTCCTGCTCCAGGGTGGAGATAATAAGAACAGCTGTACTGGGTCAGACCGAAGGTCCATCTAGCCCAGTAGCCTGTCTGCCGACAGTGGCCAGCACCAGGTGCCCCAGAGAGGGTGGACCGAAGACAATGATCAAGCGATTTGTCTCCTGCCATCCTTCTCCAGCCTCTGACAAACAGAGGCCAGGGACACCATTTCTATCCCCTGGCTAATAGCCTTTTATGGACCTAACCTCCATGAAATTATCTAGCTTCTCTTTAAACTCTGTTATAGTCCTAGCCTTCACAGCCTCCTCTGGCAAGGAGTTCCACAGGCTGACTATGCGCTATGTGAAGAAGAACTTTCTTTTATTAGTTTTAAACCTGCAACCCATTAACTTCATTTGGTGTCCTCTAGTTCTTCTATTATGGGAACTAATAAATAACTTTTCTTTATTCGCCCTCTCCACACCACTCATGATTTTATATACCTCTATCATATCCCCCCTCAGTCTCCTCTTTTCTAAACTGAAAAGTCCCAGTCGTTTTAACCTCTCTTCATAGAATCATAGAACCATAGAGCTGGAAGAGACCTCAGAAGGTCATCAAGTCCAGCCCCCTGCTCTAGGCAGGACCAATCCCAACTAAATCAACCCAGCCAGGGCTTGGTCAAGCCGAGACTTAAACACCTCCAGGGATGGAGACTCCACTACCTCCCTAGGCAACCCATTCCAGTGCTTCACTACCCTCCTAGTGAAATAGTTTTTCCTAATATCCAACCTGGACCTCTCCCACCACAACTTGAGACCATTGCTCCTTGTTCTGCCATCTGTCACTACTGAGAACAGCCTCTCTCCATCCTCTTTGGAACTCCCCTGCAGGAAGTTGAAGGCTGCTATCAAATCGCCTCACTCTTTGCTTCTGCAGACTAAACAGACCCAACTCCTCAGCCTCTCCTCGTAGGTCATATGCTCCAGCCCCCTAATCATTTTGGTTGCCCTCCGCTGGACCCTCTCCAGTGCGTCCACATCCTTTTTGTAGTGGGGGGCCCAGAACTGGACACAATACTCCAGATGTGGCCTCACCAAACCCGAATAAAGGGAAATAATCACTTCTCTAGATTTGCTGGCAATACTCCTCCTAATGCACCCTAATATGCCATTAGCCTTCTTGGCTACAAGGGCACACTGTTGACTCATATCCAGCTTCTCATCCACTGTAACCCCCAGGTCCTTTTCTGCAGAACTACTACTTAACTGGTTGGTCCCCAGCTTGTAACTATGCTTGGGATTCTTCCGTCCCAAGTGCAGGACTCTACACTTGTCCTTGTTGAACCTCATCAGATTTCTTGTGGCCCAATCCTCCAATTTGTCTAAGTCACTCTGGACCCTATCTCTGCCCTCAAGCGTATCTAACTCTTCCCCTAGCTTAGTGTCATCCGCAAACTTGCTGAGGGTGCAATCCATCCCCTCATCCAGGTCATTAATAAAGATATTGAACAAAACTGGTCCTAGAACCGAACCTTGGGGCACTCCGCTAGAAACCGACCGCCATCCTTACATCGAGCCATTGATCACTACCCGCTGGGCCCGGCCTTCTAGCCATCTTTCTATCCATCTTACCGTCCATTTATCCAATCCACATTCCCTTAACTTGCTGGCAAGAATATTGTGGGAGACCGTACCAAAAGCCTTGCTAAAGTCAAGGTATATCACATCCACTGACTTTCCCACGTCCACAGAGCCAGTTACCTCATCATAGAAACTAATCAGATTGGTCAGGCACGACTTGCCCTATGTGAATACACGCTGACTATTCCTAATCACTTTCCTCTCTTCCAAGTGCCTCAAAATGGATTCCTTAAGGATCCCTTCCATGATTTTTCCACGAACCGAGGTAAGACTGACCGGCCTATAGTTCCCTGGATCGTCCTTCTTCCCTTTTTTGAAGATGGGCACTACATTTGCCTTTTCCAATCATCCGGGATTTCTCCCGATCTCCATGACTTTTCAAAGATAATGGCCAAAGGCTCCTCAATGACACTTGCCAACTCCCTCAGTACCCTCGGATGCATTAAGTCCGGACCCATGGATTTGTGTACATTTAGCTTTTCTAAATAGTTCCTAACCTGTTCTTTACCCACCACAGGCTGTCCATCTTCATCCCATCTTGAGTCACTTAGCACATTAGTCCGGGAGCCCACCTTGTCCGTGAATACAGAGGCAAAGAAAGCATTGAGTACTTCAGCTTTCCCCACATCATCTGTCACTAGGTTACCTCCTTCATCCAGCAGGGGCCGCACACCCTCTCTGATTACCTTCTTCTTGTTAACATGCCTGCAGAAACCTTTCTTGTTATCCTTCACATCCTTAGCCAGTCGCAATTCCATTTGCACTTTCGCCTTCCTGATAACCCCCCGGCATTCTCGAGCGATACATTTAAACCCCTCCTGGTCATTTGTCCAAGTTTCCACTTTTGTAAGCTTCCTTTGTGCTTAAGTTCACCAAGGATTTAAGCCAATCCAGTCTCCTACCAGGTTTGCCTCTCTTGCTACGCATTGGGATGGTTTCTTTCTGTGCCTTCAATAAGGCTCCTTTAAAATACTGCCAGCTGTCCTGGACTCCTTTCCCCTTCATGTTAGCATCCCAGGGGATTCTGTCCATCAGATCTCTGAGGGAGTGAAAATCTGCTTTTGAAGTCCAAGGTGTGTATTTTACTACTCTCTTTCTTCCTTTGGTCAGGATCCTGAAATCTACCATCTCATGATCACTGCTTCCCAGGTTGTCACCCACCTCCACTTCCCTATTAGTTGCTCCCTGTTTGTGAGCAGAAGGTCAAGCTGCGCACGGCCCCTGGTCGGATCCTTCAGCACTTGCGTCAAGAAGTTATCCCCAACATTCTCCAAAAACTTCCTGGATTGCCTGTGTACTGCCGTATTGGTTTCCCAACAGATGTCAGGGTGATTAAAGTCCCCACGAGAACCATGGCCTGCGATCCGAAGCTTCTCTCAGTTGTCGAAGAAAGCCTCATCTACCTCATCCACCTGATTCGGTGGCCTGTAGCAGACACCAACTACAACATCACTGCTGTTGTTTGCTCCTTTAAACTTAACCCATAGACTCTCAACAGCTTTTTCTCCCTCTTTATACTGGAGTTCAGAGCAATCATAGTGCTCTTTTGCATATAGTGCAACTCCTCCTTCTTTTCTCCCCTGCCTGTTCTTCCTGAACAGTCTATACCCTTCCATGACAGCGCTTCAGTCATGCGAGTCATCCCACCAAGTCTCTGTTACCCCAATTAAATCATATTTCTCGGACTGGGCCAGGGCCTCCAGTTCTTCCTGTTTGTTGCCCAGGCTTCTCGCATTAGTGTACAAACACCTCAGGTAACCAGTTGATCGCCCTATCTTCTCCATTCAAACAGGGTCCTCCTTTCTTGCTCGTTCCTCTCTGCATTTCTTCCCGGTATCCGACTTTCCCACTCCCTCAGGGTTTTGGTCACCGTCCCCGACGAACCTAGTTTAAAGCCCTCCTCACTAGGTTTGCAAGCCTGCCCGTGAAGATGCTCCTTCCTCTCTTGGTTAGGTGGATCCCATCTCTTCCTAACAATCCTTGTGCCCGGAACAGAGTCCCATGGTCGAAGAAACCAAAGCCCTCTCTGCGACACCACCTGCGCAACCACGCATTTATGTCCTCAGTTCGACGATCCCTGCCCAGTCCTTTCCCTTCAACAGGGAGGATGGACGAGAACACCACTTGTGCTCCGAATTGTTGGATTCTTCTTCCCAGCGCTACATAATCTGCAGTAACCCGCTCAAGGTCATTCTTGGCCGTAACGTTATTTCCCACGTGGAGAAGCAGGAAGGGGTAGCGATCCGAAGGTTTGATCAGTTTGGTAAGCCTCTCAGTCACATCCTGAATGCGAGCTCCCGGTAAGCAGCACACCTCTCGAGATTCCAGGTCCGGACGGCAGAGGGATGGCTCAGTCCTCTTAGGAGGAGTCTCGACCACCACCACCCATCATTTTCTTTTGGGGGTGGTGGCCGTGGAACCCCCATCCCTAGGACTATGCATCCCATGTCTTCCCGTAGATGGTGTTCCCTTCCGGTTTCTTCCTTGTGAGGTCCCTTCCAAAGCATTCAGCACTGCAGAGCCTGTGGAGAGAGCCTGAAAGCGATTACTTACCTCTATAGCATTGGGGGATTCCCATACTGGCCTTTTTCCCCTTCTAGAAGTTACATGCTGCCAGTTCTATTCCTGGTCACGTACTGCCCTCTCCGGCTCTTCCGCCTGCCGTGCTTGAAGGATTAAACGCTGCCTTCTATCGAGGAAGTCTTCATCCTCTCTGATCAAGCGTAGGGTCGACACTTGGGCCTCCAGCCCTCTAATTTTTTCTTCCAAAATGGTGACCAGCTTGCATTTAGTGCAGATGAAATCTGTTCTTTCTTCCGGGAGGAAGACAAACATGGCACACTCCGTGCAGGTAACAACAGCAGAACCATCACCATCCATCCCTGCTGTCCTGGAGAAGGGATTTAAAAAGAAAGGCAAGAGAACCTCGCCCCCCTTCCCAACTCCCTCTCTAAACTCCCTGTTAGCACTCACCTGTTCATAAGCTCCTTGGTCGCTTGCCCAAGGAGCCTTATAAAGCCCTGGACTGCCTGAAAGTCCCTCCCCCTACCAAGGCTCAGCCAATCAGCAGAGGCTTCTAGAATTCAAACTTTAATTAGAAGCCAACAGTTTCCACCTGACAATCACAGCCAATCACAGCACCACCCAGTCACAGCACACACTCCATGAAGGGGAGGGGGAGGGCAAAGGGGAAGTGAGGGGGGAAAAAAAAAAGCCTCACTCTCAAACACAGGGGAAAAAAACAAACAAACAAAAAAAGAACACACACCAACCCCTTGAGACCCATTCCAAACCCCTAATCATTTTAGTTGCCCTTTTCTGAACCCTTTCCAAGGCCAAAATATCTTTTTTGAGGTGAGGAGACCATATCTGTACACAGTATTCAAGATGTGGGCGTACCATAGTTTTATACAGGGGGTAGTAAGATATTCTGTGTCTTATTTTCTATCCCTTTCTTAATAATTCCTAGCATCCTATTTGCCTTTTTGACCGCCACTGCACACTGTGTGGAAGTTTTAAGAGAACTATCCACGATAACTCCAAGATTTCTTTCCTGATTTATCATAGCCAAATTAGCCCCCATCATACTGTACGTATAGTTGGGGTTATTTTTCCCAATGTGCATTACTTTACACTTATCCACATTAAATTTCATTTGCCATTTTGTTACCCAGTCACTCAGTTTGGTGAGATCTTTTTGGAGTCCCTCACAGTCTGCTTCTGTCTTGACTATCCTAAACAGTTTGGTATCATCCGCA
The DNA here is from genome assembly GCA_019425775.1 of Rafetus swinhoei. NCBI lineage: Eukaryota > Metazoa > Chordata > Testudines > Trionychidae > Rafetus > Rafetus swinhoei. Next base: position 9,727,710 of record CM033431.1, on the reverse strand, counting down.
AACTTTACCACCTCACTGCTTACCCTTTTCTCCAGATCATTTATGAATAAGTTGAACAGGATTGGTCCCAGGACTGACCCTTGGGGGACACCACTAGTTACCCTTCTCCATTCTGAAAACTTGCCATTTATTCCTACCCTTTGTTTCCTGTCTTTTAACCAGTTCTCAATCCATGAAAGGACCTTCCCTCTTATCCCATGGCCATGTAATTTACACAAGAGCCTTTGGTGAGGGACCTTGTCAAAGGCTTTCTGAAAATCTAAGTATACTATATCTACTGGATCCCCCTTGTCTGCATGTTTGTTAACCTCTTCAAAGAACTCTAATAGATTATTAAGACATGATTTCCCTTTACAAAAACCATGTTGACTTTTGTCCAACAAATTATGTTCTTCTACGTGCCTCACAATTTTATTCTTTACTATTGTTTCGACTGATTTGCCCGGTACTGAAGTTAGACTTACCGGTCTGTAATTGCCAGGATCGCCTCTAGAGCCCTTTTTAAATATTGGTGTCACGTTAGCTACCTTCCAGTCATTAGGTACGGAAGCCGATTTAAAGGATTGGTTACAAACCACAGATAATAGTTCAGGAATTTCCCATTTGAGTTCTTTTAGAACCCTTGGATGAATGCCATCCGGTCCTGGAGATTTGTTAACATTAAGTTTTTCTATTTGTTCCAAAACCTCCTCTAATGACACTTCAATCCGGGACAGTTCCTCAGATTCATCACCCACAAAGGACAATGCAGATTTGGGAATCTCCCTAACGTCCTCAGCCGTGAAGACTGAAGCAAAGAAATCATTTAGTTTCTCCGCAATGGCTTTATCGTCCTTGATTGCTCCTTTTATATCTCGATCGTCTAGGGGACCCACAGGTTTTTTAGCATGCTTCCTGCTTCTAATGTTCTTAAAAAACATTTTGTTATTTCTTTTGAGTTTTTGGCTAGCTGTTCCTCAAAATCTTTTTTTGCTTTTCTTATTACATTTTTACACTTGATTTGACAGTGTTTATGTTCCTTTCTATTTATCTCACTAGGATTGGACTTCCACTTCCAATGCTAGTGAGATGCCTGACAAAAGATGCCTTTTTGTCCCTCACTGCTTCTTTTACATGGTGGTTAAGCCACGGTGACTCTTTTTTAGGGTTCTTGCTATGTTTTTTAAATTTGGGGTATAGAACAGATCATGGACCTTATTCAGGTTTGGGGGGGATGCCCCCAATGTTCATGATCTCTGCACTAGATGGAGGAACGTGGCTGGCTATGGCAGGATAACTGCCAGCCTGGCCACCAAAGGCCACAGGTGAACCCAGGAGCAGGTTTGCATGAAAGTCAAGTTGGTCCGGCGAGACCCCCAGCCATGAGCTTCCCCTCCTCCTTCTTCCCGTTGCTTCTCCCTTCCAGCTCCCTCCTCCCAGGTTTCCCCCTCCCCTCTCTCACCCTCTCTCTTCCCCTCTCCCACCTCCTTTTCCCAGTCTCCCCAGAGGTTCATCTCCCCCCCCCCAGTTTTGTTCAATAAACCCAGTTTCTATTTTTGAACATACATGTCTTTTATTTGACATCAGGAAGGGGGGCTAGGAAGGGGTAAGTGGAAGGACGTGAGGGAGGAATGGGGCATGAGCCCCCGGTGGGTAGGCTCTGAGGGCTCCTCGGGGTGGACACTCTCCCTCAGGGCCTCCTGGATCCTGACAGCCCCCCGATAGGCCCCCTGAATGGCAGCCTGCAGCAATGACCCCACGAGATTCACCAGCATTCCCAGGGTCAGCTTTGGCTCGATGTGGCCGAGTGCTGTGGTGTCCCGAGTTCGGACACTCAGGGCACTCCAAGACAGGACTGCTTTGCTGTCCCTCATCAAGGTAGACAAGCAAGCGGGGAACCCTGAGAACTGTCTGTCCGGGGTGGGAGTAGGGTCCCTTTAAGCACAGAGCTCAGTTAGCCTCAGGCAGCAGCCCCACACACTAAGTCCTAACCTGATGCCCTGCCGGCACTGGTTCCGGCCAGCCTTAACTTTGGTTCAGGGTCCACTCAGTGTGGACGTGCTATTTCGAAATAGCAAAACGCTATTTTGAAATAGTTTTTGTGTATAGATGCGTTATTTTAAATTAGCTTAATTCGAATTAACTATTTCAAATTAAGTTAATTCAAAATAGCGCTGTAGTGTAGACATACCCCCATAGAGATGGTGCTGGGGGAAACAGGCTTTTAAGCCAGCACCCCCAGCACCAGCTCCTGCTCCCCCACAGCTACCTCTGATACAGAGGCAGCAGGGGACAGGAAGCGAATAGTCGAGTAGTGACTACTAGCTAGGCTTATTGGGTAGTCAACTACTTTACCGCTGACCCAGAAAGGATTCCCCACGGCTGCCATAAATAAAGAAAACATTGAAACCTTTTGTGTTGGACATAATCATAGAACCATACAGCTGGAAGAGACCTCAGGAGGCCATCAAGTCCAGCCCCCTGCCCAAGGCAGGACTAATCCCAATTAAATCAACCCAGCTAGGGCTTTGTCAAGCCAAGACTTAAACACCTCTAGGGATGGAGACTCCACTACTTCCTTAAGTAATCCATTCCAGTGCTTCACCACCCTCCTAGTGAAATAGTTTTTCCTAATATCCAACCTGAACCTCTCCCACCTCAACTTGAGACCATTGTTCCGTGTTCTGCCATCCATCACTACTGAGAACAGCCTTTCTCCAGCCTGTTTGGAACCTCCCTTCAGGAAGTTGAAGGCTGCTATCAAATCCCCCCTCACTTTTCTCTTCTGTAGATTAAATAGACCCAACTCCCTCAGCCTCTCCTCGTAGGTCATATGTTCCAGCCCCCTAATCATTTTGGTTGCCCTCCGCTGGACCCTCTACAATGCATCCGCATCCTTCCTAAAATTGGGGGCCCAGAACTGGACACAATACTCTAGATGTGGCTTCAGCAGAGCCGAATAAAGAGGAATAATCACACCTCTGGATCTAGTGGCAATGCTCCTCTTAATGTAACCTAATATGCCATTAGCCTTCTTAGCTAGAAGGGCAGGCTGTTGACTCATATCCAGCTTCTCATCCACTGTAATCCCCAGGTCCTTTTCTGCACAACTGCTACTTAGCCAGTTGGTCCCCAGCCTGTAACAATGCTTGGGATTCTTCCGTCCCAAGTGCAAGAGTTGTTGAACCTCATCAGATTTCTTGTGGCCCAATCCTGCAATTTGTCTAAGTAACTCTGGACTCTATCCCTGCCCTCCAGCGTCTCTACCTCTCCCCGTAGCTTAGTGTCATCTGCAGACTTGCTGAGAGTGCAATCCATCCCCTCATCCAGGTCATTAATAAAGATGCTGAACAAAACCGGTCCTAGAACCGAATCTTGGGGGACTCCGCTAGAAACCGACCACCATCTTGACATTGTGCCCGACCTTCCAGCCAGCTTTCTATCCATCTTACCATCCATTTATCCAATCCACATTCCCTTAACTTGCTGGCAAGAATACTGTGGGAGACCGTATCAAAAGCTTTGCTAAAGTTAAGTCATCCACTGACTTTCCTATATCCACAGAGCCAGTTACCTCATCATAGAAGCTAATCAGATTGGTCAGGCATGACTTGCCCTTCATGAATCCATGCTGACTATTCCTTCCCCTCTTCCAAGTGCTGCAAAGTGGATTCCTTGAGGATCCCCTCCATGATTTTTCCAGGGACTGAGGTACTACTGACCAGCCTATAGTTCCCTGGATCGTCCTTTTTCCCTTTCTTAAAAATGGGCACGACATTTGCCTTTTCCCAATCATCAGGAATCTCTCCCGATCTCCTTGACTTTTCAAAGATAATGGCCAAAGGCTCTGCAATGACATTTGCTTACTCTCTCAGTACCCTCGGATGTATTAAGTCCAGACCCATGGATTTATATATGTTTAGCTTTTTAAAATAGTTCCTAACCTGTTCTTTCCCCACCAAGGGCTGTCCACCCTCGTCCCATATTGCATCACTTAGTGCATTAGTCTGGGAGCTGACCTTGTCTGTGAAGACAGAGGCAAAGAAAGCATTGAGTACTTCAGCTTTCCTCACATCATCTGTCACTAGGTTACCGCCCACATCCAGTAGGGGCCCCACACCCTCTCTGATCACCTTCTTCTTGCTAACACGCCTGTAGAAACCTTTCTTATTATCCTTCACATCCCTTGCGAGTCGCAATTCCAATTGCGCTTTCGCCTTCCTGATAACTCCCCTGCATTCTTGAGCTATACATTTATACTCCTCCCTAGTCACCTGTCTAAGTTTCCACTTTTTGTAAGCTCCCTTTTTGTGCTTAAGTTCACCAAGGATTTCCCCAGTAAGCCAATCCGGTCTCCTACCATATTTGCTTCTCTTGCTACGCATTGGAATGGTTTCTTCCTGTGCCTTCAATAAGGCTTCTTTAAAATACTGCCAGCTCTTCTGGGCTCCTTTCCCCTTCATGTTAGCATCCCAGGGGATTCTGCCCATCAGGCCTCTGTGGGAATCAAAGTCTGCTTTTCTGAAGTCCAAGGTGTGTATTTTACTACTCTCTTTTCTTCCTTTGGTCAGGATCCTAAAATCTACCATCTCATGATCACTGCTTCCCACGTTGTCACCCACCTCTACTACTTCCCCTACTACTTACTTCTACTACTTACTACTTCCCCTATTAGTTCCTCCCTGTTTGTGAGCAGCAGGTCAAGCTGCATATGGCCCCTGGTCAGATCCTTCAGCACTTGTACCAAGAAGTTATCCCCAACATTCTCCAAAAACTTCCAGATTGATGGGTCAGTCCCTCTTAGGAGAGAGTCCCCGACCACCACCACCCGCCTTCTTCTTTTGGATGTGGTGGTCGTGGAGCCCCCATTCCTAGGATTATGCATCCCATGCCTTCCAGTAGAAGTGTTTCCCTTCCGATTTCTTCCTTGTGAGGTCCCTTCCAAAGCATTCACCATCGCAGAGCCCATGAAGAGTGATGATAGCATTTACTTACCTCTGTAGGAATGGGGGATTCTTGTGCTGGCCTCTTTTTGCTTCTAGAAGTTACATGCTGCCAGTTCTCTTCCTCGTCCTGTACTCATGTCTTTTCTACACTCAGACTGTGTACTTGCGAGTGGGGAAGCATTGCCTCCCAGAGGCAGCAGGGCTCTTGTGTGAATTTCCCAGGTTACTGGGTGGGGGCTCGAGCCAGTTCTGTGTTGGATGGATTGAGAGGGACCCCCAGATATTGAACCCAACCATGGCTGTAGCTGGCACTACGTGGCAGAAGGGTTACATTAACATCTTTCAATTGAAATGCTTTCTTATGTCTGCAGCAATAGAGTATAAGAGCAATTGTAGGATCTGATCCTGCCAACACTTACTTATGTAAATTTACTCACTCAGGTAATCCTGTTGAAGTGAGCAGGGCAAATTTACTCATATTAGCAAATGACTTCAGGATTAGGCCCCTTTCTTATGGCTCCCAATATGCAAATACTTACACGAGTGCTTAAAGTTACATATGTCAATAATTCTGCTGACTTCAGGTGGCACACTTATGTGAGGGAAGTTAAAAACATATATATGTACGTGTTTGCAAGATCAGATGCCATTACAGGGAATACAGCTTTGAACTTGTTGGAAATCTCCAGCTACAGTAACAAAATATAAAAAACTACTAATGCATATGTTGCTTAGATTAGGCATTCTCAAACTTCATTGCACTGCAACGCCCTTCTGACAACAAAAATTATTGCACAACCCTAAAGGAGCGGGGAGTCTAAGCTTGCCCAAGCCCCACCACTCTGGGCTAGGTCAAAGTCCAAGCTGAAGCACATTGCCCTGGGCAGGGGTGGGAAGTGGGCAAAGCCATCGAGGGCTGAAGCCATTGAGCTTTGTCTTTGGCCCCCACTGGTGAGAATTTGGCTTTGATCCTCAGCAACAGACTCACTTTGAAGTCCTGACCCATAGTTTGAAAACTGCTAGCTTAAAGACAGGGCAAAGTAGAGAGAAAGGATGGCTTAGGGATTAGAATGCTAGTCAGGGACTTGGGAGATTTACATTCAGTTCCCAATTCTGCCTTTGGCTTCCTATGTAACATTAAATATCTCTAATAATAGCACCTCCCTACCTCATAGATGTTGTGAGGAAAATTATATTGATTATGGGGCACTCACATACTATGGTGATCGGGACCATATCACTGACTTTGGGAATGTGAGTTCATTTCTGTTACTGTACAATTTGTGTGTATGTGCGACAGTTTAATGTTCTAAAGCAGGGCTACTCAACACATGGCCCATGGCCCGTTTCTTTGCAGGCTGTGGTGCGGTTTGGGTTTACGCGGGGCTCAACGCACGGCCCACAGGTGGGATCCTTTGAACATGGCCTCCACTGGGAATACGCTCTTCAATGGTGAGGCATCTCCCTGGTGGGTGAGCAATGAAAGATGCAAGTGGATGGGTTGGCTGGAACAGGCGGGTTCAGGGTGTCGGCATTTCTAGCTCCCAGGGAGGAGGTGCCAGGAGAGCCAGGGCATTGTGTGAAAGAAGCTATTTGCATATATATTTGCATGTATATGCAACCACACTTAAGTTGTGGCCCTCGGCATGTGCTGTGAGTATCATTGTGGCCCCCAGGACTTCCAAAGTTGAGTCGCCCTGTTCTAAAGCAAAGTCAGCATGCTGCTGTGCTCACCAAAGGAATAAATCGATTGTGTTTACACAGGGAGATGCAACACCTCCTAAATTGGAAATATTAAATATAGTTAGAAAAAAACAATTTTGAGACAATAGCTTATATAAGCCAATATAAATTTGCTTCTATGATTAAATGTAAAAATAATATTGAAATACAGAATTCCATGCGGATGATCACTTTCATTTTGTTTTTTTAAAGATAAAATAATACAGTTGAAGAAATACATTACATTTCTGGAGCAGATCATATTGAAAATTGGCTCTTCTGCCTTTCAATTGTATTCAGGTAGCTACCGAGGTACAAGAAAGTAGCAGTAATAGAAATCGCATACACACAATGAGAAAAAGGAACACTGCTACTGCTACAAAACACAGGTTCATGATGCAATGCATAGTTAAGCAAATCTTTTTGTCAAAATACCAGTTCTTCTGAAGTATTTTCTGACTATCTTTCATCTCTTTACTGGGCAAGAAAACGAATTTTAGAAAAGTTATTTTACAGTATTTTCAGGTTGAATTATTATGAAAGATAGGATTCTTGCTTTTTGGATCCATGTAGCTATGAAAGTAACAAAGAGCTTTGAAACTATTACTATAATTCCTTCATGGGATTGTTGTAACTATACATGGTCACATGATTTTTTGCCATACTGATAGTTAGTCCACCATCCCCTGTATGGATATGGAGAGTCTTTTAGCTGGAACTATAGCACTATGCTTTACACTTGCTTATTAGGTATGTTACACAAAGTATCTGTCTATCCATCACACAAGAACCATAAGAATGGTTAAAGGATTAGAAACCACCTTATAGTGATAGGCTCAAGGAGCTTAATCTACAGAGTTTAACAAAGAGAAAGTTTAAGGCCTAGCTTGATCATAGTTTATATAAATACTTACATGGCGAACAAAATTTTCATAACATGTTCTTCAACCTAGCAGACAAATGTATATCATGATCCAGTGCCTGAAAACATGTTTTACCTGGATTGTCTGCTAGGTAATCGACTGGAATAATTTAACTGGGAGTGTGGTGGATTCTCCATCACTGGCTCTGTGATGGATAAGAGGAGTGCTGGCCAGCACCCGGTGACTAAAGGGTTAAACTCAGATAGCTAGCAAGGGTGTTGGCAGGGAGCGAGAAGAACCAATGGGCATACAGTAATGAAATTTGAATTGTATACGATAACTTGCCTGCTTTCTTTGTGTGGGAGAGTTAAACCAGGAGTGGAGAGACACAGAATGATTTAAATCCAGGGAGGACTACCATGCCTCCAAGGAACTTGGGGCATGGAAGTGGACTGAACCAAGAGAGAAGATCATGAGTAAATAAAGGGAAAAAGTGAATCTAGTTACGATCAGGGTATTTTTCTTTATTTTGTGGTTTGGTTTGAGCGGCTCCGTTTGAATCTATGCCTCCCCTTCCCCATTCACCATCTAAGAATTGTTCCCAGAGATTTTCCATTTTGTTTTCCTTAGTTGCGCTGTAACATCTAGTAACCAAGTATGCGTTATCCTTTGTTGTGCTAATAAAAATCACTTTTTTAAGGTGATGATTTGATTCTTTTGTCCTGGAAAGTAACAAGGGGCTGTGTGTGTGTATTTGCTTGCCTGAGACTGGGTGGTCAGCTACCAGAGACTGCAGCTTGTTTTTCTCTTTTCTTTTTTCAAGCTCTTTTGGGGCAAAAGAGCTTGAGATACCCCATGTGGGAGAATTCAAGTGTTCCCCCCTGGTTTTAGGGATAAATCACTTGATGGTGGGAGCTACCCTCCAAACTCAGTGAATCTGTGACTCTGGGGGAGTTTTTGTAACCAGAGCCTGCAGAGGCAAGGTATATTTAAAGTCTTTGCTGGCCCCCACCTTCTGTACTCAGAGTGCCAGAGTGGGGACCTGTCCTGATAGGCTCTTTTAAAAACAACATTAAATTAGTGCAAATCTTTTAGAAAAACAGCCAAACAGGATTTAATTCAGGGAAGTCCTATGTGTTATATGGCAGATTAGTCTGCATCACACTGGTCCATTTAGAGCTGATAAACTTATGTATAGTATCTGCTGAAATATAGACCTTGCATTGCAGTACTTGAGTGTCTGGTATTGCACATTTTTATTTTAGTAGGGTATAATAGTTTTTTTAAAATTGATTCCCAGAGTTGAAATAGCAATAAAACTTGGACACAGTACTTTGGTGTTCTGCTGTTTCCATTCTCTTCTAGTCTAATGTATTTAATGTGCTTTCAATGGACTTAACGAGTATGCCCTAAATCTTCAATGAATGTTGGCAGGTACCAACTGAGCTTGAATTTACAGTGGCGTATGGCAGGATGGCCACCTTTTGTTATCCTGTAAAAAGAAGATGGGTCCCATTGCATCTGGGGGGGGCTGGGCGGGGCCACCATTAGGATTTATGAGTCTCAGTGCAGTACTATTAAACTGGTGCCTTTGTGCCTGATGGCAGCCAGAAGGGATGATTATTTCTTAGAAATATGATTTTATAATCTTCAGCAAGTCTAATGAAATTTTTTAAATAAAAGCCTGTAGACTAATACAGTAAATTCAGAAATGGACAGTATATACCCCAGATTGGCAAATGCCTATTAAATGGCTTCATTACCACTTGAATGGCTCTTTCACAGGTTCAATGTTCTACAAATATAACTGGCAGACCTTTTTCACTTTTCACTTAACTAGATCCTCTCCAGAAGAAGCAGAGCCACAGCACAGGGATAGGAAGAGGAGTATGGGTGGACATTAAGACCCAGTGGTGCTCTCAATTTTTGGGTGCCTTATGCAACAATGTATTCAGCATATTGGTAAGGACAGCTCTGGGGCTAGGTGAGATATATAGGGTCTCACTCTCAGGGATGCTGACCACTCCTTCAGATCTGCTCCTACTTCATGTGGGCCATTACCAGATTCTGGATACCACCTGATAGGAAAGGGTGGAGATGGCCCCATTTTCTTCACTCTGGTGCAAAGCCCAGTATGCTCCTGGGTAAGGACGTGAAACAATGGGTATTTTTTAGCGATGAGTAAATTATATCGACCACATGATTAGTCGATAAGGGGAGGCTTGCTCCAGGACTGCTGCATCTCTGCATTTTAAATGTGCTAAGCACCTGGCGACACTTACAACACTTACAATGCAGAGTCGCAGTGGTCCTGGACCGGTGCAAGCCCGGACTGCTTGATCTGAGTTCAGCAGCCCCTGTTCACAGTGGCCAGGGCTGGCTGCGGCAAGCCACCCCTCGGACAGGGGCTGCTACCAGAGCAGCCTCTCCTACCTTTCCCCAGCTGGCTCTGATAGAGGCAGCAGTGGGGCGGGCACGGTGGCACTGCAGAGAGAGTGCTGGGGGGAACCGTTGTTTAAGTCTGCTCTCCCCGGCACCAGCTCCTGTTCCCTCCCTTGATAGAGGCAGGAGGGAGACAGCACTCGTGGGCTGCTGCTCTCCACCCCAGAACTGACTGCATCTTACCGAGGCTAGAGGACTAAGAGTGCGTGTCACACTGCGGGATGCTAACCATTATTCCTCGCACCGCAACTGCCCTGACTAAACATGGCGCCTGGTCACACCCTCCTTCGCTCTTATATTAAATATGGCGGCTGCACACGCTGCCCCTTTTCATGCCCTCACTCAAGATGGCTACTGCCCACATTCACTACCTTCTTTGTTCTTAGTGGTGAAAGCTGCTGGCCTTGGCTGCCGCAAAATTTGCCCTTAGTCAAGCTGGCGTATGCAGCATTTGCCCTCAGCAAAGATGGCGGCGCCCCACTAACTTTCTATCGTGCCCTCAGCACGTACCATTGCAGAGCGGCCTAAGTGGCTTCACAGTCGGATATACAAGATGGCGGAAGCGGTTACGGCCGTTTGAATTCCAACGAAGCCGCCAAACTCGGACAATAACAACCAGAGCCGCCACCGCTGCCGGAGGGTCCCTGCGGGGGTCGCACCGCCATGGACTCGCTGCCGGGGGAGGACCTCACCCTGCCCGTGGAGTTTAGCGGCAGGTAGGAGCGGGGCGGGACGTGGCAGGCAGCCTGGGACCGTTAGGGCGTCCGGCGTGGGCGAGGCTGTTCGGGATCCCCACACACACACACTGGGGTCTGGCCTGCGGAGGGTAGTGGCGCTCGGCATCACCCCCACGCGTTCCTCTAAGCCAGACCGAGGTGTGACTGTGGCGATCCGAGTACACCTTTCCCCCCAGGCGAGACCAGGGGCGCTAGGAATTCCCCCTCCCCACACACTTGGGTCTGGCCTTGGGGGGGCTGGGGCGCTCCGGATTTTCACCTCTTGCTGGATCTGTGTGCTGGTGATTGAAGCCCCCAGAGTTTGGCTGTGGCTTGGGTCTCACACACAGGGGCGGGAGTGCTGCAGCTTGGGGTTCATACCCCCACATCCCATGTGTTCTGCATGCGGGGAGGCTGTTTGGCTCTTCATATCTTGTCTAATATTGGGGAAGGGGTGCTAAGCTGTTACCTGGATCCCTTCCCTCCCTTTTGGTAGCTTCAGGGGTTAGCTGAGTTAGTCTGTACAGGATAAATTTAAAACACAACAAATGGTCTGGTAGCACTTTATAGACTAACAAAACATGTTTTGGTGTTTGCCATGTATTGTGTGTTGGGGAGAGACACTGGAAGTATTCAGGAAGGAGGGACTTTTTGTGGGGCTTCTAAACTTTCCATCACTGAAATGCCTCCTGTGTCTCACTCTTAGCGTCAGTATTTCCAGACTGCCAGATGTCTCCAGAGATGAACCTTGTATTGGCCTAGGAGGTAACGGAGGTAAGGGCAGCTAATGTGATGGCGGAAAAGAAGTGGTCAAATGAACACTTGAAATGTTCATTTCAGGAGAGTGCAAAGTTAGAAGATAAACATCTTATTTGCAAGAGCTTGTCTAGAGAACAGCCAAACTTGTTCTTACAGCACTGAAGTCGAGTAGACACATTTCTGTAATGTTCCTGTGGTAAAAACTTATTTTTCCAAACCATTAACCCACAGCATTTGCTAGGCAAATATTGCAGCACTGGGAATCTGAAAGTGAAAATAACTACATAGTGAAACTGAATAAATTACCCAGCTGGTAGAAGTGTCAAAAGTTAATAAAGATCATAAATAGTGAAATGGCCATACTGGATGAGACCAAAGGTCCATCCAGCCCAGTATCCTGTCTGCTGACAGTGGCCAATGCCAGGTGCTCCAGAGGGAGTGAACCGAACAGGTAATGATCAAGCGATCTCTCTCCTGACATCCATCTCCACCCTCTGACAAACAGAGGCTAGGGACACAATTCCCTACCCATCCTGGCTAATAGCCATTAATGGATTTAACCTCCATGAATTTATCTAGTTCTCTTTTAAACCCTGTTATAATCCTAGCCTTCACACTTAACAGTTCACTTTTAATAGATGTTAGTAACAGGCAAATAAACTTTTTATATGCAACATATGATTTTTATAAGTTTAATGTCCCTTTAAGAAAACCAACAAACCTTATAAACTCATGCTACTGGTACAGGTTGAACCGCTTTAGTCCAGCACCCTAGAGCTTTGACCAGTGCCGAAGCAGAGAATTTGCCGAACCATGGGTGTTCAGTATTGTCTAGGGCAGGGGTGGCCAACCACTTAGAGACAAAGAGCCAAAATTGCAGTGGATAGAATACAAAGAGCCACGTATTGTATATTTATTTTTTATATATCTATATAGCAAAAGATAGATATAGTACACAAAATGTAGTGATAAAAATAAAATTACAAGACATTTCAGACAAAACCAATACAAAAATCTCTAGTCATTTAAATTCATAGATCTTCAGAGAACTTGACAAGGAAAAAACATCAAATTAAAAAAAAAAACCTTTAAAAATACAGTAAATTCTCTCTCTCACAAAAAAGCATTCCCACTATGTATTTGAAATTTAACACTACTGCCCTATTATGTCCTGTGGTGTTTTTTTGTTTTTTTTTAATCAAACTGAACTGAGAAGTAATTTAGCACAAGTTGAAGTGTCTGTCCCAGACTGCAAATACGAGAGGTTCAAAAACATCTCAGAATAATTGCTTCAGCCTGGCAAACAATAGCCTTTGAATGTTCTTTAAAGAAACAGTGTAAATCAGGTACATGCTGATTCTTTTTTTTTGCCCTGGAATTTAAATAGGACATCTGTGTTGGCTGCCTTATTCTGCATCCACGAAGACTTTGAGCTTAAGTTCCCCCCCTCCCCCCCCCCCCAGGCTCTAACCTAATGCCTAGGTCCTCGAGCCGCCGCCATGCACTTCTCCCTCCAGGCGCTGGGACTCTGCGTGCTGAGTGGCTGCCCATGAGCACATGCTGGGACGCCATGCGCAGAGCAGCCGGCCTGAATAATCTGGGCGCGTGGCTCAGAAGCAGCAGGAGCCGCATTTTTTTTTTTTTATGAAAGAGCTGCGGGTTGACCACCCCTGGTCTAGGAGCATTACCGCCACTTCCATTGCTTACTGGGCTCTTAGAAGACATTTAGGGGTAAATTCGAGCTAAATAACAGCACAGAGCACTGAGAGCCTGGACTGATGACTAAAAAGAAACTTTATGGGACTGCAGGAGACTTGGCCACACCTATGGTAGGTGGACATCTAGCTAACTAAAATGATGCTGGACCAGGGATGTTGCTGTACCAGAGAGTGCCAGACTACAGGGGTTCAATCTGTATTAAGCCAAGATACCAACATATTAAGTTTCTATTGTCATTAAGATCCTGATCCTGCAAGACTTTGGTCCTGATCTTCTTGTACTAATTTCAGAGACAATGATGGTAGTTTATTCCTTTGTTTTAGAGAGAGCACATGAAAGTCTCTCACCAGACTTTTCCCATCAAATATTGTTGAACTGTATTGAGCAGGGATAGTAAATCAGCATGTTTTACTTTCTGGAGTAGTAGCTGAATATTCATTTTACTGCATGTTTGGGAGAGAATACAACCTGAAACATTTATTTTGAAATATCAAATGAAAACTAATTATGCATAATTATAGCAATTTTCTCTGTTTTGATAACCAGTTTCCTGGCCTTGTATTTTGAATGTTATTCTGTCCAGTATGCTTTTGTGTATTTAGTTGAAGCTCAGTCTACAATAGGAGTGGGCAATAATTTTTAACCGGGTGCCACTTCAGAAATTTTTGAAGTTGCCCTAGGCCGCCCCAGAAGGAACGGGGCCAGGATGGTTCTGTGCTTCCCCACCTACAGATCCTGATTGGTCTGGGGGTGCGGGAGCACACAAACTCTCTGCCCCTGAGAGAGGGGCCAGCTGTTCTGAACAGCTGGCAGTTCCCTCTAGGTACCTGTGTTCCTGGCAGTGGGAGGAGACTTCGCGTGCTCCCCTCTGCTGCCTGGGGAGGGGGAGCATGTAAAGTCTTTTGCTCCCTTCCCCTGCCCTGCAAGGGAGCGCCATGCTCACAGTCAGCTGGCGGTTGATTTTAAGTTCTGAGCCCCTTGCAGGGCAGGAGGAGATGTCACGTGCTCCCCCTGCCCCCAAGCCCTGATTGGCCTGGGAGCGTGCAAAGTCTCCTCCCACTCTGCCCCGTCCTGCAAGGAGCATATGGTGCTTAGAAGTGCCACACCCCTCGCAGGACGGGAGGAGACTTTGCACACTCCGCCCCGGCAGTTATGAGCACCTGCCTTGTTTTTGTCATAACTCAGTCCATAATTTAAAAAGGGCGCATGAAAATACACTTGTTTGATGCTTTTAATGCATTCAGATGGTTAAAATAAGCTTTTTCCCCAAATAACATTGTAATTTTGGATCCTCTGATGTTTGGATCAGTGTTCCTCCTAAACTGCGCTGTAGCACAGCTTCCTAGGTGATTAATCAGCCCTGCCCAGTCAGGCTCAGGGCTCCCTGTAGGAGCTGACTGATTGTGCGAGGCTGATTAATCACCTGTGAAGCTGCTGCCACTGTGCAGCTTAGAGGGAATGCTGGTTTGGATCTGATTTGTCTTGTCCATTGTCTAGTGTTTCTGGATGTGGCGGAAGATATAGTTTCACCAACCAGAGCTCGGACCATGAAGGATTATGAAAATGTAAGTAAACTTATCATGTAAAATTTAGTGACAAAAATCAATTGCTAAATCCTATAGAGTATGCTACAGAATTGACTACTGAAAAGGTAGAGGTACAGTAACTTCCTGGGGACCCATAAATACATTTATGTTGATTCTGAGCTAAGTCCTTAAATGGTATCAGTTAGCATAGCTCTGTTGAAGTCCCTGATGAACACCATCTGAGAATCTGCTCATCGGTTTACTACCCATTTTTTAACTGTAACTTTCAAGATTGAAGCAAAATCCTGTTGTTAGGGCTAGAAAATGTCCCATCTTGGTTGCAGAGTCAACATGGCTCCATGTTCAAACTCCTCTTAAAGAATAGTTCTAGTGTAATTCTTCCCTAGGGATGTGAATGTGTACCTGTATACATAGTTAACCAGTGAGCCCAGGCTTATCAGTTAATGTACACAGTTACACACAGGAACCCCTTCCCCCTGTGCTGGCTGCAGTGCATGAGGAGCTGGCCTGCCTCTCTACTCCTCCCCCTCGCTACCTCCCCAGCATGTAAATGTGTAACCACCGAAACTTTCAGCAGTTACATGTTCACGTAAACACATTTTAACATCCCTGAGCTTTACAATGCAATATATGGCATTTTTCTGACTTCATAATTTTACTTATGAGGATCATATAACCATAGAGCTGGAAGAGACCTCAGGAGGTCATCAAGTCTAGCCCCCTGCCCAAGGGAGGACCAATCCCAACTAAATCAACCAAGCCAGGGCTTAGTCAAGCCGAGACTTAAAAACCTCTAGGGATGGAGATTCCACCACCTCCCTAGGTAACCCATTCCAGTGCTTCACCACCCTCCTAGTGAAATAGTTTTTCCTAATATCCAACCTAGACCTCTCCCACTGTAACTTGAGACCATTGCTCCTTGTTCTGCCATCCATCACTACTGTGAACAGCCTCTCTCCATCCACTTTGGAACCTCCCTTCAGGAAGTTGAAGGCTGCTATCAAATCCCGCCTCACTCTTTTCTTCTGAAGACTAAATAAGCCCAAATCCTTCAGCCTCTCCTCATAGGTCATGCGCTCCAGCCCCCTAATCGTTTTGGTTACCCTCCGCTGGACCCTTTCCAATCCTTTCGATAGTGGGGGGCCCAGAACTGGACACAGTGCTCCAGATGTGGCCTCACCAGAGCCGAATAAAGGGGAATAATCACTTCTCTAGATCTGCTGGCAGTGCTCCTCCTATTGAACCCTAATATGCCATTAGCCTTCTTGGCTACAAGGGCACACTGTTGGCTCATATCCAGCTTCTCATCCGCTGTAATCCCCAGGTCCTTTTTTGCTGAACTGCTACCTAGACATTCGGTCCCCATCACGTAACAATGCTTGGGATTCTTCTGTCCCAAGTGCAGGACTCTACACTTGTCCTTGTTGAACCTCATCAGATTTCTTTTGGCCCAATCCTCTAATCTGTCTAGGTCACTCTGGACCCTATCCCTGCCCTACAGCATATCTAGCTCTCCCCCCTAGCTTAGGGTTTATCTAGGCTACGTGGAACAGTCGAAAGGGGATATGCAAATTCCGTGGGAATTTGCATATCTTTTTCTGACCGCACTTTCGAAAGCAGAGCTTTCGAAAACCTCATTTTTTTGAGGAAGAGCAGCTTTTCGACAAAGGGGGGAGGTTGCCGAAAAAGCTGCGTCTAAACTACTTTCACTTTCAAAAGCTCTGCTTTCAAAAGTGCGATCGGAAGAAGATATGCAAATTCCTGGGGAATTTGCATCTCCTCTTTCGACTGTTTCGCGCATAGTCTAGATAAGCCCTTAGCGTCATCTGCAAACTTTCTGAGGTTGCAATCCATCCCCTCATCCAGGTCATTAATAAAAATGTTGAACAAAATTGGTCCTAGAACTGTTGCTTGGGGTAATCAGCTAGAAATCGACCGCCAACGTGACATCGAGCCGTTGATCACTACCCATTGGTCCCGACAGTCTAGCCAGCTTTTCTGTCCATTTTACAGTCCATTTATCCAATCCATGCTCCCTTAACTTGCTGGCAAGAATATTGTGGGAGACGGTATCAAAAGCTTTGCTAAAGTCAAGGTATATGATATCCACAGAACCAGTTACCTCATCATAGAAGCTAATCAGATTGGTCAGGAATGATTTGCCCTTTGTGAATCCATGTTGACTAGTCCTGATCACTTTCCCCTCTTCCCAGTGCCTCAAAATGGATTCCTTGAGGATCCCCTCCATGATTTTTCCGGGGACTGAGGTAAGGCTGACGGGTCTATAGTTCCCTGGATTATCCTTCTTCCCTTTTTTAAAGATGGGCACTACATTTGCCTTTTTCCAATCATCCTGGATCTCTCCCGATCTCCACGAGTTTTCAAAAATAATGGCCAAAGGCTTCGCAATGACATTTGCCAACTCCTTCAGTACCCTTGGGTGCATTTAATCTGGACCCATGGATTTGTGTATGTCTAGCTTTTCTAAATAGTTTCTAACTTGTTCTTTCCCCACTAAGGACTGTCCACCTCCTTCCCGTACTGCGTTGTCTAGTGCATTAGTCTGGGAGCTGACCTTGTCCGTGAAAACAGAGGCAAAGAAAACATTGAGTATTTCAGCTTTTCCCACATCATTTGTCACTAGGTTACCTCCCTCATCCAGTAGGGGCCCCACACCCTCTCTGATGACCCTGTTATTGCTAACATGCCTGTAGAAACCTTTCTTGTTACCCTTCCAATTGCGCGTTCGCCTTCCTGATAATTCCCCTGCATTCTCAAGCAATATATTTATACTCCTCCCTAGTCATCCGTCCAAGTTTCCACTTCTTGTAAGCTTCCTTTTTGTGTTTAAGCTCACCAAGGATTTCCCCTGGTAAGCCAAATCTGGTCACCTACCATATTTGCTTTTCTTGCTGTGCATTGGGATGGTTTCTTCCTGTGCCTTCAGTAAGGCTTCTTTAAAATACTGCCAGCTGTCCTGGCTTCATGTAAGCATCCAGCTCTCTGAGGGGGTCAGTCTTCTCTTCTGAAGTCCAGGGTTTGTATTTCGCTACTTTCCTTTCTTCCTTTGGTCAGGATCCTGAAATCTACCGTCTCATGATCACTGCTTCCCAGGTTGTCACCCACCTGTACTTCCCCTACTAGTTCGTCCCTGTTTGAGCAGCAGGTCGAGCTGCGCATGGCCCCTGGTCGCTTCTTTCAGCACTTGTACCAAGAAGTTATCCCCAACATTCTCCAAAAACTTCCTGGATTGTCTGTGTACTGCTGTATTGGTGTCCCAACAGATGTCAGGGTGATTAAAGTCCCCCATGAGAACCAGGGCCTTTGATCTGGCAGCTTCTCTAAGTTGACTGAAGAAAGCCTCATCTCCCTCATCCACCTGATCCAGTGGTCTATAGCGGACACCAACCACAACAGCACCCCTCTTGCTTCCACCTCTAAACTTAACACACAGACTCTCAACAGGCTTTTCTCCCTCTATATACTGAGAACTGCTAGCACTGATAAAAGCACATGAAATATGTAAATACATTCCATAAGGACAGTACAGGAACACCCAGCTGAGTGCATGATAAAATAGTTTGAAACAACAAGAGTGAAAGCAGTGAATGCTTTGGAGGAAAGTACAAGGGAAGGTGCCAAATGGGTTATTAATGCGTAAGATACGCGGTGTGTGTCATAGATTGTTCATTTCTGTCTATAAATGTTGGGGTACCTCCATTTCAGTCTTTGGCCAGCCTGGGGGCAATAGCGAAATCCATGCTATTGATTGAGCCGTGTCCATTGTCATGGGTACAAATGCATAGGGACTCAAAGGCCATCTGGCTACCGACGACTATTAATGAACATAAGAATGGCCATACTGGGTCAGACCAAAGGTCCATCTAGCCCAGTAGCCTGTCTGCCAACAGTGGCCAGAGCCAGGTGCCCCAGAGGGGGTGGACTGAAGACAATGATCAAGCGATTTGTATCGTGCCATCCATCTCCAGCCTCTGACAAACAGAGGCCAGGGACACCATTTCTATCCCCTGGCTAATAGCCTTTTATGGACCTAAACTCCATGAAATCATCTAGCTTCTCTTTAAACTCTGTTATAGTCCTAGCCTTCATAGCCTCCTCTGGCAAGGAGTTCCACAGGTTGACTACGCGCTGTGTGAAGAAGAACTTTCTTTTATTAGTTTTAAACCTGCTACCCATTAATTTCATTTGGTGTCCTCTAGTTCTTCTATTATGGGAACTAATAAATAACTTTTCTTCATTAACCCTCTCCATACCACTCATGATTTTATATACGTCTATCATATCCCCCCTTAGTCTCCTCTTTTCTAAACTGAAAAGTCCCAGTCGCTTTAGCCTCTCTTCATATGGGACCCGTTCCAAACCCCTGATCATTTTAGTTGCCCTTTTCTGAACCCTTTCCAAGGCCAAAATATCTTTTTTGAGGTGAGGAGACCACATCTGTACACAGTATTCAAGATGTGGGCATACCATAGTTTTATACAGGGGCAGTAAGATATTCTGTGTCTTGTTTTCTATCCCTTTCTTAATTCCTAGCATCCTATTTGCCTTTTTAACTGCCGCTGCACACTGTGTGGAAATTTTCATAGAACTATCCACGATGACTCCAAGATCTCTTTCCTGATTTGTCGTAGCCAAATTAGCCCCCATCATATTGTACGTATAGTTGGGTTATTTTTTCCAGTGTGCATTACTTGACACTTATTCACATTAAATTTCATTTGCCATTTTGTTATCCAGTCACTCAGTTTGGTGAGATTTTTTTTTGAAGTTCTTCACAGTCTGATTCTGTCTTGACTATCTTAAACAGTTTAGTATCATCTGCAAACTTTACCACCTCACTGCTTACCCCTTTCTTCAGATCATTTATGAATAAGTTGAACAGGATTGGACCCAGGACTGGACCCAGGACTGACCCTTGAGGGACACCACTAGTTACCTCTCTCCATTCTGAAAATTTACCGTTTATTCCTACCCTTTGTTTCCTGTCTTTTAACCAGTTCTCAATCCATGAAAGGACCTTCCCTCTTATCCCATGGCCATGTAATTTACACAAGAGCCTTTGGTGAGGGACCTTGTCAAAGGCTTTCTGAAAATCTAAGTATACTATATCTACTGGATCCCCCTTGTCTGCATGTTTGTTAACCCCTTCAAAAAACTCTAATAGATTAGTAAGACATGATTTCCCTTTACAGAAACCATGTTGACTTTTATCCAATAAATTATATTCTTCTACATGCCTGAGAATTTTATTCTTTACTATTGTTTCGACTGATTTGCCCGGTACTGAAGTTAGACTTACCGGTCTGTAATTGCCAGGATTGCCTCTAGAGCCTGGTACTTCGTTTGACAATAAACCTGACTTGAGTGCCTTCGTATCTTATCTGAGTCTGTGGTTTGGAAACTTTGTGATAGCTTGGGGGCTCTCGTGAAGTCTGTTACACTAGCTACCTGCACAGAGCTGGCAAGATATACTGAGGGAGCATATAAAAACGAACGCAGCCAAACATTTATCATCACTGATGGAGCAGGAGACCTTTCAGGACGTCACACCAGTGAATCCTGAATGTACTGTATTGCTCTCCTGAATTGATACACTGGTAAGTGAAAAATTCCAGTTAACTAAGAGAATTTCGGTACAGGAGGAAGTGTCAGGCTAGGCATGGGGGCATGGGAGGGGTTTTGGGCTGCTGGATCTGGGAGGCGCTTAGCCCGAAAGCAGTGCCTGGTGGAGGCATGACTAGACAGCTCTGTACGCTGGCTCCATAGCTCCCATGGGCTGGAAACTGCACCCTGAGCCCCACACGTCTCCCGCTTTCTGAACCTCTCATGGCTGTTCCTCCACATAGGACCAGCAGGGACATGTTGCTGCTTCAGGGGAGCCTGCTGGCCTTGCGCCAGCCTGACTGTAAACCGGACTTTCTAGGAAGGTTAGAAATGCCAATTTATAGAGCTTTCCAGTAGAGATGTTTGATACCGTGTAGTTAAATAGTTGTGTAACTGCATGAAATCTTAATAGTGCATGGGTGGGGGCAGGTGGCACCGCGGAGCTGGTCCCGGGGGAACCAGCTTTTAAGCAGTCTCTCCTCTCCTCCTCTCCCCTCCCAGCACTGGCTCCTGCCTGCCCCTGCTTTGCTGCCTCTGTAGGAGCCAGCAAGGGAAGGGCAGGTAGGTCTGAGGGGGCCGATACATGCGCGGAGCCTGCTTAAAAGTAAGGATGTTAAAGACTAGTCGACTATCTGAAAAGCATTTGCTTATCAGATAGTCTTTTGACTAGTTGATAGGCACTTCCTTATTCCTCCTTTGAAATGTACAAGAGCTGACTCAGGGCTGCACAGGGTGCCTTCTTTGAAATGCACAAGAGTCCCCAGCAGGGGCTCTTGTGCATTTCAAAGCCATTGAGCCCAGGGTCACTGGGGGACTAAAAATTGCAGATCAGCTGTTCGGGAGCTGTCACTTTAAACCATGCATCCCTGTGATTCAGAGGGGCAGCTGCCTGGAGCCAGGACACTTCCCCAGAATCTGGGGTCATCTGGTTAATCTTTCACATCTCTACTACAGACCCTTTCTAGACTAAGATTTGAAAGTGTGATCTCATGACACCTTGAAATCCTGGTTTGGGGAAAGCTAAGGAAAACACTTGCTGTTGCTGCATCCCATATAAAACTGCCTGTAGTGCATGCATCCAGAGGCTGCTGTAACCTTTCAGTGGATTCTCTGCAGGACATGTGAAGGGAATGGTATGCTGGTCTCCCTGTGTATGTTGTCATTAACCTGTATGGGTATGTCTACACTACAGCACTAATTCGAACTAACTTAGTTCGAATTAGTGCATCTAGACCTAAAAACTAATTCGAATTAGCATTTTGCTAATTCGAACTAGCATATCCACATTGAGTGGACCCTGAACCGAGATTAAGGCTGGCGGAACCAGGACTTAGAGTGTGGAGCTGCTGCCTCAGGCTAGCCGAGGCTGTGCTTAAAGGGACCCGACCCCACCCGGACAGACAGTTCTCAGGGTTCCCGCTTGCTTGTCTAACTCGATGAGGACAGCAAAGCAGTCCTGTCTTGGAATGCCCTGAGTGCCCTCACTCGGCACATCACAGCACTCGGCCATCAGCCCGGCTGCACTTGCCGCAGGCTGCCATCCGGGGGGGTCAATTGGGGAGATGTCAGGATCCAGGAGGCCCTGCAGGAGAGCTTCCGCCCCGAGGAGCCCGCAGAGCCACCCCAGTCCTCCCCACCGGGGGCTCGTGCCCCATTCCTCCCTCACCTCCTTCCACTTACTCCTCCCTAGCCCCCCTTCCTGATGTAAAAAATAAAGGACATGTGTTCAAAAATAGAAACTCTCTTTATTTAACAAAACTGAGGGTGGGGGGGGATTAACCTCTGGGGAGACTGGGAAAGGAGGTGGGAGAGGGAAGAAAGAGGGTGGGAGAGGGAGGTGGAAACCTGGGAGGAGGGAGCTGGAAGGGGAAGCCAGGGGAAGAAGGAGGAGGAAGTATAAAACTATGGTACCCCATATCTTCAGTACTGTGTACAGATGTGGTCTCCTCACCTCAAAAAGATATTTTGGCCTTGGAAAGGGTTCAAAAAAGGGCAACTACAATGATTAGGGGTCTGGAACAGGTCCCATATGAAGAGAGGCTAAAGAGACTGGGACTTTTCAGCTTAGAAAAGAGGAGACTGAGGGGATATGATGAGGTCTATAAAAGCATGAGTGGTATGGAGAGGGTGAATAAAGAAAAGTTCCTCATTAGTTCCCATAATAGAAGGACTAGAGGACACCAAATGAAATGAATGGACAGCAGGTTTAAAACTAATAGCGAAAGTTCTTCTTCACACAGCACATAGTCAACCTGTGGAATTCCTTGCCACAGGAGGCTGTGAAGATTAGAACTATAACAGAGTTTAAAGAAGTTAGATAAATTCATGGAGGTTGGGTCCATGGAGTGCTATTAGCCAGGGGGTAGGAACCGGTGTCCCTGGCCTCTGTTTGTGGAAGGCTGGAGATGGATGGCACGAGACAAATCGCTTGGTCATTGTCTTCGGTCCATCCCCTCCGGGGTACCTGGTGATGGCTGCTGTCGGCAGACAGGCTACTGGGCTAGATGGACCTTTGGTCTGACCCAGTACGGCCATTCTTATGTTCTTATGTTCTAAGCTCAGGGTCGGGGGTCTCACTGGACCAACTTGATTTTCATGCAAACCTGCTCCTGGGTTCGCATGTGGCCTTTGGTGGCCAGGCTGGCAGCACCTAGATGGCTGCATTCCTGTGCCTCGTGCGGAGGTCGTGGACGTTGGAGGCCTCCCCCCAAACCTCGATGAGGTCCACGATTTCAGCACTAGACCAGGCGGGCGCCCGCCTATTGTGGCCCCGGGCAGGCTCCTGGGAGCCGCCAGCCTGGTCCTGGGAAGAGGCGAAGGGCTGGGTGGCAGCGGGTGGCTGGTTCGTGCCATGCCAGGTGCAGGGTCTGCTGGCTGGGTGCTGGCAGGCTTGCAACTGGCACAAGCACTGTAGCCAGACCGTGCCCCTTTAAGGGCTCCGGGGCCTGGAGGGGGGCAGAAAAGTTTCCCTGGTTTGGCCCAGAGTGGCCACCAGGGCAAGCTTGGAAGGGCTAGCCTCCAACTAGTTCGAATTAAGTGGCTACACAGCCCTTAATTCGAACTACTTAATTCGAGCTAGGCGTTAGTCCTCGTAGAATGAGCTTTACCTAGTTCGAGTTAAGTGCTCTGCTAGTTCGAATTAAGTTCGAACTAGCTGTTTGTATGTGTAGCGCCTATGAAAGTTAATTTGAACTAACGGCTGTTAGTTCGAATTAACTTTGTAGTGTAGACATACCCAATGAGTGAGGGAGAACAGAACAGAGGAGGCAGTTGACCCCTGCTTGCACTGGGGCGATTCAGAAGTTTGTGTGTGTAGGCCCACAGGATGTGCTGAGCCCTCAGGAATTGAAGTGTAGAATTTGAACATGCATAGAAATAGGAATTTCACTGCTTCCATGGTCCACTTTCTTTGCAGTAGAATGAATTTTTGTGCCATTCTTTTTTTTTTATGCAACTGGAAATGCAGTTACATGAGTGAAAGGAAAAAGACTTTTTAAAATGTGCCCTTTTCCCATTTACCTTGTGCTGATAACCAGACATGGCTCCTTTCTGCTTATGTGGCTGAAGACTTTTTTTGGTAGCTTTAAAAAAAAAAAAAAAAATTTTCTCAAACATTTAACTACTGTTTTGTTGTAAAATGGCCTCTGCTGGCAGGAACTCTTACTGTGCAGAGAAACCACAACCTGTGGTGCCAGATGTTAATTTGTATAAAAGTGGATTTATGCAAAAGTGGAAGTACAGTTAAATTGAAAAGAACAAGTGCAATTTTCTGTACTGATGCTGTCCTTGGTACCTTCCTACATAGATCATACTTGAACCACACAGTCAGTTTCTCTCAAGAAATCTGTTGGGATTATTTCTTTTTATATTTTGAAATAAGGAAACTTGAAAGTAAGTGTTAACTGGATACTCAGAGTTAAAATTTCTACAGTTGTTAATTTGCTCACATTACACACAGTAGTTTTATTGGGTTGTAACTGCATCATATAATCTAAAAACTATGACTAGGACAGAATTAACTTTGCTCTGTTATTTTTTTGGCGCTTGTATTTTTAAGTTCTTAATTCATTATTGTATTTTAATGGTCTGCATTTAGGAGAGGATTTTCCAAAACTCTCAGTATTGCCCTAGCTCTGTTCCACTTGATGATAATGGGAATGTTAAGGCACAGAGCACTTCTGGAAAAATGATCCTTAATACAGAGCTGTGCTGCAGGTGTGATGAATGTAGGACTAGGAAAAGGTTTCACTAACATACGTTCATATGTTCTAGGAATGTAAAATCCCATTTGATTAGTTAACTAGTTAAATGTTTAAACAGTTAACCAGTTAAACTTAACAGGGGCAAGCGCCGTGGGCAGGGGCGGCTCCAGCCCAGCTGCTTCCAGCCCCAAACAGGGCTGCCAGGTCCCTGCCCACATGGGCCGGCAGAGCCACTGCTGCTTCCAGGAGCCACTGTCACTTTTTGGGCTGCTTCCAGCCCCACATGGGAGAGCAAGTGGGGGTTGGAGCAGCCCTCTTGGGGAGCTGCTCCCTTAGTACTGGTTAACTGTTACATGGTAAACATCACCTGTTAAGGTGCCTTAAACCATTTAAAATACAGTAAAGTCTTGGTTATCCGACCTAAATGGGACCGGAGGATGGTCGGATAACCTGAAATGTCGAATGATAGGGACGGCAGCGGCAGCTGTGGGGGGGGAGCCTCCCAAGCGGGCTCCGCTCTTTGTCTCGGGGGTGGTTGGCGCGTGCGCTGCCCCCTCCCCGGTGGATTCCGGATGCCGCATCCTCCCGCTTCCTCTTCCTCCCTCCTCCCCTGGGCCGCCCGGACATGCCCAAGGCCCCGGCGCTCCTGCTTCCCCTCGCATCACCACCCCTTCCCCCTTCCCTTCCTGCCTCAGCCTGGACTCCCTGCTTGCTCTGGCCAGGTCCAGGCCCGCTCCTAAAAGCGGAGCCACTAATGCGGCAGGACGGCCAGGATTGGGCCCCAAGCGGGACACAGGCCCAGCATACCTGAGCGCTGGGTGAGTCCGCAGCACGGGCGTGAGCTGCCCCAGGTGTGGTGTGGGGAGGTAGGGTTGCCGGGCCCGCGCTGCGTGCCAAGGTGGTATGAAGTGTCCCTGGAGCCCCGCGCCATCACGTGACAGGCGGCACCGTCAGATAAAACGGAAGGTCGGATAGTGAAAGTCGGATAACCGAAACTTTACTGTACTGGCAATCTGAAATAATCCTCTGGCAATTTAAACAGTTATGCAACAAATATTATTTGCATGATTCGTACTTATAATCAGTCTGAGTTCAGGGGCTGAATAAAGCTTGAATTAAGTGAGTAGGTTTTGTCCCTAGAGCCCAATTCTGTAGCCTTTACATATGTGAGAAGTCCATGACTTGTGCAAAAAAGGATTTCAGAATAGAGCCATCATTCAGTATTTTCATATGCTCTGTGGCTGAGGTCCCCGAACTGTGGGCCATGCCCCCACAAGAGGGCGTGGAGGAAATTTGGGAGGGGGCATGGTGGGAGTCAGGGCCAGCCTCCATGGAGCCAGGAAGGGAGCACCACCCACTGGCTTTGTTCCTGGCCCTGGCTGCTGGGCTCAGCGCTTACACAAGGCTCCACTCCTGCTCACACCCCCACCCAGGCTGCGGCCTGAGCGTTGGTACTTTTGTCCCCATCCATGTCCCCTGTCCTGGAGTTGTGGCCCAGCTCCCAGTTCTGGCTAGGAGGGGCATGGGTGGAGCGAGGGGGGCACAAGATAAGATGTTGGAGGGCAGAGATAGGGTCCAGAGTGACCTAGACAGCTTAGAGGATTGTGCCAAAAGAGATCTGATGAGGTTCAACAAGGACAAGTGTAGAGTCCTGCACGTGGGACGGAAGAATCCCAAGTATTGTTACAGGCTGGGGACCAAATGGCTAAGTAGCAGTTCTGCAGAAAAGAACCTGGGGATTACAGTTGATGAGACGTTGGATATAAGTCAACAGTGTATCCTTGTAGCCAAGAGGGCTAATGGCATATTAGGTTGCATTAGGAGGAGCACTTCTAGCAGATCCAGAGAAGTGATTATTTCCCTTTATTCGGGTTTGGTGAGGCCACATCTGGAATATTGTGTCCAGTTCTGGGCCCCCCACTATAGAAAGGATGTGGACGCATTGGAGAGGGTTCAGCGGAGGGCAACCAAAGTGATTAGGGAGGTGGAGCACATGACCTATGAGGAGAGACTGAGGGATTTGGGTTTGTTTAGTCTGCAGAAGAGAAGTGAGGGGGGGTTTGATAGCAGCCTTCAACTTCCTGAAAGGAGGTTCCAAAGAGGTTGGAGAGAGGCTGTTCTCAGTAGTGACGGATGGCAGAACAAGGAGCAATGGTCTCAAGTTACAGTGCAGGAGGTCTAGGTTGGATATTAGGAAAAACTATTTCACTCGGAGGGTTGTGAAGCACTGGAACGGGTTACCTAGGGAGGTGGTGGAATCTCCACCCCTAGAGGTTTCTAAGTCTCGGCTTGACAAAGCCCTGGCTGAGTTGATTTAGTTGGGATTGGTTCTGCTTTGGGCAGGTGGCTGGACTTGATGACCTCCTGAGGTCTCTTCCAGCCCTAGGAGTCTATGTTTGGGACCAATGCTCCAGGACTTGGTTTTCACACAAAGTTATGTTTAACTAAGCTGCAACATTGTGAATGAACCCTTATATGTTTGTGTATTCCCACAGAATTGTATTGGTCTAGCTAACACTAACTAACAGCACCCCTTAGTTAAATTGGTGGCATGTGTTTAGCCAAGGCTTGTCATTTTTTATGATCATTTTGCCTTTTAGTACTGTAGAGTGAAGACTTCAAAAGTCTGATGAATTAGATAACTGTCTTCGTGTTGCAGCAGTGTGCAGGTTTGTCGCCCGATCCTGGAAACCCAGGTTCACTTGTGTGGTCCTTACTTCTGAAAGCAACAATGAGGCTGCTCACTAGAGGAAGAGATTGCATTTTCTGGCTCTTGAGTTAATTATTTTTTAAGGAAAAACCTCTTACATTTTACAAGCCAATCATCGTTTAAGAAAGGTATTGTTAATACATTTTGTAAGGTACACAGCACTGTCATAACATAAAAATGGCCATAGTGTGTTAGATCAAAGGTCCATTTAGCCTAGTAACCTGTCTTCCAACAGTTGCCAATGCCAAATGCCCCAGGGGGAGTGAACAGAACAGGTAGTAATCAAGTGATCCTTCTCTGGGCATTCATTTCCGAAGTCTGACAAACAGATGCTAGGGACACCATTCCTACCCATCCTGGCTATAAGCGGGGCTTGATGAACCGCGGCGAAAGCCGTTCGCCAGTCCTGCACCGCCGGGCTGAAATCTACTCCCCACGGGCGAGTAGATTCAATAGATTGTCGAGCCTGGCTATAAGTATTGATGAACCTAGCCTCCCTGAAAGTATCTAATTCTTTTTTGAACACTGTTAAAGTCCTGGTCTTCAAAACATCTTCTGGTAAGGATTTCCACACGTTGACAGTGCACTGTGTGAAGAAAAACTTCCTTTTTGTTTTAAATCTATCAATTTCATTTGGTGACTTCCTAGTTCTTATGTTATGGGAACAAATAAATTCTGTATTCACTTTCTCCATACCTGTCATGATTTTATAGACCTCTGTCACATCCCCTGGTCTCTGCTTTTCTGAGCTGAAAAGTCCCAGTCTTTTAAATCTCTATTCATATGGCACCTGATCCAAACCCCTAATGGTTTTTGTTGCCTGTTTCTGAACCTTTTCCAGTGCCAATATATCTCTTTTGAGGTGGGGCAACCACATCTGTACTAGGGATGTTACATGGTGTATATTATAATAATTGTGTAACCACATCCAATTTTATTGTTTATACAACTATTCGATAGTCGATAGGCTCCCACTACTGGGGGAGCCCCCAGCCACCCCCCACACTGTGTCCTCTTTCTCAGACACAGCAGTGCAGGGTGGCAGGTGGGAGCCCATCTGTGAGGGAAGCTGGTTTAAGAATCAGCTTCTTCTGCAGACTGGCTCCTGCCTGCTGCCCCTCTGAGACAGAGGCAGCAGTGAGAGGTGGCAGCAAACTCTGTCTGCAGGCAGTCTGAGCTCCTTGTGACAGAGGCTGCTCCGTGGGATGCCAGCACAGCCTCTGTTTGTGAGGAGCTTGGGCCCTTGGTGGACAAAGGCTGCTTCGTGGCAGCCTTCTCTGTTGCCTCCTCTCTCCTGCACTGCTGCCTCAGAGAGGGGGCTGGATTTTAAGCCAGCTCCCCACGAGCACCAGCCCCTGCCTCCCCTTCCCCTTGCTACCTCTGATACAGAGGCAGCAAGGTGGGGGGGGGGGGGAAAGAGGTGTAGTTTACAGGGTTAACCCAATAAGACCAGGCCATCCCTAATTTGTATGCAGTATTCCAGATATGGGCATGGTATGGATTTATATAGAGGCAATAAGATATCTTCTGTCTTATTCTCTATCCCTTTTTTAATGATTCCTAACATTCTGTTCACTTTTTTGACTGCTGCTGCACATTGAGTGGGTGTTTTCAGAGAATTATCCACAATGACTCCATGATCTTCCACTTAAGTGGTTATAGCTAAATTAGTCCCCATCATTTTGTATGTGTAGTTGAGATTATTTTCTCCAATGTGCATTACTTTACATTTATCAACTTTAAAATTCATTTGGTATTTTGTTGCCCAATCACTTAGTTTGGTGAGATCTTTTTGAAGCTCTTCACAGTCTGCTTCGGTCTTAACTATCTTGAGCAGTTCAGTATCATCTGCAAATTTTGCCACCTCACTGTTTATCCCTTTCTCTAGAACATTTATAAATAAGTTGAATAGGATTGGTCCCAGTATGGACCCTTGGGGGACACCACTTGCCTTTCTGAAAACATACCATTTATTCCTGCCTTTCGTTTCCTGTCTTTTAACCAGTTATCAGTCCATGAGAGGACATTCCCCCTCATCCCATGACAACTTACTTCTAAGAGCCTTTGGTGAGGGACTGGTCAGAGGCTTTCTGGAAATCTAAGTACGCTATGTTCATTGGATCCCCCTTGTTCACATGCTTTTTGACCTCCCTCAAAGAACTGTAGTAGATTAGTATGGTATGATTTCCCTTTAAAGAAACCATGTTGACTTTTCCCCACAAATTATGTTCATACATGTGTCTGACAACTCTGTTCTTTACTATAGTTTTAACTAATTGGCCTGGTACTGACGTTAGACTTACCGGTCTGTAATTGCTAGAGCCCTTTTTAAATATTGGAGTCACATTAGCTATTTTCCAGTCATTAGGTACAGAAGCTGATTTAAAGGATAGGTTACAGACCAAAGTTAATAGTTCCGCTATTTCACAGTTGAGGTTTTTTGTAACTCTTGGGTGAATGCCATCTGGTCCCAGTTACTTGTTACTTACTGTTAAGTTTATCAATTTGTTCCAAAACCTCCTGTAATGACACCTCAATCTGGGTCAGATTTGCCACGGAGAGAGAATGGCTCAGGTTTGGGAATCTCCCTAACATCCTCAGCTGTAAACAGTGAAGCAAAGAATTTATTTAGTTTCTCCACAATTACCTTATTATCTTTTAGTGCTCTTTTAGCATCTCGATTGTCCCGTGGCCCTACTGGTTGTTGAGCATGCTTACTGTTCTGATGTACTTTAAAAACATTTTGCTATTACTTTTTGAGTTGTTGGCTAGCTGTTCTTCAAACTCCTTTTTGGCTTTCCTTATAATTTTTTACACTTATTTTCAGGGCTTGACGGACGGCGGCAAAAGCCGCTCGCCAGCCCCGCACTGCGCATGCGCAAGAGCCGCGTGCATTGCACATGCGCGCGCCGCCGGTAAACGGGACGCGCGGCTGAAATCTACTTGCCCATGGCGAGTTTGTCGAGCCCTGCTTATTTTGACAGAGTTTATGCTACTTTCAATTTTTCTTTCTAGGATTTAACTTCCAGTTTTTAAAAGACACCTTTTTCTGTCTCACTGTTTCTTTTACTTGGTGGTGAAGCCACGGTGGTACTTTTTGAGTTAGAATCATAGGGCTGGAAGAGACCTGAGGAGGCCATTGAGTCCAGCCCCCTGCCCAAAGCAAGTTGAATCCCAACTAAATCATCCCAGCCAGGGCTTTAGCAAGCTGGGATTTAAACACCTCTAGGGATGGAGATTCCTTCTTCTCTCTAGGTAACCCATCCCAGTGCTTCGCCATCCTCCCAATAAAATTTTTTTTCCTAATATCCAGCCTAGAGCTCCCCCGCACTGCAACTTGAGACCATTGCTCCTCATTTTGCCATCTGTCACTACTGAGAACAGCCTCTCCCCATCCTCTTTGGAAACCCCTTTCAGGTAGTTAAAGGCTACTATCAAATCCTCCCTTGCTCTTCTCTTCTGTAGACTGAATAAGCCCAAATCCCTCAGCCTCTCCTGATAGGTCATGTGTTCCAGCCCTGTAATCATTTTGGTTGTCCTCCGCTGCTCTTTCTCCAATGTGGCCACATCCTTTCTGTAATGTGGGGACTGAGAACTGGACACAATACTCCAGATGTGGCGCCACCAGTGCTGAATAAAGGGGAATAATCACTTCTCTAGATCTGCAGGAAATACCTCCTATTGTACCCTAATATGCCATTAGCTTTCTTGGCTGCAAGGACACACTGTTGACTTGTATCCAGCTTCTCATCCACTGTAATCCCCAGATCCTTTTGTGCCAAACTGCTGCTTAGCCTGTCCGTCCCCAGCCTGTAACAATGCTTGGGATTCTTCCGTCCCAAGTGCAGTACTCTGCACTTGTCCTTGTTGAATCTTATCAGATTTCTTTTGGCCCAATCCTACAGTTTGTCTACGTCACTCTGGACCCTATCCTTACCCTCCAGCATACCTACTTCTCTCCCTAGTTTAGTGCCACCTGCAAACTTGCTGAGGGTGCAATCCATCTCCTCATCCAGGTAGTTAATAAAGATGTTGAACAAAACTGGCCTTAGAACCGATCGTTGGGGCACTCTGTTTGAAACCAATCGCCAACCAGGCATCGAGCTGTTGATCACTACCTGTTGAGCCCGACAGTCTAGCCAGCTTTCTGTCTAGGTTACAGTTCATTTATCCAATCCATCCTTCCTTAATTTGCTGGCAAGAATTATGTGGGAGACCATAACAAAAGCTTTGCTAACGTCAGGGTATATCCCATCCACTGATTTCCCCATGTCCATAGAGTCAGTTACCTCATCATAGAAGGCAATCACGTTCGTGAGGCATGACTTGTCTTTGGTGAATCCATGCTGACTATTCCTGAAAGTTTCCTTTCTTCCAAGTGCTTCAAAATGGACACTTTGAGGATCCTCTCCATGATTTCTCCGGAGACTGACGTGAGGTTGACCTCTCTGTAGTTCCCTGGATTGTCCTTTTCTTACTGTGTGTGTTTTTTTGTTTTGTTTTTTGTTTTAAATTTGGGGTATACATTTAAGTTGGGTCTCTATTATGGTGTCTTAGAAAAGTTTCCATGCAATGCAGGGATTTACTTTTGGCATTGTACTTTTTAATTTCTGTTTAACTAACCTCAATTTTGTGTAGTTCCCCTTTCTGAAATAAAATGCCACAGTGTTTTTCCCACGACAGGGATGTTAAATTTTATTACATTTATAATCGCTATTTCCAAGTGGTCCAGTTATATTTACCTCTTGGACCAGGTCCTGTGCTCCACTTAAGACTAAATTAGAATTGCCTCTCCTCTTGTGGGTCCAAAAAACAGTCATTTAAAGTGTCAAGAAACTTTATCTCTGCATCCCATCCTGAGGTTATGTATACCCAGTCAGAATGGGGATAGTTGAAATCCCCCATTATTATTGAGGTTTTTATATTTATAGCCTCTGTAATCCCCCTTAGCATTTCATAGTTGCTATCACTATCCTGGTCAGGTGTTGTTCTAGAGAAGCCTATGTAAATATTTTATTAGTAGTTCAGTTACATACTTTCTGGGCTGGCAGGAGATGTGTTTTATTTGAATGTTTCATTTTTGGGCGCCTAAAAAATTTAAAAGGAGACTTTCTCTTTAATGAAATGATTATTTAATATGCCGAGGGAAGGGGAGCTACTTACCCTTGTGGTTGCAGGGAAGATGGAGGAGACCCAGCCCTGCTGGCCACTTCCTTGTTGGTGCGGCTGCCCCCAGTGGACACTCTGCAGGATAGCTATCCCCCGCAGGCTCACTGCCCCCAGTGGCCTTTCTCATATCACATCCTTTGGCACAGCAGCCCCTCCTTTTTCAAGTTATGGAAGTCCTTTTCGTAGGACTTACGGTTCTCCTGGCACAACCAAACCCTGATCTTGCTTTAAGTTTGTAGCTTCCTATTGTCCTTACCAAAATTTGTTGGCCCTTGTTATCATAGATCACTAGAACGGGAAGGGATCTTGAGAGGTCATCAAGTCCAGTCCCCTGTGCTCACAGCAGGACCAAGCACCATCTAGACCAGTGGTCCCCAACCTTTTTGTGTGGCGGGCGCCGCACCGGTGGGTGATGTCATCCCGCTGCATCGCCCGGCCAGCCGGCCCCTTGCTAAGTGCGCCTGCGCTGGCACCAGACCCTCACCGCGGCCATTTCGCCGCTCCGGACCGGCCGCCCTGCTCCCGTGGCTTCCTTGCCCCCCTTCCCGGCAGGTTCTCCCGGCGCTTCCCCACGCCCCGTCACGGCGCGAGTTCAGCACGTGCGGCCTGTCCTCCCCTGGCCATCCCGCATCGCGACCCCGACTAGGTGGGCACACACAAATGCTCTGGCGGGCACCATGGCGGGGACCACTGATCTAGACCATCCCTGATAGATGTCTATCTAACCTGCTCTTAAATATCTCCAGAGATGGAGATTCCATAACATCTGTAGGCCATTTATTCCAGTGTTTAACCACTCTGACAGTTAGGAAGTTTTTCCTAATGTCCAACCTAAACCTCCCTTGCTGCAATTCAAGCCTATTGCTTCTTGTCCTATCTTCAGAGGCCAAGGAGAACAATTTGCCTCCCTCCTCCTTGTGACACCCTTTTAGATACTTGAAAACCGCTGTCATGTCCCCTCTGTCTTCTCTTTTCCATACTAAACAAGCCCAGTTCTTTCAGTCTTCCCTCATAGCTCATATATTCTACACCTTTAATCATTCTTGTTTCTCTTCTCTGGACCGTCTCCAATTTTTCCACATCTTTCTTCATCTAGTTTTTACGATTTAGGAAGAGTTCCTGAACAAATGGTCTTCTGATTATTTTTTTCAAGGATGGTGTCAAGATGACTTTATCCACTTCCACTGATAGATGACTTTAAGTAGGGACCTTTTATTAATGTCCCATATCTTCATGGTCTGTTAATGTGTGATTTTTTTTTTTTTTAACTTTTTATTTACCTTTTGTGCTGTGAGGAACAAAAGCAAATACAATATCAATTTTACTTGTGAAATGTGGTATAGTTTACTTATTTCTCTTCTTTAACAGCAAATAACTGACTTGAAAAAAGAGAACTTCAACCTAAAGCTTCGTATATATTTTCTGGAGGAGCGAATGCAGCAGAAATTTGATGGTCCCACTGAAGACATCTACAAAATTGTAGGTATTTAAAATCATTGCAAGTAATTGTGTATCTTTCCAAACCGTTTTTGCTATCTTAAAATTTCTAAACCACTTGATATTCAGCCTTGGTTGGAAATTTCAGTACTGCCAGTTCTTTTCACTTCTGTCTAATTATATGCAATATTAAAGTGATTAAAATAACCTTAATACAAAATGAAAGATTAACTTCAATTTTTCAGTACTAGCTAATGAACAATTACATTACTAGAACAATAAATCTGAGTTTTCTTCTCCTCTGAAATCTTAATTTAAATTACTTGTCACTGTGATTATTCGAGTTTTCTCATTCAGTTATGTCACCAATGGTTAGTATTCAGTGTAACTTTCCAGACCAGTCCTAGCAGGTAGAAGATGAAATTTCAAGTCAGCTGCATACACTATGTGAATGTCAGAGTTACATCTTCTGAATGTTATTTTTCTTGCTATGCTATTTACAAGAGACATGAAATTGACAAGAAAGCCCCTTCTTCCCTGGAGAGCTTTGGACTCTGTTCCCAGTTGGGAGCCGGTGTGGTGGGGAGTGGGTGAAAAGCCTCAGGTGCAATGTTTCCACTGATTTTTTTTCCATCCATGTGTAGAACATATTTTGTTATGTGCACAGAGGCATGTTTAGATGTGCACCACCAGGAGAGAAACATGCTGTGGGAGCTCTGCTAATCAGATGGATGGCACTTGACTCTCTTCTTGATGGCCATCCAAGCGCTCAGCTTATAGGGACCGCTACTCAGGTGGCTTCTCTCTCCCTCACCCCATTCCTAGAAGGGAACAGGGAGGTGAAGAATGGGAGCCTGCTGGGAATTGGTGCAGCAGTTAGACTCCTGACAAGGAGTTGCCAGCAGGACCAAGGAACCAGACTCTCAGGTCTACACACTGCCCTTCTTAGGTTGATGGAAATTGTCTTGGTGAAGACACGCACCAACATCCCAAGGAGAGTAGTGTGGACT
Source organism: Rafetus swinhoei (assembly GCA_019425775.1). Taxonomy (NCBI): domain Eukaryota; kingdom Metazoa; phylum Chordata; order Testudines; family Trionychidae; genus Rafetus; species Rafetus swinhoei. The sequence goes on along the minus strand of CM033431.1, from coordinate 9,692,864 downwards.
AGGGATGTTAAAATACATTTAATCAAGTAAATGTGGAATCACTGAAAAATTCAGCAGTTACATGATTACATGTGGGGGGCCGGCAACTCTCCGCATGTGCCAGTTCCCACCTGCTCTTCCCCACCCCTTGTTGCTGCCTCTGATATAGAGGCAGAAGTGCAGGGGGGCAGGTGGCTCCCCGGGAGCAGGGTGCATGCTGGGAGCTGGCTATTAAGCCAGCTCCCTGCCTATAATGGTGAAGGTTAATCCATGAGCCTGTGCTCATCGATTAACAGAATGCACCGGCGGTGAGCAAAGCTTCTCAGTGGGCCGGATCCGGTCCTCCTAGAGCTTTGATCTGGCCCGTGAGGCAGTTCCAGGCCCCACCCCCAGTGCATTGCCTGGGAGCCGGAGACGCGCAACCCCTTTCAACTGCTTCTGTTTAAAGGGCTCGCGTTTTTGCCGCACCTTGCGTACCAGGTGTGGGGAAGGTGCGAGCTCTTTAAATAGAAGCAGTTGAAAGGGGTCGCATGTCTCTGGCTCCCTAGCAATGTGCTAGCAGCACCGGAGCTACAAGCCCTTTTAACTGCTTCTATTTAAAGGGCTCATGCCTTCCCTGTGCCTGTCGGGCAACACATTGCCTGGCAGCCACAGGGAATATGTGTGGCCTTTAAATAGTAGCAGTTGAAAGGGCTTGCAGCTCTTGGTCCGACTGGCCCGTTACCTGCGAGTTACCCGGGAGGCACAAGCCCTTTCAACTGCTTCTATTCTTTGGGCTTGTGCCTGCCAGGCGCCTGCCAGGCAACAGATTAGCAGTGGGGCCAGGAGCTGCCAGCTGTGTTATGTGAATTCTAAGCCTCTACCCCAGACAACTGTGGGAGGAGGCTAGCCCCCGGCACCCTCCCCACTGCTCCAGGTCCCTTCTATTGGCTAGAAGTCAGGGGGCAGGGACCCCAGGCCGAGCAAAGCTCCTGGTAGGGTAACTCTCAACCCCGCCCCTTCCTCCCGAGGCCCCATCCTTCTGGGTCGGCCTGCGGCCACTTCCGAAATTTGTGAACTGGCCCTGCTTCAAAAATATTGCTCACCCTGGTATACTCAGTTACACTTTCACATTCCTAATGTGGACATGTACTAACACAGTAATTATTGCCGTGGTTGTAAGTTAATTTAATATAGGTAGACTTAAATCTGTAGTGTAGACATACCCTAAATATTTTAGGTGGGCAAAACTACTTGTATGGCTGTGAACAGCTCAAGGTAATTGCTTTGATCTGTTTGAAAAATGGCAATTTTTCTTGGAAATATGGTGAGGAGCTCACAGTCTTTAACATTGTGTGACCTATTTATTGTGATGGTCAAATATATGATTTTTAAGAAACTCTGGAGTCTTTTAAAACTATTTGAAGTCTTGTAAAATAAAGACTTTTTTGAAGGCAAAGAATCAGAAGTAAGTTCCCATTTCCATCATGCTCTGGGCCCAATTTGTTTTTGAATTTGTTATTGGCTATAACATAAAAATGTAATCAATGTGTAGGATTAACTTTGAGTTGCATTGGGTTGTGTGGCATCTCATCATCTAACTTTGTCTTGTAGAATATAGAGCTAAAGGTTGAGGTAGAAAGTTTGAAACGTGACCTGCAGGAGAGGGAAAAACTGCTCATCAAAGCTTCGTAAGTACCATTGCCTCTCGAAGGGACTGCAACCTTTCTAGTACTTAGGACCATGGCCATACTAGGTCAGACCAAAGGTCCATCCAGTCCAGTATCCTGTCTTCCAACAGAGCCCCGGAGAGAATGAACAGAACAGGTGATCATCAAGTGATTCTTTCCCTGTCACTCATGCCCAGCTTCTGGCAAACAAGGCACCATCTAAGGACTGCCAAGAACTTACCATCTATATAATGAGACTTGTGGTACCTTTTGTATATGAGGGTCCTTGAGGATTTTGCAAACTCATGTTTAGAAGTTGCTTCACCTACCTTTTGGAGTAGAATATAGTAACTGTTTAAAAGCATGAAGGACCACTATATAGTTAGAATAGTGGACAGTACTCTATCAGGGGTATTTTGGGGTAGATAGAATGTAATTGCCAAAATTTGGGACTGAGTTAACATCGCAGCAGGGATGTAAAATCCTGTTTAATTGGTTAACCAGTTAAATATAATGTTTAACAAGCTAACCACTTGAAGGGTGGGCAGGTGGGGCAGGGTGGCTTCTCCAGCCCAGCCAGAGCAGCCCCTGCCTGTGGCGCATCTGGGCCCACCACGGACAGGCCTTGCTCCAGCACCCACCAGTTAACCAGAACCGGTAAGCATCACTCCATTAAAGCTGATGCTTACCAGTTATCCGGTAAACCATTCACTGGATTAAGCATCCCAGTATTAAAGATGTCCTCAGAACTTAATGGTCACATGCCATCAGGGGATCTGTTTAGATATCTCATCCAAAAAATGTCACTTGACGTGTTACTGTTAACGGTGGTACAGCATTAGTTCAGTACTAATACACGGTGAAGTATGTCACTACCTGATCTTCAAAAATCTAAAGTGTGCACATTTACTAGCAGCCCAGATTTTTAAAAAATAATAAATTTCATTATAATAAGCCCTTCCAATTGTTATTTATCCAGTGAATATGTAACTTGATTCTTTCAACATGTTCCGATTCCTGACTGTGAATGTTACTGTATAAGCTGGAAGAGATGTGTATTGTAGAAAAATTGGATGGTTTGGAAGTATTGGTAATCGGATACAAAATTCTATTGCCTGGTTGTGACTGAAAGCTGAAAGCTGTCACCATCTAACAATTTCTAAGTGGCATGTTAAATCAGTGGTCACCAACCAGTAGAGTGGGATCTACCAGTAGATTTTGGAGCCCTCTGACAGGTGATCTTGGTTTGGTTTGGCTGGGAAGCTATCAAGTGCTGGCACTTCAGTTGCCTCTCCACCTACTATAATGCTGCTCCTGCCCTCTGCCTTGGAGCTGCCCCTTGCTTGCTGTGCAGGGAGAGAAGGGGGATGCTGATGTCAGGGTGTCCCTCCTCCCCGCCATTCCTGTACCCTACCTCCACACAGCAAGAAGAGAATGGAGGGAGTTTGGCAATGCAAATCTGTGACTCTTACACTGTGTGTCTGTCATTCTCACAGACATACACTGTCCTTCCCTCTCATCTCTGGGACTTGAGCCCACCACCCTGCACTCCCTAGGCCACTCCAGAACCCCTCCTTACCTTCAGCTGGTCCCTTAATCCTGCTTTCCTTATGTGGGAGACAGCTTGATCCCTGGGGATCCCTGCTTAGCCACTGCCTGGGTGGAGGGATCAAGCCCCCCCCGTGCTCCAGAAGCTGTTGCCACTTTGTCAACTCAAGAGCCCACACCAACTCCTTACCTTCAGAGGGTCCCTTATCCTGTGTTGGCTGTCTGGCCACTCCCAGGGTGGGTGGAGGTGAGACTTGAGCCCACCACTTTGTGTTCCCCAGGCAAATGCCCTATCTCCTAAGCCACTCCAGCTCCCTACAGTCAGAGGGTCCTTTATCCTGCTTTCCTAATATGGGAGCCAGTTCCATCCAATACAGGCTGTCCCAGGGATGGACTCAATTCCATCCTCCTAACATAGGAGCTCCCGCTCCCAGGTGGACGGGTCTCAAGCCCACCACCCTGTGCTCCCAGGCAAGTGCTCTATCCCCTATTCCACTCCAGACCCCACCTTCCTACCTTCAGAGGGTCCTTTATCCTGCTTTCCTAATTCAGGAGCCAGGTCCATCCCACGGGCAGCCTGTGTTGGTTGTCTGGTCACTCCCAGGGTGGGTGGAGGGATATCACCACCTGATCAGGACAGTGATAGCGACTATGAAATGCTAAGGGAGATATGAGAGGTTATCAAAATTAAAAACTCAATAATGGTGGGGGGGATTTCAACTATCTCCACATTGACTGCGTACATGTCACCTCTGAACGGGATGCAGAGATAAAATTTCTTAATACTTAAATGACTGCTTCTTGGAGCAGCTGGTTCTGGAACCCACAAGGGGGGAGAAGCTATTCTTGATTTAGTCCTAAGTAGAGCGCAGTATCTGGTTCAAGAGGTAAATATATAACAGGACCGCTTGGAAATAGTGACCATAATGTAATAAAATTTAACAACCCTGTGGTGGGAAAAACACCTCAGCTGCCCAACACTCTGGCATTTAATTTGAGAAAGGGGAACTACACAAAAATGAGGAAGATAGTTAAACAGAATTTAAAAGGTAAAGTGACAAAAGTAAAATCTCTGCAAGCTGCATGGAAACTTTTCAAAGACACCATAATAGATGCCCAACTTAAGTGTATACTCCAAATTAAAAAACACAGTAAGAGAACCAAAGAAGTGCCACCATGGTTTAACCACAAAGTGAAAGAAGCAATGGCAGATAAAAAAGACATATTTTAAAAAGTGGAAGTCAAATCCTAGTGACAAAAATAGAAAGGAGCATAAACTTTGTCAAATTAAGTGTAAAAACATAATAAGAAATAATAGCCCAGTGTCTGTGACTCTGTAACGCTGACGTACACGGCCACGCCCCCTGGCTGTGTACGTCAGTGCCCCCCCTTCCCCTCCCGCCATGGCGCTGAATGCTGCGCCCCTCAGCCGGGCCGCCCCGGGGGAGGGGAAGGGGGGGGCTGTGACATACATGGCCCCGCCCCCTGGCCATGTACGTCACCGCCCCGCCCCTCCTCGCGTGGCCCGGCTGAGCACGCAACACTCAGCCGAGCCGCCACGGAGGGAGGGGAAGGGGGTGGCGGTGACGCATGGCCAGGGGCGGGCCGTGACGCACACCCCTTCCCCTCCCTCTGTGGCACTCAGCTGAGTGCTGCGCCCCTCAGCCGGGCCGCCGGGCGAGCCAGCAGCACAAGGGGCCGTTTGGGCTCCCCGGCGATGGGAGGGGAAGGGAGGGCGGGGTGGTGACATACACGGCTCCGCCCCCTGGCCGTGTACGTCACTGCCCCCCTTCCTCCCGGCAGCCCAGCTGAGCAGGCAGCACTCAGCCGAGTGCCACGGTGGAAGGGGAAGGGGGGTAGGGAGGGACGGAGAGGAGAGAGAGCCAGGAGGAGGAGAAGAGAAAGGGAGAGTGAGAGGCAGGAGGGGGAGAAGAGAAAGAAAGAGATGGAGAGAGAGGCAGGGGGCGGAGGAGAGCTGAGAGAGAGAGGGGGAGGCAGTAGAAGGAGAGAGAGAGAGAGAGAGACGGGGCAAGAGAGCTCAGGAGAGAGAACCTGAAAATCCCGTCTTATGACGAGCTAATTGGCTAGTATAATAAGAAAAGCCAAAAAGGAGTTTGAAGAGCAGCTAGCCAAAAATTCAAAAAGTAATAGCAAAATGTTTAAGTACATCAGAAGCAGGAAGCTGGCTAAACAACCAGTGGGGCCCTTGAATGATTGAGACGCTAAAGGAGCACTCAAAGATGATAAAGTCATTGCGAAGAAGCTAAATGAATTCCTTTCTTCAGTCTTCATGGCTGAGGATATTGGGGAGATTCCCAAACCTGAGCCATTCTTTGTAGGTGACAAATCAGAGGAATTGTCCCAGATTGAGGTGTCATTAGAGAAGGTTTTGAAACAAATTGATAAACTTAACAGTAACAAGTCACCGGGACCAGATGGCATTCACCCAAGAGTTCTGAAAGAACTCAGATGGGATATTGCAGAATTATTACCTGTGGTTTGTAACCTAGCCTTTAAATCAGCTTCCATACCTAATGACTGGAAGATAGCTAACATAACACAAAGGACTCTAGAGGTGATCCTAGCAATTACAGACTGGTAAGTCTAACGTCAGTACTGGGCAAATTTAGTTGAATCTATAGTAAAGAATAAAATTGTCAGACACATAAATGAACATAATTTGTTGGGGGAAAGTCAACATGGTGTCTGTAAAGGGAAATCATGCCTTACTAATCTACTACAGTTCTTTGAGGGAGGTCAACAAGCATGTGGACAAGGGGGATCTAATGAACATAGTGTACTTAGATTTCCAGAAAGTCTCTGACCAATCCCTCACCAAAGGCTCTTAAGAAAAGTAAGTTATTATAGGATGAGAGGGAAGATCCTTTCATGGACTGAGAACTGGTTAAAAGACAGAAAACAAAGGGGTAGGAATAAATGGTATGTTTTCCGAAAGGCAAGTGGTGTCCCCCAAGGGTCCATACTGGGACCAATCCTATTCAACTTATTTATAAATGTTCTAGAGAAAGGGATAAACAGTGGGGTGGCAAAATTTGCAGATGATACTGAACTGCTCAAGATAGTTAAGACCAAAGCAGACTGTGAAGAACTTCAAAAAGATCTCACCAAACTAAGTGATTGGGCCACAAAATGGCAAATAAAATTTAATGTTGACAAATGTAAAGTAATGCACATTAGAAAAAATAATTCCAACTATATGTACAATATGTTGGAGACTAATTTAGCTACATCTGCTCAAGAGAAAGATCTTCGAGTCATTGTGGATAGTTCACTGAAAACATCCACTCAGTGTGCAGCGGCAGTCAAAAAAGCAAATAGAATGTTAGGAATCATTTAAAAAGGGATAGAGAATAAGACAGAAAATATCTTAATGCCTCTATTTTAAACCATGGTATGCCCACATCTTGAATATTGCATACAGATGTGGTCACTTTAGCCCCAATAAGATATATTGGCATTGGAAAAGGTTCAGAAAAGGGCAACAAAAATGATGAGGGGTTTGGAACAGGTCCCATATGAAGAGAGATTAAAAAGATTTGGACTTTTCAGCTTAGAAAAGAGAAGACTAAGTGGGGATATGATAGAGATCTATAAAATCATGATGGGTGTGGAAAAAGTGAATAAGGAAAGTTAATTACTTATTCCCACAGTATAGGAACTAGGGGTCACCAAACGAAATTAATAGGCAGCAGGTTTAAAACAAACAAAAGGAAGTTTTTCTTCACTCAGCGCACGGTTAGCCTCTGGAAGTCCTTGTCAGAGGCTGTGGTGAAGGCTTAGGATTTCAACAGGTAAAAAAAAAAAAAAAATTAGATAAATTCATGGTGGTTAGGTCCATCAATGGCTATTAGCCAGGATGGGTAGGAATGGTGTTCCTAGCCTCTGTTTCTCTGGAGGTGGGTGACGGGGGAGAGATCACTTGAGGATTACCTACCTGTTGTGTTCCTTCCCTCTGGGGCATCTGGTATTGGCCACTGTCAGCAGACAGGATACTGGGCTGGATGGACCGTTGGTCTGACCCAGTATGGCCGTTCTTATGATGACAAAATGCATCTGCCTTTTTATTCCTTTTAACTTGTGGCTTTTATTGCTTGTCCCAAACTGAAGCTGCCCACCACATGGGTTTGGAAGCCTTAGAGTTCTGTCCATAGACATGCCCCTACGTGCCTCACTAGGTCAAAGTCCCCTGCCTTCTCTCAAAGGTCAAACCATATATCTGATGGGCCACCAAGCAAGCTAGGCAGTGCATTATCAAACTGTCTGGGAGTCACCCAGAAGTATAGCCCAAATTAGTGATACAGACAGAACATATCCATAACCGAAAATACAAAGCTGATACAAACACATAATTGAGATGATCTTCTATGCCAAATTTATAATAATTTTTCAGATATCTTGCATGGCATATCTGGCATAACTCATTGCAGTTGTACAGTATCAATATTCATAATATCCTCAAGTGTCCCTTAGACTCCAGACAGTATAACAATCAGCACTGAGATTTCTACATCTTGTTTTTTGCAGTAAAGCGGTTGAAAGCTTGGCTCAAGGCGGTGATGCTGAAATTCAGAGGGTGAAAGAAGAGTCTCAGAAGAAAGTACAACAAGTGGAAGAAATTCTCACCAGCAGAATAAACCTTTTGGAAGAGGCAAGTCTTCAATATTGAAGAGTAATTGAATTTGTTATTGACTTTGCCATGCAGAGCTCCCTAGTGCCTATGGGCTTTCAGCAGAGATATTTAGCATTGTGACCTGCTTAAATGCTACTTTCAGAGCTGCCGTTTCAGCTTCATTGTAAAAATAGCGAGAACACAAATACAATAAATGCCATGAATGGGGAAACTTTGTTAAATGTTATTGAATCTTGGAACGTGGAAGATTGGTTGAGCCGTATGAAGTAACTTGCTTCTCTAGTGGATTTTGGGTATGTCTAGAACAAGGAATTTTATCTTCTAATTGGAACTGTGGGGAGTCCATTTCTTACAATGTAGGCTGGTAATATCCATACTTTGGGTGATAGATTTCTACTTTGTTAGGGGAAATTTAACCATGCTGCAAGAGATTATGCCATTCCACAGACTCCCTAACTCTGGGTTTAGAGACCTTTATATATCAGTATGCATTTGACATGCTGACTTCTGAAGTATCTGCTCAGTATATATGACTGGGTTGCGAGAGGTCATCTGCAATACTCTTTCCTGGGAAGATGGATGGAGAGTACTTCCCTGTATTCTGCTTGCTGATCTTCCACTCCAGTTTCTGCATTGGTGCTGGTGAGAATTGGATAATGACATCTGCCAGGTTTTGACTATCTCTTCTCTGTCTTTTCGATCAGATCATGTGTAGGAGTGTGGTGGTACATTAATTTGTGTATCGCAGAGAAGGTATCATAGCAAAACTTTTTTGAATTCCTCTGTCAGTGGTGGTCTGAATACCGCTGCCGAGTACTGGTCATTAATATGATTCTGAAGGATTAACAAGGGACTTCCCAAGATGTTCACAGCTAACCCTAAAACCTCCTGTTCTGGGATATGTGCTCACAGTTGAGTGGCCAGGTGTTGGGAGCTCTCATAGAGTCCCTCTCCCCTCCCCCCCTCCAAATGAACAAAAATATTTTTTCTTCATCAAGAAGAAAGGCAGAATTACTCAAATGCATTTATATTAAGCACCCTTTGCTGGAGATGCATGTACCTAGTTCCAAAAAATAAATATTCATCTACTGATAACCTATCACAACCTGGAACTTGTATAATTTGTCCAGGGGGTGTGCGATTTTGTGGATGGGTATTGGTTCCTTTCTCTGGGAAAAGATTTCTCAAAAGATGAATACTTGATGGTGTCTGACATATTCTGAAGGTGTACTCTCCCACTCAGGGGAAAAAAAGAAATGCTTTGAGGCATTGTTAGGAACTTTAGGATTGCATTCTCTGTTGGGATGACTTAGCAATATCCCTAGGGGCGGGGGGTGAGCTAAAACTCCACTGCGTCCAGGGAACGTGTCTGCTCTTCCCGTTTTTTTTGGGGGGAAAGGGCCAAATTTTGGAAAAGCCTCTTTCGAAAAAGCTATCGGGGAAAAAAGTACACAAATTTCTGAGCGCAATTTGCATACTTTTTTCTGATAGATCATTGTAGTGTAGACATAGTCTCAGAGGGACAGCAGACATTGTAACCTTCCCTTCAGTTTGTTGGAATCTTAACATTTGTATTCTTAAAGGGTTCTTTTGCACTTCTCTGGTGTTGTAACTTAATGTCAGTGGATAGAGAGAATCCTCTCTGTGCCAAAGAGATACACCTGACCATTATTTGCCTAGAACTTCATCAAACAGAAGATGGGGAAATATTCTAATATCAAGGTTATTTTAGTGTTTTCCTACAACTTGGAAAGAGTGGTGTATGCCTCTGAGGCTAACGTTCTTTATGCTTCCGAATCGTACAAACACAGGAATTTTATTTGTTGAATGTTTATGTAATGCTGTATGTCTACATGGCTTCAAAGTACATAGCCAAGACACGTTCTCTGTCCTGAAGAGGTTTTGATTTAAAGTTAACCACTCGCAAGACATCAAACAACTTTTCAGGAGAGGAAGGATATGGGCATTACTAAAGATAAGATTTTCTAAAAAGGATTTTTTTTATAGCAGTGATTTGAAGGCAAGGTTGCTTGGCGGAGACTGTTCTAGGCATAGGCAGCAATGGTCACAGAAGGCAAAAAGGAAAGAATGGGATGAGTAAGGAAGATTGAGAAGTGCTTATGGAGATGAAGACCATGTTGAGAAAATGGCTACAGAATGTTAGAAAGTAGTCCAGCCATTCTGTTGTTTTCAACATCACCACCACTAAGACCAGTTGTTTCTGTACTCTGGGGTGAGGGTGTGTGTATTCTCTTTATCACAGCCAACATAGTTGAAAATTTCTGAAGAATTTGGCAAGAATTTACAAATCTTGCCTAGTTTTGGTTGGTGTAGGGGAGAAAAATGTCTCTGTGGACCATGTGTGTTGATAGCAGTTCTCTAAATGAATGCTGTGGGCAATATATATATTGGAAAGGGTACTTCTTCCTTCTGTTGTATCTATGAACATCAATTTGGTTGTTTACAGAATAAAAGGCCCTTTAATATCTCCCTTCCTTTGACTGTAAATATTTATTTCTCAAGTTCAAGAGTTGTAGGATAAGTCTGAATTGTCTGGTGGAAAAGACAAAGTACTGCAGTTTCAGCTCTGTTCTGTTTCCAGGTCCACTATGTGCTTACTGCAAGTCTCTTCACCTTTTCATACCTAATTTTATTTATCTGTAAAATGCAGCTTGTATACTTCATGGGTGCATGTTGAGGGTTAATTTATTAATGTTTATAGAACACTTGCAGATCTTAGTGAAGGGTGTGCTAGAGCTGCAAAGTATGTTAAGGATGTTAAAACATACTTTGGGAAGGGAAATGTAGCGTGGAAGAACTTGGTCAACGTTTTGTTTCAATGGTCCAATGCATCATGTTTGATTGTTTTGAGTACAGAATCTTAAAGCTGCCCAAGAAGAAGTGGAAAAAGCCTTTACAATGACAGAAAGGGAGAAAGTTCTGAGAATGGCTGTTGAACAAAAACTCTCTGCAGTTACAAATACAGATTTGAAGGAGCTGGATGCTATTGCAGAACTGACAGAAAAAGACAGGTCAGACGTCTATTGGTAATCTTTCTAACAAATGGAAAATGTTAATAGATAAAAGTGATAAACAGACCAGTCAATATGAAATAGATTTTAAGGGCTTGATCCTATCCTCATGTACGTCTGAGATCCATGAGTATCGATACATGTCTTGTAAAATCAGCTGTTGAACAAACATAGCAATCGGTTTTACAAACTACAGATTTAATGGGAATACTGAGCCTTAAATGTGGTCTAAAAGTGGAAAAGAGTGGATAAGGGCATGTGACTTAAATGCATGCATGCATGCATGCACTGCTTTAAAGCACGTTTGTGGCCACATTGCTTTTTATCTGTGTGCAAGAATAAAATGCTTATTGCACCATTGTTGAAGGGGGGAGGCTATGATTCGTTTGTACCCATTTCTTGCTTTCATGGTGTTCGTATGCTGTTCAGTCCCATTGACACATCCATTGAGGTTAGTAATTCTAGCAAGAGTAGAAAATATTGTGCAGCAGTTTAGACTGTAAATGCTTTTTAGTTAGTTTTTGGAGAGCTTTGAGTTGACAGAAGATGAAAAGGTGTCTGAATCATGAGTTGATGACCAAGTGGCAATTTGAACTAGGGATGTTAAAATGTGGGTATTTCAATAATTGAGTAATCAATAGAATATTTATCGACTACTTGATTAGTCAATAGGCAGCTTGGCTCAGTTCTGGCTTGCGCCAGGTGCAGGACCAAACCCCACTGCGGCTCTGCAATTGAAAAGGCAGTAAGAGCTGGGCAGCCTGCCCCCTGGTTCCTACTGCATTTTAAATTACAGAGCCACAGCGGGGTTTTGTTCCACACCCAGCATGAGCCGGATCTGAGCCAGGCTGCCTGCACAACTGGCAGTAGTCCCTGTGCGTGGGGGAGGTCCCAGTGGGGATTTAGGACCCCCATGCACAGGGACTGTTGCCACGAAGCAGCCCCTACCCACAGCTGAGTTGCCACAGACAGGGGCTGCTTTGTGACAGCAGTCCCTGCCCACGGGGTGCCCAACTTTCCGTGGGACCCCCCGTGCATAGGGACTGCAGCTGCAAAGCAGTCTGTGCCCCCCCTGCCTCTGATTGAGGCAGCAGTGGGAAGGGAGGCGGGCAGCACTGTGGAGACCGTGCTGTGGGGAACTGGCTTTTAAGCTGGATCTCCCCCAGCACTGGCTCCTGCTCCCTTCCCCTGCTCCCCCTGATACAGAGGCGGCAAGGAGGGGAGAGGGGGGGATGCGAGTAGTCGATTCGACTATCTGTTAAACATAGGCTTATTGGCTCGTCGACTAGTCGATTACTCCTTTACATCCCTAATTTGAACTTGGGGGGGGGGAGGGGGGAGAGACAGTTCTGTGAATTTTTCCCCTTTGGAATTAAAACTTCAGAGGTTCTGCGAATATCTGTTACAAAAGTGTATATTTAGTCAGCAAAAGTTTAATTGTCAGTGAGAATCTGGAGTAGAACTCTTAAACTCTTATCTTCGTAGCCTAGGGTTTCTTTTACTGTAAAGAATGTTGTCAACGCTGTTCTTCACTCTGATGCTTTGAGTACAGAAGGCGGGGGCCCACGAGACCTGAAAAATACCTTGCATCTACATGGGGAAGTAGATCCAAAACTGTCCTGTCCCTAAGTCCAAGAACAAGTCCAATCATTCTTAGGCTTAGCAGGATATTACAGGCAATTTGTAGCGCACTACAGTCAGATTGCTGCTCCACTGGCAGACTTGACTAGAGAAAAGCAACCAAATGCAGTAAAGTTGACTGGGAAGTTTCAGGAAGCTTTTATGCAACTTAAAGCTGCCCTTATGTCTGACCCTGTACTAAGGGCCCCAGACTACAACAAACCTTTCTTTCATCATCATGGATGTGTCAGTTTTATTCTTCTCTGTCACCTCAAGCCATTTGGCTCGGATTTTCCCTGCCTCTGTTATGGTTTTGGGTTTCCCAACTAGGATGTATCTTTGGATCTGTTCAGGAATGCCCCCTAGGAACTATTTCATTTTCATCAGGAGAGATAGCTCTTCCATAGTCTTAGCATTTGCTCCTGATATGCATGTGTCCCAGTTTTTGTTCATCTGGTAGACATGTTGGGGCAATGCCATGTCTGGTTTCCACATTAGGGCTCTGAAACCGTGACGAGCATTTTTGGGAGTGAGCCCTATCCTAATTTTGGCCTCTTGTTTAAAAAATTCATAATTATTCATGTCTCTCCCTATTTCAACTGCCACTTCTGCTAAGGATCCACTGAGTTGTAGTCTCAGTTCCATCATGTCTTTGGGGATGTTGTACCCAATACAGGACCTTTCAAAATTCATTAAGAAGGCCTCTGCATCATCTCCTACCTTGTACACTTGGGTTGAGGAGCATTAGTTGGAGCAGGGCGGTTAGTCAGTATAGCCGCAGTGTTCAGCTTTTCAGCTTTCTCCAGCTCAAAGCTGCTCTGCTTTTCCCTCTCCTCCACTTCCATACGCTTCATCTGTAGGAAGAACTCCATCTTGCCCTTAGTTAGAAGTCTGCCTGCCTTAAAGACACTCTCCCACCCTGAGGACAGTGGTATCCCGCCACCCTCTGCTCCTGCCCCCATATGGTTACTCCCTCCGGCCTCACAGAGACATTCTCCTGTCTCTCCCTCCCCCCTCCTTGTTGTATGAGTCTTGCCCAGAGATGGACATCTCACCCTGATCTGAAGCTATTTTTGGCTTGGCGTATTGCTTAAGTTGGTTGCTTCAGGGGTACTCTGCAGGACCGCAAATGCATCCACTGGGCTGCTTCTCTGCCCTACTCTAGCTTAGCTATCCAGTTGTCCTGAAAGCTAGCGGGAAAAAAACCTGTTTGGTTTGAACTCTTTGACTGTGCAGGTTTAATTTTCTGTGTGCCCTTTTCCCCCTCAGACAGCAAAAGGAAAAAAGGGTTATTTTAAAATCCCGAGGTTTGTGTTCCTGGTTCAGAATGATCCCACCTGCACTGCCACCATGTCAAGGCTGCTCCACACTCTGGCTTTCAAATGCAGAAGGTGGGGGCCTGCAACAGACCTTAAAAATACCTTGTCTCTATAGGCTTCTGCTTAAAAGCTCCCCTAGGTCACAGATTCCCTGACCTTCGGAGGTAGCTGCCACCACTAAGTGAGGGGAAAAAAAGCCCTTTCTTGAACCCAGGAAGAAATCACTTGGGAACTTCTTCCAGAGGGGTACCCCAAGCTCTTGAAAAAACAAACAATAATCACTGATAGCTGACCTCTCAGACTTAGGCATGCATACACAGACCTCCTTTTACCTTTCAGGACACAAGAATCAAATCATAGCCTTAAAAAAGATGATTTTATTAACAAAACAAAAAGATCTACTTGGTAAAGCATACTTGGTTGCTAGGTGTTTTAAAGCAACTGAGAAAAAAACAAATTTAAAACACGGAGAATTTCATCCCTGGGATTCAGCTTAGTGTATGGGGGCATGGCACATGGCTTTAGCACAGACATTTAACCAAACAACAAAACAAAGAAAATAACCTGTTCACATCTAAATAGACATTGCCTATTTACTCACACATCTGTGCTTCAAGGTCCAGTCCATTTCCATGTCCAGTATTCTTTGTAGGCCTGGTAATCCTGCCTGGTTCAATTCATCTTGTTCCCATATCTCCTGGCTTAAATTCTCTCTCACAAAAAAGCAAGCAGTGTTCCTTTCAGTTCAAATCTCAATACCTTCTCCCATTGGTTCTACTGGCTCCCCTGCCAACATCTCCTAGCTACCTGAGTTTAACTGTTTAGTCACCGAATGCTAGGATGCCCAGAAAAAGGACAGCACTCCTCCTATCCATCTCATTTAACTGGTTGGTTAATTATACATGATTTTACATCCCTAGCACTAATGGAGAAAGTTTACTGTAAGGACTGAAATATTCACTGTGCATGAGTCTGGCTGTGTAAGAGTTATTGTAGGATAGGGGCAGGCAAAATATGGCCTGTGGTTCACATTTGGCCTTTCAAACCTTTGGATCCAGCCTAGTGGGATTGTCAGGTCCCCACACACTGCTCAAAGCAGCCTGCTGCTCTGCCACTGTGTGTGTCTCTGTGCGGCATGTGCCCCTTAAGGGGGAGAGATTCTCTATCCCTGCCTCCAGAACCATCCTTACAGCTTCCCATTGGCTGTAAACCTGCCAATAGGAACTGCAAGGGCAGTGCTTGCGGGCATGTGCAGTACATTGAGACCTATTGCCCTACTCCCCAGAAGGGCTGGACCATGCAAGTAGGGAAGTGAAAGTTTAACTGGTTAAATGGCAAGTCTCACTAGGTGAGGCCTATTGGTTAAGGTTAACTGGTGGAGGCTGGAGCTGCTCCAGCCCACGCAGGAGGCCCACTGGAGGCAGGGTCTGCTTCAGCATCCAAGCTGGAACAGCCTCTATCTATGGTGGGCCGACACCCTGGAGGCAGGGGCTGCTCCTCCTGTGATGCCAGAATGGGGGGACTGCAGGGATGGGCTGCTGTGGCTGGGCTAGAGCAGCCCCTGCCTGCAGCAGTGGGTGGGGTGAACTACTCCAGCCCAGCGGCGGGTGGGAGTCAGCTCCAGCCTGGCTGGAGCAGCTTCCCTTGCCTCCCCTTTAATCGGTTAACTGCTTAAACATCACATTTAACCGGTTAACCAATGAAACCGGATTTTACATCCCTAGTTCAGAGAGCACATGACTCTTACAGCTGGCTGCTTTGAGCAACATGCAAGGGCACAGAAGGCCGGGAGCCTCCCAGCCAGAGCCTTCACCTGGCACCCCACCCCCTCCTCCAGCCCAACCCGCTACCTCAAATCAAAACCTTCTCCTGCACCTAACCTCCCTCCCAGAACCCCCACACACTTGCCCCTCCTGCACCGCAGTACTAGGGATGTTAGATATAGTTTTAGTAATTGTGCAGCCACAACAATTTTTAGCAGTCACACAGTTACTAAAATGCTCCTCCCCTGTATCAGAGGCAGCAGCGCAGAGTGGCAGGCAGAGTCAGTCCACAAGGGGAGCTAGTTTAAAAATCAGCTCCCAGTGCAGACCAGCTCCTGCCTGCCACGGGGGACACATGAACTCCCCATGGACAGAGGCTGCTCCAGCATCCCACCAGAGCAGCCTGTCCACGGCAAGCCCAGGCTTGCTGTGGACAGAGGCTGCTTCACAGCAGCAGCCCCCGTCCGTGGGGGGCCTGAGCTCCTTGTGGACAGAGGGTGCTTAGCCTTCCATCTGCTCCCCGATACTGCTGCCTCTGATAGAGGCAGCAACGTGGGGATGGGGCAGGCAATGCCACAGGACTGGTCCTCATGAGGAGTCCACTATGTGGGAGGCAGCAAGGGGGGAGCAGGTGGCTCCACAGAGCCAGCATGTACAGAGAGATGGCTTAAAAGCTGAGTCCCCATGGGTATTGGCTCCCGCCTACCCCTGCGGCTCCCTCCCCTCCCCCCCCCACTGCCTCTCATAAAGAGGTAGCAGTGCAGTGGAGGGAGGGTAGACGGCTCCACAGGAGCCAGTACGTGCAGGAAGCTGGCTTGAAAGTTGGCTTCCTGCATCCCCCCCCTCTTATTCTCTGTGCTTCTGCCTTGCAGGAGGAATAACGGTAGTTCTAATTAGGAGCTTTAATTCGAACTACCTAGTCCGTGCCGTGTGTAGCCGCGGGCAGGTAGTTCGAACTATGGGCATTTAAAAATGGCGCCTGCCCAGGAACATGCAAATGAAGCCCGGGATATTTAAATCCCGGGCTTCATTTGCAAGTTCGAATGCCTACATTAGCCACCCTAGTTCGAACTAGTGTGGCAGTGTAGACATACCCTCTACTATTTGATCAAAATACTTGTTGTGTAGATTATCATGAAGAACTCTGTGGACTTGTGGTCCATGGATAATGGTTTGGGAACTACTGACATGTGGTGGAATATCCTCCACTTGTGGTGTTGTGTGTTTTTTTAATCAGTAGAAACAGTCTAGGTTCAGTATAAGCACTTGCATATGGAAGAGATTGTAACTGGCTTTTGTCATCCCATTCTGCACAAAGACACGAGTGCTTCCTTCCAGTTATATTTTTAATATATACCTGTTCTACAGTTCATTACTTTGTGTATATGGGTAAAATGGAAATTGGTAGGAAGTGGTCTGTACTGATGGCTCTTAAATATCAGTGTTTAGATACAGTACTTTCCAGGTGGAAAATATTAGGATGAAAGGGTTAAACCTTTTCCCTTTCCTATCAGTTCTTGAAGAGTATTGTTCAAAAACATTTTTATTAGATAATTTAATTCTGTTAGTTGCTTGCTTTAAATTTTCTACTTACAATGGAGGGAAAGAGAAGGCTTGGTATTTTGTGAGTGCTTTCCAAAATATTACTAGTGCCCTTTGTTGTATGGGAGGCTGCCCATACAATCTACTACAATGTTTTGGGAGTTGGTTTTAGATAATGATGCAAAATTAATATTCACATCTTGTAATTTTAGACTTATAGAACAACTGGCTCTGTCTTTGAAAAGTAAAGAAGCTATAATTCAGCACCTTGAAGAGGAAAAGTCTCAAAGTGAAACTTGTGATGGGAACTTACCAGCAGAAAAAATCCGAGAACTTACTGTTGCTTTGAGGCATGAAAAAGATTGTGAGATAGAGGTGAGGAAACTGACTTGATAACTTTAACATTACAAATTTCAAATGTTTTAGGATTTTAAAGATCTTAAGGATAACTATAACTAAGTGACTTAAGCTAACTTTTTAGTGGCCTTCTCAAATTCCTTTAATTGGTCACCTCGTAGTTTTGGCAACCAGTATTGAGCACTACACTTCATCCTTCTCATTGTTTAGATGTCACGTCGGAGGTTTGGGTTTTCGTTTTTCTTGGTAATTTTACGTTTTCTATACAATTCTGTAACTCATAATGTGTAATTATCTCATAATCAAAATCCAAAAATAATTTGTTAGATGCTCTGAGCATGTTTACAGGCATGTCATTCTTATTAAGGCTTCTCCTTTAATAGAGTACTCTCCTCATGTAACACAAAATATCATATGAAAGTTAGTGATCTCTTCAAATTCTACTGAGGGAAGGATCTACCAATCACCTGTGTATTTTCCTCCCTTATGGAGAAAGTCAAATGCCATCTTGAGGTTGGAAAGCAGAAATGACTCTGAAGGCTATTTTGATCTCTTCAGGGCTCTTTTCAAACCATGAATGAGGATGGTAAAATCCACATGGTGATTAATGGAAGCAGTTAAGCTTCTAAGAAGTTTTATCCTTAGTAGATTTTGGGTTTTTCTGCTTAGATAATATCTTGTTTTATATTGATTGGAGCATTACTTTTTCTTCCTTTTTGCCCTAAATAAAAAAACAGGAATGCTCTTCTGACTTAAAAGCTCAGAAGAGCTCTAGCTCTATATACAAACTCATTGAAAGGATTGAAACCTTCAGAAAATCTATGTTGGGTTGATTTGATCAGGAATATAATTTTTTGAGCTGTATCAAAATTAACATAGTTTTTTTTTTTAAACCATTTGTGGTAGGTGGGCCAAAATTAGTTCCTTTATTATTTGGTGACCTTGGTTATATTCACCTTAGAAACAGTGTACTTTTCTCGGGGTGTAATAGTGATGAGAGAGTTTTGACTACTATTACTGGTCAATAAATAACCTTTACTTTGCTGTCTTTTTAAAAACGTGTCAAAGTATAAGTTGCTGTTGCTCATAAGTCTCTCACTTTTCTGAGGAAAATTACCCAAAGCCCCCAAACCTTCATTTAAAATAGAGGAGTTTTTAGTAAATCTACTTAAGCGTGCTGTCATAGATAACAAAAATGCATTTTTAAAGGGGCAGTTAACTTGTCAAACAGAGTTGTCGTGTCATTAAGGAACATGGCTTTCTTTACCTTTCTATAGTGCAATTCTGTAGAAGGATCTCATTTGGAAGAGTAGTTTTCTATGAGTCTACAATATAATCTTGTCATAATGTTGGAATATTATAACTATACATTTTATAAACTAATTTAGCTTGGAGACTGGTGTCTGCGAGGGGAGAAGAGGGGAAGCGCAGTGAGGGCTATGCAGAAGAACAGGAAGTGGGCATGAGGGAGTACCCCATTTAACAATCAAAATTTTGGCATGGACACAAAGGGCAGTGCCCTAGATACAATCATGAGTCACCTATGTTTGGAGGCACACTTCTCTTAACAAGGTCCAAAAGAAAATCTATATATGAAATACTGACTGTCTGATTTTTAATGATTAATAATGGCTGGGTGACAACTATTGTGTTCTTATAGGCTGTTAAAATGGACCTCAGAAATGAGCAAAATTGTTTTGAAAAAAAAATCCAGGTATGTTTAAAAAAAATTTCTCTTTGACCATTTGTAACATGTGTTGGGGTGTCTTTTTTGCTATGCTTTATTAGATGGAAAGAGTTCGTAATTCAAATAGGATTAATAGAGAACCTCTGGCAAATTTATTTTGTTGTATTAGGTGACAAAACAAAGGCTCAGCCTATTTCCAAACAGCAAGGTAGATAGGGGAATTCTTCAAATACTGAGACAGTATGCTTGTTACTCATGTCCACCCTGGTAGATCAGATTTCCTTCACTGTATTTGTCACAGAACTATAAGGAGACATTTTAGAGTTGGGACAGTATTCTGGTTTGACTAATGAGATATAAGAATTGCATGAGCTAATGCATTTAATACATACTGTACATTTATGGTGTACTTTGGAGTGAACTTTTTAACAGTATAACCTTAATGTAATCTGTTTAGTCTCTTCAAGAAGAACTACGAGAGAGGGAGAATGAGCTCAGTGTTGAAAAGAAAAATGGTTTGAAAAGGGATAAAACAATTCAAGGTCTAACTCTTGCTTTAAAAACAAAGGAAAAAGAGGTATGTTGAATATATGTTTCTGGTTAGAAATATATAAGTAATTTAGGAACTGATCCATCTGATGTTGCTATCTTTCAGTTAATTTGAGAAGGCCTTGGAGCAGGCTGATAGTGCAAATCCCAACAGTTCTGTGAAAGACAGTATGTCATAGTTGCTACTTGAAATCAGAGTGTGATGACTAGAGTTTTGTTTTTTGGACCATTGGAAAAAAAGATATGTGGCTGAGCTGATACACTTGCTCTTGAAGGATGCGAAGAGTGTAGGGATGTAAAATCCTGTTTTAATTGGCTAACCGGTTAAGCATATTGTTTAATCAGTTAACTGATTAAAGGAGGGCTCCCTGTGAGGCTGGAGCAGCACCCTGCCCACAGCAAATGGGGTGCTGCACCAACCTCACTGGTTAACCTTAATTGCCTTAATAGCCTTCACATCCCTAGAAGAGAGAGCTTCTGAACGAAATCTCAGTGAAGCAATTTTAGAACTGTCAGAAAGACACAAGATAGAATACCTTGTGTGGTGAGAATGAGCTTAATAACAAAAGCCTGGCTAGTAGGGGCCACCTTCAAAATGAAGGTCAGATGTTTGTGGAACAGTGTGGACATACAAATTACTGAACTTGTATAGGTATTGGACTGCTTTTTTTGCATATAAAGTAGAGGTGGGCATTTTCAATGATTTAGAATGTATTTTTTGTTTATCCTTCAGTGAATAAACAAACAAGTTGATAATTTATTATTCAACTGTGCCCACTTAGAAAAAAACTTTATTTTGATGCTGTTACTTTTGATGTTTGTGCTCATGCATCCATGAGTATTTCTTTTGTGTAAAGAATGAAGAACTTAATTCTGAAATTGAAAACCTAAATGTTTCATTGGTGAAGTCAAGAGAGGCCACCCACAAAGCTCAGATTCAGAAATTCAAGGTAAGAGACAAACAATTTCAGTTGCCTTTCAATATTTTCATGCAGAAGATGCACTGAGTGCAGAAATGAAAACGAATTTAAAATGTTTAGGCAATTTGCTTAACAATAAGAACAATTAAAGTATTTCATTTTAAATTATGGAACACTGAAAGTACAGCTGTCTCACTACTATATTGTTCCTCAATTTTTTTCTTATTAGCAACTGTGAGAATGAATAATTAAAGAGAGTAACCTTAAATGTAAAATAAGAATACATTTTCATAAATTTCCAGTAAGCTTTCTTAGCACAGGAAGAAGACAATCACTAGCTTTGGTAAACTCCAGTGCTCAGTTGGAATATATAATTTTGTAAGTGAGTGAAAATTTATTCCAAATGTTGACACTAATCTGGACTATGCCAGTGAAGATAGCATTTGAGTGGTTTCTTTCTTTCCTCTCAACTAGTGGTGCTGGATAACTTCTCATCCACCACAAAAGTCTGTTTTTATGAAAAGTTCTTTTGTTCTTTCTACTCACATGTAAGAGAATACTGGGGAAGCTAGTGAAACATTTTGGGCTGCATTGCCATAAGTTTGGTGATGACACACAGCTGTCTCCTCTTTATTGGTAGACTAGGAGTGGGTGTGTAAGATTTGGTGTTTTTGTTTTATTTTGTTTTTTGTAATAGGTGTGAATTTTTTTAGAACAGCAGAAGTTAATAACTTTCATGTGTGCAGAGGAGAAATGGACTGTATAGTAGTTAGTGCAATATATAAAAGCCTCATTTTATAAAACAGGAAGCCTTTGGTAAAGTGAGTATTTGACTTCAAAATAGTTTACAAAATCAAAAATCACATTTTACCTTTTTTGTTTGTGCATTTGTCTTAAATCCCAAAACTAATAAAACTCAAATTCCCAAAGTGAGTAATTTAAAATAGCCCTGATTAAAAACAAAATTATGTTCCATCATGAGGCTCACTTCACTTGTTGATCTCTGTGGAAAGAGTCACAGGAGTGTTATGCATGCTAATGTGTGTGCATCAAAGCTACTGAGGTACAGCTACACAGCAAAGGCAAACCTACAGCTGGCTCATGCCAGTTGATTTTAGCGCATGGGACTTAGGCTGCAGAGCTGTTTCATTACTGTGTAGCCTTCCATGCTTAGGCTGGAGTCTGGGCTTTGGGACCCTCCAACACAAAAGGGTCCTAGAACCTGGCCACCCTACCAAACCTAAAAGTCTACACAGCAATGAAACAGCTCTTCAACCTGAATCTCATGTTCCTGAGTCAAAAAGCAGAGACTAGCCTCAGGTTTTTCTTTGCTTTGTAGATATGTCCTGAATAGCCTGAATCTTCATGATTGCTGGCATTTTTGCTTTGAATTGAATTGAAGTTGTTGCAATCTAATCAACTTAGAAATTAGTATTGCTTTATAAATTGATCTCAGAAATGAAAAAAAAAAAGGTTAATATAAGAAAGCGACATACACAAATTAGTGCAAATATAAACTGTTATCCCCAGTTGTATTTCAGATAACTTTTGGCCTCTGCGTATGGCATGCATGTTGGAACACTTACAGTCTTATACCAGTAGAGTTCTATTTAGTGAAATACAGTTGGTCCATCCTGTCTTTTATAACTTTTTGGTCTTGGGAAAGGTTAGTTTTTATAAAGTTGGAAACTAAACACTCCTGGCTGCAGAACCACCATAGGATGGTGAGTGACAGAGCAAATATTTCCCATTATTATCCTGCCAGTTAGCTTCAACACGGGGCTGAAGGGACCCCTGCTTTGGATCAGTGAGGAAAATCAAGGTGCATGATTTCTGCTGTGACAGTCAACAAGGCAGCCAACTACAATGGTGTATATGATCTGAAGTGAACAGTGATTGCCTTCCAGTTCATATTCACAACATGGTTATGACTAGGTCTCAGACTGCATGTGAAAATTTTTATATACTGTTATTTCCAAAAGCCCCAGATGATTCTCATTTTCACTCTAGACTCCTTTGCAGTTCAACTTTTATTGTCTAAACCAAAGTTACCAAACTGCTTGTTATCCCAACCTTGATCTCATTTTAAGGCCTTTATTAAAATTATCCTAATTACCCAAAATAATGTTCCGATGCTGTTTGGATAATTGATATTGCACTGAATTTTGCAAGCAGAATGAAATTATTCAAGGAAGAGAGGGGAAGAAAAACAGGAGCGTGGACTTCCAAGCTTCATACCGTATATATACAGCCTATAAATCCTGCTTTCTCTTCTAGGGTGCTGAGGATTATCAAGCTCTCTTGATGGAAAAAGAAACCCTTCTAGCAGAGCTGCGTTCAGAAAACCTTACAAAAGATACAGAGAACCGGAAACTACAAAGGAGGATTAAAAGGACTGATCAAGAACTAAATGATTTGAATTTAGAGAAGGAGAAAATGGAGAGGGAACTGGATGAAGCACAACTACAGAAGAGTAGAGGCGACAAAACCATTAATGTTATTATCACATTTTTCTCTATTATTTAAAGTTCTAAAATAGTGGATGAAGTGTAATTTAGTATGTCTTTTCTTTCTAATGTATTCACTTCTTCAGTCAAAATTTCATTTAATCTTTTTGTAAGTTAAATGCAAGTGTCCAAAGTCAGTCTTCAAAAGGACATGGCTGAGAAGATGAAGTCTGTCTTTAAGTTCTGACTGGGGCATGTTCTTTGGATCTGATTTTTATTTATTCATTTTTAATTAAAAACTCTCTCGTTGAGCCCTATATCAGTAAATAAGTGGTAAATCAAAGTTAATTTGTTAGATGGTCTCGATCTTCCTGGAGGTAGAATCTCTAACTTCTAATTTTTGATAATCCTATTGTATCTGTGAGGCTATATATTTTGTAAATATCTTACTACACTACTCTTATATTCTTCTCAGCATTGATATAGAATGTTAGCAAAGTATTTAAGGATTACAACCTTGAGCTGCATTCTTGCTTGCTATCACCATCACATCTTGTTCTCTGTAAATTCTGTATATTTTAATTTCTGTTTTCTTTGTAAAAAACTTTATGAAAAAAGGTTTGGATTGGCTGCTCACAATCCAAAACAATCTTTAAGTGCTGTGTCTTTTAATTTATCTGCAGCTTCCTACTTTGGGACCTTTCAATTTGCTTTCTTGTCTAGACTAGCACACTCCATTTCAGCAAGCAAGGCTCCTGCAACAATGTGAAAGAGCAGGTTTCCCTTATTTTCCTTATTTTGAGTAAAAGTTGTGCTTGATGCTGAATGCCTATCTTAAAGCACAACTTTGTGCACTGAAGTGTCTTTTCATATGGATTTTAATTTGTCTCATCTGCTATAATGGCTGGTTCTTCTGTTCTGGCAGCAGCATAAACAAAGGGGATGAGCTTTCTTGATTGGAAATGGTCAACTAATAAAATCTCTATTGATGCATTTAAGCCAAGGCCTGACTGTGAGCCACGTTGAAATGCACAAAAGAGAGAATTAGCTTACTTCTGTAGAGGAAAAGAGATAGCATAGACTGAACTGTGTTTATTATTAGAGGCTGCATAGGGACAGGCTAGTTGTATGAAGGTGTCAGCGAGATTATGCTCTGTGTTATAACAGCTTCTGCCACTGGTAAATGCTCTCTGTAAACATTGTGTGCCAATGAAAGGCTTTTCAGTATACCAGTTATATGAAATTTGCAGTAGATGTCTTGTAATATTACCTGAATCCAGTAGAGGGGTCTCTTTCCCTGTAAACATCTAAATCCAGTAGAGGGGTCTCTTTCTCTGTAAACATATTTCTTTTTCCTCTACAAGATCAGTTTATTTTAGTTATAGCTTTGTTTGCTCTCAAATGTGGTTCACTTGCCATCACAGAATCTTTGTCCCTTGAAATTTCTTGTGTATTGAGATTAGAAAAAAAGAGAATGGATGGTTCCTGTCATTACAACAGCCATAAAAAGCATATTTTATTGATTTAAAGTACTTTATCTTCAACTGTCTTCGCTATCCAGAGTCTCCATCTTCTCTTGAGGGAGCTAGAATATAAATGTGTACAGGAAAGACAGGTTTGAGATTACGTCCCTTGGAGAAGTCTGTTTGATTCAATTATGGCCAAGTTTTTCACATAGGTGATTAAGTTCCTTGGGGAAAAGTATCCCTGCCAAAAGATGAGCAGCCCTACAAATTACATTCCTGAGCTACTCCTACTGTTATGTACTTTCAGCTCAAAAACAAAAGCCAAGATTGTGCGAGTATATTTTGTGTATAATATTGCCTCTGAATTGTGGCTTGCTGAGTAGTAGTTATGTGGCAGTAAAATGTGTGATATAATGCCTTGCTCTTCAAGATACAGAAAATCGTTCTAGTGATCAGATGCAAGCATTTTGTGCGAGCAGCCTTAAATAAAGCTGTTCTATTAATTTCACATGGACTGGTGTACGATTAAGTCGACTTACTTCTATAGGTCAGGTTGATTTTTTTTGTTTTTGTTAGTATCCCCATTAAGGATGTTAAGGACTAGTTGACTATCCGATAAGCATTTCTCTGTGAGAGAGGCAGCAAAGAGGGGAGAAGGGGTTATTCAAAGCGTCAGCGCCCCACAGCTGAGCTGGAGATGAGCTGTGCGGCGCTGATGCTTTGAAACCCCAAGCTGGCATTTCAACAGGGCAGCCGCTGCACAGCTGAGCCTCTGCCCCTTTAAAATGCCAAAGCGCCGTGGAGCCCGGGGACAGCTGGGGGCTGTTCCGTGTTCCAAGCGGCATTTTCCCAGAACCCAGGGTCAACTGGGGTGTCTCCAGCTGATCCCGGGTTCCGCTGAAATGCCACCCGGAACTGGGGTCAGCTGGGGAGTTCCCTGCTGACCCCGGACTCCATGGCTTTGAAATGCACAAGAGCCCCTACTGGGGACTCTTGTACACTTCAAAGCAGGCATCTGCATGCAGCCCGGAATCAACGGGACTTCCCGCTGGCCCTGGGCTGTACGCTGAGTCCGCATTCCTCCTTTGAAATGTACAAGAAATTCCATCGACTCCCTGACTAGTCAATTAACCGCATTTTAACATCCCTAATCCCCATCCAAATTTATAGTTAGATGCCATTTAATCTCTTTCCTGGTTTTGTTTTGAACATTTTTAATGACTTTTCACACAGAAGAATCCTAATGATCTAGTTCTACGAATAACAATATCAAAAGAAGCTAGTGGGATTCTGTGTAAAACAGAGGCCCATGACATCCAAGTGCCTTCATCCAAGTTTGACCATTCTGTATTGGCCAGGTGAAAAGAAATGCTTTGGCAGACTCTGGGGTAGGCTTGTGCATTGGGAAAAGTGGGAAAAAATCAGTTAAGTTTAGTATGTGAAAGACTGTTGGGATCTGTTCATTCAAATTATCAACATAAATCTGTAAGTAGGAATAGGGACTCATCAAAATGGTTACTATATCCTACTTGCACCTCTTTGTTCACTGAATTTTTAGCTACTTTTAGCTAATTAAAAACAAAACAGTAATATAAAACAACAAAAGATTACACCAGTCTGGTCCTATACATTAGCTGGCACTTAATTATCTGTTGTTTGTCTTTAAGAGGGAGCTGTCTTAAGACAAAGCTGTATCTCAGCATTCAGTTCTGGATAATTTGGTTGCTAAAACAACCAACTGTTGAGATACAGATTGTTAAACAAAGTGCTTCTTATAGCATGATCAAAAATAAAGATCAACAGTTTTTAAATATGTACATCTATTGTCTGTGTGTATACACAACATGGTCTTAATATTAGGTGCTTCAGGGGTAGCCGAGTTAGTCTGTTAGGGTACGTCTACACTAGCCCCCTAGTTCGAACTAGGGAGGCTAAAGTGGGTGACTGAAATTGCTAATGAAGCGCTGGATTTAAGTACCCCGCGCTTGATTAGCATAATCCCAGCCGGTCGCCATTTTGGAAACTGACTAGCCCGAAGTAACTGCTCATCTACGCCGGCAGAAGCGGGATTCGAGATAAACTTAGTTCAATTAACTGTTAAACCTCATTCCACGAGGAGTAACAGTTAATCTAACTAAGGGTTTATCTCGAATCCCGCTCTCTGTCGCGCGTAGATGCAGGCAGTTACTCGGTTTCCAAAATGGAGACCGGCTGGGATTATGTTAATCTGCCGGGATATTTAAATCCCGCTTCACTAGCAATTTCGTCGCCTCATTAGCCTCCCTAGTTCAAGTAGGGGCCAGTGTAGACGCATTTCTACAGAAAAAACAGCAAGCAAATGGTCTGGTAGCACTTTATAGACTAACAAAACATGTAGATGGTATCATGACTTTTGTGGGCACAGCCCACTTCTTCAGATGACTGGAGTTAACTCCGGTCATCTGAAGAAGTGGGCTGTGCCCACAAAAGCTCATGATACCATCTACATGTTTTGTTAGTCTATAAAGTGCTACCAGACCATTTGCTTGCTATTTTTTTAATATTAGGTAAAACTCAAAATCCAAGAATTGGTTCCAGCCCTGAATGTGAAATATCTTAAATAGCTATTCTCCCCAGGCCTAAATACAGGCAATTAAGGTATATTTCTCAGTTGTACTCATATTTGATCAGTGGGTTGAGAAGTGCACAGTAACTCATTAGTCAGTATTTACCACCTGCTCTTCTCTTGAAATTAAACTGAAAGAGAATTGGAAGCTTCAAGCCTTAATTATTCACCAACAGGTTTTCCATCCAATGAGGAGGGGAAGCACTTATTCCTGTTCCTCCAACATTAGTTATAGTGTTTCAAATTCATTTTTTCTAAGTTCAACTATCATTAATCATAGGAAAAAATCCTTTGAGACAAAGGTTGCCAGAAAGCATTTTAAAGGACTGTAGCTACCATATTATCCTTGTAACTCAATGTATAGAAACTAATAGACTTTCTTCTATTCTAGCCACATCAAGTGGTCAGTGAATTCAAGCAAACTGGTATAGTGATGGATAGTTTTGTGTTATAGAATCCTAGCCCATGCAAAGAAAATAATTTTCTGTTCAGGCCAGGTCTTAGCCTAGCATGGATTTGGAAATATCATGAGCTGTGCTACTATGGCTACATATGGAGATGAACACAAGGAATCCTTTACATTCTCTGTTTAGGAAGCACTATACATTGTTCATTCAAAAAATTCCCCCCTTTAAACATAGTCTTAGTTAAGGGAGGAAACTACTGCTTTTTACATCCTATAAGAAGGGAAAAAACCTCTTTTCTATTCATGCCTACTAACAACTTCTCTCCTTAAAGCTCTGTCTGACTTCTCTTTATCAAAGCTAATAAATTCTAGGCTCTATTGGAGTTTGAGGAGTGCATTAGGTTACAAGTGTTTAATTTTCAAGTCATAGCTACTTAAAAAGTGAAAATGTATTTTCTTAGTCCCAAATGTAGTGGGGAAATGGAAGAATAACGATCAGATCTATAGGATCTATGGAATGCATCTCTAAAATCATAGCTCTCCAGTCCGACCTCAAATGCCAATTTACATCTTGCATGACCCAAATGAGGAAATCCATATCTTGGAGCCAAAGGCAACTACATCCACAAGATTTCATATTTATTTCAAAAAGCTCATTCTATCCCTATGCTGGAAGTTGTATCAATGACCAGAAACTTGGTGAAAACTGAAAACTAGCATTTGAGGACTAGTGTATGTATGAGAGCATTGCTGGTAGTGCCTTCAGCAAATACAAAGTTTGAGCCTGATCCTGCAATCCTCACTTAGGGTGCATCAACACAGCACCCTTACCTCGAAATACACACTAATTGCATAATTTATTTTGAGGTAATTTCGAAATAAGGCACTATTCCGAAATGTCCCTTACCCCTCATGCAGTGAGGGGCTTGCAATTTCAATATAAGGGGCTTGCTTTTAGGACACGGAATAGCTATCCCGAAGTAGCTCCACAGTGTAGATGTAGCCTTAGATAGTCCCTCCTCTAAGCAACTAATCCCCCCTGATCTGAGCTGGACTCCTTGCATTTGTTAATTTGGAGTTTTGGGACCTGAGCTTGCTTAGTCTTTCCAACTTAGATCATAGGATCTTATATTGAGAAATGAAAGTAGCTGTTAGTGATTTTTTTTAAGTGAGTGCCAAGTGCCAATGTGAAGCTCAAGAAAGTAAAGCAAAAGGTAGTGTAAATAATTGGTATTTAATGTACAAAATACATAGAATGTAAAACACCAAAGCAGGTAAAATAGTAAGGGTCTGATGTGAACTTGCATAAATTAAGGTAATTAAGTCAAGGAAAAATCACACAACTCTTAATAAACATAACATTAAAGTATCACCTCTGTTATTTCTCTAAACTTAGAATAGGTAGTACTTGTGATGTTAGAGCATGTGCTGTTTATTTAGAGCATGTATTTAAAGTAATGCAATCTAGTGCATATTTAAAAATTAATTTTAAGCAATTTTTGACAACTGCTCTTTTGTTGGCAGGTATCTTCTTGCATTCTGTTATGTAGTCCTTGTACTGAGCATTTTAGCTCTTTGCTGTAAAATAAGAGTTGTCAAACAAGACCCATATAGGCACAAGCTGCCCCTCTTCCCTTCTTAGTCTTGAAATTTCTAGCAAAATCACTATAAACAGATAATTTTATTTGGAAGTAATTAATGACTGATCAGGGAAGTAGGATGAGGGTAAGAGAAAGACTATAGCCAGGTCTATACTGAGGGAGAAATTTGACTTAAGATATGCAATTTCAGCTACAAGAATAGTGTAGCTTGGAGTCGACCCACCATAAGTCGAATTTCTGCGGTGTCCCCATTGTGGGAGGTCGACAACAGAAACTCTCCCATCAATCTCCCTTACTCCTTGCAACCCCATGGAGTACTGAGGTCGAGGGGGGTACTGTCAGTGGCAGTTACTCCGGGCTAGTGAATTTCTAAAATGGCGACCAGCCGGGAACATGCAAATCAAGCGCGGGATATTTAAATCCCGGGCTTGATTTGCAACTTTGGTATGCTTCATTTGCCTCCCTACTTCGAAGTAGGGGGCTAGTGTAGACGTACCCTTACAGTTGAAATAAACAAGATAGGCATTTTACTGATGGGGAGCTGAGGTGCAGAGATATTAAACAATTGAGGGTTACAAAGGAAACATTTTTGGAGTCCAAGTCAGTGCTTTAGTCACAAGGCTAACTTTTCTTCTCAGGTTGGTAGCCTAAAGCTCATGTTATCAGGAAAAGGAAATGTTTTAATGCTTCTACCTTTTGATTAATTCAAAAGCAACTAGTAAACACAATCTTAGTGCAAAGATTTCCATGGTTTGAATGGAAAAAGGAAAAGATGACAAACTGTATTGCCACTAAGCCATTTTTTATTTCTGGCAAAGGTGTAAAATTGCTTTGATTTATGAAATGAGTGTTCCTGCTGTCTGACAGTGACAAAGTGTGTGTGTGTGTGTGTGTGTGTGTGTGTGTGTGTGTGTGTGTGTGTGTTCGCTCATGTGAGATTTTCTACTGCCTTTGAGTCCAGTCATTCTGAAGAAAAGGCATTAAGATAGTAATAGCATAGATAAATACAAGACAATATTGATACTTCACTCTTAAATTTGTATTGCTTAAACTTTATTCTTAAGATGCTAAAAGGAAGACAATGACTTACATATATTCTTTAGACCATTCAGCGATAGTTGTAATTTAAAGGAATGGAAAGTTAAACTAATAACATGGGTTGTCACTCAAATTTTTTGTAAAGCTTATTTGCTAAATATTCAGTTTCACCTTTTTATAGGATCTTAGAAATCAGCTAGAGAAATTACATGGTGAAATGATTGAGAAAGAAAAAGCAGTGGAACATCATTACAATATTCTTTTGAGTGAAAGCAATCAGAAGTTGCAAAGTCAAGAACTAGTTATCAAGCAACTAACAGACAGTGTCTGTCAAAAGGATCTATTGCTTCAGGTAGGTAGACTTAATCTGAAATGAAAAATGAACACTTTTGTATGATTTTTTTTGTATGAGCAGTGATTACAAAATCCCATTTCTGTTTCCAATTACTGTTGATTTTCATGATAATCCTCTACCTTTTTTATAATTTTGTATTTGCACAATGGATACCTGGCTGTGTAGCTTTCAACAGAAGTTCCCAAGGGTTTATGAAATTTGGGGTGGAGGAGGGAGGAAGTGTTGCCAGTGTTCTTACGGCAAAGCTGCTGTTGTAATGAGATACTTTAAAAGCTCCCAGCGCATCCACGGTATTCAGAGAAATGTAGGGCTGGAAGGGATCTCAAGAGGTTACCACATTCATCCTCTCACATGAAGGTAGACTGAAGTATACCCAGACCATCCTTGACAGGTGTTTCTCTAACCTCATCTTAAAGACCTCCCTTGGTGATCTATTTCAATTTGTTCCCCAGAAACTGGGAGTTAAGGAATGGGTGTTGATATTGAACTGCTCTCTCATCTTTATAAGGAAGTCCCTTCAAAACAGGCTAAGGTACATTGAGGGGCAGCTCTGCAAATGCATATAGTGCTCCTGCTTAAACTTGTTTTGTGGAGAAAAGATGCTCTCTAGCATTATCCTGGCTGCCCTTAACTACTGCTGAAGTCAGTAGGAGTTGAGGGTGTTTGAACCTTGCAGGACTGAGCCCAAACTGAGTACCATCCTTTCGTGTGCATGCTATCTTTCTCCAATTATGGGCTTAAATTGGATTTTTTTCCCACCAGACAATAAAGAACATACCTGAAATAAGTTACCTTTGAAGTTTGTATTATTATACATTTTTTACAATAGTAATACTAAGCTTTGTATGATTTTCATTACACACATTTTTTTTGCTAGAAACTCGAAGTAACAATTAAAGAAAAGGATGTAGAACTTGAAGAACTTTTTAGTAAGTGTAAAAACCTTTTAAAAGCTAAAGAAGATCTTGAGTTGAAGAATGAAGGCCTAATAAAGGAAAAAAGTGTGTCCGAGTCTCAACTGTCAATCATCAAGATAGTCAAAGAGGTGGAGGTAAGTTTCACTCAACCTTGGCCTCTACAGATAAATACAAAGGTTGGGCCTGATCTGCCCCCTGTTAATATCAGTGGGGATTTTCCCATTGTTTTCAAAGAGGTGGGATCAGGTAAACTGTAGTTAACCTATATAACCTAGGACAGTGTTTCTGAATCTATTCATGTTGACAGTTCCTTATTTTGGAGTGTGAAGAGGAACAAGACCCTTTTTATAGATTGAGTGAAAAGTGTATCTTTGATAACAGTGTCTATACTTTGTGTTTCAAAAGGCTGTTTGCAGTATTTTTGTGGCCATATCAATCCCATGTTTTTTAGAAAGACAAAGTTGGCAGGAAAAATACATGACCTTGAAGAATAAGGGAGTGGGGGAGTGAGGTTTTTCTTTGTATTGAAATGTAATACAGTTTTCAATACCTTGTGATCTCCTAATTACTTTTAGTGACCTCTTGAGGGTTGAATCCATAAACTGATAAACACTGATATAGGGTAATAGAATTTTAATGATAATTTAGGGTAATGGATTTAGCTAGTGTAAACCAGGATTAGCCCATTAAAATTAACTCAGATCAGGATTATTACAATTTATGCAACGGATAAAACTTTTTTGTGGGATGAGAAAAGAAACCAGCACCGGATTAATCATTTTATCCTGTATTTTCTCTAGTAGTTGATTTAAGAGTCTTAAAAATGTATAAAAAAACAACAAATGGTCTAGCAGCACCTTAAAGACTAACCAAACATGTAGATGGTATCATGAGGTTTCATGGGTGCAACCCACTTCTTCAGATGAAACAAAATTGTATGTTACTCTTATTGTTTATGTAGCACCATAAATATATTCTGCACTGAACCCAGTGAATTATGTGAAAATATACAAGTCTATGCCCCAAACCATTTAAAATCTGAAGGCATAAGCAGGCATAAGACTGTATAATATATTTCACAGAACATTTAGGTTTTTGCACATGTAACTGAAGGAGGAGGAGGAGGGACATTGGTGTACTTCAAGCAGGGAAGAGGAAAATATGTACAAAGTTGAGTGAGCAAAGGAGACAAGGAGCAGTCAAGTAAGAATTTTGAGTTTACAGTTGGGGTCAGGAGATGTAGGTGGAAATGAAGATAGATTTAAGGAACGCATACTGCCATAAGCTAAAAGAATAGGATAAAGTAGTATAGAGATTACAGAAGTGGGGGCACATGATGAGAATTGTAGAATGGGTAGATAACATGGTTATCCTGTTCATTTGAGAGTATAAATAGAGTTATGGTGGCCTATACATGCCACCGGAAACCTGGGGCCATAATATAAAATCACAGTGTGTACATTTTGGCTTTATATATAGTACTCTGGTACCAGCAAAACAATTACATACAAATGTAAAAGTTTTAATCCTATTGTGAGACATTACCTACTGTCTCTGTCTATGTATGCTTTTGTTCTTTTAGTGCTTTTATCCTATGCAGGTAGAGAACAAAAATGCTTATCTGAAAGGACACATTAAGTTTCTTGTCTTTTTCCTATTATTTCTGAAAACTGTTTAAATTCAGATCTCTAAAAGGGCAGTCAAATAGATCAACAGAAAATGCACAGCCACTTCCCAATAATGAAGTAGTAATCACTTCACTTGTTTCACAATGTACTATTCATTAGTGAAACTTGCTGAAGTACATACACCTATTGTGCTGTGTAGGCTGTTGAATTAATTCTTTTTGAGGGTAACAACACCATTTTCCCTGAGCAAACTTAAAATGAATTAACAGGGGATGTAAGCACAAACTGGGACTTAGTGGATGGGTGGCAAACTTACAATAAGGAAAATGTATCTGTGTTTGTTTCAGGACCATTACAATATGTGGCAGACCCTTAAAGCAAAGAAAATAAAACCTATGAAAATGCAGAGATTTTGCCTTCGTACTTATCTACAAGAGAAACACATTGAACAGAATAAACTATACCTCATTCACATAGCTGCTCCCATGAAAGAAAAGTTAAGATGCTACTGTGAGGGAATCATAGAATTAATGAAAAGGAAAACTGACTGCCCTCTATTCCTCCCTGCCCTCCCATCCAAGTGTACAGCCAAAAATGAGAACAATAATGACAAATAGAGCTGTGCATAGTAAAGACCCAATGCCAGTTTCTAATCACATTCTCTTCTGCTAGTTCGCTCCTTGACAGAGAACAATACCTAATCAAACCCCATTCTCCTCTCAGCTTCACCAGTGTCTAAGATCACATCCTGGAAGAGCCCATAATGGCATACTAATAGTACATCCCTGGACACTGATTTTTCAAAGCTGTGTTCTCATTGACTGATTTGGCCTCTTTGATGACGTTACAGTGATACACCACCATCTCCCAGCAGCTGCGCAGTCGGAACCTCATCACCAGTAAAGACAAGAAACAAAATCCCATATTTTAACTGTGCTGCTGCTTTAAAGTTTAAGAAACTAGTTTGGGAGGAGTTGAAACTTACTCCTTCATTTGTTTTTACTTTTTCAGTGAAACTCATCTGTAGCACTCCTGGGTGCGTTGGCCAGGATGGGAGAGATAAAAGGCAGTTTCTAATTGAAGTTTGGATTCCTAAGTCATAGTAATGAACTAGACGGGAGAGTGAATGTGTGCATTGGTAATTAGGTTAGTCATGAACTGCTGACTCCTCTGATACCTATGAAGTCTCAAAATGCTGCATTGTGGGGTTTCCCACTAGAGAATGCAAAAATGCAATGGGCACCTATGTAATTTTGAAAATATTTGTTATTTCTGTACTTAACCATCATTTCCCATTTTCTTCACATAGCCCTGTTTGCAGGGCAATTTGTCACACAAATGTATTTTAATTCAGTTGTTCCAACTTTGAAATTCACTTTGAAATTCACTTTTGTGAAGCAAAAGCAACAGAATTTATTAGATGAATCTCTTGCTCAATCCTTTAGGTATGCTTCTGTGCTGTGTTAAAACGGTGCCCGCTTTGTAAAGCATGTGCTTCAGTAACTGGGCACAGAGGTATCCGTTTTAAATTCTAAATTGATTTGGTAGGTGTAAATAAAATCTGTATAATAATTGTAATGTAGCTTTTTTGTGCTAATGCTCCTTTCCAAGAAAGTGAGCTACTGTATATAACACTTGATGCTGAAACAGGAAATCTCATTAACTGATACCCCCACAGTAAAGCTGACTTCTCTGCTGGCACAAAGCACACTGCAAATCCTGATATCAGCTCATTGTTTGTCTTTTGTTATAATTACTTCACTATTTAGGGAGTTGATACTGTGTGATCATGAGAATTGAAATTGAAGCAGTTGTTGCAGTACTGCAGACATGTCTCAATTTGTGCACTTTGTTGCGGAGTCATCAAGACTGGAAAGTGATGCATTTGACATGTTTTTTTAAACATGTGGCCTGTCTGTTAAATTGTGATCAGCACATTGCAGTTGTTGCATTCAGTCTCTTGAAGCTGAAGTTGTTATGCATCACCAAAATCAGGAACGGAATCTTTCTTGGTAAAGTAATCATATTGTTTAAAACAGGGGTGGGCAATAATTTTTGAAAGGGGGCCACTTCAAAAATTTTTGAAGTGGCTGTGGGCTGCCCTGGAAAGGGCAGAGCCTTGGGCAGAAGTGGTGGAGCCTCGGATGGAAGGGGCAGAGCCTTTAAACAGAAGGAGTTGATAGAACTCGTGTCTGCCCTGCTGCTCCCAGGCATCATGTTAGCGGGGGAAGGGAGCTGCAAGACTTTTCAATTCCTGCTATTTAAAGGACTTGCTGTTCCCAGCCTCACTGCTAGCACTTTGCCTGGGAGCCGGGTATGCTAGAGCCCTTTCAGCTGCTTCTATTTAAAGGGCTAACGCCATCCCTGGGGGCTATTGCCAGACAGCCATGGGGAAGGGGCGAGTCCTTTAAATAGAAGCAGTTGAAAGGGCTTGTGAGTTCCTGGCTCCCAGGCAACGGGCTAGCATGGAGGCACAAGCTACGAGCCCTTTCAATTGCTTCTATTTAAAGGGTTTGTGCCTGCTGGATGGCTCCCAGTCAACACAGCTGCCTGGCAGGTGAGAGCCCTTTAAATAGAAGCAGTTAAAAGGGCTCCCTGAGCTGGTATCACAGTGCCAGGGAGCTGGGGCATGCGAGCCCTTTTAACTGCTTCTGTTTAAAGGGCTCATGTCTTCCCTGTGGCTGCCAGACAATGTGTTGCCTGACAGGTGAGGGGAAGGCATGAGCCCTTTAAATACAAGCAGTTAAAAGGGCTCACATGTCCCAGCTCCCAGGCAACACACTACAGGGTGGGGCCTTGAACTGCCACACAGGCTGGATCAAAGTCAGATGGGCCAGATCTGACCCGCTGACAGGCTTTTGCCGACCCCTGGCTTAAAATAATCTTTTTGAGTTTGATGTTCATGCATCACCTCACTTAAATGTGGTGCTGCTGTTCACTACCTGATGAGTGAAATGGATGAATTTACATATTGACTAACTTCTAAACAGGAATTTCTTCCATTGAAGTGTAGTCCCCTTACTAAAGGGGCCTCTGACTTTTTCTGGGAGAATTCTTTGTGCTGCAATGTAGCCCTAGAGACTACAACTCCCATGAGCTCTTGGGGAAAAAAGGGGGAACGGTGTCTCTTCCAGGCTATACAGAGAGTGAGGAGTCTCCATTTTGGGAGAGAGGAGCCAAGCTGCTGGTGTGTAGCCTTTTCCAGGCCAGGAGCTGTTGTGTTGCAGTAAAGCCTGTTACTGCTGGGGCTTAGATTTAGCAAGCTACTTTGGGGGCTGCTGTTGATTGTCCCCGAAGGGGAGAGATCCTGGTTGTGCCTGTGGCTGGGAAGAACATATATATGCCTGCACAGGAGGTAGCTGAGAATAACTGGGCTCTTTGGGAAAGTGCTGTCTGGGACAGACCTCAGAGAATAGACTGACTCTGGGTCCAAAGAGAGGCAGAGTGACCGTCCCAGTGAACCAGAGCTGCTGGCATTTGGTGGAGCCTGCTCCAGTGGCAGAGGGATTTTGCAGTTGGCTGCTCAGCTTGGACTAACACACACAGAACCTGCACAGTGCTGTCTCCACTCCAGCTGAAGATCTTCAAGCGCGACCATGGAAGCAAGTGTCTGGGACTCTGAATCCAGAGGAGTGCACACTCTGGGGTGGGATAAATGGTGGTAGTGTAAATGCCAGATAGATGAGTTTTCTTTCTTTCTTTCTGTGTACTTTTTAATTGATTATGTTCACTTTTAATCTGTTCAACCCTGTTTCTTTAAGTTAAGTAAAAGTGTGTTAATTCTAATGTAATTGGTTAGATATAGCTTATTTATAGTTGTTGTCTTGGCATTAATTCCAGGTTATTACTGGAATAATTTTATTCCTGGAGGCTCCCAAGGCACATCATAAGTGTGTACAGGACTAGCCAGGTGGCGGCACCGCTATTGTATATTCTTTAGGAGCAAGGCGATGGATAAGGAATCCCCAACTAAACAATATCACCACTGGGGTACTCAGGATTTTTTTTATGTTAAAACATCAGGCGCCCAGGCACACATGTGAGTGTGACTTGCTCCCGAGTAACCCAGAGAGGAAAAAGAGGGGTTACAATGCACTGACCCCTCTAGTGCATTGTGGCAGGGTCAGTCCCACTCCTGGGTCCCAGACCCCTGTTCTGCCCACTATCCCACAGCTTAGGGCCTGTGGTACAAGTCCCACTTGCCTTTTCTCGGCATTTGACCTTCTGTCCCTTGGCAAAACAAAGGATTGTTGGGGCTAATGCCCCTGGCCAGTCGGGGCTGGGTAAACAGTCCTCCTCAGCCACTGGCTGAAGTTTCTGGCCATCTGCCGGGAAGGGAGCCTCCCAACACTCCCTGTTGGAGCCCCTCACCTCCCCCTGCAGCCTTTGGCAGTGCTGATGATGTTCTGCTCAGCTCTTCTGATTCTCCTTATCAATTGTTAGTTCTGCTCCACCTCCACTCTCCAAACTCCTTCTCTGCTCTCCCCCACTGGGAAGCTTGTTAAAGAGATCCCGTGGCAGCCTGAAGTCAGCTTACCTGTTCTTTAATTGATTTATAGCCACCCTGCCTCAGCTGCTCCTAATTAACAAGGGTAATTGCTGGGGTTTTTCCCCCCAGAGCTGCCTTTCTCCCCTTCTATCAAGCCTTTTAACCTGCCCTGTCACAGCATATATAGCCCACTTCTGCCTTACAGAGCAGAAACATGAGACTGGTGCTTTCTTACGGCATTTCCAACTGTTGCAAATATAACGTACCAAGAAGAGTCACCAATAGTCCCAGTTGTTGTTAGGGATGTAAAATCCCATTTAATCAGCTAACTGATTAAATGTTATGCTTAATCATTTTAAATGGGAGCAGCCAGGAGTTGCTCCAGCTGGGCTGGAATGGCCTTGCCCTCAGCATGCCAGGCTTGCTATGGACAGGGGCTGCTTAGGTTGGGCTGGCACTCCACCTGTCTGTGGTGGGCTCTACCGGGCTGGAGCAGCCCCCTGCCCACAGCAGGTGGGGGGCTGGTCTAGTCCCCGCTGATTAACTGTACTTGGTAAGCATCACCCAGTAAAGGTAATGCTTACTGGTTAACCATTCACATCCCTAGTTGTTATGCCATTCTTCCTCTCTAGACAGATGGCTCAGTGATATCTGGCAACGCTGCTCTTCCTAAGGGCTCCACACTGTTTGTCTGACCTCGTTTCAATGAAGTCTTGGCGGAAGCTGCCAACCTCTGGGGTGTCTAGTCACACAGGAGTTGTGTAGGTTCTAGCATCTTCTCAATCACTCAGACTTCAACCTGCAGACATTTCCAAATGACCTAGATTTTATTGGAAAACTCTTGTGCTTACGTGAAGAAACTAGATGCTCTGGTGACTATGCTGTTCTGTTACCTACTGTGGAAATGTATATCCTTTCCTTCCATCACATGTCATTTTAAGACATTTTTAGATGGAAATAGCCTTTCAAGTTCTTTAGCTTCTTTACTTAGCAATGGATTTTTAGATTTCAGTGAATTAGGTTGCCTCCTTACATAGACATATTAAGCTTTCACTACAAGACTATCCTACATGTCTAGCAGCTATCTGCACTAA
The DNA here is from genome assembly GCA_019425775.1 of Rafetus swinhoei. Classification (NCBI taxonomy): domain Eukaryota; kingdom Metazoa; phylum Chordata; order Testudines; family Trionychidae; genus Rafetus; species Rafetus swinhoei. The sequence continues at coordinate 9,654,202 of CM033431.1, read as the reverse complement.
CATATTTACCTTACCACTATATGTCTAAAGGTGTAATGTTTCATTAATTCCCATAACATAGTAGTCTAGACTTGTATGTATGTTACATGTCTGCCTTACTCTTTATAAGCCTTTGAGGATTTTCTCAGAATAATTCACTCTTCTACCTTGTTTAGGATGGCAGTGACATAATAGTACACCGAAAAGCACAGGGTGGCTCATGCTATTTCTCTTCATCCTTATTGGGTGATGATTTTCAGAAATGTAAAAATAATATTTCTTCACATTTTTATCTAATAGGTAGCTTGTTGCATTTACAGTTCACAACAAACTGGCCAGAGTCCTGACTGGTTCCATGAAGCTTGTGTTCATATCTCCTAAGACTATTCTAGACGGAAGTGCATATTTCATTTTAGTAATACACACACTGTTCTAACAGTCCTGGTCCTGGTATTCAGGAGGGATTTATTTTGCTGAAATCTCCCAGTACTAGAAGTTACAGGATGGTCAGTACTAAGTTAATGAAGCCTACCCTTGAACTCTTCGCACACTTGTATAGCCCAGCTGTCTTGGTGTATTTTGTTCCTGGTGATAATGACCACAGCCAGTGGGATGAGGAAGCTTCCAGCAGAGACATGAAATCCTCCTTTTCTAATTGTGCTCTCATAGATGGATATTGGTTCAGAGAAGGATATTCCCTCACCTCTACACCCTTTCCAGCTAGATCTTAGTTTTGTTTCAACCATGATGGATGTCTAAAAGTCCTAGCCATTTCCCTAGAGCAGAGTAAAACTTCAGGAATGTCAGTTTCAGTTGTTTTTGTCTACCACTGGTTTACTGATCAAACTTCTCAATGGTCTGATCTCTATGCTTAGTAGTTATTCTTGGCCCACTACAGTTCCAAAGTTTTGGTATGAAATTCTGTGTCTGCCAACCTGAATGTATTTTCTAATATGCTTTCACAAATTCTTTTGTGATACTTCTTAACCATCCACTGAAAGTCTAGATTAGTCCTCTACTCAGACCCTACGCCACCCTACGCACTCCCAGCAATCTCCGTGACACCACTGATTTCCTGAGACAACTACAATGCATTGGTGATCTTCCAGAAAACACCATCCTGGCCACCATGGATGTAGAGGCTCTCTACACAAACATCCCACACATAGATGGAATACAAGCTGTCAGGAACAGTATCCCTGATGATGCCACAGCACAACTGGTGGCTGAGCTCTGTGACTTTATCCTCACACACAACTATTTCAGATTTGGTGACAATATATACCTCCAAACCAGTGGCACCGCTATGGGCACCCGCATGGCCCCACAATATGCCAACATTTTTATGGCTGACCTGGAACAACGCTTCCTTAGCTCTCGTCCACTAACGCCCCTTCTCTATCTACGCTACATTGATGACATCTTCATCATCTGGACCCATGGGAAGGAGACTCTGGAAGAATTCCACCACGATTTCAACAGCTTCCACCCCACCATCAACCTCAGCCTAGACCAGTCTACACAAGAGATCCACTTCCTGGATGGTGCAAATAAGTAACGGTCACATAAACACTACCCTATACCGAAAACCTACCGACTGCTGCCTACCTTCATGCCCCTAGCTTCCATCCCGGACACATCACACGATCCATTGTCTACAGCCAAGCACTAAGGTACAACCGCATCTGCTCCAACCTCTCAGACAGAGACCAACACCTATAAGATCTTCACCAAGCATTCTTGAAACTATGATAGCCGCCGCATGAGGAAGTGAGGAAACAGATTAACAGAGCCAGACATGTACCCAGAAGCCTCCTACTACAAGACAAGCCCAAGAAAGACACCAAAAGAACACCACTGGCCATCACCTACAGTCTTCAGCTAAAACCTCTCCAACGCATCATCAGTGATCTACAATCCATCCTGGACAATGATCCCTCATTTTCACAGGCCTTGGGAGGCAGGCCACTCCTTGCCCACAGACAACCCGCCAACCTGAAGCAAATTCTCACCAGTAACTATACACCGCACCACAGTAACTCTAACTCAGGAACCAATCCATGCAACAAATCTCGGTGCCAGCTCTGCCCGCATATCTACACTAGCGACACCATCACAGGACTTAACCAGATTGGCCACACCATCACTGGTTCATTCACCTGCACGTCTGCCAATATAATATACGCCATCATGTGCCAGCAATGCCCCTCTGCTATATATATCGGCCAAACTGGACAGTCCGTACGTAAAAGAATAAATGGACACAAATCAGATATTAGGAATGGCAATATACAAAAACCTGTAGGGGAACACTTCAGTCTCCCTGGATACACAGTAGCAGATTTAAAGGTAGCCATCCTGCAGCAAAACAACTTCAAGAACAGACTTCAAAGAGAAAGTGATGAGCTACAGTTCATCTGCAAATTTGACACTATCAGTTAAACAAAGACTGTGAATGGCTAGCCAAGTACAAAAGCAGTTTCTCCTCTCTTGGTGTTCACACCTCCAGATCAGCTGCTAGAAGTGGGCCTCACCCTCCCTGACTGAATTAACCTCGTTATCTCTAGCCTTATTCTGTCCTGCATATTTATACCTGCCTCTGGAAATTTCCGCTACATGCATCAGACTAAGTGGCTCTTTGCCCATGAAAGCTTATGCTCCTATACATCTATTAGTCTGTAAGGTGCCACAGGACTCCTTGTTGCTTTTGCAGATCCAGACTAACAAGGCTACCCCTCTGATACTAGATTAGTCCTTTTTATTTTTAGTACTCGATTTTGGTTAAGAATCAGCTTCTCTACTACTTCTAATCTTATTTACTATGATTATAGGATGTCTCTTTAAATATAGTAAATTTTGCTAATCTGAATACCTTGTTGCTTGTGGATACAAAATACCCTTTAATATCTTTCTTGCCAGTAGTGGCCAGAAACCCCAGTCGGGAGAGTACCACTACTGTGGTAGGGCATTGCACAAGCATATGTAAAGACAGGGTCTTTTCTGAAAAGATCTAATAGATTTAAAATGATGTCCTATCCTCTCTGCTTAGGAAGGACTATTAAGCAGATTCCTGTAATGAAGTCTAAATTGATCAAAACATAAATATTTTTTCAAAATATATAATTAATTGAATATTTACAAGGTACGTAGTTTTAGCATAAATAATGAAAAGTAAATTGCAGATGTTCCTGCTTTTGTATTGGTTACTTTGTTAGTTTGAAAACTCAATAACGTGCAATGACTCTTCACGTTATTAGTATGAATTAATGAGGTTTTACTGTAACTGGGTCCTTATTGCAATGCTTTGATTTGGGATTGTAATTGAAGTACTAACAGCTGGTTGAAATCCATGGTGTAGGTTTATCCTCTGTTAATGATCTGTTCACTAATGATAAAGTGTCTCTGCAGAATTTAGTTTTCAAGCTTGTGGTTGTAATATGGAAGAAACAGAATTAACTTTAATTCTTGTTTTCTAAATGTATGTTGCTATAATAGGGGGGAGGGATAGTTCAGTGGTTTGAGCATTGGCCTGCTAAGCCCACAGTTGTGAGTTCAATCCTTGAGGGGGCCATGTAGGGATCTGGGGCAAATTTGTCAGGGATGGTACTTGGTCCTGCCATAAGGGCAGGGGACTGGACTCGATGACCTCTCAAGGTCCCTTCCAGTTCTGTAAGATAGGTATAGGAGTAATAAATATATCCATTCTTAATTTTCTCCACAAAGCTGGAGATTTGCTTTTTGTATCTTCGGTCAAAAAAGAAAACATTATTACAGGCACTAGGGATTATTATTCTCCTTCAATAGGAACAGAAAACACAGTGGTTGCCATTTAGAAAAAATCATAATTTGCCAACTGATATCCCACAGCTATCCAGTTACTTCCTGTTCTGGGCATAGGGAAACCTCTGATATTTCAGATATTTTAATGTGTAACTGCAAGCAAATGTTGCTGCGAACAGCTATGTCACCTGCCAAAAGGAACAGCTTAGAAATAAAAAAGTAATAGAAATTTCAGTGAGGCGCATACTGATAACATAGACCTATAAGTGTTTGTGGTTTTACATCAGTATACCTGCAGTTCTTGCTCTTGAGGTAAATCATTTGTTTTTCTGGAACATATATTTAAGTATCTGACTCTCAGAACGCAGGTTGACTGTTCAGGAAGTTGATTTAATGGATGCATGTATCTGACATGTTCAGCCTTTGTCAGTCATTTAGAATCCCTTGTCTTAAATAATAGACCAAAGTTTATTGCTAGAAGCTCCTGCCAATAGAAAGTTAATTTTATCCAAAATACACAAAGTATTCTTTTGCACTATAGATACTGATTCCAGGGGTGCTATGGGGCTGGAGCACACATGGAAAAACTATTGGGAACTCAGCACCCACTGGTGGGTCCTGCCAATTAGCTCCTCCCTTTCTCCCCTACAGCGCCTCCTGCCCATTGATCATCTGTTCAGTGGAGGTGCTGGAAGGAGAGGAAGGAGGAGTGGAGGGAGGCAGAGGTGGAGTGAAGGCACAATGTGGTGGGAAGAGGTGGAGCAGGGTCCAAGCAGGGGTGAGAGGAGACAAAGTGAGGGTGGGTTCTTAGGGGAAGAGATGTGGTGGAGTGGGGGTGAGGTCTGGGGCAGAGCGAGTGTGGAGCACCCCTAGGGAATTCAGAAAGTCCGTACCTTGCTTTGAGCAATGTTCTAAAAGCGAGCATAAAGCCCTCAAAATACCTGCCTGCTAGATCATTCCTCGGTTTGTTAATGTGCAAACTTTAGGAAGTGAGAAGACTGGGGATTGGAGGGGCGTGAGGTAGGGAGCTTATTTTGTGTACTATGATAAAAATGACAAACTGCTGCTTAGATATGTGACTGTTTCGTGGTAAGTAAATAAGAGAACACAATTTGCCTTTTTTAATAACATTTGTTTTTAAGTAGCATGAATAGATTTCAGATTCAAGCGTGATTTGTGATGAGTATCCTATTCTGCTGCTCCCGCCCTCCTTGTTCTTTTGCCTTCTTTTAAAAGTCAGAGACTGACATAAATGTCATCCCCAGAGAATTAGATATTTTTTCTTATGCATACACACATGCTTGAAAGTCACTTTCTTAGATTAATATTACTTTATTTTTAACTCAGGAAAAAAAAGAATCTGAATATGAAGAGTTGATTCTAGCTTTAAGAAAAGAGAAGCACATTTATTCTACTCTGGTGAAAACTCTCAAAGACTCAGACAGGTAAATGTTATTTCTTCTTTGCTTGAACATCATCTGTGCTAGAAGTTGGCTAAAATGGTGCAATTCCACAGTCAAATCAGTGTAATTTCATGGATTTACTCTTGACCAGCATTGGCCCTAAATGTGTCCTTTAGAGAGGAGGCGGCATGGACAAGATAGCCCAGCTCTCATGATTTTCAGAATTTATTGGAAGGCTCATGTTCTTCCCCCAATCATTTGAAATTGGAAGAATTATAACAGATGGAACCGGGAATTGCTCAAGGACACTGGGATTTATGATGAGGTAAAATTACAAATACAAGTACTGCAACTTATCTGAAGAGCAGCTAAATCATGTGGTGGTTCCTTTTTAATACTTCTGTCACATGAAATAAATAAATCATGAAAGAATGCATTGTGTAGTGACAAAAGCATAGGTGTAGAAGACATGAGATCTGAGTTCTATCCATGGCTCTGTCACAGATTTTCTGTGTGTGACTCTGGGCAATTCAGAATATCATTTTCAAAAACTGAGTAATTTAAGGCCAGATTGTCAGAGGTATTTAGATACCTAAAGATACACTGCTGAGATTTTTCATAAGTGCCATGGAAATCAATCACTTAGGACCCAAAATGAATGGCTAGATTTTTAAAAGAACATAGCCCATTGAGGGTTCAGGTCTTTTGAAAATCAATATCACAGTGTGAGTTGCTGGATGCATTGCTGAGCCCTCTTGAAAATCTAGCCCAATGTGCCTGTAGTGAGGCGGAGTGGCCACCCACTGACCCCGAGGGGGAGGTGCCCCTCCCAGAGCCTTGGTGGGCAACACCTGGCCCTAATAGCCCACCTGACCAGAAACCAGGAGGCAGGGCCAGAGATATAAAAGGCCTGCCACAGTGACCAGTGAGGCCCTGGTGGCTGAAGGAGCCAAAAGCCTGCCCTGCGCACTCAGGAGGAGCTGCACCCAGGAGAGGCTGAGGACTGGCCTGGGCTACTGGGCCCACAACTCTCAGACTGCTTGGAAGGACTGCTCACCTGGGCAGAGGTTCCCAAAGGAGGGAGCCCCGAGGACTTTCACTGGACCTAGGTACAGCCTGAGCGGGAGTGTGGAAAGAGCCCAGGGAAAGCTGACTGCCTTTTGGCTGAGCTAGAGCCAGGTCAGCACGTTGCGGAGTGGATCACCGCTGACCCAGCAGCAGACTGCTCTGCTGCTACCAGGACCCCGGGCTGGGATGCAGTGGAGTGGGTGGGCCTGCGTCCCCCCTGCTACCCCACTCTTGGGTGGCAGACTCTCCCCTTGGCTTTTCCCGAATCGCAGCCTGCAGCTACTGGACCTCCGCCTGAACAAGGGGATCCAGCTGGGTGCTCACGTTAAGACTATTTGGTTTTGTGTTTGGCTGTCCTACCCTGAAGCAAGGGCCTGGGCCTCTGCACTGTTTATTTTGCTACTTCGGCCTGAGCAAGGGCTTGGGCTCTAGACCAAAATCCCCGTTAATTCCCCAAAAGACCCTGAGGGGGAGGTGCCCCTCCCAGAGCCCTATCGGCCCACAGTGCCTTTCTTAGTTTCATCTTTAAAATGCAGTTAATATTTACCTATATCAATGTGGAGTTTGAAAATTACTTCATTAACTTTAAATTTATAGAAAAGGAGGTAAATAGTGAGACATGGCAACTCACCGAGAAAGATACACAAAATCTGAATGCATTTCACCACAAAAGAATATTGGGAATCATATAGATATAGGAAGACGAATGAAGAAGTTAGAAAAATTACTGGACAAGGCATCCTTTTACAAATAATCTACAAAAGATGACATCAGTGTCTGGGGCATATGCTGGGAATGGAAAATGAACGCTTACCAAATACTGCCCTTAAATGAAAGCCAGAAAACACAAGAAGAAAGAGAAGAAAAATGTGAATAACATGGAAACTAACAGTTCTGAAAAACATCAACCTCCTCAAGATGAAATGGAAAGATTTTTGGAAAGAAGAGCAGTTGATGGGCAAGGATAGCAAATTTGGGTAGCCCCATGTGCAAGAAAGCACAAGATACACTAAGGTCTAAGGTTAAACAAAGAACAAGCCCTTCATGGTAGCATTCTCTGAAATGTTTTCAGTTCCACATGCAGGGCCAGGTAGACAAGCAGAACTGCAGGGTCTCAATGTGTACATGAGACGATGGTGTCGGGAGGAGGGGTTTACATTAGGAACTGGAGAAACTTTTGGGAAAGGGGGAGCCTATACAGGAAGGATGAGCTTCACTTAAACCAAAAAGGAACTAGATTGCTAGCACTTAAAATTAATAATGCCATAGAGCAGTTTTTAAACTAAGGGCTCGGGAAAGCCAACAGGTGCAGAGGAGCACATGGATTGGACAGCCTTTAGGGGAGAGTCTAATAAAAAGAGAGTCTCTATGTCCTATTAAAGAGGAGAGGAAAGAAGATAAGATTTGGGTAAAATCAGATGAGAAACAGTCAAATGAAAAAGAGTCCCATTTAATCAAATCAGGTAATGGCAGACAGCTAAATAGTGAAAAGTTTTTAAAGTGCTTGTATACAAATGCTAGAAGTCTAAATAGTAAGAGGAGTGAAGTAAAGTGTCTCATATTGAATGTGGATATTGAAAAGATATTTAATTAGGCTATTGATATATATATACAAAATATATCAGAAGAATAGAACAGGTAATGTTGGTAGGGGAGTGGGAATATATGTAAAAGAAAGCATAGAATCAAATGAAGTAAACATCTTAAATGAATCAAACTGTTCCATAGAATTTGTATGGATACTAATTCCATGCTCTACTAATATGAATATAGCAGTAGAGATATATTGCTAACCATCTGACCAAGATAGTGATAGAGATTGTGAAATGTTAAGGGAGATTACAGAGGCTATAAAAATTAAAAACTCAATAATGGGGATTTCAGCTATCCCCAAATTGACTGGGTACATGTCCCCTCAGGACAGGATGCAGAGAGAACATTTCATGAAACCTTAAATGACTGCTTCTTTGAGCAGCTGATTCTGGAACCCACAAGAAGAGAAGCAATTCTTGATTTAGTCCTAAGTGGAGTGCAATATCTGATCCAAGAGGTGACTATAGCTAGACCACTTGGAAATAGTGACCATAATATAATTAAATTTAACACCCCTATAGTGGGTAAAACACTACAGCAGCCCAACACTGTGGCATATTATTTCAGAAATGGGAACGCCAAAAAATGAGGAAGTTATATAGAAACGAAAAGGTACAATGCCAAAAGTAAAATCCCTGTATGCTGCATGGAAACTTTTCAAAGGCACCATAATAGAGGCTCAACTTAAATGTATACCCCAAATTAAAAATCATAGTAAGAAAGCCAAAAAAAGTGCCACTGTGACTTAACCAAGTAAAAGAAGCATTGTTAAAAAGTAGAAGTTAAATCCTAGTGAGTGAAATAGAAAAGAGCATAAACTCTGTCAAATGAAGTGTAAAATATAATTAGGGAGGCCAATAATGGAATTTGAAGAACTGCAAGCCAAAAACTCAAAGTAATAGCAAAATGTTTTGAAGTCTATGAGAAGCAGGAAGTTTGCTAAACAATCAGTGGGGCCACTGAATAGTTGAGATAAAGGAACACTCAAAGATGGTAAGGTCATTGCAGAGAAACTAAATGAATTCTTTGCTTCGATCTGCATGGCTGAGGATGTTGCAGAGATTCCCACACCTGAGCCATTCTTTGTAGGTGATAAATCTGAGGAATAGTCCCAGATTGAGGTGTCATTAGAGGAGGTTCTGGAACAAATTGATAAACTAAACAATAACAAGTCACCAGGACTAGATGGCATTCACCCAAGAGTTCTGAAAGAACTCAAATGTGAAATTGCTGAACTAATAACTGTTGTTTGTAACCTATCCTTTAAATCAGTTTTTGTACGAAGTGACTGAAAGATGGCTAATGTTACATCAATTTTCAAAAAGGGTTGTACAGGTGATCCTGGCAAATATAGGCTGGTAAGTCTAAATTCAGTACTGGTTGAATTCAAATTGGTTGAAACTATAATAAAGAACAGAAATGTCAGACACATAAATGAACATTATTTGTTGGGGAAAAGTCAACATGGTTTCTGTAAAGGGAAATCATAGCTTGCTAATCTACTAGAAAGAATTCTTTGAAGGAGGTCAACAAGCATGTGGAGAAAGGGGTCCAATGAATATAGTGTATTTAGATTTCCAGAAAGCCTTTGACAAGGTCCCTTACTAAAGGCTCTTAAGTAAAATAGGCTGTCATGGAATAAGAGGGAAGGTCCTTTCATGGATCCTGTTAAAAGACAGGAAACAAAGGGTAGGAATAAATGGTCAGTTTTCCGAATGGAGAAAGGCAACTAGCGGTGTCCCACAGGGCAACATATTTGTAAATGATCCGGAGAAAGGGGTAAACAGTGAGGTGGCAAAATTTACAGATGATACTAAACTGCTCAAGATAGTTAACTACAAAGCAACTGAAGAGCTTCAAAAGGGTCTCACAAAACTGGATGACTGGGCAACAAAATGGCAGATACATTTTAATGTTGATAAATGCAAAGTCATGCATATTGGAAAACATAATCTCACCTATACGAGTTGTGGCAAAGCTCCATCCTTGCCTTGGGGAGGGAGGGTCCTGCACTTCTAATCTGTTAGGGCACGTCTATAAAGCAAGGCAAAAGTCAAATTAAGCTATGCAACTTCACCTACGTCACTTGTAATCAAAGTAGCTTAATTTGGCTTTTGGCACTATCTACACAGCAGGAAGTTGAAGGAAGAACACTCTTCCTTTGACTTCCCTTACTCCTTGTAAAATGAGGGTTACAGGAGTTGGAGTAAGAAGTCCTCCAGCTCGTCGTCATTTCGAAATAATGGCTTGTAGTGTAGACACGCTGTTTGTTATTTCAGAATAATGTCAGTTATTATTATTTCCTACCACCAGACACCATTGATACAGCCTGCACCATTTCCATCAGGCCTGGTCCTAAATAACAATGGACAGACGGGCTCTAGAAATAATTTCCAATGGTTTTACCATTCCCTTTCTCTCCTTCCCTCCAACCCAGTCCGTTTCCCTGTCCCTCTTCAGGGACCCCTCTCACGAGACTCTCCTGCAACAGTTGATAAACAAGCTTCTCCTAATGGGAGCTATAGAGCCAGTACCATCAGCTCAGAAGGGAAAGGACTTTTTAATTCCCAATACTTTCACTCCAAAAAATCGGGGGGTTGGAGACCCATTCTGGACCTACACAGGATAAACAAGTACCTAAGAAGACAACCCTTTACCATGGTACCCTGGTGAAGATAATTCCATCCTTCGAGAAAGGAAACTGGATGTCATCCCTCGACCTACAAGATACATACTTCCACATCTCAATTTGACCGTCATACAGGAAATTCCTCAGATTTACCCTAAGAGATAACCACTACTAGTACTGGGGTCCTTCCCTTCAGACTCTCCTCAGCTCTGAGAGTGTTCTTAAAAATCCTCACGGTGGCCATAGCCCACTTGAGGAGGTCCGGAGTAATAATTTTTTTATATCTGGATGACTGCTTGATATAGAAAAAGAGGGGGCTCAAGAGTCCACAGCAAAGACTATCCAGTTGTTTAACACACTGGGCTTGCAGATAAACACACAGAAGTCACATCTCCCTCCCTCCCAGAGGCTGGAATTTATAGGCGCAATGCTGGAGTGCGTCCGATCACAAGCCAGACTTCTACTGCAGCATTTTCAATCACTAGCCATGCTGGCCCAAACAGTCATCGACAGCCCCATGATCTCAGTCAGACAATGCCTGCAATTACTTTGCCACATGTCAGTGACAACGTACGTGGTCCCTTTCGCCAGATTGCACATGCGATGACTTCAGGCATGGCTCCACACTTGCTTTCGACCACACAAGCACCGCCTGCATAGGCTTCTCTGTCCCCCAAAGAGGGTAAAAGAATCCCATCACTGGTGGTTACAGGCCGACAATCTTTGCAAGGGAGTTCAATTCCAACAACCTCCTCTCTCTATCTCCATAACTACCGAGGCTTCCCTAGAAGGCTGGGGTGCGCACATGACCGAGTACAACACTCAGGAATTATGGCTTCTTTCAGAATCAGCACTTTACATCAATATTTTAGAGCTATGGGCATTCAGATGAGCCTGATTTGCAGTAAGTTAGTAAGGATACTCATAGACAATATGGCATATTTTATATAAATCACCAAGGTGGGTCCAGGTCCTACCATCTGTGTAAAAAGGCCACAGCCTTTTGGCAATGGTGCATTCACCATCACCTCACCGTATCAGCGGACCAGTATTAAATACTGAGTTTAATACTTTGTCAGAAACACGAGTGGGAGATTCACCTTCAAGTCCTGCATTCCATGTTCCAGAAGTGGGGTTTTGTGTACATAGATTTATTTGCCACATTACTCAATATGAAGTGCCCCAAATACTGCTTTTGAGCGGGTCTGGGCAAGAACTTGATGGGAGATGCCATGTGGTCAACTGGGCAGACAAGCTATGCTTTTCTACCTCTTCCACTTCTCAACAAAGTCATACAGAAAATAAAGCAGGACAGGGCCAGAGTCATTCTAATAGCCCCAGCATGGCACAGGTAAACTTGGTTTCCTTACCTGTCACAGATGTCTGTTGCTCCTCTGATTTGTCTCCCACAGTTGGCAAGCCTCCTGTTGAAGGATGAGGTTGTATCCTCCATCCGGACATCCAAAGGCTCCATCTCGAAGCCTGGCTCCTTCAGGGCTGACTACACCTGATCTTACCTATTCGGAAGAAGTCTGTAACTTAATCATGAACTGTCGTAAAGAGAGTACTAAGAACCTATGCTCAAAAGTGGCACTGTTTCCTCATCTGGGCCACACTCAAGCCACTTATACCTTGCACAGCAAAGCTACCAACGGTTTTGGAATACCTTCTTTCTTTGAAGAAACAGAATCTTTCTAACTCCTCAGTCAATTCCACCTGGCAGCTATTTCTAGTGAGCATTGCCCCATAGATGGGCACACTATTTTTTCTCACCCCATTATGAGAAAGTTCTTGAAAGGACTCAACAAAGTCTTTCCTCCTGTAAAGCAGATCTAACCATCCTGGGATCTGAACCTCATCCTTACCACCCCTAACTGGGTCCCCATTTGAACCAATGGCAATGTATTCTCTTACACACCTATCCATGAAACTTGACTTTCTGGAGGCCATTACCACAGCAAGAAGGGTTAGCGAGCTCACTGCACTTATGATTAGCTCCCCCCTCCCCCCGCATAGTATTCTATAAGGACATAGTGCTCAGACCTCACCCAAAATTTCTTCCTAAAGCGGTTTCCCAGTTCTTTTTTCGAGTGGTCCCCGTGGGTGCTCCACTCTTGGTGTCGGGCTTGTCCCGGCGCCACTAATCGGAGGTTTTCAGTAGCAGTTGTCAGCCGGACCGCGCATGCGTCTCGCAGCTTTCGTGCCTTTGATCATGCGGTCCGGCCCCGGTCAGTTCCTTTCAACCGTCCTCGGTTGCTGGCAGAGCTTCCCTGTTCTTCTCAGTGAAGCTCAGCTTCTGTTGAGAAAAAGAGTTAGTTACTGTTAGAGTTTCATGTAGGATAGTAGTTAGTAGTAGTTAGTTAATTGTTAGTGTTACTGTTTAGTTATCTGGTTAAAAGCAAGAAACTGAAATTGACATGCCTGGTTCCTCAGGCTTCAAACGGTGTTCCCGTTGCTGGGAGGCTATGCCGGCATCGGACGGGCATGCGGCTTGTATCCGCTGCCTGGGTGAAGCTCACATCCCTCACAAATTTGAGCACTGTCTGAAATTGACATCTAGGGCATGGAAGGAAAGAGAAATGCTCCTCAAGCTGTTTTTATTTGATGAGGCTCTACAGCCTTCAGGTGGCGTTCCGCTGCTGGCTCCAGTTAGTACAGGGGCACAAAAGAGGAGTGCTTCGTCCCCTGGGCCTTACCCAGATAAGAGAGTGAGGGCATCTCCCACCCACTGTCTACCGGCTGCACCCTTACCAAGAGTCAACGGAGGGGACGAGCCGGGCGTGCCGGGATCCGCACCCGCTGCCCTTAAAATGACTGCCAGGGCCGCGGCAAAGAAATCAGCCGTCCTGGCGCCGAGAGCAAGTGCTGTGCCGGCACGGAAGACGGCCTCGGCACCAACCCCGAAAGCCGCATGGGAGGTCGGCTCGGTCCTGCCAGGCCAGCTGACAGCAGCGGAGGTGCGGCAGGTGCCGGCACCGAGAGCCAAGCACGGAGCTGGCTCTGCACCGCCAGCACAGCTGGTGGCAACGGAGCAGCAGACTCCGGTGCTGCCACAGAGAGCCACGCGCAGAGACAGCTCTGCACCGCCAGCATAGCTGGCGGCACCGAAGGAGCAGCAAGCGCTGGCACCGAGAGCCGCGCGCAGAGACAGCGTAGCACCACCAGCACAGCTGGCAGCACCGGGGGCGCAACACACACTGACGCCGCCACCGAGAGCCGCGCAGGCTGATGGCTCAGCACCAACAGCATAGCTGTCGGCATCGGACACGCTGCGACCACTGCCAGAGGCATCGGCACCGGGGGGAGGGGGCCAGTGGTCATGGAGACAGCAGAGCACAGCCGGGAACCAGGGCACTCTCCAGCACTGATTGTGCATGACAATGGAGACCATGCCCAGCTGGACAACAGAGCAGCTGCAGCACCAAGAAAAGCCGCTGGCAAAACGACCATGCGCCTGTCAGCTCTCTCCTCGTAGCCAACTTTGTCCCCGGCACCGTCTCCTTCGCCTCCTAGGCACTATTCCCCCATGCAGGGGGCCATGCACTACCGCGGCACTCGGGGATCTTATTCACTGCAGCAGCGCAGCCCTAGACCTTGGAGACATCACACATTGCCTCGCCGCAGATACTCACCATCACCGGCAAGGTGCTCGTCTCGTTTGCCACGTTCACCGAGGCGTTCTCTCTGCATGATTTATTGTAGGTATCATGGCAGCATTACATCTTCCAGATGGTCCTCCCCAACCTATTCTGACCGTTACTATGATCGATGCCATGGAACGCACAGCTACTATAGGTCCCGCTCCTATTCTCGACCTACGTGCTGCTGCCATTCCCCGGACTATCAGCGCGTCCCAGTGGGATCACACACACAGTAGAAAGACTACCTGTCCGCACCATCTTCAATCAGTCCTCAGGCACAACCACAACAGTCCGATCCTGAAGAAGGGCAGATATTTGAAGCAGAGGATCAGCCTGAGCAGATGTCACCGACAGACGAGACCTCAGGAGCTCCAGATGAGGTGGTCTGCCCTGAGGATATGTCCCCTCCAGACGACCTGAGACAGTTTCAGGAACTGTTCAAATGAGTTGCTGAGTCTCAGGATGTACAGCTGGCAGAGATGCAAACCATGCAGCATCATCTACTGCAGAATCTCCATCCAAAACAACATTCGAAAATTGCTCTTCCAATTGAGGAGGCAGTCATGGAGGCTGCGGACGAAATATGGCAGTCACCAGCCTCGACAACCCCGACAAGGAAACGGGTCGACAAAAGATATTTCATCCCAGCCAGAGGCTTCGCGTTTCTCTTTAATCACCCGCAACCTAATTCCCTGGTTGTGGATTCCGCTCAACAATGGTTGAAGGCGCCACTATTCAAAACCATTGGTGCAGACAAAGAGGCAAAGAAACTCGATATCTTCGGCAGGAAGTCCTACTCCTCTGCCACTGTACTTTTGCGCATAGCAAATTATGCTGCCCTACTTTCCAATCACAACTTTGATAACTATTCCAAATTGACTGAGCTGGCTCAATATCTTCCAGATTCCAAGAAGCTGGTCTTAAAGTCAGTAGTACACGAAGGTTACACTACATCGAGGGCAGGGCTTCAAATCGCAATGGATATCACGGACACAGCAGCACGCTCTACGGTCACAGCCCTTTCCATGTGCAGAGCGTCCTGGCTAGCCACAGCGGGAGTCCCCAAAGAGCTGCAAGCAAGGTGGAGGACCTTCCCTTTGACAAACAGAAGCTGTTCGCAGAGAAAACAGATGAAGTCCTCCACTCTGGGAAAGATTCCTGTACAACCGTACGCACTTTGGGGATGTACACCACTCTGTTCAGGCGTAAGCAGTATTATCCGTACCAGAGGAGATACAATCACCAGTATCAGAGGCAACAGCAGCGTCCATATGAACAGACGCGTCCAAGACAGCGACCCCAGCGCAGACGGCCTCAGCCTGTACGAGCGAATAATCCAACATCCGCGAAGCAGCAGGTCGAGGGCATGCAGGCATCTCACATCGTCGCAAATCAATATCACGTTCTTCCCTTGTTCCACCATCGGTTGCGACCCTTTTACCATCAGTGGGCCGCAATAACATCCGACTGATGGGTGTTGGAGCTGGTGACATCCGGATTCGCGATTCCACTCACCTCCGTTCCTCCTACTACCCCACCAACCCTGTCCCTTTTCAGGGACCCATCTCACGAGGAACTCTTACGACAAGAAGCCCACCGTCTTCTTTCCATCGGGGCAATAGAGAGAGTTCCGAACCAGTTCAGAGGAAGGGGTTTTTACTCCCGCTACTTCTTAACTCGTAAGAAGTCTGGAGGATGGAGACCCATTCTAGATCTGCGGGGATTGAATCGTTACCTCCGGAAACAGAGGTTCAAGATGGTGACACTAGCTTCAATTATCCCATTGCTCGACAATGGGGATTGGTTTGCAGCCCTCGACCTGCAAGATGCTTATTTCCACATCGCCATACACCCAGCACACAGGCGATTCCTTCGGTTCACCATAGGAAGCGATCACTTCCAATATCGCGTCCTACCCTTCGGTCTGGCGGCCTCTCCAAGGGTTTTTTCGAAAACGCTGGCAGTTGTGGTGGCACATTTCCATCGGATGAACGTGGTGGTATTTCCTTACCTGGACGATTGCCTCGTGAAGGGCAGGACACGGCAGGAGGCGGCACGCATGGTTATGTTGACTGTTCAAACTTTCAACTCCCTGGGCCTTTTAATCAACTGAAAAAGTCCACTTTGGATCCTACTCAGAACATAAAGTTCATAGGTGCTACGCTCGACTCCCATTGCTGCGAGAGCGTACTTACCTGTAGAAAGGTTTCACGCAATACAAGACCTTGTGACCGTGCTCATCGATGCTCCCACAGTGTCAGTACACACTTGCATGGAATTGATGGGCCATATGGCCGCTACCACTTTTGTAGTTCTCTATGCCTGGCTACATTTTCGATGCCTCCAGCACTGGCTTGCGTCCGTATACATACCTTCAAGGCACAGCATCCAAAAGATAGTGGTGCCCCCAGCCTACGTCCGCAAGTCCCTCACATGGTGGACGAAGCCTCACAACTTCATGGCAGGAGTTCCATTTAATCGGCCGCAACCTTCCTACTAAATAACCACAGACGCTTCCCTCATCGGTTGGGGTGCACACATGGGGTGCAGGGCAGGTGGTCGGATTCCGAAAGACTTCTCCACATCAACCTCCTAGAGCTGAGAGCTATTTTTCTTGCATGCAAACACTTTTGCACCCGTACCAGGGGCACTGTGTTTAGGGTGTTGACAGACAACATTGCTGCAATGTATTATACCAACCGGCAAGGAGGAGCGAGATCACATTCCCTGTGTGCGGAAGCAGTCCATCTATGGAACTTCTGCATCCAAAACAACATCACCATCACAGCATCATACTTATCTGGCTCCAACAATACGATCGCAGACTCTCTCAGTCGCCAATTCCCGCTGGATCACAAGTGGAAAATACGTACGCACATCCTCCTTCAAATTTTCCGCAGATAGGGAACAGCTCTTATAGATCTGTTTGCCACTCCATACAACAGGAAATGCCAATTTTTCTGCTCCAGGGCAGGAATCGGGAAGGGATCACTGGGGGATGCACTGTTAATCAACTGGAAGGGATTGCTACTTTATGCATTCCCTCCAACAGTGCTCATACCCAGAATACTAGAAAAAATCAATGCCGACTCAGCATGAGTAATATTACTGGCCCCGGCGTGGGCGAGACAGCCCTGGTATCCATTCCTCCACAGGATGTCGGTGAAACTGCCATATCCGCTTCCCCCCCATCAAATCTCCTTTCGCAGAATCAAGGTTCTGTCCTTCATCCCAGGCCAGGAACTCTCCACCTGACAGCCTGGTTCCTGATTGGCTCAAAACAAACGAGCACCTCTGTTCTGAGCAAGTGAAGACAATCCTTTTGCACAGTAGGAAATTATTTACCCAAAAGACTTACCTGGCGAAGTGGACTAGATACGCACGGTGGTGTTGCAACAGCCAGACTAACCCCAAAACAGCTACACTCCATCAAATCCTTGATTACGTTGTTGAGCTGCAGGGTTCTGGTCTGGCGATCTCTTCTCTGAAAGTACATATGGCAGAGATTAGTGCTTTTCATCATCCTATAGAAGGATTCTCCATGTTCTCCCACCCAACTACTAAAAGGTTTCTAAAAGGTCTGACTAACCTTCACCCTCCACGGAAACCACCTACCCCTTCGTGGAACCTAGATTTGGTACTCGATACCATGATGTTTCCTCCCTTTGAGCCATTAGCAACTATACCATTTTGAATGTTAACAATGAAAGTAGTCTTTCTACTAGTGATTACATCTGCACGTAGAGTCAGCGAGTTGGCTGCACTGATGGCAAATCCACCATTCACAGTGTTTACTAAAGAGTCGGTCACATTATGCTTTCATCCGACATTTATTCTGAAAGTATGTTCTTCATTCCATCTCAACGAACCCATTGTATTACCATCTTTTCATCCTAAGCCTCACTCATCGCAGAGGGAAGCCTTATTACACACCCTCGATGTGTGCAGAGCACTCTCGTTCTATATCAATAGAACTCAGGACTGGTGCACAACGGACAGATTACTAGTGTCAATAGCACAACAGTCCAAAGGCAGTGCACTTTCTAGCCAGCTTATTGCGAAACTCATAGGCACATGTATTACTACCTGTCACACTACCCGAAATAGACCTCTTCTTTCACAACCAAGAGCTCATTCCACGAGAGCGGTAGCTACAACCACAGCCTTTGCCCGTGGGGTATCCTTGGAAGATATCTGCTGGACGGCCATGTGGTCATCAAATACTACCTTCATGCGACACTATGCAATCGCGCAATGTTTAGCCAAAGACTCGGCTGTGGCGTCGGCAGTATTGTCAATTGCAGACAAACATTAAGTCCGGAGCACTGTCTGGGTACTGCTCCACAGTCACCAAGAGTGGAGCACCCACGGGGACCACTCGAAGAAGAAGATAAAGTTACTCACCTTCGTGCAGTAACGATGTTTCTTCGAGATGTGTCCCCGTGGATGCTCCACGTCCCACCCTCCTCCCCACTCTGGAATTTGTTTCTTTCTTGTTGCAGACAACCGAGCGGTGAGAGGAACTGACGGGAGCCAGACCGCGCGATCAAAGGTGCGAAAGCTGCAAGACCCTGACTGCGCACGCACGGTCTGGCTGACAACTGCTACTGAAAACCTCCGACCAGTGGCACCGGAATGAGCCCAACACCAAGAGTGGCGCACCCACGGGGACACATCTCGAAGAAACATCGTTACTGCACGAAGGTGAGTAACTTCGTCTTCCACCTTAACGAACCCTTATACTTACCTGTCTTCTACCAGAAGCTTCATCCAGATGCCAGCGCAGCTCGCCTCCATTCCTTGGATGTCTACTGAGCCATCGCCTTTTACCTGGAGAGAACAAAACAGTTTAGATGCTCCTCGAGGCTTTGTCTCTCCGTACAGATCACTCTAAAGGACAAGCTATTTCCAAACAAAGACTTTCCAAATGGATAACTAATTGCATCAAAACCTGTTATGCAAAGTTTCACCTCCAAAGGAGTTGCGGGCCCACTCCACCAGAGCAGTGGCTGCCTCCACAGCTACCCTTCATAACATGCCTATCACTGACATTTGTAGGGCTGCAACATGGGCCTCAACACATACATTCACAAAACACTATGCAATAGATAGGTATGCCTTGCAACATAGTAAGTTTGGAATGGCGATTCTGTCCACCGCTCACAATTCAAGTCCAAAGCCCCTCCTTCCAAATACTTAGGGCACTGCTCCATAGTTACCTACACTGGAGTATCCACAGGGACATGCCTTGAAGAAGAAAAAAGAGGTTACTGACCTTGTGCAGTCACCGCTGTTCTTCCCTCCCCCTCTCTGCTTCGGAGTTGTAACATCTCTCCGCGGTAGAGAAGGAATTAAGTGATGGTTGATGGCACGTGTGCGGCGGCATACTTTCTACAGCGCAGGCGGTATCGTGCATGCACGCTGGCATCCAGGGGTACTGCTACTAAAAAGTTTGTTATAAGCCCAAGGGTGCCGAGATACCTACAGTGGAGTACCCACAGGGACACCCCACTGCACAAAGTGAGTAACCTCTTTTTTTTCTTTCATTTAGATAGTTCCGTTTTGTTGACAGGAGAGCTCTCTCACATTGGTGTAGAACACAAGTGCTAAACTGCTGTAATTAGGCGTGATGTGGACATAAGGGCTGTGTCTACACTGGCACCCTTTTGCGGAAAAGGGATGCTAATGAGACACAGCGCAATTGCAAATCTGCGGGGGATTTAAATATCCCCCGCGGCATTTGCATGAACACGACTGCCGCTTTTTTCCGGCTCGGGGTTTTGCCAGAGAAAAGCGCCAGTCTAGACGCGATCTTGCGGAAAATAAACCCTTTTCCGCAAGATCTCTTATTCCTACTTGAAAGATCTCTTATTCCTACTTATTCCTGCCTCCCTTCCTTTGTCTCTCCCCCTCGGAAGAGCCTTGTTATCTGCTCAGGCTGGTACTAGGTGTCTGGACCAATACACATGTGGGTGAGTCAGTGGGAATCACACGTCACAGTGCAGGGGGACACCAGGTTACAGAGCAGACAGCCCCCACTACGTCACACATGGTCAAAAAGGGAGGCTGTGGAATTGCTGGGATAAACAGTCTGGTCTTCTGACCCCCCAGTTCAACACCACGTGGATCATGCTGTTTAAATCATTAGGTAGGGCTTGAAGCAGAACCTGTAGATCCAGTGTGCTGTTAGATAAGCCCTGCAAATAATTTCAGTAGTCATGTGCTGACCTTCATTGATAAAATGGGTTTTAGACAAAGAATATATCCTGATTTTGGTTGACGTGTGTCCTTTTTCTGGCGATTATTTAATCTAAACCACTTCGGTATTTATATTTTGGAAGAGTCTTTTGCCTCAGAGCCAGGACATCTCTTTTGTATCCCCGCAGCAAGAAATTGTTGCTTTTTCTAGTAAAAGCAATAGGCTGTCAAGAGGGGAAGATAGTGTGTTTACTTGGCTTTTAGAAGTGCATTTTATTTTGCTGAGCATTTAATAGTATCGAGACCTTTCTCTTAAAATATATTCTTGTGTGAGGGAGTGTTGGTTAAAGCAGTCATTATGGGAAAAGTACCAACAGCAGCATGCTTGTCATTTTGTTAGAAGCTGGAATGAAAAATTTTTTTGTACACAAGTCAGGGATTTTGCCACAGTTTCCATTATTGAAATATGGAATAGTCAGGAACAGCAATATAGCACATTAGTGATATCTTTCAGATATACTTTTCATAAGCTAGTGTTTTTTTATTTTCCCAAAAAAGAATTATTTAGAAGTTGGGCTATAAAATAAATCTACCTTGTTGAGGCTGACTCTCAAATAATAGTTCTTAAAACAGATTGATGCTGCCTCGGTCGATCCTCTGGGGTTAGATTTGGCAGGTATAGTATAGACCCGCTACATCGAACTCAAAGGGCGCCCCCATTGGTGCCAGTACTCCTCCTCTTCCCAAGGAGTAAGGCAAGCCAACTGAAGCAAACCTCCTGTTGTGTGGACAGGGATTTAAGGTATGTCAACTCCAGCTATGTAATTTACATAGCTGAAGTTACGTATCTTAATTTGACCTTCCCAGGTAGTATAGACCAGGCCTTAGAAAGGTGGCATAGGCATAAAAGTTATTTTCATATTGCTATGCAGGGATTTGTTTATTGCATGAATCAAGATAAGTGTATGATGAACAACGATTGCAACTATGGAGTATAGTCTTTATGGAAGCCTTGATGTATACAACATGTTGTGGTAGGTAATAAGGATGTTGATTATCGTGTAATTGACTAATCGAGTAGTTGATGCATTTTTGATTCATTGATAGGGTGGTGCTGCTGCTTTGAAACACTGCGGTGGCGTTTCAAAGGGGCAGCGCTGCACAGCTGATCCCAGGCTCCACTTGGTGCTGCCTCTTTGGAACACGCACAGAGCTTGGGATAAGCTGTGTGGTGCTGTCCCTTTGAAATGCCACGGCCGTTTCAAAGTGGCAGCTCCACACGGAGCCTGGGGTCCCCCCCCCCTTGCTGCCTCAGAAAGTGGGGGGGGAAGCGACTAGTTGAGTATCCTGCTTATATGCTTATCGGATAGTTGACTAGTCCTTAACATCCCTTGTAGGTAACCCAGCAAAACATTTAATAAGTTTTGAATTGAAACCTAAAGGAATTTATGGAATCATAGGGTTGGAAGAGACCTCAGGAGGTTAAGTCCAACTCCTGCTCAAAGCAGTACCAACCCCAACTAAATCATCCCAGCCAGAGCTTTGTCAAGCCAAGACTTAAAAACCCTTTAGGGACGGAGATTCCATCTTGTAACCTGTTCCAGTGCTTCACCACCCTCCTTGTAAAGTAGTTTTTCTTAATATCCAACCAAGACATCCCCCACTGCAATTTGAGGCCATTGCTCCTCATTCTGTCATCCATCGCTACTTACAACAGCCCTCCTTCCTTTTTGGAACCCTCCTTAAGGTAGTTAAAGGAAATATGTTAAGCTTTCTGATTTCTTCCTTTTGTTTAGTATAAATAACCTGCAAATGGAGTTGAACAACGTTTTTTTGTTGCGAAAACAACTGGAGGAAGATATTTTAGCTAATCAGAATCTACGGAAGGTGCTGGAGGATCAAATTAAGGACACAAAAAATAAAGAAGGTTTGTGTATACATGGTAACATGACCTTGTGCTTTATCTTTTGAACACAAGAGCATTGCTTTTATTATACCCAGTTTGTTGCTGCATAGAAGGCGAGAGTAGTTAAAGGTGTAAAAAGATCTTTTGTCTGTTTTCTTACACTGATCACTTTGGGAATTTATAACTGAGCATTCAGGATATAGGGACAGCTTTTCTCTTCCCCTGCAGCCAATGTTAGTAATTCAGTGGCAATTCTGCTGCAGTGATCATTTCAAGTTGCCTGCAATTCCATATCTACTGTTTTTTGCAGAATTCATGATTTCCTGTCTTTATGAAATTTCATGGTCATGGGATCACTTCCTGGTGGTGGAATCTAATTCTTTCAACATATTTGATAAACAGCCTCTGTTTAGAGAAATGGATAGATTATTCCTAACAGGACCTGCATTTTCAGAAGCAGAAAAAAATAACCAGTTCCTTGAAGCATGAAAGAGCTTTTTAATATAGTAGAACCTTCGACTTATGAACATGAGTTACGAACTGACCAGTCAGCTACAGAAATAAAAATTAAATGTATTTCCTACTGTAATCACTAGACTACATCCATCCTACACAGGGTTTGTTCACTATGTACTGTTTAGAAACTTCCATTCAGTCTGTTGAGCCAATAAAATTCAGTAACTTTATTTAACCTGGCTTTTACCATTGGGAATGTAGTTTATTTTCATGCATTTCTGGCTAAAACAGAATAACTATTCAAACCTTATTTTTCCTCCCTGAAAATTATTTCTAAATGTAGTACTAAATATGCAAATTATAATTCAAAATTAGATTCACAATGCATGCTGATAGCCATGGAAAATACAGCATGTCTACATGTCAGAGGCCAAAGGGGAAAGTTCTTTCAGTTGAACAGAAAGCTCAACGTGAGGGATGAAATGTTTAACTCTCTAGTTCCTACAGTTTTAGTATTATGCACTTATTTTAAAATGTCCTTATGCATTTATCTGTTTTTATTCTTATATATAAGACTAATGTACCTGAAATGATGCCCTCTCTTGGTTATTTTGACAGATGAAACCTTTTCTTTTTGTGGAGATCAAACATCTTATATGAGTATTTGTCTAGGAGAGCATGATCATTTAAACCTACAGATTGACCATCTGTCGCTTGAAGAACTTAAAAAAAAGGTTCAGATCTGTTTTATTATTCAATGTTCTTAATGGCTTAACTCTCCTATATTTATAGTTTGTTTCTGTCTCTCTCACACACACAACCATTTTGATCATTTAGGTACAGTTGGGATATTCTGAAAGAATTGAAAATTCTCATCTGTGACAGGCAATCAGACTGAATGATTTGGTGGTGCCTTCTGGCCTTAAACTGTATGGCTCAATATCAGTATTTCTCAATGTGGGCTCACTTTGAGAAAGCTGTTAACGGGCTGCTCCAGTTTATCTATTTACTGGCTCTGCATCCACACCGCCTCATGGCTCTCATTGGCTGCTGTTTGCCATTTGCAGAACAAGGGGAGCCTCACTGCTTCCTGTGGCTCCCTATGGCTGTGGAGCCCATAAGTAAACAAACCGTAAAGGCTGTTAGCGACTTTCTAAGAGTAGATCCATGGCCCACTTTGAGAAACACTGCTGTATAGCAACTCTAAGTAAAATCTGCAAGCGCGGAACATTTCACAAATTCCTCCTTAGTACTAATACAAGATGATGATCATGATTAAGATTTGCACTTCAATAGCACTTTCCATTCAAGGATCTCAAAGTGCTTTGAGAAATTTGATACATTTGATGAAAGGCTCTCAATACCCCTCTAAGGTAGACTTGAATTACTATCTGCATTCTCAGAGGGGTAGCCATGTAGTCTGTAACTGAAAAAAAATTAAAAACAACTAATTGTTTTGCAGCTCCTTAGAGACTAACAAAAAATGTAGATAGTATTGTGTGGGCACAACCCACTTCTTCAAATCAATGGAGCAAGGCATCCAGAGTTACAAATAAATAGCAGAAAAAGGGGATGGGGAGGGAAAGAAAAGGGAAAAAAACTTGTCAATTAGCCTGTCTGTGTTAAATGAGGCTAATAGAGTGGGCTGTAAGCCCAATACTTAACTTTTAATGATACCATCTTCATTTTTTGTTACTCTACAGTGCTGCAGGACCATTCATTGTTTTTTTTAAGATTTATCTGCATTCTGTAGGAGAAATTGAGACAGAGATAAGTGACTTGCCCAAGGTGACTCATCAAAACTGTGACAGGGAACGGTGTAGTAAGATGAGGGCCTGAAACAAAAAGCCCATGTAGCACAGGTCTCGTCTGAGGCCTACCCAACAATGGACTACACTTGGCTAATATAAAGCAAAGCTAAGTGTGAGCAAGAGGCAGGCCCCTGCTCACAGAACTTGGCATGAACAGGGCTGGGAGTATAAAACACTAATTGGTAATAGGCCCAGGTGTAGAACAGTAATTAGTACTAGGTACTGACTATAAAACAGTGATTGGTACTGATCTTAAGTGGAAAGCACATTCCAAAAGGATGGTAACACCAGCTCATTAAAAAAGAATTTGGTACCCACACTCCCCACATATATAGACTCAGGTTCAGGAAAGGGTCTAAAATGACAGCATGTTGGGTCGATCTAATCAAACCACAGGGTGATGGGTGGCATCTAAGTAGCATCAGAGGGTAATAACCTGACACATCAGGAGTGATGTGTAACTTGTTTGTACTGGTACATAAAGTGGTGTCTAGGGGGGACAGTCTTTATTCAACCAGGAGGCAGTGGGGTCTCCCACTGATTGAGCTGAGTCCAACGGAGAACATATGCGTAGTGGTTCGGTAGAGTCTACTGACAACTATTACTGCGCTTTGCTTTACAATAAACCTGGCTGGGCACCTTCTATCCTTATCTGATTTGTGGACTTTGGGGTCTCTCTTGGAGTCTGCTGGGTTGACTAATTGCACAAGTCAACACAGCACACATGACATACACAGGCAGCCTTCTAGTTATCATCACTGATGGAGCAGGAGACCTGTCAGGATACCTCGACAGTAAATCCTGACCTACTACATCAGTGTTGCTACTACAGACGGAACCCAGATCTTCTCTTCTCTTATACACCTTGTATGGGTTCAGTCTAAAGAATGCTTTTCAATATAAAATTCCATTACAAATCTCTCTATGTATGAAATCTCATGGCCAATGAAAAGATATGTGAGTATTCATAGATCTGCCTTTAAGATTGGTAAATTGAAACACAGAAAGATTAAGTGATTTGTCCAAGATCATACAGAGAGTCAATGGCAGAGTCCAGATTGATTCTCAGACCTGTGCTCAGTCCATTAGACCATGCCTCCTGTATCTCTGAAGTATGTATGTGGCTCTAAATTTGGGCACAAAGGACGCTGATGTACTAAGACCTATAGATTGCTAATGTCTGCTAAAGTGTTTTGGATCCAGTTCTCCACTTCGCTTTGCTACTTTTACATAAATGCAGCTCCATTAAGTTATATTGGCATAGAAATGATAATAAATTGGAAACTCAGACTCCTTATTTTTTAATGCTTTTAATTATAATGCTCTGTTCCCATAACATAACTTTTACTTGCATCAAATACCTTTTCCCCAGTTAACCTGCTGGCATGATAGTACTTGAACTTTTTTCTTGCTAGTGAATTTTGAAACCTGAGCTTCATGACTGAAGTTTTTGAAATTATCATTCCTTGAACACTAGTTTCTAATATATTTGTGCAATGTTACTGATTTCAAATGCATATAATCCCTTGGGCAGAGATGGAAGCATTAAGCTTTGCTAACATTATAACCCTGAAGTTTAACATATAGTATTGCTTTATTTAAAGGTATTTAAATCTCTTTGTTTCTTTATGTATTAGGAAGCATTTTATACTTTCTGATTGTTTGTGTGTATTTAGGTTGCTGAACTCATCTTGATGGTTAAGAACCTGCATTCAATTAACCAAGAGCTAAAGAAAAATCATCTTGGACTCTCCAGATTAGAGATTCAGGAGAAAGAAACTCTGAAAATGTTAAACCAGAATGAGGTAGGATCTCTATATATATTAAAATATCGTGCCTAATTCTCAGTTGTGCTGCACCTTGTATTGACATTTATATCAGTGCAAAGTGGGGACGAACACTGCTAGATCAGACTGCTAATATTTTATACTCCATTTACAATGATGTAAATATCTATACAGGAGGAAAGGAAACTGAGTATCAGGCCCAAAGTGTTTAGTGGTCAGCAATATTTTCAATGATTTTTTTAAGGAAACAACATATATTTTAAAATATTAATTGGCTCTGTAATCTATTTACTTTATACATTTGTAAGTAGGAGTGATTGATCTTATTTTTTCCAAAAAGTTGCAATCTCCATAACATTTAGGTATCCCTCAGTGGCAGCTTTATGCATTCCTCAGCTATCAGAGAACTGTTCTCATTTCAACGTGTAACCCTATTAGGGTTTAGCCCATGTCTGCGCCATCTCCAAGGCCTTGTAGGTCCCCCTGGCAACAGAACTAGGGTGGCTTCACTATGCATAGAGGAGAGGAACCTGTGTTTTAGGGATTGGTACAGGACAGAGCAGTGTACAAAGAAGGGAGCAGAGTTGTAGCAGGTTGATCAGACAGATGTGCAGGGGAAGGACGATTGTGTCTTCTGTTTTTTGCCTATGGCTGGGGTATATTAGGACTAGAACTGGGCAAAAAAATGTTAGGAAATAGTAAATTCACCAAAAATTTCATTTCTTAAATTGCAGAAAAAAGTTTGTGAATCTTGGTCAAACTTAGCAAATACTTTCTGCTGAAAAAAACCTTTTGAAACAAACCCTTGGAAATGTTTCAGCTCATTTTGGTTATTTGTTTAAAATCTGAAATTTTTGAAATGTCATTTGAAGCTGACATTTTCTAAATGAAATATCAGGTCAACCAAAATAAAAATGTTTTGTTTTTTGTTTCAGTGAGTTAAGAAAATACAAAATCTACTTTTTATTGAAAACTAGAGTATTTTATTTATAGGTTCAGTCATCAAACTGAAAAATCAGTTATTTGCTCACTCTAATTAGGTCTGCTTCAGCAGTGGAGATGAAGTACCCCGTGCATGGCAGCTTCAGTCTGGTGGAAAAGATTCTGGTTATTGGGTCCCTATTATTGGATCCCTGTTATGTGAGAAGATAAGGGGAACAGTGTATGTGACCAGTTCACCTTCATGGCTTCTCATAAATTATTCTTACTTTTAAATGCTCTTGTTAATACCTTTCTTTTGTTTCTTTAATTTCACCTTCCTTGTGCACTACATGCTGGATAATAATGAGATCAAAAGCAAAAGGAATTGATGTGTGAGACCAGCATGGTCTAGCTTGAATTTCTAAATCTGGTTAAATTCACAGAACAGAAAATAAAATGTTTAAATAATATGAGTCTGTTGTGTTTAGGTATTGAACTCATTTGTGGGCTGTGTATTACCTAGGTGATGCACAGATCTCTGGACAGCATCAGATGAGTTTATCATGTGTGCTGCAGATTTGTTAAAGATGGTTATTAAATTTGCATTCAGTTTCCTTTCTTTTTGTCATTTAAGTCAGGTCTCTTAGGTTACTTTTAATTTATATGTATTTTAATTATAGATTAGGTACTGCTTTACTCTTGGACTAACCATCTATTTAAAAATAGTCAACATACAGATTTATCGAATAACTAGGTTATCACTGAAAGCCTACTGAGTTAATGTACATTCTAAAAACTGGAGTTAGTACCTATCTATTCATATTTCCAGCAATTTGCTTAGCAGTCCTGTAGAGGGCACTGCCCTCTCACTGATTCTACATTTGATGCCAATGGCAGCACAACTCTACTCTGAGAATATCAGTGCCTTGTATCCTTCTGTGCTTTCCTTGGAACATGAAAGGCCAGTCACTAAAGAATTATATATATGGACCTAGCTTTAGAATAAATAAGAAAGAAAGAAATTTGTAAAATAATCTGTGTATAAAATGCTGGGGAAGGCCAGGAGGCAAGTAAAATATTCTATTCAAGCTAGTGCCAGAGTGACTAAGGTACTATTGGAACCCCAAAGTTAAAGGCTTGGCAATCCAATGTTTTATTTTAAAGATATCATATAATCAGTCAATAAAAGACCTGCTTCATGATTTTGGGCTATGGGCCATAGGTGCATTTTTGCAAATTGAAAATAAATGTGAAAAATACTGCATTCTGCTGGATTTTATGCTGCACTGGAATTTGTTAGCATGCATTGCTAAGACAACACCACTGTCTGTCGTCCTTATGAAATGTGGCAAGATATACCAACATATTGTCCTCATGGCTGGTGCTTAAAATGTACAGACCTTTATTTTCTTTAACAAAACTGGAATTCAAACCAGATAAGTCTGCACCTTGGATCCTCAGCAAGCATCTCCGAAAAAACTAACAGCCCTGAGTAGTCTGTTTCTTGGCTCCAAAGTAGTGGTGGTGTAAAGATAGAAGAGCTCTTTTTGCACTGTCCTCTGAACATCTGCTTTCTGCGAGAGAAGCAGCTTCACTGATTCCAGCCTTCAGGGCTCTGGGGATCTTTGCAATCCGAGCATATCAGTGGTTCATTTAGAAAAAAGCATTCTCACTTTTCAGTCTCTAAGGAAATATTTTAAATAGGCATCTTATTCTCAATAGATTTCCTCCTAGTGTTAAGCCACTTATTTTCTTTTAATATTTTGTTGAACATTAGATTATATTCCTTGGAGCACAGAAAGTTTCTTTTCAATCTCTGAGACTCGAGGCAGCAAGAGACTCAAATTGCAGCTT
Source organism: Rafetus swinhoei (assembly GCA_019425775.1). Lineage (NCBI taxonomy): Eukaryota > Metazoa > Chordata > Testudines > Trionychidae > Rafetus > Rafetus swinhoei. The sequence goes on along the minus strand of CM033431.1, from coordinate 9,625,176 downwards.
TTTGCTATAATGCTATATTACAGTTTGTTTCATGTAAATATTAATAGTTTAATTGTGAGCAGCATAACTTATGGATTCACATATTGGCCTGGGATGGGATACATCAGAAAATGATGCAGATTAATAAAAGATAGTTGTTCTTTGTTGAAAGCTGCATAGATCAGGTAAATATGAGCACAAATTGATCTAACTAGCTTTAAAAATAAACTTGTCCCTACCACCTCATTTTGAAAATCAGATCCTGGTTATATATTTGTATGCTATAATTAGCTAATATTTTCCTTTTTTAAATTTTACATAATCTGTGAATAAGATTAGGGTTCATTGAAGTCAGTGGCTACAATCAGACAAATTACAAGCTTTTCCAAAGCACAAGTTTACCAGTATATCATAGTCTGGATATGTATCATTGCCCTTCTACTCCAGTTCTGAGATTGCCGAAAATTGGGATTTGGGGGGAAATACCCAATTAATTCAAACCTGAGACCCAAACTAGAGACAGAGGGAAATCTATTAATATACTGCACCATTCAGCTCCCAATATTATTTTGTTTTTTAAATTAATACTTAAAATTCATGCATAGACAAAAGTAGTAGTTTACATTGCTAGGAGGTGGAAGGCAAAAGTGCTTTTCTCATTCCCTGTTAGTACATATATACAAGGTAAATGAATTACAATAAGAAACCCAATTATACACTCCTCACTGCTCTTAGGCTCTTAGGTCTCGTCTACACTAGACCAGGCAGGTTGGCTTAAGGTACACCGTCCAGCTATGCAAGATGTGTAGCTGGATTCGGCTTACCTCCTTAAGCTGAGCCACCACAGTGTCTGCAGTGCAGAAGGCAGCTTCCCTTACTCCTTGCAGAATGAGGAGAACAGGACTCTGGTGGGGGCTGCTCTCAGCATTCAGTTTGGGGGTCTAGACTTGACCCACTAAATTGAACGCTACAAGATTGACCTGTGGAGGGTCCATCTTCTCCATAGTGTTCACATGCCCTTAGAGAAAAAAGATGTGCACCTCGCTACACCTGCAAGAGTTCTCTTAATCTGAGACTGGATCTACATGCCTTGAGCCTTGTGTCTTCAGTAACTGAGATTGGGGAAATAGGTTTATCTCTTCACGGCATAACCATTAGCACTGCCTTGCACATACATTGAGGCTATAAATTCAACGTGCACAACTTTTAGTTATCTCTTCTTTTCTCCCAATGCATCACTAAAATGCTGTGTGCCCATGCGCTCAATGAACTAGTGCTCCCCTGACTAAGCTTAAGAATCTGGCTTTTTGTGTTTATTTTACGTAGGGTAAATTTTCTTTAGTCTAGGTCAAAAAGGAACTGACTGTTAGTCTCACTAGTGTGATATTACTGCCTTTAAGGCATGTACATTACAGCCTTGCTCTGAGATTAAAATCCTTGTCTAATGGAGCTATGAATCCATTCTCTCAATACTACGCATTGTCTGTGGATTAGACAGACAATAGTACCTTCAGAAAATGCTACTTACAGGTAATAGATTCTCCTGTGTCTCATTTCCATTTCTTAATGAGCTTCCAACTCCAAAGTTCCTCTACAAAAATCTCTTAATCAAATTATTGAGAGGTGTTGCTGTATAGTAAGATTACCACAGTATGGGCTAATTCTGCTGAAATGCGCTAAACATTTAGTGTGTATGTTGCCGAAGCAGCATTCCTGAGGACTTACAATCTGCCCAATATTCTCTTTCTCTCTTTCGTGGCCCCGAAAACTATTCTAGCAAGGAAAATAAATAAACTATATGAGGGTGTGTGCAGTGAAGCCATTGCTGAATTTAGTCATGTATGAACAAAAACATGTGGAATGCTACTCTGAGACACTGGTCACAGAATAGTGGAATGACTTCACTGTTACTTAGTTTCAGGGAAGCCAAGTTTTCAAAGGTAAACTCCTTTCCCACTTTCCATTTGCTGTATGAGGGTTTATTGGCAGGGCCTTGCCAGAATATGGCTCCTTGATATAATCAGATTAATCATATTTAAAAGAGTATTGTTGTCATTGAAACCTTTTTAGATGCCTCTAGATCAAGGATTAAACTCTGGTGTCAAAGGCAAACTGGCTAGGAAAGCTAATCTGTGTTCAAGGAGCAGAATTCTGCCTGCATGACTCTTATCACTCCTGCTGTTGAATTCTAACAGGCACAATGTAAGGGGCTCCTGGCCTTCCTCGCAAGTTGGCTGGTCAGCCCTCTTTGAGGTTCGGAGTACTACTACTGGGTAAAGTGGGGCCGAAAGCCTCGCCGGGCTCCTGGGCAAGGCTGGAGGTAGCCCTGCTCCACGCCCCTGGCAGGGGTGGAGCCTTAGGTGGAAGGGGTGGGGCTAGAGCAGCCAACTCTCAGCACTGCCTGGACTGCAGACCATCACCCCCCCTCTGGCCCTCAGTGCTGTACCACGCTGCATTCCAGCAATTGTTTAAAGGTCTCAGGGTGGCCAACTGGGAAATCCAAGCTCTTTTGTATCCCATGCCCTGTAGCAATTGCCCCATTTGCACCCTTCCCTCCTCTCTGCAGGCCTGACTGGGGAACACTAGACCGTGGCTTTCTTTCTGTCTCTCTACTTTGTGAAATGCTAGTAGTTGCATTCTGAGCCCTGGGGAGGGTAGAAAATGGAAAAAAAGTCATTTGTAGCACCTTAATTTTCCTTCCTCCTTCCCATGACGCATCAGCGAGGGACAAAGCAGTGTTTAGTCTTCAGTGTAATAGTAAATCTTTTTATTGTTATGCCAGACAAAGTCTGCTCTGCTTAGCAAGAGCTCCTCCCCCCCATGAATGCAGAAAAATACTAGGAAATAAAAATAATCATTAAATGGAAAAATACAACAGGCACAATGGAAATATGGCTTGGGGAAGGGGAAAGTGTTTGCAGGAAGGGGCTAAGGTAGTATTTTTGTACAGTTCTGACGGATGTGCAGCAGTGAGGGAATAAATTCAGATTTCACTGTACTATGTATGAATTATTTCTGTTTATTGTGTTTTCCTTTTGATCTTACTGGATAAATCTAATCTAATGTTTGTTACTTTGTATTACAGGCATTTTTTATTTTTCTTTTAAGACATGTCACTGACTTATTTATGCATGTTTCATACCACATTATTTTTGTGCAATATTTTCACTTCATTCCATACTTTGTATAGTTTGTTGAAAGAACAGAAGAAAACATGAGACAAGCTGGAGATTTTGACAATAAGAATGCAGAGAGCTGTCAATGGTCTGAGAGGACCAGTGAGGTAGGATTGTGTTAATATCACTGTATTGTATTTTTAACATAGAGTTACATGTTCTGGATGTACAATTACAGGTATTTAACTTGCTATATTATAGCTGGGTTTCTTTTTGCTGAATGTTTAGAGTATACAAGTCCAGCCTTTCCAGTTCCCTTTAAGCAGGTAGAGTCCCCTCCATGTTTTGAACAAAGGATACTAGTGAAAGTAGTTATCTAATGAAAACACCTTTTACTTTTTGATTTTTTTCTCAGCTTATAGATCATAAACATCAGCCTAAATATCCTCCTCAAGTTTATCTGTTCCTAGGTATTTCCCTTCAGGATTTCTTCTTTCCCAGTCCCACTTCCCTTTGATCCAGAAAGATACTCAGCATTTCTTAAGGTGTGTCTACACTGCAGGGCTTTACTCGAAATAAGCTACGCAAATTGAGCTACGTCAATTGCGTATCTTATTTCGAAATAGCTTATTTTGAAATAGGGAGTGTCTACACAGCATTTATTTTGAAATACAGCACTCTTCCTCTGACTTCCCTTATTCCTCATACAATGAAGATTACAGGAGTCGGAGTAAGAAGTTCTCTAGGTTGACAGTATATTGTCACTATTTTGAAATAACTGCCTGTTGTGTAGATGCGGACTAAGTTTTTTTCAGAATAGTGGCAGTTATTTCGAAATAGTGTTGCAGTGTATACATACTTTAGAGGGCCCAATTCCAAGCCTGTTAAAGTGGGAATCTCTTTTTTAGTGTAATCAGGCCCAAAGCTTGGCTGGAATTGATGAGAGCCACCTGTTATGATGACTGAGCACAAAATTACTGTGCATCTTTGTACAGGTTTCAAACACCTGATATCAGGGTGACTCAACAGAAAGTCTGCATTCCTGCTCGGGGTCATATATCTGCTATCCTTTTCTACTAGGATTCAACAGAGATCTAGCAAATTATGAAAAACACATAATTAAGATAAATACTATGTTTCTCGTTCAGTTCAAAATTATCATTTTTAAATGTTAACATGTAATGTGCCTTAAAATGTATAACTTCTGCTTATCTAGGCATGTTCTCAGCTGCCTTTGGATCATCATCCTGATTTGGATATGCAGGTAAATGATACAATATAAATAACCTCTTGTGTGGAGAAGCTTGTAGTAAGTATGTACTTAAATCACTCATTGCTAATGGTGCTAAATCCAGTCTAAAGTGTTTTGAAATAAATGGAAAGACTCCCACTGATGAAAATGAAAGCTGCACCAGGCCCCATGTGTGCATCCTGAGGGCGATCTGTGGAGATGACTAACATGGTTTCTTGAAATAGTGTTTGCAGATCTTAATTATAAGCGTTCATGTGCTATGCGTTGTAAGCTATGGAACAAGTTAAAATGCTAAAAAGTTTTTTGAGTGACCATCAGAATGTTCCAAACCATGTTATGAAATGGCCTTCATAACTGGCATCTTCTGAGTAATTACCGAACTAGCTTTGATCCTTAGTCATTCCCTTTTTTCAGTTTTCTTCAATTAGCTTGCCTTTGTGGATTCACCCTGGCCCTCAGTATTTTCCACTTCACAATCTTACATAGCACTTAGATTTCATCAAGATAGAGAGGTATTGAAGGAAGTTGATCAGGGAAGTCTTTTATAATTGCAGTTTGTAGTGTTTGGAATAGGGATGTAAAATCCCGTTTAATTAGTTAATCAGTTACACATTAAATCTAACTGGCAACTGATTAAATGGGATGGGCTGGAGTGGCTCACCCCTGCCATGGCCTGGGGCTGCTCCAGCCAGGTTGGAGGGCCAGTGCCTGCAGTGCACCAGGGCAGAGCCCATCACAGGCAAGGGCTGCTTCGGCCAGGGTGAAGCAGGTCTCCTCCTGCAGTGGGCGGGGAGCTGCTCCAACCCCCACCAGTTAATTGTATGTTAACCATAACCGTAATGGGCAAGGCTTACTGGTTAACCATTTAACATCCCTAGTTTGGAATGCTGATTGATAAACCCCGTAATGCTTTCTATTGCTTTTGGTAGTTCTGTGGCATCTGGTAGAGTTTGTATATATGGAGAATTTTAGGGGCAGCTAACCCAATTTTACACACACTTGAACGGTAAACACTTCAGACCACATTTTGCCTTTGGACAGTCATACTCACAAGCATTTGAGGGCAAAATTTTATATTTAAAGACATGTGATTCAAATGTGAACTAATCATGGAATGAATTACAACCTGTGGACCACATACAAGCAGTTTCATTAGCCAGGTAAGCATACATAGATGAACACCATTAGGGAAAACGACTTACTACTAAACAATTGATCTCTATTAATTAACCATATCAAATTGATCATTAGTTCCTGTATTGATAAATGGTAAATTGAATGTCTATGACTGTTTTATAATGTAGATTAAGACTCTCAAAAATTACAAATCATGATTATGAATAGATTGCAGTCCTGAACATAATAGAATGGCATACCTGCTTAATAAGAAAACATTTGCAATTTTCTCCCCTAACAGATAGCTCCTTCAGACTATTCAGATGGTTTCTGCAAAGGCAGACATTATAGGAATCCAAATAAGCCTCAACTTGAACATGATATTGCTGGCAAACAGTTTGGCAGAATAGAGATGAGTGAACATGAAGCAGAAGAGATCAGCTTGCTCACATCTCTTTTAAATGAAAATGGAACATCTGTACTTGAATCTAGGTAAGCCTGAGGGATAGACACTACTTTTGACAGTATTTCTATTTGAGGAGAGAATAAAGTAATTTTGCTAAAGTGAATTTAGATAATGGCACTGTCTAATTTACCTGAGAGATTGGCAAGGCTCCTTCAGAGCCATTTCAGTCTATCATACAATTAAGTAATTATGAAACATACTATCAGTAGGAAGACATCCTCATGAAAAATCCATTACAAGAAAAGTTTCTCTAAAGGTATTGCTTCAAGTCTTATTATGGGAACTGATCTTTTTGAGGATGTGGGGTTGGTGGCTTTAAAGGGCTAAAAAATAATTCTTTGTGCTTTTTTAATCCAAGTATTTCAAAGAACTCTACAGTGATTTAAATGGAAAAAAAGACCCTAAACCCTGCATTAGTGTAAGAAAATTAAGAGTGTGTGAATCTGGGGATAGGAATTATAATTAAAACTATTTCACAATGTTAATTATGATCAGTGCTACCAGTATCTGTATAGCACCTGTCCTGGAATTGAATTTGTTTGGGCAGGTGCTTATTCCCACACGCAATTCCACTAAAGCCACTGGAGTTTTGTGTGAGTCTATAGGTCTGCCTGCTGAGTTCAGATTGTGGGATCAAGATCTATAATTAAACTTCATAACTCCCTCTGAGTTTGGTATTTAAAGGCACAGCCTTTTAGAGACTGGGTGTATTGAGGGACAGATAGAAGTGACTTGCCCAAGATTATTCAAGAATGGTAGAACAGCAGATACAACCCTGTGGTTCTTATTATCATTCCCCTTCTTTTAAATATGCCACCAGTCAACATTGTCTCCTTCAGTAGCAATTTCTTTAACCCTTGTGACCTTAGGTAGGAAGCTGTGCCCCTAGAGTGTGGAGGAAATAAAATAATGCCTTTGACCGCAAGTGCCTTTCCCTGTAGCTGACTGATTGGTGAGCTTGTCATGCTTGCTTGTGAGAACTCTTGTTTTTACTAAGATCACTGAAAAGGAAGTTTACAGCTCTGTTTCACAGCAGCACATTAGCTTTTTCAACAACACATTAAATCTCTTTTGAAAAGAAACCCCCAGAGCCAGAGTTTTAGAAAAAGGCCTTTAAAATAGTTTTTTCCTCAAATATATGTAATTTTATGTTAAATAAGAGCAGATGGTGCTCCAATGATTCTCTGGTTGAAGTCACTGTCAGAGCTGTGGTGAACTTAATGAGTCACTCAGTCGCCCTTGTGCAGTTCACTTCAAACAGACTCCCTCAAGTGAGTTCCAGCTTTGAATTCATTCCAGTGTCATGATGTTGTGTATAGAATCATAGAACCATAGAGCTGGAAGAGACCTCAGAAGGTCATCAAGTCCAACCCCCTGCTCTAGGCAGGACCAATCCCAACTAAATCAACCCAGCCAGGGCTTGGTCAAGCCAAGACTTAAACACCTCCAGGGATGGAGACTCCACTACTTCCCTAGGTAACCCATTCCAGTGCTTCACTACCCTCCTAGTGAAATAGTTTTTCCTAATATCCAACCTGGACCTCTCCCACCACAACTTGAGACCATTGCTCCTTGTTCTGCCACCTGTCACTACTGAGAACAGCCTCTCTCCATCCTCTTTGGAACCTCCTTCAGGAAGTTGAAGGCTGCTATCAAATCCCCTCACTCTTCGCTTCTGCAGACTAAACAGACCCAACTCCTCAGCCTCTCCTCATAAGTCATATGCTCCAGCCCCTAATCATTTTAGTTGCCCTCCGCTGGACCCTCTCCAATGCGCCCACATCCTTTTTGTAGTGGGGGCCCAGAACTGGACACAATACTCCAGATGTGGCCTCACCAGAGCCGAATAAAGGGAATAATGACATCTCTGGATCTGCTGGCAATGCTCCTCTTAATGCAACCTAATATGCCATTAGCCTTCTTGGCAAGGGCACACTGTTGACTCATATCCAGCTTCTCATCCACTGTAACCCCAGGTCCTTTTCTGCAGAACTACTACTTAACTGGTTGGTCCCCAGCTTGTAACTGTGCTTGGGATTCTTCCATCCCAAGTGCAGGACTCTGCACTTGTCCTTGTTGAACTTCATCAGATTTCTTGTGGCTCAATCCTCCAATTTGTCTAAGTCACTCTGGACCCTATCTCTGCCCTCAAGCGTATCTACCTCTCCCCCTAGCTTAGTGTCATCTGCAAACTTGCTGAGGGTGCAATCCATCCTCATCCAGGTCATTAATAAAGATATTGAACAAAACCGGTCCTAGAACAACCTTGGGGCACTCCGCTAGAAACCGATCGCCAACCTGAAATCGAGCCGTTGATCACTACCCGCTGGGCCCGGCCTTCTAGCCATTTTTCTATCCATCTTACTGTCCATTTATCCAATCCGCATTCCCTTAACTTGCTGGCAAGAATATTGTGGAGACCGTATCAAAAGCCTTGCTAAAGTCAAGGTATATCACATCCACTGACTTTCCCACGCCCACAGAGCCAGTTACCTCATCATAGAAGCTAATCAGATTGGTCAGGCACGACTTGCCCTTTGTGAATCCATGCTGACTATTCCTAATCACTTTCCTCTCTTCCAAGTGCCTCAAAATGGATTCCTTAAGGATCCCTTCCATGATTTTTCCAGGAACCGAGGTAAGACTGACCGGCCTATAGTTTCCTGGATCGTCCCTCCATGCTATCATATAGAACCCTCCATGCTATCCTTTTACTGTAGTTGGTCACACAAGAAAATCTACAGACAAAAGACTGCTGGAAATAATTACCTGTTCCTCAGCAGACACCCCCGAAAATATAAGCAAAAGTATGATGGCAATAATAATGTTCACTTCATCTAAGAATTTCAAAGCACTTCACCAATACAAGTGATTTTAAAAGGTTCACGGCATCCTTGTGAAGTAGGTGAGAATTATTATTCCCACTTTACAGATGGAGAAACTGTGGCACAAAGAGGTAAAAATGACTCATTCACAGTGAGTGGCTGAGTTGGAGCTAAGACCATGTCTACATTAAGAATACTTTACAGGAGAAAGCACGCCTGTTGCTGTTGGACTATACTAGCAAAGTTGTGCTTTGTATTGTTATAGTAACGCCAGCCACCATGAGTGAAACAAGCTATATCTATAAAAGCAATAGGCATAACTATGCCAATAGTGTGTTGTTGAAAAAGCTATGGACGTCTGTCTGCACAACGATGTCAGTCAGAGATCACACCTCTTTGTACCCCTGACCAAAATAGCTTTGCCAGTAGAAGTCTATTGTCTAGACTTGACCCCGTTCCTTTGGTTGTAGGATACTGAATTATATCCTCTTCCTTTGCATTGTCTTCTGCTCTTTTGAGGACTCTCCTTCCCCTCCCCTTCCCCCCCAACACACACACATTTTCCTCCCCAGATTGTAATGACCTTATAATCAGTTAAGTGTGAATTTTTTTCAGAGGTCATCAACATCATTCCTTCTGCAAACCAGCAAGAGTTTGTGGAGAGTGATGTGAACTACCTTCCTCATGCAGTGTTCTCAGTGGGCCCACTTCCAGGATCTCTGATCCATCATGCAGCAAGGCATTAAACTGCCTATAGGCAGCTACACAAGCCCAGATTCTGTTTTCTGCATTTGAAATCAGTTCTACAGTTGGGTCTGCTCAACTGGTTCTATGTTCTACATTACTATTAAAACCAGCCAATAAATGTAAATGATTTTAATCATCAAGAAAATATTGACTGGCAGATGAGGCAATATTTCTGTCTTAAAAGATGAATATGTAATATTATTTTATATCTTAACCTTACTTAAAAGTCTGGGAATGAGCAATTCTATCACAATTATCTGTAGCACTCTTGTGTGCAATCTTTTCTGTCCTATAAATTACCATATTGACTACTGATGAGCCTGCGCTGTTGAGTAACTTAATTCTCATTAATGATATTAGATGCTCGAAAAACGACATAAAGAGCATAGTTAGCGTCCTCCATTTCAAATGCCAGCTGTATGCAGGCAGTTGTTTTTAAATGTCTATTTATATGTTTAGCGGCACAAACAGTTCTTGATTAGACACATGGAATCTGCTGCAGAATGTGAGGGTTTGTTAGATAATCACAAATGGGAGGTAGGGATGCACTCTATATGATCACAAATGGGAGGGGAAAATTTCCACAAGAGAATCTCTCTATGAAAAAATTTGAGAAGCTGTACGCTACATTTTTTGGAAAATAAAATGGAATCTCAAAGGCATCTACAGCATGTCATGGCTCTCCAAAGTGTACCATAGCAGGTGTTCTTGTTTTCTTAAACAAAAAAGCAAAAAAAAATGTTGTTTTTTCCCCCTTCCTGGATAAAGCAGACAAGAACAAATGAAAATTATAATTGCGCTGTTAGATCATCTGGGCACAACTGAGCAAGAATGTTCAAGTGAAGATATAGAGAATAAGGATGAAAAAGATCTGAGGCAAATGATTATTCAATTAAGTGCTGAACTGAGACATTTCAAGCAGGTCAATAAATTCTTAAAGCAGCAAGTTGAATTCAAATCAACTTTTGATGGAAAAGAGAGGTTTTATCCAGATGCCGCTCCACAGGTTAATAAGGATATTGAATTGTTAAAAGTGGAATTGAAAGATGTAGCTACACAAACAATGACTATAGAGGGCAATGTCATAAGACTCAAACATGAAGGCAAAAGAGGAACCTCAGAAGAAAAAACAAAATATTCAAGATTAAATGCAGAAGCTCAGCAAGAAAATGTGTCTAAGAAGGGTGAGCAACATGAGAGACTTTCAGTTACAAGCAGAACAAATAAAGTAAGTTTATTTAAGATTCCTTTTCTAACAGTTCAGATCAGATGTAAAGATATGAAAAGAGTTATTTCATTTCTAAAGTTAATCTTGTTTTTCATGCAATTTAAAAAAAAAAAGGGATTTGTGCCAAATATATTTAAGATAATTGTATGTACTATACAGTGCCTTTCATCCTATGCTTCAGTGTGATTTAGAAACATTGATTAATTAAACCTCAAATGCCTAGCACTTGATACCAGGAAGTTGTATCAATTTTAGAGGTGACTAAATTATGGAATAAAGTCTTGATTTTTTTTTTACTGCCTTTTTACTTGGTATAGTTCATGAGAGTATAAACTTTGTGAAAGTATACCATTCTGCCTTGGTATTGTTTTATGTCTAAGAAGAGAATTAGGCCACAAGAATTGAAGAGACTGGCCTAGTATCTCACAACAAACAGTCCTTTGTCCCAGTCCTCTGGTTTAATTGCACTTTTTACATTGCCTCTTTATTCTTAGACCAGTACGTTCAAATTTTCAAAACTGGCTTCTGAAATTGTTGGTACTCTAATATTTGAGTGTAGACTGTTTGCATGTATAAGTCATGGGGAAGGGCACCTAGCTGCCTGATCTGCAATGCATATTGCTTATGTTATGGGAACAAAATTGTGCGTACATTGAGGTGAAAAATCGAGTCTACAAAAATTTATAGAAGTTGAACCTCTCTGATCCAGGACACTCTGGTCCGGCAACATCTGTGGTCCAGCAGAACCATGGATGTTACTGGACCAGAGAGCCCCTTGACCAGAGAGCTCCAGCAACTGGGAGTGGGGGCTGACTGGGAGTCCAGGGGCAGGGAGCCCATCTGGAGGGCCAGGAACAGAGTCAGTCCTGGGGCCAGCAGCCCGGAGTCCAGCCGGGGGACTGGGAGTGGGGGTGGTCCTGGGGCCAGCAGCCCGGAGTCCAGCCGGGGGACTGGGAGTGGGGGTGGTCCTGGGGCCAGCAGCCCGGAGTCAAGCCGAGGACTTGGAAGCAGAGCTGGTCCTGTGGCCGGGGCACAGTGGAGCCTAATAGCCAGGGCCAGCAGCAGGGTTGGCGGCTGTAAGAGGAGCCTGACCAGGAAGCTGGTGGCCCCCAGAAAGAGCCCAGAGGCTGGCAGCAAAGGGGCCAGAATTGACCATCTCCAGTCCACCAAACTCTCAGGTCCCAAGGATACTGAACCACAGAGGTCCAACTTGTACATGTATAGTTGCAGTGGCAACCTTAGAGGTATGTTGAGGCCACTTTGAAGATTTAGCCCCAGTGCAATAGAGAAGGACAGCTCTTGGTATTGTGCACTACTAACAGCGTGTTTGTAGCCTCTTCTGACTAGGGAATAATCTGTGTGTTTGTATTGTATTGATCAAAAGGTTTCTATGGGCCAGCATTACCAGCAACTTGGTATTTATTTTCTGGATCAAGCTGAAACATGGAACTTTAAGAAGTTCAGGGTTCTCCTTCGAGTGGTGTCCCTGTGGATGCTCCACTCAGGTGTTGGTGCATCCTTGCCCTGTCGATCAGAGATTTTTAGCCTACCAGTGCTTTCCCATGCCACGCATGTGCAGCAGTCATCTGTTTTGTCCGTTAGCTGCATGTGCCGTGCGAATGTGCTTCAGTTCCTTTTATACCATCCTTGGCAGAAGACAGAGGTTCCAGAAGTGTTCTGCTTAGCTGAGAAAAAGATAGAAATACATAGTTAGTTGTTGAAGTTTAGTCCGTTTTAGAGGTAGTAGCGTTAGTTATAGTTTTAAAAAAAAAAGTTACTTCCCATTTTTTCTTCCTTCATTTGCTTCTTACTCCAAATTCTTACTCCCAGTCACAATTATGCAAGGCTCCCCTGGCTTTAAAAAATGTGACTCCTGCAGAGACTCAGTGCCCACCTCAGATGGGCACGCCTCATATATAAAGTGCATAGGTGAAGGCCATGTGGCGCAGAAGTGCCCACATTGCTGAAGTATGACTGCCAGGGCCAGGAAAGACTGCGAGATGAGGCTCAAAAATTTGCTCTGGCAGAAATCTCTTCAATAGCTAGAAGCCAAAACAATGCCCCCCTTGGAACTTGTAATACCAAGAAAAAGAGCTAACTTTGTTGCCCATAAGGGATTCACATAAGTCCCAGGACCTTCTGGCGTGTTCCCTTCCTGCTGTTCCATCCGCTTTGCATGCTGGGAGCTCGCCAGTGCTGTCAGCATCCAGCACGGTGCATAAACAAAAGACGACACCAACCAAGGGTGCTGAGCCAGAACCCAAAAGAAAGGGCACCATGCCTGCACCATCAAGGCTATCACCCACAAATATGCCACCTCTGCCAGTGCTGGAGGATACCAGAGCACCGCAACTACCAGACTTTGGCGCCCAGCAACACTTTAGCATCCCTCTGCACCGCAAGTGCAAAAGTCTAAATAGAGTGAACCGCAGCCTCAGCACTGGACACCACCATCCCCTCCTCACTGGTGCCAGCTGATAATATGCCTCCTCATTCTCCTAGGATTGTGGAACCTAGCTCACACTGATGTTCTTCCAAAACATTTTGTTCTCTTCTGTGACGACATCTCCTGGTACTGGACCCGGCATGGGACAGGGCAGTCGGTTTTCCTCAGAGCATTTCTCACCAACGGCTTCAGTGAGCTTGTGGCGCTTCATATCACTCTCCTCAAATTCCTTGGTTCAACCACCGATGGCCATATCCGCCCCAACAGTATCAACCCCAGTGGCCACCCTGGGAACCATGGGGCCAATATCACTCTCAACTACTTCATTGGCACCAAACTCGCCACTCAGCAGTACCTCACAATGCGCACCATAGCAAAATCTCCCCACAAACAGTTCAATCCTCTCCAGCTCATCTCCTGCTCTCCTCCCCACCCCACCCCCATCAGCCATGACTCAAAACGGTAACGAAGTAAAGAAGGAGGATGACACGTCTCAGTTGGACTCAGAAAGCTATTCCCCTCTCCAGCAATCTTCGTCGTCCTCAGAAGAGGTGGTTTTTCCTGCTCCTCTTCTACGCCAGCTGACGACCTGAAACTATTTCAGGAGGTATTCAAAAAGGGTAGTGCAGTCACAAGTCATACCCTTATGAGGGGTGCAGGAAAACCAGGACAAACTATTTAGAATTTTACAACCTTCCATGTCTTCCAAGATGGCATTACTGATAAATGAGGCCATCATGGGGCCCTTGGAGGCAATATGGCAAACGCTAGCCTCTATTCCACCCACCAACTGCAGAGCCGACAGAAAATACTTTGTCCCTGCAAAGGACATGGATTTTCTGTTTTCTCATCTGCAGCCAAATACTTTAGTTAATTCTGTCTGCCACTGGTCTAGACAACCACAGTATAAGTCAACTCCCCAGGACAAGGAGCGCCAAAGACTAGACATCTTTGGGAGGAAGGTCTATTCCTTGGCTATGCTCTAGTTCCAAATTACCAACTACACAGCCTTCCTGGCTAATTACAGCTACTCCAATTATGCCAAATGTCAAGATTTTTTTCATGAACTCCCAGAACAAAAAAGGCCACAGTTCCAGTCCATCATGAAAGGGGGCCAGTCCATTGCCCAAACAGCACTTCAAGCGTTACGCCCACACCACTAGTGCTCGCTTCACTGCGATGTTGGACCTGCCCACAAAACCTTCTGTCTGGAGTCCCTTCCATTGCCCAGAACTCTCGCGGGTAATCACTACAGACACCTCTCTTCTAGCTTGGGGAGCCCACTGCAGACACCACATAGTGCACAGCAGATGGTCACGATGAGAGACAGGACTGCACATCAATATCTTAGATATCCGAACAGTCCGCAACACTTGTCTCCATTTTTTACCACTGATCCAGGACCATGCTATTCGTGTTCTCGCAGACAACACTCCCTATATGTACTACATCAACAGACGGGGGGTGCCCGATCAAGCTCACTATGTGCCAAGGCAGTCAAGTTCTGGAATTGGTGCATCGAGAACAATATTACATCTACTGCAATGTACATACCAGGCCAACAGAACACAAGAGCAGACGAGCTGAGCAGACATTTCTCCCAACACCATGAATGGGAAATCTGCCTGCCAATCATTTTACCCATTTTTCGGCAATTGGGGTTCCCAGTCATAGACCTTTTCACCAGGAAAACCAGCTTCAAATGCCATTGCTTCTGCTCCCAAGCAGGTCAGGGCAAACACTCTGCAGGGGATGTGTTCACTGTACCATGGACAGCTCCTCTTTCATATGCATTCCTGCCAATTCCCCTAATCCCCAGAGTAATCTACAAGATCTGAGGGGACCGAGCGAAGATCATTCTGATAACACCATATTGGCTGAGACAACATTGGTTTCTGTACCTTCATTACCTGTCAGTTGCCAAACCCATTCAACTCCCTGTCACTCCTCAATCATTAACTCAACATAATGGACAAACATCTCCTGAGCCCTCAGAGCCTGAAGCTTACGGCTTGGCTTCTCCATGGTTCCAGAACGATTAACTTACTTGCTCCTAGAGAATGAAACAGATCCTCCTCAACAGTCACCGCCCTTCCACAAGGCACACCTATCAAAATAAATGCAAGAAGTTTCAGGAATGGTGCAGCCAACACAATTTATAAGCACATACTTCCCCAATACCTACCATCTTGGAATGCTTGATGGACCTCAGTGATGCGGGACTCTCCATTAACTCCGTAAGAGTCCATCTGTTAGCCACTGCTGTTTGCCACAACCCGGTGAACCTCGGGGTTTGCCCATCCCATCACTAAGTGGTTCTCAGCTGGTCTCTCAAAGGCATGACCCCAGATTTGTCCACTTGTCCCACCCTAGGACCTGAACCTTGTGTTAGACTCTGTAACAAGATCTCCCTTTGAACCCATAGTGATGGCCCCAATGCAACACATGGTCGCGAAAGTGTCCTTCCTTGTTGTGATCACATCGGCACGACGAGTAAGCGAAATTGCTGCCCTAATGGAGGACCCACCATATACACTCTTCACTAGAGATAAGATCATTTTCAGACCCCATCCAAAGTTTTTACCAAAGGTTATCTCTGACTGTCACATGAATGAGCCCATTTATCTCCCAGCCTACTACCCTAAGCCTTCTTGTATCGAGGGAGGCGGCACTACATACCCTCGATACAAGAAGGGCTATCGCATTCTATATAGACAGAACAAAACCCTTTAGAAAATCTAACAGACTTTTTATATCCATGTCCAGTCCCACCAAGGGAACAGCCGTCTCCGCACAGTGCATATCCAGGTGGATAGCAACTTGAATACTTGCTATAGACTCAGAAACAAAGAACCACCGCAAGTGGTCACAGCACACTCCACCCGGGTGATGGCTGCATCTACCACCTTTCTACACAATGTCCCTCTAGCTCACATCTATGGGGTGGCTACATGGTCTTCTGCACATACTTTTGCGCAACAGTATGCATTACTGCAAGGACCAGTACCTACCATCCTTGCCTCTGCTGGAAGATGACTCCAAAGTCCCACCCCCACAACGGTGGGTACTGGTTTTTATTCATCTGAGTGGAGCACCCACAGGCACACCACTTGAAGGAGAAGAAGTTATTCACCATGTGCAGTAGCGATAATTATTTGAGATGTGGGTGCTCCATTGCCCTCACTTCTTCCCTTCTACTTTGGAGTCCATTACAGGATTTCCGGTAGAAAAGGAACGGAGGGACACTCGCGCCGCGCATGCAGCTAATGGACAAAAACAGCTCGAGACAACTTCTCATGCGTGGCACGGAAAGACACTGCTAGGCTAAAAATCTCTGATCACCGGCGCAACGATGCACCTGAGTGAAGCACCCACAGTGACATAGAGCTCGAAGAATGATTGTTACTGCACAGGGTGAGTAACTTCTTCTTAACACATTTTAATAAAAATACAAGGAAGCTATAAGCATTGGATTTATTGACCAGCTTCCAAATGATATTGTATTTATACGTGCCAAAGGAATTGAGTATATCATTAAGAAAATGGAAGTTGCTTTTTATTATTTTAAATTGTGTAAAAAATATAATTGCCAAGAGCTTGATGTGGAAAAATATTGCAGAATACAAAATAAAAAAAGACATTACACCACTCGTGTTGCTGGTGGAGCAACTGCATAACAAAAGGAGTAAATTAGATCTATTTAAAGATATTATCGATTTATATTATTATTGCACACAGTTCTGCAGCATTCATCAGCATAGTGAGTTCTCAATTCTGAGATCTCACTGTTTCATTTCTCTAATTTGGACAATTAGGTTACAATTTAGGGGCGCTCCACAACAGGTGCCAGGATGAAAACATTACAATAGAGTATTAATATGAGACTTAAAAACAAATCTAATAACACTATTACACTAGTGTTGAGGTGAAGAGAGGAGGAAATAAAAATACTTTCTGGCTGTAATAGAAAGTTGAGAGAGTTCTCTGGAAAGACAAAAAGTGGGAAGAGGCACAGAGATTAAAAAAGAACTAGTGGTTAGAGAAGATAGATGAGTATATATTCCCCCAAGACAAATGCAATGTAGACTTAACAGATATACCCTTAGATTAAAAGTATTCACCAGTAGACAGTGAATCTGCCCTAGAAGACTCATGACACTGAGCTTTGGATTCATAAGCAGCACTTACCTTTAGAAAATTATAAGGGCCTGGACCAGAAGGATATCTCACTTTCTTGTGAATGCTCAGAGTGTTTACACGGATATAGCTGTCTTGTTTCCAAAATTATATAATACTAGCAGATGTACCTAGTGTTGCTTGAGTCCTTAACTGCATTTTTTATACTTCATTTAAATGATTGTATTTTTTAAAAATACAGTGTTATTTTTATGAAGTTAATTGCCGTTTTAACAAAAGAGGGCTATAGTCAATTTGTTTTTCAATAACGTTTTCTTCTAGTTTTCTAACCTTAAGCATTGATTAGCTCTGCCAAAACAGAGCACTACTCCAAATGTCTCTGTTTTATCTCTTTTCTGTAAGGTTTATTGAGAAGCAATCCTATTCCAGGTTCATCCTATTATTCTGGCTCATCTTGGTTCAGTCTCTTTCAACATTATATAATAGAGCACCTACTTGGTATTCACAGAGTTTTACTAGTATTTTTTTTCTGGTGCTCTTGTTTAGTCTTCCCTTACCAAGTATCTCATACCCATTACCAAACCTCATGCTTTATTGCATCTGTCTTTCAGAGTGAATTCGTTTATCCATTCAAGAAATCCCGTTTACCCATTCCATTAAAATCATCTAGATCATTAGGAAACATTTCCTTAGCCTCTTGTACACAGAAGACAGACGTGCATCCACAGCACCGGCTCATGGCACTTGATGAAGGTCTGGAGGAATGTAAAATACAAAACAAACAACTTCACAAAGACGTATCTCTGAGTGGATCTGTAATTGAAAATCTGCAAGAGAGGCCCGAACAAGAAAGAGTATTGGTGAGAGGTAAATAAACATTTGCATTTAAAAGGGAGATAAAATAACATCTAGTACTGCTTGAAATATTTGATTCTTTTTTTTCCAGAGGAAAGAAAAAATAGATCATTTTTACATATATACAATACTGCTTAATCTTACAATTTGCTTGAGGAGAAATATATTTTCTAAAAATCCTTAGTGCATTTTTTTAGTTAGATTTGTCTTTACAGCCAAAACATAATACAATTTGCTATGCAATGAAATTGCATGATATACATGGCATAAAATACATAATAAATAAATGATGGTATCATAACACATTAACATGAATATGGGTTAACCAGAATATTTACTTGTAAGATTCTAGACCAAGTATGTTAAGAAACGAGCAATCAGCTAATCGTGTAGTCTACAGAATTTCTATCAACTGCACAATTAGTCAGTAGGGTCGGAAGCCTCTGGGAGCCTACCCCCCGCTGTAGCTCTGCAGTTTAAATGTAGTAAGAGCCGGGTTTACTATAGGCAGTCCAGCTCTTACTACATTTAAACTGTAAAACCGCAGTGCGGGTAGCTCATGGACCTGGCACGAGCCGGTTCTGAGCCAAGCTGGCTCAGTCCCGGCTTGTGCTGGGTCCAGCAACCCCTGTTCATGGCCAGCCGGAGGGCAGTGAAACGTGCTGGGAAAGCCCAGCAAGGGGCAGCCATGGGTGGGTTTGCTTTGGGACGTGGCTTCCCAGCACGTCTCATTTAGCGCCACCCCCCCCCGGGCCTTCCCGTCTGGGCCCTGGCGGCAGGGAACCACAGCAAGTGCTGCCCGCCGTGCACATACCGGAGCCAGGAGAGGAAGCCCAAGAGCTACAGCATCTGTGGGCAGGCTGGCCGGGCTCCGGGAAGGCTGCGCTGGGTCAGCAAGGGATGCTTAACCTGCTAATTCGTGCTTCCAGTCCCCTGGAGCAAACTGCCAAAGCCATTTCAGGGGGGTGGCTCCCCCTGGCTGTCCAACTCACTGGGCAGTGGCACCCAGGCACTATGCAGGCTGGGCAGACGCTGCCCGGGAATCGCATGGCCAGGATGGGTGGACAGTGGCCAATTGCATGGTCAGGGCCCATGGGAACCCGTCTCAGCTGCTCACCCTACTCTACCCCTTCAGGCTGCACCATATCTAGGCCGAGCCACATAGCGCCTGCCCATCCAGGACAAAGCCCCAGCAGCAGGTGAGCTCCGTTCCTTGCCCCCGAGCCCAGTGGGCTGCTGCTGCCAGTGCACAGCACTCAGTGTCCAGCCTGGGCTTGCTCCGGCCGAGCAGCAGGTCCAGCCACACCAGCTCAGCTGCCGGAGCCTCCTTCCAGGTATCCAAGGAGCCTGGCCGTGCCTTGCGAGCACCCAGCCCGAGGCACTGCCCCCACCTGCCCAGCCCAGGGTTCCACACAGCGTCACCAGTGGCATCGGCCCAGCTTGCCACAGGAGACCCACCCACGGAGCGCTGCCAGCCCAGCCAGCGTAGTGAGCTGGGAGTGCTGAGCTCACCTGTCCACTGCACTATGCCCGCCCGAGCTTTGGTCCTCGACTCCCGGCCCAGCACCAGGCAGATCCAGCCCTTTCCCTGTTTGCTGAGCATGAGCAGGGCTCCCAGGAGAGCAGGGCCAGCCCAGCACGTGGGGCCTTGTCGGGATGGGGAATCTGTTACATCCCTATTCCAGACATAATGGAAAAATGAAAGTATAGATGAAACTTTTTACATATATTTATGTTACGTAAGTGAATGTACCTGGTTTTAATATTGATTGGTCAAGGTGTCAGCCTTTTCCAGATTTAGATTAATTTAAATCTAATCAAAAACAAAATACCCATACCTAGTTGACAGCCTATGTTCCATAATGCTGCGGTACGGTGAAAAAGGACATTTAGCTGTAAGATCAATAACTGAGAGCGGTGCAAAGGCATGGCTAGATGAGAAGAGAGATATGTTAAGGGAGTCAGAATTATAATGTATGATGTTATACAAGGCAGCAACTGTGGAATAGAAGGCTCTCTCAGCAACAGTAATAATGTTGTGGAAAAGGACAGTGATGCCCCAAGTGCTTAAGTGAGTGTAAAGGGGAGTAGAATTAGAAGAAAGGACCCTGTCTCATTCCTATTAATCATACTTCACTGTTCTGTAGTATTTATCATCAGTAGATCTGGAATATTTTTTCAAAGGAGGTAATCATAATGTCCATCTTATAGATGGCTAAAACTGAGGCATAGGTAGGGAAATGACTTGCCCAAGGTCATCTGGCAGGCCAGAAGCTGAGCTGGGAATAGAACGCAGGTCTCCTGACTCCTAAGCCAGTGCGCTGTCAACTACCCACAGTAAGACCTTGCAGAAGGTGCTTCCCTTTATTATTTATTTGTTTTTATTAAAACGTATGAGTTTGGTCATTAACTTCACTCCAAGTAGGGTCTAGCCCAGTGGTGGGCAATAATTTTTGCAGGGGAGCCACTTAATGAATGTTGATACATGGTCACAGGCCGGCATCACCCTCGGAAGGGGTGGAGCTAGGGACTAGCCTCCCCCCAAAGTTGACTGGGGCCGGGGGTTTGAAGTAAAAACACAGCAAAGAGCTCCCAGCTCCTGGCCCCGCCGCTACCGCATTGCCTGGAAGCTGCCTGGGGTTGCTGCAGCTATTTAAAGGGCTCACACTTTGGCCTCTGCCCAGGGTAGTGCCGCGACTGGAAGCTATGAGCCATTTAAATAGGTTCCTGCTGCCTGAACCATCACCAGGAAATTCAGTAGCACAGGCAGCAAGATATAAATAGAAAGTGGCCAGATGCAGCCCGTAGGCTGGATCAAAGTGTTAGGAAGGCCGGATCCGGATCCCAGGCTGCATTTTGTCCATTCCTGGTCTAGCCCATGGCAAGGGTGGAATTTTGGGCAGGTAAGGGGAGCTGCAGCTGTGTGCTCCGGGACATGGCTAGCTTTTCATCCCTTTCCCTGGACGCTAGGGGAGTGAGGGAAAAGTTCTTGCATTCCGTGCATGCCTCTCACACCTGGCTGGTTAGCTCCCTTCAGCAGCCAGATGTGAGAGGCGTGCATGGAATGCAAGTACTTTTCCCTCACTCTTAGTGGCTGGTCCTGGGCATGGGATGAAAAGCAAGCTACATCCCGGAGCAAAGGGCTGCTGTCCCCCCTACCTGCCCGAAGCTCCACCCTTGGCCCATGGTCTGTGAAGCAGGTAGGAGCAAAGTTCCAAAGAGAATTTTATCTTCATTGTAGACATTCACAAAAATTGAAAAATAAAACACTAAAAATCAATTGAGTTTCTAATAAGAGTAATGACAGTTTGCATCTATTCATCATATTATGTAAAATTTTGTGGTAAGACCATCTGGGGTGGAAAGCCTTGGACATTCAAATTTATGGTAATTATTTTGATAATTTATGTATTTGAAAAATATGTGCTTAGACTATTTCACATGAGCTGCATATTTGTGTTTTTACGTTTACTACAGCAGTTCTTATTATGACCTCACCATTCTGAATTTTTGCAGCGTAAGTTTTACTATCCTACTTTTTTCTTTTCTTCTCTTTTTAAAGTCACTTAGCTAAGTTTTCTTTTATTTTTTTCATTATATTTCTCTAGCTGAATCAGTGGTCAGATTGGATTG
Organism: Rafetus swinhoei; assembly: GCA_019425775.1. Classification (NCBI taxonomy): domain Eukaryota; kingdom Metazoa; phylum Chordata; order Testudines; family Trionychidae; genus Rafetus; species Rafetus swinhoei. Next base: position 9,603,376 of record CM033431.1, on the reverse strand, counting down.
CAAAGAGACCCAGATGGACACTCAGGGGCTTGGATTTGATAGTTGTGAAAAGAATGAAAATAAGATGGTCATTGATCAGAGAAACAGCCAAGGTAGTGCATGGACATGGTACTAATGAGAAAGCAGCACTAAGCACTACTAATCTTACAATATATTATCTTACTGTTTTCTTTAAATAATTGTAAATAACTGACTCTACTGTAGATAATTGCTTCCTTTTCCCCTATTAGTTGATTTTAAATATTGTTTACTTAATTAGTATAGGACAAATGTCCCCAAGTTAGTATCTTAAGGGTTATGTTTTCACAAGGGTCACAAGGATTTATGAGCACAGTTTCCAACAAAAATAATGAGTTGCGTACCTAATTCCCAAACATTGTATTGCAAACCTCCTCAGTTCCTCTCATCCATTTTGTGAATTAAATATGTTCATTACTGTGCACTTCTCCATACTCTTAGGGGGAGGAAGCAATAGAATGACAGCATTCTGCTTATCTGAATTATTTGAAGGCATTTGGCTTAGTCATTTAATGAAAATGTAAATGGGGTTAATATCATGTACTATGTGCTTCTACATAATTCATTTGTCTTTTTGAGAGTGTTTGAATGACAGGGTTTGAATGACCCCTTTATTTGGTTGCATACAGAGTACTGAGTAGAGGACTAATTCTGGGACCCTTATTCACATTAACATTTACTTAAATAATCCCACCAAAGTGTCAGTTAAGGATTGCAGAATATATATATATATTACCTGTGTGTGGTACATTAAAGCGTACTAACAGTTTCTGCTTTCAAAAGCAACTAATGCCTTATGGAAAAACTATACTGAATAGTCTAATTAAAAAACAAAGCTACATCCAAATCTTCTGTCCCCCCATCCCCGTCCCCCATATCCTTTAGTATATAGGACATTTATGTAAAGACAGGCTTATTGAGCTTAAGAATTCATCTGGTTTTGCTGTTTGTTCCTCACCTGAATGCACAATCTTCAGGGACATCTTAATCATTACAGCAACCAACTGCAAAGTCACAGAGGATTGGCTTTCTGGTGTAGAATAAATAGGAGTAATACCACAGTAAAACTCCAATAGTCCGGCATCCAATAGTCCGGCACTCCTGATAGTCCGGCATCAAAATGGCAAGAGCCTAGTGAGTGAGCTTCAGCAAAAAATGAGTCACAAGGTAACAGCGGCAGCAGCTGAACTGAGCAAAAAGGGTAAAAAAGGCTTAAAAATCTAAAACATTACAGTATACTGTATACAATATGTACAATAAAAAGGGTTAAGAACACTTTATATACAGTATATAATGTATACAGTATATACATAACCATTTTATAGTACCTCCTGATAGTCCGGCATATCTGATAATCCGGCACCACCTAGGCCCCATAGGTTCCGGATTATCAGAAGTCTACTGTATTAAGAAACATATCTTACTCTTTTGTTCAGGATCTTCCCCTGTATTCTAGTGCAATTAAGTTTTTTCAAGCGTATTGTTGTCTTGTGACCCAATAGCATTTGGAGTGTTGAACAACATAAGTATTCGGATGCAACAATCAGAGCATCATCCTGCACTCAGTGCATGTGGGATAGTTCGGGGCAGGCAAGATACAACCCACGGGCCAGATGCGACCCACCAAGCTACTGGATCCAGCTCGTGGGCCACAGGGTCCAGCCTTGGGCTGCCTGATGCAGCCCACAGGCCACCCCACCAGGACCCTGAGGCACAAAGCAGCCAGCTGTTTCAGAGCAGCCCCAAGCCACTTCAGGTGGCTGGCTGTTCCCTGTGGCGCGCTGCTCCATGGGAGGGGGAGGCTTCACAGAAACCAGCCAATGAGGCTGAGATATTTTGCTGGGGGTGGAAGCAGCGTGCAAAATCTCCCACTCATTCCAGCTCTCGGAGCAGAGAGCCTCAGGGAACAGCCAGCTATTTTGAGCAGCCTAGGGCTGTGGCAGGTAGGGAGCCTACCTCAGTGTCCTGCAGGGCTATTGTGCCTCCTGGCCACAGGCTGCCTGTAGCACCCCAGCCCCTCCCCGCCCCCCCAACTCCCTGCCCCATGTCACCACCCCCTCTTGCCCCAGGTCACCATCCAAATACTCTGCACCCACCCTCCCTTTCTTCTCCCAGGTTACAACTCCCTCTCAGATCCTGCAGCCCCTCCTACACCCTTCCCCAGGCAGTATCCTCTCCTCCATACCCCTTTCCAGGTCCGACATCCCAAGCCTCTATCCCAGATCACAACTCCCTCCTTCACTCAAACTGCCTTTCCCACCCCACAATGTCTCCTGCACCCCAGTCCCTTACCCCTTCTGCACTTAACTTTTGTCCCAGACCCTGCACCCTCTCCATAGAAAAGTGCTGTCCTTGATCACTTACCAAAATCTTGGAGTGGCCCCTAATAAAAAATTATTACCTCCCTGTGGGATAGATAGTGCAGTGTAACCACCTAATTTCTTTCCCAACCTTTGATTCAGCTTTCAGAGATACTTTTATTTGCTTGTGCTCATTCTTAGCTCAGGCATCCATATCCCTTCCATGCCATTCTTTTTAGGAGTCCATTGTGTCAGACTTTGGATTGACTTATGTCTCAGTCCTGTGAGACTTATGCCTCAATCCAGTCCAGACTTTGGATTGACTTATGCTGAGCATCCTCAACTCCTATTGAAATAATCAGTTAAGCACCTTGCAGGATTGAGTCCTTAACAAGTCAGGATGAAAGCTCCTTTTTGAATGTATCCACTTACGAACGCTGAGACTCTACAATACTGTTCCTCCTGTCAGTATTGTACATTTCCAGTCCCTGTGAAGATTCAATGGGGAGGCTGTTGAATTTCCTTGTTTTCACCTCAAGGAAGTAGACAAGGTTAACAGACTCCCTCACAATAAATGAAATTATTACAGGGTCTTCACAGTACATTGTCTTGTAGTTGGCTTTTACAACCAAAGGGCCAGTCTAAGGAAAACAGAACTGATCCATCTCTAGTCCTCCAGAAACTTTCATTATTTTATCCTTAATTTTCAGGCTTCGTTTTTTCTTCATCTCCACCTGACAGTTTGCCATTGAGATCATAAGATTTATTCTTTAGGTTCCCTGTTTCTAGAATAATTTGGCTTGATCTGTACTCTATACTTGTCCAGAGTATATATGTAAAGGGACCTGGTCTTATTTCAAGATGCTCCAGAAAGAGAGGCGTAAACAATCTCAAATATTGGTGATCTTTTGCAGAGTCTGGAAATAGGATAACTCCAGTCCCCTATCAACTTATATGTACTCATCCTTACTCCAGTAAATATAGAATATATGATGTATAGAAGTATAAAGGTTTTAGTGGCATGAATTTCTGTTGATACATTACTCACAAGTGGCTTAGCCCATGTAGGACATCCCCCATGAACATCATTTTAAAGAGAACTTATTAGAATTTCTTTTTCCAGCTTTATTATTTTTATTAGTAATCTTTTAAAATCCCTCCAACTTTAAATTCCATTTGGTGGTATATAAATAGTGGAGCTAGGGAGAAAATAACATTTATTTGTAGAAGTTTTTAGAAAGCATTTCGGTCTGCTTGCAAATCACTGTTATAGCCTGTGTTAAGGGACTCACCTTGGTGGATTAAAAGATACTAGACATCGCAGTAGTCACTTGTCTAGAACTGAAGATGGCAAGTATAATTTTAAATCCCTACTTGGGGAGAGAGCTGATTTCAGGTACTGAAAATTGGTATGTGGAAGCTGGTTAGAAATGTAAAGTGGATTAGTGGGTGCAGATGACAAGGTCAGAAATACAAACTAAGTGCAGTTTATTTTATTCCCTTACTGTGGGAGGGAAGGAGTTTGTTCAAGTGCTTTTATGAGCTGAATGTCAAGTAAATATTAATGCTCACATATAATTATTTTATTTTCAGAAACAGAAACTTCTTGTAACATTAGCGACATGAATATTTTACGTTCATTGAAAGAGCTAAATAAAGAGTTTTATTCCATGGATAACCAGGACATTGACTCAGCTACAACATATTCAGGTTCAAAGAGTCTGCTTTCTCTCAAACTGAGTGTGGCAAGTACAGACGCATTTGATGACTACGAAGTCATAGACGACGTTGAAGAATTAAGGCAAAGAATTACAAATATGAAGTCTGAGCTTGAAAAGTACAAAATGTTCATATTTAATTTGCAGCCTGCTAACCATTTTTTGTCCAGTGATATTTTTAGTATAGTTTTGAATGATGCTGAATTGCCTATGGAAAGACATGTTATAATGCAAAATGCTGATGGACAAGAGGCCAAAACATTTTCGACAGTACATCAGCAAGTGGATTATGAAATCCACATTAAAAACCTGAATTCACAGTCTGCAGAAACATCTGATGAACAAACATCACAAAAACTTAAGCAGCTATTATTAGAAAATGAGGCTGAACTTGAAAAAGAGCAAATTGCAAATATGCATCTTCTCGATGAAGTATATCATCTGCAAAACAAACTTAGAGAAACGTCACCATCCAAGTGAGTAATGCTAACACATTTTCAGCCCCTATGAGTAAGTGCAAGCACTGGTACTATCAGAGGTAATTCCAGGGATATTCATATTTACATACCTCCATAGTGCAGTGCAGAAGGTTAAAGTTTGTTAATATTAATGTAAAGTGACAGATTTTTACTTAGAAGTTGCCTTATAAATAGAAAAAATATTTCTGCTGCTATAAGGACTGCTTCTAATGCATCCATATCATCCTCCCATGATGATTTTTATGCCACAAGCCCTTCTCCCTCCACAGCCCTATAAACAACTTCCCTGCAGGATGCTGTCTCCTACTGGATTTCTTGAGTGAGGTTCTTCTTGCAAGTTTCTCTGTGGGAGGGGATGTCTTAAGACAGATTGGCAGAGACCCTGGGGATTTTTCGTCTTCCTCTGTAGCATGAGGCACTAGTTGCTTGCTGGTTTAAGCTAGATTATGTTAGGTTATCTGTAATTTGAAGTCTTTAAAACATGATTTGAGGAGTTCAGTAACTCAGCCAGAAGTTATAGGTCTATTATAGGAGGGGGTGCATGAAATTCTGTGCAGGAGGTCAGACTAGATCAGGGCTACTCAACATGTGGCCCGTTTGTTTGCGTCCCACGGTGCAGTTTGGGTTTACGCGGGGCTCAGCACACGGCCTGCGGGTGGGATCCTTTGAACATGGCTTCCACTGGGAACACACTCCACAACGGTGAGTCAGTATAATGGTCTTCTGTTGATATGCGTGTTAGTAGTTAAATTCCTGGACTGCCGTTGCTCATTGAAAGTGCTGTCATATGGGTGGAAATTGGGTAAATATTGCATTTTATTAATATCAGAAGAACTGACTTAAATGGGAACAGTGTGTTGTGTAGTCTTGCCTTAATCTTTGTATTCTTGCCCGTCAGTGTGAAAGAAGCTATTTGCATATATTTGCATGTATATATTTGCATGTATATGCAACCATACTTGAGTTGCGGCTCTCGGCATGTGCTGTGAGTATCATTGTGGCCCCCGGGGCTTCCAAAGTAGCCCTGGACTAGATGATCACAACGGTTCCTTCTGAACTTAAAATCTATGAGTTTGAGCCACAATCAATGCTCCTGGAATTTTGCAGCACTCACATTCTAATTTTTATGGCAAGATTAAAGAAATTCTACATCAGATCTGAAATAGTCTAAAACACTTGTACGGGCAGTTCGCTGCCAAATTCCTTGGGACCTTATGTTCTTTTTTGAGGAGTGTCCCTGTGGGTGCTCCACCTTGAGTGTCTGAGCACCGCTGTGCTTCTAATCGGAGAATGTACGTAACAGTGCCTTCAGTTGACTGCATATGTGGGGCAGCTGGCACATACCATATGTGCCACTACTCTGTATGTGCAGACAACTATTCCTTCAGTTTCTTCTCTGCCACCATTGGCCTTGGTCAGAACCCAGCAATTTCCCTCAAGCATTAGCTAGTTGTTAGTCCATTAGACAGTTTTTTGATAGTTTATTGTTAGTTTATAGTTAATAGTTGATAGTTTAATTAGTGTAGTCTGTTTAAAGAAGAAGTTAGAGATAGATAACTAGCCTTTTTTCTCTAAGGTTCTGCCTTGCAGAAATAGTTTATTGGACATGCTTGGTTTGCCTGGCTTCAAAAGGTTTATAACCTGCAGGCTGTCCATTCCTTTATCTGGCGGACACTCCCAGTGTGTCCGATGCTTGTGAGAGGAGAACTGTACCACTCAGTGCACTCACTGCAAGAAACTCACTTCCAGGACCAGGAAAGTGAAAGAGTTACAGCTAAAGATGATGCTTCTCTGATGGTGGAGAAGACTGTCCACCCAGCTTAGGACCCAGAGCATATTACACCGTCCAGACAACCCTCCCTTGTGGCAGTCTCTGAGAGAGCAGTTCCTGTAAAGTTAAGCTCCAAGGACCCTGAGACGACTGAGGCGTCCAAGAAAATATGCCAATTCCCTTCTCGGGCTGATTTCCACATGAGGAAATGCTCTCTGAAGAAAAAATCAACTCTTGCACCGACTGCACCCAAGGCACCAGAAAGGGAGGCACCAATGAAGTCCAGCACCTATAAGGGCCAAGACTCAACGGATAGGGCATGGACTTCCTCCAGGGCATCGGCCCAGACAAAGCAGAAGTCTTCCATGTCAGTACTCACCAAGACACCATTGGCACCAATGAGAAAAGAAAAAGAAGATGACAGAAAACAATGACAATAATAAACTAAATAAGCAGGGAAGCAGGGGCAAAAGCCATGCAACGGAAACACGCCCCTACGACCCTCGCAGTCAGCGCAAAGCTGGGTTGCTCCAGCTTTAAAAAATGCCAATCATGTCAAGAGCCGATGGCAGTCTTGGACAAACATGCATATTGTAGCCAGTGCTTGGGGGAAGCTCATGTACCTCAGAAATGCAAACTGTGCTGTGGTCTCACAGTGAGAGCCAGGAAGGATAGTAAGCTCCATCTCCAAATGATTTTATTTGAAAAGGCAATGCAGCCAGAGTGCTCTCGAGCATCTCTACCGGCAGAACAGGCTCCCAGAAAGAGAGCCGCTTCATTGTTGCCCCACGAGCAGTTTAAGAAGGGGCCATCCCCCTCTAAATCCCAGCCCCCAACTCCCATCTCCTAGAGTGGCCGGAGGGGCCAAGAGGAACACCCCTGGCACTGGGGATTCGGGCTCAAACCAGCACCGCAACCACCACATCACGCTTAGCCCAGGTGGTAGAAAGAGCATCATCGGCACCGGAGAGCTCTCGCTGACGTACCCGCATGCTGGTGCCGGCATTGAGATACGTAGCACTGCGATCTGACACACCAGTGACCAAGCAGTCATGTCATTAGGGACTGTAGTCAAGTGCAAGCCCCCAAGATCCTGACTCGATGCTGCCTCCCATGGAAGCTCCGGCACCGGCACATGGCAGCCAGGCAGACAAAAGTGGCAGGCAGGGTGTCTCACCTCCTTCCTCCAGATAGGCTTCCCCGCTGTCATTCTCATTAGGTATTTTCTCCACGCCATGTGAGGTCTCCTGTACTCTCTGAGCATGCTGCCTTTAACTAAGACAATCAGCACAGTGTTTTCTCATCACAGCACTAGTCCCCCACTACCTTTCATGGTCTCTCATGGTAATAATAAAGATGACAATACCCTCCTTGGTACTCCAGAGTGGCCGTACCCACAACCCCACTACCCTCCCTGCTGGTTACCACGGGACCACTGGCATTCATGGAAAAGACATTCTACCGCACAGTCTACCCCGAAGAGGAGACTCCCTCCACCCTTGCTCTCTCACACTATGCCAACCACTATGGACTCTGAAGAGGAGGAGGATTAACTCCCTAATGAACATACCGAGTTACGGGACTTAGATGAAGGGGACTGGTTTGCAGCCCTCGAACTTCAGTATGCATATTTCCATATCGCCATACACCTATCACACAGACAATAGCTCTGATCTACTGCGGGTGACAACCACTACCAGTTCAAAGTCCTGCCTTTTGGGCTGTCTTCCACCCCCAGGTTTTCTCAAAGGTCCTGGCAAGGCATCGTGATCTTGTCATACTTAGACTACTGTCTTATAAAGCCAACCCCAGGTAGTGACTACCATCATGGTCTCCAAGACCAGGCGGATCTTCAATCGTCTGGGCCTCCTAATAAATGAGCAGAAGTCAACCCTGCAGCCTGCACAGGGCATAGAGTTCATTGGGGCCCAGCTCAATTCGTTGACTCCCACTTCACTGATTTACAGCCCTATGTCATCTTGTCAACATATTGACAGCAACTCCTACCACTGCGGCACTTACCTGCCTCCAGGTAATGGGCCACATAGCTGCCACTACTTCATGTAGCATGTGTGCCTCCATTTCAGAGCCCTACAACACTGGCTAGTGTCAGTTTACAAGCCCGCGCGTCACCCCTTGCACAAACAATCACAGTCCCCAAGAAGGTGCTAAACTTGTTTGTATGGTGGACAGTACCCTGCAACCTCCTAGCAGGAGTACCTTTCTACCAGCCCGAACCATCCATGCAGATTACCACCGATGCCTCTCTCATGGGCTGGGGAGCACACGTGCTTCAACACGCAGTCCAGGGCAGATGGTCACCACACGAGTACTCATTACACATCAACCTCCTTGAGCTCGGGGCTCTAAGAAATCTGTTGTCAGATGACGTTGGGGAATCCCAACCATATATCTTTTTGTGACTCCCAACAATACTAAGTGCCTCTGATTCTTTTCAAGAGCTGGACTAGGCAGGGGATCCTCATCCGTTGGAACGAGCTGCTATATTACGCCTTCCCGCCAATTCCATTCATCCTCAGAGTTTTACACAAGAGCTCTGGGTCATACTGATAGTCCCCTCCTGGGCCAGACAAACCTGGTTTCCATGCCTCTGCACGATGTCCACAGCCACACTGTGTCATCTTCCATCCCATCTCAGGATGGGGGCAAACTGCTCCACCCCCAACCACACATACTCCAGCTACATGTGTGGCTCCTGTCTGGTTCCACGGTACAGAATTCCTATGCTCAGAACAAGTGAAAACAGTCCTTCTGCAAAGCAGAAGGTCATCAACTAGGACTACCTACCTGTAAAAATGGAAAAGATTCTCTGCCTGGTGTCGGCGGACTCACACTTACCCTCACAGCATCCCACTCCATCAGATCCTCAATTATCTGTAGCATCTTAAAACTGATGGCCTATCAATCTCCTCCGTGAAGGTACACCTTGCAGCAATATTAGCTCTTCATGAATGGATAGAGGGCTCATCCATCTTCGCACACCCCATTACAAAAAGATTTCTGAAGGGCCTCCACAACGTCTGTGGTGGGAGAGGTCCAGGTTGGATATTAGGAAAAACTATTTCACTAGGAGGGTAGTGAAGCACTGGAATGGGTTACCTAGGGAAGTAGTGGAATCTCCATCCCTGGACGTGTTTAAGTCTTGGCTTGACCAAGCCCTGGCTGGGTTGATTTAGTTGGGATTGGTCCTGCCTAGAGCAGGGGGGTTGGACTTGATGACCTTCTGAGGTCTCTTCCAGCTCTATGGTTCTATGATTCTCTACCCTCTGATAGGGTGCCAGCCCCTACTTGAGATCTGAACTTGGTCTTGGACTCTCACATGAGGCCTCCCTTCGAACCTTTGGGCACTTGTCCACTCCCATTCCTATTAATGAAGGCACTATTTCTGACAGCCATCAGCTTTGCGAGGTGGATTAGTGGGGCCCATATAACGATCTTCACCAAGGGCAAAGTAACCTTAAGACCACATCCAACATTTCTACCCAAGGTTTGTACAGCCTTCCATATCAATAAGCCAGTAGTACTACCAGCATTTTTGCCTAAGCCTCATGCATCCTCCAGTGCTTCACACACTTGACATCCGACAAGCTCTAGCCTTTTATATAGATAGACCTCTACCATTCCAAATGTCTCCGCATATGTTCTATCCATCACACCACGTTCAAAGGGCACACCTATTTCAGTGCAACGCATTTCCAAATGGGTTTCATCCTGCATACTACACACCGTGAGGCACTCCTCCCACAGGCTCAACAAGCAGCCTCTTCAGTGGCAACCATCCAGTGGTTACCACCACCAATTCCTCACAACTGGCCGTACTGGGACACCTGGGCTGCATGGCGGGCACAGCAATCACAACAGCTGTCACAACTAGTGCAAACTAGTTATTGTATCACTTTTCCAGTTACTCCTCCACCTATGCACCCCCCCCCCCCCATCCCTCTTCAGAGACCCCTCTCATGAAGCTGTTCTCATGGAGGAACTGGACCACCTCCTGCAGTTAGGAGCCATAGAGCATGTAACCCAAGAACATAGGGGGGAAGGGGCTTTACTCCAACTGTTTTCTTACAACCAAGAAAATAGGTGGGTGGAGAGCCATACTAGGCCTCTGCAACCTCAGCCAGTTCATTTGCACTGAATGGTTTGAAATTGTGACCCTATCTACCATAATTCCTGCCTTACAGAAGGGAGGCTGGCTGCCTACTCTTGACCTACAGGACACACATTTTCATATTTCCATACATCTGGCACACAGGTGCATTCTCCAATTTGCCATTTAAGACGGGTGGGGAACCTTTTTTGGGTCGGGGGCCGCCCATCCACAGAAAAATCAGTTGGGGGCCACACACAGGTGAGAAACAAACAAAAAAAACCCCAACCCCCCCTTCCTGAGACGGTCCCTCAACGGAGGAGGAGACATTCCTCCCGCACACCAGAGCTTTGGAGGGGGCCCAGGCTAGTACATTTTGTGTGCTCCAGCTCTGCAGAGGGATGACAGGGGCGGGGTTGAAGCACTTGTGTGGGCTCCCTAATACTGGGGGGAGCTCTGAGCCTCGGGAGCTGTATCCAGGCAAGCCGGGGCCAGATGCGATTGTCTACTAACAGGTCCAACAGCTTTCAACATGGAATGGGCAGTCATTACCACCAAAGGCCTGTTTGATATCCTGGGCCTACAGATAAATCTCCAGAAATGCATGCTCATCCCCACTCAGTGTTTGGAATTCGTAGGGGCATAGCTAGACTGCTTAACAGCAACGACGTCACTACCAATACAGAGATTCTCAGCAATCATGGATCTCATCTCATTACCACAGATCAGTCCGCGTATCACAGCAAAACACTACCTTCAACTCCTAGGTCACATGGTAGTGGCCACTTTTGGGATACCACATGCACGCCTCTGCATGAGACTGGTACAGGCCTTGCATGTTATACAAACCACATGTGTACCACATAAACAAGTAGCTCTCCATGCCCTCCAAAATAAAGAACTCGCTTTCCTGATGGACGATCCATGACAATATCTACAAGGGAGTGCCCTTCCAACCAGCAGAGCCTTCTGTATCAGTCACCACAGACACATCGTTGATAGGGTGGGGAGCCCACTTAAACCAGCACATTGTCCAAGCACAGTGGTCACAAGAGGAATCCAAAGAACACATCAACCTGTTGGAACTCAGAGCAGTCTGCAATGCCTGCCTGCACTTCCTTCCTCTAGTCGAAGACAAGACAGTGCAGATTCTAATGGGAAACCTCACCATGATGTTTTATATAAAATGACAGTGTGGAGCCCGATCCTGTCCACTGTGCCGAGAAGTAATCTGGCTATGGGAATGGTGCATTCCACAAAACAGTCACCTACTAGCAGCCTATCTGCTGGGCAAAGACAATGTGGTAGCATACAACCTGAGCAGATATTTTCCACAGAACTCAACACCTCAATGAGTGGAAACTCAACCCCTCAATGCTAGTTCCCCTACTTAAAGGGTGGGGATACCCCGCTGTGGACTTGTTCAGAACCAGATCGAATGCCCAGTGTCCACACCATTGGTCCAGGGCAGGAGTAGGCCATCAGTCTCTGGGGGACGTGTTCATGATAAAGTAGGAAGCACCCCTGCTATACACATTTCTGCCCTTTCCACTCCCATAGCACATAATTCTCAAAATAAAACAGGACAAAGTGAGGGTCATCCTAATAGCCCCCAATTGGCCCAGAGAAACCTGTTACCCAAACCTATTACAAATGAACTTGGCGCTTCCCACTAGTGTTGTCCCTCCTCACACAGAAGAACAGGGAACTGCGTCACCCCCATACAGACCCTACACCTTCAGGCATGGCTTCTGGCTGCCTGACTCCTCTTGAAGCGGTATGTTCAGCACTGGTGCAGGAAGTCATTCTGAACTGCCGTAGACCTACCACAAGAAAAATATATGGACATAAATGGCACCACTTCACATTAAGGTTTTATGATCAGAACTTCTCACCTACATCCACAGACCTCTCACAGATTCTTCAATACCTATTGGCTGTGTCTAGACTGGCATGATTTTCCACAAATGCTTTTAACGGAAAAGTTTTTCCGTTAAAAGCATTTGAAAGAGCGTCTAGATTGGCACGGATGCTTTGCGCCAAAAGCATCCGTGGCCAATCTGACGCGATTTTTTATAAAAAGCCGATCGCCATTTTAGCCATCGGGGCTTTTTTGCGCAAAACAGTTCTTCGCTGTCTACACTGGCCCTCTTGCGCAAGTATTCTTGCGCAAGAGGGCTTTTTCCGGAGCGGGAGCGTGAAAGTATTTGTGCAAGAAGCACTTATTTTGTACATTACAAAGTCAGTGCTCTTGCACAAATTCAAGCGGCCAGTGTAGACAGCTGGCAAGTTTTTGCGCAAAAGCGCCTGCTTTTGCGCAAAAACTTGCCAGTCTAGACGCAGCCATTGTGTTTAAGGAACTCAGGACTCTCCCTCAGCTCCATCAGGGTGCACTTGGCTGCAATCACAGCATTCCACCCACCAATTGATGGCCACTTCAGTCAAGCGCTTCAGTCAAACGCTTCCTCAGGGGCCTCCAAAATATGTTTCCCCCAATAAGGAATCCCACTCCAGCATGGGACCTAAATTTGGTGCAGAGAGCAGTAACAGGTAAACCATTTGAACACCTGGCTACCTGCTCATTACTTCATCTCTCTATGAAGGTTTCTTTTCTTGTGGCCATCACATCAACACACAGGGTAAGTGAGCTTGGTGCTCTCATGGTGGATCCTCCCTGTACTATTTTTCATAAAGATAAAGTAATCCTTTGCCCACACCCAAAATTTCTCCCTAAAGTAATGAGCCCTCACTGTAATGAGCCGATTTACTTACATGTCTTCTGTCCCAAGCCTCACAAGGACAACAGAGAGGCATTCTTACATACCTTAGACCTGTGGTGTCCAGCACGTTAGCCAGTAGCCACATGTGACTATTTGGCCAGTTGAGTGTGGCTGGTTCACTATAGTGGCTACTGCTTCAGAACTGGTTGGACACCATGACCTTAGACATCCACAGAGCAATCACTTTTTACCTGCAATGTACAAAACCTTTCTGGAAGTTGCCAAAGCTGTTTGTCTAAACCACAGAAAGGTCTCAAGGGCTATTTATTTTGAAACATAGATGCTCTAAATGGAGCCCCCCACACCTATTCAGGCTCACTCAACAAGAGCGATGGCAGCATCTACAGCCTTTCTCCAAGGGGAGTCAATAGACGACACCTGCAAAGCCACCACCTGGGCTTCAGCACATACATTCATCAACCCCTATGCTATACAGACCTATTCCACTTCCGATACACAATTCAAACACACAGTACTATCTACGGCCAATCCAGACCTACCAAGCACGACTACTGTTTTATAATTGCTTCAGATGGAGTACCCACAGGGATATTCAAAGGTTACTCACCTGGTGCAGTAACTGATGTTTTTCAAGATGGTTGTCCCTGTGGGTTCTCCACCACCACCCATTCCTCCCCTCTGCTTTGGAATCCTCCATACCTGGGGCAGAGAAGGAACTTAAGGGACAGTTGGCTGTGCATGTGGAATAGCCTCTTCAAACGGTGCATGCAAGCTAGCCAAGGGCACTGCTACTTAAATTCTTCAGTTAGAAGTGCAGCAATGCCAGACACCCTAAGGTGGAGCACCCACAAGGACGACCATCTCAAAGAACCTCAGTTAGTGCACCAGGTGAGTTACCTTCCCTTTACATTTATGTATGCAGTAATAATGCTAGTACTTATAATGACAATATGTTGCACTTGTATACAGTAGTGCCTTCCATTCCAGGGTCTGAAAACACTATATATTGAAATTAATAAATGAAGCGTTACAGTGGAAATTCATAAACCAGTGACTCCTTCCTGGAAGGTTAGGAAGTATTATCATTTTATATATGGAAAAACGGAGGCAATGACAATTAAGTAGTTTATCCACAAATCAGACTGACACTTTTCATCCTAGAATATGGATCTCTTTATACCCAAGCCTGTGGTTTAGCAACAAGACACTCTTCCCCCTAGGAAATACCTAATGGCAACAGGTGGAACACGGAAATGTCTTCATCCCTTTAGGTTTCACCATAATTTGGGATTGATGATGCTTGCAAGCCCCTTTAATGTTAGCTTGGAGAAATACCCACCTGCTCCATACAATGTATAAGAAATTACATGCCTAGCAAATACACTGCATATGTCGATCTAATTATATAATCTAAGGGATGGTATGGTCTGGGCTGCTATAAAGTTTTTATTGTCGTGGGTTTGGTATGACTGCATGACTCACAAGTGGCAGAGCCACACGTGAGTTACATGTTTCTCCCTAAACAAATGAAAATAAAAATGTTATAGCAACCCATGCTGTCATAGATTTTGTTTTTGCCCCATGTTTTGTTTGGTTTTATTCCACCCTTTTTCAGTCCCTTCCTCCCCTGAGATACATGCATCTCTACAAAAAAGCATATCAGTGATAGGGACAGTTGCGATATAAAGCCTTACAACTGCAGTTAGTCTGAGTTGAAATGTATATCTTATCTACTGAAGTACAAGAATTTAGTCAGTAAGTTAGTTGTTGTGATCACATCTGTAGTAATAAACAAACCCGACAGAAACCTAGAATTAGTCATAGTGGACCTAGAATTAGTCATAGTAATTGTCCACAAAGTCCAGAATGCTGCCTCTAACAGTCAACAGTACATAATGTTTCAGAGGAAGGTGGACTCCATCTGACCCATTTGGAACTTCGTAGACATGTAGAAATGTATGTTTTTAGCCTCTTTAGAAATTTTTTCCCCATTTATTTCATTATAGCTCCTTCAGGTGCTATCTGACTCTCTTGCTTGTCCAATTCTAAGAATCAGGTTAATGCTGTGTATTTTGGTGACCTCCAAGTGACTTCATCATTTCAGTTCCTGCCTATCTTATAAATTAAGCAGTTACGTAAGGCATAATAACCTGCAGAATATAAAGCCTAATAGTAGGGGCAAGACATCTTTGTCACTGTTGCTGTTGGCCATTTTTAGAGAAATTGGATTTACATAACATTCTCGTCTAAAAACAGAATTTTAATTTATTTTAGTTTGTTTTTAAATGTTAGTTATGGTCAAAACATTCTTTTCAGAGATAATTTCATTTTCTCAGGTATGATTCACTGGTACATTCCCAAGCTCGAGAGCTCTCCTTTCAATGCCGGCAAATTAAAGAGATCCATAGCATCTGTGTCACCTATCATCAGCATCTGACCAGCCTTATTAAAGCTTTTGAGGAACTGCTTCAAGCCAGTGATGTTGATTATTATGTTGCTGAGGGCTTCCGTGAACAGCTGAATCAAAGCGTGCAACTTTTTGAGAAGCTGGAAAAAAAGTTTCTGTATGGTATGTAGTTATATTTTCCCAGCTTGTAATCTAAACTAAAGAGGCACATGTGTGAAAAAGATGCTACAGCTAGAGTGTGTCACGCTATTATAACAAAAAATGGAGTGTACTTGCATTGCAAATAAGATTATTTTGTAGTGCATAAACATAAAAATGTCTTCTCCCTCCCTCCAATGAACAGGTGGTATCCTATACTATGAAAAATCACTGACAACTGAGACAATATCTAACACAATGGTATTGCACTGAACCACACATTAAAATAAAAAGATGCCTATAGGATTATAAAGAACATTCGGATTACTGAGAGTTGACTGTAAAGCACTAGCATGGAGGATTAGCACTGTGAACAAGTAGGGGACTGAAAGGACTAAGGTGACATCACCAAGGGTATGTCTAGACTACATGGCTCTGTCGATGGAGCCATATAAATTAGTTTACCCGACATAGTCAATGAAGCAGGGATTTAAATAATCCCCTCTTCATTAAAATAAAAATGGCCACCGGGCTGTGCCGACAACCAGCTGATCTGGCACAGCGCAGCAGTCTAGACGCGGATCGGTCGACAAGGGAAACCTTTGTCGACGCTCCTGTGCCTCGTGAAGCGAGGTTTACAGGAAGCGGATCGACAAAGGCTTCCGTCAACCGATCCACGTCTAGACTGCCGCACTGTGCCGGATCAGCTGATTGTCGGCACAGCACAGCGGCCATTTTTATTTTAATGTAGCGGGGATTATTTAAATCCCCACTTCATTGACTATGTCGGGTTAACTAGTTTACATGGCTCCATCAACAGAGCCATGTAGTCTAGACATACCCCAAGAGGGGCAAGAGGGAGGAAAAGGAGAGGGGAGCAATGGGTGCCAGGAGAAGAGGGGTTGAGAAGAGGGGTAGGCATGAGGAAGGCAGGGGATGAGCAAGTCGTGTGAGGGCACAGAGGAGCGTGAGGAAAACTGGGGCAAAGGGTGGTGAGGGGGTGGGCACCAGGGAGAAAGGGGCAAGGAGGGCAGGCACAGTGAGGGATGGGGGAGGCACCAGGAAGGTGCAGGGGTAAGGGAAGGTTCAGGTGCCAGGGGATTGTGGGGGTGAAGCAGAAGGGCAGACACATGGAGGGAAGAGATAGGGACCAGAGGAGAGAGGCAGGCCAGGTGGGTAGAGGGAGATGTTAGGAGAGGGGATGGGGAGGGGTAGCTACAGATGATCAGAGTGGGGCTTAAAGAGGAGTGGATACGGGGAAGAGAAGGGCTGGTGCAGGGGAGAGGAGCGAGTCCCCAAAGGGCTGAGGGGAGTGAGAAGGGCAGGAACCAAGACAGCAGAGGAGGGTGAGGGGTGGGGGGCATCAGGCACCAGGGAAGCAGATGGGGTGAGAGAAGGGTAGGAGACATGGCAGCAGAGGGAAAAGGGAGAGGTTTATAAGATATTTATTAATTACTTGGGTGCCACAGTGGCACATGAACTCAACACTGGTGCACAAGACAAAATTCACTCTGCTCATGGGAGGAAAATCTTAGAGGGAACACTTCCCCCAACCTCTCCCCCCGAGTTAATGCAATGCAAATTGGGTTAATGCAATTGCAGGTTAGTTGCATGGGGGGTTCTGTGGGGGCCAAATCCAGCCCTATTGGTAGAAGGACGGTAGGAGGAGTTCTTAGAGGGGTCATGTGTCCTCCTTGTCCCCAGGAGTACTACTTCCAGGGGTGGGACTTCTTGTGGCAGTGGGTGTGGCTAACGGGGGTCAGAGGACATGGCTAAAATATGGTCACCATAACTATAGCAGATGCAATAGGTCCTTGACCCAGGACCCTAAAGCTATGAAATGCTGGTAGGAATGGTAACTGGTCACCTCACCTAGCATTCTTTTGAGAATCAGGCAGAGATATTGCTCTGCTGCTGTGGTAGCATGGGATAAAATCATGCTTTATTACCCTCTCTTCCACACATTCGTCCATGACACCTTCATAGAATTTGGCATTAACACATTTATTGTGCATCCTCTGACTGATGAGAGTAGACCCTATACCCTGTTTCTTTCTTAGGCTGGTGTATATTTGTGCTTTCCAGATCATTGTTCAATTAGCACTTAAATTATTCAAATACACTAATGCAGAGGAAAAGATGAGATAACCAGTATAATTTTGAGTACACTTTTCTTCCTTTAAAAAATATTTTTATTGTGCAGGAGAATCATTGGATGCAGAAGTTGCCAAACTCTATACATTAGCACAAAGGTAAGCGTACCATTGAAGACTAGTATTAAACTTCTTGTTTTGTGTTAAAATGATAAAGAGACTACATGTTTTATAGCACAGCTTCAACTCTAATGCTCGTTGAGATGACCATTTGCTTATATATCATTTGTTGCATTAATACATATTTTGTTATCAAAATAGTCATAGAAAACAACCCCATCCGTCTCACCCTGCTTCTCAGCAAAGGTTTATCAGCAGAGGCACTAAAGTGGGGTGTCAAGTTTCTAAGACTGTTATTAGCATACATAAAATTAGAATAACATAACAGATTAGCATAAATATTTAGCTGAGAGAAGAGGGTTGGCAAGAGGTATCTTTAAGCTGCCTTACTCTTCTCCTCACCCTTGGACTGAACTGTAGGAATTAGCTAAGGATCTCATTGCCTCTGGATGTTGTAAAGGCCAAAAGTATAAATGTGTTTAAAAATAATTAAATAAGTTCATGAAGTTTGGGCCCATCAGTGGCTATTAGACAAGATGGTCAGGGATGCAACTCCATGCTCTGAATGTCCATAAACCTTTGACTGCCGGAAACAGGAAGTAAACAACTGGGGATGTGTCACTTGATTAATTGTCCAATATTTTCTCTGAAGCTTCTCAGACCTGACGCTGTCAGAAGACAGGAGATGGGTGCTAGATAGGTTGTTGGTTTGACTCAGTATGACCGTTCTTTTATTGTTACCATCAAACCGCGTTACTTGCCAACTTTATTCTCAAATACCCTTTCATGGTGGTGTGGGGGGGGAAAGTGCTGTGACATGAACTAAACTGGTTTTATTCCAGCCCAGGATTATTTTATGCTGGAGCAATCTTCAGATGTGTCTTTGCCACAAAAGGCTCTTAAAATAGATTGGTTTTGGAAAATGAATGTTAGGGGTAATTGAAATCCACTGATGATAAAACTCCTGCTGACTTCAGAAGGGCCTGGATTTCACCCTAGAACCTTATCTCTGCTATGTGGTGGTATATCATTGTGAATCTTTAAAAATCTGCTGCTATGCATGGTCTCTTGTGAATTTGACACCAATCTCTCTTTATTCATTGTGCTTCTGAAACAATAGTTATCATTGTACATTTTAAAATATTTTGCTTGACACACAAGGGATAATGAGAAGACCACCACAATGTACCAGCAACTTACGGATGAATTACCTGTACCATCTGCTTTTCATAGCATGTCTGACTTTGAAATGTCAGAAAAATCATCTGTTAGATCACCTAAACATAAACAAGACCTAGCGGAGGAAGAACATGACAAACTGGCATTTGTGCCAAACAAGTTTCCCCCAGGTAATTTTTTTCCCACTGAAGATTCACTGTATATTGGGGAAAATTAGATAAATAAAAAAATCATAAGGGAACTAATTAAGAAATAATGTGGAATATATATCTGTTTCATCTTTCCAGTATCTTGCATAATCATTGTAATTTCAGTAATCATGTGTACCAAGATGACAATGATGGAAGCTATCTTCCCTTTGAAACAAAATTAGCTATGATAGTTTGTGCTTTTGTTGTTTTGGATTGTCATCTTGTACAGTACTCTAGACAGACCTTAAATAGACAAGTCATGAGGCAATACAGACATTATTAAATAAAGACAGATTTTCTAATTTTATAAAACCCAGTCTTGTGTTTCCTTGAAAACTGTATGTCCTGAATAATTAATAAGTGGTGTCATATTTGACCTGGATAGTTTCAGTAAGTGCAACCAATGGTTTAAATAGTTTGCTGTAAACAGAGATGAAAGTTTAACAGCTGAGAGAGTATACAGTGTTCAGGGAAAAATTATTTCAAACTAAGCAGTAGGTGACATGGATAAACTGAAAATAAGACAGTCACATTTAGAACAATAAGTTCCTGACTGTTGCTGAAATATTAAGAGAAGAGGAAGAGGAATTGCCGAATGGTAAAGCAAAAAGGAAAAGGTATTGTACTGAAACTAGATAGTTCAGACTTATTTGTTAAGTCATGGAATCTGTTGTATAAAGTGTAAGTCAAAGACTTATTTTACATATGAGTTACTCTAGTGCTCATCCTGTTATATGGGAAATCGTATACAGTTGGTGTATTAAGTCTAGAAATGAAGTTGTATTGTAAATTGTAAATTTCATTGGTTACCAAATGAATAGAACAGTTTAACCAGAAAATTATGTGATCTCATACTGTTTTTAAATAGAAGTTTAGAAGAGACTAAAACTAGGGCTTATGATTATTTGAGAACAAAGAATAAAGAGTTCATGAAAGGAATGTTTAAATCTAAATGACAAAAT
Organism: Rafetus swinhoei; assembly: GCA_019425775.1. NCBI lineage: Eukaryota > Metazoa > Chordata > Testudines > Trionychidae > Rafetus > Rafetus swinhoei. Next base: position 9,583,148 of record CM033431.1, on the reverse strand, counting down.
ACAGTATTCAGTAAGACTCATCTAAAATACTGAAAAGCCCCACTGTGAATACCATCCACTTAGTCCCTGTCACGGTGATTCTTGTAATTTTACATCTCTCACACTGTTCTGTATTCAGTACCAGCTGTAAAATAATATAATCATATGCTCAAAATGAAGAGAGACCTCTTGATTTATTTAGAGTTATTAATGGAGCATCTTCAAGAAATTCGAACTCTAAGACAACGCTTAGAAGACTCCATTAAAACTAATGAGAGATTGAGGCTACAGCTTGAACGGCAAGTAACAGATATGGAACTAAATCAAGGTAATGAATGAAATATACTTTTTCTTAAAGCTTGAGTGATTTGAACTTTGCTGGAGGACTGGGTGGGGTGAGGGTAAAACTGAAAACCCTAAGCCTGGCTATGATATAGATTCAGTGCAACCATTCCTTTGGCATTACTCCATAGAGAACTGGATTAGCAGCTTCAACCCCACCACACTGCTTGTTTGTTTGCATAAATGTGGATCCCATGATCCCCATCTTTGACTTTGTCCAGTGCATGAGGTATCCTTTCCATAGTGTACAAACGTCCCTTATTGCCTTTCCACCCACAGCATCTCTCACACACCACCAAAACAGGGTTTAAATGCAGTGGAAGACCTTTCATCCTAGAACTGAAAAGCCCTTTTAGATCACTCTGTTGTCAGATGATAATCTAGATTATCTAGATTTGTCTTACATTTGTTATTGCTGACACATGAATAAAAAGAGACTTCTTTGCTTTTCACATGCCTTCTCCTTTTTCTTCACTTTGAAGTTACTGGATCTGAGTCTTCACTGTGTCCAAGCACAGACAGGGGCAGCGGCAGGGAGGCAGTTGTAGCTACCTAATTTTAGGGCTGCCCAACTCTGGTGTAAATTAGAGCAAGATGAGTCCTGCTGTAACTCTGGTTCCTGCCACTGATGGCATAAGGGTCTCTTAGGGCTTGTCTCCACTATGGGATGGCTTGATGTTGCAGCAATCAATCCACTGGAGGTTGATTTAGTGGGTCTAGTGAAGGCCTGCTAAAACAAATGCCATTCACTCTCTGTTAACTGGAATTTCATCTGAATGAGATGAGTAAGAGGAGTCAATGGGAGAGTTTGACCTAGTGTGGTATGGACTCCTTGGTAAGTAGATCTAAGCTAAATTGATTTGAATTACGCTACTAATGCAACTCAAATTGCGTAGCTTAGATTGCCCTGTCCTCACAGTGTAGACCTGCCTTTACTGTAGCTCAGGTTTGAATGTAACGGAGCTCATCTTTCTCCCTCTCTTTCCTTCTATAAGAAGGGTCCTGGGAGTGGTTAGCATACGATGTGGCTGCACTATCATTACTAGCTGTACATCTGTGGAGATTCCCCTACATAAGGGGGGCATTCTCCCCAGGAGTCTCTGTGTATTTTAAGGCCACTATGTGCTCCATAGCAGCACAAACTGACATTCGTGGAATAAAGAATATGGTGCATTATCTGCAGCTTATCAGAATTGCTTCCTGTCAAAAGTTCATAACAAAACAGTCTAATGACTTTAACTAACAATATAAAGCAGAAATGGATAGAATTTTTTTAAAGTCAGTTTTTATTCAGCTCTCTCTAATGATAGCATTATTCAACCAGAGTGGTGTTCAACACCTTTGGAAACCAGACTTTCTGTTTTAAAGTTTTTTCACAGTGAATAGGCCAGTCTTTAACCAAGCAGGATTTTATAAGAAGTATATGGTGCAATGCTTATTTTTTTACACATTACTTTGTCCTCATTCTCCTTTGCCACACATTCCTCCTACAGCAATATATTAATTTGCAATAATACTTACATCAGAAGCAGGCAACAAGTACCTGCATGCTCTCTGCGTACTCAGGTTCACTAATACTAGTATTAGATTCATTATGTTTATACCGTATCCACAATCTATTTCTGTTGTTGTTTAAATGGATACTACCTACAAATGGCAGTTTGCTTTCAAGAATAATTTACACTGATGGAAAGGTGTATAAAAGCATCCATTTAATTCATGAAGTATTTACGCTTCTGGAAACTCATATTGTTCTCATGAAATAACCACACTGAAACAGTTTCAAATCTTTTACAGCTTCATAAAGATTCTGGAAAGGGCATCCATTAATTCAGTGAAAGTATATTTTCTTTATAAACTGTCTTATGCCTTCCATCTGTCTTCTTGCTACTTTAGTAGATTTACCAATGCATGGAGGGAAAATTTGGAGAGGAATGGGAAAAGTAGCTATTTATTAGAACAAGCTCCTCTTTTGCTATATTATTTTCTCAGCATTTCCTGTTGCTTTTCAGGATGTCTTGCCACTTTTGTCAAGATTTTTACACTGTTTTGTGTTTTAATTTTGAATTTCACTGTAAAAACAAACTTGTGGCTAATCATGAACTAGAATTAGGCCTTGTAGATCATATATATATAAAATTATCTTAAACGTGTTTTTATTTAATATTTTTATTTTGTTTTCCTTAAAAAACAAACAAGTTATAACATATACGTAAATGATGACAGGCAGCCTGTTACGTTAATGTTATATCAGGTTATTTATTCACTAGACTCTAATACCAAGAATTGCTTTAGACTGTCTGATAAATATTTTACATATGTAGGTACACACACCATGTTTTGCCATGTTGCCATTTTATTTGTAATATTTACTTTGTCTGAAGTACTCAGAAGTCTCTGAGCTGGTAGCACCTTATGAATCATGGAGTGGTGGAATAGTTAATGTTGAGCTGAAATTTTCACTAAAATCAGGAGTAAATTTTTCCCATATTTCAAATGCAAGTTTAACCTTTAATTCTCAATTTTCTAGGTTTCTAATGCTTGATTTGGTATTTTTATATATAGTAAAAACAGTAAGGGTTTTATCCTCAGGTTACTGATATGTACACTCGTGCTTCAATTGCAACTGCAAAGTACTTTTTGTCTGTGGGAAGGGGGCATTTATTTATGTATCTTTACTGTTGTTTTTTATGGTGCTCATCTCAGTTTTTCTTTGGAAAACTATACGGTCTACACACCTTTTGTGTTCATTGTTGCTATCCATGACTTAACCAAAACTCTTCAGCATAACTGCAGTCAGAGGCCCTGAACAGATACACTCATCTGTTAGCTGGACTGAGGCACCTGACTTGTGCAGAGCCCCACTGAAGTTAGGGAGGTTCACAGGTGCAGAATTCTGTGCTAATGGGGCTAATTGCAGGAGGGTGGTCTTATTACCACTGTGGCTACATTTCCCCTTTGCTAGATTCTAGAGCTTTTCAGTGTAACTTGACAAATAACATGAGAGCTGGGTGACGGGCAACAAATTAAATTGGGATCCAGATGAGATCCTCAAGTTCAGACACTTCAAGCTGAATTGCTTTTGTTAAAATTTGAAAGGCAAAATTCTTTTTGAGTTCACATAGCTACCTTAATTCTAACATATAGATAGTAAAATACCATTAGTGCCAGACTTCTAGTGCCTTTGAATCATTCAGTAATGACAAGAAGTGTGTATCATGGCATGCTACATTCTAGTTAGGTAGTGGCTAAGAGCTTCAATTGGGATTGCAGTAAAATGAGGTTAGTCAGAGAAAGTACAGCACATCAAATTGAATTGCTATAGCTGAAAGGCATCCGCTGCCTGCATTCAGCTATTTCTTTTCCACATGGTTATTTCTCTATTATCAACTGAACAGTTGGCACCCATTTAGTTGTCTTGATCTTTGCTAAAACAGTAACATTTGAGTCAACTGTTCAATAAAAATATATTTTAAATACACTGTTAAGCCCAATGGACTAAAGAGCTTTACAAGTCTAAACAAATATATGTGTTTTACAAAGAGCTATTGCTTCATCCATCATTGAAATGTAGCCACTCTGGGAGTGGAACATTCCAACTTTAACAGTGCACTGTAATGTGGCCCATCTTTGTAGTAAATATGAATAATGTTATGCCCATTTCAAACTATGTGTGGCATTTATGGAGACAGAATTATTCCCCAGGCTTGTCCAGGATACCAGAGTTAACTTCTCTACTCATACAAATGTCATTGGATTTTTAGAGATCACAAGTGGCCAGGAAGAATCTCAGTTTTTAATCATAGGCAAAGAACAGCAACTTCAGCAGCACATTCTGTTAGCATTATTTTGGATCATTGATTCAGCGTTAACTTGGAAGCAAAAGTGTCAGCAGCAGAATCCATATCACTATTTCCCTTCACCACCCAAGGTTTTCCTTAAAGATCTCCCATGCAAATATTAATCCGTCCACACTCTGTTTAGCGTGTGAAATCTGAATAGCTCTCACGCGAAGTGTTGTGGCTAAATGTAATACAGTTTGAAAACAGATGATGTGCTAAATTTATCACATGTTGAACTTCACTACAGTACACTTGAACTTAAAAAACGTGTGATGGTCACACAGGACCCAGCAAATACTTGAAATTTGTCGCACTGCATTTTTTTTGGTTGGTGGCCAAAAATAGATGTGATGCATCAGGTTTCATACCAAATCTTCCAGGGATAATTTAGCAATGTTGGTCATATTAGCACAATGATTGTGGGTACTTAGGATAGAGAGCTTTGGTTTTGCTTAGAGTTTACCTGAATTGCCTTACAGTCTATGGCAATGATAATCTTCTAAATAACTAGGGGATAAATATCTTTCATAACAAGTTTTTCTGCTTTGTTTAAATTGTTGTGGCCTGGAAAGTTTAATCTTTACTGACCTAGAGATGACTCATAAATCATTTTTATGTATATATTTATAGGTTCTGCAAACATTTTTATCCATGGCTCAGAGCAACATAATTCTCTGACTTCTGAAATTCATTTCCTGAGGAAGCAAAATCAAGTTCTGAATGTAATGTTTGCAAAAGGATCTAGAGGTAAAATATGAAACTCTGCTTTAAAGAACCAGCTTGTAATTTTGAAAGCACCAAGCATTTTTATTCCAATCAGAAAACAACAAAACATTTACATTCCTTTCATTAAATTGCCTCCCCAGCTCTCCCCACTTAAGACATTTTCTGACCAGCCTCTCTATCCAAATGTAGGATAATAGGGGTGGAGGACTTGGGATAGTAGCACTTTACCACTATTGTGCTGCTTCTGCCTCTGACCTCAGCATTATCCTTTTTTGTGTCCTCTGTAATTTCCTCTGTGTCCCTCTTTTTAGCATGTGTGCGCATTCCACTTTTCCTTTGTGCCATTTTTTCTCCTTCCATCCCTTTGTGGTATTTCCTCCTTTCCCAAGCTCTTTGTTTAAAGATCTTGCCAAAGGAAATTGGCTAAAATTATTCAGTTTCATTCTGAATGGAGCTCCTTTCAGGCAGAGTCGGTTGCAAAGGAAAAGAGACTAATGTCCCATAAGGTTCTAGAACCTGATGCAAAGAGAAAACTGGTAGTTCTAATCAGTTTCTCTCTGCAAGCATTTAGCCTCATTTCTGTTATTTTTGAATAATCCATTTCCTTCGGTATCTTCTTAGCTTGGCTCTCAACTCTTCTCAGCTCCATATGTGAGCAATAAAGCCCCCTTAACAAGGAGCTCTTTAAAACATGTAAAGCTAATCCTTGGGTCAGATGTCTTTCTGTGTTTGAAAAGGTGTATTGACTGACTACACACACACAAAAAAGCTTGTGAATACTCTCCCAGTTTCATGTTTTCTGATCTAGAATCAATTGATCAATTGGTGTTTAGTGTGTGCAGTATAAAAGATAAATCTTGAATAAGTTGCTATCATTACTTCTGTTCATTGCTTTGTTTGACAATATGCTTCTATTGTCAGGGCTTCAGTTTTGGGAAATGATGTCTGAGCCCTTGCCTGCCCTGCAAACCCTTATGCTGGAATAACTGTGTCGCTCAGGAGTGTAGAAAATCCATACACCTGAGCAGTTGTCCCTGTAAGCTGAGTGCATGGGCGGCCACCCGAGAGAAATTCAGGTGCCACTCAGATGATTAGCAGAGCTCCCACAGCCACCTGCAGCTGGTAGCACATGTTTAGTATACACTTGCCTTGGTATACATAACAGAATTTATTCTGCACATGGATGGAAAAAATTAACAGGGGACACTGCCCCTTAGTGCTGCAGTTATACCAGATGAACTCCAGAGTAGACAGCACTATGTCGAAGGGAGGGCTTCTCCATTGACACAGCTGCCAGCTCTTTGGGAGGTGGATATCTATGCTGATGGGAGAGGCTCTCTCATTGGCATAGGTAGCATCTTCACCAAGAGCTGTGGTGGCGCAGCTGAACCAGGGCGGCAGCTCCACTGCAGTACTGTAAGTGGACAAGCCCTAAGTAATGTCCATCACAGCAGAACAAGAGTTCTTTTATTGTTAGAACTGGGTCAATTTCCCCAGGGTTATGGGCATCTTCCCCTTTTTATCTTGAGAATAAATCTCCTGCTTGCAGAGCATTTTGTTCTCTAGTATCTGTCTAGTTTCAGCCTTGCTTCTCCTCCTGTGGTAATGGATGAAGTCACATGGTCCCCTTCTGCTGATTGTTCTGAATCAGCACACTCTATTTTCAATGCAAATCAAAATGATTTAGTCACAATGTGACTGAGTGGGAATTAAGTCGCAGAATCCCATATACCATGCTGAAAATGACTTTGTTTCTATCTAATTCCAGTATTTTATCACCTTGTTATATTGCCAGTGTATATTCATAGTTTGCTTATAGCTCTGTGCAAAGGTATGGGATCTAAAATTGTACAGTTCAGTATTTTAATATAAAACTAGAATAGTCAATTACAGTTATATTAACCTTTTGGACACTGGTGACTTAAGTCCTAGTTTCCTGCTGCAGAATGTAACTTCCAGTGAAGTCAGTGGAAGGTATTTGAATCCTGGAATAAGAGGAGCCAGGCATTTAAAAGCCCTGCGGAACTGGCAAGGTACTGATGGCATGCATACAGATAGTGCTAGAAAAGATCATGTCATCATTCAGTGGAGGGGTCATTTGGGGACAAGAAAGGTAGGAATGACCTTACACAGTACCTTCTTCCCCTTGACTGACTCAGTAAACACTCAGGATGAATATACTTCCTGTCGGAGCCTAATCCTACCAATAACTGAGTAGCCCCTTTCCTTTGATTTCGTCAGATGGAGAGTGTTTGACATGTGTAAAGTAGTGATGAGCTTCTTACAGAATTGGGCCATGAGTGTTCTAGGGATTAAATTCTACACTCCAGACACATTTATCTACCAAAATACATTAGAAAACTGGAATACTAAAATCATATAAGAGCATCCTATTTCCATTATTATTCTGCCAGTGCTTAATACATTGTATTTGTGGAGTAGTGTTGTTTGGTTACAAGAGGGAATTGCAACCAACTTGTATTTCTTCTCATTGCAGATAAACAAAAGGAAAATGAAAAGTTAAGAGAATCCCTCTCTAAGAAGAATGCAATCATTGAACATCTTCACAAGGATTATGAATGCATCAAGAAAGAAAATGAAATGTTGCAAAAACAAATTGGCAAAAAGGAGGATGAAAATAGATATTTGACTCATGAGATTTACACCAGTCGTAATGAATTGAACAGGTATTGATCCTTTTTCTTTTTGACTGTTTTCTCAAATGAACATTGTGTGACATGAATGTTTTTAGTTATGGCCATTATACGTTATTGAGAGGTGCATAATTATATCCCAGGAGCAGGAAGAAGGGTGGGGAATTTTAGATTTTAAAGGAATGAATAAGCAAAATTTTACCTTTGACTTATGAGAACATTGGAACTTACAGGTTGCAGACAGAAATGAATGCAAAGCAACATCAGCTGTCTGAGAGTGACAAATTACTGCAGTCACTCCGAGTTGAGCTAAAGGTGTATGAAAAGTTGGATGAAGCCAGGAGAAGCAGAACAGGTATAAAATTCACTGTCATGACTGCACTTTGTTATTACAGCCAGCTCTGGCTATGATCTTGTTAGATTACACAAGACCAGAGTTGGGCCGAGTTGTTATTTCCTTGGTTTTACTTAAACCTCCATTACAGCTACAGAAAGTGATGTTAGTGATTTAATAAAATCACTAACCCCTACCCACTTGTAGTTATTAAAGTTGTAGGGGAAGAGAATGAAACTAGCCAGACTGCTTCTCTGCCTTCTAGGAGCGAGAGAGCAGAAACTCTTCTGAATGACCATCATGTCAGTGGAGGTGCAGAACAGCCTCAATTTTTGTGGCATGCTACCTGCAAAATTCAATAGAAATTAATACCATCTTGCAGAAATTAATACCATTCCTTGCTATGTTAACTTTAATCCCCTGTATAGTTTGATTTAGGGTACGTCTACACGGCAGTGTTATTTTGGAATAACTGATGTTATTCTGAAATAACATAGTCCGCATCTACATTACAAGCAGTTATTTCAACATAATGTCAAAATAATGTCGAGCTAGAGGACTTCTTACCCCGACTCCTGTAACCCTCATTTTACAAGGAATAAGGGAAGTTGGAGGAAGAGTGCTCTTTCTCGGACTTCCTCCTGTGTAGACAGCATCAAAAGCCAAAATAAGCTATTTCAACTTCAGCTATGCATAGCTTATTTTCGCTTTAGCCTAGCTGTGCAGCTTAGTGTCCAGGTGCAGCATGAGAATCCAGTTGCCAAGGGACAAAGGGAGGAATCTAGAGGGGTTGATTCAAGGATAGAGCTAAATTTCTCTGCAGAACTTACAACATCCACATAATTAGAGGATCACAGCAAACTTCCTTTCTTTGCTGCTGCAAGCTCCTTCATAATTGACTGGTGAATCTATTTGAATCTTAGAATGCAGGACCTCACGGAGCCCTTTTTGTGCTATGAAAGGGAAGAACAGTGCCCTGAGTGTTTCTCAGTTTCAGATTGGTTCCTCTGGTTGCCAAGTGATCATAGTTCCCTTTGTCATCACAATTCCTTTTGTTCTCTAGCCTTCTCCTTGTGCCAAGATTAAGCATGGTATTTTTCCTTCTCTCCGCCTGTGCATTAATGCACTTTAGATTTTATAAATCCTTTCTATTCTAGTCTCTTTATTATACAGCATCTTGCTTTTGGCGTGCAACTTATTAGCTTTTATGGACAAAGTGTAAATAATTTTCAGCTCTTATTAAATCGTTTGAGGGTAGAAGCTATTAAGATTTTCTTTTTTTGTCAAATCATTATCTTAATACTGTTTGTAGTTAATTCTTAATATTGAGAATAAAGCTGGCTATAACTTACTAGCTCTGCATTTTGATAATGTCTAACGTTTTAATTGTTAACAATGTTAAGTGTTTCCTTTTAAAGACATCTTGGATCCTGGAAATGATGCAGCGGAAGAATTCCAAAAAGATCAAAATAATCCACTTGACTTACATGAACTATTGACTGAAATACAGAGTTTGCGAGTGCAACTTGAAAGAAGCATAGAGACAAACAAGACTTTGCATGAAAAATTAGTGCAGCAGATTTCAAAAGAAAAGAGAGAAGAAGCAGCCTCAGTGTCAGCTGTGAATATCAACTACCTTTTAGAAAGAGATTCACAGCATTATACAGGAATGAATGGTACTGTGCAATACATGCTTTTATAACACGGTAGAAACCTGTACCTTGTTCTTCAGAGATGCCTTTTTCTCCTAAAGCCTTATGTGACATCAATTATGTGATTTGGGAGCAATGTATCAGCTTTTCAAATCCCTTTCTGATTTAAGAACATAAGAACATAAGAATGGCCATACTGGGTCAGACCAAAGGTCCATCCAGCCCAGTACCCTGTCTGCCGACAGTGGTCAATGCCAGGTGTCCCAGAGGGAGTGAATCGAACAGGTAATGATCAAGCGATTTCTCTCCTGCCATCCATCTGCACCCTCTGACAAACAAAGGCTAGGGACACCATTCCTTACCCATACTGGCTAATAGCCATTAATGGACTTAACCTCCATGAATTTATCTAGTTTTCTTTTAAACCCTGTTATAGTCCTAGCCTTCACAACCTCCTCAAGCAAGGAGTTCCACAGACTGACTATGCGCTGTGTGAAGAAGAACTTCCTTTTATTTGTTTTAAAGCTGCTGCCCATTAGTTTCATTTGGTGGCCCCTAGTTCTTATATTATGGGAACAAGTAAATAACTTTTCCTTATTCACTTTCTCCACACCACTCATGATTTTATATACCTCTATCATATCTCCCCTTCGTCTCCTCTTTTCCAAGCTGAAAAGTCCCAGTCTCTTTAATCTCTCCTCATATGGGACCCGTTCCAAATCCCTAATCATTTTAGTTGCCCTTCTCTGAACCTTTTCTAATGCCAGTATATCTTTTTTGAGATGAGGAGACCACATCTGTACGCGGTATTCCAGATGTGGGTGTACAATGGATTTATATAAGGGCAGTAAGATATTCTCCGTCTTCTTCTCTATCCCTTTTTAATGATTCCTAACATCCTGTTTGCTTTTTTGACTGCCGCTGCACACTGCATGGATGTCTTCAGAGAACTATCCACAATGACTCCAAGATCTCTTTCCTGATTAGTTGTAGCTAAATTAGCCCTCATCCTATTATATGTATAGTTGGGGTTATTTTTCCCAATGTGCATTACTTTACATTTATCCACATTAAATTTCATTTGCCATTTTAGTTTTGTGAGATTTTTTTGAAGTTCTTCACGGTCTGCTTTGGTCTTAACTACCTTGAGCAGTTTAGTATCGTCTGCAAACTTTGCTACCTCACTGTTTACCCCTTTCTCCAGATCATTTATGAATAAGTTGAATAGGATTGGTCCTAGGACTGACCCTTGGGGAACACCACTAGTTACCCCTCTCCATTCTGAAAATTTACCATTTATTCCTACCCTTTGTTTCCTGTCTTTTAATCAGTTCTCAGTCCATGAAAGGATCTTCCCTCTTATCCCTTGACAACTTAATTTACATAAGAGCCTTTGGTGAGAGACCTTGTCAAAGGCTTTCTGGAAATCTAAGTACACTATATCTACTGGATCCCCCTTGTCCACATGTTTGTTGACCCCTTCAAAGAACTCTAATAGATTAGTAAGACATGATTTCCCTTTACAGAAACCATGTTGACTTTTGCCCAACAAATTATGTTCTATGTGTCTGACAATTTTATTCTTTACTATTGTTTCAACTAATTTGCCCGGTACTGACATTAGACTTACCCATCTGTAATTGAAGGGATTGCATCTAGAGCCCTTTTTAAATATTGGTGTTACATTAGCTATCTTGTAGTCGTTGGGTACAGAAGCTGATTTAAAGGATAGGTTACAAACCATAGTTAATAGTTCGACAATTTCACATTTGAGTTCTTTCAGAACTCTTGGGTGAATGCCATCTGGTCCATCTTATGTTCTTATGTTCTTAACTAGTCCTTCAACTAGTCACTCCCCCCCCACTCCCTTGCTGCCTCTATGGGGCGGAGCAGCAGTCGGTGCAGTGGGAAGCCAGTTTAAAAGCCCCCCAGTACTGTTTCTGGCGGGGTGGGCAGGGGGTAGCTGAATCCCGGCTTGTGCCCAGTCCCACACGCTGCGCCTCTGCTTTTTAAATGTATTAAGAGACACAGACTCTTAAAACGTTTAAAAGGCTAAATCGCAGCAGAGGGGATGCAGCACAAACCGGGAATCAGCTGTCCTGGCTCGCGCCGGGTCTCCCCACTGTGCTTCTGACTTTTAAATGTATTAAGCCCCAGCTATTGGAGAGCTCCTCTTTATAGAGACTCCTGCTGCTGACTCTGATGTGGGAAGTAGGACCATTGAAAACTCTACTGAAAGTATGTTTCCCATTTAGGCTGTGTCTAAACTACATCCCTGTTTCGGTAAAGGGATGTAAATTAGGCACGTCGATATTGCAAATGAAGCCGAGATTTAAATATCCTGCGCTTCATTTGCATAATGGCGGCTGCCGCTTTTTTTTGAAAGAAAAAAAACAACCCAGCAGTTAGATGGGAATCTTTTGAAAATAAAACCCTTTTTCGAAAGATCCTGTAAGCCTCATTTTTTGAGGAATACGGGATCTTTCGAAAAAGGGGTTTATTTTCGAAAGATTCCCGTCTAAACTGCCGGTTTTTGTTGTTGGGTGTGTGTGTGTGTATGTGTGTGTGTTAGGGGTTTTTTTGTTTGTTTTGTTTTGTTTTTGCGAAAAAGCCCCATTTTGAAAAAAGCGGCAGCCACCATTATGCAAATGAAGCGCGGGATATTTAAATCTCGGCTTCATTTGCAGTATCGACGTGCCTAATTTACATCCCTTTACCAAAAAAGGGATGTAGTTTAGACACAACCTTACTGATGCACTCTTTCTTTTTTGAACGTATAGATGTTGGTCACAAATTCACTGCTACAGGCAGTAATGTATATGAATTAAAAAACTGTGAACATGGTACATCACCAGCAAAAGGTGGTACATCTACCCCCAGCCCCCTCACCTCCACCCTGCTCCTGCACCCTCTCCCCTAGCCAGACCCCCTATCCTGAGCCTGGCTCCTGCACCTTCCTCTCTTGCACCCTCCCCACTACCCAGACACAGCCTGCCCCTGCATCCTTCCTCCCATCCAGATTTTGCACCCCACTTCCTCCCCCCCCATTTTTGTTCCAACCCCAGAGCCTGGCGGGGGTCCACAAAATCCACTAATCCTGGCGTCCCAGAAAAGTAATTCTGGCCTATGGGAAACCCTGAACATCAGTCCTCCCTTTTCCTCTCCCTCCCCCGATGGGGCTGGAGCACCAGAGGAGTGAAGTATCTCAGGGGCCACATCAGTGAGGGTTGATGATCTTGGAGGGTTTTTTTTCCTGTTTCTCACTTTTGTGGTCCCTAACTGATTTTTCTGTGGGTCAGAGGTCCCAGCCCCCAAAAAAGGTTCTCCACCCTTGCCATAACTAAAGAAAACATGGGGACCTTTTGTATTGGACATAAATGAATATTTTACTTTATATAAAATAAAGTTAGATAAACTAACATGTGAAAGGTAAAGCACTTAGTCTGTTTAATAATTTAAATTAATATTTCCTTTTTTACTGGTTAAATTAAACTGTTCTCCCTAGCTGCAGCACTAGCAAAATGGCTTGGACGTAGTTATGTAATTAACAGTGAGTTTCCATTAGCTAATGGTGGTCCACAGAAAGGTTTGCATTGAGCCAGGTGGGCCACAGGCCAAGAAGTTTGAGAACCACTGTGTTAGGGGGATGGGAGAGCTCTATGTTGTGGGGGGATGTGTGAGCGAGACTGGTGGCAGCATGGCAGGGCTGGGGAAACAGCGTCCCCCACCCACGAGGAGCATCCTGGGCCCAGCCCCACTGACCAGAAGCACCACCCACGCTCACCTAGCGCTGGCCTCTCCAAGCAGGTAGAGCATCAGCAGGGAGCGGGGGGGGGCCATGGCACCTATGCTGCCTGTCATGATCCCAGAAGGTAATTTCTATAAAACCTTTATCACTGCTTACATTTTTAGTCTGTTGTAACAAAATCATTTTACCACTCAAATTTTTCATTAACTTCTCTTATGCACACTCATTGCACGACTGTTTGAATTCTTTTATATTTGAAAAAATTGCAGTCCACAATTACAAAAAAAGCACACACACACCCCAGAAATTCCTGTGTACAAGCCGGCATAAATTACTTTCATGTTTTGAAAGGATCAGGCTTTAAAAATTAAGTTTAACTTTTTTTTTTTTCAATTTTAGAAACACAATTAGTATCTAGAGACGATTTAGACAGCTCTTCGCGGTGCAGTAGCAGCTCCTCCACTGGCACATCATGCACCCCTCGTCTTGTTCCCGGTCATCGTATGTGGGCAGACAAAAATGGACGCCATATCCTTGGCTTGATTGAGGATTATAATGCTCTACGGAAACAGATCTCAGAGGGACAAAAGCTGGTATCTGAAATGGAGGCTCCTCTCGGAGAGATAACTGGGTTGAAACACATGGAACCTAGAGTAAAGGTACACAATGATTATGAACAGGGGAAATGGAATTTACCTAGTATTGTAAAACACATAGATCAGATAAATGAGCTTCCATGAATAACTCTGCTAAAGCACCTCTCAGCCCTGATATGTACAACTCATAGGTCCCTTCCTAACACAGATGGTCAGCTGCATATAGATTTAATGATGATTTGGCCAGATGATCTCCTTCTATTTGAGTCAACAATCTGATTTTTACCTGTGACTTTAAATATGTTTTAACCTATGTGTCACAGATGAAACTACTGCTTCAAAATAGAAGTAGGGAGGATGTATTGCATTGGAAATATAATTGGAAATCAGATAAGGAAAATATGGAGACAGACTGTGTTAAAATGGAGTTAAGGTGGAAAGCAGAACTAGTTGAAAGTCAGACTTTCTATTCTGCAGGAAATTTCAGAATAAAAAGTAGAATTTTCAGAATTCCTGGGTAGAGGAAAATCTGGGTTTTTTAAGTAACTAAAATGTTTAGATCTGAAAAATAAAAAAGTGAATGTCGGAATTAAAGCCCCATGTTCCTGGCTAAGCCCTGACTCCTTGGATGTTTAGGTTCCACATTAAGATTTTGTAATTATTCCAAAACAGAGTATACAAACCCTGGGGGTTACAGTGGATGAGAAGCTGGATATGAGTCAACAGTGTACCCTTGTAGCCAAGAAGGCTAATGGCATATTAGGTTGCATTAAGAGGAGCATTGCCAGCAGATCCAGAGATGTGATTATTCCCTTTATTCGGCTCTGGTGAGGCCACATCTGGAGTATTGTGTCCAGTTCTGGGCCCCCACTACAAAAAGGATGTGGACGCATTGGAGAGGGTCCAGCGGAGGGCAACCAAAATGATTAGGGGGCTGGAGCATATGACTTATGAGGAGAGGCTGAGGGAGTTGGGTCTGTTTAGTCTGCAGAAGCGAAGAGTGAGGGTGGATTTGATAGCAGCCTTCAACTTCCTGAAGAGAGGTTCCAAAGAGGATGGAGAGGGGCTGTTCTCAGTAGTGACAGATGGCAGAACAAGGAGCAATGGTCTCAAGTTGTGGTGGGAGAGGTCCAGGTTGGATATTAGGAAAAACTATTTCACTAGGAGGGTAGTGAAGCACTGGAATGGGTTACCTAGGGAAGTAGTGGAGTCTCCATCCCTAGAGGTGTTTAAGTCTCGGCTTGATAAAGCCCTGGCCGGGTTGATTTAGTTGGGATTGGTCCTGCCTAGAGCAGGGGGCTGGACTTGATGACCTTCTGAGGTCTCTTCCAGCTCTATGGTTCTATGATTCTATGATTCTAGGTAATTCTGATTTAAAGTTAATTTAAAAGAAATGCAAAATTAACGTTTGTTGGGCTCCATAACTCTGCCCCGTCGTAACTCCATGAAATAACCATGCAAATGTGACTGATGCATATTAGTGGTGTTGTCACATACTAGGTTAAATTGATCTTTGAAGAAACAGTAGATTTCATTTCCCCCCTTTTTTGGTGTCAGTTGAGTATAGGAGGGAAATCAGAAGCTTATCTAACAAATTAGAGATTTCTCAACTAGTCAAGGTTCAGCTTTCAAGACACTGTAATATATACTCATGCTTCCAGTTGAAGCAGACTGATATGGAGCCGTCATGTATGGGCTGTATTCCTAGACACAGTAATCTATTACACTTTTTCCTTTAATAATCAAGCAGCTTGGTTTGAGGATGATGTATTATAGGAGGAATGTGTTGTATTGTTTTTTTCACCATTTTCCCTTTTATTCAAAAGAAGAAAGAGTGCTTGATTCACTATGTAAAATTACTTATCCTGTTCATATCAATTACTAGATTTACTTAATAGACTACCCATGTTAAGGATATAGAAAAATCCCTGCTGGTCTTTAAAAAATAGGGGGATAATTATATCATGTTAAAAGTGCAATGCTTCTCTTTACCATTTTCATATTAGCAAAGAGATTGAATGTAAAGCCCATAACAATTCCGGAAAAACTTTCAGGCATTGTATATGTGATCATACACTATAGCAATGTCTGCATGACAGTTAAGACTCTCTGAAGTATCTCACATTTTCAGATGACCTAGTTAATATACTAATAATGTCTGAAGAAGTAATCTCCCAGCATGATTGTAACTTGTTTTGTTGGTGTAAAGATAAAAGCAGTAAGTTTCACGATTTGAAGTCTACCACCAAGCTTTACATCTCTGAAGTTTCAAAGTACTTAGCAAATGGGATATTTTACATGACAGGATGCTTGTTGTTAGATAATAATGCTAAATAAACATTCACAGGGCATGTTGGATGTGGGAAGGCAGAACAAATGCTTTTTATCCCACTTTCCCCAACCCCTACATTGCCATCACTTTGGTAATTCATTGCTCCCCATGCATTCTTTCCCTACTCCCTTCCCTTTATTTCACATTTATGCATTTTTGTCAATTTGGTTTTCTCATCTGTCATCAGAAGAAAATGTTTTATATGTGTCCTGATAGTTACGTTAGCATTAAATAGAGCAGTTTAAAGGGTCTGCTTAGGAAGAAACATCTATATTGCTTAAATTGATGTCTGGAGTCATTTGACTTTCAAATGGCATGCCATGAAATGAAAATAGGGAAGGAAGAGAGATGCCACATATTTTCCACATTATAGCAAATACACTAAATGTAACCCTAGAATCATATGATTAATCATAGAACCATAGAGCTGGAAGAGACCTCAGAAGGCCATCAAGTCCAGCCCCCTGCTCTAGGCAGGACCAATCCCAATTAAATCAACCTAGCCAGGACTTTGTCAAGCCGAGACTTAAACACCTCTAGGGATGGAGACTCCACTACTTCCCTAGGTAACCCATTCCAGTGCTTTACCATCCTCCTAGTGAAATAGTTTTTTCCTAATATCCAACCTGGACCTCTCCCACCACAACTTGAGACCATTGTTCCTTGTTCTGCCATCCATCAGTACTGTGAACAGCCTTTCTCCAGCCTGTTTGGAACCTCCCTTAAGGAAGTTGAAGGCTGCTATCAAATCCCCCCTCACTCTTCTCTTCTGCAGACTAAAAAGACCCAACTCCCTCAGCCTCTTCTCATAGATCATTTGCTCCAGCCCCCTAATCATTTTGGTCGCCCTCCGCTGGACGCTCTCCAATGCATCCACATCCTTCCTGTAAGTGGGGGCCCAAAACTGGACACAGTACTCCAGATGTGGCCTCACGAGAGCTGAATAAAGAGGAATAATCACACCTCTGGATCTACTGGCAATGCTTCTCTTAATGCACCCTAATATGCCATTAGCCTTCTTGGCTACAAGGGCACACTGTTGACTCATGTCCAACTTCTCTGCAGTAATCTGCAGTAACCCGCTCAAGGTCATTCTTGGCCGTATTGTTAGTTCCCACATGGAGACGCAGGAAGGGGTAGTGATCCGAAGGTTTGGTCAGTTTTGTAAGTCTCTCAGTCACATCCTGAATTCGAGCTCCCGGTAAGCAGCACACCTCTCGAGATTCCAGGTCCAGACGGCAGATGGATGGCTCAGTCCCTCTTAGGAGGGAGTCCCCAACCACCACCACCCGCCTTCTTCTTTTGTGGGTGGTGGTCGTGGAACCCCCATCCCTAGGACTACGCATCCCATGCCTTCCAGTAGAAGTGGTTCCCTTCCAATTTCTTCCTTGTGAGGTCCCTTCCAAATCATTCACCATCGCAGAGTGCGTGGAGAGAGTCTGAAAGCGATTACTTACCTCTGTAGAAATGGGGGATTCCTGTGCTGGCCTTTTTTTTCCTTCTAGAAGTTACATGCTGCCAGTTCTCTTCCTAGTCCTGTACTGCCCTCTCTGGCTCTTCCACCTGCCTTGCTTGCAGGATTAAACGCTGCCTTCTATGGAGGAAGTCTTCATCCTCTCTGATCGAGCGTAGGGTTGACACTTGGGCCTCCAGTCCTCTAATTTTTTCCTCCAAAATGGCAACTAGCTTGCACTTAGTGCAGATGAAATCCATTCTTTCTTCCAGGAGGAAGACAAACATGGCACATGCTGTGCAGGTAACAACAGCAGACCTATCGCTATCCATTCCTGCTGTCCTAAAAAGGGTTTAAAGGAAAGGCAAGAGTACCTCGCCCCCTTCCAAACTCCCTCTCTAAACTCCCTGTTTGCAATCACCTGTTCACAAGCTCCCTGGTTGCTGACTCACTCCTTTTTAAAGCCCTGGACTGCCTGATAGTCCTTCCCCCTACCAAGGCTCAGCCAATCAGGAGAGGCTTCTAGATTTCAAACTTTAATTAGAAGCCAACAGTTTCCAGTCACAGCACACACTCCGTGGCGGGAGGCGGGGGGAGGAGGTGGGAGGATAAAGGGGAGAAAAGAAAAAACACCCACCACACTCACAAACACACACTCAGCACACAGCAAGAAAGCCCCAAACAGAACACACACTACAGACAGCAACTTCCCTCAAGAGTCCTGTAGTCACTTCTCCCTTACCTGGAGAACCCTGGAGAACTCCCTCTCTAAACTCCCTGTTTGCAATTACCTGTTTGCTGTTATTGATTAGGAAGAATCACTTCCCCCCGTATTTGAAAAATGTATAATTCAGCACTTTCTCTTAACTAATTAATTAGATTTTTCCTGGTACACAATAGCTTTGTTTCTCATCTTAAACATGAAATTCATAGCTACGGGATGTATATATTTAATTAAAACCTATATTTTCATACCCTTTTAAAGATAAATATATTGTGTTTCTTATCCTGCAATACAGGTTCCTAAGCAGGAATCACTGAATAACTTTTCTGCAAATATTCACACGTTACAGCTGATTTTAGAAGAGGCTGCACGTTTATTAAAACTTCTCTGGAGAGTTTCACTTCCTATGAAAGTTGTCCACAATACTGCTCGCTGCAATCAGGTACAGTGTTGTTTGTGTGAAGGCAAAAGCAATGAACCATTCAGAGGTTGTCCTGAAAGTTACATAAGATGGTCATACATGATTCATGAACTACTTTGGAAGCAGGTATGGTCAAGCTGCAGCCTGTGGCCACTTTATCAGCTATGACGAGTTTCAGACTAAATGTTCTCTTGATCTGAGCCACCTCGACTTACACCAGAATGAAACAATGCATGCTCTAGATTTGGCCCTTGGAGGTCCTGCCACTCCCCCGCCACCATACCCTGCACCCCCATCCGCAGCCAGACATGACTCTCAGCCAACAAGTAGAACAGAAAGTTTATTTGTTGATAGGGACACACCGTAGCACAGACTTGTTGTTACAGGAACCAGGAGCAGTCAGTACAATCCATCTTGGGGATACGAGGGCCCAGAGCCGGGGGGCCCTTCCCGGCCTCCCAAGCCAGCTAGACTCCCTTCTCCCTAAGCAAGCCAAAAACTCAGCTCACACACCCAGCAACTGGTCCCAGCTGTCTAGGCAGCTTTGTTCAGATTTCCTAGCCCCAGGTGTTATCTGACTGTCACTGGTTGTATCTTCCCTCTAGGGCAGGGGTGGGCAAAAGCCTCTCAGCAGGCCGAATTTGGCCCGCCAGGCAGTTGCAGGCCCTGTCTCCTAGTGCGGGGGTTGGCAACCTATGGCATTTTTCAGTGCCACGTGGGAGGGAGCTCAGCCCCGTGCCCCCCCTCCTCCTGTGCTGCTGCTGGAGAGTGCTTCCTCTCTGCAGCAGGTTAGGCTGTGGTGGGATGAGGCAGCGCTGTGATTGAGGCTCCTTAGCAGCGCCTCGGCCAGGACCAGAAGCGCCGCTGCCATGGCCACGTGATCTGGGGCTGGCCCTGGAGGCACCGCTGCTGCGGCCACACGGTCCGGGGCTGTGGGGCCATGGCAGTGGCATCTCCGGGACTGGCCCCAGATCACATGGGCTGCAACCTCGGGGCCTCCAGGGCCAGCCCCAGACCACAGTGGCAGCAGGGCCTCTGAGGCGGCCCCGGACTGTGTCAACAGTGGCAGCCGGGCCCAGACCATGTGGGCCCCAGCAGCGGGACCTCTCTCCAGGGCGGCCAGGACAGCGTGGCTGCAGCAGTTGCTGCAAGGGGGTACAAAACCAGTAAGGTCCCTCCTCATGCCCAAACACCCTCCTATCCCCTTACTTTCCTCCCCGGCCTCCCCTCCAAGACTCGGCACCCCCAGCTTGCTCTGATACCCTCCTTTGTTCCTGCACCCTCTCTCCTGGCCAGACACCCCACTCTGCACCTTCATCTACGTTGCTCCTGCACCCTCTCTCCTGGCCACACACTGCACCCTCCCTTGCTCCTGCTCCCTCCACCTGGCCAGACACCCTACTCCCAGCCTGCTTCTGCACCGCACCTCCCTCCCAGATCCTGCACCCCATCCCTGTCCTACTTATTGGCACCCCTGTCTTGTGCACTGTACCCCTTATTTTTTACCCTACCTAAGAGCCTAAGAAGGTCCATAAAATCCATTAACTTCGGAACCCCCCAAAAGTGAATGTGGTCTATGGGAAGCCCTGAACCTCAGTCCCGCCCTTCCCTTCCGCTCACCCCATGAATCTGGGGCACCAGAGTAGTGAGGTGTCTCAGTTGTGGCCACATCAGTGAGTGTGTGTGTGTGGGGGGTTGGAGGAGTTTTTTTGCTTCTCACTTGTGTGGTCCCCAACTGATTTTTCTGTGTGTCAGTGACCCCTGACCCAAAAAAGGTTCCCCACCCCTGCCATAAATAAAGAAAACATGGGAACCTTTAGTGTTGGACATAATACTTTACTTTATTTAAAATGAAGTTTGATAAACTAACATGAGACAGTTAAAAACGCTTAACCTTTCATAATTTAAATTAAACCGTTCTCACTAGCTGCAGTTGGTTCAGAAAATAAGGTCACTGTGCCCAGCCTGCCCTTGCCTCCCCTCTGCCCTTCTTCTCCCGGCACAGAGATTCATGAATAAATTAAATCTCGGTACACCGCTTCTGAAAGGTTGCCAAACCCTGCACTAAAAGGTAAGATCTGCATCTTCATTTATTTATTAATGAAGCTGCTGTAAGTAGGACTATTATTGACTTCAAAAAGTATCACCGGCACTCGGACCTGTACAGAGGCAAATAAGTCAAATCTCGGCACTCCACCTCTGAAAGGTTGCTGATCACTGCCCTAGCGCATTGCCTGGGAGCTGGAGAACCGCAAGCCCTTTCACCTGCTTCTATTTAAAGGGCTTGTGCTTGCTGGGCAGCTGCGTTGCCTGGCAGCCACTGGGCAGGCACAAGCACTTTAAACCAAAGCAATTGAAAGGGTTCGCAGCTCTCGGTCCCACTGGCCCGTTGTCTGGGAGCTGCCCAGGAGGCGTGAGCCCTTTCAACTGTTTCTATTCTTCGGGTTTGTGCCTGCCAGGCTGCTGCCGGGGCAACAAGTTAGCAGTGGGGCCAGGAGCTGCCAGCCAAGTTACGTGAAATCTAAGCCTCCACCCCAGACAACCCTGGGAGGAGGCTAGCCCCCAGCACCCTCTCCTCTGCTCCAGGTCCCTTCCATTGGCCAGAAGTCAGGACAGGGACCCCAGGCCAAGCAAAGCTCCGGGAAGAATAGTTCTCAACTCCACCCCTTCCACACAAAGCCCCACCCCTTCCACACAAGGCCCCACACCTTCCGGGTAAGCCCGTGGCCACATCTGAAATTTGTGAAGTCCTCCCCCCGTTCAAAAATCATTGCCTACCCCTGCTCTAGGGTCAGGTGACAGGCCGGCCTGGGCCATTCCCTACGTGTCTTCCCTGAGGAGTTCTCCCCCAAAGATCCTATCCCCCGCTAGGCAACGTCCGTCCGTCCGTCCCCCCGTCTCCCCCCTGCACACACACACTCACTGCAGAGCAGGACAGGACAATAGGAATCACATACAGCATAAGAAAGGACAGGGGAGAGCACAGCGCTTAGTCAACCCTGGCAGTTGACTGTAAGCACCACGCGCTGGGGGCAGGGAGCAAGAGACTTTGCACTCCTCCTGCCCCTATGTCAATCAGGGCCGGGGAGAAGTGTGCAAATCTCCTCCACCCCTACAAGGGGCTGCTGCTCATCTGGTGGGTGACTAAGTGCAGTGCTCTCTTGCAGGGAGGGGGCAGACTTTGCATTCTCTCCCCTCCCCCAGGCCCTGATTGACCTCGGGGCAGCGGCGGGAGCACGCAAAGTCTCCTCCCATCACAAGGGCCGTGGGCGCCTAGAGGGAACCTCCAGCTGTTCAGAACAGCTGGTGTTCTCACGAGGGGGCCGGGAGGCCAGGGGCAAAGACTTCACGTGCTCCCCCATCTCCAGACCAATCAAGGTCTGTGGCAGGGAAGCACAGCAGTGTCCTGGCCCCTCCCCTTCTACCTGAGGCCCCGTCCCTTCCAGAGCGGCCGGGGATCACTTCAACAATTTCTGAAATGGTCCCCGGTCAAAAATTATTGCCTACCCCTGCTCTAGATTGTAGTCACCCCAGACTGGAGATCCAGAGTAAAGATGTGAGCTATCATCTGCTCTATTTTATGTAAATTACGTGTCATCTTTGGATTACAGGCAAATGGACAAATCTGGAAAAAATGTGGCCACCCCAAACTCAGTCTGAGATAAATAGGGCTGAGTTTCACTTTCATCACTGTGAAGTCTGATCTGTATAACAGGAAAATATTTTAAAGTCCCACAGAATACCAAAGCAACTTTTATAAACTTTTTAACTGAAAAGGATTACGCTACGAAAATGAGCTAATGTAAACAGAATGAGGAGTGAATCACCTGTGCTGTTACAATATCACCACTCAATAATTAACTGTTCCAAGCTAAAAATCAAACTCTCTCTCTCTCTGTGTGTGTGTGTCTGTCTGTCTTTCAAAAATATATAAACAAAACTAAACTGCTCTACTGTATATTGCTTGAGTTGAGATCCTGTAGTTAGTGACACTGTGAAAAAGCCTTGAAGGAGTGTGTCATTCAACTAGAACCATGCACATTTAAATGTTCCGATAGATAGATACTCACAGCCTGTACTGCAACATATGTGCATACTTGTCTGAACTTACATGTATATTTCTGCACATGTATGCAGGTTTGTTTATACTATACCTATACACCAATGTGTCTCAAAATACACCAGACACAGATAAAGCTTCATTTCCATGCACATTCAAACCATGATAAGTATCAAGGCCTACTCAAAATCTGTCCCTATATGCTCAAGCAAGCTCAGCTTCTCTGTGAGCACCTAGACGGAAGCCCAATTTTCAAGAGAGCTTCTAACCTGGCTTGCCAAGTTTATTTGGAAATCTGTCTACTTACTTTGGTGCCTAAATGGGAGATGAGCTCTTTTGGAAAGTTTGGCCCTCAGTGTTTGATCCTAAAATACACTGAATATCTAACACCTCATGTGATCCTGAAGCTTTAAGTGATTAGTGCCACCCAGGAGCTAAATACTGGATGAGAATTCCAAGAGACACAACACAAAGTTCAACAAGTGACACACAATACAAGCAATACTGGCACTTAGAACTGGAGCTTGTGCAAGAATATGGATCAGTGACACTGGCAACTGTTTAGCCACATTCACTGTGCTACAGCTTGGCGTTCTGTTTAGAAGCACTGTCACAAAGGATGATAATCACACTTAGATGATGGAAATAAAGCCTTTAAATAGGACAGATTATAAACTAATCTTGCAATCGAACTGTTCCTGTCCCTGTTATGGTGCATTTAAATCAGGGGTGGGCAATAATTTGTGAAGGGGGGCCACTTAATGAATTTTGGAAGTGGTCACGGGCCTCCTCCAAAGGGGCAGGTCCTTGGGTGAAAGGGGGCTGTTCCCTTTAAGTGCAGCCCACCCCTGGTGGGGGGAGGAGACTTTGCGTGCTCCCCTGTCTCCAGACTCTGATTGGGCTGGAGGTGGGGGAGCACATGAAGTCTTTGGTCCCTACCTCCACCCTGGAGGGGCACATGGCACCTAGATAGTACTGCCAGTTGTTTTTTTACAGCTGGCAGTTCCCTCTAGGCACTGTGTGCCCCTAGCAGGTGGAGGAGACTTTGCTCACTCCCCCAGCCCCATGTACAGTTGAGATTGAAAGGGGGAAGTGACCATGAGACACTCCATTAGGGAATTCCATCTATGAAGAAGTTTCAAGGCTCTTGCACTAAATTGTTTAGCAGTTAACTATACACTGTAGTTTATATATGAATTCTGAAGTCATTATTTTCTTCTTTCAATTTAGGATGAAGGAATGAAAGCAGAAATACTTAGACTCCATAAGAAATTGTCTGAGCAGGAGAAGAAGCTACATAGTACTGTTAAACGCTTGCACTCTACAAACCAGCTGAAGGAAAACATGGAGAAAGTCATCATTGATCAATGTCAGTGAATGGTCTATGATTAATTCCTCAGTTTCTTCTATTTTATTTATGTCGATGAAATGAAATGAACAAAGAAACTGTTTCACACTAAAAACTTCTGGTATTGAAGTGCTGTTTAATAGCTAGTGTTAAATATTTCCTGGGAATCCAAAGGATATGCTATATAAAGCTTGGTGCTTTGTTCAATAAGGAGGAAATTTATCCCCGTGCGTAAGGCAGGCCAGCACACTGTGGATATGGTACATGGAGCTAACTTAAGTGTTGTGTAGGGATTTGTGCAGGCCTATTGTAATGGAGTGAAATTTCATCCATAACCCATTGTTGTATGAGCCTCACTGTCAAAAAAATCTGTTATTTCATTTAATGTACCAGTTTCCTATCTTGTGAGAATTGTCTATAAAGGGAAAGCAATGTTTTCTCTATTTCTGTCATCATTTCTCTCTCCAAATAATGAGCCAACCCCAGTCTTAGTAAATCTAGAATTACTAAGTTTTCTGGTGTGTTTACATCTTGCAAACTGTCACAGTAACTGGGAATATAGTTGTTGGTCAAAGAAAGGTGCCAGAGCAACAGAATTGCCCATGTGGAGCATCATGGGAAGATAAGTCAACTTTCTGGACTGTATTGGAGGATTGCAAGCAAATAAAGAGAACCCATTAGCACAAGAATGTGGTCCTTACTACTAAACATGGCAGTTCTGATGGGAAAAACTAGGATGGGCTGTAAAATTAAATTTCATTCTTAATGGCGGTGGCCAGACAGTTAACAATGGGTGATTTCATTCATATTTCTTATAAGGTAGCTTCTGAAAAATTGTCACAACTACATATTTTATAGTTATATCAAAGACTAAACACAGTCTAGTCCCAAGACAAAATCACAATAGTTAGGATCCTTCAATATTACACAAGTACAGCCACCAAGTCAAACATTCAAAACCAGGAAATGTGTGGGTATGGCTGAATCCACTACAACACAACTAAACACTTATATCAAGCACACTCTTTAACTCATGTACCATCTACCATCCAAACTAACCTCCACTTCACCACCCTTAATTCTGACCTATGGTGACACTGGCTTACAGTCTTCAGTATTTAGTTGTTTTGTGCCTGCTATTTCCCCACCTGCTCTGTCTCCCACTTCAGTTAATTGGCAGTAACAAGGTTTCAAGGGAAGCTGGCAGTCCTACTTGTGTCTCCTCGTGGACAGTAGGGTGGCTCCTACATCCTGCCACTTGTTCTTTAAGCCCCACTCTCCGCAACTTACTAAATGAGTCTCTTTTGACCTCTCATTGATTAACAATCAGGTAGTAGGGAAGGAAGCAGAGAAGCAGACTTTTGGCTTAAGGAAATTGTAGTTCCCACGTGCATACACTAATGCATTTGATAAAGCTAAAAAGTGTACAAATAATTTACCTTTACAACAATTTCACTGGATATTTTTAGTGCAAAAATTAAAGCAAATAGGTTTAGATGTTACCCACCAATGATCTAATTGGTGTGGAGCCCATCTTGTGCCAAGATATACTTTCATGAGCATAGTCAGATTGCAGTTTTCATCCAAGCCATTTTTCTAAAAGGAACTAAACTGAGATGATAGATCAGCATAGGGATGTTAAGTAGTCGATGGAATTTCCATTCACTATTCGATTAGTCAATAAGGGGGTTAGCTCTTGAGGACAGCACAAGCCAGGACTGAGCAGTCCCAGCTTGCAATGGGTCCCAGACTGCTGCAGCTCTGCTTCTTCAAATGTAAGAGCTTCTCTTTTGAGTAATTAAGCTAGAATTTAAAATGTTAAATAGTATCACCTAACTGTACAAAATGACCTTTCACAAATGCCATGTGTTACTCAAATCATTGAAATGAACCGCAAACATAAAAAGGGATTGAATGCATCTTTTTTCCTGTAGCTCAGTATTTATAAGTTAGAATCCTAGGGCTGGAAGAGATCTCAGGAAGTCATAGAGTCCAGCCCCCTGCCCAAAGCAGAACCAATCCCAACTAAATCATCCCAGCCAGGGCTTTGTCAAGCCGAGACTTAAAAACCTCTAGGGACGGAGATTCCAACCCCTCCCTACATAACCCATTTCACTATTTCACCACCCTCCTAGTACAATAGTTTTTCCTAATATCCAACCTAGACCTCCCCCACTGTAACTTGAGACCATTTCTCCTTGTTCTGCCATCCATCACTACTGAGAACAGCCTCTCTCCATCCTCTTTGGAACCTCCCTTCAGGAAGTTAAAGGCTGCTATCAAATCCCCTCTCACTCTTCTCTTCCGCAGACTAAATAAGCCCAAATCCCTCAGCCTCGTCTCGTAGGTCAAGTGCTTCAGACACCTAATCATTTTGATTGCCCCTCCATTAGACCCTCTCCAATGCATCTACCATCTTTCTGTAGTGGGGGGCCCAGAATTGGACACAATATTCCAGATGTGGCCTCACTAGGGCCAAATATAGGGGAATAATCACTTCTCTAGATCTGCAGGCAATGCTCCTCCTAATGCACTCTAATGTGCCGTTAGCCTTCTTGGCTACAAGGGCACACTGTTGACTCATATCCAGCTTCTCATTCACTGTAATCCCCAGGTCCTTTTCTTCTGAACTGCTACCTAGCCATTCGGTCCCCAGCCTGTAACAATGCTTGGGATTCTTCCGTCCCAAGTGCAGGATTTGCCCTTGTTGAACCTCATCAGATTTCTTTTGGCCCAGTCCTCTAATCTGTCTAGGTTACTTTGGATCCTATCCTTGCCATCCAATGTATCTACCTCCCTCCCTAATTAGTGTCATCCACAAATTAGCTGAGGGTGCAATATATCCCCTCATCTACGTCATTAATGAAGATGTTGAATAAAACTGGCCCTAGAACTAATCCTTGGGGTACTCCACTTGAAACTGACTGCCAACCAGACATTGAACCGTTGATCACAACACATTGAGCCCGACAATCTAGCCAGCTTTCTATCCATCTTACAGTCCATTTATCCAATCCATACTTCCTTAACTTGCTGGCAACAATATTGTAGGAGACCGTATCAAAAGCTTTGCTAAAGTCAAGTTATATCACATCCACTGAATTCCCCATGTCCACAGAACCAGTTCCCTCATCATAAAATCTAATCAGATTGGTCAGGCATGACGTGCCTTGGTGAATCCATGTTGACTATTCCTGATCACTTTCCACTCTTCCAAGTGCTTCAAAATGGATTCCTTGAGGATCCCCTCCATGATTTTTCCAGGGACTGAGGTAAGGGCTGACCGGTCTATAGTTCTCTGGATTGTCATTCTTCCCTTTCTTAAAGATGGGCACTACATTTGCCTTTTTCCAATCATCCGGGATCCCTCCCGATCAACACGAGTTTTCAGAGATAATGGCCAAAGGCTCCGCAGTGACATTTGCCAACTCCCTCAGTACCCTCAGATGCATTAAATCTGGACCCATGGATTTGTGTGTGTTTAGCTTTTCTAAATAGTTCTTAATCTGTTCTTTCTCAACTGATGGCTGCCCACCTCCTTCCCATATTGCGTTGCCTAGTGCAGTAGTCTGGGAGCTGACCTTGTCTGTGAAGACAGGCAAAAAAAAGCATTGAGTGCTTCAGTTTTTCCCACATCATCTGTCACTGTTACCTCCCTCACCCATAAGGGCCCCACACCCTCTCTGATAACCCTCTTATTGCTAACATACCTGTAGAAACCTTTCTTGTTACCCTTCTCATCCCTTGCTAGCTGCAATTCCAATTGTGCTTTCACTTTCCTGATTACTCCCCTGAATTTTCAAGCAATATATATACTCCTCCCTAGTCATCTGTCCAAGTTTCTACTTCTTATAAGCTTCCTTTTTGTCTTTAAACTCACCAAGGATTTCCCTGGTATGCCATATCTCGTCGCCTACCATATTTGCTTTTCTTACTGCGCATCAGGATGGTTTGTTCCTGTGCCTTTCTTTAAAATACTGCCAGCTCTCCTGGACTCCTTTCCCCTTCATGTTAGCATCCTAGAGAATCCTGCCCATCAGTTCTCTGAGGGAGTCAAAGTCTGCTTTTCTGAAGTCCAGGGTGTGCATTTTGCTGCTCTCCTTTCTTCCTTTGGTTGCCACCCACATCTACTTCCCCTACTAGTTCTTTCCTGTTTGTGAGCAGCAAGTAAAGCTGGGCATGTCCCCTAGTTGGTTCCTTCAGTGCCTGTATCAGGAAGTTATCCACTACATTCTCAAAAAACTTCCTGGATTGTCTATGTACTGCTGTATTGGTCTCCCAACAGATGCCAGGGTGATTAAAGTCCCCCATGAGAACTAGGGCCTTGATCTAGAAGCTTCTCTTAGTTGTCTGAAGAAAGCCACGTCTACCTCTATTCCAGTCAGCCCCTGAAGGCCCACCTGGAACAAAGCACTCCCAATTCACACTTTTCAAAGTGCCACTCTTTTCAAACCTTCAAACACACAGTCAAACAAATACTCACAGATAGACAAACACTTGGATACTCACCCCACCAGCTCACAACACAGCCCCCCAAAAGCCACACTTACCTGAACTCCTCTCGGATGTTTCCCAGGCAGACTCCCCTGTTAGCTGCTGCCCTGTTCGCTGCATGTTGTGTTTACACTAGTCTTTTTCAAAAGTGTTATTGTAACAAATGACATTAAAATTGGTTTTAGTTCATCCAAATTTCTGTTTTGTTCAATTTTTGGAAGTCAAATAACTCAATTTGTTCTTTTAAAAAGTAATTCTAGAGTTATTTTATTTTGTCTGCTTAAAAAATGACCTAGGGATGCAGTCTGTCTTTTCCAGGATGACAGTTCCTGTGTTCTGAGAACTTACATGCTGTGTAGATCTCTTCTAGTTCTGAGGGTGTAAAACTGTGCATGTTTAGGGCTAATCCCACCCTCTTCTCTCCCCCTCCCCAAAAAACAACAACCAAAAAACCACATTCAAACAGTTCACACCCCGTTGTGAACTAGACCCTGATAAAATGAAGCCATCATGTTCTAAAATATCCCAATGCAAAATGCTGCCTGGCTAGTAGCAGCTTCACTATTAGTTTCATATACTCTAAATTCTGTCCATGTATGGAATTTAATATTTTTATTTGAAAAAAACCTAGTTTTGTCAGGTAAAATGAATTTACTAACAGTGTTCTTTGAGTGGAAAGCACTATGTTACTCAGAGAAACCTTGATACAATTTTCTGTAAGTTTCATTGATTATGGGAATTACGGATGTCAAGTTACCATTGGCTTTTAGAGCAATTTCAGAAATGTTTCTAAATTACATCTCTCCACAAACTCCTGACCATGCATAAAGGAAGATACATGAATCATGGGACGCTGCTAAACTGCATCTTCATGCTTACAGTTCCTGTTTTACGTAGCAAGAAATCATAGGCATCAAAGTGGGTGACGTTCCCTTGCATCTCATTTTCCACAAAACAAATTCCTGCTAACTGGCTAGCGCCCCTAAAACTCTTCAAGTCCCTTTCAAGTGCCTTCAGGTCCTATAGTACTATTAACTTGAGTATCTCTAAATATATTTAGAGGCATAGTTTCTCTCTTACACATTCTTAGGATGAAAGAATTCTGCTTACAAACCTCATCTGAACATGTAACAATGCAGAGCCAAATTGCTGTAATCTGCCAGGGCTATAATTATTGCCTGTCAGCTATATCCTTGGAGTTGGTGTGTTCTTATTATTGTAATGAAAAAATCTTTATTATGCCTAAGTTGTTTGTTGTTATTTTTTTAGACTGGAATATTAAATTGCTACTTGAACAGTATATTTGAGCAGTTGTGGAGCTGTGAGTTTAGAGAGTCTCATTTTTAACGTGGCATTTCAAAGATCAGTTTTTAATAAAAACAGCCCCCTCCCTTTTCTTAGGTCTTTTCCTCCTTTGGAGGCTGGCTAACTTGATTGATACACAAAAACTTGGAACCCTTCAGAACAAGTCACTCTTGTATTATTTCTCCAGAGGATATATAGGATGTCATGTCCTTGAACTGTCAGTTCCTTCATGCTGGAAGAGTTTATGTACATATTTTGCCATCTGTCTTCTTCCCCAATATCTTCCTTCATAGTCCCATAGAACAAATTGTAATTATGTCATGCTCCATCTTCCCTTTCTATACACTTTGATTTCCAAGGGGCTACCTGAGCCCTTACAACACAAGCATCTCGGGGCAGGGAATCCATTTTATCAGTATTGGAGAGGGCTATGCACATCTATGAGGCAAAATCATAACTTTTAAATACAGTGCTGCAATACACATGTTACTGCATGGTTAGTCCTTGTTATGGGAGGAATATTTTTAAAGTACTCACCCTTTTGTTCTGTATATGTGACAGACAGAATAGTTGGAGAACTGAGCACAGGCAGGAAATAGGCCTGTGCTCAGTTCACCCCATAAACATAGGGTCTGTTTATGACACTGCCTCTGACTGCCCCTCAGGTCTTGGGCAAGTCATTTAGCTGCTCTGTAGTTGCTTATGAGATGATACCCACATCCCAGAGTCATTGTAAGCGTACTAAGTGTTTTTACAACTGTTCATAGCATCAAGGGATTTCAGTTCTCTTAAGTTTTGATACCTAGCTTGAAGTGGCCAGGGCGCATTACTAGCCTTGATTGTCTAGGTGGTGGCTCATTTGCCCAATTTGTGGGTTTTGGTGTGTTTTTATTTACTAATAAATTTTGAGAAAGGAGTGTGTCTAATCTATACATTCTCTTTGCAGTGGCTTTAACCCATGATGTTTTAAAGAAGGCTAGAGGAAACCTAGAAGTAAGTAAAATCTGTTTACATTAAGTGCCCCATAGTATGTAACATGCTAGAGTAAATACATTTAATATAAATGACCATTTTAGTAGTATACTTTGCAGCATTACTATCAGTTGTTTTGTTTTCATTACCCACTAGCTTGACATAAACATGAGGGATTGGTTACATTCATTTAATAAATGTTCCTTAATATTTAAGTTGCACATTATAATTAGGCTTAGAAAGATTAGATTTTGTCAGCACATGTCAATTTGTCTTACACAACAAACAGATGAAAAGTATTTCCATCACTAATCTAAATTTACAGATAGGCAAGGCAAGAAAAATGCTGCTTTGAAAACTTACTAGCATTTGCTTTAAAGATATTTACCTTGCAGATTTTGACATGTTATGTTGACAATATATGTTTTATAGTTATAAATCTTCAATGTTTTGAGTCTCAGTATCTACTGTCAATAAATTATTGATGACCCCTCAATTATTTCCAACAAATTAAATTGATAAAAAAATTAAAATGCTTAAAATAAGTAATATTGTCTCTCAAAATTATAAAAAACATAATTTCAATTTCTGCCAATCCTACTTATAATTTGTATTTGCTGGATTACTGGCTTAACCCTATCTCCTTGCTTATGCCTTCTGTAGCTTAGCAATCCTATTTTTTTCCACCTCATCCGCTCCTTCATAAATTCTTGGACTGCATTGGAGACCATTTCTTATTTCAGAAGGTTGAGAGGGCTACTAGGGGAGAATCTGTTCTAGATTTGATTTTAAAAAATAGAGAGGAACTGGTTGAAAATTTGAAAGTGGAAGGCTGCTTGGGTGAAAATGACCATGAAATCCTAGAGTTCATAATTCTAAAGAATGGTAACAGGGAGAACAGCAAAACAGAGACAGTGAATCTCAGGAAGGCAGATTTTAGTAAACTCAGAGAGCTGGTAGGGAAGGTCCCATGGGAAGCAAGACTAAGAGGAAAAACAGCTGAAGACAATTGTCAGTTTTTCAACGGGACATTATTAAGGGTCCAAAAGCAAGCTATTCCACTGCATAGGAAAGATAGAAAGTATGGAAAGAGACTACTTTGGCTTAACCAGGAGATCTTACATGATCTCAAAATCAAAAAAGAGTCGTATAAAAAGTGGAAACGAGATCAAATTACAAAGGAAGAATATGAGCAAATAATGCAAGAATGCAGGGGCAAGATTAGAAAGGCAAAGGCACAAAACAAGCTCAATTTAGCTAGAAACATAAAGGGAAACAAAAAAACATTCTACAAATATATTAGAAACAAGAGGAAGACCAACGACAGGAGATATGGAGAAATTGGAGAAGGTCTAGAGAAGAGCAACAAAAATGATTAAAGGTCTAGAAAACTTGACCTATTAGGAAAGACTGAAAAAATTGGGCTTGTTTAGTTTAGAAAAGAGAAGATTAAGAGGAGACGTAACAATTTTCAAGTGTCTAAAAAGGTGTTACAAGGATGAGGGAGAAAAATTGTTCTTTAAGTGATGTCCCTATGGCTGCTCCACTCCGGATGCTGGTGCGTCCTCTCACCGGCGACCAGGGATTATTCTAGCAGTGCCCTGCCGCACTACGCACATGTAGTAGCATCTCTTCATGCCATTGGTGTCCTTTAGGCGTGCGTGCTATGTGGCGCCTCACTTCCTTCTCTACCATTCTCAGCAGCAGATGGCGCTCCCCTTCAGTCACCCTTTTTCTATCTGAAGCAACAAAAAATTGTTAAATTCCTTCAGCTTTCTCACATCCAAGTTATTTACTCCTTCCCTTCCTGTTTGTCCCTAAAAAAAGTCCTAAAAAAAAAAAACCCCACAAAACCCCAGTTCTTCATTGTTCATCAGTTCAAAATGCCTGGCTCTCCAGGCTTCAAACACTGCGACTCCTGTCGAGAAGCCATGCCAGTGTCCCATGGCCACTGTTCTTGCATCAAATGCTTAGGAGAGGCATATATGGTGCAAAGTGTTCACACTTCTTGAACTTCACGGCCAGAACTAGATGGGACCACTCCAACAGGCTCAAAACATTTTTGTATGAGAAGTCATTATAACCATCCCGCAACAATTCTCCTTCCAAAACCAAGGACGTGGACAAGGCCAGAAATGTGGACAAGGCCAGAAATATGGACAAAAGTCGTCCCTCTACCTCGTCTGACATGGCAAAAGCGAAAGTCTGGGTTTCTCTGACTAAATCGCTGCCTCTGGCACGAAGCTTATCCAGCATAGGTGTCAAGCCCAGCACCTCAGCCCTGGCGCCACCTAAACAATTGGGGTGGCATAAGAGGGCCCACTCTGAGCCCAGACGTAAGTCCTCAGCACTATGCGCCACCATCCACCATGCCTAGCAGACATCATAGATCGGCACAGAAGACAGCACCTGACACGGCACCCAAGAGACCTTGCATCGACATGTGCCCTTAATACAGGTAGTCCCCGAGTTACGAACTCATCAATTTACGAACCATTCGTCCTTACAACCAACTTCCCATTAAGCGCGTCCCCGAGTTATGAACACGATCCGCGCTTACGAACAGCGTGGTCACATTTAAATGAATGGGATCTGACTTAAGAACAGATCGAGTTACGACCAAGTGCTTGGTACATAACTTGTTCATAAGTCGGGGACTATCTGTAATGTCCCTTTGAAAAACTGCCAGCTCTCTTCAGTTGTTTTTCTTCTTAGTCTTGCTTCCCATGAGACCTTACTTAGCGGCTCTCTGAGTTTATCAAAATATGTCTTCCTGAAATCCATTGTCTATATTTTGCTGTTCTCCCTTCTATCATTCCTTAGAATCACGAACTCTAGGATTTCATGGTCACTTTCACCCAAGCTGCCTTGCACTTTCAAATTCTGAACCCGTTCCTCCCTATTTGTTAAAATCAAATCTAGAACAGCTTGCCGCTAGTAACTTTTTCAACCTACTGAAATAAAAAATTATCTTCAAAGCAGTCCAAGAACTTGTTGGCTAGTCTGTGCCCCGCTGTGTTAGTTTCCCAACATATGTCTGGATAGTTGAAGTCCCCCATCACCACCAAATCCTGCATTTTGTTTTTTAGTAGTTGGCTTTGTTTTTTTAAATCTAGACACAGTGGGTAAAGCTTCTGCAAACAGGTATTTTCTAATGCAATCTTTTAAATTAGTCTGAGTTTCTAAACAGTCTCCTTTTATATTCTCAGAGCTGAAGAAAAGTTCTATACAGCTTAAGAGCTTGTCTCTTACAAATAGCAGTTGGTCCAATAAAAAATATTACCTCACCTGCCTGGTGTGTCTAATACTGGCTGCCACACCACAAACAATTTTCTGCAAGCACATTTAGACTTCACACCCTCGAGACCATAGCATACTAACTTTCCTGTCTGTCCTACCCTTTCCATTCACACTGCCCTTTAATGACACCCCTGGCTTGTAACCAGTTCCTACTTTCTCCACCAACTCCCCTCAATCCTTTTACAACTCTTGTCTTTTATGAATCATTCCTCCATTAGCCTCCTCATCAATGATTTCTCAAAGCTTTTTCTTATTTTGATACTATACAATTATCTCAACCTTGCCTGGGTGAGAACCTAATCATGCGAAAGGAATCATACTATGTTCAGCCAGTCTTCATGCAAAAGTAAGAGCCTGTGCTTGCAAATGGTCCTTTTGCAGGATCAAGACCCTAGTGTATAAGATATGTGTATTTGAGAGCTATTCTAGATTTTATGACATTTATTAATAAGTGCTTTTCATACCAGGTTCAGCCAAGTGAAAATCAAAAAGCAGCTTCACATACCAACAAGAAAAGGATTCTGTGAAGAAGAAAGTTCCACTAATAAAGCCTGTTCCTTCATGTGATCGTTGTGTGTAGGCGTCTTTACAGTTTAAGCCTTAATATTGCTTGGTTTAAAGGGTTCTTTGGCACTTGAATAGTTGATACCCTTTGACAAAACTCTTGTGAAATAACTTATTTAACATTTTATATTGACAAACGACTAGTTTTGAATATTTATTATATAAACCGGTACTGGAGGGATTGAAAAGAAGTGCAGAAAGTGTTTAACATGGGTTCATCTTAAATTTTCTACTTTTTTGGTATGCTGTATTTTTTTTTTAAATAGATGCATTCTGTTGTTTCTTGTGGTACAATATTTCCTAGTGCCTAAAAGACTTAGTCAAAGCAATTATCCACTTTCAACTTCTTTTACAATGGATACTTGCAGTACGTTAATAGTTTCTCTTTAGGTCTGCCTTGCATCATTGGATTTTAGGACTGTGGGAAGCTTTCAGTATTTTAAAGCATTGTCAATATGTGCATGAAGGATTTTGCTGAGAGCTACCTGATGTGTAGCTAACTTCTAAAGTAGCAATTAGAATCTGATGGTAGGTCTGAAAATGTGAATTAAAATCTGGCATTTGTTAAACCTGTTCATGTTAATTATTTTGTTTGACACTCCAGAGCTTTCTGAGCACTATCTAAACATAGACCACCTGTAGCCAAAGTCTTCAGTTGTTTGGCTGGTTCATTTGTTTTCTCTGAAGAAATATGGATGCATTCCTGCCCCTCTGTTGTTCAGTAATCACTCAGAGAAGGAGTTTGACAGATCTTCATTAAATTCCAACTCCTTCTGCATTATGGTAACACAACCCACTTAAAAAGTATACTTCTTCAAGTGGCTATCTGAGTGGAAAACATATGTGGGTGCCCTGTAGATCAAAGTCACAGGACTTTGCTTGGCACTGGCTGTAGGGGCAGCACTCATGCCCTCCGGCACAGCAGCGCCTCTCCTGGACAGTGCTGCCCCAGCTCTCCTCTCTATTCCTTCTTCGCTCCTGCTATTTGAATCCGAGCCCTCTGTGGTGTGTTGTGTATCATGTTTTTCCATTACAAAATGTTATAATTGTATTAGATAGTAGCTTTAGTTTATGATAGTAGTATCCTTAGGTAGTGTCAAGTATGGTTTAGTCTGGTGGGATAGACTTGTCATTTTAAATGTTGATTTAAATGCTATCCATCATATGGGATTGCTGTCCCCAAAAGTGTCTTCCTCCTTGTCCCCCTCACCCAGTGTTTATTGGACCTGCTGGAGGAGCATATTAAGGAAAGGGGCTCCATCTGTAAATTGCTCAAACAAAGAACACAGGTGGCAGGAGACTTTTGTGCCTTGAGCAGGCCATGAGACATGCTTTGGCCCCGGGGATCTCTGCAGTTTGTTCTGTACCAGACAGCCTTTTGGAGCCAAACTGAGATGTTGGTCCAGGTACAAGGTCTGATATTTTCCCTAAGGGAACGAGGGATCGTTCTCCTTCCTCTGGTCCTTCAAGGAAAGTGTCTCGCAAGACAGAAGCCATTTCAGAACTTGGAGAGAGTCTCCCCTGTCTCCTAAGAGACAAATGTTTTTTAAGTACATTAGAAGCAGGAAGCCTGCTAAAAAACCTGTGGGTCCCCTAGACGATCGAACTATAAAAGGCGCAATCAAGGACGATAAAGCCATTGCGGAGAAACTAAATGATTTCTTTGCTTCAGTCTTCACGGCTGAGGACGTTGGGGAGATTCCCAAATCTGCACCGCCCTTTGTGGGTAATGAATCTGAGGAACTGTCCCGGATTGAAGTGTCATTAGAGGAGGTTTGGAACAAATAGAAAAACTTAATGTTAACAAATCTCCGGACCGATGGCATTCATCCAAGGGTTCTAAAAGAACTCAAATGGGAAATTGCTGAACTATTATCTGTGGTTTGTAACCTATCCCTTAAATCGGCTTCCGCACCTAATGACTGGAAGGTAGCCAACGTGACACCAATATTTAAAAAGGGCTCTAGAGGCGATCCGGCAATTACAGACCGTAAGTCTAACTTCAGTACCGGGCAAATTAGTCAAAACAATAGTAAAGAATAAAATTGTGAAGCATGTAGAAGAACATAATTTGTTGGACAAAAGTCAACATGGGTTCTGTAAAGGGAAATCCTGTCTTACTAATCTATTAGAGTTCTTTGAAGGTTAACAAACATGCGACAAGGGGGATCCAGTAGATATAGTATACTTAGATTTCCAGAAAGCCTTTGACAAGGTCCTCACCAAAGGCTCTGTGTAAATTACATGGCCATGGGATAAGAGGGAAGGTCCTTTCTTGGATTGAGAACTGGTTAAAAGACAGGAAACAAAGGGTAGGAATAAATGGTAAATTTTCAGAGGAGAGGGGTAACTAGTGGTGTCCCCAAGGGTCAGTCCTAGGACCAATCCTGTTCAACTTATTCATAAATGATCTGGAGAAAGGGGTAAGCAGTGAGGTGGTAAAGTTTATGGATGATACCAAACTGTTTAGGATAGTCAAGACAGAAGCAGACTGTAAGGGACTCCAAGAAGATCTCACCAAACTGAGTGATTGGGCAACAAAATGGCAAATGAAATTTAATGTGGATAAGTGTAAAGTAATGCACATTGGGGAAAAATAACCCCAACTATACGACAGTATGATGGGGGCTAATTTGGCTACGCATAAATCAGGAAAGAGATCTTGGAGTTATCGTGACAGTTCTCTGAAAACTTCCACACATGCAGCGTGTCAAAAAGGCAAATAGGATGCTAGGTATTATTAAGAAAGGGATAGAAAATAAGACCCGAATATCTTACTGCCCCTGTATAAAACTATGGTACGCCCACATCTTGAATACTGTGTACAGATGTGGTCTCTCACCTCAAAAAGATATTTTGGCCTTGGAAAGGGTTCTAGAAAAGGGCAACTAAAATGATTAGGGGTTTGGAACGGGTCCTATATGAGGAGAGGTTAAAGCGACTGGGACTTTTCAGTTTAGAAAAGAGGAGACTGAGGGGGATATGATAGAGGTGTATAAAATCATGAGTGGTGTGGAGAGGGCCGAGAAGAAAAGTTATTTATTAGTTCCCTAAATAGAAGAACTAGAGGACACCAAATGAAATTAATGGGTAGCAGGTTTAAAACTAATAAAAGAAAGTTCTTCTTCACACAGCGTAGTCAGCATGTGGAACTCCTTGCCAGAGGAGGCTGTGAAGGCTAGGACTATAACAGAGTTTAAAGAGAAGCTAGATAATTTCATGGAGGTTAGGTCCATAAAAGGCTATTAGCCAGGGATAAAATGAGTCCTTGGCCTCTGTTTGACAGAGGCTGGAGGGGATGGCAGGAGACAAAGCGCTTGATCATTGTCTTCGGTCCACCCTCTGGGGCACCTGGTGCTGGCCACTGTCGGCAGACAGGATACTGGGCTAGATGGACCTTTGGTCTGACCCGGTACGGCCGTTCTTATGTTCTTATGTTCTTATGTAAGAGGAGTTCTGAGCAGTACTGGATTCCTTGTTAACGTGGGATGTAGCTGGGTCATCTCACCATTACCACACATATCAGTTGGGTGCTGTACCTCCTATACTGGCCATGGAGCATCCATTGGGTCAGGTACTGACAACGGCAGCATCAGCATTGATTGCACCCCATCAATATGGCAGGCAGAATCAGACCTACTCTACCTCTCCGTTCCTCTTTCCCCAATTACTGAGCGCTCAGTTGCCATCGTGGCTTCTTCTAAGAAGCAAAGTGAGGTCAGCTCCCTTTGTGGTACCAAGTATTTGCATCAACAGACCCTGATTTTCAGCATCACTGATATCTTCAGTGTAGACCTTGTTGTTGGGGCACAAGTCAGTCTTTGTAAATTTGCTTTCCATGGGTCATGCTTAAGCATCTCTGCAGTCAGAAAATGTTTTCCTATGGACATACTGGACCCCAATCTTATTTGCATTTGAGAAGTGGCTTAGCAAGGAAAGAGGCTTCTGCAGAGTCAACCAAAGTGACTTGGGCCCCTAGACAGTTTGAGAATTTTCTGATACAAACCCTAAAAACAACAGGTCTTGAATGTAAAATATTCTGTTATAAAGGTATTAATGTCTCTGGCAATGCTTATAACGGGCCTACTTTTGAGCCTGACCCCAAAGACCATGTTCCTCTCCATGCACACTCCTGCCTTAGGGTTAGGGTGTTTCATTTTCTCCTTTGTGCTGAATGTTCAGACACAACAGCCTAGCTGGCTAGGTACAGTGATGTCAAAGGCACAAAATTAAGTGGAAAAATAATTTATCTTAGCCCTAAACGGACTATAATTAAAGGAGATTACTGGTAATAAAAGTAGATACAAAGGATGAAATTTTGGCTCTTTTCATTTCAATGGCATGGCTTCCTCCAGCATTTATCACTGGCAAAACACCATTTTTTTCTTTTCCAGTCTCCCCACCATACAAATCTGGCTTTCAAACACTCTCCATTGGATATGCGACCCTGGTGTCAGAGCAGGGGTCGGCAACCTATGGCTTGAGAAACAAATATGGCTCACTAGGGAGCCAGCTATGGCTTTTCTGAAGCCCCAACTCAGCCCCCCGCTCCTCCCTCAGTAGGGAACCAGCACTGGTGCTACAGCCTTACAGCCTCTTGCAAGATTGGAACACCAGCACCGGCTTCCTGCGGTCAGGGGGAGAGAAAGCCCTGAGCCTCCCCACCAGATCTGACATGTGGAGAACAAGCAGAGCCAAAAATGGCTCTGTGCACGCTGCCCTTTTCCGTCCCCCGCTGTACAGGAAACAAGCAACACGAAACCAAAAATGGCTCTGTGCACGCTGCAATTTTCCTTCCCCCGGGACACACTTCCTGGAGGCTTCCTTCCGGTGAATGGGAGCAGCGAGAGGCCATGTTACATGGTGCCTGCAACTCAGTGTGAAAACAAGTGCCTCCCCACCCCTCATGCCCAGACCCCGCACTCCTACCCCCTCACTCACTCCCCTGCCAGACAGCCTGTCCCCATCCTGCTTCTGCTCCCTTCCCCTTGGCCAGACACCCTGCTCCTTAGCCAAACAGCCTGCCCCTGCCCCCTTCCCCCTGACCAGACACCCTGCCCCCTGGCCAACAGCCTGCCTCCAGCCCACTCCTGTGCCTTACTCCCTGGCCAGACGCCCTGACCCCTGGCTGCACAGCCTACCCTCAGCCCATTCCTGCTCTGTAGCCAGACACCCTTCCCCCAAGCCTGCTCCTTTCCCCTCTCCCCTGGCAAAACAGCCTGTCCCCAGGCTGCTCCTGCCCCCTACTCTCAGCCTGCTTCTGCACCCTCATCCCCTCCTACACCCCCACCTCCCGCCCAGATCCGGCACCCCCATCCCTGTCCCACTAGCAGCTCTGTCCCACACACTTAACCCCCTCATTTTTTACCCTACCCTAGAGCCTAGGGGAGCCCACAAAATTCACTAACCCTGGAACCCCAGAAAAAGTAAATCTGGCCTGAGGCCTTGAACCTCAGTCCTACCTACCCTCCCCCCACCATGGGGCTGGCGCATGAGAGGAGTGAGGTGTTTCAGTTGAGGGCCATATCTGTGAGAGGGGGTTGAGGGGGGATTTTTGCTTCTCTCTTGGGTGGTCCCCAACTGATTTTTCTGTTGGTCAGTGGCCCCTGACCCGAAAAAGATTCCCCAACCCTGCCATAAACAAAGACAATGTCAAAACCTTTTGTGTTGGACATCATATTTTACTTTATTTAAAAATGAAACTTGGCCAACAAGCCTCCAATTGGGGCCCAGCCCCCATCTGGATGCAGCGTCATAACATCTCTGCACCCCCCCACACGCCAACCCTGAGCCCATCGTACACCTAACCCCCCTGTCCTGAGCCCCTCATACCACCACATGCCCAAATTCATGCACCTCCACATCCGCAGATTCCTGCACCCCCACATCCCTAGTCCTCTGCCATAAAACTTCTGCACCCCCATGCCCGCCAGCCTTGTACCTTGAGTCCATCATACATCCCAACCCAGACTCCTGCACCCCAACATCCCCAGCCTCCTGCCATAAGATTGATAGAAGACAGCCTGACTCTGTGCATGAAGCTGGATTTGACCAGTTATGATGTAAACTTCAAAGAAATGTGCAAAAAGATGCAGCAGCAGAAGTCCCATTAAATACAGTCTGTGAGTACAATGTTTCATTTACACTATTATTAATCATTGTGTCAATTATCAAAAATATCAAGTTGTATATTTTCAGTCATGCAAATTGTCATTATACAGCTCTTTGTTAACCACTTGTTCTGAATGTTGATGTAGTTTGGCTCTTTGGTTGGAAAAGGTTGCCGACTCCTGTGTCAGAGCCTACTCATGCTTGGTGGTGGATGCGGTGGGACTTGCAAACAGGAAGAAAAGTTATCCTTTGCTAGTTCTGAATGGCCAAACTTGAGACCAATTTCCTCAGGTGAGCTGTTACCTGAGGTGAGCAGTTACAAAGGTAAATTTGTGAGTGACAGCCTTGACCTCTGGGATCTGATCTGGCTTAAAGGGTAGGACATATTTGAGTGCAAGGGGCTGCTTAACTCCATTATATAGAGTACACCTACACAGTTGTCAAATATGAACTTCCACAGAGGCCTGTCTATCTTTGGAAACTCCTTATTTCCTAAACAATACACTTACGAAACTGCAGCAAAGTAATTCCATAGGAAATAAACCCAGCAACATTTGGTGTTTCTCTTTTACCAGTGACTTTCAATGGGACTCATGCTCTTAATTCACTCAGGTGTTTTGGTAAAAAACAAACCCTTGACCCTTATGTAAGTATCTCAACAGGAGCTCTCTTCAAAATCTGTCCCCAATGTTGGGTGCAAAGTACTTGGAAATGTAGCCCACCTATGGAAGTGA
The DNA here is from genome assembly GCA_019425775.1 of Rafetus swinhoei. Classification (NCBI taxonomy): domain Eukaryota; kingdom Metazoa; phylum Chordata; order Testudines; family Trionychidae; genus Rafetus; species Rafetus swinhoei. The sequence continues at coordinate 9,541,457 of CM033431.1, read as the reverse complement.
AAGCACAAAACCTGACACCAGGGAGAAGCAAACCCATTCAGCTGCACTGATAAAAATACACTGGAAAAATTAAGTTAAAAATAAACTTTGCAAATCAAAAGGAAAAAGTATATAGTCAAACATTCACTTTGCTCTCATTGTCCTCACATCTCTCTAAAAACACAGAGTTAATTTTACTAAATAGCTAAATTATATATACTCAAATATAATCAAAATCTGCTATACGTTTCAACCTTCAAAATTAATCATCCAATGATTTTGAGTTACAACACCTGTAAGAAACAGCTGTACATCTATATTTAATGCACTCATGGCTCTTGGTTTTCCTGCAGCTTTTATTCACAACATCTGTATGTTTCTTATTTGCCTTCCCTTCTCTTAGATGATCTACCACTTTGGTCTTAACACTTTCTGCCATGCCCTCCCCGGCCCCATAACACTACACCTGATCCCTTGTTCTCAGTATCAGCTGTGAGAGATGCATTCATTTTAAAAAGACATGTGCCTCTCCTAGCATTTGGGTGTGGGAAATGGGTAGGTAAGAGCTGTTGCAGAAATTGGGTCAGTTGGAAAAAAAATTAAAATATATCATTACCTCTTTAAAAAAAGATGATCCCGAAAGATCAAAGTATTTCAATTTAATGAGAAGTTCCTCTTAAGTACACACAATTTATTGGGGCAGTTTAAAAATAATTAAAAGAATAAAAAAACATTACCAGATGGAGTGCTGCAAAAAAGACAAAGCTTATGGTATGATAATTTTTTTTAATGAGAACCAAGTTTACATTTTCTTTAAAAATAAGTGCATGGGGAATACACAGGAGGGATAAGCAGAAGGATTTGCTTTGTGATTTGTGAGTTCTGACCTTGCTTTGGCTTTGGTTTTGTGTTCAAGATAGATGTGGGATTTGGTGGACACATAATCTGGTAACTAGGTCACTGGAGTAGAGTTAGCCCTGTATTGGGGGGCAGAGACAACAGAATCAGGTATTTTTAAACAGTGAGAACCCTGATCTCAGTTGGGGCCTACGTGCCATTGTAATACAGAAAGAAAACATACTTTTAAGAAAACTTCCTCTCATCTTTAGAACACTGCTGTAATTATGGTAGAGTCAAACTGCTGTAATAGCAGTTAGCATCTCATTTGCTACCTCCAGTTGCAACACAGCAATTCATTTGGACAACCAAATGACTGCTACTGGTACCCTTGGTTCTTGTTCTTTTCCTGTGTACTGTTCCCTCAAAGTCTCCATGGATAAGTCTACACCACAGTGTTATTTCGAAATAACACATCTACACACAACATGCATTTTGAAATAGTGCGTCCACACTGAGTGGACACTGAATTGCATTGAAGGCTGGCCGGAACCAGGTCCAGCAGGGCATCAGGTCAGGAGTTTTTTTGTGTGGCTGCTGCCTGAGGCTATCTGAGGCATGTGCTTAAAGGGACCCCCACCCTGGGCAGCCAGTTCTCAGCTTTCCCTGCTTGCTTGCCTACCTCGATGAGGGACAGCAAAGCATTTGTGTCTCTGCGTGCTCTGGTTGCCCTCACTTGGGACACCACAGCACTCTGCAGCATGGAGCCGGAGAGGCCCCTGGGCACTCTGGTGCTTCTCGTGAATGCGTTGCTGCGAGCCTGGCTGCACTTTCTGCAGGCTGCCATCCAGGAGGTCCATCGGGGGGCTGTCAGTATCCAGGAGGCCCTGCAGGAGAGCTTCCACCCTGAGGAGCGCTAAGAGCCTCCCTGGTCTGCCCCACTGGGGGCTTGTGCCTCATTTCTCCCCCACATCATTCCACTTACCCTCCCAGCCCCCCTTTCTGATGTCAAATAAAAGACACGTATTTTCATGAATACAAACTCTTTATTTAACAAAACTGGGGGAGGGGGGATGAAAATGGTGAGACTGGAGAAAGGAGGTGGGAGAGGGGAGGAAAGAGGGTGGGAGAGGGGAGGGGGAAACCTGGGAGGAGGGAGGTGGAAGGGGGAAGCAAGGGAAGAAGGGGGAGGGGAAGCTCAGGGTTGGGGGTCTTCCTGGACCAGCTTGGTTTTCATGCGAACCTGCTCCTGGGTTCGCATGTGACCTTTGGTGGCCAGGCTGGCAGCTATCCTGCCATAGACGGCCACATTCCTCTGTCTAGTGCGGAGATCATGGACGCTGGGGGCATCCCCCCAAACCTAAGTAAGGTCCACCCTGATCTCCACCCTGAACCAGGAAGGCACCCGCCTTCTCAAGGCCCTGGCAGGGTCCTGGGACCTGGCAGGCCTCTCCTGGGGAGTGGTGGAGGGCTGGCTGCCAATGGCTTGCTGGCTCATGTTTTGGGGCCACTGGCAGCCAGCCCTCCACCTGGGCAGTGACTGCTGGCTCTGGGCCGGCAGGCTTGGAGCTGGCACAGGCATTGTGGCCAGAGTCAACCCCTTTAAGGGCTCCGGGGAGGGACGGGAGTGTTCTTGTTTGAGGTTGGAGTGGCCACCAGGGCACCCTGGGAAGGCTGGAGGCCCCCTATTTCGAAATAAGTGTCTACACAGCACTTATTTCGAATTAGCTATTTCGAATTTGGCATTATTCCTCGTAGAATGAGGTTTACCAAATTCGAAATAAGTGCTCCACTATTTCGAATTTATTTTGAAATAGCGGTTTGGCTGTTTAGACGCTAGTAAAGTTAATTCGAAATAACAGCTGTTATTTCGAATTAACTTTGATGTGTAGACATACCCCATCAGTGGCACACAGCATTCAACAGCTTACAAGCCATTTAGTTGTTAACATCTCAAAGAGCCATAATAAACAAAAGTAAAAATCCAAGAAGGCACCAAGTGTCAGTGTCATAACTAGTAGGCAAAGCACCATAACAGAATGATATTAATAGATGGTTAAAAATGCTAATTCCATTACATAGAAAATTTTGACACATTTTTTTGGAGGGGCTCTAAGATTTCCCATGGTCCTTTCAGAGTTTTTTGATGAAAAGCACTAACCAAAACTTCAATTTTTGTTGTCAATGACTGGTAAATTTTGTGTTTTGAAACTAAAAATTACCAATCCCACCCAAAAAGAAAGAAAAATCCAAAAAAGTTGTTTTTCTTTTTTGACAGAAATCAGGAAAATTACAACCCAATAAAAGTTTTCTTGGGGGGGGGGGGATGAAGAAAACTTGTTTTTTACAGCTCTAGTGAAATTATTTGAGGCTCAGTGAGAGACTAATTCACATTTTCACTCCAGTTTTTTAAAATCTGATTCTGCTGCTGGTGTAAGCCCCTATTCTGTGCTGAGTGGGTGTGGCTTTGTGGACAAAGTATAGGATGGGTCAGTATACCTAGATCCTATTCCTGCCTCAGTTTCCTGTTCTCTAAAATGGGGATAATGGTGCTTGGGTAAAAAGCACCATTGAAGAGCTCAGTATTATGTATTTGTCACTGTTTTTGAGCCTTTCTGCCACTACTGAAAAGTTGCTGGTCAATTGCAGGTACAGAAGCATACAACAAAACACCATGTGGTGTGAAACAGTTTCTCAGGAGTCACAGGCTTATGTACTGATGCTGAGTATTGGACTCCAGTTATAGTTTCCTGCTCATGTTTACTTAATAGACTGTAAGCTAGTTGAATCAGAGACCATATTTTCACTGTGTTTGTACAACACCTAGAACAATGGGGCACAGAGTCTTGCATGTGTCATCTGGCCATCACTGCCATTAAAATAAGTAGGTTGTAACCCCATTACAATAAGGAGGAGGAAGTGGCTTGTTATTTTGTGTTTATATTGCACCTAGCCCAGTGGGATCTTGGTCCACAATGAGGTGCTACAATAACATTTTACTAACCTTACACAACAATCCCATTTCTTCCCTGTTGCCCTAACCCTTTCTTAAAGCCTTTCCTTTTCAGCCACTAGATGGCAATAGAATGTTACATTTGCTTGAGAAAATAACATTGAAGCCTTCAGATTAGGATGTGAAAATGAAGCTATGTGCCTGCCATTCAGCTGCTTGAAATTCTCAACCACAAAGGATTTGCTCTGTCGTCCTACTCCCACCTATTTCCCCTACTAACTGTGTAACCTCAGGCCTCTAATCATTAGAATTTCTGAAATTTGAATTGAATGTTTGGTGCCAGGACTCATTGGCTTGTCTTGTTTATGTATTTAAATAAAGCAGAAGTCTCTCTAAATACCTGTACCCACATAGAGAATAATGAACCAAATATGTTAGTCAAACATCCTTTCTCGGAAACCCTCTGAGCTCCTGGGGAAGGTTATGCAGAAATCTGTGCTAAATCCAATCTCATATCTGACCACTGTTTAGGTTAGTTAAATACACACTACATCATCGCTTCCTTGTGAATGAGCCTCTTTAGAAATTAAATAGTTCTCTAGCATGTCATGTCACATTAATCATTGTGGTTCAACTGTGCAAGGGACAGAAGCGAGTAGAGGCAGGGAGGCCCACAGAATCTGCTGGTACAGAGATCTGCCCTGTCCTACATTAGGGGAACACATGTAGAGACCCCCTTCTGCATGGGTGTTTGAACTCAGGATATTCAGAATTATAGCAGGGGTTTCTTCCGTAAGCTAGAAGAGCAACTCCATTAGCCAGCAGCAGCATACTGCGGTTCTCCAGAAAAATCAGCCACTAAAATGTGGGTATATCACTTTGCTAGCAGGGTTGCTTAGTTTATCAGGCTAAAGCAGACCGCATAAAGCACTTCTGCAGATTTGGATAGATGCTACCTGCCTCTGCTGTTTCACCATTTGCAAGTCAGCTACAGGGACAAGGAACCAGCCCCTTTGCCAAAACAGATCATGTAGTCTATAGCTACTGGGAGGTTCTAAAGAGGATGGAGAGAGGCTGTTCTCAGTAGTGACAGATGGCAGAACAAGGAGCAATGGTCTCAAGTTGTGGTGGGAGAGGTCCAGGTTGGATATTAGGAAAAACTATTTCACTAGGAGGGTAGTGAAGCACTGAATGGGTTACCTAGGGAAGTAGGAGTCTCCATCCCTAGAGGTATTTAAGTCTCGGCTTGACAAAGCCCTGTCTGGGTTGATTTAGTTGGGATTGGTCCTGCCTAGAGCAGGGGGCTGGACTTGATGACCTTCTGAGGTCTCTTCCAGCTCTATGGTTCTATGATTCTATGATTCTAGCTAAAGCATGTAGGGAGCAAGCAATTACCAACTGGCAAATAGTAACACTCCCCCTTCCTTCAATTACTTGGAAAAGAGGGTGATATCAAGTTTAGAGCTTTCTGAAATTTGGTCCATCTAAAATCATAGAACACTAGAACTGGAAGAGACCTCGAGAGGTCATCAAGTCCAGTCCCCTGCCCTCCCTGATAGATGTCTAACCTTCTCTTAAATATCTCCAGAGATGGAGATTCCACAGCCTCCCTAGGAAACTTATTCCAGTGTTTAACCACCCTGACAGGTAGGAAGTTTCTCCTAATGTCCAACCTAAACCTCCCTTGCTGCAGTTTAAGCCCATTGCTTCTTGTCATATCCTCAGAGGCCAAGGAGAACAACTTCTCTCCCTCCTCCTTGTGACACCCTTTTAGATACCTGAAAACCTCTATCATGTCCCCTCTCAGTCTTCTCCTTTCCAAACTAAACAAGCCCAATTCTTTCAGTCTTCCTTCATAGGTCATGTTCTAGACCTTAATCATTCTTGTTGCTCTTCTCTGGACCTTCTCCAATTTCTCCACATCTTTCTTGAAATGTGGTGCCCAGAACTGGACACAGTACTCCAATTGAGGCCTAATCAGCACAGAATAGAGTGGAAGAATGACTTCTCATGTCTTGCTCACAACACACCTGTTAATGCAACCCAGAATCATGTTTGCTTTTTTTGCAACAGCATCACACTGTTGACTCATATTTAGCTAGTGGTCCACTATGACCCCTAGGATCCCTTTCTGCAGTACTCCTTCCTAGACAGTCACTTTCTATTCTGTATGTGTGAGACTGATTGTTCCTTCCTAAGTGGAGTACTTTGCATTTGTCCATATTAAACTTCATCCTATTTACCTCAGACCATTTCTCCAGTTTGTCCAGATCATTTTGAATTATGACCCTATCCTCCCCCTTGCAATCTCTCCCAGCTTCGTATCATCTGCAAACTTAATAAGCATACTCTATACGCCAATATCTAAATTGTTGATGAAGATATTGAACAGAACCGGTCCCAAAACAGACCCCTGTGGAACCCCACTTGTTATGCCTTTCAAGCAGGATTGTGAACCGTTAATAACTCTTCTCTGAGAACAGTTATGCACCCACCTTATAGTAGCCCCATCTAAGTTGTATTTGCCTCGTTTATTGTTAAGATGATCATGCGAGACCGTATCAAATACCTTGCTTAAGTCTAGGTATACCATACCTCTTCTCCCCACTGATTCACTATGTCAGGCATTCCTTCATCAGACTTCTTGGTGAAGACCAAACAAAGAAGCCATTACACCCTGCCATTTCAAGTTTCCTGGTTACTGTTTCTCCCTCTTCACTGAGCAGTGGGCTTACCCTGTCCTTGGTCTTCCTCTTTGCTTCTAATATATTTATAGAATGTCTTGTTTCTCATTGTAGCTAGTTTGAGCTCGTTCTGTGCCTTTGCCTTTATAATTTTGCCAATGCATACCTGTATTGTTTGCTTATATTCATCCTTTGTCATTTGCCCTAGCTTCCACTTTTTATATTACTCCTTTTTTATTTTTAGATGATGTAAGATCTCCTGGTTAAGCCAAGGCGGTCTTTTTGCCATGCTTTCTATCTTTCCTACGCCTCAGAATAGTTTGTTTTTGGGCCCTTAACAATGTCCCTTTGAAAATCTGCCAAATCTCTTCAGTTGTTTTTCCCCTTAGGGTATTTCTACACTTGCACCCTCTTTCGAAAGAGAGATGCAAATGAAGATTATTCAGTCAGTAAATGGCTGATTTAAATATCCCACACTTAATTTGCATAATCACATTATGAATGATTTTCAATATTCATTTTGGAAATAACAACATGTAGACGCTGCCATTTTGGGAGAACACCTTCTTCCAAAATAACTGTTAAACCTCATTTTATGAGGAATAAGAGTTATTTTGGAAGAAGGGTGTTCTTCAAGACACTACATGCTTCACATTGCTTTGTTATTTCGGAACAGTATTTAAATAGCGCGGTCCACGACTATGCAAATGAAGTGCGAACTAAATCTGTGCCTTCATTTGCAATTTCACTCAGCTGCATTTGCATCCCTCTCTCAAAAGAGGGTGCAAGTGTAGACATACCCTTAGTCTTGCTTCCCATGGGACCTTACCTACCAACTCTCTGAGCTTACCAAAATCTGCCTTCCTGAAATCCGTTGTCTCCATTTTGCTGTTCTCCCTTCTACCGTTCCTTAGAATCATGAACTCTAGGATTTCATGGTCATTTTCACCCAAGCTGCCTTATACTTTCAAATTCTGAACCAGTTCCTCCCTATTTGTTAAAATCAAATCTAGAACAGATTCCCCCGGTAGCTTTTTCAACCTTCTGAAATAAAAAGTTGTCTTCAATGCAGTCCAAGAACTTATTGGATAGTCTGTGCCCTGCTGTGTTAGTTTCCCAACATATGTCTGGATAGTTGAAGTCCCCATCACCACCAAATCCTGCGCTTTGGATGATTTTGTTAGTTTAAGAAAAAAAGCCTCATCCACCTCTTCTACCTGGGTAGGTGGCCTGTAGACCCCTTGCATGACATCAGCCTTGTTTTTTTAAACCCTTTTAGCCTAACCCAGAGATTCTCAACACATCTGTCTCCTACGTCCATCTCCGCCTCAGTCCAAGTGTATTCATTTTTAATATATAAGGCAACACCTCCTCCCTTTTTTCCCGGCCTATCCTTCCTGAGTAAGCTGTACCCTTCTATACCAATATTTCAATCGTGTATTATCCCACTAAGTCTCTGTGATACCAACAATGTCATAGTTGTGTTTTTTTATTAGGACTTCAAGTTCTTCCTGCTTATTACCCATACTTCTTGCATTTGTATATAGGCATCTAAGATACTGATTTGATCTTGCCTTCCAGTTCTGTCTTGTCCCCCCATTTTTCTCTGCTATTATAGCCCACACTCCCTCCCATTTCATATTGTCTGTTCTTATCTTGAAATGGCTCATGATTCATGGTAAAGGTGTGTCTGAAATTTATTCAAAATAGTCTTGTTAACACAAGCTGCTTCAGGCACAGAACAGAACCCCGCCCGCCCCCACAAGGCTTGTGTGGTGCTCCACCAACCAGGGGTTTGGCTTTTCATAATAAAGGTGAGCAGGGGCTCCCCACCTCTACTATTGAGATGCTGATGTGACCCTTCTGATCAAATAGATACTCAAATGCTATGGAAAGAATTCTGGTGTCTCAGGAATGTTCACAACCTCTGGAAGGGGCCTCCCCTTCACTTTCAGCTTTTGAATGAGCAAGACAAAACAGGCTATCCTCTGTGGTATTCGCTGCCTTCCCGCCCCTTAACAAAAAGACTTTATTGAAAATCAGCCTCTCAAAAGAACCATCCGGTTTGGATGGGGTTTGTTTACTAGGGTGGTGTAAACCAGGGGTCAGCAACCTATGGCTCGCAAGCCACATATGCTCACTTATGAGCCAAATATAGTTCACAGCTTGAGCTCAGTTTCCCCCTTCCCCTTCACCCCCGCAATGGGGAGCCCGCGCTGGCAATCCAGCCTGGCACCCCTCACAAGATTGGAGCCAGAGCCAGCTTCCTGTGGAGGGCGGGGGAGGGTGGAGAAAGCCCCGGGCCTCACTGTTTGATCGGGGAAGATGCTGGAGTCACAAACAGCTCTGCATGCTCCTTTTCCCCCTCCCTCAGCTGCAGGAACAAAGCAGTGACAGACGCGCTACCTGGAGACTTTTTCCGCTGCTCCGTTGGCCAGAATCCCACCAATGGCACAGTGGGAAGCCATGCCTGGGACAGGAAGCCTGAGATCAGCGCAGGGTGCAAAAGCAGACCCAGCCGCCATCTTTGCCTGCTGCTGCCATGGCCCTACTGCTCCGCCTCCCACCACCCATGCATGTCACGCACTCACACCCACCGGAGACTTCCATTGGGCCACTGGAGTCCATCATTGGCCTGAGCACCTTCTTCCTAGCCTCCTGCCATAAGATTGACAGAAGACAGCCTGAATATGTGCATGAAGCTGGATTTGACCAGTTATGATGTAAACTTCAAAGAAATGTGCAAAAAGATGCAGCAGCAGAAGTCCCATTAAATAAAGTCTGACTGTTTCATGTATGTTGTTAATCATTATGTCAGTTATCAATAATATTAAGTTGTATATTTTCAGTCATGCAAATGGCAATTCTGATATGGCTCTTTGTTGACCACTTGTTCTGAATTTTGATGTAATTTGGTTCTTTGTTCGAAAAGGTTGACGACCCCTGGTGTAGAATGAAGGCTCAAGCAGACCTTGCTTCTTCCCTCTTCCCCCATATAAAGTGTTCACTGAAGAGGAAAGGGAGTGAGATTCTGCTTATCAAGGTGTGACAAAGCAGAAGGGACCTAAATCTGTTGTGCAAAAATCTGTTCTCGAGGACCTTGGCCTGAAGTCAATAAGGCTAAAGAAGTGCAGCTGTCCCCAGGAATTGGCCTTTGTTTTCATTCCCTTCTCAAATCACAATCTTCTATGCTTACCCCACCTTTCCTCTTGGAAAAGAAGTTCATTAGAGTTGGGGCAGAAAAAAAGATTAACTTAGAGGTTTATTTAGCTTTCGGTTCTTGTAATGAAACCTGAGATGCAAGTAAGGCCGTACACCCCAGTGCGCCGATGCAGCTAGAGCTGGCTCAGGCCCTCTGCTGCAGGAGGAGGTGGGCATACTCCCAGCCTAGCTCCTGGAGCTCTCCCGCAAGCTGCTGTATTAAGCAGCAGGCAGGTGAAAGGGGCTGGCTGGGGGTGCATCCCACGCTACTTTGGGACTGCCTGAGCCACCACTCCCTCCCCCCGCCCCGGTGCCCTATAGGAAGGGCAGAAGGGGCTGAATATCCCCCCCTGATTCCTACCAATGCTGCTTGTTGCTTGCTGTTTCCTTTCCATCGCTGTCAGGGAGCAAGAGGGAGCTCCTTCTAAGCCACACGGGGCTGCTTTGCCTTGTCTGTCTTGCTGGAAGGAGTGCTCCAGCCTCCAGCTATGTGAGCAAGCTTTCTCCCCCTCCCCCTCCTTCACCTGGCCTGGCCCTGACTCCTGCCTGAGCAGGAGGGACTAAACAATGGAGGCCTAAGGCTATAGCCTTACTAGCCTAATGGTTAATCTGGCCCTGCCCTTACCTAGTCCCGTTGCTGGCATTCCCCATTGCACAGAACGCAGGAAGGCTCCCAGCATGCAGAAGTGGAGCATGACTGGCACTAGGACCCAGGAGGCAGCATTCAGCTGTAGTCAGCCATGCCCAGCTGCAACCTCTTTTCTGCTGGTCATCATTGAGCTTGCAGAAATGGAAGGGTTGCAATGGCACATAAACTAGTATGCCCCCCATGCCCTCACCTCTGTTTGGGGGGGCAATCCCGCCACACTACACCCACAGTTGTCGCCTCTGTAAGGCTTCACTTTGCTTCTCTGCAGGGAAGCACAGAAATTCCTCCAGGCATGGGCGGTGAATTATAAGGGCTCGTGGTGCCCATGCTCCAGCAATATTCAGAGCTGGGGACTCTGCTCCACCAATATTTGGAGCTGGGTCTCTCCCCATGGCCCTCTCTGGAGTGGGCCCCAGCCCCCCCCCCGTGTGTCCTCCCACCCCAGCCCCAGAGCATCCCCCCCGGCCCCTGTCTTGTCCCTGCTGTGCGCAGCTTTCAGTTCAGCTCCCTCTTGCCGGCGCGCGCTGCCGGCTGCTGTTGCCATGCACGGCATTTACAGGTGAGCGGGGAGACGCCTGGGTGTGACGTGACATCACGGCCCGGGTCTTTAAAACTGCTCGGCGCAGCGGCGTCTGCCACATGACCTAGCTCTGGGTTCGGATTCCAGGGACTTTTGGGGCCCGAGTGCAGACTCCGGCCCCGCAAAGTGGAAGGCAGAAGGGAAGGGAAGGCAAAGGAGGGGAGGGGAGGGGAAGGAAGGGGGAAAACTAGGGGAGGGGGTGGGACAGGAAGGGGTTTGTAAGGAGGGGAGGGGAAGAAAGGGGAAGGCACCAAGGGACAGGGCGGAGGAGAGACAAATGCCAGTGGGCCAAGTTCAAACAATGAGTAAAAGGGCAGGAGGGGAGGTGTCAGTGGGGGGGGACAGGGTGATGCTGGGAGAGGAGAGAGTAAGGGCATTGGGGCTGGAGGGGAGGTGCTGGGAGAAGGCTGGAAAGAAGGGGTGGGCATGAGAAAGGTGGGGATGGAGCAAGTCATGTGAGGGCACAGAGGGGCAGGAGGAGAATGGGGCAGAGTAGTGAGGGGTGGGCATCAGGAAAAAGAGGGCAAAGGGGCAGGGCAGTAAGGGAAGGGGAGGCACCAGGAGGGTGCAGGGCTAAGGGAAGGTGCAGGTGCCAGGGATTCTGGGGTGAAGCAGAAGGGCAGACACCTGCAGGGAAGGGACCAGCACCAGAGGAGAGAGGCAGGGCAGGTGTGTAGAGGGAGGTGTTAGGAGAGGGGATGAGGAGGGGTAGCTCTCATGATCAGAGTGGGGCTACTGAAGGAGCGGGCACGGGGGAGAGAAGGGCTGGTGGAGGGGGGCAGATCACAGGAGGGCTGAGGGCAGTGAGAAGAGCAGGAATCAGGACAGCAGAGGAGGGTGAGGGGTTGGGGAGCAGCAGGCACCAGGGGAGCTGATGGAGCAAGAGGAGGAGACATGGCAGCAGAGAGAAAAGGTAAAGGTTTATAAAATATTTATTAATAACTTGAGTGCCACAGTGGCACATCCAAACAAGCCACATGAACTCAGTACTGGTGCACAACACAAAATACATTCTGCTCATGGGAGGAAACTCTTAGGCTATGTCTACACTGGCGGCTTCTTGTGCAAGAACATCTTGTGCAAGGGTTCTTGTGCAAGAAGTCTTGTGCAAGAACACGTCCACACTGCCATGTGCAAGCTGTGCTTTTGCGCAAGAGCATCCATGGCAGTGTAGACGCTCTCTTGCACAAGAAAGCTCCGATGGCCATTTTAGCCATAGGGGTTTCTTGCGCAAGTAATCCCTGCTGAGCATCCACACTGCCCTCTTGCGCAAGAGAGCTTACACCTGTTAGAAAAGAGCGTAGCTCTTGCGCAAGACGCACTCTCTTACCACACCGTACTGTAAATTTCCTTGCGCAAGAGCAGGCGGGCAGTGTAGATACTCTGTGGGTTCTTGCGCAAGAACGGCTGTACTTGCGCAAGAAGCTGTGAGTGTAGACCAAGCCTGAGAGGGAACACTTCCCCCAGCCTCTCTGACCCCGAGTTAATGTCACACACATTGCGTTAATGCAATTGCAGGATAGTTGCATGAGGGGGTTTGGTGGGGGCCAAACTAATCCCTGTTGGTAGGAGGATGGTGGGAAAAGTCCTTCGAGAGGGGTGACATGACACCTTTTACTTCTGGTCATGTGTCCATCTTGCCCTGAGTGTGTTACCTCCAGAGGCCTGGTTAACGGGGATCGGGGGCGTGGTTAACGGGGGTCAGGGTGTGTGGCTAAAATAGGAGTAAAATACTGACACTTGCTAGTCAAGTTTAATACAAGGCATAACAAGAAATCACAATGGGGAATATTTTGTCTCCCTTTCCCTGTTTCTGTAGGTGGAAAGGCACTGCTCAGTACTGACTCTGTTACCTAGTATGATATAAGGGTATGGCTAGGGACACAGGGGGTATAGCCAAGTACCTTGCATTCTAGCAATCAAGGGGAAAGACTAGGAAGGCAAAGGCACAAAACAAGCTCAAACTAGCTACAGACATAAAGAGACACAAAAAAGCATTCTATAAATATATTACAAGCAAGAGGAAGACCAAGGACAGTGTAGGCCCATTGCTCAGTGAGGAGGGAGAAACAATAACAGGAAATTGGAGAGGGTCCAGCGGAAGGCAACCAAAATGATTAGGGGCTGGACCGCATGACCTATGAGGAGAGACTGAGGGATTTGGGTTTGTTCAGTCTGCAGAAGAGAAGAGTGAGGGGGGATTTGATAACAGCCTTCAACTTCCTGAAGGGGGGTTCCAAAGAGGATGGAGAAAGGCTGTTCTCAGTAGTGATGGATGGCAGAACAAGGAGCAATGGTCTCAAGTTGTGGTGGGAGAGGTCCAGGTTGGATATTAGGAAAAACTATTTCACTAGGAGGGTGGTGAAGCACTGGAATGGGTTACCTAGGGAGGGGGTGGAATCTCCATCCCTAGAGGTTTTTAAGTCTCAGCTTGACAAAGCCCTGGCTGGGTTGATTTAGTTGGGATTGGTCCTGCCTTGCGCAGGGGGTTGGACTTGATGACCTCCTGAGGTCTCTTCCAGCTCTATGATTTTATGAAACTTGAAAATGGCAGAGCTGCTTAGTTTTGGTCTTCATCAAGAAGTCTGATGAAGGAATGCCTAACATGGGAATGCTAGTGGGAAGAGGGTAGGTTTAGAACAGTGGTCTCCAACCTTTTTACACCCAAGATCACTTTTTAAATCTCAGAACAAGTGAAGATCTACCGCCCCACCCTTCCCCCAAGACTCCACCCCTTCCTTGAAGCCCTGCCGTCTCTATTCTCCTGCTCTCCATCACTTGCTATCCCCAGTCCTTATACACTCTACACTGCCACTTTTCCCCCCCAATTCTTATGTAGGAAGAGGTTTTTCCAACATTTGGCATGTCTAGACTGCACCAAATGTTAGAAAAACCCCTTCTTTTGGAATCCCCCTTATTCCTCATGGAATGAGGAACATAGGGGTTACCAAAAGAGCATGTTTGCTCTTCCACTAAAAAAAAGCGGAAGAACATCCCTGGATGCGGAAGAGTTTTTTCCAGGATATCTCTGGAATCCTGGAAAGACTCCTGGGCTACATCTACACTGGCAGCTTCTTGCGCAAAAAGTCTTCCACAAGAGTGCGTCTACATTGGCATGTGCTTTTGTGCAAGAGATATGATTTTGTGCAAGAGCATCCATGGCAGTGTGGACGCTCTCTTGCGCAAGAAAGCTCCGATGGCCATTTTAACCACAGGAGCTTCTTGTGCAAGAAATTCATGATGCCTGTCTACACTGCCCTCTTGTGGAAGAGCTCTTGCGCAAGAGGGCTTATTCCTCATGGGGAGAGGAATAACGCTTCCGGAAGAAGCCCTATTTTACAACACTATACTGTAAATTTACTTGCGCAGGAACGCGCGTGCAATGTAGACAGCAGGTAAGTTTTTGCACAAGAATGGCTGTTCTTGTGCAAGAAGGTGCCAGTGTAGACATAGCCCTGCAGTCTAGCCGTACCCTCACTGGCTTGAGACAGGATGTGTGGGCTCTGGAGTGGGAATGAGGGATTTGGGTGTGGGAAGGGGTGAGAAGTGCAAGCTCTGGGAGGAAATTTGGATTCAGGAGGAGGTGGAGAAGGGTACGCTGGCTTGGGGAGGGGGCTCCAGGCTGGGGAGTGTGCGGTCACATGGAGGGTTGCGGTACTAAGCAAGCACAGGCTTGTGGCTGTGAGGATGCAGGAATTTTGGTTGGGTATGTGAGGGGCTCAGGGCAGGGGGTTTCAGTGTGTGAGGGGCTCAGATCTAGGGTCTGGGGGGGTGCAGGAGTGTGATAATGCTGCGGCCAGATGGGGGCTTGGCCCCAATTGGGGGTTTGTTGGCCAGACTTCATTTTTAAACAAAATACTATGTTAAACACAAAAAGTTTCTGCATTGTCTTTATTTATGAGAAGGACAGCGAACCTGTTTTGAGTCAGGGGATCACTGATCCACAGAAAAGTCAGTTGGGCCACACAAGGGAGATGCAAAAAAACCCCCTCCTCCTAACCCCCCCCCCCACAAGCCTCACTAATGTGGCCCCAACTGGGCAGGGTTCTGCAGCCGGGGAAAGGGGGCAGGGTGTGGGGGGGGGGAAGGAAGAAATAGGGGCAGGGTGTGGGGGGGGAGGGGAAATGGTGTGGGGGGGAGGGAGTCCCCTGCACCAGCCTTCTCCCAGGACTCCACCCCTACCCCTCCTCCCCCGTAGAGGAGGGAAACCCCCGTGCGCACCTCCCGAGGGGCTGACCCCGCCTCCCGCGGCGCGGGGAAGCCCCTGCATACGCCTCCTCTGGGGCCAACTCACGCCTCCTGCGGCACAGGGAAGCCCCTGCACTCCTCCTCCAGGGCCAATGCCCCCTCCCACAGTGCACCCAGCACGCCACAGACCTGGGGGAGGGGATCAGCCAGCGCACTTCCGGAACCCCCAGAAGTGGCGCAAAGCTGCAGGACTTCCGTCCACCCCGCAGGAAGCTGGCACTGCCTCCATTGTCACTGGAGGTAGGTAGTGGGGCTTTTCGGGGGTGCGGCCCGAACGCCTCGTGATCAACTGGTTGGTGACCACGGGTTTAGAAGATAAAATAAAAAAAAGAACAGCTTAAAAAATTACTTAGAAAAGTTAGATGTCTGCAAGTCACCAGGGCCTGATGAAATGCATCCTAGAATAGAATCATAGAGCTGGAAGAGAATACTCAAGGTATCTGAGCCTTTAGCTGTCATCTTTGAAAAATCATGGAAGACAGGAGAGATTCCAGAAGAGGAGAAAAGGGCAAATATAATGCCCATATATAAAAAGGGAAATAAGAACAACCCAGGAAATTACAGACCAGTCAGTTTAACTTCTGTGCCAGGAAAGATAATGGAGCAAATAAATAAGGAATTCATCTGCAAACACCTGGAAGATAATAAGGTGAAAGGTAACAGCCAGCATGGTTTTGTAAAGAACAAATCATGTCAAACCAAGCTGATAGCTTTCTTTGATGAGATAACAAATCTTGTGGATAAGGGAGAAGCGGTGGATGTGGTATACCTAGACTTTAGTAAGGCATTTGATATGGTCTCGCATGATATTCTTATCAATAAACTAGGCAAATACAACTTAGATGGGGCTACTATAAGGTGGGTGCATAACTGGCTGTATAACTGTTCTCAGAGAGGAGTTATTAATGGTTCACAATTCTGCAGGAAGGGCATAACATGTGGGATTCCACAGGGGTCTGTTTTGGGACCGGTTCTGTTCAATATTTTCATCAACTATTTAGATATTGGCATATAGAGTACGCTTATTAAGTTTGCAGATGATACGAAGCTGGGAGGGGTTGCAAGTGCTTTGGAGGATAGGGTCATAATTCAAAATGATCTGGACAAACTGGAGAAATGGTCTGAGGTAAATAGGATGAAGTTTAATAAGGACAAATGCAAAGTGCTCCACTTAGGGGGAACAATCAGTATAACACATACAGAATGGAAAGTGACTATCTAGGAAGGAGTACTGCAGAAAGGGATCCTAGGGGTCATAGTGGACCACAAGCTATATATGAGCCAACAGTGTGACGCTGTTGCAAAAAAACCCCAAACAAACATGATTCTGGGATGCAGGAGTGTTGTGCGCAAGACACGAGAAGTCATTCTTCCGCTCTACTCTGTGCTGATTAGGCCACCACTGGAGTATTGTGTCCAGTTCTAGGCACCACATTTCAAGAAAGATTTGGAGAAATTGGAGAAGGTCCAAAGAAGAGCAACAAGAATGATTAAAGGTCTAGAGAACATGACCTATGAAGGAAGACTGAAAGAACTGGGCTTGTTTAATTTGGAAAGGAGAAGACTGATAGCGGTCTTCAGTATCTAAAAGGGTGTCAAAAGGATGCAGGAGAAAAATTGTTCTCCTTGGCCTCTGAGGATAGAACAAGAAGCAATGGGCTTAAACTGCAGCAAGGGAAGTTTAGGTTGGATATTAGGAAAAAGTTCCTAACTGTCAGGGTGGTTAAACGCTGGAATAAATTGCCTAGGGCGGTTGTGGAATCTCCATCTCTGGAGATATTTAAAAGTAGGTTATATAAATGTCTATCAGGGATGGTCTAGACAGTATTGGGTCTTGCCATGAGGGCAGGGGACTGGACTTGGGCACCTCTCAAATTCCCTTCCAGTTCTACTGTTCTATGATCAGGGTCATCCTTAGGGTTCATGGGACCCTATGCCTGATGGCAGTCAGGGATGATGACCAGGTTTTAGAGCTATGATTTTATAATCTTCATCAACACATTAATTAAATATTTTTAAAAATTTTAAACTAAACTCTGTTGACTGAGGGTATGTCTACACTACAGTGTTATTTTGAAATAGTTATTTCGAAATATCTTATTGTGAAATAACGTGTCTAGACACCAAATGCAATTCGAAATAGCGTCCACGCTGATTGAACACTGAATTGCATTTAAGGCTGGCCAGAACCGGTTCTGGCAGGGCATCAGGTCAGGAGTTACCTTGTGTGGCTGCTGCCTGAGGCTCTCTGAGGCCTTTGCTTAAAGGGACCTCTCCCCGGCCCCGTGGACAGCCAGTTTTCAGGTTTCCCTGCTTGCTTGCCTACCTTGCTGAGGGACAGCAAAGTATTTTTTTCTCTGTGTACTGTGGTTGCCCTCACTCAGGACACCGCAGCACTCTGCAGCATGGAGCTGGAGCTGCCCCTGGGCACTCTGGTGCTTCTCCTGGACGTGTTGCTGCAAGCTTGGCAGCATGTTCTGCAGGCAGTAACAGTCACCCTGGTGTGCCCCACTGGGGGCTTGTGCCTTATTCCTCCCTCACGTCCTTCCACTTACCCCTTCCTAACCCCCCTTCCTGCTGTACAATAAAAGACATTTCTCTTTATTGAACAAAACTGGGGTGGGGGGGAATGAAACTGAGGTGAGACTGGGGAAGAAGTTGGGAGAGGGGAGGAGGGAGGGTGGGAGAGGGAGGGGAAACCTGGGAGGAGGGAGCTGGCAGGGGAGGCAAGGGAGGAAGGGGAGTAGGGACTCAGGGTTGGGGGTCTCGCCGGCCCAACTGTCTCGCAGCAGCATCGGTGTGGGGGCTTTGATGTCCCTGGGGGGGTGTTGGGAGGGTGTGGAGGAAGAAGCGGGAGGGGGAGAAGGAGTGGGAGGAGGAGCGGTAGCTGGGGAGGCAGCAGTGGCTGGAGCGGCAGGAGGCAGCACGCGCTGTACCAGGGTCTGCAGGTGCTCACAGATGGCATGGCCCTGGGCAAGCTGCTCCCGCCAGAGCTGCAGGTCTTCTTGTACCCAGTGGTCAAGGGTGCGGTGCAGGGCTCGCAGTGCCCCTAGGTGCTCCTGCTGGTACCCCTCCACTGCATGGGTGGGCCTGTGGAGTCCTCGGGGGCGGGAGGATGTGCCAGGTGGTGTGCGCCCTGCACTCACAGCTGGTGCAGCTGTGGAGAAACAAGAGAAGTGGTCAGTTATCCCTGGGGACACAGTGGCTGTGTCTAGACTGGCCAGTTTTTGCACAAAATCAGCCACTTTTGCGCAAAAACTTGCCAACTGTTTGCACAAAACTGTTGCGCAAAAGGGCCAGTGTAGACAGCTAGCTAAGACTTTTGCGCAAAAGCAGGCTACGTGGAAAAAAGTGGTTTGGATGCCGGGAGACCCCGTAGGAGCCGGACTTCCTGGTAACCGAGCTCTTAAAGCACCGCAGGCTGCTGAGCGCACGTGGCAGGAGCGTGCCTCAGACCTCTTGCCTGAGGTCTGCCACGCTGCCCCTGCTGTGCCCAGCAGCCACCTTGCAGCACAGCATGGCAGCTCCGGCCGAGGAGCCACCTGCACCCCCAGCACAGGAGGCCCCCAGGGGCTGGAAAAGAAGGGCCCCATCCTGGTCGTCGGGGTAGCTGGAGACCCTCCTGGACTTGTGGCAGGAGGAGGAGGCCCTCCACGAGACCCACTCCTGGTGCCGGAATGCCGACATCTTCAGCCGCATGGCCCAGGCGCTCGCCCAGCAAGGCCATCCCTCCCGGACCCTCGAACAAGTCCAGGCGAAAGTGAAGGAGCTGCGCCTGGGCTACGGCGGCCAGCGAGGCCAGGGGCAGGAGCAGACACCTGCCCCATTATGACCGGCTCCACGCCATCCTTGGCCAGCCAGCCCCGCAAGCCCCAGACGTGGCCGTGGACAGCAGCGCGCCCCATCACCAGGACCACTGAGGTGGGGAAGGAGACAGCAGCGCATCCGAGGATGAGGCCAGCATTGCCACCCAGCAGGCCCTCCAGCAGCCCTGATGTCCCGCGCACCTCCGAGGCCGGGAAGGATCCACCGGTGAGTCTTGCACTTTGCACTCACAAGGGGGGGGCGGGGGAGCCAGGCGCCCGGAGGGGGAGGAGGAGAGCATGTCACTCAGGCCACGTGTGCTGCACGCTGTGTAGCATTAGGCAGCAAGCAGCCCGTCCAACCACGTGCAGCCTGGTGACCGAGCAGCACGTGGCCGCAGCAGGCAGCTGCAGGGCACGCCTGGGACCATTCTGCTCACACACATTCGGCGGGACCAGGGGGAAGGGTGGATGCCAGCTGGAATCAGCCAGGGCCCCAGGGACTCAGCCCAGAGCCCGCACCGCCGCAAGGGTGCAGCACGGAGAACGGCACACTGTCCCATGCCTGGCTGTGAGGCACAGCCAGCTGCTCCTGGGTAAACCGCAGCATCACAGTCCTGTGAGCGTGGCCCCCACTGAGCCCCCTCGCCTGCTCCCGGTGCCTTGGCTGGCTCCCCGAGGGAAGTCCCCACTGCGGCCACACATGTCCCTGGGCTACATGTGTGAGGGATAGTGGGAGGGAGAAGGGTGGGAAGCGCTCGGGCCGCCCCTAGGGCCGCCTGAGTTTTGCTGCAAGGATGGGACACTCCCCAGTCACTCTCCTGGTTCCATCCAGGAGATATCCCACGCGATGGGGATCTGAGAGCCCAGACCACGTCTGCCAGATGTGCTCCCAGGCACTGTGTGGGATTCATCTCGCTTTCCCTGTCAAATACCATTGATTAGCCCAAAGCCTCACAGCCTCCACCGGCAGGGAGTTCCACAGGTTAACGCAACACAAGCGCCCTCCGCCTCCACGGGCCAGGACACAGACCGGGGTTCCAATACATGGAGGAGTACCCTACTCCAGGGGCGGTCCTCTATGCAAACATACAACCCGGGGGGCAGGGGGAACCGAGGGGCCCAAGCCACACCACCCTGTGGTGTCACCTGGGCTCAGGGGTGGGGTGGAAGGCATGAGGTGTGGGGACAGTGGCCGGGCTGCCTGACTGACCCATCCTTTCTTCTGTTCCCTGCAGCGGGACCAACCAGGAGCGGGGGACCCTCCGGTCCAGCAGCAGCAGCACCCCAGCCGCCCAACCACGGAGGCAGCGCACCCGACACCGGGACCAGCTCCTGCGGCGCCACGTGCAGGCCGTCGAGCGGGTAGAGGCGGCCATCCAGAGGCGCACAGAGGCGGACCTGCAGTGGCGCCAGGGGGCCTGGGACACCTTCCAGGACACTGTGCGGTCATGGCGAACTCTGTTGCCAGCCTCTCCGCACAGATTGCCCATGCCACGCGGCATGGCCGCGCCATGCCCCGCCATCCCTCCCCAGTAGTGCCCTGCCCCCTCCTGCCTCCCCTCCTGCAATAGCCTCCTGCCCCTGCTCCTGCCCCTCCCCGCCCCTGCCCTGCTCCTGCCCCTCCTGCCCACCTCCCCATTCAGCCTGCCCCAACGTGGTCCACCCCCCCATGTCCAGGTCCACCCCCACAGGAGCGGTCTCAGGGGCCACCCCTCCCAGGAGTAGCTCTCCTCCCACTTCCAGTTCAAGGTCTCCTCTCCCTCTCCCTCTCCCCCCTTTGTAAATAAAAACCGAACAAGTGTTTATGGTGAAACCAAACTGTGTTGTTGTGTGTTGGTAGGTAAGGGAGGGAGGAGGGGAAGGAGGAGAGGGAGTTGTCCAGGGAAACTGAGGCGACCCTACTCCGGGGCCTGTGAGAACATGTCCGTGAGGGCCTCCTGGATGCGCACCCCATCCTGGTGCACCTGCCCCCTCCCCCTCCTGCAATGGCCCCTCCTGCTCCTGCTCCTGCTGCCCACCTCCCCCATCAGCCTGCCCCCCATGTCCAGGTCCGCCCCTGCAGGAGCGGTCGCAGGGGCCACCCCTCCCAGGAGTAGCTCCCCTTCCTCTCCCAGTTCAAGGTCTCCTCCCTGTTACGCGAGGTAACGTGAATAATTAATTTAGAATGCCGATCAACCTAATAAAATTATGAAGATGACAAATGCGGACTCCAAATTCCATATCTATCACAGGTTTGCTAAAAAACAAGGGAAATAATTTTGAAGGGTTATGGCTTTGTGATGCATAAATGAATACCAACTCCGAAGATAAAATTCAACCACAGGACTATATTTGACATGCATAAAATCCCAATCAAGCAAGGGATAGATTACAAAAGAGTAAACACAACACAAAATACATGAAACACAGTCTAGGCGCGGAGGGCGAGTGCGGTGACGCTGGCGCCTCCATCCTTTGGTCCTTCCGGGCCTCAGGAGAGAACTGCCAGGAGATCCTCGACGGACGAAGCTGTGGCTGGCGCCCTCCATCCTTTGGTCCTTCCGGGCCTCAGGAGCGAACTGCCAGGAGATCCTCGAAGATGACTGGAATCGGGTGCGCTGACTTGAGCCTTCCGCAGAACCTCAACTCCTCTTCCTGTTCTTCGGGACAGCTCGAACAGACGATGGTGGCCTAGACTATCCCTACACCTAACCCTGAACTCAAAGAAAACCCTAGCTACGGCCGTGCGCCCGGCGAACAAACTCAACGACGGCGAAATGCTTTGAACCGACGACGATAGCTAATCTAACTAAACCTAAATCTAAACCTAATCCTAATTGGTAGGTACAAGCCTTCCGCTTGACCTGACCAAACCCTTAACAGAACCAAGAGTACTGTGCTCTGAACTAGACTGCTCAAACATATTTCACATAACAATGAACATTCTGTACAACATCCACCTCTCCCCAAACAGTGTGTTGTTGTGTATTGGGAGGTAAGGGAGGGGAGGGAGTTGTCCAGGGAAACTGAGGCGACCCTACTCCGGGCCTGTGAGAACATGTCCGTGAGGGCCTCCCGGATGCGCACCCCATCCTGGTGTGCCTGGTGGCTGGCAGCTGTGTGGGGCTGTTCGTAGGCCTGGCCCTCTGCTGCCAGCCATGTGGGAAGGAAGGCCTACCCGCTCCGCTCCACAATATTGTGGAGCACGCAGCATGCGGCCACTACCTCCGTTGCATTCCGCTCACCCATCTCGAGACGGGTGAGCAAACAACGGAAGCGGGCTTTTAAACGGCTGAAGGCGAGCTCCACCAGATTTCGGGCCCGGTTGAGGTGGTCGTTGAACCGGGCCCGGTTCTGGTCCGGCCGCCCCGTGTAGGGCCGCATTAGCCAGGGCTGCAGGGGGTAGGCTGCGTCCCGGCAGCGCCAGATGGGCATAGGCACATCCCGACAGTCAACTCCCGCCCGGGGAAGTAGGTGCCGCCTCCAGCCTGCGAAACAGTCTGGAGTTGCGCAGGATGTGGGCGTCGTGTGCCCTGCCGGACCAGCCCGTGTAGACGTCCAGGAAACGGCCCTGGTGGTCCACGACGGCCTGCAGAACGATGGAGCAGTACCCCTTTCTGTTGATTAAATGGGCTGCTCAATGCTCCGGGGCCCGGACGGGGATGTGGGTTGCATCCCGTGCTCCCCCGCAGTTGGGGAACCCGAGGGCAGCGAAGCCGGCAACGGTAGCGTCCACGTCCCGCAGGCGGATAACTCTGGGGAGCAGGACATCGTTGATGGCACGGACGACCTGCAGAAGGGTGCAGAGAAACACAGGGGAACACATCACATAAGGCAGGGTGAGTGTGTGCTCCCTTGGCCCCCCCCCCCCCCGTGATGCCGTCTGTGCTCGCACACACACACACCAGGGCCCCCTCGCCCCACGGACCCCCCCCCCTCCCCACCAGCAGGCCTGTGGAAGAGAGGGACGGTCCGAACCCCTGGGTGACCCAGCGTGGAGTCTTGGCTGCCCCTGGGCATGGAGTGCAGCACCCTCTCCCCACCCCACTCCCCACTCCCCCTGGGACTTGCCTCTATCACGACGGCACCGACGGTGGATCTGCCCACCCCGAATTGGTGTGCCACCGATCGGTAGCTGTCCGGGGTGGCCAGCTTCCAGACTGCGATGGCGACCCTCTTCTTGACGTGGATGGGTGCCCGCAGCCGGGTGGTGGCTCTCTGGAGCTCGGGGGTGAGCCAGGCACAGAGCTCCATGAACGTCCGCTTTCGCATGCAGAAGTTCCGGAGCCATTGCTGGTCGTCCCATTGCCCTAGGACCAGCCGGTCCCACCAGTCGGTGCTGGTGTCCAGTCTCCACACTCGCCTCTGCACCCTGGGGTGGGGGTGCCACAGGGACACCATGGCCTCACTGGTGAGGGGGTCCAAACCGATGGGCCCCTCCTGGTCCTGGAAGAGGAGGGCACCGACCTGGAGCAGCAGCTGCAGGCACTCCAAAATGTCCGACAGGGGCCAGAGCAGGCACATGGCCACCCCTGGTTCCATGGCACAAGACAGAGGGCTAGGCAAAAACCCCTGGCAAAAGCAGTAGGTGGCCAAAGGCAGCGGTATCCCAAAGTCAGAGGGCAACCACCAAACCTGCTTATGGCTGTCAGTCCCTGCAAGGGGCCCTCTAGCACGGAGCGCAGAGAAATGGCTGTCCGGGGAGATCCCTTTAAGCACGTGTCTGAAATGGCCACCAGCCCCCGGCCCCGGAAAGGGCTGGTGCCCTTGTGCCCTCCGCAAAATGGTTCTGGGCTTCTGCTTTTGCGGAAAAGCGCGCTGCCAATGTAGACGCGCTTTTCCGCAAAAGCGCATCATTATCACGCGAACTCCGCGCCAAGCTAGACGCGCTTTTGCGCAAATACTTTTAACGGAAAAACTTTTCCATTAAAAGCATTTGCGGAAAATCATGCCAGTCTAGACGTAGCCAGTGGGTGAATCCCAGCCCCCTTCTGCAAGGCGAGGACGACAGTTCTCCACACCATCAGAGCCGATGTGCTTGCACAGAGGCCATGTTCGGGATGTCCTGCTATCCCTGAGAGTGGGAGCTGCTCCAGGACTGCACCCATGCCCCTGTGCTGTATATAGTGTGGGTGTATGTGGGGGGAGATGTCCCCTGCCTTTGTGTAGAGGGAGCTTGTGGAGGGAGGGCATCCTGCTGTGTCCCACCCCGGGGTCAGGAGCATGTCATGTCTCTTCACACACCCATGTGGCTAACAGGCCAAGGCTCCTGTGTGGCAGCCAGCTGGGGGCCACGTGCCCAGGGGTGGCACAGCACGTGCTCGCACGTGCACAGCTTGCTGCATGATCTGTGGTCAGCAAGGTCCACGCGTGCGTTCCCTGGTCTCCCTCCCCACCCCCATAAGGGGACAGTGATGGCACTCACAACAGCCTCCCTGGATGACACCGGCGACAGGTCTGCTGGGACAGCTTGGGGGTCCTGGCTGCACGGCACGCTCCTTCCGGGCTCCTGCGGCTCCTGGCCCTCCTCCTCCTCCTCTTCCTCCGTGCCCAGGTCAGGGCCCTCTGCCCCAGGGTCAATGACCACCTGGGGGACACAGACATTCCCGCCCCCCAGGATGCGGTCCAGGGCATGAAAATAGGGGCAGTTCTCTGGGTCTGCTCCTGTTTGGGAGCTGCCCCCTGTGGCCCTGGCATAGGCCTGCCGCAGCTCCTCAATTTTCATCCAAACCTGTTCCTGGGTTCGGATGTGGCCTTTGGTGGCCAGGCTGGCAGCCATCCTACCGTAGATGGCCACATTCCTCCATCTAGTGTGGAGATCATGGACTTTGGATGCATCCTTCCAAACCTCAATCAGGTCCATGATCTCCGCACTAGACCAGGAAGGCGCCCGCCTTCTCCAGCCCCTGTCAGGCTCCTGGGAACTTGGAGACTGGGCTCAGGGAGTGGTGGAGGGCTGGCTGGCACTGGCTGCCTGGCTCATGCTGGGGCCACTGGGTCAGGGGCAGTGAACACTGGCTCTGGGCTGGCAGGCCTGGAGCTGGCACAGACACTGTGGCCAGATGCTACCCTTTTAAGGGCTCTGGGGAGGGGTGGAGGAGAGGAGTTTTCCTGGTTGGGGCCAAATTGTCCAGCAGGGCACCCTGGGAAGGGCTGGAGGCCCCCTATTTCGAAATAGCCCCTATTCCACGTCTACACAGCGCTTATTTCAAAATAGCAATTTCGAAATAGGCACTATTCCTCGTGGAATGAGGTTTACCAAGTTAGAAATAAGCCCTCCGCTATTTCGAATTAATTTTGAAATAGTGGTTGGCTTGTGTAGACATTAGTACAGTTATTTCGAAATAACGTTGCTGTGTGGACATACCCTTACACAGTACATTCAGAAACTGACAGTATAGCCCTGGTGTTGGTAAATGCCTGTTAAATGACTTCATTATCACTTGAATGGCTCTTTCAACAAGTTCAATATTCTGCTAATAGGTCTGGCAGGCTCCTTCATTTTAACGTAACTTGATCCTCTCTAGAGGAAGCAGAGCCACAGAACAGGGATAGGAAGAGTAGATGAATAGACATTAAGACGAGGTGGTGCCACAAATGTTTGGATACTCTATGCAACTATGTATTCTGTGTATGCGTAAGGATGGCTCTGCTATCTGTTCTGCATCAGCTTCCCAGTGACATTTGTTTGTTGGTGAAGCTGTACGAGTTAGAGCAGTCTTTGGCCACAATCTATTAGACAGCAATGCTGTAGCAAGGCACTGGACCATTCCACAATCTGGTAGACATTAAAGGGCATGTAAAACCACCTTTGTGCTTTTCCTTTTGCGGATGTAGCCTAACAGGTACAATTGAGGAAAAGGGTTTGTTTGGGGTGTTTTGCAGGGCGGGGAAGGGCGGGGGAGAGACCAGGGTTTGACTCAATATTCTAGACAGTATTTGGTCCTGCCATGGGGGCAGGGGACTGGACTTGATGACCTCTCGAGGTCCCTTCCAGTCCTAGTATTCTATGATTCTATGATTCAAAGTACAGGAGCATGTAACATCGCCTCCAAAACCAGCTGTGAAAAAAATACTCTGATAGCTGCTCATTTTAAGCAAGTCAATTCTATATACAAGGATCTCAGAGGCCATTTGTCCTATTGATAGAGCAATTTTAATTGTGGATGTTGCCCCTTTGGACTTTGCCCCATATGTAACAGGCAAGCTAACAACTGTAAGAACTGGCAGACTAACATCAGGTGAATTTAGACAGCATTTGGACCTTCTGTTCCACCACTGCAATGATCAGATGCTTGCACTATCTTTATCTTTAATTTTGATTTGATCCACCCATTCATAAAAGTGCTGCAGCCTCTTTCTAATGTCACCATCTTGCTATGTCTTTAGAAAGCTATTTGTAATGATATTTCCCCCCGGCTGACTAACATATTTGGATAATCTATTAAACTGGCTTGCATTATTCAGGAGATGTGCTCTTTATTTTTCACTTACCTGGCGAATGGTCTTAAAAGGGGTCAAACTCCCACCAAAAAATCCCATATATGAAAGTCTCCAAAAACGTGCATCTATTAAAAAAACCCCTACATTCACTGACAGATTGGCACTAACTCTTGAATCCTCGACATGCAGAATTTGTCAGTGCTGCAGAATACCACAAGCTCCTAAGTCACAGCCCATGTATGAACCCTAGTGATAGAAAGGACTTGGAGTAGGAGTCCCACCTCAGGCCAAGTGTTTTAGGCACCCTGCCCCCAAATCGAAATCACAACCCCAGTTTGGTGCCCAGGCTTCCCCTGCAGTGCATGGGAAGGGAGAAGTGCCTAAAGAGAGTATTCACAGACATATTCCTGCTTAGTGGTGAGTCACCTAAGCTAGCCAACAGGAAATGCTGGCAAGGGGACTGTGACCTAAGCCCAGTCCTCAAAGGGAGTGAGGTGCCTAAGTATAAGGTGGCATCTCTCTCCACACAGGAGTCACAGCTGTGAACCCTCTCTGGAGTTAGGTGCCTAAGCCAGAGTACCCGTTACTGGGAAGGAGCTACTGCCTTTAGCCCAGGGTCTAGAGCACTTGCCCAGGATTTGAGCAACCCAGAGTCAATTCCGTGATCTGTCTGATATGGAGCAGGGACTAGAACCTGCATCTCCTACCACTCACCTGAGTTCAATAGCCACTGGCCTCAGGCATAAACTTAGAGTTAAGGGCCTACAAACTATCCCATGCTTCATTAGCAGGGCTCGACAATCTATTGAATCTACTTGCCCGTGGCATGCGCGCAGTGCAGGGCTGGCAAGTGGCTTTTGCCGCGGTTCGTCAAGCCCTGTTCATTAGCATAAACATGGCCGCCACTTTTTTTCGAAACGGAGCTTTTTTGAAAAAAAACGGCAGTCTAGACGCGGATCTGTTGAAAATAAACCCTTTTTCAACAGATCCTGTAAACTTCATTTTTTGAGGAATACAGGATATGTCGAAAAAGGGTTTATTTTCAATATATCCGCGTCTAGACTGCCTTTTTTTTCGAAAAAGCTCCATTTCGAAAAAAAGCGGCAGCCATGTTTATGCTAATGAAGCGCGGGATAGTTAAATCCCCTGCTTCATTAGCAATTTCGACGTGCCTAATCTACATCTCTCTGTCGACAGAGAGGTGTAGTCTAGACATAGCCCCACATATAAACCTTCCCATTACTGCATCTTCTCCTAGTTCACCCGATTACCTTCGCCCACCTTAGCAGTGTATGTTTGGTGCAGTGCATACAATGGGATAGTTCGGTACATCAGGTCAATAGCAGTCAGATCTTTCCTTGTCACCAGTGTCTGAGGATAAGTATCAGCCGGACCCCCCATGTTAAAGCCTTCCCGTTACTAATTTCTGACGAGGAACTAAACCAAAAAAAAGACATAAAAAGCTACTTTTAAAGAAAACAGGTGCCTCAGATATGCCTTATTTTAACCCTGTTTTAGTATACAAACCTAATTGTGGTCCTGCTACTAACCACATAGTAGATTACTGGACCCAATTCCCCACTGCTTTGTGTAACCATTTACAAGCCTGCACACTCTCTTCGTAACAGTGGTCACCAACGGTGTTCCCTCTAACATTTTCTATGCTGGGACAGGTTGAATTTTCTTTTGGACAGATTGAAATTTCTTATGTGCAACACCAATATTGAGGTAGTGTGTGGAATAGCTTACAGGGATCTTAGGTCACCAAATGAAATCAGTAGTGGGTTTTAAACAAACGGAAGCATTTCTTCACACCGTCAACCTGTGGGACTCCTTGTCTGTGAATATTGTGAAGATTAGGACTTTAACAGGGTTCAAAAAAGATCTAAATAAATTCATGGAGGTTAGGTCCATCAATGGCTATTAGCCAGGAAGTGTAGGAATGGTGTCCCTAGCCTCTGTTTGGTGAAAGCTGGGAATAGGCAACGGGGGATGGATCACTTGATGATTCCCTGTTCTGTTATTCCCTCTGGGGCACCTGGCATTGACCACTGTCATAAGGCAGGATACTGAGCTACATGGACCTTGGTCTGACCCAGGATGAATGATCTTATGTTCTTATGAATGAAGGGAGGATTCTCATATAATACAAGATGGCCTCCTCCACCGAGATCCTCATGCCAACTGCATCCACCATGCTGCTTCCATGCACTTATCATAGCCCAGTGATAGTGGGTGGTGGCCCTTCTTGTAGGAGTTAGCAGAACACCGAAGTGAGAAGGATACTTCATACACTAGGGCTATGTCTAGACTGCCCCGTCTGGCGCCAAAAAAAATGCAAATGAGGCTAAGTGTGGAATATTGCCGTGCCTCATTTGCATAATTAATGAGGCTCCGTTTTTGCGCAAGAGGCTATTGTGCAAAAACCGTTCTTCCTGAAAAAAAAAAAAGGCTCTTGTGCAAGAGGGGGTTTTTGCACAAAAACGGAGCCTCATTAATTATGCAAATGAGGTGTGGCGATATTCCATGCTTCACCTCATTTGCATATTTGTTTGTGCAAGAGGGGGGACAGTCTAGACATAGGCTCTGGGTGTGCCCCAGATAATGTGCAATTTTGTGATTTGGGAGACTTTATTAGACCACTCCATGGTCTCAGCCCTGACATCCTTACTCACAACCAGAACAATACTCTTCCTTCTGTAATGCTGCCTGCAGTGACTCAAGAGCATGAGGGCCAGCCACAGGGCAGACAGCTAGGAAGCAGGGACCAAGCCCCCAACTGGTTTTTGAGTTCTACACTTCACTTTCACCAACTTATTATCAGGTGGAAATACCTCAGGGATTGTAACAACTGAACCATGGAGTCCCAGACAATTCCCTTGCCAAACAGGTGAGCCTGCCTTCATGAGCAAGGGTTGCTTACATGAAAAATCACAGCCAAATTCAGTTTACACCCAATCCCAAAGAACCAGTCATTGACCCCTCAGGTCAACCATGTCTTTGGTCTCACCCCAATGACCCTTTGTAGCCAATCTCTAATAAACTATATAAGGATTTATTAATTAGGAAAAAGCAATGAGTTGATTACAAGGTTAAAGCAAGTGAACATATAGACACAAATGCATTGCAATCTTAAGGTAAAACATTAACATAGAACTTGCTTATTATAGACACTGCTATATGCCTCAGAGAAAATTCAGGCTACGCACCTCTTGCTTATGTCTAGCAAATTCTTAGCCTGCAAAGTCCAAGTGGCATAGAGATGACCAACTCTTTCTTGCTTGTAATTTTTAACCCCCTCCTATCATGTGCTCTGAGCTTCAGGCTCAGGTGGTGCGAGGAATCCACCCCATGACATCTTTCTCAGGAATGAGTGGAAGGGCAATTTGATGTACATTATAGGGAAACATATCGTTGGCCTGGAGAACTTGGCTAAAGGACATGGGACGTGGTGAGTAGAGGCTCAAACATAGTCCCCATCTCTCTCCATTTCTGTAAGATAAGTCTGGGGGCTGGACCAAGGGACAAGTTGCATCCTTTTCCTCAGAGTAGGGGTCGGCAACCTTTTCCAACCAAAGAGCCAAACTACGTCAAAATTCTGAACAAGTGGTCAACAAAGAGCCATATAAGAATGCCATATTTGCATGACTGAAAATATGCAACTTAATATTATTGATAATTGACATAATTATTAATAATAGCATAAATGAAAGCTTGTACTCACAGACTTCACTTAATGGGACTTCTGTTGCTGCAAATTTCTAACATTTCTTTGAAGTTTACATCATAACTGGTCAAATCCAGCTTCATGCACTCTTTCAGACTGTCTTCTGTCAATCTTATGGCAGAGGGCTGAGGATGTGGGGGTTCAGGAGTCTGGGGCTCAAGGCAGCAGTTTTGGGTGTATGATGGACTCAGGGCACAAGGTTGGAGTGTGTGTGGGGGGGGTGTAGAAGTGTTATGGCAGGGGATGCATGAGTTTGGGGATGTGAGGGTGTAACGGGCTAAGGGCAGGGAGTTCAGGTGTATAATGGGCTGAGGGTTGGTGTATGGGGGGTGCAGGAGTATTATGATGCTGTGGCCAATTGGGGGCTTGTTGGCCAGGCTTCATTTTTAAAGAAAGTAAAATATTATGTCCAACACAAAAGGTTTCAGCATTGGCTTTATTTATGGCAGGGGTGAGGAAGCTTTTTTGGGTCGGGGGCTATTGACCCATGGAAAAATCAGACGGAGACCACACAAGTGAGAAGCCAAAAAAAAACCCTCCAAAAACCTCCAACCCCGATGTGGCCCCCCAACTGAAACACCTCACTCCTCTGGTGCTCCAGCCCCAGGGTTGGGGGAAGGGCAGTGAGGACTGAAGTTCAAGGCCTCAGGCCAGATTTACTCTTCTGGGGTTGTAGGGTTAGTGGATTTTGTGGGCCCCTATGTTCTGGGGTGGGGCCCAAAATGAGGGGTTAAGTGTGTGGGACAGAGCTGCCAGTGAATAGGATAGAGATGGGACTGCAGGATCTGGGCGGGAGGTGGGTTGTAGGAAGGGGTGAGGGTGTGAGGTCTGGGTTGGATGTAGGTGCAGGAGTAGGCTGGGCGTAGAGTGGCCAGGGGGAGGGGGAAGGAGTGGGCTGGAGGTAGGATGTCTAGCCAGGGGGCAGCAGCAGGCTGGGGGCAGGGTGTCTGGCGGGAGTGAGTGAGGGGGTGGGTGTGCAGGATCTGGTCATGAGGGGCTGGGGGGCACTTACTTGTTTTCATGCTGTGTCACAGGCACCGTTTAACACGGCCTCCCGCCATTCCCATTCTCCAGAAGGAAACCTCCAGGAAGTGTATTCTGGGAGAAGGAAAAGGGGAGCTCATGCAGAGACATTTTTGGTTCAGCTTGTTCCCTGCACACCGGATCTGGCGAGGAGGCTCGGGGCTTTCCTCTCTGCCCTTTCCCCACCCCCTCTCAGGAAGCCCATGCTGGCGATCCAATCTTGCTGGGAGCCATAAGGCTGTAGTGCAGGTCTGGGCAAAGTACGGCCCGCAGGCCGAATCCGGCCCGCCAAGCCGTTGGATCCGGACCACGGAGGCAGCGGGGAGCCCCAGGCAGGCTCCCCAGCTTGCCCCGCAGCCCCACGCACCCTGCAGAAAAGCGGCTGCAGGCTGGAGGGGAGGGGGGAAGTTTTAGGAGCCGCCCTGCCCCTAGCATATTCCCATTGGCCAATTTTGGGCAAAAACCAGCCAATGGAAGTTTCTTGTTGAACTAACAGGCAGCTAAGAAGAATCACACCCCCCTCTCCTGGGCTCAGTTATTCATGATGCACGTGGCCCGGCAAGCATGGCTGGGAAACACTTTAAACTGCAGGCAGACAGGTTAGTTTGGCAGCTGACAAGTAAGTCTCTGGCACCCCAGCCCTTTCCTGCCCTAATATCTGCCCCCCCCCACATATCCAAATCCTCTGTCCCCCTCTTACACCCATACCCCCTCCCAGATCTGGCACCCCAATCTCCTGCCCCAGATCACAATCCCCCTGTTAGCCTAAGTCACATCCCAAACCCCTGCACTCCAGTCCCCTGTGCTAAGTCACAACCGCCTGCTTCATCCCAACTCCCTCCCAGACTCCAGGCTCCCTCCTGCACCCCAGTCCCTTACTCCAAGCTCCCTTCTGAACCCAAGCTCCATCCCAGACCCCACATCTCCTCCATTAGTAGCATGGAAGAGTCCTGCCCTCAACCACTTTCCAAAATCTTCAAGTGGCCCTGTCAAAAAATTATTGCCCACCCCTGCTGTAGCGCCAGCACTGGCTCCTTGCTGGGGGGGCGGGGGGGAGCCTGAGTTGGGGCTCCAGAAGAGCCATAGCTGGCTCCCTAGTGAGCCTATTTGGCTCGCAAGCCATATGTTGCTGACCCCTACCTCAGAGCCTGATGGAAATGCAGGCATTAACCAAAGAAGTGCTGACACTCACCTTGGGCCTGTATTCCTGAAAGGGGAGTATTTGCACATGAGATCCAGTGGCCTCCAGGCCCGGGTAAAGTGTACCCTTTCCCCACCCATATGGGGACCCTGGGGGCAGCTTAGCCTCACACCAGAAAGGCTAGCACAATGGCATTGTTATCCATCCATTGCTCAGCCCATCTCCCTTCTGCTCATACCAAAGAGCATCTAGTCCTAGGTATTTCAAAGCAGAGTCACTATGGCTGCACAGGCCCTGTCCTTTGCAAAGCCTGGCATATATGATGGACAAGAAGGATTTTTACAATCTTAGGGTACGTCAACACTGTATGCTTATTCAGAATAAGTTATTCCAGAAGAGATCTCCTGGAAAACCTTATTTCAATATAGCACCTCCACACACAAAAAGCTCATCAAAATAGCGATTTGATGATTGGACACTATCTCGCATTTAAGGCCACCTGGAACCAGTTCAGGCAAGGCATTAGGTCAGCAGCTACTTCTTGGATCTGCTGCCTGAGGCTATCTGAGATTCGTGCTTAAAGGGTCCCCCTGTACAGCCATTTCTCAGGTTCTTCTCCTGATTGCCTACCTCTCTGAGGGACAGCAAAGCTTTCCACCACGTGCTTTGGTTGCCCTGTTTTTGCACACCATAGCACTCCCTACTATGGAGCCGGCGCTGCCTCTGGACCCCCTGACTGTCGTGCTACAGTTTCTGCAGCAGTTTCTGTAAGCTGCCCTCCAGTCACTGCAGGAACACAACCTTACAAGAAGTTGA
Source organism: Rafetus swinhoei (assembly GCA_019425775.1). NCBI lineage: Eukaryota > Metazoa > Chordata > Testudines > Trionychidae > Rafetus > Rafetus swinhoei. The sequence goes on along the minus strand of CM033431.1, from coordinate 9,508,391 downwards.
AACTTGGACAGATGACTAGGGAGGAGTATAAATATATTGCTCGAGAATGCAGGAGAGGTATCAGGAAGGCGAAAGCATAATTGAAATTTCAGCTAGCAAGGGACGTGAAGGGTAACAAGAAAGGTTTCTACAGGCATGTTAGGAATAAGAGGGTGATCAGAGAGGATGTGGGGCCCTTACTGGATGATGGAGGTAACTAAGTGACAGATGACGTGGGAAAAGCTGAAGTACTCAGTGCTTTCTTTGCCTCTGTCTTCACGGACAAGGTCAGCTCCCAGACTACTACGCTAGGCAACGCAGTATGGGAAGGAGGTGGGCAGCTTTTGGTGGAGAAAGAACAGGTTAAGACCTGTTTAGAAAAGTTAGACACACACAAATCTTGGGGCCGGATTTAATGCATCTGAGGGTACTGAGGAAGTTGGCAAATGTCATTGCAGAGCCTTTGGCCATTATCTTTGAAAACTCATAGCAATGCTGCTATGCCAATTATTTTCTGGAATAACGGCATTGCGCAAGAGGGTTTTTCTTGCGTAAGGGGCAGTGTAGACAGCTCCTTCTGGCGCAAGAGCCTCTTCTGCAAAAATGGTGGCTCGTTAGGTATGCAAATGAGGCTCGGCGATATTCCACGCTTAGCCTCATTTGCATATTTCTCACGCAAGAAGTCGTGAGTGTAGACATAGCCATAGAGTCCTGAGGAGTGTGGACGAAGTGGCCAGCAGGGCACCTGTGGGATTTGCTGGAGGCCCCTTTTTTCACAAAAAAAATCTCCCTGGGCCACGTCCACACTCGCCCTTTTCTGAAATAGCTATTTTGGAAGAGGTGTTATTCCTCATGGAATGAGGTTTACCAGTGTTGGAAAAAGCTATCCATAATTTTGATTTTGTTTCAAAATAACACAATTGCTGTGTAGGCTAACAGCTAGCATTGTTTTTCTGGAATAACAGCCATGCAGTGATAGATGCATCCTTAGAGACTCAGTACTCTGTGGGCTTATGGGCAAGATAGAAGATGCACAGCAGATAAAAATCAAGATTACCTCATTCCCTCTCTCTAATAGAGTTGGTGGAATAGGTGTAGATAATTCTATGAGTGGCATGTCCCCCAGTAAGGCAAAATGCCAGGGGAAGGTGTGAGTTAAAAGGGAGAAGGGTGGGATGTTTGTGGGGTAAGGAGGTGGGCAGCTGGGCCTGGAGCTCCGTGCCCAGCCTCAAAACCAGCCTTGTACCTGGACCAGGAAAAGTGGCATGGCCAGTGGCAGATGCTGAGTGCTGACACAGGGGTAAAGGTTAGGGATAGGACCAGGCGTGGGAGGGGAGCTGGGGACTTGACTGAGGGCAGGACTGGAGCAGATCTAGATAATGCCTTCACTGGACCCTGTGATGACTGGCCTTGTACCCCATCATGCCCCCCACAGTCCTCCAGGGAGGAAGAGGGTGCTCCCCAGAGCTTGGGGACATCTAGTCTAAAGGGAGTCTGAGCTGGTGCAACATACAGAGGATGCAGTGTAGAAAAATTGGGGCTTTGCTACATGAGAAAGGCACACCACTGTAAACTAAATACAGGACTATGTAGCACTTTAAAGACTAACAAGCTGGTTTATTAGATGATGAGCTTTCGTGGGCCAGACCCACTTCCTCAGATCAAATAGTGGAAGAAAATAGTCACAACCATATAGTCCTGTATTTTGTTTCAGCTACACCAGACTAACACGGCTACATTTCTATCACTATTCCACTGTAAACTAAGGTGTGATGTTAAAGTGCTGCTAAAGTCTGTGGGAACAGTTTAAATCCAGTGTAAGGTAAAAGCTGAGGAAAAATAGAGTGTTCATAAGCCATGCTGGCGGGATGGGCCAGCCTACACAGATTTTCCCACTCAATTTTAAAAAGGATTTAACTAATGAGTGCAACTTTTGTGTTTTGAGATGACCTCCATCGCACCCCTAAATTTAGCTCAGGGTTGGAGCAGGCGTGTGTGCGGACCTACATCCAGCTCAGAGTGCAGAGTTCTCATGTATGGCTTGTTGTGCCCATGGAGTTCATTATCGAACTGAGCTAAGAGTGCGTGGGAGAGAAAGAACAGAGGCATGACAAAGAAAAACCTCAATATTGTACGCACATGGGATGAGGGGGAGAGTCTGAATGCTCCCAAAGGCCAGCCAGCACTATCTCCAGAAACAAGTAGTCTTGGAAAATAAACTTCTCTTTCTCAAGGGAAAGTGCCAGTCAGTGTTTGCCCAATAGAAGCATTGGAAAGTGCCATTTCTGTAGTTTCTGGGGTGGACATTTTCTGTGCAACCTAATGAGTAGATGAGTGAGTCTTTCATTACAGCCACCACACCATAGCTCAACTGACAAGGGAAGAAAAATCATAATTCTGTATGGAGAAAGAATACAGAAACTTTCTAAGGGTTAGTAAAAACTAGGTGGTTTGAAACACATTGTATGGTGCTTAAAGGCACAGACACTTGTGGGTGTTAAGTAGGGATGGAAGTGGGTAGCTGGTTAATCAGTTACCTGGTAACCATCACCGTTACCAGTTAACTGGCATTTGGCCCAGTCTGCTGGCTCATGCTGCAGTGCTGAGAAACCCACGGGGCCAGGAGTCGGATAATTGTGTAATTATTAATATTTTAATATATTTTTACATCCATAGTGTAAAGAACCCTCCACACATAAACCTTCCTGCTCCTTCAGCTGGGTAATTAAACATAAAACAGCTGGGTAATTAGAATTTATTTCTTCCCCCTGCACTAATGTAAAAGCCTCTAAGTTGGAAATAACTGTATGTAGCTAGTGCAGGGGTGGGGAACCTCAGGCCTGGGGGCCGGATACAACCCTCAGCTTGCCTGGATCCAGCCCCTGAGACTCAGCCTCCCACACAGCATTGGGGAGTCCATGCTGGTGCTCCAGGCCCCCTACTGCCTCCTGGGGACTGAAGGGCACAAAATCTACTAGGCTGCCCCCCCCCATGCTCTGGTGTGCAAGGGGAATGTGGGGAGTGTCTTTCTCCTTCTCAGTCGGGGTCCACAGTGAGGGTTTTCTCCCCCACTTCTCACTTGTGTGCGGCCCTTGACTGATTTTTCTCTGGATCAGTGGCCCCAACCCAAAAAAGGTTCCCTGACCCTGATATAGTGCCTTGTTCTTCAGGCTGCATGTGCACATGCGTGCACACACACAAAATTTAAGACTGGACACTGAGATCCAAGAACTAGGCAGGGTGTGGATCAATTTCAGCTGTGAGAATCAGGTGTCCTCAGTTCTAATTCTGACTTAGCATCAAACTAACTGGTGCTTTCAGTGAGTCATTTCACCTTTTTGCCACAATTTCTCAACCTGTACAGTAAGGATAATAATATAATCTGCCCACCTCACAGGGAGGTGGTGAGGATTAATTAATGGCACCAAAGTGTTACAGAAAATGCTAAGAAGAAAAAGATCATTCCCTAGATTTTTTTTCCACTAACAAGCATATTTAGAAACATTTTGAAAATGCAGACTGTTTCTTAGGGTTTGTTGCAGCTATCAATCCACTGACTGACATGTTACAGGAGTACCACTATTTTGTACTTCTACAGTATTTGCCATCTGAGGATCTCAAAGCACTAATGTTGTGCTCTATCCCATGAGCTCCATGTAAACAATTACAATGCTAGTTCATTATTTATCTTCAAATCCCTCCTCAAAACTCCCCTTTGCCATGATGCCTACAAAAAACAACACTGCTCACACCGTTGATGCAGTGATACCTGATCCATCCCACTGACCAGTAGGATTTGTTTGTTTGGGCTTCTTTAGTTTGGAAAAGAGAAGACTGAGAGGGGACACAGTAGCAGCTTTCAAATGCCTAAGGGGATGTTGCAAGGAAGAGGGAGAAAAATTGTTCTCCTCAGCCTCTGAGGATAGAACAAGAAGCAATGGGCTTAAATTGCAGCAACAGAGGTTTAGGTTGGACATTAGCAAAAACTTCCTAACTGTCAGGGTGGTTAAGCACTGGAATAAATTGTCTCGGTAGGTTGTAGAACCTCTATTATTAGAGATTTTTAAAAGCAGGTTAGAAAACATCTGTCAGGCTCCACGTGTGCTACCCCTTTCCTTCCCCTGGAGTGCAGGGAACAAGCAGAACGAAAAAATGGCTCTGTGCACTGCCATTTTCCTTCCTCTGGGACACACCTCCTGAAGGCTTCCCCTGTGAATCCTTCCTGGAGGCTTCCTTCCAGCGAATGGGAGCAGTGGGAGGTCATGTCACACGATGCCTGTGATGCGATGCAAAACTAAGTACCCCCGGCCCCTTATGCTCAGACCCTGCACTCCCACCCCCTCACTCATCCCTCCCCAGCCAGACACCCTGCCCCCAGCCTGCTCCTGCCCTCTGGCTGCCCAGCCTGACTCCAGCCTGCCTCCAGCCCGCTCCTGACCTCTCCCCCCTGTCCAGACAGCCCCTTTCCCCAGCCAGAGACCTTACTCCCAGCCTACTCTTGCACCCTAACTCCCAACCTGACCTCCTACCCTCACCCCCTCTTACACCCTACCTCCCACCCAGATCCTGCACTCCCAACCCTGTCCCACTCACTGGCAGATGTCCCACACACTTAACCCCTCTTTTTTGGCCCCACCCCAGAGCTTAGGTAGGCCCACAAAATCCACTAACCCTGCAACCCCAGAAGAATAAATTTGGCCCTGAGGCCTTGAACCTCAGTCTGCCCTGCCCCTCCCCCCACTATGGGGCTGGAGCACCAGGGGAGTGAGGTGCTTCAGTTGGGGGCCACATCAGTGAGGGTTGGGGGTTTTTGGAGGGTTTTTTTTTTTTTGGCTTCTCACTTGTGTGGTCCCCGACTGATTTTTCTGTGGGTCAAGGACCCCCAACCCAAAAAACCTTCCCCACCACAGCCATAAATAAAGACAATATTGAAACCTTTTGTGTTGGACATAATATTTTACTTTATTTAAAAATGAAGCCTGGCCAACAAGCCCCAAATTGGGGCCCAGTCCCCATCTGGCTACAGTGTCATAATTCTCCTGTACCCTCCCACACCAAACCTGAGCCCATTATACACCTGAACCACCTGCTCTGAGCCCCTTATACCCCTACATCCCCAAACTCCTGCACCCCCCCCCACATCCCCAGCCCCCTGTCATAAGAGTGACAGAAGACAGTTTGAATGCGTGCATGAAACTGGATTTGACCAGTTATGATGTAAACTTCAAAGAAATGTGTAAAGAGATGCAGCAACAGAAGTCTCGTTAAATAAAGTCAGTGAGTACGTTTCATTTATACCTTTATTAATCATTATGTCAATTATCAATAATACTAAGTTGCATATTTTCAGTTATGCAAATAGGCATTCTTATGTGGCTCTGTTGGCCACTTGTTCTGAATTTTGATGTAGTTTGGCTCTTTGGTTTGAAAAGGTTGCTGACCCTTGATCTAGAATGGTGGGGTTTGTCCTGCCATGGGTGCAGTGAACTAGATTTGATGACCTCTTGAGGTTCCTTCTAGTTGTATTATTCTATGATTGCTTCATTCTTTCCTTGTATTCCTTCATCTACTTTTTCTTGTCTTATATTCACATTTAAGCTCATTGGGGAAGGAACCATCTTTTGGTTCTCTGTTGGTACAATGCCTACCACCAGGGGATCCTGCTCCCTATGGGTACATCTACATTGCATCGTTATTTCTGAATAACTGAGGTTATTCCGAAATAACAAAAAGCTATTACACCAGAAGCCTTTATTTCAAAATAACATCAAGCTGGAGGACTTCTTACTCCAAGGGTACAGCAACATTATTTTGAAATAACTAGTGTTATTTCAAAATAATGTAGTCCATGTCTACACAGCAAGCAGTTATTTTGAAATAATGTAAAAATACAGTCAAGCTGGAGGACTTCTTACCCCAACTCCTGTAACCCTTATTGTACGAGGAGTGAGGGAAGTCAGACGAAGAGTGCTCTATTTCAAAATAAGTGCCGTGTAGACACTCCCAATTTTGAAACAAGCTATTTTGAAATAAGCTATGCAATGGACGTAGCTCAATTTGTATTGCTTATTTCGAGTTAAGCCCTGCTGTGTAGATGCACCCCAACTCATGGTAACCCTTATTTCATGAGGAGTAAGGGAAGTCAAAGGAAGAGTGTTCTTCCCCTTCAGCTTCCTGCTGTGTAGACAGCGCCAAAAGTCAAGTTAAGCTATTTCGACTTAAGCCTCACAATTGAGGTAGCTGAAGTTGCATAGCTTAATTCGACTTTAGCCCTGCTGCATACCCTATGACTCCTAGATACTATGGGGTTACAAATAATAGCCATATTTCCAGTAGGGTTTTTTAATTATGAAAAATTATTCACAGATCTGCCCTACACAAAGTTAGTAAATGAATATAGGATTGAATAAGATTTGTTTTAGCAAACTATTATTTTTTAATACAATGTTGTGGCGCATGAATTGCCCAGAGTTATACTTTTCTTCCAACTACATCTAAGCTAGGTTTTCAGGTATTCACAAATTCTCAATAAAAAAGTGGAATCACTACATTCCTGTTTAAATAAAAATAGCATAATCTCTCAGCTCAATTTACCTTCAAAGTTGTTCCTTCTATTAGACCCTTCACATATTTTCTTCCACCTACAGCCAGGCCCTCTCAGAGAATGACAGAGGCCCAGGCCACTTTGAGTTTAGAGGCTCCACCCCTTCCCCAGACCCCCAGCGTATCTAAATTCTCATCTACAGGGTCATACTAAAATGAAAAGAATATATGAAAATGAATACTTGAGACATTTATTTGTTGGCAATTAAGTCATTATACCAATAGCATGTATATTAAAAAATGTAACTTTAATTGTGAGTTTCCACTGCAAGCAAAACTCTTCATTTTAGGAATGCTTTTCTGGCTTCGTTGTGTGCAGACTCCTTTATAACTGAAGCAAAATCTAATTTACATGCAACATCACTCTGTTAATGTTAAGGTTTGTGAGCCCATTCAAACACTCTTGTCCCATTGTAGAACAATGATAGTTCTTTACTTTTTAACACATTGAATGTGCATTTACCTGAAGCCACTGATGCAGGGAGACTGAGAAATATGCGTAATGTAATTGTGATATTAGGAAATACTATCGACAGGTTGAGATCGAATATTTCTTGAAGCAATTCTTTTGGCTTGCAGTCTGATTTAAAGTTGGTGGGATGTATACATTTCAGGAAGACAATGTCATCACAGAGATCTGCACTTGGGATGGAAGAATCCCAAGCATTGTTACAAGCTGGGGACCAACCAGCTAAGTAGTAGTTCTGCAGAGAAGGACCTGGGGGTTAAAGTGGATGAGAAGCTGGATATGAGTCAACAGTGTGCCCTTGTAGCCAAGAAGGCTAATGGCATATTAGGTTGCATTAAGAGGAGCATTGCCAGCAGATCCAGAGATGTCATTATTCCCCTTTATTCGGCTCTGGTGAGGCCACATCTGGAGTATTGTGTCCAGTTCTGCGCCCCCCACTACAAAAAGGATGTGGACGCATTGGAGAGGGTCCAGCGGAGGGCAACCAAAATGATTAGGGGGCTGGAGCATATGACTTATGAGGAGAGGCTGAGGGAGTTGGGTCTGCTTAGTCTGCAGAAGCGAAGAGTGAGGGGGGATTTGATAGCAGCTTTCAACTTCCTGAAGGGAGGTTCCAAAGAGGATGGAGAGAGGCTGTTGGCAGTAGTGACAGATGGCAGAAGAAGGAGCAATGGTCTCAAGTTGTGGTGGGAGAGGTCCAGGTTGGATATTAGGAAAAACTATTTCACTAGGAGGGTAGTGAAGCACTGGAATGGGTTACCTAGGGAAGTAGTGGAGTCTCCATCCCTAGAGGTGTTTAAGTCTCGGCTTGACAAAGCCCTGGCCCTGGGTTGATTTAGTTGGGATTGGTCCTGTCTAGAGAAGGGGCTGGACTTGATGACCTTCTGAGGTCTCTTCCAGCTCTATGATTCTATGATCTCTTGAAATTTCATTGCCATACCATTGTTGAAACTGTTCAGCCACTGTATATAGATCTTTGTTACTTAGTTCTCTGAACTCCCAAAGGAATCCAAAAAGGGCACAAATTTGTTGCAGTGACTCAAATCGATGTGTAAGACCAGTTTTGATGGAGTGAATAATAACAAAAAAAAATTGACTCAATAATGCCTTTCTGCATCAGATTGAGATGTTAGGTTGTGATTGGTGGAAAAGTCAGATGAAATGTCAATACCCTGTGCTACTGATTTGGACTCAGAAAGGATTGCATCCCATTGATCATGAATCCTTTGAATATCTTTAAGAAGTCACTCAGTGTTATCCCTCTCAACATCTAATGTAGCATTGCGTGCTTCAATTACAAGATTAGTTTTATGGATCATTTTTAGCAGCTTCATCTACATGGACAACATTAAAATGCATTCAAATTTGGATGTATACAACTGAATTGACTTAAGCTCAGTACGAGCCTATGCTGTGAGAGTAAGAGATTCAAGGTCACTCGAAGTCTCTCTCACAGAGTCCAAAGGCTGTGCAACTGGTTTAACACCATCAATTCATGATGTTCATCTCATTGTCAACATGCTGTGAAGGGAAACAGGCAGATGTTGCTTCAGAATTTCCCACTTTTGAGGACTGTTACTGAAGAGGTTGTACAATTACTAGATTGTTCCAAAGTATGTGATTGCACCGAATCATTCTAGGAAGCAATCAATGCAAACAAAATTTAGTGTGTGGTTGTCACAACTGGAGAAAATACAGGTTGGATTTTGCTCAAGAAGGACTGCTTGTACTCTGTTGTATGTTCCAGCCATATTGGATCCATAGTCATAGGCTTGGCCAATGTAGGCTTGAAAATTTAATTTGAAGCCTTCCAGAATTTCTAATACACAAGCTGTGATTTCTTTTCCTTTTTTAAATTAAATTATTGAACAAAATGAGTAATTTTTCAACTGAAGCCTTTGAACTTCCTGCAATTTAAACATATCGAACAACCAGGGTTGTCTGTTCTTTATGAGAACAGTCTGGAGTTGCATCAATAATTACTGAAAAGTAATTTGCATGTCATATCTCTTCAGCTCTACAGCTCAATAAACTCGTTTTGTATTCTGGTAGACAGATAATGGACTTGCATGCATTTTCCACTCTCTTGTGATTCACGAACACATTTAACATGGCCTGATAAAAGTGTGTCATACTTGCTAAGAAGCTCAAGTATACTAAGAAAGTTTCCTTTTGAAGAGTCACTGATATGTTGACTGGAACCAAACAAAGCCAATCCCCGTTCAGAAAGAAAAAAATTGATATTCAATATGCACTTAAGGAGGGTTTTTTTCCCAGTTCTTAGTTTCTGTGTTTCACTCAGGAATAAGTTTTCAATTGAACCGTGAGCTAGTGCTGCCCTACTAGCTGATTTTCAGTACAGTTATTTTTATGCTGTACTGAAGTTTCATGTGCAGGTATTCAGTCTTTCAGCTTCCTCCAACCTCTACTAATGTAGATGGATCACAGTGTGAAGTATTGCTGTTAAAAATGAAACAGGATACACAGTGCAGAGCCTGTTTTTCCATGCTCCACCAGAGCCAGTTTCTTGTGAAGAGTGCTCCATTTGGAAGAGTTTTTGTCAGCAGATGACTGGGAAAAGCATGATTTTCAGCATCTTTCAGGTATATTACTTGGAATCTGAAAACAACTAACTTTGAGAAATCATAGAATCATAGACTCATAGAGCTGGAAGAGACCTCAGGAGGTCATCAAGTCCAGCCCCCTGCCCAAGGCAGGGCCAATCCCAACTAAATCAACTCACCAGGGCTTTGTCATGCCGAGACTTAAAAACCTCTAGGGATGGAGATTCCACCACCTCCCTAGGTAACCCATTCCAGTGCTTCCCCACCCTCCTAGGGAAATAATTTTTCCTAATATCCAACCGTGACCTCCCCCACTATAACTTGAGACCATTGCTCCTTGATCTGCCATACTGTGAACAGCCTCTCTCCATCCTCTTTGGAACCTCCCTTCAGGAAGTTGAAGGCTACTACCAAATCCCCCCTCACTCTTCTCTTCTGCGGACTAAACAAACCCAAATCCCTCAGTCTCTCCTCATAGGTCATGTGCTCCATCCCCCTAATCATTTTGGTTGCCCTCTGCTGGACCCTCTCCAATGCGTGCACATCCTTTCTATAGTGGGGGGCCCAGAACTGGACGCAATACTCCAGATGTGGCTTCACCAGAGCCAAATAAAGGGGAATAATCACTTCTCTGGATCTGCTGGCAATGCTCCTAATATGCCATTAGCCTTCTTGGCTACAAGGGCACACTGTTGACTCATATCCAGCTTCTCATCCACTGTAATCCCCAGCTCCTTTTCTGTAGAACTGCTACTTAGCCAGTCAGTCCCCAGCCTGTAACAATGCTTGGGATTCTTCCATCCCAGGTGCAGGTGTCCACACTTGTCCTTGTTGAACCTCATCAGATTTCTTTTGGCCCAATACTCTCATCTGTCTAGGTCACTCCCTGCCCTCCAGCGTATCTCTCCCCCTAGCTTAGTGTCATCTGCAAACTTGCTGAGGGTGCAATCCATCCTTTCATCCAGGCCATTAATAAAGACGTTGAACAAAACCAGTCCCGGAGCACTCCACTAGAAACTGACTGCTAACCTGACATCGAGCCGTTGATCACTACCCATTGGGCCCGACAGTCTAGCCAGCTTTCTATCCATCTTACAGTCCATTTATCCAATTCATACTCCCTTAACTTGCTGGCAAGTATATTGTGGGAGACTGTATCAAAAGCTTTGCTAAAGTCAAGGTATATCACATCCACTGACTTTCACATATCCACAGAGCCAGTTACCTCATCATAGAAGCTAATCAGATTGGTCACGCATGACTTGCCCTTCATGAATCGATGTTGACTATTCCTGATCACTTTCCCCTCTTCCAAGTGCTTCAAAATGAAGTTCAGTATCAGGTTCTGATGCCACGGTTGTTACAGTGTGTCCTGTGCTAGTCATAAGTTCTTGCTCTTGCTGTGCAACATCTCCAAGGTCCTCATTCTCTGCCTGCACAGTCTTTAAATCGCGTGTCAATTCTGCATCTATTGCTACTGTTGCCATTTCTGTGTCTTGATTAATGACCTCCTCATTTTGACATGTCATTTGTGGGTACAAAGTTTTCATCATCAGAACTGGAAGTGTCACTGTCATTATGGTCACCGTCTAATGGTTTAGGCATCTTTTCTACAAGAAATGGTGGTATTGGCTTTAAACTCTTAACTGCCGCTTCACTCTGTTGCTTTCACCATCTCTTACTTGCACCTCTTTCAAACCTTCACTTCATTTTTATAAAGGGGTTCTTTTAAAACTCAGTAACACACAATAAATTAATTTACTAAAGGCTATTGGTTATACAACATTTTAATTGCATATACTTTTCAATTAATATTATATAATCACAGTTTGGGGTGTTATTTACTATGGCCTTATAGCCTTATTTCAATGTCTTGAAATTTCACCTGCTAACATGTTCCCATTATTAAATTCCTGTAATGACTCGTGCGTAATTATGAATATGAATATGGGGTGATTGCCAGATTAGATATAAAGTTTATTAAACAACTAGAATCAAAAGTTTATTTATCACAAAAAAGTCTTTAAAGGTGAATCTAAAACTTGGTGAAGAGGTAGCTTACAGCTGAGCCTGATATGGTTATTGTATAAGAAGACACATAAGAGAAAACAGGAATACGAACATTTCCTATGCAGAGATATACATCTAATTTAAAGATTAAACTCACCCTGAGACTAAGCAAAATCAGTTTACAGTAACAGAATTAATTATGACTTTCAAAACTTCTAACCTATGCAAATACTGCAAACAGTGTTTCATAACGTAGAATCATTAATCACAGAAGCTACTCCAAGCTCCAGTCATGCAGATGAAAACTGGGATGTGAGCAAAAAAAAAATGGCGAAGGCCCAAGGTTCCACAATGATTTAAATCAATTTTTTGCAGGTCTATAGAGCTTCTTGTTTTGTCTCTGTTATAACTGCAAGGTGTATAATAAATGGGACTGACTTGGTAGAAAAATGTCAAAATTTTAGGTCCCTTTGTCTCCTGAGGCCCCAGCCAAAAGGCCCTCCTGCTCCCCCTTCCCACGATAGGGTCTACCTACAGCTCTTTCATGCAGACACTGGTTCATTCTATGATTGTGTAGTTCTGGCGAGGGCTTACGGACAGAACTGTGCAAGACATGCACCCAACCCAACAGCAAATGAACCTCATCTGGTTTCATGTTTGTGGGAGAGGCCTAGATTCTAAGGTGTGCTGAGAACCTTCATCTCCCATCAGTAGCCCCATATCTTTAAAGCATAGGTCTCAAAACAGAACCAGCCAGATTCTAAGTGAGAATGCTTTTCAGCAAGATTTTGATCAACATTTTTTTCAGCTCTGCTGGAGCATAATCTTTTGCAAGGAGTAGGTGCAAATATTAGGATGCATGGGAGTACTACACGTTTTCCATTTAATTATTCTCTGCCGTGCATGAGGCTTTGTGGGTAGAAACTTTATTAACCACTAATGGGACATGGTTAAGTGTCCCTAAACTTATTCAGCCCTGCTAATGGCACCACTTATAGAATGATGCAAAAATGGGGAAACCCAGCCTATTTTGCTTCAAATGATCACAGCAAATTTTGCATTCTGCAGAAGCCACATAATATGAATTTAAATAAAACGCAAGGCTGATACACAAGGGATGCTACTATCATGAATAGAAAAGGCAAGTCCTTTGCTTCTAGAACATAATTTTAGCTCAATTTCCCCTTTTCTTATATTCTCCCCAGATGAGGCTCAACCTGAAGCCTGCATTGTGTTTCTGATGTACCATCTGATAAATAATAAACACATCTTCATCTCAGTAGTTTCATTGACATCCCTTTAATATCTGATGCTGTAAGGGCAAAAGAAAAGAACTGGCGAGAAAAGCTGGTATCATCCGACTCCACAGTTCTTCCTTCCATGAAACCTTCAAATATTGCCTTCCACCTATAGCGTAAATATGCATAGAGCCCTGCAAACTTGTGGGTATCTGCATCAGCAGCTGTGGATGTGGATATCCATAACTCATTTTTGCTGATGCAGATGTGGATACAAAATTTTGTATCTGTGCAGGGTTCTAGACATGCATTCTCACTAAAACTATCACAGTCCCAGTCATTAATATGGTCATTGGAAGTCCTTGGTGGGATTTTGTTCTGCAAGGTTTGGGAAACATGTATTTATATCCCGTAAACTTGTAATGAAGTTCTCTCAATGCACATATTAAAGGTTTTTAAGTTACCTTCTTCTGAAAGTCCTCCATGCAGAAACTAATGTAAAACGAATGTAAAAACACTGCTGTTTAGTAAAAGAGAAACCTCTTGTCAGAGTTTCACTCAGTTGTCTACCCCTATCAGAGAAATGCATAAAATAAATGTGTGGAGTAAAATTAAAATAACACACGTGAAATCTATTAATGTATAAATCCTGCATCTGGGGGTCAAAAGTCCCTCACTGTCTCTTCTGAGCCCATGATTCTATGAAGAAAAATAAGAGGGGTGGGAGACAGTGGAGGGATTTTAAAGTGACTTGCTTTATTGAGTCCACCAGATATCATATTGGCATTTTAAAAATCTAAGGTCGCTTGTTCTGCAGTACAGATTGTCCTGTGTTTTATCTCTGAAACCCATCTCTATCCATCATCATCATAACTGCCAAGGTAACAGGGGACAAGTTTTCATTGCAGCCTGATTATTTTTGTTGCTGGAGAAACAAAGCTATATCCATAGTTCCAGAGCCTGAAAAATTCTACCCCTCCTATTGGAAGAGTGTGTTTTTAAACACAAACCCAGACCACTCTTCAGCTGTGGGAACTCTGTTATGCAGTGGGTAAGGCCATTACACATATTTTTAAAATAAATAAATGACCCTAATGTGCAATAAACTAGCAAGACAAAGCTGTGACCTGGTAACAAGAGGAAACATGGAGCAGAACTTGCATTGAGCGTTAACATGAGGAAACTGAGACAACACAGGAATGTCATGAAGCCTCTCTTCTTCAGACAAGCACCCTAAGGTTCTATTGTCTCCCAACCCCAATCTCCTGCTCTGCTAGGATCCTCTCTCTGAGGTTTGCTTTGGCTCTCACCAGTGCTCTGCCTGCTGGCCCCCTAGTTGGTAATCATGGTAAAGACCAAGGACTGACTGGGCCAGGAAACATTAACTCCTCCCACATGCCTCTACAGTTGTTCCCTCCATGGCTGAGTTAAGTATCTATGGGTATGTCTACACTAGCCCCTAGTTCGAACTAGGGAGGCTAATGTAGGCATTCAAAGTTGCAAATGAAGCCAGGGATTTAAATATCCTGGGCTTTATTTGCATGTTCCCGTCTGGTCGCCATTTTTAAATTCCACTAGTCCGAAGTAACTGCCCGCGGCTACACGCAGCAGTGAAACGGTAATTCGAACTAAGTCCTTAGTTCGAATTAACTGTTACACCTCATTCCATGTTATTCCTGTCTAAGGGAAGTGGGTACTTAACTCGTTTACATTCCTTTGAAAATCACAGTCCTGCTATATGCTAGAGGGTGGTCTGTGGCTGCCATGCTTGATCCTTTCTACTGACAGGAGACTTCAGTCTCCAGAGCTACTGATTTCTACATTCCCCACATTTCTTTCATGCAGATAATACCATCCAGAGCTATGCAAAACCAAAGAGCATAATCACCGGCACAACATCCTGTCTCTGTTTTTAACTGGGGGAAACTAAGGCGATGGCTATACTGCTCCCGTTTTGCGCAAAAAATATGCAAATGAGGTGACATGTGGAATATTGGCCACACCTCATTTGCATAATTAATGAGGCTCTGTTTTTGCGCAAGAAGAACATGAAAAAAATGCAGAAGAACGGCTCTTGCACAAGAGGGGGTTTTTGCACAAAAAGGAGCCATGCAGATTGCTTCTTTTTGTGCAAAAGCCTCTTGCGCAAAAATGGAGCCTAATTAATTATGCAAACGAGGCACAGCGATATTCCACGCTTTGCGTCATTTGCATATTTTTTGCACAAAACCGGGGCAGTGTAGACATTACCTAAGGGTTTATGGCTATTAATATTGGGTGTTTCTGTAATATCAGAGGCCTTAGTCATATTGGGGGCCAACTGTGCTAGGCTTTATGCAAGGAAATGTCATAGGGCCAGATCCCACTTGCCTTACTCACAGGAGGAATCCCACAGATTCCTAAGCTCCTAAGTAATGGGAACAGGACTGAACTATATTCACTGTAGCAATACAGCTTTAATTAAAGGTTTTATTTACATGATTTTGAAGGCTTCATTGTTTACAAGGGCCATTTATACTGCACCATCCTCTGTCTAGTGCATCCTCTGCACCATCCTCTGTCTGTCCATATGTGCCACCTCATTCTCCTGAAAAGTATTATAAAATGCTTCAATGTTTCTAACTGTGCTATTCTTGGCACCTCTTTGGGTATAAAGCAGGAGCCTTAGTACCATGAATCCACCTGTACAGACCTCACTGGGAGGGGAAAAAACTAATAAGGCTTTGGATACTTCTAAAAACCATTTCCGCTAGCCAATGTTCCCTTCTAATTTTTTCCAACTGCATGTAGAATAATTTTTGTTATGTACGCCAAGGCATGTGCAGATGTGCAGCACCAAGAGAAACACATATTGCTGGCTGTGTGCAGCTTAGGGTGCTCTGCCAATCAGCTGGGTGCCATCTGAATCTCTCCTGCCCAAGCAATCAGCTTACAGGGAACACTGATCTCTCAAAACACATTCAGCCAAGAAATAAATATCTCAAACGAATAGAAAGGGAAGCGTTACTTCGTGTTCATTAATACAATGAGGCTCCTATTTCTAGTCCCAGTGGCTGATAAGATATTGGATCTTAGACATTCAGTCCAGGATCAAAATATCAAGTTCCCTGCTCTGCACCTCAAGACCAAGGTCACTTTAAGAAAAGTGCCACATTTGGGAAGAATGAAAGAAAGCTGGTGTGAAAATGTGTTACAATCTCCCCAAAAGGGGCTGTCTGAAAGGCTTGGAACATTCTTAGCAGTGACGGCAGAGATGAAGCAGTGGGCAGAAGGCAGGGGAGCTGTCCAGGCATGCCTGATTGCATTTTGTCACATAGTTCTACAACAGATCACACAGACAATTGTCACCTCCAAATGATATAGTCTAATATTTTCAAAGGTGGAGGCTTGAAACTAGGTCCCCTAGACCAGACCCTCATTTAGGAACTGACATAAGTCACCAGGGATGGTGAGCAAACAGTAGCTCCCATGGTTTCAGTTTGACTGTAATTCAGTGCTATGTGATTAACAGATATTCTGGCCAGCAGGGACCATTATGGTCATCGAGTCTGACCTCCCTGCACAGAGTTTGACCCAGCAATTCCTGCATCGGCTCAATAACTCTGAGCTCATTAATCATTTCTAGAGTCTGTGTGCAGCAGTGCTTTCTACAGTTTTCATAGAGCCAGGCAAAGAATGTCCTAGACTTCTTGGTGAGCTCAGGGTCTATACGCCTCTCTTCTAAAAGAGTGCCTGACCAGACTTGGAGCCCCTCTCCCTTGTCAAGGACACTGTTGGCAGCCATGTGAATGATTCAGCAACTAGAAAGAGCAGGTTCATCTTTAAAACTTAGCACAAACCAGTGACTATTATATATACACATATTATATACCTCACATTTTCACTGACCTATTGCCAGTATTTGTTAGCCAACCATTCCTCAGAGGATCCAGAAAAACAAAGTCACTTCAACCAACCTCTCTTATTCCTGAGGGTTAACTTATTTTTAAAAATTCTGTTCACTCAGTTTCACCTTTATAAAGACCTTATTTTTCCAATACCATGGGAATTGTCTGGCATCTTATGCCAGGTCATGAGCTAATCTCTTTAAAAATGGAACTTTCTGGGGTCTGGCAGTGGAAATAGAGACAATATAGCAATCGAGTAAGGACCTGGATTGGACCAGCCCCCTTCACATTAAACCAAGCTGTTATTGTTTGTTAAAGCACCAGTAATGCTCTTTGCAGCTGCAAAGGAGTCTGAATCAATGACAACTTCTGCTGCAGTTATTTCATTGAGACTCTGAAGCACATCTGACCAGTCAGCCTTGGCTCATTTGCATTCAAAACCAGAAGCTTCTTAATAGGCATTTCTAATACAAGTTGGACACACCCTACTCATGGTAGTGAACACATTAGAATGTAGAGTAGAGATAAAAATCAAATAAGAACATAAGAATGGCCATACTGTGTCAGACTAGGTCCATCCATCCCAGTACCCTGTCTGCCGACAGTGGCCAATGCCAGTTGTCCCAGAGGGAGTGAATCAAATAGGTAATGATCAAGCGATCCCTCTCCTGACATCCATCTCCACCCTCTGACAAACAGAGGCTAGGGACACCATTCCTTACCCATACTGGCTAATAGCCATTAATGGACTTAACCTCCATGAATTTATCTAGTTTTCTTTTAAACCCTGTTATAGTCCTAGCCTTCACAACCTCCTCAGGCAAGGAGTTCCACAGATTGACTATGCGCTGTGTAGAAGAACTTCCTTTTATTTGTTTTAAACCTGCTGCCCATTAGTTTCATTTGGTGGCCCCTAGTTCTTATATTATGGGAACAAGTAAATAACTTTTCCTTATTCACTTTCTCCACACCACTCATGATTTTATAGACCTCTATCATATCCCTCCTTAGTCTCCTCTTTTCCAAGCTGAAAAGTCCCAGTCTCTTTAATCTCTCCTCATATGGGACCCGTTCCAAACCCCTGATCATTTTAGTTGCCCTTCTCTGAACCTTTTCTAATGCCAGTATATCTTTTTTGAGATGAGGAGACCACATCTGTACGCAGTATTCCAGATGTGGGCGTACCATGGATTTATATAAGGGCAATAAGATATTCTCCGTCTTCTTCTCTATCCCTTTTTAAATAATTCCTAACATCTTGTTTGCTTTTTTGACTGCCGCTGCACACTGTGTGGACGTCTTTAGAGAACTATCCATGATGACTCCAAGATCTCTTTCCTGATTAGTTGTAGCTAAATTAGCCCCCATCCTATTATATGTATAGTTGGGGTTATTTTTCCCAATGTGCATTACTTTACATTTATCCACATTAAATGTCATTTGCCATTTTAGTTTTGTGAGATCTTTTTGGAGTCCCTCACAGTCTGCTTTGGTCTTAACTACCTTGAGCAGTTTAGTATCGTCTGCAAACTTTGCCACCTCACTGTTTACCCCTTTCTCCAGATCATTTATGAATAAGTTGAATAGGATTGGTCCTAAGACTGACCCTTGGGGAACACCACTAGTTACCCCTCTCCATTCTGAAAATTTACCATTTATTCCTACCCTTTGTTTCCTGTCTTTTAACCAGTTCTCAGTCCATGAAAGGATCTTCCCTCTTATCCCATGACAACTTAATTTATGTAAGAGCCTTTGGTGAGAGACCTTGTCAAATACACTATATTTCCTGGATCCCCCTTGTCCACAAGTTTGTTGACCCCTTCAAAGAACTCTAATAGATTAGTAAGACATGATTTCCCTTTACAGAAACCATGTTGACTTTTGCCCAGCAAATTATGTTCGTCTATGTGTCTGACAATTTTATTCTTTACTATTGTTTCAACTAATTTGCCCAGTACTGTTGTTAGACTTACCAGTCTGTAATTGCAAAAATCTACATTTCTAATGATCGAATCTCACATTACTAACACCTGCCTTTTCCTACTGACTGTAGTTCCCTCCCCTGGAGAGGTAACCTCAGTGCGAGAGGATACCCCAACATCTGGAAGGAGGGTCCCAACTATGGGAAGGTTTCCCTCTGCTCCTGTTGACTGCTCGCCTTCCCTGAGCCTTTCATCCTCCCTAACAGTGCAGGGGCTGTCTGACCAGAGGTGGGACAATTCAACAGTGTCCCAGAAAGCCTCATCTACATACCTCTTTGCCTCCCTCAGCTTCTCCAGTTCAGCCACTCTGACCTCCACAGCCTGTACGTGGTCTCTGAAGGCCAGGAGCTCCTTGCTCCGAATGCACACTGTGACGGGATGCCGCCATCCTGCACTGGGACCCCCGCCGTGCAGGCCCTGTTCGGGGAGTGTGGAACGGGGCACCGGCTCTGCGCTGGCTGCTCGAGAGCCGAAACGTGTCTGGTGGCCCTAGGCGCGGCGGCGGAACCGCTACTCGTCCACCAGGGGGTGGGCGGAGCTTCCCCCATGGCGTCAGGATGTCACCCTGGCCGGTACCAGAAGCGGTGGGGGATTTAAAATGCTGCGCTGCGCCAGTCACAGGGAAGGAGGAGGGAAACAGACGCGGCCTCACGCAGTCCTTCCCCCCCGGCCCCCTTGGAGCAACGGGAAGGATGGTAAGCCCAGGAGGCAGGCTGAGCAAGGCGCCCCGGGAGGTAACGGGCACCCGAACTCCGGCCACATGGGGGTTAGGCGGCTGAACCGCCGGAGGCCGGATAGGACCCTAGGGCAAGCAGCCACGGAGGTAGAAGGGGGGAGAGCATGAGAGGAAGTAGCCCAGGGCAGAACCAGGACAAGGTTCGTAGGCTGGCGAGTTTTGGCGGGAAGCCCCGTCAGCCGGACTGGACCCTGGCAGGTCCAAGTCCTTAGGGCCCTGGGCTGGGGCCCGTGAGTGAGGGCGGGCCCGGGCCCCCCTCTCTCCTCTCATCCCTGGAGAGTGAGGATATCACTCCGCAAAGGGTAACGACTGCAGAACTGAGGAAGCCAGTCATAAACAGCACTGTGGGTGGGGTGGTGGGGACATTCGGAATGGTCCAAAGGGCGCGGCGGGAGGACTGATAGCCCGCCGAGCCCTCCCGGCACTGTCACAAGGTGGTGGAGAATGTAGGTATAGAGCGACCCGGGTGCCCCAACCTCCCGTGGGAGGCCATTGGGGGGTGCCTCCCTTTCCTTTTTTTTTGGTTTGGTTGTGAGTTGGGCTGTGCCTCTCCGGGTCTCTTCTCTCTGGTGGTGCACCCATTCACTGTTCCCTGATAGAGGCAGGAAGGCCCCACCATAGCGACGGACCCCCGAGCGGGAAGTCGAGAGATGGAGCCGGCCCAGATGTTAGAATGGATAACAGAGGCGCATAGGCAGAGCCAGCAGCAACAGACGCTCCTAATACAGCAACTGTCGACGCAGCATCAGGAACAGCAGCGACAGCTGGTAAGGGAACTGTCGGAGCAATTCCAGAGCCAATAGGAACAGTGGATGCGGCAGTATGGCGCCCTTCCCGCTCCCGCAGGCTGCCTTGGGGGCCTCGGGGAGTGGCGGCGACAACGACGACGGGAATGGCAGCCCCCGATTGATGATTTGGCTGACCAAAATGGGGCCGGCTGATGACCCCGAAGCTTACCTGACCACCTTCGAGCGGGTTGCCATGGCCTCCCGCTGGCCCGAGGCCCACTGGGCCACCATTTTGGCCCCTTATTTGATGGGACAGGTGCAGCTGGCCTATCGTAGCTTGAGTGACCGAGAGGCCTTGCACTACTATAAGGTGAAGGAAGCCATATTAGACCAGATGGGTATTACACCCGAGACCTACCGCCAGAAGTTTAGGCAGGAACGGTATGTCGTGGGAATGAGGCCTCGGGTGATAGCACAAAGGCTTAAAGAAGCCACATGGCGGTGGCTCGACCCCAACCCGTGCACCGGGGCACGAATAGCGGAGATGGTGGTACTTGAGCAGTTTGTGAACATCCTACCCAGCGGAGGACAGCGATGGGTGCGGCGGCACCACCCCTCCACCTTGAGTGAGGCCGTCGAGTTAATGAATGACTACGAGGCTGCTGAAGTGGCGGAACGGGCATACCAGCCAGGCAGGGCAACCCCCACCCCGAGGGGGAGCCGTCCCGGGTGTTCCAGCCGAAAGGGAGCCCAGAAAGGGGCTGCGGGGACAGCAGTCGAGGCAGCGGACGCGGGGGGGGCCAGGCGGCTCGCTCCGGTGTGGACAACACCGCGGTGGGAGACTCCCTGAGAGAAGCCGCCCGGCCCGGCTGATGGCGGACGGAGCCCAGCTAGGACGGGGCCCCTCAAAGGGACCTGTTATCGGTGCGGGCAGGAAGGACATTTTCAAAAGGACTGCCCCTACATGGATTGCACTTACACCCAGGTTCTGGCAGGGGAGTGGGCCTGCCCGGAGGATGGAAAAAACAAGATCCTACGTGAGGTCGTCATCGGCGACCACCGAGCGATAGCCCTAGTGGACTCTGGGTGCAGCCAAACGATTGTGAGGTCGGACCTGGTAGAAGCTGGAGGGCCGTGGGGACTGCCCGTGCACGTCCAGTGTGTCCATGGGGACATGCACCAGTATCCCACCACCTGGGTACAAATAATGGATGACGCCCAGGTGAGCTGGTGCTATGTAGTGATAGCCCCGAAGTTGGTGTATCCCATCTTATTGGGACGAGACTGGGACGGATTTCGGAGGGCAATGAGCGAGTGGCAATCCCAAAAGACACCCACGACGCAAGAAGGAATGCTCAGGGGGTCAAACGAATGGAGTGGGCCCCAAACGAGTCTCCCGGGAACCAGCCACGGGAGGGCCGAGACCTACTCCCCACTCGAGGAAGACAGGGGGCTAGGCGCCTCCCCCCACCTTGGCCTATGGGAAGATGACTTCCTCCGGGAACAGCGGGAGGATCCGGCGTTCCAGCATGCCTGGGCCGAGGCCAGAGAGGCAAACGAGACCGAGGCACAGACAGCGGGAGAAGCTACCGGACCACACTTTGAGGTATGTCACAACCGCTTGTACCGGGTCACTGAAGCGGAGGAGGCGGATAGTTGGGTCCGGCAACTCCTAATCCCCCGGAGGTACTGACTCCGGCTTCTGGAACTGGCGCATGCCAATCCCTGGTCAGGACACCTGACGGTAAAGCGAATCCTACAGCACTTTTATTGGCCCGGGGTATACAGGGAAGTAAAAGACTTCTGTAGTTCGTGCCCTGAATGCCAGAAGGCAGGGCCGAGGGGAGTGCTAAAAGGCCCTCTAGTCCCATTGCCCGTGATAGAGGTCCCCTTCGAGAGGATCGCGATGGACTTGGTGGGGCTGCTCGAGAAGTCGAGGGCCGGGCACCAGTATATATTAGTAGTAATAGACTATGCCATGAGGTACCCGGAAGCCGTGCCCCTACAAAACCCTATAGCCCCGAACTTGGCGTCAGAGCTAATCAAGATTTTTGCCCGCGTCGGGGTACCCAAAGAAATCCTCATGGACCAGGGCACAAACGTGACGTTCAGACTGATGGGGGAGCTGTGCCGGCTTCTGCGGATAAAGAGCCTGAGGACCTCGGTATACCACCTGCAAACAGACGGACTGGTAGAGCGTTTTAACCAGACTCTTAAGGGGACGCTGAGGAGGTTTGTGGAACAGGACCCTGAGGAGTGGGATAGATTATTACCCGCGCTGTTGTTTGTGGTGTGCGAGGTCCCCCAAGCCTCCACAGGGTTCTCGTCCTTCGAGTTGCTGTACGGGCGACAACCCCGGGGAATCCTGGACATTGTAAGAGAAAGCTGGGAGGAACAAGAAACCAGGGTGCAAGGGTCAGTGCAGTATATCTTTAACTTATAACAAAAACTACACACGCTGGGAGAATTCGCCCGGACCAACCTGGAGTTGGCCCAGGCTACCCAGGCAGGCTATTACAACCGGGGTGCCCAGCTGAGGGTCTTTGAGCCTGGGGAGAGGGTCCTGTTGCTCCTCCCGACACAAGGCTCAAAATTACTGGTTAAGTGGCAGGGCCCCTTTGAGGTGGTACGGAGGGTGGGCGAAGTAGATTATGAAGTGAGGCTAACAGGCGGCCGGGAGGGAACCAAAATATACCACGTCAATCTCCTAAAAGCCTGGAAGAACGGGAGGGCTTATTGGTAAACCCCATATCGCCGGACCCAGAATTAGGACCAGGGGAGGAGGGAGCAGCCCCCCTCATGTTATTTCAGGTGGGGTCGAGCCTGTCACCAGTACAAAAAGCTGAGATGGAAGCGCTCCTGCATTGATTTCCTGCAAGGTCAACAGTGTGTCCCGCTTTGATGCCTACCCAATGCCTAGAGTAGACGAGCTGCTAGATCGTCTCGAGAGGGCCCAATACCTGTCTACCATCGACTTGATCCGAGAGTATTGGCAGATCCCTCTCACCCCGACCTCCCGAGAGAAGACGGCATTCTTTTGGACTGTACCATTTTGTGCGGATGCCTTTCGGTCTCCACGGAGTGGCTGTGACCTTTCAGCGGCTGATGGACAAAGTCCTGAGAGATCATAGTCGGTACGCCACAGCACATATCGATGACATCGTCATCTATAGCATGACATGGGCCGACCACCTCCAAAGAGTGGAAGCCGTCCTCCGAACCCTCCAAGTCGCAGGACTTACCGCCAACCCGCGGAAGTGCCATTTTGGCGAACGAGAGGTGACATATCTGGGCTATACCGTAGGCCAAGGTCAGCTTCGGCCCCTGGTAGACAAGATTGAGGCCTTGCGGAACTACCCGCTGCTGGGAACCAAGAAACAGGTACAACAATTTCTGGGGTTGGCAGGCTACTACCAACGGTTTGTGCCCAACTTCACGTCAGTGGCCGCCCCCCTAATGGATTTAACCCGGAGCACCATACCCCAAAAAGTGCAGTGGACCCCCGATTGCGAGAGAGCGTTCCAGACGCTGAAGGACTGGTTGACCCACACCCCTGTTCTGGCGTAGCCCGACTTCAACCGCCCATTCATTGTGCAAACGGACGCGTCCGAAAGTGGAATTGGGGTGGTGTTGTCCCAAGGAGAAGGACCAGAAGAACAACCGGTAGTCTATATCAGCCGGAAATTATTCCCACGGGAGCGTAAGTACTCCACGATAGAGACAGAGGCGCTGGCCGTAAAATGGGCAATTGACATGTTGCGCTATTATCTTCTAGGGAATCGATTCCGGGTGGTGACCGACCACGCCCCTTTACGATGGCAGCAGACAAAGAAAGACTCCAATGCCCGCGTTATGAGGTGGTACTTAGCCCTGCAGCCCTATTCCTTCGACGTGGCCCATAGAGTGGGGACGAATCACCAAAACGCCGATTTTTTTTGAGACAATATGACACCGAGGAGAGTGAAGGACGAGGGATAACAGGTGACCTAAGGGGGGAGGTGTGTGACGGGACGCTGCCATCCCGCACTGGGACCCCGGCCGTGCAGGCCCTGTTTGGGGGACGTGGAACAGGGCACCGGCTCTGCGCCAGCTGCTCGAGAGCCGCAACACGTCTGGCGGCCCCAGGCGTGGTGGCGGAGCCGCTACTTGTCTGCCATGGGGTGGGCGGAGCTTCCCCCCATGGCATCAGGACGTCACCCCGGCCGGCACCAGAAGCTGCGGGGGATTTAAAACGCCGCGCTGGTCATAGGGAGGGAGGAGGGCAACATATGTGGCCTCACACGGTCCTTCCCCTCCCCCCCATGGAGCAACGGGAAGGACGGTAAGCCCAGGCGGCGGGCTGAGCAGGGCGCCCCGGGAGGTAATGGACACCCAAACTCCTGCCACACGGGGGTTGGGCGGCCGAACCGCCAGAGGCTGGACAGGCCCCTAGGGCGAGTGGCCACTGGGGTAGAAGGGGGGAGAGAGAGAGAGGAAGTAGCCCAGGGCAGAACCAGGACAAGGTTCGTGGGCTGGTGAGTTTCGCGGGGGAAGCCCCATCAGCCGGACTGGACCCTGGCAGGTCCAAGTCCTTAGGGCCCTGGGCTGGGGCCCGTGAGTGAAGGCGGGCCTGGGCCCCCCTCTCCCCCGGAGAGTGAGGATATCACCCCGCAAAGGGTAATGACTGCAGAACTGAGGAAGCTGGTCATAAACAGCACTGTGGGTGAGGTGGTGGGGACATTCGGAACGGTCCAACGGGCGGCGGGAGGACTGATAGCCCGCTGAGCCCTCCCGGCACGGTCACACACACATACACCACCCACCCATGGGGCAGGTAATCATACATGCTACACTGAGCGCAATAAACAGAATAGCCCCCACTCTGCTACTGGGCTTCTGCCTGCATTCTCTCCTACAGCTACCTAGGTTATTGATAGGGTTTCTAGTTAAATCAGGAAGTTTTGATTAAAACCTTTAAACAAAACTATAAAGAATGGCAAGTATACCTTAGCCTCTTCCCATTCCCCTTCCAAACTCCCTCTCAAAACTCCTTGTTTGCTGCCCCTGGTTGCTGACTTTCTGATTTATAAAGTCCTGGCCTTCCTGATAGCCCCACCCCCTGACTAAGGCTGAGCCAATTAACAGAGGCTTCTAGATTTCAAACCTTTAGAAGCTCACAGCTTCCAACTGCCGGCCACAGCACACGCTCCTTCAAACAAACAAACAAAACAAACAGACAAACACAAGCACACAGCAAGTAACCCCCAAACACACACTACAGACAGCCACTTACCTCAAGGGTCCCATATTTGCTCGCAAAGCTGCCTCAGCTGTGTCACAGGCACAACATATCTGGCTTCTAGAGGAAATTCTCCTTTAGTTTAAGAGTCAGGCCTTGTCTTCAGGGAGATTAACACTGCAGATATCGATCTCTCAGGGGTCGATTTAGCAGGTCTAGCAAAGACCCACTAAATTGATAGCTGATTGCTCTTCCATCAATTCAGGTTACTCCACCAGGTCATGAAGAGTGAAGGGAGTCAACAGGAGAGTTTCTCCTATCCCTCCCCATCACGGTAAGTTGAACTGAGGTACATCAACTCCAGCTATGTAGTAGCTGGAGTTGCATACCTTTGTTCAACTTTGTCCCCTACTGTAGACCTGGCCTCAGTGTCCAACAGTCTTAGATCTCTGTTCTATGCCTCATCTCACCATGACTGTCAATGAGCACTTTGGCACAGGTGTGATCATGCCGTGAAAGACACATGCCTATGTTTATGCATCAACTTCCTGTCTCTTGCCTTGGGCCTGGCAGAGGTTCCAGTGCCTCAAAAATTTCAGAAGGGTTTTGTAACTGAAAAATACTTAAATAATGAATCATCTTGCAGCACCTTAGAGACTCACAAAAAATGTAGATGGTATCATGAGCTTTCTTGGGCACAACCCATTTCTTCAGATGAATGGTGTTAAGTGGTCCAGTTTTCAAATAAATAGCAGAGAAAGAGAGGGAATGGGGGGGAAGAGAAGGAAAAAGAAGGGAAAAAAAGGGGAAAAATTGTCTATTAGGTTATGTCTACACTAGCCCCCTAGTTCGAACTAGGGAGGCTAATGTAGGCATTCGAAGTTACAAATCAAGCCCGGGATTTAAATATCGGCGCTTGATTTGCATCTTCAACGATCGCGCCTTTGAAATTTACAAGTCGGACTAACGGCCGCGTCTACTGCACGGCAGGGACCCAGTAGTTCGAAATAAAGCCCTAGTTCGGACTACCTGTTATTCCTCCTGGAATGAGGTTTAACAGGTAGTTTGAACTAGGGCTTTATTTTGAACTACCAGGTCCCTGTCGCGTGTAGACGCGGGCTGTTAGTCCGGACTTGTAAATTTCAAAAATGGCGATCGACGAAGATGCAAATCAGCGCGGGATATTTAAATCGGCTTGATTTGTACATTGCAGCCCTAGTTTGAATTAGGCTGCAAGTGTAGACATACCCTTACAGTGTCCATGCTAAATGAAGCTGATAGAGTGGGTACTAAGTGCTTTTAAGTACCCCGAATAGGAGGCTGCCAGACAACTCACCAACACCAGATTCTACAGGCTTCTCTCCTCTGATCCCACTAAAGAATACCAAAAAAATGTAAACCATCTGCTCATGGTACATCTCAGGACCAAATCTGCACAAACACACCCCCAGATCCCTAGCCAGGAGTTTTTTATCTGCTACTCAAGATACACAAACCTGGAAATCTCAGATAATTTATCATCACATGCATCGGCACACTTACAGCAGGATTATCTGATTATATTGATCCTCTCCTCAGACCTTATGTTACCAGCACTCCTAGCTATCTTTGGGTGTGTCTAGACTACATGGCTCCATCGACGGAGCCATGTAAAGTAGTTTACCCGACATAGTCAATGAAGCGGGGATTTAAATAATCCCCACTTCATTAAAATAAAAATGGCCGCCACGCTGTGCCAACAATCAGCTGATCTGGCACAGCGCGGCAGTCTAGACACAGATCGGTCGACAAGGGAAGCCTTTGTCGACCGCTCCGGTAAATCTCTTTTCACCTCATAAGGGAGCGGTCGACAAAGGCTTCTCTTGTCGACCGATCTGCGTCTAGACTGCTGCGCTGTGCCGGATCAGCTGATTGTCAGCACAGCGCGGCGGCCATTTTTATTTTAATGAAGTGGGGATTATTTAAATCCCCACTTCATTGACTATGTCGGGTAAACTACTTTACATGGCTCCGTCGGTGGAGCCATGTAGTCTAGACACACCCTTTGAGACACCACTGACTTCCTGAGGGAATTACAGAACATTAGTAATCTTCCTGAAAACACCATGTGACTTAGTGTGGGCTTCCTACTGTCCTGTGCTGCTCTGTAGTGACTTTGTGTGTGTGTGCATGTGTGTACAGTGCCCAGCGGGGGATGCATGAGAACTTCTGAGGGCAGGCACATAGGGAATGGCCCAGGCTGGCCTTTCACCTGAGCTAGGTGGAGGATTCAGTCAGGTGACACTGCCCAGGAATCTGAACAAAGGAGGAGGCAGGGCAGCCTGGAGGACTGTGACCAGTTGCTGGGGGTGTGAGTGAGTTTTTCTGGCTGGCTCAAGGAGAAGGAAGTCTAGCCGGCTTGGGGGACTGGGTAGGGGGCCCAGAGCCCCAGCTCTGCCCCCCACATTTCCCAAGATGGGTGTACTGACTGCTCCTGTTTCCTGTAACAAGAAATCTGTGCTACGCTGTGTCCCCGTCAAAGAATAAACCTTCTGTTCTACTTGCTGGCTGAGAATCACTTCTGACTGTAGATGGGGATGCGGGATCAGTGACTTCCCCACCCTCTGACACACCATCCCGGCCACCATGGATGTAGAAGCTCTTTACACCAACATTCCACACAATGATGGATTACTGGCTGTCAGGAACACTATCCCTGATAACACCACTGCACACCTGGTTACAGAGCTCTGTGACTTTGTTCTCACCCACAACTATTTCCAGTTTGGAGATAATTTGTATCTTCAAGTCAGTGGCACAGCTATGGGCACCCACATGGCCTCCACAATACGCCAACATCTTTATGGCTAAGCTTGAACAATGTTTCCTCAGCTCTCACCACTTAGCACTCTTACTCTGCTTACGCTACACTGGAGACATTTTCATCCTATGGACCCATGGGAAGGGGACCCTTGAAGAATTTCACAGGGATTTCAACAACTTCCATCCCACCATCAACCTTAGCATGGACCAGTCCACATGAGAGATTCACGTCCTTGACACTACGCCACAATTACATGATGGACACATTTCCACCACCTTATACTGGAAACCTACCGACCATTACACTTATCTACATGCCTCCATCCAAGACACATTTCCCAATCAATTGTTTACAGCCGGGCCCTAAGATACAACTGGATTTGCTGCAATCCCACAGACAGAGACAAACACCTACAGGATCTATATAAAGCATTCTTAAAACTGAAATACCCACCTGGGGAAGTGAAAAAACAGATTGACAGAGCCAGACGAGTACCAAGGCATCAGCTTCTTCAAGATAGGCCCAACAAAGAAAACAACATGACACCGCTTGTCATCACCTACAGCCCCCAACTTAAAACCTACAGTGCATTATTAACAATCTACAACCTACCCTGGAAAATGACCCCACACTCTCACAAGCCTTGGGGGCAGGCCAGTCCTTGCCTACAGGCAATTCCCTAACCTCAAACAAATTTTTTCCAGTAACCACACAGCACACCTCCATCATTCTCATCCAGGGACCGACCCCTGCAATCAACTCCGGAGTCAACTCTGTCCATACATCTATACAAGTGACATCATCACAGGACCTAACCACATCAGCCACCACATCAGAGGCTTATATAACTGCACATCCACTAATGTGATCTATGCCATCAAGTGCCAGCAATGCCCCTCTGCCATGTATATTGGCCAAACTGGACAGTCTCTATGAGAGAGGATTAATGGACACAAATCAGATATTCAAAAAGGTAACATACAGAAGCCTGGTGGGGAACATTTTAACTTGCTCGGGCACTCATTAATGGATCTCAGTGTTACCATATTATTGCAAACCAATTTTAAAAAAACAGCTTGATGTGGGGGTGGGGGGGAGGTCCCTGCAGAACTTAATTTCATTTACGAGTTTGATACTTGCAACAGAGGTCTAAACAAAGACCTTGCCTGGATGGCCCGCTACATTCCACATCCTAATGACATAAAAAAACCAAGCACTGGGTACCTAAGAGCACTTAGTACTCACTCTATCAGCTTCATTTAGCATGGACACTTTAATTGACAATTCCCCCCCCCAACCCCCCCTCCGCTCCCATTCCCTCTCTCTGCCATTTATTTGGAAACTGGACACCTGAAGAAGTGAGTTGTGGCCACGAAAGCTCATGATAGCATCTACGTTTTTATTAGTCTCTAAGGCTGTGTCTAGACTGGCAAGTTTTTCCGCAAAAGCAGGCGCTTTGGAAAAACTGCCAGCTGTCTACACTGGCCGCTTGAATTTAAGAACACTGGCGATCTAATGTATGATTGTCAGTGTTTTGCAAATACTATGCTGCTCCCGTTCAGGCAAAGCCCTCTTGCGCAAATGTATTTGCGCAAGAGCCAGTATAGACAGCTCAGGACTGTTTTGCAAAAAAGCCCTGATGGCGAAAATGGCGATCGGGGCTTTCTTGCGAAAACGCGTCTAACCTGCACGGGACGCTTTTCCACAAAAAGTGCTTTTGCGCAAAAGCGTCCGTGCCAATCTAGACCCTCTTTTCTGCAAATGCTTTTAACGGAAAAACTTTTCCGTTAAAAGCATTTGCGGAAAATCATGCCAGTCTAGACGTAGCCTAAGGGTATGTCTACACTACAGCGTTATTTCGAATAAACTTATTTCAAATTAGTTAATTCGAAATAAGCTAATTCGAAATAATGCATCTAGACCCAAAAACTAATTCGAAATAGCGTTTTTCTAATTCGAAATAGCGCGTCCACATTGAGTGGACCCTGAATCGAAGGTAAGGCTGGTCGGAACCAGTGCCAAAAGGACATCGGGGTCGGACCTCGTGTGTGGGGCTGCTGCCTCAGGCTAGCTGAGGTCTGTGCTTAAAGGGACCCAACCCCCCATCCTGGACAGACAGTTCTCAGGTTTCTCTGCTTACTGTTCCACCTTGCTGAGGGACAGCAAAGCATTTGTGTCTCGGAGTGCTCTGCTTGCCCTCACTCGGGACACCACGGCACTCTGCAACATGGAACCAGACCTGCCCCCGGGGACTCTGCTGCATCTCGTGGACACGTTGCCAGCAGCCTGGCTGCAGACATGCACTGTCTGCAGGCTGCCATTCGGGAAGACCATCGAGGGGCTGTCAGGATCCAGGAGGCCCTGCAGGAGAGCGTCCACCCCGAGGAGCCCTCAGAACCATACCAGTCCTCCCCACCGGGGGCTCGTGCCCCATTCCTCCCTCTCATCCTTCCACTTACCCTTCCCTAGCCCCCCCTTCCTGATGTCAAATAAAAGACACATATTTTCAAAAATAGAAACTGGGTTTATTTAACACAACTGGGGAGGGGAAATGAAACTCTGGGGAGACGGGGGAAAGGAGGCGGGAGAGGGCAGGAGAGGGGAGGGGGAAAACTGGGAGGAGGGAGCTGGAAGGGGGAAGCAAGGGGAAGAAGGGGGAGGGGAAGCTCAGGGCTCAGGGGTGGGGGTCTCACCGGGCCAACCACCTCCCAGCATGGCAGGGGAGGGGGCCTCGGCATTCCCGGGGGGATGGGGAGGAGGGTGCGTAGGATGAGGTAAGGGGTGTGGACATTGAGGAGGAGGGTGTGGAGGTTGAGGAGGAAGCAGTGTGAGGGGGGCAGGAGTGGAAGGAGGGACAGTAGTTGGGGGGAAAGCAGGCGCAGGACCAGCACGGAGCACCATGCTCTGCAGCAGGGCCTGCAGGTTTGAGTTCAGCGCTCGGTCCTGAGCAAGCTGCTCCCGGCACAGCTGCAGGTCCTCCAGCATCCAGGCCTGGATGGTGCGGTGCAGGGCTTGCAGGGCCCTCAGGTGCTGGTCCCAGTACTCCTGCCGCGTGGTAGTGGTCAGGAGCAGGCTGCGGGGTGGTGCGTCCTGCATGAGCAGCTGGGGCAGCTGTAGAGAAAGAAGAGAAGTGGTCAGTTCTCCCTGGGGACACAGTGGAGGATGCCCAGCCCCCCCCCCGCGATGTGAGGGCGACTGTGCCTTGTACCATCAGAGCCGATGTGCTTGCACGGACGCCATGGTCAGGATGTCTGGCTCTCCCCGGGACTGGGAGCTGCCCCAAGACGACACCCATGCCCCTGTGCCGTGTATAGTGTGGCCGGGGTAGGAGGGAGATGTCCCCTGCCTCTGTGTAGAGGGGGCGTGTGAAGGGAGAGCGTCCTGCTGGGTCCTGCCCCGGGGTCGGGGCGTGTCAGGTCTCTTCACTGCGCGTGTGCCTATTGAGCCATGGCCCTGGGTGTCACGCAGCTGGAGCCACCTGCCCAAGGGTGGCATGGCACGTGCTCGCACGTGCACAGGTGGCTGCGTGATCCGTGGGAGGCATGGCCCATGCACATGGTCCTTGGTCTCCCTCCCCCCTGGGCAGGGGACAGTGCTGCACTTACCCGGTATGGCCTCCCTGGACGACCCTGCCGACTACGGTGCCGGAACAGCTGGCGGTGGCCCCTCTGGTGTGCCCGGGTCAGGGCCCTCCGGTCCCGGCTCGCTGCTTCCCGGGATGGTGCGGACCACACCACCCCCTAGGAGTCGATCGAGGGCAGGGAAGTAGGGGCAGGTGGCAGCCCCTGTTGCGGCGCCGCCCCTGGTGGCCCTGGTGTACGCCTGCCGCAGCTCTTTAACCTTCAGGCGCACCTGCTCCTGGGTGCACCTGTGGCCTTTCCTGGCCATGGTGGCAGCCATGCGGCCGTAGACAGCCGCGTTCCTCCGCTTAGTGCGGAGATCATGGACGTTGGGGGCCTGCCCCCAAGCCTCAATGAGGTCCATGACCTCCGCACTAGTCCAGGAGGGCGCACGCCGTCTACAGCCCCTGGCTGGCCCCTGGGTGCTAGGGGACTGGGCGGGGGAGAGCTGGCTGCCACTGGCTGCCATCCTCTGGCCACTGGCTGAGGGTCTGCGGCTGCTGGCAGGCCTGGCTCTTGCACGTGCCCAGTGGCCAGAGTCTGCCCCTTTAAGGGCCCCGGGGCTGGGGGAGAGGAGAGGAGTTTTCCTGGTTTGGCCCAGAGTGGCCACCAGGGGGAACTGGGAAGGGCTGGAGGCCCCCTAATTCGAAATAAGTGTCTACACAGCACTTTTTTCGAATTAGCTATTTCGAATTAGGTGTTATTCGTTGTAGAATGAGGTTTACCTAATTTGAAATAAGGGCTCTGCTATTTCAAATTAATTTCGAAATAGCGGTTTGTATGTGTAGACAGCTATTACAGTTAATTCAAAATAACGTCTGTTATTTCGAATTAACTCTGTAGTGTAGACATACCCTAAGGTGCTGCAAGACTATTCATTATTTTTTATGTTTTTTCAGTACCTCAAAGGTGTTCACCTGTGTGGTGGTTGGCACCAAGGACAGTCATGTACCAGGAGACGGTCTCTTTTTTTGTGAGTCATTCTCTGTGGGGAGTTTGATGCTCTTTTCCTTTAAACCTTTGAGAACTGAGCCCTATCTTTTTAGTTGGTTCTGAAGCAGTTGGTAAGCCCAGAGAAGAAATCTGTTGTCCCAGTTTCTGGTGCAGTTGGAGTGATTTCTCCATAAGAATCATTTTGAGAAGAAGATGGTCATGCCTGACTCTTACTTCAGATTACTACAGTCAGTGCATTTTTGAGAGATGTGGGACACACAAGGGATCAGACACACAAGGAATGTCCCTTGGGAATGCTTCATGCCAGGAGCTGCATCTTTTAAAACCTAAAGAATCAAGCATGGAGGCTGTGGAGAGCTTATGGCTCTCGTGGTGCGCCTCATGGTGCAGAACTTTGCGAGTGCCTGCATGTTGCTTCAGGAGGAACAGGATGAGGACAAGAAGGATGAAGAGGATGAACCTCAGTGTGGCCCATTGGCCCCTGCTTAGGCAAGTTCTGGCACTCATGCTACACAGTGGAATGCCACTTCTGGCATCGGGAGATGAGCTTGGACTGGTGGGACTGCATTGTCATGCAGTGATGGGACAATCAGCAGCGTCTGCAGAACTTCTGCATGCACAAGGCCACCTTCCTGGAGCTCTAAGAATGGCTCGCCCTGCCCTGAGGCAACAGAACACCCTCATGAGACCTCCTCTCACCATGCAAAAGCATGTTGCCATAGCCCTGTGGAAACTCACCATGCCAAACACCATGCCAAAACAGCTACTGCTCAGTCGGGAATCAGCTCAGGGTGGGGAAATCTATGGTCAGGGCTGTACTCATACAAGTAGCCAAGGCCACCAATAACATCCTGTGATGGAGGGTCGTGACTCTGGGGAATGTGGCCAACATCGTGGATGATTTTGCTGCCATGGGCTTCCCTAACTGCAGGGGTGCCATAGATGGGACACACATCCCCATCCTGGCCCCTGAACACCATGCCATCGAGTACATCAACCACAAGGGATACTTCTCCATGGTGCTGCAGACACTCATGGTTCACAAGGGATGTTTCACTGACATCAATGTGGGATGGTCAGGAAAGGCACAAAAGATGCATGCTGACACTTTTTTTTCCCAGATCGGATGATCAGAGTTGGAGAGATGGACATGCTCATTGTGATTCTAGGCAACCAGCCTATCCTTGCTCCCCTGGCTCATGAAGCCCTACATGGGCTGCCTGGACCCCAGCAAGGAGGAGTTCAGTGACAGACTGAGTAGGTGCAGCATGGTGGTGGAACGTGCCTTTGGACATTTAAAGGGGAAGTTCAGGAGTCTCCTGACCCGCTTGGACCTCAATGAATGCTACATCCCCTTTGTGGTT
The DNA here is from genome assembly GCA_019425775.1 of Rafetus swinhoei. Taxonomy (NCBI): domain Eukaryota; kingdom Metazoa; phylum Chordata; order Testudines; family Trionychidae; genus Rafetus; species Rafetus swinhoei. Next base: position 9,474,236 of record CM033431.1, on the reverse strand, counting down.
GCAGCATGTTGTATGCTCCACAACCTGTGCAAGAACAAGGGGGAAATCTTTCTGCCAGGGTGGGTGGGCGGGCTAAAGCAGAGCCCCTGCCCAGGGAGTTTGAGCAGCCAGACACCAGTGCCATAAAGAGAGCACAGCAAGGGGCAATGCTAATCAGAGGATTTGAAGGACAATTTTATGCAAGGCCAGCTGTGAGACTCCCCCCTCCAGCCGTGGCTCTCCACAAGGGGCCTCTGCATTTCCTGTTTGCCTTTCATCCCTCTCTCCCTCCCCTCCCCTGCAGTTCAAGCAATAAAAAGACCATTATTCAATTCACAGGTGTTATGGCCGGGGCTGGGCGGGACAACAGGGGAGGGAATAGAAATGGAACTGGAAGGGGGGCTCAGGAATGGGACTAGGACTGCCACCTGCCTCCAGAAGTCCTGGAATCCTCTGGGTGCCCTACAGGTTGCCCCCTGTGTTCTGGGGCTCCAGTGGACCCTGGGGACTCTGGTGGTAGAAGCCACGGAGTGGGTGGAGTTCTGGCTGGTGGCCCACTCCAGGCAGGTTGGCACATGCTCCGTCATCAAGGTGAGGGTGGAGAACATGGTTTCCTGATGGCATGTAAGCTGCTCCCAAGCAGCCTCTCTCTCCTCTCAGTCAGCCCTTTTCTCCTCTTGGTCAGACCTCCTCTCTTCTCGCTCCATGACCTGGTCCTGCCACTCTGTCTTAAACTCCTGCATGAGGGAGTACAAACACTCCATCTGCTCTCTCATGAGCCTGTCCCTAGTGCATTTTTGCCTGTGGATCCCAGCCAGGAAGCGGATGCATTAGGAAGTGGCAGATGCACCCAGCTCACAGATACCCTAGCTGTCAAGAAAAGTTACAAGGGCAGACATCACGGTAAATACTTCGCATGAAGCCTACCTCTAATCTCTTAGCATAGCATACTGAAGGTCTCAGTTCAGATAAGGGTGATGTGTTTCATGCAAGGCCACATTTTGGCTTTAAAAGGGGCACTTTACAGCAGGTGCACAGACGTATCAGGACACACACGGTCTGGAGGCAAGCAGTCATGATAAGGGGCCAGCCAGGCCACAAGGCTGTGGGTGGCAGCAGAGGGTGGCTTCCTGCTGTGTCCAGCATACACTGCTTCTTGGGACAGTGCAACTTTCCCAGTCAGGCTAGGAGCCTGCAGATGGGAGGAGAAGAAAGGGGCAGTTCAGCTTCCTGCTGTGTCCGGCACAAGCTGGGTTGGCACTCACGGCCTCCCAGAGAGATAGAGTACTTCTTTCCCTGCCCGTAGGGGATGAGTGTGGGTGATGTGTGTGTGAATGGAAGACACGGTCTCCCTGAGTGTGTGCCAATAGGTTCTCCTCCCTCTCCTCCTAGCAGGGTCCCATGCAAGATATCAGTCTTCTCCACATCACCTTGTTTGATTGGGAGTGAATGCTGACTGAATGTGGGCATAATCCTGAACCTTATGCTGTACTGATGTGTGGTATCATGACACCAGACTACTTACTGGTGGCTTGGAGTAGGCAGGTGTCCTACTGCAGAGGACGGAATAAGGCAGGCCTCCCCAGGAACCTTGTGAGAAGGATCGAGGGATTCCTATGTGTGAGCTTTATGGAGTACTCCAGACTGGTGCTTTTTCTGCAGACACTCCCCCTGCTCTGAGTAGGCCGAGAGAGAGCATGCTGCCCCTCAGAGCCCATTGCCTGACCCCCCACTTGTAGTTAGAGAAAGAGAACTCACCAGAAGTCACCTCCCCAGGGTTGTCGGTGGCCTGGGAGAAATCCTGGGAGGGGGGAACTGACTCCACTGTGAGGAGCAGCTCCTGGTTTCGGTCATCATTGCCTGGCTGGTCTCTTCTTCCTCATAGCCCTGTGACACCCTGCCCTCCTGCAGGCTGACACCACGTGTGTCTTGGGCTGACTCGATGAATGGCCCGAGACCCACCCTCAGCCCCTCCGAATGGCATCCAGCTGGTCATAGTAGCGTCAGGTGTGAGGTGCTGCCCAAGACCATGCACTCTGTTCCTTGGTTTTCTGATAGGACTGCCTCAGTTCCTTGATCTTGAGCCTGCACTGCATGAGGGTCCTGGGATGGCTTTTGGCTGTGAGGCTGGTGGTGCTCGTGCCGTAGATGTCAGTGTTCCATTTCTCGCTGCAGAGCTCAACAGGATGGACTCTTCCCCCCCACACCTCAGTGAGGTCCAGGATTTCCCATGCACTCCAGGCTGGAGCTCTTCTGCAGCCCTGGCCAGTGGAGGCTGTGGGAGCAGAAGTACTCATAGCCGATGGAGTGTCCAAGGGAGCATTGGGGGCACTCATGTTCTGGTGTCCTGTTTGCTCGCACAGGACTTGAGAAGCTGGCCATGTGGGACAGACTCTTTTCCAGTTCCTGGGGCTTTTAGAGTGGGAGGAGAGCAGCCAAGAAGCAAGGTGTGGCTACTGTGGTTTTAATGGAAACTGCAGGAGGCCTCCCAGAGACCAATGGGGTCAGATTGCTGGCAACGCAGTGTCTACACTATTGTAATTTTGGACATGCACTGTCGGGAATAGTGTTACTCTTTTTGAAAAGCAGTACTGCAGGATTTGAATTCTGCGGCCCCTTAGGGCAGAACAACAGGCTTGGTAGTGTGGATGCATCGTTTATCTAAGCAACCATAGGGGGCTAAATTCAGGGTAAAGTCCTAGTGTAGATCAGGCCTTAGTGTTTTGCTCAGTTCTCTCTTAAAAGAAAGCGAGAGTTGCTGACAGGTGTTGCATTGTCCCTGTCCCTCCTGTACCTGTTATGTTGTCAGGAATTCTTTTCTAGGGCTAACAATTCAAACCTGTCCTTTCTTCCTTTCTTCAGATTTGAGTTAAGAAAGGAGTTCAGGTCCATGGTCTATTTGGGCTTTGGCCTACCAATGGACATTGTCAGAAAGCAAAAGCACATTTCACACAGATTAACCAGCCTTCACAAAGCAGCAACTACTTTCAGTCTCTCTTGACCTCAAATGTCCATTCCTCTGCATTCAGTTTTCATTGGACACTTTTACCCCTAAGGCAGAGGAGGGGAACCAAAGGCTGGGGCCTGGATATGGCCCCCAGCTTGCCTGGATCAGACCCCTTGATTTTCAAGGCCCCCCTCCTCAGCATTGGCGCTCCAGCCTTCCTGCTGCCCCACCGCAGGGCTGAAGCACACAAAATCTACTAGTCTGGGTCTCCCAAGCCTCTGGTATGCAAAGAGAATGTGAGGAGTGTCTCTCTCCTTCTCAGTTGGAGGACACATCAGTGAGGGTTTTTTGGTTTTGTTTTCTTTCCTCTCACTTGTGCGCAGCCCACGACTGATTTTTCTGTCGGTCAGCGGCCCCCTACGCAAAAGAGGTTCATAGAATCATAGGGCTGGAAGAGACCTCAGGAGGTCATCAAGTCCAGTCCCTTTCCCAAAGCAGGACCAACCCCAACTAAATCAACCCAACAAGGGCTTTGTCAAGAGAATTAAATACCTCTAGTGATGGAGATTCTACCACTTCCCTAAGTAACCCATTCTAGTACTTCACATCTTCCTAGTGAAATAGTTTTTCCTAATATCCAACTAGACCTCCCCCACTGTAACTTTAGACCATTGCTCCTTGTTCTGCAATCCATCAATACTGGGAACAGCCTCTCTCCATCCTCTTTGGAATCTCCCTTCAGGAAGTTGAAGGCCGCTATCAAATCCCCCCTCACTCGTCTCTTCTGCAGACTAAATAAGCCCAAATCCCTCAGCCTCTCCTCGTAGGTCATGTGCTCCAGCCCCCTAATCATTTTGGTTACCCTCCGCTGGACCCTCTCCAATGCGTCCACATCCCTTCTGTAATGGGGGGCCCAGAATTGGATGGAATATTCTAGATGTGGCCTCATTAGTGATGAATAAAGGGGAATAATCACTTATCTGGATCTGCTAGCAATGCTCCTCCTAATGCAACCTAATATTCCATTAGACTTCTTGGCTACAAGGGCACATTGTTGACTTATATCCAGCTTCTCATCCACTGTAACTCCCAGGTCCTTCTCTGCCAAACTGCTACTTAGCCATTTGGTCCCCAGCCTATAACAATGCTTGGGATTCTTCCATCCCAAGTGCAGGACTCTACACTTGTCCTTGTTGAACCTCATCAGATTTCTTTTGGCCCAATCCTCTATTCTGTCTAGGTCACTCTGGACTCTATCCCTGCCCTCCAACATATCTACTGCTCCCCCTAGCTTAGTGTCATCCACAAACTTGCTGAGGGTGCAATCTATCCCCTTACCAAGGTCATTAATAAAGATGCTGAGCAAAACCAACCCTAGAACCGATCCTTGGGGCACTCCGCTAGAAACCGACCACCAACCTGACATTGAGCCGTTGATCACTACCCGTTGGGCCCAACAGTCTAGCCAGCTTTCTATCCATCTTACAGTCTGTGGAAGAAAACATTGTCCTCACTCTGCGTTTGTAAGCAACAAGTAGCCAGAGGCAGTTTTATTACGAGCTGCAGCAAGGGAAAAACTGGTTCGGACAAGGGGGGGGAAGCCCCCCCCCCCAGGCAGATCTTCAAATACAAACAATTATAAAGCAGTTTATATACTGTCCATTAGATATAATAACAATAACAATTAGTCTCCTTCCCATTACAAACACCAATGGCTAACAGTTATTTTAGTTCCACCCAGATGCTCCTTATCTCAAGGTCCCTGCCAGAGTCAGCATTCTATCCTTATCTCCGTATGGAAGCGAGAGGCAAAGGCAACGTCTAATTACAGATCTCGCGTTGTCAGGCCACAGACTTAGCCTGACTCTTGCTCTCTTGTTAACAAGACCAGGATGGCTGCACACAAATTCCCTTATTCCCTTTTCCTGCCTCCACAGTCCCCCCTTTTGTGCTTACAGCACAACTACCTTTCTAAACCTCTATTTTCATTAGACATTACATAATTAGTACAAACATAAAAGCTATTTCTATTACTACATCTTTTACAACAACAATCAAATATGAAACCTTTAATAAGCAAAAGCAATATAATCATTAATATCCCCAATATAATTCTATGATGGGGCTGTTCTATAATTTTAATAACATAACACAACATATCATAATTAGTACACCAAAGAGAATGTGCTATGGACTAAATGGAAATTCAGAGATTTCTTTGAACCTCTGGTAAAACATATTTTGGAATCGGTTGGGTACTAAGGTAGGGCAGTATATGCTGATGGTACCTGTCCATAAGCACAGAGTCCAGATCAAAGGGAGAAACCCAAACCACTCCCACAAGTTTCTCCTTGGCAATATACAATACTTCGCTTCTTTCACCAAGGTCAGTTCTTAATGTCCTTTTGTAGTCAGGAATCTTTGGGCTTTGGCGGTGTCAGAGGAGCGGACTTTTCCTTTTTTTTTTTTTCTTGAAACAGTCGTGGTTCAGCATCATGCAGGGGAGAGGTTACCAGCACATCACCTTGTAATATTTTGCTTCTGCTGGTGTCCAGCAGGTGGGAAAGCAGGACCAGAAGGAGAGAGAGACTTATCAGCAGTCGGGGTAGGATCATTTCGAGATGGAGGGATCTTTTTGCAGTGAGAAGCATTGGTCAACAGTCAGTTCTTGGCACTTCACAGCGGTGGTGGTGGTTAGCAAAACTTGGTAAAGGTCTTTCTAGAGCGGTCTTTCGCTGATGGACATAGGAGTCTCTATTCTCTGAGCTAAAAGCCAGCTGGCTCCTTTGGAACCAAGGTTATTTCCTAGGAATAAAGCAAACCGTAAAAACAATCCCGCGCGGTTGTTTGGTACCGGCCTTATCAAAGTGATGCCCTTTGGAATGTGGTTGCCAGGGGAACCAGGGTCACAGTAACTGCTGTAGTGTATGCTTCTCAGGCTGGCCTAATGATTTGAGTTTGTCAGTTCTCAGCAAGATACCATGGGCTGCCTCAATTTACTCCTATAGTTCCTTTCTCTTGACTTTGGGGTTCTCCTTAACCCGCCAGGTTAAATGTAACAATTTAAGGGGTTTTAATTTACTCTGGAAGCACCGGTACAGCACCAGCATTATTATAAATGTTAAAATCAAAACTCCCCACATAATTTGGCAAACACTATTCAAATCCATCCCCAAGATATTTCATCGCCTTACTGGCGCTGCCCATGATTATAGGTTTGACCTCTACTGCCTGGTTGAGTGCCTCAGAGGTAGGTGTTTGGCATGGTCCACGGTGTTTCCCTATCTGTGTGTACCTTAGACGGCCAGCCCCCGATATATCTTTGGGCATTGGCCACCAACTCCTCGATCTTTGCCTGCAGGGCCAGTAAACCCTCCTCTTGGTACTTACTTCCACTGTGCCACTAAGGATCTCATGTTAGGTTACCCATCACTGCCGAAGTGAGGTAGAGCCGCATCCCGTCCACGGTCAGGATCGCCCGGTGAGGGGCTGTTATGCACACAGACGGATATGTGGAGGGGCAGGATGGAGTGATCTGTCTGGGTAATCAAACACCAGTAGGTACCGTTCATTTGGACCAGCTCAATGTTCATTTGTTTTCTGAGACAACCACATCAAACCTAGGCAGATTCGTCATGATGTTAAATGGGCAGGTACATAAAATTTCCTTATTAAAGTGGGTGCAACAATCCCTGGGGTATAGGGAGGCCTCACACCTTCTGAATAAGCGATGCCCTCGACTGTATCTATATGCTCTTGCTTGCTGTAAGTGGGAATACCCAAAGGGGCCAAAAGGTTATACTATGGCCTGTCCCAATAGGCCTTTGGATTCTCAACTTCCCCACACCCATGGATAGGCACGGGGGAAGATGGGGACTCACCACCTCCATAAGGGCTGGGTGGTAGTGGCTATCCTCCAATATTACTCTTCTAATACCTTTAATTTAGTTTCATTAATTAGCAATCCAATCAGTCTCTGGTCCAAATATCTGGTTAGGTCTAGTGAAGTGGACACAGAGCTGGACAGATCCTTCAAACTATCCAGGATGAATCGATTGGCTTGGCTGGTGTCTAGGCCTTCACGGGCACTGGATATTACTGCATCTACCAGCCTGGATTCTATACAATTTCTGGGCTAGGACATAAGTGTTGCTGACAGAGTTTCCAGGCCCAAACCAATCTGCAATGGTATCTGCTAAGCCCCGTCGTTGCCTAATCAGGCGCTTGCCAATTTGATTAGCCAGTCTAGCACACAGCTGGTCTATACCAGTGTGGAACATCATCAAGGTAATGACCAGTGACAATTGTCCTGGTTCTGGGACAGGGGTCTGTTTAGGGCATGATGTACAATTGGGAGGCTCTATTTTGTCCTTGTGGACCTGGTTGATAATACCCAAATGAGGGCAAGTTAGCAAGGGCCATTGTTTAACAAATGATAGCCAAGCCTCAGGGGTTACCTTGTTTGGGCTTTAAGTGGTAAGCCCCAGTGGGAGTCAGTAGGTCCCACTCCAACGGGTACCTTGTCAGTATAATTGGTACATGATCTGATATTAGTGTTAGGTTTTCTTTCACGATGTCCCATACAAACTTTAATGCAGAGGACTGTGTATTCTTTGTCCTCGTAGTGTTCATGTTGTTATAATAAACGAAATAATTGTGTGAATGAGGGGCGGCCCAAGGCTGTGTATTCCCCATCGCTATTAGTGTATATTTGTTTTATGTATGTGACTTGAAGTCTGGTTTCATTGACTGGAATCACTGTTTTCTTATGGGACCAAGCATGGTTCACAGATGTTTGATTGTTAATAGGAACCCATGCAATTCCATAATTCTTGAGGCCTTTTAAGGCATCAGGCACCAATGAGTAGCAGGGCAAATAGCTGTTATTGCAATGGTGAGGTTACTAGTTTCCTCATTGTTGTGGGCATCTTTACTTAAATATGCTGATGTCCCACTTGCCCGTATTGTTTCACTTACAGATTTTTTTGTTATTTCTGGCCAAACCACTTTCATGGTTGGTGTGCAAGTTTGCAGAAGCTAAATATTTCATTCATGTGGCCATTAAAGCAAAACCACTCCGGTGGGGAGGAGGCTGGTACCCCACTCCCAGTTCTTCTGTTCACGTGGCGTACTCCTTGCTTCCTTCCAGTTCCTTTTTGTTCACCTGTGGAGATAGTTAACATTCTCCTAGCCTAAACAATTACTACACTATTATCCTTTCACTAAATTTTAAAGATGCCAATTGATTGGGCCCAATTATTCATTTTGTTGGTTTAAATTCATGTTTCTGCTTTACTCAAATTATCCTTCATTAAAAAACAATTTTCTATACACAACAACATTTGCAATACGTATTATAATTAAGACACACAAGACAAACTTGGACAGAACACAAACTTATTATGTCATGACACAGAACCATGGTTTTTGTTGTTTGTTGTTTCTTCAGCTGGCACCAACTAGACCTCCCCCACTGTAACTTTAGACCATTGCTCCTTGTTCTGCAATCCATCAATACTGTGAACAGCCTCTCTCCATCCTCTTTGGAATCTCCCTTCAGGAAGTTGAAGGCCGCTATCAAATCCCCCCTCACTCGTCTCTTCTGCAGACTAAATAAGCCCAAATCCCTCAGCCTCTCCTCGTAGGTCATGTGCTCCAGCCCCCTAATCATTTTGGTTGCCCTCCGCTGGACCCTCTGCAATGCGTCCACATCCCTTCTGTAATGGGGGGGCCCAGAATTGGATGGAATATTCTAGATGTGGCCTCATTAGTGATGAATAAAGGGGAATAATCACTTATCTGGATCTGCTAGCAATGCTCCTCCTAATGCAACCTAATATTCCATTAGACTTCTTGGCTACAAGGGCACATTGTTGACTTATATCCAGCTTCTCATCCACTGTAACTCCCAGGTCCTTCTCTGCCAAACTGCTACTTAGCCATTTGGTCCCCAGCCTATAACAATGCTTGGGATTCTTCCATCCCAAGTGCAGGACTCTACACTTGTCCTTGTTGAACCACATCAGATTTCTTTTGGCCCAATCCCCTATTCTGTCTAGGTCACTCTGGACTCTATCCCTGCCCTCCAACATATCTACTGCTCCCCCTAGCTTAGTGTCATCCACAAACTTGCTGAGGGTGCAATCTATCCCCTTACCAAGGTCATTAATAAAGATGCTGAGCAAAACCAACTCTAGAACCGATCCTTGGGGCACTCCGCTAGAAACCGACCACCAACCTGACATTGAGCCGTTGATCACTACCCGTTGGGCCCAACAGTCTAGCCAGCTTTCTATCCATCTTACAGTCCATTTATCCAGTCCATATTTCCATGGTGTTTATTTTGCTGCTCTCCTTTCTTCCTTTGGTCAGGATCCTGAAATCTACCATCTCATGATCACTGCTTCCCCGGTTGCCACCTACATCTACTTCCCCTATTAGTTCCTCCCTGTTTGTGAGCAGCAGGTCAAGCTGTGCATGGCCCCTCGTCGGTTCCTTCAGCACTTGTACCAGGAAGTTATCCCCAACATGCGCCAAAAACTTCCTGGATTGTCTGTGTACGGCTGTATTGGTCTCTCAACAGAAGTCAGGGTGATTAAAGTACCCCATGAGAACTAGGGCCTGCGATCTGGAAGCTTCTCTTAGTTGTCCAAAGAAAGCCTTGTCTACCTCATCCACCTGATCTGGTGGTCTGTAGCACATACCAACTCCTGCCTCTAAACTTAGCCCATAGACTCTCAACAGGCTTTACTCCCCTCCATATACTGGAGATCTGAGCAATCATACTGCTCTCTTACAGTGCAACTCTTCCTCCTTTTCTCCCCTGCCTGTTCTTCCTGAACAGTTTACACCCTTCCATGACAGTGCTCCAGTCATGCGAGTCATCCTACCAAGTCTCGGTTATTCCAATCAAATCACAGTTATTTTACTGTACCAGGGCTTCTAATTCTTCCTATTTGTTTCCCTGTTTTTTTCATTTGCGTACAGACACCTTAGATAACTAGTTGATTGCCCTAACTTCTCCATTCGAATCAGGAGTTTTGAATTTGTTGCTCCTTCCTCCTTGTGTTTCTTCCCGGTATCCCACTTCCCCACTTATCTCAGGGCTTAGGTCACTGTCCCCCAGTGAACCTAGTTTAAACTTCTTCTCATTAGGTTTGCAAGCCTGCCCGCAAAGATGCTCTTTCCTCTTTGGGTTAGGTGGATCGCATCTCTTCCTAGCAATCCTTGTCCCCGGAACAGAGTCCCGTGGTTGAAGAAACCAAAACCCTCTCTCCAACACAACCTGCACAACCATGCATTTACTTCCACGATTCGACGATCCCTACCTGGACCTTTTCCTTCAACAGGGAGGATGGATGAGAATACCACTTGCGCCTCAAATTCCTTGATCCTTCTCCCCAGCGCTACATGATCTGCAATGACCTGCTCAAGGTCATTCTTGGCCATATCATTAGTTCCTACATGGAGAAGCAGGAAGGGGTAGAGATCCGAAGGTTTGATCCATTTTGGAAGACTCTCAGTCACATCCTGAATTCTAGCTCCTGGTAAGCAGCACACTTCTTGAGATTTCAAGACTGTCTGGCAGATGGATGACACCATCCCTTGTAGGCGGGAGTTCCCAACCACCACCACCCATCTTCTTCTCTTGGGGGTGGTGGTCGTGGAACCCCCATCCCTAGAACTACGCATCCCATGCCTTTCAGTAGATGGGGTCTCCTGATCTCTTCTCTGAAAGGTCCCTGCCAAAGCATTCTCCACAGTAGTGCCTGTGCAGAAAGCCTGAAAGTGGCTACTTAACTCCACCGGAATTGGGGATACCCGAGTTGGCTTCCCACCCATGCCCTTGAGTTTTCTCCAACCTGCCTAAATGAACTGTTCTAGAGCTAAAAGACATTTGTTCTAACTATCCAACTTTATATCCAATTTGGGGGATTTCTAATTTTGCATGGTCATTTCTAGTCTCATGATTTAACCACCTTGATTCATGTTTTTTCCAAGAACAGAGACAGCTGAAGGAGAAGAGAAATTGAACTGTGTAGGATTGCTTCTGCCTTGAAACATTCAGATTGTTATTCATGAAAAGGCTTTCAAACAAAACAAAACTAACCCCCCCAATCACTGGGATTACTTTGTTCAGAAATCTGTATTCCATTAACACTGCGGCAGAAGGCATGATGAAAAACAACAGAACAGGAAACCCACAACAGTGGGTAGCCAGAAAACAGAAGCAGAGTAAATTATTAACATACTGAATGTGCAAAAATGTGCAAAAACCTTGACTCAAACAAAACAGTCCTTATGGGAAGAGCAGTCAATATCTCCTCAGAGTGAGATAAAAGCATTTGTCCAAAGGGCACATGTGAATTAGGTAGCTGAGATAAGAAGGAGCCAAATTCTAGCAAGCAACAGATTATTTTTACTGATTAGCTGTTTCACTAGAATCCAGAAAGGAGCCTTCAACACAGTAACAACATGCTTGGAAAATACAAGTGATTGTGAATCTCCTGACAGCAAAACACCACATACACATGCTTGATGGAAGGCCAGCAAACAACAAACCGCAATAATCTAGCCGCACGGAGACAAAAGTTTGCCTTTGCCTCCCAGTGAGGAAACAAGCAGGAAATCTTGGTAGATCCCCCAGGATGATGAAATGTTGTGGACAGGGCCGGATTAAGGCATGGGCTAGCTGGGCAGCTGCCCAGGGCACCAACCTTATAGCTGCCATCAGGCACCGCGCGCCCGGATCGCGGGCTGCAGCAGCTCCCAGCGGCCACCCTGCAGTGGCCGCCCGGGGCGGAGGCCGCGTTAACCCCCGCAGTGCCAGCCAGCAGTGCCCTTCCCCCGCGGCCGCGGGGCCCTGCACGGCCAGGATTGGCCCGCCCCGGGCGGCCCCGGGCTGCGTGCCAGGGGCGGTAGCCGGGCTGGGCTGGGCCGGGCACATGCGTCCTGCCGCCGCCAGCTCTGCGCACCCTCCCCCACGCGCCAGCGCGGGGACGGGGCTGCGCATGTGCCCTCCCCCAACCTGGGACGCAATTAAACTATCTGCCCATGGCGCCGGAATGACTCGGGTCCAGCCCTGGTTGTGGACACATTCTAAGTGGACGTGACACGAAAGCTCAGATTCCAGAACTAATCAGTGATGATGAGTGTTAGTAGCCTCTGGAGCAGGATTGTTTGTGAGGTAACTAGCAAGGAGCCATGTGACAAACTCCAGTTAACAGTAATCACCAATTTCATCAGCGTTTAGCTTTAGGGAGCTACAGGACATCCAGTTCATTGGCAAAAAGGCAGCATAGTGTCAAGTGGGGAGGGTGGTGGAGGGACTGGAATACTGGTTCCCAGCTTCTAAGGGCACTGCACAAGCAACGTGATTTGTTCTTCAGGAGGAAAGACATTGTACTGTTCTCTGGTGACGCCCTCTGGTTCTGGGGAGAGCTCCATTCAGAAGGGGTTAGAAGTGTGAATTTGACATTCATTCTCATTTGGATATGAGAAAACTGAAAGGGATCAATACTACTAAATAATAATGGCTATGTGGGTTGCAAACCAAGACAACAGGCTTATTGTATTTACCATCTGAGCATGCCGCTCATCTATGGAAAACATAGTTATATTGTTGTTTCCTTTCTCCACATCTTTCTTCTTGTCTTTACGGAGATAAGCTTTTGGGGCAAGGACTATCTTTTATTATAGGTCTGTACAGTGCCTAGCACAACTGGGATCTGACTTGGTCCATCCATACAGACACCGCTATGCTGCAATTAATAATGAACCTACGGAACAGCAGAATAGATCAGCAATAAAGCTGGAATAGACTGCAGGTCTCTTAACTCCCTCTCTTATGTCTAGCCACTGAACCAACTGAGCCTTTAGACTGATTATAGCAAAGTACCCAGGATAAATCCCTAGAGAAACTCTGAGATAATGTCTGCTACACAACATACTTATGAACATAGGAGGTGAAGGTGGGAACTTAAAGGCAAGATGGTATTTTTAAAGATATTACCCCACAAATTAATATATAGTAGGACCTCACTTATTCTCACTTAGCTAATCTTGATCATTGTATGGGATATGCAAACAGGCAGTTTCCCTACCTTTCCAGAGTCTTAACAACACAGCTGCTTGTGGAAAGGTCTTTAAGATACTGCAGACAATTTATTAGGATATTCTATTTTTTTCCTAATGCTCTTTCACCATAAGCATGAAGTCTACCAGTGCTCTCAGTTGCGTCACACACCTGACAAGCACTCAGAATGAGATGGGTGCCAATACAATACCCGCCCCTCCCCCACCTCCGCCCAGTTACATGGTGCTTAGATACCATCGGTTTAAGACACCGTTGAAAGGAGCCCAAATAGCAGCACCTCCCTCGTTCCTCAGGCATGTGTTTGGTTTCAATTTGTTCAATGTTGTTTTGGGTTTTGATTTCAATTTATTTCTTGCTTTCATTGCTTTTCTACCAGCATCCCCATGACTCGATGGTCCCTGGGAAGATGCCATGTAATAGATATTATGAGGGCTTAACAGAAAAAAACTGCACTATACTTAACAAACAGTGAACATTCTTCATTGCATTATCCTGGCTTTTTATCCATTGGCCAGATTCTCGGCCACTGTAAGTCAATGGAACACCAACTTCAATTAAGTTTTATTTATACTGGCTGAGATCTGCCCCTCATTTGTTTGCTTACTACTTCACCGTGGGGCTGCAGGGCATAGATTTAAACCAGCAAGGCACTACCAGCAGTTGTACCACTGTGGCACTTCTCACTGAACAAATGTTTGGTTAAAAATATAGGCCAGATTTTCCTTTTCTGTTAATAACTCAGTGAAATTAATTTTGGATCTACGCTGGCATACTGGAAGTGAGAGGAGGCTCAAACCTAGTATGCACTGTAAAAATACAGCTATAACGCACACTCTTTGTACTGACTTTCCCATTGCTGCTCTCACTAATCTTGGTGTAAACCAAGAGATTTGGCATTACTTGCCCATTCACTCATTAGTGCCAAAATCCAGTGTTTGTGACATGGCGATTGCTACAGAGCGGTCACAACCATCCTGGGACTGAAACAGGAGTGGAAACTAGTTACATCCGAGTCTATCCTGCTGCATACTTCCCTACAGAAGATTCCCAGTGCTTGGCCCAGTATCGTTTTAAGGCTACGCACAAGACTACTCTATGTCCCGTCAACATTTGGCATTTTCCTCTTGATACCCCCATGATTTTTCTTTTCCCAATCAATCAGTTTTTATTTTCTTGTACCACCCAATCTATTTTCTCTTCCTTTTTTGGGCTTAACTCTCTTAATGAGCTCTCAAACAGGCCCCAGAGAGCCCTTCCTGCTAGATGTGCAAAATGAAATGCAAATAGGGAGTGTCATCTAGTGTGGGTGTTGGAGCATTGGGAAGGAAGAAGTTGGAAGAGCCGTGTGATGAGTTGAATCACAGGGGTCCCTTGGAGCTATCACTGCTGTACTGATTACACCACTGAACCCACCTACCTGCCCTTTGAGGCACCCCACCACCCTGTACTGCTGGGCCAGAAGCTCTGGTTTCTCCCAGCCGAGGCACAGAGTTGGGCTGACGCTCCCCCGCCACCATCGTCAGGTAATACAGACACTGAACCACCAAAAGGAACCAAAACCCCAAATAAATCCATCTTACTCTGTACAAACGTTTTACACAGAAAAAGCTATTAAGTTCACCCTCTATATCAGTGAAAAAGAGATCTGCACAATTGTGGCTCCCCCTCCCCCCAGGTAACTATTATTTACTCTGGGCTTGATAATAAACATTTAAAGAATAAAAAATAGGATTTAAGTGATTGCAAGTGAAAACAGATAGATCAAAGTAAGTTACTGAGCCAAAATGAACAAAACACACCAGCTAAGCCTTATACATTTGAGGAAACGTCTACACTATGGGTATGTCTACATTTCATTCCTCTCTGAAGAGAAGAATACAAATGCAGACACCTGAAATTGCAAATGAAGCAGGGATTTAAATATCCCATGCTTCATTTGCATAATCACGTTATGGTGCTATTTCAAAATAGCGCTATTTCGAGAGAAAAACCTTCCCTTGAAATAACCCTTGCTCCAGAGTGTAGGGAAGTTGGGGGGCTCCTCCAGTGGTGCAGTGGATAAGGTACCCACCTCCAGAGGATTCAAGACCTGCCCCGCCCCCTGGGGACAGCCAACCCTGGCAGCCTTGAGACAAAGGAAGGATAAGGGGGACACAGAATATAGAGAGGTTGAGGGGCTTGGTGATGCATGGACCAGGCACCCTGGGGACAAAGGAAGGACAAGGGGGCCCAGAGTATAGGGAGGTTAGGGGGCTCCTTCAGTGGCACAGTGGATAAGGTACCTGCCTCAAGGGTTTTTTTGAGGGAAGGGTTTTATCTCGAAATAACCCCATTTTTTAAATCCCCGCTTCATTTGCAATTTTGGGTGTCTGCATTTGCATTCCTCTCGAGAGGAATGAAATGTAGACATACCCTAGGAAATTACTACAAAATAACTAAATTCAAAATAGTAACTGTTTCCATATAAGCTTATTTCCCCCAAAAGCAGGAGTACAGATTTCAAAATAAGCAGCCTGTTAATTTGAAACAACAGGCTTGGTAGTGTGGATGCTCTGCTTATTATTTTGAAATAAGGGGGTGTAATAAGCACTGGAATGGGTTACCTTGGGAAGTAGTGGAGTCTCCATCCCTAGAGGTGTTTAAGTCTCTTCTTGACAAAGCCCTGGCTGGGTTGACTTAGTTGGGATTGGTCCTGCCTAGAGCAGGGGGCTGGATTTGATGACCTTCTGAGGTCTTTTCCAGCTCTATGATTCTATGATTTCGAAATAACTTCCTAGTGTAGACCAGGGCTTAGAAACTTGTTACATGCAACTTCTTACCCTAAGAGTTGTTCTAATAATCTCTTTCACTAGCTAGACAGCCTCCTAGCTTGAGCCCAATCCTTCCCTTGTTCAGTCTTAAATGTTCTGTCACAAGCCTCATTATCCAGCTATATCCCCTGTATTCATCATTTAGCCAAACCATAATGGGTTATTGTTGTATTATTATTGATCTCAAAACCTCAAGAGCAAAAGGTGTTATATAAGCTCTTTCACTGTTCAGCATTAAACAATAATAGATGGGTTTGAGTGTTTCTTTGGACTTAGTTTCGCTGTCTGATTTTCTTGCACTTGTGAACTCAACCCATAGTCAACTTTCAGACAGGCAAAAATTATAGGTATTGAATCATTTTATGAGCTATCACTCTCCTCTTATATTTGAGCTTACAATAAGGATATATATGTAGGCCCAATAGTTATCACAACAGGACACAGACTGTGTGCATGGTGTATGTCAGTTAACTCCCTAGCTGAGCCCAAAAGGTGTGATGACTTCACCCCTGTGCAGATCCTTCCTGTGTCAAGAATCTGCACAGAAGTGAATTTAATCAGAAGAGATAGGCTGTAAGGAAATAGAGAGACTTCCTAGTAAATCCCAGGAGGACATTTAAAGTACCAGTAATCCTCATGGAGAATTCTGCCTGAAACTGGCTAGGAAAGGGTGCTAGTACAGAGGCCAAATGGCATGGTTCTTACTTGTCCAAGCAGGCAGAGGTGATTATGTGATGCAAGGTAAGGATCTTGCCAGCTGGAGGTATTTTAAACACATTCAAAATAATGTTAGAATTATAGAACTGCAATCTTTAAATTATATTCAAAAAAGATGTTCAAAGCATATATCATTGAATTATGAACAGCTTTGGCAGCTTTATTGATGATGTTGAATCTGGTTGACAGATGCATTTATACTGCATAAGCATTTGAGATGCTAGAGTAATTGCTTATTAGTCTTGTTGTGAGGCAAAACACCAGATTGAAATAAATAGAAGCTCATAAACAGAGAATTTTGCTGCCTCTTTGATTATTTTTTCAAGCTAACCATCTGCTAAGCATCTGGGATTCTTAGAATCCAAGATTCATACCATACACAGGTGGGAATTGACAAAAAAATACTAATAGAACTTGAAAAAACCCAAACTATGGTATAAAATGGATGTAAAATGACTAAGGATGTTTGCTTTGAAATTGGCATTAGATTATGATTTGAAAAAGTCAGATTTCTACTGACTGACATTTACCTGAGGGAGGGGATCAGCTCGACTTACAAAGCACTTTAATGGTGCAAAGCCTGTGCACTGGCTTCTGCACAGAGGCCTGATGGTTCATTAAGAGGAAAAGACAGTTTTACTTGCAACAGAGCCCTCTGCACCCCAACTACATGAGTTTAGGGCCTGATCAAAAGTCCATTGAAGAGTCCCCCACAATTGCATTGGGCTTAATTCACAGGAGATTTGCAGAGACCTCTTTGAGGCTATGTCTGGACTGCAGAGTTTTTCCAGGATAACAGAGGTATTCCGGAAAAACTCTGCCACATCTAGGGAACGCATCCACTTTTTCGGAACAGTTTCTGAAAAAGCGGGCGCGTTCTTTCGGCATCTCTGTATTCCTCATTTTATGAAGAATAAGGGATCTTCTGAAAGAGGAGGTTTTTCCCATATGTGGCCCCATGTAGATAGGCCAAATGTTGAAAAAGCCTCTTCCAAAAAAGCAAGCAGAAAAAGGTACACAAATTGTGGTTCACAATTTGCATATCTTTTTCCAATCTCCCCCTCCCCCCGCCCCATGAAAAAACAAAAACAAAAAGCCCCTGCAGTGTAGACATAGCCTTAGTTTCCTTTTGTGTGGATCCAAAGGCCTCAGTTTTGGGAACCCAAACTACGTGAGAATTGCCCTGATCTCAGATGTGAAAGAGATTGCATTGTAGTGGGCAGATTTAACACTTGATGTTTATTTCAAGTTTTGGAATTCACCAATGCTCCTGGGGAATAACAAACCCACTGAGTGAGCCAGAAGGCCTGTTCCCAGCGGTGGCAAGCTTTATTTCCTCCAGCTATACACTCTGGGTATGTCTACACTGCACGACTTTTTGGGATATGAGGGGTATCCCGAAATAGCTACCCTGTGTGTACACAAACTGCCTGTTATTTTGAAATATTTGTCGAAACAACAGGCATGCTGTTTCACCTTCCTGGTGAACCACGTTGCATGAGGGATAAGGAATGGCTCAAAATAGTGTGTTATTTTGAAATTTGGTGTTGCATAGACACATCAAATTTCAAAATAGATTTGAAATAAGATACGCAATTGGTGTATCTTATTCTGAGTTTAGGGTGCTGTGTAGATGCACCTCTGTTTAAACACATGGGGCTTGATTCTCTACAGTCATTTACATCTGCGCAGAATGGGTGTGGCAGAGACTACACAACATGCAAGGCAATGTGGAATTGGGCCTTTTATTGGCTCTTCCATCTAAGGGCCTCATGACAAATAAATTCATCCTCATAATTTCAATGGAGCTGGGTGTTGTCACAATTTTACAGCTGAGGAAACAGGAAGAGAGGAGAAGTGACTCAAAGTTTTGCATGGGGCCTGGCAGAACTCACAATGCCTTGTCCAGTCTGGTAGAACTTTAAAGACTAACAAAACAAGTAGATGCTATCATGAGCTTTCGTGGGCACAGCCCACTTGTTCTCTCACACACTGCAGTCTTCTTTATTCAGATTGTCAGCATTTTGGGACAGGAGTGTCCGTACTAGGTGCTGTACAAACACTTAGCAATAAAGAGATCATGATCTCAGCTGAGGCCTCAAGGCACTATTGGAATAAACAAGGAATAAAATTCAGGATTCAGAAAGGAGACTTTTCCCCAGCTGCTAATGCATTTGATGCTGAGAAAAGGGACGCTCATAAAAACAGACAGCTAACCAGTGGTCCAACTAATGCAAATAATAAAAAGGATACTTATTTTTCTTTTAAAAATGAATTAGATGTGTATTTTTAACATAAAAAGTACAATTATAAAAAAGCTTTTAAATTAATATTTGTTCGTAGTTCTGAGTTATTAAGATTTTCTCCTAGCACTGAACAGAGTATTTTGGTTAATCTCCTTTGAACAGACACACACAGGTATTTCTAAGACTTATCCCCGTGTTCTGATTTGTCTTCTCAAAAAGCAGTAAACACTGAGAGAACAGAGTTTAGGTCACAAATTCAAGAAGAGGTGGATTCCTCTATAAAAATTAAATTACTTATCAGCGAAATAATATTAAAGCAAAATAAATTAGAATCACTACTGAAGATTCTAAAAGTAATTTTTAAAATAAATTAGAATAAAAAATATGGCTCTCAAAGGATAGGACAACTCTAATTTAGACAGATGGTAATTAATTCCTTATTTCAGAAATTCATTAATAGGCTTTAAGAGCAAATCATTCCTTTGCTGACATTAAATGCCTGAGAGGGAGATTCATCTGGAACTGGGTAGTTTAAACCCCCTTGCCATCTCTCCATGTCCTCTGGCTCAGTGATGTGGAAATTCACACCAGCAAGCTTCTTCCTGGGGTGAACATGTTCAGACCATTGGCCTACCTGGACTAAGGCTGTTTGCCTATCTATGACTCCCGTAGACTCTTTGACAACCTGTGATGGATATGAGGAGTGCTGGCCTCCTAGGCTTCGTCTATACTGCACCTCTCTTCCGCAAAAGCTTATGCAAATGAAGTGTGGATTAGAATATTGCTGCACTCCATTTGCATAATTAATTAGGGGCCGTTTTTGCGCAAGAGGCTTTTGTGCAAAAAGGAGCTGTGTAGACAGCTCCTTTTTTGCGCAAAAAACCCCTCTTGCACAAGAGCCGTTCTTCCTCATTTTTTCAGGAAGAACGGCTCTTGTGCAAGAGGGGGTTTTTGTGTAAAAAGGAGCTGTCTACACAGCTCCTTTTTGCGCAAAACCCTCTTGCGCAAAATCAGCACCTAATTAATTATGCAAATGAAACATGGCAATATGCTAAGCCGCGCTTCGTTTGCATAAGCTTTTGCGGAGGAGAGGTGCAGTATAGATGTAGCCTTAAAGGGTTAAATTCTGGTACCTAAAGGTGTTGTTGGCAGGGGAGCAAGAAGAATCAGAGAGATACAATGCTGAAATTTAAATTGTAAATATAAACCTGCAGCTGTTTTCTCTTTGGGTGACTTCTAAGTAAAGGGCTGGAGGGAGCAGATACAGTAATCAGAATTGCTATGCTTATAAGAAATATTGAACTAGACTTAAAAACCTCTAGTGATGGAGATTCCACCACATCCCTAGGTAACCCATTCCAGTGTTTCACCTCCCTCCTAGTGAAATAGTTTTTCCTAATATCTAACCTAGACCTCTCCCACTGTAACTTGAGACCATTGTTTCTTGTTCTGCCATCCGTCACTACTGAGAACAGCCTTTCTCCATCCTCTTTGAAACCTCCCTCCAGGAAGTTGAAGGCTGCTATCAAATCCCCCCTCACTCTTCTCTGCTGTAGACTAAACAAATCCAAATCCCTCAGTCTCTCCTCAGAGGTCATTAATAATTTTGGTCACCCTCCTCTGGATCCTCTCCAATGCGTCCACATCCTTTCTATAGTGGGGGGCCCAGAAGTGTACTCCAGATGTGGCCTCACTGGAGCCGAATAAAAGGGAATAATCACTTCTCTGGATCTGCTGGCAATGCTCCTCCTAATGCAACCTAATATGCCATTAGCCTTCTTGGCTACAAGGGCACACTGTTGACTCATATCCAGCTTCTCATCCACTGTAATCCCCAGGTCCTTTTCTGCTGAACTGCTACCTAGACATTCGGTCTCCATCATGTAACAATGCTTGGGATTCTTCTGTCCCAAGTGCAGGACTCTACACTTGTCCTTGTTGAACCTCATCAGATTTCTTTTGGCCCAATCCTCCAGTCTGTCTAGGTCACTCTGGACCCTATCCCTGCCCTCCAGCGTATCTACCTCTCCCCCTAGCTTAGTGTCATCTGCGAACTTGCTGAGGGTGCAATCCATCCCCTCATCGAAGTCATTAATAAAGATGTTGAACAAAACCAGTCCTAGAACAGATCCTTGGGGCACTCCGCTAAAAACCAACCACCAACCTGACATCGAGCCGTTGATCACTACCCGTTGAGCCCGAAAGTCTAGCCATCTTTCTATCCATCTTACAGTCCATTTATCCAATCCATATTCCCTTAACTTGTCGTGCAAGGTGGGTGCCCTTCTGGGGTTGGGAACAGAGGACATTTCTTCCCTAATTTGGGAATGTATGGCAAGTGAAGAATTTAGTGCTTTGCCCATGCACTTGCAAGTGGGAGATGCCACCAATCCTCTCCAAATGCACGAGGGCCTTATTAAATTTTACTTCCCTAAACAGAACCTTATAGGCAAATATTATTCTGAAAGACAATGCCCTCATGAGAGGCCAGAGAGATATTTAGAAGGGAAGAAACTGTTGTACTGGTTAGCAGGTGCGCTCTCACACAATACAGCAGAGTTCCAGAAGGCGGTTTTACAGGGTTTGACACTAATCTTCCATCATGTGGTCGTGTGGATTCTCGAAACACCTCACATGAGGATTGCATTAGGGAAGTCTATGAACTTCAGTGGGAAGCCTTCCCAACTGCAGGGGCTAGGAGAAAGGTGGCAGCCATTATAAACAAGGGTACCAGCAGCAAGGGCAGAGAATCCTCTAAACCCTGGAAGCATCAAGAGGAAAAAGGATCTTCTCCATAGCAAAGGAGAAGGAAATCCACTATCCAGCTTAGGAAGAGTAATCACCTGGGAAGTTCAAATGAGGAGCACAAAACCTTCTGGAATGAACTTTGGAAAAGGCTGTTGCAGTATGAAACCAGGGAAGCCATAGATTGTTTCCTTACAGAAGAGTTATTGCAGAAGCTGGCATGGCATGAGAGAACTAAACAACTTCAGGATAAACCCCCCACACTTGCTATAATGGGGCCAAACTCCCCCTTCTTCCCCTCCTATGGCACCAATTGAAAATGATGACTGGGAAAGGCCCTCAACATTGGTATTGATAAAGGGAGAGTTTGGTCGTTTCAATCAAAGAATGTTAATAGACACTGGTGCCACAGTATCTTTGAGTTTCTGACTGGAATGTCTTTTGCTTCAGGATTGCTGTATGTACAAGTCAAAGGTATTGGAAGGGTTCAGTGGAAGGGAATCAGTAGTCCCTTTCACTGAGCCCGTGACTTGTCACATCCACAATATTGTCGCCAAGTTATCCTTTGGTCTCTGCTCTTTAAAGGGACAAGGCAACCTTGGAATCAATGTAATGTCAAAGTTAAAGGTGACTGTTGATTTCCCCTAACAGACAGCTGATCCAGGATGTCAGTAATGAGCAGTGTGAAATTATTCCAGCTTCTCACAGGATTGCAGCCATCAAGGCTCCCAAAAAAGCTTCAAATCCCAGAATGGCCAGCTGATGTAGCTCAGGTGGCTCTGGCTCATCAGGAAGTCTTTGCCAAGAGCAAGCTTCAGTGTGGTAAGACATCCTGTGAAGTCAGAGTGGACGGTCCTGAACCCAGGCCTATGAGACAATATAGGTATCCAGCAACAGCTGAAGAAGACGTAGGAGACACCATCCCAGCACTTTTCAATGAGAAGTATTAATAGCAACAGAGAGTCCATGTAACTCCTCAGTCTGGCCAGTCCTTAAATCTGATGGGCCCCCCACTATAGAAAGGATGTGGACGCATTGGAGAGGGTCCAGCAGAGGGCAACCAAAATGATTAGGGGGCTGGAGCGCATGACCTATGAGGAGAGACTGAGGGATTTGGGTTTGTTTATTCTGCAGAAGAGAAGAATGAGGGGGGATTTGATAGCAGCCTTCAACTTCCTGCAGGGAGGTTCCAAAGAGGATCGAGAGAGGCTGTTCACAGTAGTGATGGATGGCAGAACAAGAAGCAATGGTCTCAAGTTACAGTGGGGGAGGCCCAGGTTGGATATTAGAAATAACTATTTCACTAGGAGGATGGTGAAGCACTGGAATGGGTTACCTAGGGAAGTAGTGGAATCTCCATCCCTAAATGTGTTTCAGTCTCAGCTTGACAAAGCCCTGGCTGGGTTGATTTAGTTGGGATTGGTCCTGCCTTGGGCAGGGGGCTGGACTTGATGACCTCCTGAGGTCTCTTCCAGCTCTGTGGTTCTATGACATAGCACCTAACCATCGATTATAGAGAACTGAATAGAGTTACCCCTCGGATGGCCTTGTGGTTGTAAAATTCAATGAAGTAATGGCAGCTGTGGCAGCAGGAACAAGGTGCTTTAGTATATTAGATTTATTTAATGCATTCTTCTCCATCCCATTGCACCCCTTATCATGACACAAGTTTGCTTTTACATACAAGCAACAGCAATACACTTTCATGCATATGCCCTAGGGACTACACAATGCCCCTTCAATCTGCCATAAGCAAGTTTCGAGGATATGGGACTCAATGGAAAGCAAGCAACATGTCTTGAGCTGTCAATGAGATCCTGATATCCACTGCTACTAAAGAGGAGAATCTGTGGATATTGGATTGGTCTTAGATTGCATTCAATCTGCTGGATTTGTCATCAACCCTGTGAAGGCACACCTAGCCTTGCCCGAGGTGACGTATCTTGGTATCCACCTAGGTCCTGATGGAAAGCGACCAGATACCCAACGTGTCAAACTCATTTGCAAGCTCCCAGTACCACAAGATATTTCTGAACTAAGATCATTCTTGGGTTTGACGGGCTTTTCTTGTGAATTTATAGAGGGCTATGCAGAGTTGGTAAAACCATTATATTCACTGCTGAAAAAGGAACAACAGTGGACATGGACTAATGAGCATGAGAAGGCCTTCTTTGCACTGAAACAGTCTTTAAGCCTCAGCAGCCGCTCTAGCCTATTCTAGACCGGAGGAAACATTTTACCTACAATTGGTCTCCACTGATAAAGTGATCAGTGCAGTATTGCTTCAGGACCATGGAACAGGGCTGTGTCCAGTGAGGTGGAATGCCAATATAGTGTTTGTGAGAAGGACGTCTTAGCCCTCAAATGGGCCAGTCAGTCACTGGGAATATATTATTGGCTTGTCTCCAGTAATTCTCAGGACCACTCACACACCGGTCGGATATGTACTCTCAGGAAGGATTAATGAGGGCCAAGTGTCCAGTCCCAGACTAGCTTCTTGGATCTTTAGCCTCCTGAATCGGAACCTGAAGGTGGAAAAGATGCCACAAGTGGCATTCCTGCCATATGCATTGCTAACAGAAGGACAGGATCACACTTGCCCCCTTCCTCCTTTTAAGTCCAGCATTCCTGAATCACCATTTAAGGCAGAAACTAGTTATCAGAAGATAAAGGAGTTATCCTGGGTCATTTGGGTGGCAGATAGCAGCTGTTTTCATAAGGAAGGCCACCCTTGTGCAGGTTATGCTGCCCTCCGACCAGATACTCAGAATGTCCTTCAAGGAACAGTTAAGCCTAGGTCAGCTCAAGCAGCCGAAATAGTTGCGGTCCTGGCAGTGTTGTATCATGATGGTTCAGCAGCTAACATCTGTATTTGTTCAGAGTTGTATTGGGTCATACGTGCCTTGTGTGAATGGATGCCAATCTGGAAGCAATGAGACATGAAATCCGCTGATGGCCATCCTATAGCACATGCCAAGTACTTAATGCATGCTTGGGAGTTAGCCATCCATCAGTCAGGGAAAGTTCATCTGTTGAAGGTAAAGGCCCACAGGAGAGATTCAGCTGAGATATCTCAGTTAAATAATGAAGTAGATCAACTTGCAAAAAAGGCAGCTTTGTTAGGTGAAGAACATTTATGGACTGTCTCAGATGGAAAGATGGCAGTAGTGAATCCTAAATCGATTTCTCAGCCCAGACAGACCTGAAGGAATTACAGGCAAGAGATAAGGAAATCCAGCAGCTGTTACATAAAGGGATGCACAGAGAATATCAGGATAAGCATGGTCTCATCATGGCACTCAGAAAAAATGATCCAGAGTCATTACCTATCCTCCTACTCCCCACTTGCCTGAGACATGAACTAATCAACTTGTTGCATAATCAAGGCCATTTTGGTTCTGAAAAAACAGTGAAGAGAGTGACAACTGTGGCATGATGGCCAAGTGTAACACAGGATGTGACCAACTGCATCAATAATTGTTTACCTTTTGCTGAAAATAACTTGGATGCCTGAGTGAAAAGGATCAGTGCGACACCAACTCATTGGGGGATCTTGGTCTCGTATTCAGATAGATTATATTGGCCATTTAGGGTATGTCTACACTACATGGCTCCGTCGACAGAGCCATGTAGATTACCTTTGTAGACATAGGAAAATGAAGCGGTGATTTAAATAATTGCCGCGTCATTTAAATTAAAATGGCTGCCGCGCTGTGCCGATCAGCTGTTTGGCAGCACAGCGCTGTAGTCTGGACGCTCCGCCATCGACATCAAAGGCATTTGTCGACCTCCCCAGTATGCCTTGTGGGATGAGGTTTACCAGGGAGGTCAACAAATGCCTTTGATGTCAACGGCGGAGCGTCCAGACTACAGCGCTGTGCCACCAAACAGCTGATCGGCACAGCGCGGCAGCCATTTTAATTTAAATGAAGTGGCAATTATTTAAATCGCCGCTTCATTTCCCTTTGCTGAGTAAACAAATCTACATGGCTCCGTCGACGGAGCTATGTAGTGTAGACATACCCTTACTGAGGCCACTAATACTGTCTGGTAATCATCGATGCGTTCACAAAGTGGGTGGAGGCATAACCCACCAGTTCCAAATCAGCTGCTGTGACTGCCAGGGTGTTATTGGAAGAGACATTTTGAGATTTGGGTTAGCCAAAACAATAGACTCTGATCAAGGACCTCATTTCACAGGTGAAATAGTAACATCGCTGTGTCAAGCCTTAGGAATCAGACAGAGGCTGCACATCGCAGGGCATCCACAAAGCTCTGGCTTAGTGGAATGAACAAATTGTACCCTGAAAACTGCCTTGAGGAAGGTAGTCAACACTCAAGGCAAAGATTGGGATCGGAAACTCCCACCGGTTCTTATGGCCATGAGATCTTCTCTAGCTTCTCATGGGTATACCCCCCACGAGGCCATGACCGGTCGATTGATGCGTTTGCCCAAACATTGGTGGGGAGGGGTGCCCCACCAGATGAGTATCAGCCCAAGCTGCGTGTAGACAAATTGATACAGAAAATCATACATGACATTAGTGACATACAACACCAAGTGGCTATCGGGTTAAAGACCAATATAAGATCAATGGATAAATGTTTGGGAGACTCTTTTAAACCCAAAGAATGGAATGTGGGTGATAAAGTGCTGTATAAGTGCTTCTCAGAAAAGGGTCACACCTTTAGTCCAAGGAGGGTGGGTCCAGTTCAGATTACCATTAAAGCAAGTGCAGTGGTCTGTGAGTTTGAGATGAAAGGCAGTATGGGAAAGAAGGCTGGATTGAAATGGTTCCATTCTAGCCAGATTATTGTACATTTAGTTACCCTTACAATCTTAAATGTGAATGTAATCATTGTCTCTTTCTTCTGTGTCATAAGAGACTTGCATCAGCAGTCGCTTCATGAGTGTAATATATTTTATTATCTGTTGTATAACCCTATGTATGGCTATTATTGTGCATGATGGTTACAGTTACTTCTGTACTCTGGCTTCTGTTTGCAACCAAGTGAGCCTAGGGCTTCCCTTTTAGACCTAGAATTGAGAATACTACAGGTCCTATTTCCATATTTGCTTATAAAATTGGAGAAGACTGTGTGCTACAATGGAAGGAGGAAAAGGGTAATAGAGCAAATATGATTTTGGCATACAAAAATGAGCAATGGGCTCGAGAAATTTTACTCTTAGGTAGAATCTCAAAAATATCTCAAAGCTGTAGTTGGGATCTCCAAGATCCTAAGGTCACTGGTTGCACAGGAGGCCTTGTGACAAAAAGTCCATTGAAGCATGCCTGTATTTCTTCTAATTTAGCCAATCATATTAAGGAAAGGATCTTTAATGTAACAACCTGTTCCAATGACCAGTTCCTTATTCCTGTACAGAAAATGAGACTACCTACTCCCTCTCATCAGTATTTTATTGATCTTAAGTGTGAAGTTGGTTCTCATCAATATTGCAATTCAACTGGTAATGTAAATAGTCTTTGTCCTGTATAGCTGTTGTCTATAAACAAACAAGTTATGTGGGACAGTTAAATATTTCCATAACTGGTAATGATTCAGGAGTTTGGACCCTGATAGGAGTGTTCGGGTCCATATATCATATCCGGGTACCAGTTATTCCAAAACAATATGTTAGTCATATAGGTCCAGTGGTTCTTAAGGAGGATCTCAAGAGCATGATGGTGACACACCCTCGGTATGCCTTACGGAAAGTTACTTTAGATCTGCAGGTTTCAGTTAAGTATATCTGACCTGCACGTGGCACATTTTTCACATCACTTCTACAGGGATGGAATTCCTGGATAGACAGTGTGATACCCAGATACCTGAGGCGGAAGCGAGATATCGCTGCCAAGGTTCTAGGAGAGGTGGGTACTGGACTGGGAATTGTCAATGCTTTGAGTACAGGTTCCCTTGCCAAAGTATTAGCAATGTGGGCCACGAATTAGCCTCTTTGAACCAACCCTTAACTGAGTCTCTTAATAAAATCAAGGAGTTTAACTATGATTTCATAACTACTCTCCAACCTTGGTATCAGGCTCAGGAATTAGATTTACAAAGGGTTATAGATGCAATAAGTACATTCTGATATAATGTAACCTAGGCATTCGGCTGCACTCAAGTGCAGTAATGGCTGCAGACCGTAGTCCAAGGCATCCTTAGGGTAGGGTTTCAAGGAAGCCTTCCCATAGAGATTAAAAACATGTTAATAAAAGATGTAACACCATTTGAAAGAGATTACCATACATTGTGGAAAATGCCAAGTTTTGATTATGATCCTGACATTCATAAGGTCAGTATCTACATCCTCACCATCACTGGTTTCGGTAACCGGTGATTGGTTCTTTAAAGGATTTGAAACCACAGACAGAGGAATACTTCCTTTTAGGGTTAACCAAAGAATTTATTTCTATTTACTTTTATAATTAATTTTTCATTTAAATCAATTTACTATCTTTCATTCTTTTAAGACAGCATAACATACAAATAAATAATAGAAAAAAAAACAGTACAAATAAAACGAGAACAATAACCCCTCCTACAGCTATACCCTCCAAAGTTACCTTTGAACAGTTTGTGAAGTTATCAGACATACCTATTGTAGCAGGTTCGACTCATTTTCACGGCTTCTTCCCTCAGGGTGGCTTCTGGGGAAGTAACCAGCTGCTCCGACGCTGACGCGCCCCCTTTTGGGTGAGGTGTTCTCTTCAGGGCACTGCCCTCCGGCAGTGACCACTCCGATCTTCGTCTGCGCCCCCTTCTGGGGAAGGAGCCATTGTTCTTCCTCCGCTCCTCCTCCAGGGTCCTCCCTACTCCCTAGGACCCCCAGTTCTTCTCCCACTCTGCCTGCTTAAACTCCCCCAGCCTACCGCAGCTGCCTCCTTGTGAACTGCGGCTGCCTCCTTGCAGCCCGGCCTTTTAGGGCTGCCTCCATGCGAGCCCTGCCCTCCATGACTGCCTCCTTGCAGCCCTGGGCCTCAGGCCGGGTAGCCTAGGTTTGCTAGGCCGAAGCCTCTCTCATTGCAGGCAGGCAGGTCTCCTCCTCCTCCCAGGAGGTGCTTTTCATGGCCTCCAGCTGGGCCCTCCTTAGCTGCCTCAGCTGGGCTTCCCTCCTTCACTCCAGCTCCCAGCCCCTTAAAGGGCCAGTGCAGGGCAATGCCCTGCCACACCCCCTCCCCCTTAAATATCTCTCTGGCGGGGGGGGGGGGGTTCCTCGCTGCAACCTCCACCCTGAGGTCTTTCTAGCAGCAATCACTACCTGGGCGGTGCTTTCTACTATGGCCCTCCTCATAGCCAGTTGTTTTTCCCTCTGGCCTTCCTTCCAGCCAGCTGTGGCTTAGTCCCTTGCCCAGGACTAGCCAGGCCCTGTAGGTCCCTGTAGGGCACTCTCTCCTCTGGTGCCTGGACTCCCCACAGGTCCAACAATCCCTCAGTTTCAGTTCTTCTTGACTCACAGTCCCGCAGCTCTTCTTGCGTCATCTGAGTCCCAGTTCACCACAGGGCCCCAATGGCCACAGTTCACCCAAGCCCCCTCGATCCGGGGGGGGGGCTTCAAATCCCACCCCTGACACCAGATGTAGTGGGTTCGACTCACTTTCACGGCTTCTTCCCTCAGGGTGGCTTTTGGGGAAGTAACCAGCTGCTCTGATGCCGACGCGCCCCCTTTTGGGTGAGGTGTTCTCTTCAGGGCACTGCCCTCTGGCAGTGACCACTCCGATCTTGGTCTGCACCCCCTTCTGGGGGGGGGGGAAGTCATTGTTCTTCCTCTGCTCCTCCTCCAGGGTCCTCCCTACTCCCTAGGACCCCCAGTTCTTCTCCCACTCTGCCTGCCCGGTTGCCTCCTGCAACCCTGCCTTGCAGACTTATGGCCTGGGGAAACTCCCCCAGCCTACAGCAGCTGCCTCCTTGTGAACTACGGCTGCCTCCTTGCAGCCCAGACATTTGGGGCTGCCTGCATGCGAGCCCTGCCCTGCCCTCCATGACTGCCTCCTTGCAGCCCTGGGCCTCAGGCCGGGTAGCCTGGGTTTGTTAGGCCAAAGCCTCTCTCATTGCAGGCAGGTCTCCTCCTCCTCCCAGGAGCTCCTCTTCATGGTCTCCAGCTGGGCTCTAGTTAGCTGCCTCAGCTGGGCTTCCCTCCTTCACTCCAGCTCCCAGCCCCTTAAAGGGCCAGTGCAGGGCAACACCCTGCCACACTTTATAATACTTACATTAAGATGGATAGAAGCATTGTTTAGATTCATAGACTCATAGACTCATAGACTTTAAGGTCAGAAGGGACCATTATGATCATCTAGTCTGACCCCCTGCACAATGCAGGCCACAGAATCTCACCCACCCTCTCCTAGAATAATCCTCTCACCTACATCTCAGATATTGAAGCCTTCAAATAGTTCGAAGACCCCAAGATGCAGAGAATCCTCCAGCTGTGATCTGTACCCCATGCTACAGAGGAAGGCGAAAACCTCCAGGGCCTCTGCCAATCTACCCTGGAGGAAAATTCCTTCCCGACCCCAAATATGGCGATCAGCTAAACCCTGAGCACGTGGGCAAGACTCACCAGCCAGACACCCAGAAAGTTCTCTATAGTAACTCCTATCATCCCTCCATTGACCTATTTACCACTGATAATGAATGGTCAATTAGTTACCAAGATCATGTTATCGCATCAAACCATCCCCTTCATAAACCCATCTAGTTTAATCTTGAAGCCAGATAGATCTTTTGCCCCCACTACTTCCCTAGGAAGGCCGTTCCAGAACCTCACTCCTCTAATGGTTAGAAACCTTCGTCTAATCTCAAGTCTAAACTTCCTACTAGCCAGCTTATATCCATTTGTTCTTGTGTCCACATTGGTATTAAGCTTAAATAATTCCTCTCCTCCTGGTATTTATCCTCTAATATATTTAAAGAGTGCAATCATGTCCCCTCAGCCTTCTTTTGGTTAAGGTAAACAAGCCAAGCTCCTTGAGTCTCCTTTCATAAGACAGGTTTTCCATTCCTCGGATCATCCTAGTGGCCCTTCTTTGTACCTGTTCTAGTTTGAATTCATCCTTCTTAAACATGGGAGACCAGAACTGCACACAGTATTCCAAATGGGGTCTCACCAATGCCTTGTATAACGGCACTAACACCTCCTTATCCCTACTGGAAATACCTCGCCTAATACATCCCAAGACCGATTAGCCTTTTCACAGCCATGTCACAATGGCGGCTCATAGTCATCCTATAATCAACCAGGACTCCGAGGTCCTTCTCCTCCTCCGTTACTTCCAACTGATGTGTCCCCAGCTTATAACTAAAATTCTTGTTATTAATCCCTAAATGCATAACCTTACACTTCTCTCTATTAAATTTCATCCTATTGCTATCACTCCAATTTACAAGGTCATCCAGATCTTCCTGTATAATATCCCGATCCTTTTCTGAATTGGCAATACCTCCCAACTTTGTGTCATCCGCAAATTTTATCAGGACACTTCCACTTTTGGTGCCAAGGTCAGCAATAAAAAAGATTAAATAAAATTGGCCCCAAAACTGATCCCTGAGGAACTCCGCTAGTAACCTTCCTCCATCCTGACAGTTCACCTTTCAATATGACCCGCTGTAGTCTCCCCCCTTTAACCAGTTGCTTATCCACCTCTCAACTTTCATATTAATCCCTATTTTTTCCAATTTAACCAGTATCAAGAGATATTCTTTTCTTTATGTCTTTCCTTTTGGATTTTTCGTTGCAACTTATGACTGGTGTTCCCCTTTCGGAGCTTACGAGCGGCAGTGAGATTCAGCACCGGGGAGGGAGCCCTGGTTGATCAGACCTGGCTTTTTCAGATTCAAAACCCTTCCGCTTTTGGTCTGTTTAGTTCAACTTTATATACCCTGTTTTGGTATTTTTCCTCTCGCCTGGCTATGCTGACGTTATTTTTTGTTGTCTCAT
This sequence comes from Rafetus swinhoei, assembly GCA_019425775.1. Taxonomy (NCBI): domain Eukaryota; kingdom Metazoa; phylum Chordata; order Testudines; family Trionychidae; genus Rafetus; species Rafetus swinhoei. The sequence continues at coordinate 9,442,756 of CM033431.1, read as the reverse complement.
TCTGTCCTTTTTGGAGCTATATTTTACTTTCGTCTGCTTCTTATTTGGGGTTATCAGCACTTTGTTGCTTTTGCTGTTTTTGTTTCTTTTACTTCCCTACAAGCAGGGCTATTGTTGGTCTTGCAATCAAATTCTGGGTTTTTTTTGTTTACGTCTCCTGTATCTTGACAATGATGCCTTCCTTTTACACTTACAACTAAATTAGTGCTCATTTGACATACACAGGGTAGGCCTTAACACACCCTTTTCATAACTGGGAGCCTCCTGATTGCTGTGCAGGGTGTGGTATGGGGGGGGTGTGCTGATATGAGGGTGTCCTTCCTCCCCCCACTCCTGTACCCTGACTCCACACAGAAAGAAGGGCATGGAGGGAGCTTGGCAATGCAAATCTCTGTCACTCTCACACTGTCTTTTCCTCTCCTATCCTGACCCAACAAGTACATGGGGGGTTGTTACTACTATTACTGCTTGCAAAGTGGGTTGTTTTTAGTTTTTGACTGGTCTGTGCATTTCATAACTTTCATTTCTCTCTTATGCTTAAATTTAATTCTTTGAGAAGTGAGTTCTAAAATGCCTAACCTATTGCATCTGGAATGATTATCCCTGTGGTAATTGTGCTCCTGGAGGTGATTGGCATGTCCCTGCAGAAGTCAGGGCAAGGGGTCTCCATGTGCTGTGCTTGCCTGCAAGCACTGCTCCTGCAGCTCCCATTGAAGGAGAACTGTGGCCAGTGGAGAAGCCACTGCTATATATACACACCCACCCACACCCACACCCACACCAGGTGCTTTGGGGAGGCCAAAGCAGGAGTAGGCCTTCCTTGACTCTGCTGCTCTAGTGTTGGCTGTCCTACTACTTGTGGGGCTTGAACCCACCCCCTGTACTCTTTAGGGATGAGCTCTATCCTCCAGGCCACTCAAGATCCCACCCTCACCTATACCTTCAGGGTGTCTCTTATCTTGTCTTCCTACTGAGGGAGCTGACTCCCTGCCTGGAGCAACTGGTGTTAGCTGCCAGGCTGCTACCTGAGTGGGTTGAGTAGAGACCAGGGGGTACTTGAATTCACCACCTTGTGCTCCCCAGAGGAATGTTGTATCCCCACGGCCACTCCAGAACCCAACCCACCTCCCTCCCTTCCTTCAGAGGGTCCCTTATCCTGCTTTCCTAATGAGGGAACCAGGTGCATCCCTAGGGCAGTAGGTGTTGGCTATCCGGCTGCTCCTAGGGAAGCAGAGGGACTCAAGCCCCAAACCTTGTGCTCCCCAAGCAAATGCCCTATCCTCTAGGTCACTCCAGAACCCCCTAATCCGTCTGTCCGTCCGTCCGTCCGTCCTTCCTTCCTTCCTTCCTTCCTTCAGGATATCCCCTCTCACACTCCAAACCCGTTGGCCCAAGACCAGGGCCTGCACCCCAACTCCCTACCCCAGCCTGGTGAAAGTGAATGAGATTCGGGGAGGAAGGGGGATGGAATGAGCAGGGTGAGGCCTCTGAGAAGGGGTGGAGCAGCGGCAGGGCCTCAAAGAAGGGGCAGGAAGGAAGCCGGGCAAGGGTATTTGGGTTTGAGGTAGCTCTTACATTGCACTTAAATTGAAAAAGTGATCTTGTGGTTAAAAAGGTTGGAGATCACTGCTCTAACCCTAACCCTTTCTGTGCAGGGCAGGGGAGCGAGAGGAGGGGCGCTGACATCAAGGTGCCCCTTCTCCCACTCTGTATCCTAGTTTTAAATGGGAACACAGTTGTGCATCTTAGTTAAGTGAAACAGTTAACATGGGTGTAGAAGTCCAAAGTTTTACAGCTTTTAAAACAACTCTAGGCATGATTCTGATGTTGACTGTTGTTTCCAGTGTACTAATTGATCTAATGGTTGCTCTAGCTTGCAGCTGGAGCTCTAAAGTTCTAGAGAGCAAAAATGTGACCCATTATTTTTTTCTGGAGTAGACTAGGGGATTGGGTATTCACCCGGGGAGCACAGGGTGGTGGGTTTGAGTCCTCTCCCCCTTAGCAGCTCAAATCCCACTCCCACCCCCGTCCACCCTGGGAGCGACCAGTCAGCCAGCATAGAATAATGGAGCTGCTGAAGGTAGTTAGGTAGAGTGAGGTCTCCAATTAACTCGGGGCTAGGGCTTGAGCCTCTGGAGCACAGGGGGATGGGCTCAATCCCGTCTCCCCTCCACCCATCCTGGGAATGGCTAGATAGCCAACACCAGCTGGCCCAGGGTTGAACCTGGCTACCACATTAAGAAAGTGGGATAAGGAACCATCTGAAGGATGCAGGGGGTGGGGTTGGTTCTGGTATGGCTTAGAGGATAAAGCATTCCCCTTGGGAAGCTCAGGCTAGCAGATTCAAGTCCCAACAACCCTGGGAGCAGTGGGACATCAACACTGGAGCAGCAGAGTCAAGACAAGCCAACCCCTGCCCTGGCCTCTCACCACTCCCAAAAGCACCTGGCATGAATAACAGTGGCTCTAAATATCTAGAGGACAAAAATGTGGCCCAGTATCTTTTAACTGCCAGTGTTATGTATCTAATGTTCTGTTCAGAATAAAGGTGCTATGTGAGGAACTCCCCCTCCCCCGAAAAAAAAGAGGATGGAAAGAGGCTGTTCTCAGTAGTGAGGGATGGCAGAACTAGGAGCAATGGTCTCAAGTTGCAGTGGGGGAGGTCTAGGTTGGATATTAGGAAAAACTATTTCCCTAGGAGGGTGGGGAAGTACTGGAATGGGTTGCCTAGGGGAGGTGGTGGAATCTCCATCCCTAGAGGTTTTTAAGTCCTGGCTTGACAAAGGTCTGTCTGGGATGATTTACTTAGGGTTCAACCTGCTTTGGGCAGGGGGGCTGGACTTGATAACCTCCTGAGGTCACTTCCAGCTCTATGATTCTATGATCTTGGAGCCTCTGAGTGGGGATCCTAACTGGTTTGGCCATGAGGCTGTCAAGTGCCAGCACGTCAACTGCCCCTCCCCTTCCCTCCACTGCTGCACATCTCCTGCCCTCTGCCTTGGAACTGTCTCCTCAGGACCCACCTGCTTGCTGTGCAGGGCAGGGGAAGGACAGGAGGGGTGTTGATGTCAAGGTGCCCCCTCTCCCACTCTGTATCCTATCTCCACAGAGCAGAAAGGGGGCACAACAGGACTTGGGATGGAGTTTGCTGGCTGCTTTTGGGAGTGGAACAGGGCCATGGCAGGGGTGAGCCTGCCTTAGCCTCACTACACCACCACCCAAGAGTCACCTGAGGTTAGGGGCGGCCCGTGAGCCTAGGCGTGCTAGGCAGCTGCTTAGGGCGCCGCTGGCCCGGGCGCCCAATGATGACATCATGGGGCGCCGGGGTGCCCCGTGATGATGTCACGGCCATTGACGGCCGTGCAGGCAGGGGCGCTGATTGCGACGCCCCACCTAGGGCGCCAGCAGCCGCAGCCAGCCTCCGGCTGCTCCTGCCTGAAGTAAGCAGTGTCCAGCTGGAGCCCACATCCTGAAACCCTACCTGTCATGAGCCCCCCAAGTCCCTTCCTTAGCTCCAAGCATCCCTGCATCCAAATGCCCTCCCAGGCCCTGCACCTACAACCCTCTCCAGCACCCCCAACTTCCTGCCCCAAGCTCAGCTCAGAGCCCCTTTCACACTCCAAATCCTTTAAATCAAGATCTTTTAAATCACCCTCTGCACCTGCCTGATGAAAGTAAGGGAGGATGGGGGAGGTAGGGTGGATGGAGTGAGCAGGGGCGGGGCCTCAGAGAAGGGGCACAAAGGAGGCGGGACAAAGATATTTGGGTTTGAGGTAGATTTTGGATTGCATTTGAATGTAAAAAATGATCTCGTATATAAAAAGGCTGGAGACCACTGATGTAAGGGCACTCCTGAAATCCATTTGGCATGCAGACAACAGCAACAGGCAGTGGGGGAACAGATTCAGTTTTCACAAGGGCAGGTAACTACCTCCACTCTCCTCTCAGAGCCAGGATAAAAACTCAGGGTGCGGATTCCCAACTCTTTTGAGCCACACTCCAAACTTAGCTAAAATGTATCCTTCTGTCTCAAGTACTTTTCTCCATTTGCTTAATTTACTGCTGCCACCTGTGCCTTAAAACAACTTTGAAAGTTTCTCTTTCTTAGCTTCAGTCTCACTACCTTCCTTAATTGCTCTTCATCCTCCTTCCCCTGCCTCTTCTCACTTTGACTCTCTTTCCGTGTTGAGTTGAAAGTTATGATTTTAAAAAAACCTCCAAAAGTTAAAGCAATTGAAAACAAAACAGATCAAGAAAGAGAAAACAAGGTAAAAACTTTACATAAATTCAGCAAATTAATTATTTTAACCCTTCAGGAATGCAAAAACTGAAATTTCTCCTGTTTTGAAGATACAGTTGCTAAGTAACAGACATGCACACACTGCTTCTAATCCTAACCACAGACTAATATTTGAAACATTGGCTTTTCTTATTTCAATATAGCTGAGTTTTAAAATAAACTTTGCTATCAAGTAATGAAAAATGCCTTAAGTTACTAAATTAATAGAAAAAATTTGGCAAATAGTATAATTTTGTATCATTTTTATTTAAAGCTTTAAATAAGGTAATAAGTTGCTCATTTAAATGTTTAAACCTTTTGTTCTTCTATTTTGTACAGTTATGAATAGAATTCTGGTGCCATTTCGGTTTAGTTCTAAGTTCTGTGTTACGTGACTACTTTTTTATTCTTTTTATTTTGTTGTAACAGAAGTCAATTTTATAACCTTTTTTGGAAAAAAATGTGGTACGACGCTATTTTACTATCATGTTTGGGGTATAATTATATTATTAACATTCAATTTTTTTTGCAAAGTTCAAGAAGGTCTCTGTTACAAATATATGTACATATATTCTGCCTCAACAAAATGCAACTGAAAACAAAAAGAATTCTCTTATTAATCACAATTTTGTTTTTAAATTTTTAATTAACAACATGTAAAGAAAACTTCAACATTAAGGTTAACATAATATTAACAAAATGTCAATTTCTTCTTTGGGGTTTTTATAAACTTGATTTTACTTTTAAATATAGTTTTAGGAATGGCATAATAATAATAATGTTCAAAAATAACCATTTATTCGTAAAGTTAACCAAACAATTTCAAAAGATGTCCACCTTGGACTCCTAAGCACAACAAAGCATCACGAAAGTTTAATATCCTCAAAGGATTTGCATAAACCTGTATTTAAACATTTATTTGGATCAAATTGTATACTTGGTTTAATTATACACTTTGTTACATTATGTCAAAGGGAAGTAATTGTTAGCATTTGTGCTTTTAAACAGTTAACAGAAATGAAATTGGTATCACAAGCAAATTAACTCTAAAAAGCTTGGTAAAAATTATGTCACTAACTTTTTTGTTCAGACAACGTTCAGCAAGGGAAAGCAACACACCTTCACATGGAAGATTGTAAGTATCTATTTTAGCAGTTAAGCATTATGTTTAAAATAAAATATTAGTAATGTACCTCAAGTGAAAATCAATGTCTATACAACAATTACAAAAGTATAGTTTGCATTATAAAAGACTTAGTCCCTATTACATTATAAACAAATTAAATTAATATATGCATTTAATTTAGGTTACTAAAAACAAGAGAAATGTAAAACAACTGAACAAAAAAACCCTTTTATTATGTTAACTAACTTAAGCTGTTTAAGTTTATATCCCACAGACCAAAGACACAAGAAGATATCATACCACAAGGACACCAGAAGATAACAGTATACAGCAAAGAAATGCTCAAGCATTAGGAAAAGAAAAGAAATGCTTTATATACAAGAGACTGGTCAAATACACCTTAGTCTACCATATATGGACAATTAAGTTGGCAATCACAATATTAAATAGGTAAATAGTTATAAGGTTGTGTCATATGTTCACATACATATTATATGCCCATACACATTACAAATGTATATACAATTTCCATGTTATTTGGAAGTGCTTCTGAGGCTCAATCATAAAATTACATTCCTCAGTCATGGTCCCAGCCTGACATTCCCAGGCCCACCATAAGGAACTAACCACACTTGGCAAATAAAATCTGTCCATCAGTTGTACGACGGAATGTGCAGACTAAGAGAGAGATGAGGCATAAATGTGTGAACAGTAAAGTAAGGTGTCCAAATAACAGTTTAGCCCAATGGGTCACCTTCAGTCCATGCATTATGCTTTTCCGGTATGATGGGTAAACATCCTCCTCAGAAAAAACTAAAAGTGGGGGAATGTAGTAAGATGAAGGCCTAAAACAAAAGCCCATGCAGCACAGGCTTGGTCTGAGGCGTAGTTAACAGACAAAACATGGCTAACATAAAACAAAGCTAAGCTGTGAGCAAGAGGCAGGCCCCTGCTCATAGAACTTGGCATGAACAGAGCTGAGTGCGCAAAACATTAACTGGTAATAGGCCCAGGTATAGAACAGTAATGGGTACTGGTCATAAGGTAAAAGCACATGGTACCACCAGCTTATTAAAAAAGACCTTGGTACACATTCCCCACAGATACTGAACCAGGTTCAGGAAAGGATCTAAAATGACAGCATGATGGATATAAATAGTCTAATCAAACCACGAGGTACAGGGTGATGGGAGAACATAACATAAGAACATAAGAACGGCCATACTGGGTCAGACCAAAGGTCCATCTAGCCCAGTAGCCTGTGTGCCGACAGTGGCCAGCACCAGGTGCCCCAGAGAGGGTGGACCGAAGACAATGATCAAGTGATTTGTTTCCTGCCATCCCTCTCCAGCCTCTGACAAACAGAGGCCAGGGACACCATTTCTATCCCCTGGCTAATAGCCTTTATGGACCTAACCTCCATGAAATTATCTAGCTTCTCTTTAAACTCTGTTATAGTCCTAGCCTTCACAGCTTCCTCTGGCAAGGAGTTCCACAGGTTGACTACACGCTGTGTGAAGAAGAACTTTCTTTTATTAGTTTTAAACCTGCTACCCATTAACTTCATTTGGTGTCCTCTAGTTCTTCTATTATAGGAACTAATAAATAACTTTTCTTTATTCGCCTTCTCCACACCACTCATGATTTTATATACCTCTATCATATCCCCCCTCAGTCTCCTCTTTTCTAAACTGAAAAGTCCCAGTCGTTTTAACCTCTCTTCATATGGGACCCGTTCCAAACCCCTAATCATTTTAGTTGCCCTTTTCTGAACCCTTTCCAAGGCCAAAATATCTTTTTTGAGGTGAGGAGACCACATCTGTACACAGTATTCAAGATGTGAGTGTACCATAGTTTTATACAGGGGCAGTAAGATATTCTGTGTCTTATTTTCTATCCCTTTCTTAATAATTCCTAGCATCCTATTTGCCTTTTTGACCGCCACTGCACACTGTGTGGAAGTTTTCAGAGAATTATCCACGATAACTCCAAGATCTCTTTCCTGATTTGTCATAGCCAAATTAGCCCCCATCATACTGTACGATAGTTGGGGTTATTTTTCCAATGTGCATTACTTTACACTTATCCACATTAAATTTCATTTGCCATTTTGTTGCCCAATCACTCAGTTTGGTGAGATCTTTTGGAGTCCTCACAGTCTGCTTCTGTCTTGACTATCCTAAACAGTTTGGTATCATCCACAAACTTTACCACCTCACTGCTTACCCTTTTCTCCAGATCATTTATGAATAAGTTGAACAGGATTGGTCCCAGGACTGACCTTTGGGGGACACCACTAGTTACCCTTCTCCATTCTGAAAATTTACCATTTATTCCTACCCTTTCTTTCCTGTCTTTTAACCAGTTCTCAATCCATGAAAGGACCTTCCCTCTTATTCCATGGCAATGTAATTTACACAAGAGCCTTTGGTGAGGGACCTTGTCAAAGGCTTTCTGAAAATCTAAGTATACTATATCTACTGGATCCCCCTTGTCTGCATGTTTGTTAACCCCTTCAAAGAACTCTAATAGATTAGTAAGACAGGATTTCCCTTTACAGAAACCATGTTGACTTTTGTCCAACAAATTATGTTCTTCTACGTGCCTCACAATTTTATTCTTTACTATTGTTTCGACTAATTTGCCCGGTACTGAAGTTAGACTTACTGGTCTGTAATTGCCAGGATCACCTCTAAAGCCCTTTTTAAATATTGGTGTCACGTTAGCTACCTTCCAGTCATTAGGTACGGAAGCCGATTTAAAGGATAGGTTACAAACCACAGATAGTTCAGCAATTTCCCATCTGAGTTCTTTTAGAACCCTTGGATGAATGCCATCCGGTCCCGGAGATTTGTTAACATTAAGTTTTTCTATTTGTTCCAAAACCTCCTCTAATGACACTTCAATCCGGGACAGTTCCTCAGATTCACCACCCACAAAGGATGGTGCAGATTTGGGAATCTCCCTAACGTCCTCAGCCATGAAGACTGAAGCAAAGAAATCATTTCGTTTCTCCGCAATGGCTTTATCGTCCTTGATTGCTCCTTTTATATCTTGATCGTCTAGGGGTCCCTGGTTTTTTAGCAGGCTTCCTACTTCTAATGTACTTTAAAAACATTTTGCTATTTCTTTTTGAGTTTTTGGCTAGCTGTTCCTCAAAATCTTTTTGCTTTTCTTATTACAGTTTTACACTTGATTTGACAGTGTTTATGTTCCTTTCTATTTATCTCACTAGGATTGACTTCCACTTCTTAAAAGATGCCTTTTGTCCTCACTGCTTCTTTTACATGGTGGTTAAGCCACGGTGACTCTTTTTTAGGGCTCTTGCTATGTTTTTTAATTTGAGTTATACATTTAAGTTGGGCCTCTATTATGGTGTCTTTAAAAAGTTTCCATGCAGCTTGCAGGGATTTGGCTCTAGTCACTGTGCCTTTTAATTTCTGTTTAACTAACCTCCTCATTTTTGTGTAATTCCTCTTTTTGAAATTAAATGCCAGAGTGCTGGACTGCTGAGGTGTTCTTCCCACCACAGGGATCTTAAATGTTATTATACTATGGTCACTATTCCCAAGTGATCCTGTAACGGTTATCTCCTGGACCTGATCCTGCGCTCCAATCAGGACTAAATTGAGAATTGCCTCTCCCCTTGTGGGTTCCTGTACCAGCTGCTCCAAGAAGCAGTCATTTAAGCCATTGAGAAATTTTATCTCTGCTTCTCTTCCTGAGGTGACATGTACCCAGTCAATATGGGGATAACTGAAATCCCCCATTATTATAGAGTTCTTTATTTTGGTAGCCTCTCTAATCTCCCTCAGCATTTCAATGTCAGTATCGCTGTCCTGGTCAGGTGGTCGATAATATATCCCTACTGCGAATTTCTTATTATTGGAGCATGGAATTACTATCCATAGCGATTCTATTGAACATGTTGATTCATTTAATATTTTTATTTCATTTGATTCTACATTATCTTTCACATACAGTGCCACTCCGCCACCCACCCAGCCTGCTCTATCCTTCCGATATATTTTATATCCCGGTATGATTGTGTCCCACAGATTTTCCTCATTCCACCAGGGAGGTATCTAAGCAGTGTCAGAGGGTGGTAACCTGACAACGTCAGCAGTGATGTGTAACTTTTTATACTTGTATATAAAGTGAGTGTCATGGGGGGACAGTCTTTGTCCAGCTGCAGGGCAGTGGGAGTTTCCTGCTAGTTGAGCTGAGGCCATTGTTGTAATGACATGTGTGTAGTGATTCAGTAGAGTCTACTGACAACTGTTACCATACTTCGCTTAACAATAAACCTGGCCAGGCACCTTCGATCCTTATCTGATTTGTGGTCTTTGGGGGCTTTCTTGGGGTCCGCTGTATAGACTAAGTGCACAGGTTGACACAGCACACATCATTGAGCGCACATGCATGCAGCCTTCTGGTTATCATCATCGACAGAGCCAGAGACCTGTCTGGACACCACGGCAGTAAATCCTCTTGACTATAGAGGGGTGTGCCCTCTCACAAGACTTGGTGAAGGTAAACCCAACCAGGGAGTGGCAAAGCATTCCTCACCTGCAGTACTTGCCGGGGAGTACACAGGGTGGAGAGCCCCATGCTCTGGGTGAGCGCCAGAGGATCCACCCAGTCTCCACAGTCATAGTCCAGGAGGTCTCTGATCCTGGTGACTTCTGCCAGGACCAACCTCTGGTGCACCAAGGAGGTCTTGAAGATGGGGATTGTGTAGCAGGGGCTCTGTGTGGCAGTCTACCCCTACAGTGGACCTGGCTGCCGAAAGCATCTTCCAGGTTTGGAGGTGGTCCTGGTAGAAGGCCGGCAGCTCAGAGAGGTCTCACAGATGATCTCTCAAATAAAGGAGCTTCCTCCAAGGACAGACCATCCCTACATGCAAGCTCTATGAAATCCTGCACCAAATAAAGATTATTGAAGATGGTACAGCCTGGGACAGTGTATCCACATGCTCGTCTGGGCCCTGCAGAGCCGAAGAGGGACTCATGACGGTCACGGTTGCAGGAGAGGCGAGCCCAGGGTCTGGACTGACAATGCCACCGGCGATGGTAGGGCCTGTGCCTTCCCGGGCGTCGGGGGTCCTGAGTGCCTTTCCAAGCCAGGTTGGGGGCAGTCCCTTCAGACATGCCCCATCACCCGACAGAGTAAACACCAGGCTTCCCCCATCATATAATATACCCAGTACTGGACACCTTGATGGGGCACCAGAAATAACCCTTGTAGGGCTTCTCCATCACACCCCGCTGGCAGTAGTTGCACTTGTACCTGCCAGTGGCAGACGGTAGGGTCCTTGCAGCCCAAAGGAAGGGGTCTTAGGACTGAGAAGGGCCTCCCCAGGATGCAGAGGAAAGGCAGTAGGGCAGCGTTGGGGAGGAACGGAGGAAAATACCATCCGTATGCCCAGGTCCTCCAGAGGCTCCACTGGGATGTGGACTCCCCCCATTGCCAAACCTTTCTCTACCGCCTCCTGGGTGGTGGCCTCCAATTCCAGGAAGAATACTATCTTCCCAAACATCTTAGAGGCCACCACCACTGCTGTGGACCTCAGCACGGGTGCCAACGCCCTCACGTAGGTCTTCACATGGGGCGAGGCCGACACCAGGAGACAATGGACCCCCATGCCTCCTTGTCAGGGTGGGAAAGGGACCATGGCCATTGGAGATGGAATTCTGGGAGGCGGCTTGGGAGGAGGCGGGGAGGTGGGGCGGCTACCTGGGCATATGCACTGGGGGCCTCCAGAGCTGGTGGAAGGAATAGGGGGATGGGAAGAAGGGGGAGCCATGGCCAGCACTGGGGCCGCACCCAGAGGGGGGTGAGCCTTCCCCACAGGAGGTTTGGCCTTCTGGGCAGAGATCTTGCCCTTTTTAGTACCCTGGCCCTTCCTGCCCTTCAGGGAGGCCTTCTTAATGGTGACGGTGGTGAGAGGAGGCACCGCGGCAGGAGCAGTCGGGGTCCCAGAATCCCCATCCACATCTGCCATCTCCACTTTATTGGTGGGTAGCCCGGGCAGCCTCAGAGGGGTCAGCAGTGGCAGACGTAGATGTGAAGAGGGGTGGGGGGCGGCAGGTGTGTCACACAACAGCCCCTCCATTGTGGTCATGGGCAGGAAGGGAAGGACAGGAACAAACATTTGGGAGCAGCCAATAGTGCCAGGAGCAGGAGCAAGGGAGGGTAAGAAGAAGGTTCACCACTCCCCTCCTCCCCACACTAGGCTGGAAGCAGGGTGGAAGGGCAGCAATACAGATAGGAGGAAGGGGGGCAATGGAATAAGGGGTACAACTCCCAGCACAGGATGGTAAGACCAGCTCCTCCAGCTGCACTGGGGAGATGGGGGGGGGGAATTATTTAAAGAACATTGGGGAAGTGAAACGGTGTGTGGGGGGAGGGTAACTAAAAAAGAAGGGGAGGCTCAGGCACCAAACAAAATAACAGAGGGGGGCATGGGGACATGAGATGGGGGGAGTAGTGGAGAGGGAGGGCAGGCAGTGAGGCAGTGCCTGCTCAAAGAAAGCAGGCGGGGATAGCTAGACACTGCTGGGGAAAGGGAACCAGTGTTCCCACAGGAGCCTGAGTAGCAGGCCCACAGCACTTGCTGCAGGACCCAACAGAGCAAAGGAGGGATAGGGAGGCAAACACTGGGGCCAAGAATAGAAAGGGCCCCTGCAGCAACTGAGGCTGGGGAGGGAACAGCAGCAGTGGCAGCAGCAGTAATGCAGAAGCAGGGGAACCAGGGGGGAGGTGAACCACCTCCTGCCCCCAGTGCCAACCACCAACTAGGAACCCAGATGGAAAGTGGGCCCCTTAAAAAGCCCCTCCCCCCCCCCAGCACAGAGCCAGCTGTGGGAAGAGAGGACCCCAGGAACACATGCTGGAGCTTGGGTAAAGAGGTTTCTTGTCACTGAGTTAAAAAAAAAAAAGCTAAACCCTAAATCCAGTATAATCAGGTAGGCACCTGGGTTCAATTAGAATTTACTAGAAGCCACAGGCTAATTAAACACCATCAGCCAATTAAGGCCTGTGGTTCCAATTTAAAAGGGCTCCCATCAGGCAAAGAAAGGAGAAGGAAAAGAGCAAAGAACAGGAAGGATGTGCTGTGTGCAGGATACATGTGGGTGTGAGCAGAGGACTGACAATCAGGTACCAAAGAAAAGGTACTGGGAGGGATTGTTTGTGGAAGTGGCCCAGGGAAAAGCTCCCAGATTGCAAGTGGACTTAACCCTGCCTGTTGCCACTGACCTAGGGCCCCCAGACCAGAACCCAGAGTAGTGGACAGGCCTAGGTTCCCCCCAACCGTCTAACAACATCTCAATCTCTGCCTCGAGAAAGGCGATCAGGACTCCAGAGGGGGAGTTTACGCCAAACTTATGAACTAGCCTGTGATGAGTATGGCTCAGTAGACTGTGGCTCCTGTCTTTTCTGTGGTACAATTTCAAAAAAACCCCCTGAAATCTCCTCATAGCACACTTTGAAATCAGAGGAATTCTCCACAGCAAACCTCAAATTTCCTCCTATCCTAATCACAGCTCTGACAAGCTTCCCCACTAAACATCCTGTCTCCTGCGACCTCCATGTTCAACTGCAGCTCTCTTCATAAGCTGACCCAAAAGCTAGAGCAGTGGTCAACAACCAGTTGATCACAGCGGCACTGCCAGTCGATCTCGATGCAGCGTTCCCAGCCTTCCTCTCGCTCCCCCGCACCTGCACTGAGGAGCCGTCGCTGGTGCTACAGTCTCCCGGCCCTCACAAAATTGGAGCCAAAGCCGGATTCCTGTGGGACAGGGGGAGGCCTATTCCTGCAGCTCCATGCCAGATCCAGCTTCTCAGGCAGCGTGTGCTGCTCCTCCCCTCCCCAGAGCAACGCGCGCACTTTCTTGTCTTGCCTTACTTGACCTGTGCATCTGGGAGGTGGGGGACAGGGTTTAAGATGGCACCTGAGGATCCAGAGCGGCTGGATTTATTAAAAGATCTGCACATGTGCTTCTTCCAGAACTGCCTGCAGATCCTTCCCGAGAGATACTTGTCCCTGAAGACCAACAGGTACCAGCCGAGCTGCCCCTGGCCAGACATCCACCAGCACCCTGCTCCTGCCGCTTAGTCAGACACTCAAAAGCACCCTGTTCCTGCTCCCTGTCCCCTGGCCAGACACCATCCAGCACCCTGTCCCCTGGTCAGACATCATCTAGCACCCTGCCCAGACCTCCACCAGCACCTGGGCCCCAGGCCACACACCCATCAGGAACCTGTTGCTGCTCCCTGGCCAGACACCCACCAGCATCCTACTCCAGCCCCCTCCCTCCTGGCCAGACACCTACCCCTAGCTTGCTCCTGTACCCTACTTTCCACCCAGATTCTGAACCCCCATCCCTATCCCACTTACTGGAAGGACTGTCCCGCACATTGGATACTTCATTTTTGGCCCCACCTCAAAGTGTAGAGGGGCCCACAAAATCATAGAAGCATAGAGCTGGAAGAGACCTCGGGAGGTCATTAAGTCCAGCCCCCTGCCCAAGGCAGGACCAATCCCAACTAAATCAACCCAGCCAGGGGTTTGTCAAGCCGTGACTTAAAAACCTCTAGGGATGGAGATTCCACTACTTCCCTAGGTAACCCATTCCAGTGCTTCACCATCCTCCTAGTGAAATAGTTTTTCCTAATATCCAACCTAGACCTCTCCCACCACAACTTGAGACCATTGCTCCTTGTGCTGCCATCCGTCACTACTGAGAACAGCCTTTCTCCATCCTCCTTGGAACCTCCCTTCAGGAAGTTGAAGGCTGCTATCAAATCCCCCCTCACTCTTTTCTGCTGCAGACTAAACAAATCCAAATCCCTCAATCTCTCCTCATAGGTCATACACTTCAGCCCCCTAATCATTTTGTTTGCCCTCCGCTGGACCCTCTCCAATGCGTCCACATCCTTTCTATAGTGAGGGGCCCAGAACTGGACACAATATTCCAGATGTGGCCTCACCAAACCCGAATAAAGGGGAATAATCACTTCTCTGGATCTGCTGGAAATGCTCCTCCTAATGCACCCTACCATGCCATTAGCCCTCTTGGCTACAAGGGCACAGTGTTGACTCATATCCAGCTTCTCATCCACTGTAATTCCCAGGTCCTTTTCTGCTGAACTGCTACTTAGCAAATTGGTCCCCAGCCTGTAACAATGCTTGGGGTTCTTCTGTCCCAAGTGCAGGACTCTACACTTGTCCTTATTGAACCTCATCAGGTTTCTTTTGGCCCAATCCTCCAATCTGTCTAAGTCACTCTGGACACTATCCCTGCCCTCCAGCATATCTACCTCTCCCCCTAGCTTAGTGTCATCTGCGAACTTCCTGTGGGTGCAATCCATCCCCTCATCCAGGTCATTAATAAAGATGTTGAACAAAACCAGTCCTAGAACAGATCCTTGGAGCACTCCACTAGAAACCGACCGCCAACCTGACATCGAGTCGTTGATCACTACCCATTGGGCCCGACAGTCTAGCCAGCTTTTTATCCATCTTATACTCCATATATCCAATCCATATTCCCTTAACTTGCTGGCAAGAGTATTGTGGGAGACCGTATCAAAAGCTTTGCTAAGGTCAAGGTATATCACACCCACTGACTTTCCCATATCCACATAGCCATTTATCTCATCGTAGAAGCTAATCAGATTGGTCAGGCACTACTTGCCCTTTGTGAATCCATGTTGACTATTCCTGATCTCTTTTCCCTCTTCCAAGTGCTTCAAAATAGATTCCTTGAGGATCCCCTCCATGATTTTTCTGGGGACTGAGGTGAGGCTGACCGGTCTGTAGTTCCCTGGATTGTCCTTCTTCCCTTTTTTAAAGATGGGCACTACATTTGCCTTTTTCCAGTCATCTGGGATCTCTCCCGATCTCCACAAGTTTTCAAAGGTAATGGCCAAAGGCTCCGCAGTGACATTTGCCAACTCCCTCTGTACCCTTGGATGCATTAAATCCGGGCCCATGGATTTGTGTATGTTTAGCTTTTCTAAATAGTTCCTAACTTGTTCTTTCCCCACCAAGGGCTGTCCACCTCTTTCCCATACTGCGTTGCCTAGTGCATTAGTCTGGGAGCTGACCTTGTCCGTGAAGACAGAGGCAAACAAAGCATTGAGTACTTCAGTTTTTCCCACTTCATCTGTCACTAGGTTACCTCCCTCATCCAATAAGGGCCCCACACCCTCTCTGATCACCCTCTTATTGCTAACATGCCTGTAGAAACCTTTCTTATTATCCTTCACATCCCTTGCTAGCTGCAATTCCAATTGTTCTTTTTCCTTCCTGATAAGTCCCCTGCATTCTTGAGCAATATATTTATACTCCTCCCTAGTCATCCGTCCAAGTTTCCACTTCTTGTAAGCTTCCTTTTTGTGTTTAAGCTCACCATGGATGTCCCCGGTAAGCCAATCTGGTTGTCTACCATATTTGCTTTTCTTGCTGCGCATCGGGATGGTTTCTTCCTCTGCCTTTAATAAGGCTTCTTTAAAATACTGCTGGCTCTCCTGCACTCCTTTCCCCTTCATGTATGCATCCCAGGGAATCCTGCCCATCAGTTTTCTGAGGGAGTCTAAGTCCGCTCTTCTGAAGTCCAGGGTGTGTATTTTGCTACTCTCCTTTCTTCCTTTGGTCAGGATCCATCTCATGAGCACGGCTCATAAATATACCATTTCATGAGCACGGCTTCCCAGGTTGTCACCCACCTCTACTTCCCCTACTAGTTCCTCCCTGTTTGTGAGCAGCAGGTGAAGCTGCGCATGGCCCCTGGTCGGTTCCTTCAGCAGTTGTACCAAGAAGCTATCCCCAACATTCTCCAAAAACTTCCTGGATTGTCTGTGTACAGCTGTATTGGTCTCCCAACAGATGTCAGGGTGATTACAGTCCCCCGTGAGAACCAGGGCATGCGATCTGGAAGCTTCTCTCAGTTGTCTGAAGAAAGCCTCGTCTACCTCATCCACCTGATCTGGTGGTCTATAGGAGACACCAACCACAACATCACCCCTGTTGCTTCCACCTCTAAACTTAACCCATAGACTCTCAACAGGCTTTTCTCCCTCTAAATACTGGAGTTCCGAGCAATCATTCTGCTCTCTTACATACAATGCAACTCCTCCTCCTTTTCTCCCCCGCCTGTTCTTCCTGAACAGTTTATACCCTTCCATGATAGTGCTCCAGTCATGTGAGTAATCCAACCAAGTCTCCGTTATTCCAATCAAATCCTGGTTCCTTGGAATGATCGTGTCAGTGGATACAAAGCTGCTGTTTAGTAGTAGTAGTAGTCGTGTGTCTTCTGTTTCATCTTTGTCAGGGTTGGTCCCATTGTGGTGCTGCTTGTTAGTATAAGGCGAGGCACCAACACCAAGCAAGGTGGTGGTTGCATGGTCAGCACCATCTCTGACATGGATTTTAGTATTGTCGGTGCCAAGGAGCATGGTTCCTATCTTGACTCCTTGTACTTAGGTACAGTGCAGCTGGTGCCAAAAGTGCCAGGGAAGTTGTAGGTACTGATTCTTGGGGTCATCAGCACCATTTTTAACAACTTCATGTGGGAACCATTTCTTTCTGTCAGGTTACCTCTCTGGGAAGTTCCAAGCTTACTTTCTCTTTTCTTGACAGGGTAGAGTTGTGCTCTGGGTCAGTTCAGACCAATTTGAGAGCACTTAGGAGAAGGTTTCAGCATGTTTTTCTCTGATCCAGGCAGGACCAATTTTTTAAATTTTGATAATTTTGTGATGGAGATCCCTGATTTGCCAGGCTCTCATCTTCAAGTTGATGCACTTGGATGGTACAGGCTTCTCTCCAAGGCCATGCCTACACTATGGGGAAGATTGACACTGCTGTGGTCGATCTTCTGGGTTCGATTTAATGGATCTAGTGGAGACCCACTAGTTCAAATTGAGAGGTGCTCCCATTGGCACTGGTACTCCTGCTTCTCACGAGGAGTAAGGGAAGCAAACACTTCCAGCATCCTCCCGCTGTGTGGACGGTGATTTAAGATATGTTGGCTCCAGCTATGTGATTTATGTATCTTGAATTGCGTATCTTAAGTCAACCTTCCCTTTTAGTGTAGACATGCCCTAAGACATCTCCTGTAAAGAGAGTACTTATGGAAGTGCAGCATAGCTTCTTTACAAGTCCGTTCTTTGTCTCTTGGTCCCTGGAGAATACAGTTTGAACAAATATATACTCACCTTTCCAGGTGTGGGTCAAAGGTATGTACCTGCTAAACAAGTACCAACTGATTAGCTTCTATGATGAGGCTCTGTCGACATGGAGAAGTTGGTGGATGTGATATAATGTGACCTTAACAAAGCTTTTGATACGGTCTCCTACAATATTCTTGCCAGCAAGTTAAGGAAGCATGGATTGGATAAATGGACTATAAGGTGGCTGGAAAGCTGGCTAGATTGTGAGGCTCAATGTGTAGTCTGGCTGGCAGTCAGTTTCATGTAGAGTGCCCCAAGGATTGCTTCTAGAGACAGTTTTATTCAACATCTTTATTAATGACTGGATGAGGGGATGGATTAAACCCTCAGCAAGTTTGTGGATGACACTAAATCAGGAGGAGAGGTAGATTCTTTGGAGGGTAGGGAAAGGGTCCAGAGTGACCTGGACAAATAGGATAATTGGGCCAAAAGAAATTTGATGAGGTTGAACAGGGAGAAGTGCAGAGTCTTGCACTTGGGATGGAAGAATCCCAAGCATTGCTACAGGGTGGGGACCAATTGACTAAGTAGCAGTTCAGCAGAAAAGGACCTGGGAATTACAGTGGAAGAAAAGCTGGATATGAGTCAACAGTGTGCCCTTGTAGCCAGGAAGGCTAAAGGCATATCAGGGTGCATTACGAAGAGCATTTCCAGCAGATCTAGAGAAGTGATTATTCCCATTTATTTGGCATTGGTGAGGCCACTTCTGGAGTATTGCGTCCAGTTCTGGGCCCACCACTATAGAAAGGATGTGGATGCATTGGAGAGAGTCCAACGGAAGGCAACCAAAATGATTAGGGAGCTGGAGCACATGACCTCCGAAGACAGGCTGAGGAATTTGGGCTTATTTAGTCTGCAGAAGAGAAGAGTGAGGGGAGATTTGATAGCAGCCTTCAACTTCCTGAAGGGAGGTTCCAAAGAAGATGGAGAGAGGCTGTTCTCAGTAGTGATGGATTGCAGAACAAGGAGCAATGGTCTCAAGTTACAGTGGGAGAGGTCTAGGTTGGATATTAGGAAAAACTATTCCACAAGGAGGGTGGTGAAGCACTGGAATGGGTTACCTAGGGAGGTGGTGGAATCTCCATCCCTAGAGGTTTTTAAATTACGGCTTGCCAAAGCCCTGGCTGGGTTGATTTAGTTAGGATTGGTCCTGACTAACCCTAGTTAGGCACAGGACTGGACTCAATGACTCCTGAGGTCTCTTCCAGCCCTAGGATTCTATGATTCTAAGTTATGTACAGTTCCACCAAAACATATACACAATTATGTTTTTAATATAATGGCTCCAAAAGGGGTAAATCTTAATTCAGTCCCGGCTAGCTTAATTCTGTAAACTTTATTTTAATTCCATATGACCTCTTCAGTATATTGTTGTTGTGTCACAATTATATCAAATTAATACAAAATTAAAAAAAAATTAAAGTTGTAGCCTGCCAAGATATATCTTTCCTATCCTATCCCTTTCTCTATATTTTTACTAATAATGCTAGTAATGTAAGGCCTGCAGGACTTGACTTATCCAGTATGGGTTAGCTTTAGCAATAGTATAGTGATAAGTAAGGGTTAAATCATTTAAAAAATATATATATTTTTTGTATCTGTAAGAATTATGCAAGACCCCTGTGGTGAAATTTTCAGTTGGGTCTTCGGTACAAAGACGGGCTATGACTCAGTATCTCGTGATACTAAGTAAGTCCCAAAACTGCGAAGCTTAGCAAGATTTCCTGGTACCTAACTGTAAGATTTCCTGCTTTTTCTACGTTGGGAACCATTCGAAGAAGGCATCAAGTGATTTAATTTATGCATATTCATAGATGCCCCGATATCACTCTTCAATCAGTTATGTGTACTCACAAAATCTTGGGGTGTAAAAGTCCAACTTTAGTTAGGGGTTGGACATTATGACACAAAGGCTATGTCTACACTATGTTGCTCAGAAGTGTGAAAAATCTACCTTCCAGAGTGATGTAGTTATACCAGCCAGAGACAGGAGAGCTTCTTGGAAGCCAGCCAGTTCTGGCCAATGGGGAAACGAAGGAAAAGAGAGGGCCCAGGTGATCAGTTTCCCCCAGAAAAGAAGACAAAGGACAGAGGAGGGCCAGTTGGGAGAGTGATACAGGGTGATTGGGATGGAAGAAGGACTCTTCTAAACTGATGCCCCCACACACCAAACCCCCTACGCTGATCCCCTACACCTCCTAGCCCCCTACCCTGACTCCTGAACCCTAACCCCTTGCCCTTAGATCCCCCTCCCTGTCCTGACCCTGGCACCCCAACCACTGCCCTAACCCCCCACCTAATGCCCTGCCCTCACTCCTGTACCCCACACCCTATCCTGAGCCCCCCCATCTCCTTCCCTGACTCCTATATCCCTCACCCACTGCCCTGAGCCTCCCACACTTCCCCACACCTCACTTCTACAAACAACCTAGGTCCACTGGATCAGTTAGGTTCATAATGAGAGCACTCAATGAAGCAGATATCCCAGTGGGAACAAGAGGCTGAAGGGAGAAGGCAGAGGCTCAGGAGAAAGAATTGACTTCAAGAACTGAGACTCCTCTCACCCCTTTCTACTCCCCTTCCTCCACATGAAAGGAGGTGGTGACATGTGCTCCAATACCAGCTCTTAGAAGGACTGACTTGCTGTGAATCTGGACATAGAATTATATGTGATGTACACGCTTTCTTGATTCTGACCTCCCATACAGACTGATTAAGCTCAGAAATGATCAAAGCTTGCTCAAGTATATCCACATCAGCTGCAGGCACACCTCTGATTGCAGTGTAGACATATCCTTTGCGCAGTAGTACCCCTTTGGCAGAACCACCTGTTCCTGCAGTGACTTTTTGGAGGCACTTGGATTAGTTCAGAGACTAGTTTCCAGAAGAATGTCACTATGTGGTAGGAATCAATTTATCAAGGGTCTTCTCCCAGACCCATAATCCCCCCTGCCTTGCCAGAATCTGACCTCAAACAACCTTTTTTAGGCAGGTGGTATTCATATTCCTATGGAGCCCTCTCACAGCCGTATTTTTAATCCAACACATCGCTAATTTGCGTGTTGATTTTCCACTATGTAATTCATGCATATTTCTACTTTAATTGGTAAAAACCAATCCCCAGACCTCTGAGAAGGGTGTAGCATTTTCACCCGAGCTCATCATTTTTAAGATGATTGCTTGTTAGCCCAAAAAGATGTGGAACTGAGAGCAATATGTTAAAATTAATAACATGAATATTAATTCCCCTAAGAGAGATGGAATCTGTCTATTCTACCAGCTAGGCAAAGGGAACATTCCTATAGACTCATAAGAGACATGCAAGCATTGAAGTAATCATTTGCATGCCGGTTTAAAATGTGAGAATGAACATCAATTTTGCTGATAAAAAGCAGCACAACTTTTGAAATTCTGGTACTCCTGGGTTAAGGGTTTAGTAGATGATCCAGAGCATGGTTCAAGTTCTTTGATCCTTTGAGAGCAAAGTTGTTTTATGTTGTGGGCCTGACATGTACCTGCAGCCACATTTTAAAACGTGTCTTCTGATTGGGAATGACCCAATTATTGCAAGTGCACCTTGCACCCAATTTTCAGAGGTGCTCAGCTTCTGCTGTTCTCATGAGCTTAATTTGTGGGTGCCCGGTGTTTCATTAGTAATAAGTGGCAGAGCTAGAAGAAAGATGTTAATTAAGCATGTTGCATGTTATATTGAAGCTATATAATTTTTATGCAATAATCCTGCCCCCAGTTTACAGTTCTGAGCCCCTGTTGCCGTACTGAATGAGGTCCCTTCTGAAAAAGGGACACCTTTCCCCCCAGTCCCACTTATCATACCAGGATATTTTCCCTCCTCTAGGCACAAGGCTCCACAGTGTAACAAGTTACCATCTCAAAAACTAAAGCACATCAACCCAGTCACCACTGTGGAAAATTCTAGCCTTATTATCCACCCCCTCTCACTTTGACTATTGCTGGAGTATATGGAGAATCTCATTTTCCCCACTCAATGTTTTCCTCTAGAATTACCTGGCAGAAGCAGTGGTAAAAACAAAGAATAAACGTTCAGAGTTAATCACAAAAGGAACCTCTGATAAGGTCAATAGAATTTAAGGAGGAACAAACAAGGCTGAAGTAGTTGTGGCAACACAATCTTATCTCAACAAAGATAAAACCACAGCAAAAAAATCAAGCAGAAGACTCATTAAGCATATGCTTACAAGCTAATAAGATATGTAAACAACAACAGCCAGTAAACCAAAGGCATGAACACTCCCCAAGTTACAGATGCAAGACTCAAATTGGTAATAAACAGATTTGATGGATCTGGTTTAAAGTCTTACTTGTTTGCAGATTTTCTCCTCCTTCAGGAAGTCAGACAGGAAAAATCCTTCAGCATTAAAGACTTCTAATCTTTGAACAATTGGCTTGTTACATACTAGAGCAGTGGTCTCCAATGTTTTTACACCCAAGATCACTTTTTAAATGTCAGGACAAGCCAGGATCTACCCCATCCCTTCCCCGAGACTCCACCCCTTTCTTGAGGCCCTGCCCTTTCCAAACCTTTCCACAAACTACCCGTTGCTAATGGGAACTCACCGTTAATTACATAATTACACCCGAGCCATTTTGCTAGTGCTGCAGCTGGGAAGAATGGTTTAATTTAAATTGTTAAACAGATTAAGTATTTTAACTTTCTCATGTTAGTTGACCAAACTTCATTTTAAATGAAGTAAAATATTATGTCCAACACAAAAGGTTCCCATGTTTTCTTTATTTGTGGCAGAGGTGGGGAAACTTTTTTGGGTCGGGGTCCATTGACCCACAGAAAAATCAGTTGGGGACCACACAAGTGAAAAGCAAAAAAATTCCTCCCAAAATGCCCAACCCTCATTGACGTGGCCCCCAACTGAGACACCTCACTCTTCTGCCACTCCAGCCCCCACAGGGTGAGGGGAAGGGGCAGGGAGAACTGAGGTTTGGGGCTTCCCGTAGGTCTGGTTTACTTTTCTGGGGTTCCAGAGTTAGTGGATTTGTGGACCCCCTAAGGTTCTGGGTGGTAACAAAAATGAGGGGCTCAATGTGTGGGACTGGGCTGCCAGCGAGTGGGATACAGGATCTGGGTGGGAGGTGGGATGCAGGGTCTGGAAGGGAGTTTGGCAGCAGGAGAGGGTGTGGGGCATGGGTAAGAGAGGGAGTTTGTGGTGGGAGGGGGTTGGGGGAGTAACACAGGGTATATCTACACTAGGTTGTTAATTTGAGCTAGGTAGGCAAATCAGGCAACCTGAGTTGCAAATGAAGCCCGGGATTTAAATATCCCGGGCTTTATTTGCATGTTCCCATCCGGCCGCCATTTTTAAATCCCCCTTAATTCGAACGAACTGCCCGCGGCTACACGCGGCAGTTTAAAGTTAATCCAAATTAAGTCCTTAGTTCGGATTAACTGTTACACCTCATTCCACGAGGAGTAACAGTTAATCCGAACTAAGGACTTAGTTCGGATTAACTTCCTACTGCCGCGTGTAGCCGCGAGCAGTTCGTTCGAACTAAGGGGGATTTAAAAATGGTGGCTGGACGGAAACATGCAAATAAAGCCTGGGATATTTAAATCCTGGGCTTCATTTGCAACTCCTGTTGCCTGATTTGCCTACCTAGCTCGAATTAACAAGCTAGTGTAGACATACCCACAGAAAAGGTAAAAGGATGAGAATGCAGCCAAATAGCTAGTTGGGGAAGAAGGCAAAGAAGTAAAGGAGTAAAGGAAAGTGCAGCTTTGTCAAGGCTGTTCCCCACTCTGGCACAACAAATGCAGAAGTGGGGGCCCACAAGAGCACCCCAAAACCTTGTCTCTACAGGCTTTGGTACAAAACTTCCCCCCAAAATCCTAATACCTGGACTTTGGGGAATCCGCTGCCACCATCAAGTGCTTTTGAACCCACAAACAGTGGTGGACACTTGAAACCAACCTCAGTGGCACACCAAGCTCTTTTTCCCCAAAGAGCTTGAAAAAGAAAAGAGAAAACAAGCTGCAGTCTGTGGTACCTGACTCCTTAGTCAGACAGACAGACAGACCTCCCAGGACACAAAAATAAACCAATGTTGGTTAATTAGAAAAAGAAAACAAACTTTTATTATCAAAATAAAACTACTGTTGCAAGCATAGTTGAGGTGGTTGGATGGTAAGAACCACCAATTGATATACTCAGCGAAAATTCCCTGGGTTAGAAAGCTTCATTACAAAAGAGAAAAAAAAAACACTTTTAAAGAAAGAAAAAACATTTTTAACAGCACAGACCTCAGTTCCAAATTCCTAAACTAGAAAACAATAAAACCTCATGGATTGTCTAAACTTTGCCCTACTTACACATTGTAAGAAGTCCATTCTTGGGGAGAGAAGTGTCTTCCATCTCCCTTAATACCTGGAAGAAACTGCTCTGACTCTGACAAAGGAGGGAAAAGATAAAAATTCCTTCATCCCAGTTTGAAATCTCTACCTACATTGTTATTAGCTGACCAGATACCTGGCTAGGGAGAGGAGACATAGTTAACCCTATAGTCCCAAGGTGCTGGTCCGTCCTCCTGGTTGACAGCAGCCAGACAGCTAGTTGGGGAAGGAGGCAAAGAAGTGGGGAGTAAATCCAGAGTATTGTGTCCAGTTCTGGGCCCCCCACTACAAAAAGGATGTGGACGCATTGGAGAGGGTCCAGCGGAGGGCAACCAAAATGATTAGGGGGCTGGAGCATATGACCTATGAGGAGAGGCTGAGGGAGTTGGGTCTGTTTAGTCTGCAGAAGCAAAGAGTGAGGGGGGATTTGATAGCAGCCTTCAACTTCCTGAAGGAGGTTCCAAAGAGGATGGAGAGAGGCTGTTCTCAGTAGTGACAGATGGCAGAAGAAGGAGCAATGGTCTCAAGTTGTGGTGGGAGAGGTCCAGGTTGGATATTAGGAAAAACTATTTCACTAGGAGGGTAGTGAAGCACTGGAATGGGTTACCTAGGGAAGTAGTGGAATCTCCATCCCTGGAGGTGTTTAAGTCTCGGCTTGACCAAGCCCTGGCTGGGTTGATTTAGTTGGGATTGGTCCTGCCTAGAGCAGGGGGTTGGACTTGATGACCTTCTGAGGTCTCTTCCAGCTCTATGGTTCTATGATTCTAAAGGAAAGTGCAGCTTTTGCAAAGTTAAATTGTATCCCCCCTCACATCTTCCCTCTGCACCAGCCTCGCTCCCTTCAGCCCTATGATTCCCCTCAGCCTGATTCCTCGCATCCTCCTTCACCCCCCCTCTTACCTCCACATCTCTGTGCATACTCATCTGCAGTGCAGCAGTGCTGGGGCTTGCAGCCTCTGGGGAGCAGCGCTAGGGAAAAGATGGGGAGGGGACAGAGTCTCTTCCTTGCCTTGCCCAGCCTTTTGCCTGGAGGCAGTGGCTCTGGGGCTGGGGCAGGGGCAGGGGCAGGCAGAGCCCGGGGCCATCCAGGGCTGGCTTCAGCCAGGCCAGGCGCAGGAGGGCACTGGGGAAGGGGCTCCCCCAAACCTGCACACAGCCTGGTCGGGTGCAGTGGGGTGCTGGGAAAGGTGGCTCTCTGACCCCCACACAGCCCACAGGGAACAGGACAGCGTAGCCCTGTCACCAACGCATCATGTGTGCCAGCTGACCAGGTCCCTCCCAGAGCAGGAGACAAGAGCGGAGACGCACGCGTGTGTGTGCATGTGCCTCTTCCCCCATCCCAGCCAGCAAGTTAGCAAAGAGGGACTGGATCAAAGAAGGGCAGCTGCCTGACCAGCTGGCTGTGGCACTTGACCCCTGGGGCACTGCAATCGACTGGTTGGTGAGCACTGTACTGGGAAAGGCATAAGGGTCTTGCACAAAAAGGTTTTTTTGCACAGAAAGGAAACGTTCACGCTGCTTGTTTTCGCGCAAAAACCCCTTGCACAAAACCCGCTTGAATAGATTATGCAAATGAAGCGTGACAAAATGCTAATCAGTGCTTCATTTGCATACTGTCTGCTGGCAAAAGCCAGCAGTGTAGACATAGCCTCTCTGATCCCCAAAGATTACAGTGTAAATAGGACTGTACTTACAAATGGAAGACAAAAAACACTGGACAACAGTTCAGGAGAAGGGAGAGTTTGGAAATTGAAGAAGTGAAGAAAAGAGGGGACATTCGGTTATAAGGAAATGTTTGAATAATGACTCTTATAATTAGAAGATCTCAAAGAGTTTAACAGGTAAGGTCAATGTCATTATCTCTGTTTTATAGATGGGGAAACTGAGGCACTATACAACAAAGTGGCTTGCCTAAGATCACCCAGTAGCATAGCTGGAAATAGAACCCAGCTTTCCTCAGTCCCATTGCACTCTTTTAGCTACTAGACCACATTTATGCTCAGGGTCATTCCTAGGGGGTTATACGGTCTGGGAGCAACCCCCACTTTGCCCCCAAGCCCTGCCTCTTCCCTCCCCTGCTCTACCTCCTCCTACCCCCATTGCACCCATTTCCCAAAGCCTCCACTACTAAGTTATGCAACCTGAGAGATTACTGGGGCAGGGAAGGGAGATGCTGAGGAGGGGCCAGCAGGGATCAGGCCCCCTGTTGCACTCATTGCAGCAGCAGGAGTCATGGGAAGTGGAGCGACCTGGCAGCCTCCTCTGGCCTGCCACCATCTCCCAGCTAGTTTACTCTGCTTCACCACGGCAGCAGGAAGCAAAGTGACCCAACTCGAGCTCACTCCCCTCTGCTTCCCAAAACCTGGGGGTATGTCTACACTACAGAGTTAATTCAAAATAACAGCAGTTATTTCGAATGAACTTTAATAGCATCTACACAGGCAAACCGCTATTTCGAAATAAATTCAAAATAGTGGAGCCCTTATTTTGAATTTGGTAAACCTCATTCTACAAGGAGTAATGCCAAATTCGAAATAGCTATTTCAAATCAAGTGCTGTGTAGACACTTAATTCGAAATAGGGGGCCTCCAGCCCTTCCCAGAGAGCCCTGGTGGCCACTCTGGGCACAACCAGGAAAGCTTACTCTCCTCTCCCCCAGCCCCGGAGACATTAAAGGGGTAGACCCTGGCCACAGTGCCTGTGCCAGCTCCAAGCCTACCAGCCCAGAGCCAGCAGTGGCCACCAGGGCCCCTGACCCAGTGGCCCCAAAACATGAGCCAGCAAGCCACTGGCAGCCAGCCCTCCACCACTCCCCAGGAGCAGTCTGCCAGCTCCCAGGAGCCTGCCAGGGGCTGGAGAAGGCGGGTGGCTTCCTTGTCCAGGGTGGAGATCATGGACCTTATTCAGGTTTGGGGGGGATGCCCCCAACTTCCATGATCTCAGCCCTAGACAGAGGAACATGGCCATTTATGGCAGGATAGCTGCCAGCTTGGCCACCAAAGGCCACATGTGAACCCAGGAGCAGGTTTGCATGAAAGTCAGGTTGGTCCGGTGAGACCCCCAAGCTTCCCCTCCCTCCTTCTTCCTCTTGCTTCCCCTGAGCCCTGAGCTTCCCCTCCCCCTTCTTCCCCTTGCTTCCCCCTTCCAGCTCCCTCCTCCCAGGTTTCCCCCTCCCCTCTCCCACCTCCTTTTCCCAGTCTCCCCAGAGGTCCATCCCCCCCAGTTTTGTTCAATAAACCCAGTTTCTATTTTTGAACATACGTGTCTTTTATTTGACATCAGGAAGGGGGGCTAGGGAGGGGTAAGTGGAAGGACGTGAGGGAGGAATGGGGCACAAGCCACAGGTGGGGAGGACCGGGGAGGCTCTGAGGGTATGTCTACACTAGCCCCCTAGTTCGAACTAGGGAGGCTAATGTAGGCATTCGAAGTTGCAAATGAAGCCGGGATTTAAATATCCCGGGCTTCATTTATCTTCAGCGCCGCCATTTTTAAATCCCCTTAGTCGAACCGTGCGCGGACGTGTACGGAGTAGGTAGTTCAATTAGAATCTCTAATTCGAACTACCTACTCCTCGTGGAATGAGGTGTACGGTAGTTTGAATTAGAGATCCTAATTTGAACTACCTACTCCGTGCTGCATGTAACTGCGGGCACGGAGTTCGACTAAGATTTAAAATGGCGGCGCTCGAAGATGCAAATGAAGCCCGGGATATTTAAATCCCGAGCTTCATTTGTAACTTCAATGCCTACATTAGCCTCCCTAGTTCGAACTAGGGGGCTAGTGTAGACATACCCTGAGGGCTCCTCGGGGTGGATGCTCTCCCTTGGGGCCTCCTGGATCCTGACAGCCCCCCGATGGACCCCCGGATGGCAGCCTGCAGCAAGTGCAGCCGGGCTGATGGCAACGACCCCACGAGACTCATCGTCGTGCCCAGGGGCAGCTCTGGCTCCATGTGGCCGAGTGCTGTGGTGTCCCGAGTGTGGGCACTCAGGGCACTCCAAGACAGGACTCCCTTATCAAGGTAGACAAGCAAGTGGGGAACCCTGAGAACTGTCTGTCTGGGGTGGGGGTAGGGTCCCTTTAAGCCGGAGCTCAGTTAGCCTCAGGCAGCAGCCCCACACACTAAGTCCCAACCTGATGCCCTGCCGGCACTGGTTCCGGCCAGCCTTAACTTTGGTTCAGGGTCCACTCAGTGTGGACGCGCTAGTTCGAAATAGCAAAACGCTATTTCGAAATAGTTTTTGTGTATAGATGTATTATTTCGAATTAGCTTAATTCGAATTAACTATTTCGAATTAAGTTAATTCGAAATAGTGCTGTAGTGTAGACATACCCTGGGAGAGGGTGGAGCAGAGCAGTCTGCTGTGTCGCTCTACTTCCTGTGGTTCCTGACACCACAGTGCGCAAGAAGAGCTCCAACTCCTGCAGCTACTGTGTCACTTCTGGCATCTGCCTCATCCAGGAAGGCACACAGAGTTCTCTAAAAGTTAAAGATGCACAATTAAAGGGATGAAACTGAGTCTGAGAGAAGAAGAAAAAGGGATGGGTAAGGCAAGAAGACTGGGAAGAATATAGGGACCAAAGGGAGATGCAGCTAGGACTGAGTGTATAGGGCCTTGGAGAATTTTTTTCTTGTTATTCATGGAAGTGAAGGATTCTTAGACCTGAATGAAATGACTTGACTTCCATCATATGACAATGTTTTTTACAGCCTCTTATACTTACTATATGGCTGTGTCTACACTGGCAAGTTATTCCGGAAAATCAGCCGCTTTTCCGGAAAAACTTGCCAGCTGTCTACACTGGCCGCTTGATTTTCCGGAAAAGCAATGACGATCTACTGTAAGAAATCAGCCACTTTTCCAGGAAAGCTTTGCCGCTCCCGTTCAGGCAAAAGTCCTTTTTCTGGAAAACTGTTCCGGAAAAGGGCCAGTGTAGACAGCTAGCTAACGCTTTTCCGGAAAAGCAGAAGAAACGGAAAAAAGCGGTTTGGACGCCTGGAGACCCTGTAGGAGCCCTGGACTTCCTGGTAACCCGAGCCCTTAAAGAGCACGCAGGCTGCTGAGCGCACGTGGCAGGAGCATGCCTCAGACCTGCGGCCTGAGGTCTGCCACGGCGCCCCTGTCCTGCCCAGCCAGCATCGGAAGGCAGCCATGGCAGCTCCGAGTGGTGAGCCACCTGCACCCCAGCTCAGGAGGCCCCAGGGCCGCAAAGGCGGGCTCCTCCTGACCCCAGGAGCTGGAGACCCTCCTGGACCTCTGGCAGGAGGAGGAGGGTCTCCATGACATCCGGTCCCGGCGCTGGAATGCCGACATCTTCGTCCAGATGGCCGAGGCTCTGGCCCACCATGGACACCCTGCCCGGAACAGCGAGCAAGTCCGGGCGAAGGTTAAGGAGCTCCGGCTCGGGTACGTGCGGGCCAGCGAGGGCAGGGGGGCAGGACCAGACACCTGCCCCCATTACGACCGGCTGCACTCCATACTGGGCCAGCCAGCCCCGCAAGCCCCGGACGTGCCCGTTGACACCTGCCAGCACCCCGTCATCCGAACCACCGAGGCAGGGGAGGGAGAGGACAGCGGCGGCGCTTCGGGAGAGGAGGCCAGCATTGCCACCCAGCAGGCCCCCTCCAGCAGCTCCTCCGAGGCCGGGGAAGAATCCACTGGTGAGTCTTTGCAGTTTGCACTCACAGGGCAGAGGACGGGGGGGGGGGAGCCAGGTGCCCGGAGGGGGGAAGGGGAGAGCATGTCACTCAGGCCACGTGAGCTGCACGCTGTGTAGCATTAGGCAGCAAGCAGCACGTGCAACCACGTGCAGCCTGGTTACCGAGCGGCACATGGCCACGGCAGGCAGCTGCAGGGCACGCCTGGGACCGTGCTGCTCACACACGTTTCGGCGGGACCAGGGGGAAGGGGGTGGATGCCGGCTGGAACTGGCCAGGGCCCCAGGGACTCAGCCCAGAGCCCGCATGTCTGCCAAGGGTGCAGCACGGAGAATGGCACACTGTCCCATGCCTGGCTGTGAGGTACAGCCAGCTGCTCTTGGGTACACCGCAGCGTCACAGTCCTGTGACCGTGGCCCCCACCGAGCCCCTCGCCTGCTCTCGGTGCCTTGGCTGGCCCCCCGAGGGAAGTCCCCACTGTGGCCACACATGTCCCTGGGCTACCGGGCTTGTGGGAGGGATAGTGGGAGGGAGAAGGCCCGCCCTGAGTTTTGCTGCAAGGATGGGACACCCCAGTCACTCTTCTGGTTCCAGGAGATATCCCACGCGATGGGATCTGAGAGCCCAGACCACCTCTGCCAGATGTGCTCCCAGGCACTGTGTGGGGATGCATCTCGCTCCCTGTCAAACACCAGTGATTAGCCCAAAGCTTTCACAGTCTCCACCGGCAGGGAGTTCCACAGGTGAACGCAACACAACCACCCTCCTGCCCTCCACAGGGCCAGGACACAGACCGGTGGTTACAATACTGGAGGAGGACCCTACTCCAGGGGCGGTCCTCCTTGTAAACATACAACACAGGGGGCAGGGGGGGAACCGAGTGGGCCCAAGCCACACAACTGTGGGGTCACCTGGGCTCAGGGGTGGAGGGCATGAGGTGTGGGGACAGTGGACGGCCTGCCTGACTGACCCATCCTTTCTTGTCTTCCCTGCAGTGGGACCGAGCACAAGAGCCTCCAGTCCGGCAGCAGCGGCACCCCCAGCTGGCCAACCCCGGAGGCACAGGCTCCGACACCGGGACCAGCTGCTTCGCGGCCACGTCATGGCGGTGGAGGCAATCCAGGCCTCCATTAGGGAGCGCGTGCAGAGGGACCTGCAGTGGCGGCAGGAGGCCGGGGGTGCCTTCCAGGCGCAGTGCACAAGGATGGCCGACTCCATGGCCATCCTCACGACACACTTTGTGCACTCCGTGCATTATGGCATGGCCATACCCCATGCCCCCACCATCCCTCCCGTAGCACTGCCCATGCCCCCTCCTGCCCCTGCAATGGCCCCTGCTCCTATCCCAGGTCCTGCCCCCGCAATGGCCCCTGCTCCTATCCCAGCTCCTGCCCCCGCAATGGCCCCTGCCCCTATCCCAGCTCCTGTCCCCGCAATGGCCCCTGCTCCTATGCCCCCAGCTCCTGCCCCTGCTCCTATGCCCCCAGCTCCTGCCCACCTCCCCGTGCAGCCTGCCCCGATGCGGCGTGCCCCGCATGTGCAGGTCCGCCCCCGAAGGAGTGCTCGCAGGGGCCACCCGTCCCAGTAGCTCCCCCCCTTCCCGTCCCAGTTGAAGGTCTCCCTGTCCCAGTTGAAGGTCTCCCCATAAATAAAAAGTCTATTTTTCAGTTGATTCTTGTGTTGGTTATTGTGTTACTCGAGGTAACTGTAAGAAATTATTTGAGATGCCAATTAGCCACCTAAATTTAAAAGGGTTACAGACTGTGGACACCAAAATTCTGTATTCTATCACTGGGGGTCCCTTTTTAAGTGGTCATTGGTTTGTGGCGCATAAATAACTACTGAGACTTTTCAGTAAAATTTAAACCACAAACTATATTTAACATAGATAACAAACAAGCGAGAACGGTTAAAAGACACACACTAAAGATTATGTAACATAGTCTAGGCGCAGGGAGGATGATTGGTAGTGTTGCTGGCAACCTCAATCCTTTGGTCCTTCCGGGCCTCGGGAGAGGAACAGCCAGGAGATCCCTCGACGGAAGATGATGGCGAAGCTGGCAACCTCAATCCTTTGGTCCTTTCGGGCCTTGGGAGAGGAACAGCCAGGAGATCCCTCGAAGACGACTGGAATCAGGTACGCTGACTTGAGCCTTCCGCACGAACCCTGAATCCTCTTCCCTGTTCTTCGGGACAGGAGATGGTGGCCTAAACCCTAGCCTAAACTAAAAAGAAAAATCCTAACTACGTCCGACGCACCTGACGAACAGTCACGATGACGGCCGATGTGCTTTGAACCGATGCTTTACAATTGGGGGGAGGTAAGGGGAGGGGGTGGGAAAGGGTAGGGGATGGGAGGGAGTAGTCTGGGGAGACCCAGGCGACCCTACTATGGGGCTTGGGCAAACATGTCCACCAGGGCCTCTCTGATGCGCACCCCATCCTGGCGCGCCTGGCGGACAGGCAGCTGTGTGGGGCTGTTCAACGCCTGTGCCTCGGCTGCCATCCATGCAGGAGGAAGGCCTCCCCACTGCACTCCACAATATTGTGGAGCACGCAGCACGCGGCCAGTACCTCCGTTGCATTCCGCTCACCCATCTCGAGACGGGTGAGCAAACAACGGAAGCGGGCTTTCAAATGTCTGAAGGCGAGCTCCACCGGATTTTGGGCCCGGTTGAGGCGGTCATTGAACCGGGCCCGGTTCTGGTCCAGCCGCCCCGTGTAGGGCCGCATTAGCCAGGGCAGCAGGGGGTAGGCCGCGTCCCCGACAACGCAGATGGGCATAGGCACATTCCCGACAGTCAAGTCCCGCCAGGGGAAGTAGGTGCCCGCCTCCAACCTGTGAAAGAGTCTGGAGTTGCGGAGGATGCGGGCGTCATGTGCCCGGCCGGACCAGCCCCCGTAGATGTCCAGGAAGCGGCCCTGGTGGTCCACGAGGGCCTGCAGAACAATGGAGCAGTACCCCTTCCTGTTCATGAAATGGGCTGCTCGATGCTCCGGGGCCCAGATGGGGATGTGGGTTGCGTCCAGGGCTCCCCCGCAGTTGGGGAACCCGAGGGCAGCGAAGCTGGCCATGGTAGCATCCACGTTGCGCAGGCGGATGACTCTTGGGAGCAGGACATCGTTGATGGCGTGGACGACCTGCAGAAGGGTGCAGAGAAACACAAGGGAACACATCACATATGGCAGGGGTGAGTGTGCGCTCCCTTGGGCCGCCCCCCTTGATTCCCTCTGTCCTCACGCACTCACACACACACACACACACACACACACACACCAGGGCCCCCCTCGCCCCACGCCCCAGCGAGCCTGTGCAAGGGAGAGACAGCCCAAACCCCTGGGCGACCCAGCCTGGAGTCTTGGCTGCCCCTGGGGATGGAGTGCAGCACCCTCCCCCCACCCCACTCCTCCTGGGACTTACCTCCACGACGATCACACCGACGGTTGATCTTCCCACCCTGAATAGCTGTGCCACCGAGCGGTAGCTGTCCGGTGTGGCCAGCTTCCACAGCGCGATGGCGACCCTCTTGTTGACGGGAATGGGTGCCCGCAGCTGGGTGGTGGCTCTCTGTAGCGCGGGGGTGAGCCAGGTGCACAGCTGCAGGAAGGTCTGCTTTCTCATGCGGAAATTCCGGAGCCATTGCTTGTCATCCCATAGTCCGAGGACCAGCCGCTCCCACCAGTCGGTGCTGGTGTCCAAACTCCAGACTGGCCTCTCCACGGTGGGGTGCTGATGCCACAGGGCCGCCAGGGCCTCCCTGGTGAGGGAGTCGAATGCAATCTCTGCCTCCTGGTCCACGAACAGCAGGGCACCGGCCTGCAGCACGAGCTGCAGGCACTTGCACAGCTCCAACAGGGGCCCAAGCAGGCACATGGCCACCCACGGCTCCATGGCAGACAGGGCAGGGCAGAAGAAAGGAAACGCAGGAAAAAGCAGTTGGGGGCCAAAGGGTGGTGTCCCCAAAGTCAGAGGGCAACCACCAAACCTGCTAAGGGTGTCAGTCCCTGCCAGAGGTCCCAACGCACGGGAGCACGAGGCAAACGGCTGTCGGCGAGACCCCTTTAAGCACGTGTCTGAATGGAGCCCGCCCCGCCCGGAAAGGTCTGGTGGCCTTTGCCCTCTTCAAAATGGTTCCGGGCCTCTGCTTTGCGAAAAGCGCGCCAATCTAGACGCGCTTTTCCGCAAAAGCGCACCGTTATAACGATAACTCCAGGACCAATCTAGACACGCTTTTCCGGAAATACTTTTAACAGAAAACCTTTTCCGTTAAAAGCATTTCCGGAAAATCATGCCAGTGTAGACGTAGCCTATATGTATGTAAGCAGGGTCTGAATCCATGCATCCAATGCAGCCAGCTGGAAGGGAAAGGAATCCTGGGTGTGGTTATGCTCACTCAGTTGTTTAGCCCTGTAAGGCAGTGGTCTCCAACCTTTTTACACCCAAGATCACTTTTTAAATGACAGAACAAGCCAAGATCTACCACCCCGCCCCTTCCTTGAAGCCCTGCCCTCTCTATTCTCCTCCTTCCCATCACTTGCTATCCCCAACCCTTATACTGCTGCTTTTTCCCCCAATTCTTCTGTAGGAAGAAGTTTTTCCAACATTTGGCCTATCTAGACTGGACCAAATGTCAGAAAACCCCTTCTTTTGAAGCCCCTTATTCCTCGTGGAAAGAGGAATATAGGGGTGACCAAAAGATCATGTTTGCTCTTCCACTAAAAGAAGTGAAAGAACAAATGCATCCCTGGATGCAGAAGAGTTTTTCTGGGATATCGCTGGAATCCTGAAAAACTCCTGCAGTCTAGCTGTACCCTCGCTGGGTTGAGACAGGATGTGTAGGCTCTGGGGTGGGAATGAGGGATTTGGGTGTGGGAAGGGGTGAGAGGTGCAAGCTCTGGGAGGAAATCTAGATGCAGGAGGAGGTGGAGAAGGGGACACTGGCTCGGGGAGTGGGCTCCAGGCTGGGCAGTGTTGGGGTACTAAGCAAGCCACAGGCTTGTGGATGTGAGGGTGCAGGAATTTGGGTTAGGGTATGTGAGGGGCTCAGGGCAGGGGGTTCCAGTGTATGATAGGCTCAGATGTAGGGTCTGGGGGAAAGGGGAATGCAGGAGTGTTATGATGCTGTGGCCAGATGGGGGCTTGGCCCCAATGGTGGGTTTGTTGGCCAGCCTTCATTTTCAAATAAAATACTATGTCAAACACAAAAAGTTTCTGCATTGTCTTTATTTCTGAGAAGGGCTGGGAACTTGCTTTGAGTCAGGGGTCACTGACCCACAGAAAAGTCAGTTGGGCCACACAAGTGAGATGCAAAAAAACCCTCCTCCAACCCCTGCCCCCCAGGCTCCACTAATGTGGCCCCAACTGTGCTGGTGGGAGCAGGGGACATAGTACTGGGGAAGGGTGCTAGTGGGTGCTTCGGCAGGAGACAGGGTGTCAGTGGGGACAGAGTACTGTGGCTGGGGATGGGAGAGGGGGGAAGGGACAGGGTGCCAGTGGGGACAGGTTTCTGAGGCTGGGGAGTGTGGAGAGGGTGCCAGGAGGGCAGGGGACAGGGTGCCAGTGAGGACAGGTTTCTGCGGCTGGGGACAGGGAAGAGGGAACAGGGTGCCAGTGGAGACAGGTTTCTGAGGCTGCGGACAGGGTGCCAGTGGAGACAGGTTTCTGAGGCTGGGGAGAGAGAATACGGGAGTGGGGAAAGGAGAGAGGGAACGGGGGAGAGGGGGCTGGGGAGAGGGAATAGGGGGGCAGTGGGAGCAGAGAGTCTCCTGCACTTGCCTCCTCCCAGGATTCTACCCCCTCGCCCCCCGCCCAGGGAAGCCGGCACGTGCCTCCGCCGGGGCCAGTGTGTGCCTCCCGCGGCACAGCCAAACCCCTGTGGGTGCCTGCCCCGGGGCCAAACCCCCCTCCTGCGGTGCAGCCAAACCCCCATGTGCGCTTGCCCCGGGGCCAAACCCCCCTCCCATGGTGCAGCCAAACCCCTGCAGGTGCCTGCCCTGGGGCCAACACTCCCCCCCACCCGCGGTGCAGCCAAACCCCCGTGCGTGCCTGCCCAGGGGACAAACCCCGGGGCCGACCCCCGCTCCTGCGGCACAGGGAAACCCCTGCACTCGACTCACCCCTCCTCCAGCACAGGGAAGCCGTTGCACTCCTCCTCTGGGCCGATGCCCCCTCCTGCAGCGCACCCAGCACTCCACAGAGCTGTGGGAGGGGAGCAGCCAGAGCACTTCCGGAACCCCCGGAAGTGGCACGAGGCTGCGGGCAGGATTTCTGTACACCCCAAGGGAAGCCGGCACTATGCTGGAGGTAGGTAGTGGGGCTTCTCGGGAGTGGGGGGATAATGGGGGGTTGGGGAGCCTGAATGCCTCACGATCGACTGGTCGAGGCCTCACAATCGACCAGTTGATCGCAATCGACCGGTTCGTGACCATGGCTGTAAGGTATTCAACTGTTGTTATGTAAATACAGTTCATGCTGGAATGGGAAAGAAATCCTGGGTAGGGTTATGTAAATACAGTTCAGTCAGTGCTATAGGCCTGATAGGTGGTCAACTATTAGAATGGTATTTTGCCTTTTGTAACTAATTTGGCTGTTGTGGGGTCACAAATCATGTTAATCCTAAATGTAGGGATTGTAAAATTTGGCCACCAGTACTTGCGAGAAAGACATTGTCATTGTGAAGAATCTGAGATGGACAAGGCTTTCCCTTCCAGACGCAGTGAAGTCAATTAGGGGAAGGGCATAGCTCTGAACCAGCAGGCTGCATGCCCTCAAAGTGTGAGCTGTAAGATTGGTTCAGCCTGTTTCTCCCCCCCACCAGACCCATTCTAATGATAGAACTAAAGCAGATTCTATAGGGAGTCTCTTTATTATTTTGAAAAAAATGTTATTCCAAGGGATGCTGGAATCCTTTTGGCCAATGTATGTCACGGGCCAAGAGCTGAAGTCACTGAGAAACTGACATCACAAAGAGCTGAAATCACTAGGGTTGGCCTAGAGCCAAACCCATCACAGAGTGACGGGTGGCCAGTGGGGCTGCTGACAGGCGGTTGGCAGAAGCAGCGGCAAGCAGCTGGTGGGAGCAGCCAGCAGGCAGCCAGCAAGAATGGACAGCAGGGCAGCTGGCAGGCTGTTGGCAGGAGCAGTGGCAGACAGCTGGCGGGAGCAGCAGTGAGTGGTCAGCAGGCAGCCAGCAACTGGATGGCAAGTGACCAGCGGAGTGGATGAGATGTCTCCTACTCTCCCCCCCACAGGATGGGAGGCGACCAAGGGTAGCAACTGTGAGTGGGATGCAGAGAATGGTTGGGCATGTGAATAGGACAGGACTTGTGAGCCTGAGAGGCAAAGGACATTGTCCAACCTACTT
Organism: Rafetus swinhoei; assembly: GCA_019425775.1. Classification (NCBI taxonomy): domain Eukaryota; kingdom Metazoa; phylum Chordata; order Testudines; family Trionychidae; genus Rafetus; species Rafetus swinhoei. The sequence continues at coordinate 9,405,709 of CM033431.1, read as the reverse complement.
GAGTTGGGATGTTTACTCGTGGGTTTGGTTATGAACTCTGTTTGTGGTGTTTTCCCAAGTTTATGCCATGTTACTTCACTCCTTTCATTAAATGTTTCTTTTCTATGCTCAGACTCTGTGTTTGAGAGTGGAAAAGCATTGCCTCCCAGAGGCACCCAGGGGTGTATGTGAATTTCCCAGGTTACTGGGTGGGGGTATGAAATGTGTTGGATGGATGAAAAGGAACCCCTAGATATTGAACCCGGCCCTGCCTGCTGCTGGTGCTACCTGGCAGAAGGGTTACACTTATTAGCTTTATTACTTAGCACATTTATTCAGTTTCCTCAAGCTTGCGTCCAATATTTAATATCATACACACAATGCTTACTGTAATAAATACAGCACTACTGTAAATGAAATAGTAATTAGGAGTATAATTCACAGAGGTTTTAGTAAATATGTACTTACTAGGAGGTGCTAGTCTTCAAAGTAAATACTATAAATACACACACATTCCTCCCAGCTCTTGTTTCCTTCCCTTCATTTTTTTTTTTTTTTGCCTCTTTATTGGAATTTTAATAGTCACCCCATTTAAAATAGTACATTGGCAACAGCTGCATGGGCTGAGACTAAATTTCCACAGAGACAAGTGGTTTAGGAGTCACTTTTGAAGGCTAGTCAGGGTGAGGCAATCCATTCCCCTGTCCCTTTACAATAGTTCACAATTGATTGGGGATGCATCTGGAGTTTTAGTCCACCATACGTAGGAATAGGTGTTGCCTTCATCCATAATTCACCAATCTCACTGCTATTTGCTGCTTCTGGTAGGCTAAGTTTGTGTCCCCTTCCTAGCATATTCCCTTCCACCAGCTTCTCCTTCAGCTCGTGCTCAATTGGTTTGTTGGCAGGTATCAAGGATATCTCAGTTTTCTTTGCTTGATCTTATTTTTTATGTATATTAACATGTAGTTGAGAGGAAAATGATAAGTGCTATGGTGGTGTCTAAAGAACCCAGGTGAGATCAGAGCTTGTTGTGCTAGGGTTGGTGCTCAGAGCCACCGGAGCACTACACGGCATGCTCTGGGCAGCAGTAAAGGCTGGGGAGGTGCTGAGGGCTGGCAGCCTCTGGCCCTGTCTTTTTTGCCTGAGGCTCCGCCACTTCCAGGAGTTGGTTCCTCTGACAAAGGGACTCAGGTGTTACAAAGGAGGATCCCTGATTCAAATGAAGATTGTAGGGCAATCAACTAGTTATCTAAGGTGTTTGTACATGAATGCAAGAAGCCTGAGAAACAAACAGGAAGAATTAGAAGCCCTGGCACAGTCAAAGAACTATGATTTGTTTGGAATAACGGAGACTAGGTGGGATGACTCACATGCCTGGAGCACTGTCATGGAAGGGTATAAACTGTTCAGGAAGAACAGGCTGGGGAGAAAAGGAGGAGGGATTGCATTGTATGTAAGAGAGCAGTATGATTGCTCAGAGCTCCAGTACATGGAGGGAGAAAAGCCTGTTGAGATTCTACGGGTTGAGTCAGGAGGAACAGGTGTGATGTTGTGGTTGGTGTCTGCTACAGACCACCAAATAAGGTGGATTAGGTAGACGAGGCTTTCTTCGGACAACTGAGAGAAGCTTGCAGATCGCATGCCCTGGTTCTCATGGGGGACTTTAATCAACCTGACATCTGTTGGGAGACCAATACAGCAGTACACAGACAATCCAGGAAATCTTTGGAGAACGTTGGGGATAACTTCCTGGTACAAGTGCTGAAGGAACCAACCAGGGGCCGTGCGCAGCTTGACCTGCTGCTCACAGGGAGGAACTAGTAGGGGAAGTAGAGGTGGGTGGCAACCTGGGCAGTGTGATCATGAGATGGTAGATTTCAGGATCCTGACCAACAGAAGAAAGGAGAGCAGCAAAATACATACCCTGGATTTCAGAAAAGCAGACTTTGACTCCCTCAGAGAACTGATGGGCAGGATTCCCTGGGATGCTAACCTGAAGGGGAAAGGAGTCCAGGAGAGCTGACAGTATATTAAAGAAGCCTTATTAAAGGAAGAAACCATCCCAATGCGCAATAAGAAAAGCAAATATGGTAGGCGACCAGACTGGCTTACCAGGGAAATCCTTGGTGAGCTTAAACACAAAAAGGAAGTTTATAAGAAGTGGAAACTTGGACGGATGACTAGGGAGGAGTATAAATATATTGCTCAAGAATGCAGGGGACTTATCAGGAAGGCAAAAGCGCAGTTGGAATTGCAGCTAGCAAGGGATGTGAAGGGTAACAAGAAAGGTTTCTATAGGCATGTTAGCAATAAGAGGGTGATCAGAGAGGGTGTGGGGTCCTTACTGGATTAGGGAGGTAACCTAGTGACAGATGATGTGGGGAAAGCTGAAGTACTCAATGCTTTCTTTGCCTCTGTCTTCACAGACAAGTTCAGCTCCCAGACTTCTGCATTAGGCAATACAGTATGGGAAGGAGGTGGGCAGCCCTTGGTGGGGAAAGAACAGGTTAAGAACTATTAAGAAAAGCTAGACATACACAAATCCATGGGCCTGGATTTAATGCATCCAAGGGTACTGAGGGAGTTGGCAAATGTCATTGCAGAGCCTTTGGCCATTATCTTTGAAAACTCATGGAGATTGGGAGAGATCCCGGATGATTGGAAAAAGGCAAATGTAGTGCCCATCTTTAAAAAAGGGAAGAAGGACAATCCAGGGAACTACAGACCAGTCAGCCTTACCTCAGTCCCCGGAAAAATCATGGAGGGGATCTTCAAGGAATCCATTTTGAAGCACTTGGAGCAGGGGAAAGCGATCAGGAATAGTCAACATGGATTCACGTAGGGCAAGTAATGCCTGACCAATCTGATTAGCTTCTATGATGTTATCCGCATTTTGCAGGTAGGGACCTGTGGCACAGGGCCCTGCTCCTCAGAAATATTCAGGCTCCTAGTTGTCATGGAAATCAATGGAAGTTAGGGAACCTAAATGTTTATGAGCCTCTGGAGCAGAGAGATTAAAAGACAGACCAGGTCACACAAGGAATCTGGGGCATAACAGCTCTTCTGAGGCCTGCTCCTATGCTTCTGCCAGAATCATTCTTCCCTCTCCCGCAGAATGCTAAAAACTGCCATATATTTCAGTTCCAATTCAAACCTTTGCCCAGAACTTGATCCCTCCCCCTTTTTATGTTATGTCATAATCGTTATCAAACATTATTTTGTTTCTCATTCATTTCTTGCTGCCTCTGCAAAGCCTGGCTCTAGTTTGGAACCAGAAGCAGAGGTATTGGCATACATGAAAAATGGATTATGGCCTTGCTACTAGAGAGGAGATGGTGTGGAAAATAAAGTGGATTCTGTATGGAGGCTAATGTACACAGCTAGACCCTGTGGTTTCACCTAGCCCCCACATGTGGAATGTAGCCTGGGCTGCCTAGTGTCACCTCAAAGGCTCTCCCTAAACCCTGTCCTGGGCAACATAGTCATGGAAGGGAGTGCTGACTACTTAAGTTCCCTGTAAGCTGCATGGATGAGTAACCACACAGCTGTTTTGTGAGCTCCACTCAGAAGTTCAAAGCTCCCAAGCAGGAAGGGAGCTCAGCTGACTTGTGGGAGGTGGGGCATCAGCTTGCTAAGCAAGTAGCTAAATGGAGCTGCTCCATGTTTGAAACAATTAGCTCCCAGAACAGGTTAACAAGAGAAACAATGAGAGGCTGGGAGGAGGAGGGAGGGAGTGTTTGGCTGAGGCGGAGTTAGAGGGGAGGCAGTCCTTTAGAATCTAAAATCTAAAGGTTTATTAATAGAAGAAAGAAAAGTTTGAGAATAAGATTGTTAAGGAGAATACATTACATACATCAATCACCAAGTTCTTGATGTAGGCTTTTAGCAGAGATGTTACAAACTGTTAGCTTAGAGGTCTCTGGTGCACATCCTGTATCAGGATGGGTCAGCAATCCTTCCCAGCTCTCTGTCCCTAACAAGGTTGCATCTGGAAGCAGGAGCAAGATTGAAGACAAGATGGAGACACCCTCATGGCATTTTTATCTTCCTTGTGTCTCCCAACCTGGAGCTGGTCACATGATCAAGTGACCTATCTCTGTTTCACATGCCAGCAGCCATTATGCACTGGCCAGTCTTCAGGTTTCTAGACACATTGCTCAGGTGTGTATTGGCCACTCAAGAGCCACTGTCCATGAAGCAGGGCTAGTTAGCATAGTCATTTACTGAACAATCCTTCCTCACAATAGGCATTCCGGGCCCATTGCTCCCTCCCAGACAGAGAACATTTTCAGTACAAGAACAGAGCCCATATTCATAACTTCATATGCAAAAATCATACAAATACATGAGTATCATACATAGAATCAGCAGAGCATAAGCTTTCATTTGACACCTCACATGGCCCACTTTGTATAGAATTCGGGGCAAATGCCACCAGTGGGCGCAACAGTACTCTGTCTGCTCACTTTAAAACCCAATAACATGACACAAGTCACCTGGAAAGGGAGCTAAGGGGCTGACCACAGGGGGTAGGTGAGGGAAAGCAAATAGGGGGAGGGATAGCTCAGTAGTTTGAGCATCGGCTTGTTAACCCCATGGTTGTGAGTTCATTCCTTAAGGGGGCCACTTAGGGATCTGGGGCAAATCTATCAGGGATGGTACTTGGTCCTGCCCTGTCCTGAGGGCAGGGGACTGGACTTGGTGATCTCTCAAGGTTCCTTCCAGCTCTATGAGATAGGTATATATCCATATATAGAAGGTGGGTGGGTGCTGGAATTGAGGTGAGGTGGAAGCATGGGGGGGCAGGGTGTTTGTGCTAAGAGGTCAGGGAGGTGCAGATAATTTGTTCATGCTTTAGCTGGGAGTTAGAACAGCACAGACTCCTGGTGCCTGCTAGTTTGAGAAGCAGGATTTTATCCAGCCCCCACCTACGCTGGGAGGAGCAGATTACACGGAGCTTGGTGGGGAAGGTGGGTAGTGGCTGGCATCTGTGGAGGGGGGGAGTTTGTTTGGGGTGTCCCTGACTCACTTGCCACAGACTTCTCTGTCTGTCTGGGTTGGTTGCGGGGGAAGCAGGCTGCATGGTGTGGGTGTGGCCCAGGACATTTGCACACATTTTTTGGAGTGTTAAGATACCTAAAATTCTGATCTTAATGCTTTTTAAAAATCCTGTGTTACTAATTAATACAGACAGGCCAAATGTCGGAAAAGCCTCTTCCGAAAATTTTTTTAGCTCGCGTGTTCGGTATTTTTTGGGAGAGCATCTGGCAACTCTACTTGCAGCCCACAGCTGTTTTCTTCGGAGTAATATGGCCCTTGCCGCTTTCCGAGTTGTGCAGGCCTGAGGTATTCTGTTATGGGGCCTCTGGAATGTGTTTATGGCCTATGCCTAGCACCATTTGTTGTTTTATATCATTAATCCTGTTTGTCAAGGCTGTTCCCCACTCTGGCACTTTGAGGCTACGTCTACACTGCGGGGGTTTTTTTGGCAGAAGATATGCAAATGGAGCGCTTATTTGCATATCCTCTTCTGACCTTTTTTGCAGAAAAGGTTTTTGCGATAAAAAGCCCTGTGTAGATGGGGCCATTTGTCGGGAAAATCCCCTTTTGCACAAGAGCCTGTAAACCTCATTTTTTGAGGAATAAGGATTCTTATGCAAAAGAGGGTTCCTGACAAATGGCCCCATCTACACAGGGCTTTTTATCGCAAAAACCTTTTCTGCAAAAAGGATCAGAAGAGGATATGCAAATGAGAGTGCAAAATATGCAAATGAGTGTTCCATTTGTATATCTTCTGCCAGAAAAAAAATGCAGTGTAGATGTAGCCTGAGTGCAGAGGGCCCGCAAGAGACCATAAAAATACCTTGCCTCTACAGGCTTCTGTTTTAAAAACACGCCAAGGTCATAGATTCCCTGACCTTGGGAGATAGGCTGCCACCACACAAGTACAAAAACCCCTTTTTCTTGAACCCAGGAAGAAGTACTTGGGAACTTCTTCCAGAAGGGTACCCCAAGCTCTTTTACCACAAGACAACTTTAAAAAAAAGAAAATAAACTGTAATCAGTGATAGCTGACCTCTCAGTCTTAGACATGCATACATAGATCTCCTATTACCTTCCAGAACACAAGAATCAAATTATAGCCTTAGAAAAGGTGATTTTATTAACAAAACAAAAGATATATTTGGTAAAGCATACTAGGTTGCTAGGTGTTATAAAGCAACTGAGAAAAGAACAGATTAAAACATAAAGAATTGTATCCCTGGGATTCAGCTTAATTACAGTGTATTGGGGGGAGGGGAGGGAAGCAAATGGACTTAGTCCAGAGAAATTTAACCAAACAACAAAACAAAGAAAATAACCTGATTGTGTCTAACTAACAGCATTTCCTATCACTTATATATCCACATCTTCAAGGTCCAATCCATTTCTGGGCATGGGATTCCTGCCTGGCTCAATTCATCTTATTCCCCCAGCTCCTGGTTTAAAACTCCCACAAAGAAAAGCAGCAAGCAGATTCACTTTCAATTCATATTTCAAAACTTTCTTCCCATTGGTTCTCTGGGCTCCCTGTCAAGACTTTCTAGCTACCTGGGTTTAACCCTTTAGTTAGTGAATGCTGGGATATTTAGAAAAGGACAACACTTCTCCCATGTAGCACACTGGCTATGTCTACGCTAGCGGGTTCTTGCGCAAGAACATCTTGCACAAGAGTTCTTGTGCATGAACTCATTTACAAGAACACATCCACACTGCCATGTGCTCTTGCGCAAGAGCATCCATGGCAGTGTGGACACTCTCTTGCACAAGAAAGCTCTGATGGCCATTTTAGCCATAGGGCTTTCTTGTGCAAGAAACCCCTGCCGTGCATCCACACTGCCCTCTTGCGCAAGAGCTCTTGTGCAAGAGAGCTTACACTTGTTAGAAAAGAGCATAGCTCTTGCACAAGAAGCCCTCTCTTACCACGCTTTACTGTAAATCTTCTTGCTCAAGAGCGGGCGGGCAGTGTGGACGCTCTGAGGAAGAACAGCCATTCTTGTGCAAGAACCCGCCAGTGTAGATGTAGCCCATTTGTGCCATATTCTGTTAGCAGAGCTTTCCTCTAGCTCACAGTTTCATTTTGCTTTATATTAGTAAAGTCTTGACCATTGTTGCCTTGGCCTCAGGCCTCACACCAGGCCTGTGACATGTGAGTCCTCATCTTACCCCAATGGCTACTGACAAAGGATCAATAGTGTATGACTACCTGCATTTGTTCGTTGCCCTCCCTTCAGAGGCCAGGTCTGGCACCAAGGTGATGTGTATTAGGGAGTTTCACACAGCAGTGCAGTTAGCCCATTCATAGAATCATAGAGCTGAAAGAGACCCCAGGAAGTCATCAAGTCCAGCCCCCTGACCAAAGCAGCACCAACCCCAACTAAATCAACCCAGCCAGGGCTTTGTCAAGCCAAGACTTAAAAACCTCCAGGGATGGAGATTCCACCACCCACCTAGATAACCATTCCAGTGCTTCACCACCCTCCTAGTGAAATAGTTATTCCTAATATCCAGCTAGACCTCCCCCACTGTAACTTGAGACCATTGCTCCTTGTTCTGCCATCCCTCACTACAGAGAACAGCCTCTCTCCATCCTCTTTGGAACCGCCCCTTAGGAAGCTGAAGGCTGCTATCAAATGCCCCCTCACTCCTCTCTTCTGCAGACTAAATAAATCCAAATCCCTCAGCCTCTCCTTTAAGGTCATGTGCTCTAGCCCCCTAATAATTTTGGTTAACCCACACAAATTCATCTTCTGGTGCAGCACCTGAATTTCTGGGGAGAATTAGTCGTAAAGACTATGGGACATAAATATTTTATACTGGTAATGAGACATTTAGCATTGATATACACAATTCCTGCTTTGTTAGTACTTGACTTCATCTGCTCCCGGTAAATCCTGCAATGCCAGAGTATAGTGGGGGCTGAGGCTGAAGCTGCAGCGAGCAAATGTTTCATCAGTTGTCAAGCCCACTTTAAGAAGAATTTAGTGGTACATTACACTGTTCTCTGACTTACTCAGGGAGCCTCATAGATTAAAATAATACTTGACAGCCTGACCCACTCTTTTACGAAGTGTCCAGGGCCATATTCATCATCATGGGTGCAATTCCATTGACCTCAGCTGTAAATATCATCAACAGGGACTGAATACCCTGCCACCTTCAGCACATACTGGATGCCTTGACCGCTGGAGCTAAAATGCACACCTCCAGTAACTGGTAACAGTAGTTTGCTATTATCTATGTGATTCATTCATTGGATGGAACAAAAAAACAGGACTATGTAGCACTTTAAAGACTAACAAGATGGTTTATTAGGTGATGAGCTTTCGTGGGCCAGACCCACTTCCTCAGATCAAATAGTGGAAGAAAATTGGCACAACCATATATACCAAAGGATACAATCAAAAAAATGAACACATATGAAAAGGACAAATCAAATTTCAGAACAGAAGGGGAATGGGGGGGGGAGGTAAATGTCTGTGAGCTAATGATATTAGAGGTTATAATTGGGGAAGCTATCTTTGTAATGGGTAAGATAATTAATGTCTTTGTTTAGACCGAGGCGTAAAGTGTCGAATTTAAGCATGACTGACAGTTCAAAGGATTCTCTTTCAAGTCTGGTGTTAAAAGGTCTTTGAAGCAGGATGCAGGTAATCAAGTCGTTGAGACAATGTCCTTTCTGGTTGAAATGGCAAGAAACTGTTTTTTCTTTGTGATCCTGTCTAATATCTGTTTTGTGGCATTGATTCTTTGGCGAAGTGTCTGAGACCTTTGTCCAATGTACATAGCAGACGGACACTTTCGCACATGATAGCATAAAATTATATTTCTGGATGAGCAGGAATATGTGTTCTTGATCTTATAACTCAATTGGTTAGGTCCAATAATGGTATCAGCAGAGTGAATATGTGGACAAAGCTGGCAACGGGGTTTGTTGCAAGGGAAGGTTCAGGGTTGGTATTAGTGTGGTATGTCCTGTGGTTGTTGGTAAGAATCATCTTGAGGTTAGGTGGTTGTCTATAGGAGACTATGGGTCTGTCTCCCAGAGCCTCTCGGAGTTTAGTATCCTGTTCCAGTATAGGTTGTAGTTTATTGATAATGTGTTGGACAGGTTTAAGTTGGGGCTGTAGGTGATGACAAGTGGTGTTCTATTGTTGGTTTTCTTGGGTCTGTCTTGAAGTAGATGGTTTCTAGGTATTCGTCTGGCTCTTTCAATTTGCTTTTTATTTCTCCGGGTGGGTAGTTGAGGTTTATAAATGCTTGGTAGAGATCCTGAAGTTTCTGATCTCTGTTAGTGGGATTAGAGCAGATGCAGTTGTATCGAAGGGCTTGGCTATAGACGATGGATCGTATGGTGTGTTCTGGATGGGAGCTGGAGGCATGTAGGTAACTGTATGAGTCGGTGGGTTTTCTGTAGACATGATCTTTAGCCACCATGTTACACAGCCATAAGGGTATTTCATGTCAGCTGGCTGCTCTTCACAAAGTACTGGTCTAACACTTTATAGGTCACTTCAAGACCCTGATCTTTCTACCTAATGTACAATATATGCCCGCTGAGTGTGTAAGTCATGACATTCCCCCCATCCCCTCAACGGTCCTTTTGTAAATAGGTACTATTATCCCTCTCTCTGATTGCAGCCCACATCAGCCAAAGAAACTAGGCATGGCCACTGATCCCAAGGGAGGATCTAAGGCAGTGGTTGGCAACCTGCATGTGGCCCAAGAGACATTTGGTTTACTGTTGCCTACAATTCTGCTGGTTTCCATCTTCATAGGTTTTTTCCTACTAGTATTACTATAGAGTACGTCTATACTTGCTCCCTAGTTCGAGCTAGGGATGCAAATGTAGCCGAGCGGAATTGCTAATGAAGCGGGGATTTAAATATCCCGCGCTTCATTAGCATAATCTCGCCCGAGCGCTAGTCCGCTTGCCAGCTGATTCGAACCAGGACAACTCCTCCAAAAATGAGGAGTAACGTTAGTTCAAACCAAGGGGTTTGATTCGAACTAACGCATCCCGGAGCGCACTTCCTGGTTCGAATCAGCTGGCGAGCAGACTAGCGCGCGGGCGAGATTATGCTAATGAAGCGCGGGATATTTAAATCCCCGCTTCATTAGCAGTTCCGCTCGGCTACATTTGCATCCCTAGCTCGAACTAGGGAGCAAGTGTAGACATACCCATAGTGACATGCACTTAAAGCAAGGGCATGTGAAGTGAGGTGAGTGCTGATTGTACACAACATTGTGAAAGCTGTGTGCTCCCTCTGCATTCCAAGCACTACTACAGTGCAGTTGGCATATTCTACAAGTCCTAGGTACGCTAGTGCAGTTGGCAAAGCTACTCAGTCCTGGGAGACCATCTTGGTTACAGTAATCATGCAGTCCACTGAGACGAAGGAGGGCCACTCATGTGGCCCACTCACTAGTCTAGGCTGCCCCTTGGTGATCTCCCCAATACATTCCCAACACAGACAAAAATAGAGCATAATTCAAAGGTGACAGGGCCAGGTTTCAGATATGTGCCATATGGGCAGAACAGCACCATAGCAGAAGGCAGCTTGCTTTCTAGATATCAGAAAATTCCTGCCTTTATCAATGTTATCTTGTAGCCTTGCTCTTTCTTCCCCTCCCACTCCCACACAGCCTTTTCATGACCATTATGCCTCACTCTCCGGTATGGTGCTGAATGTTAGCACTTTCACACTTTGCACCATGTTTTCCATCAGCTCTCCCCTGCTTTGTGCCCAGGAACTTCAGTGCATGAAGAACATTAGGCTCTCTTGGTACCTTGCTGGTCATTGTACTGCAGCATGGCCGGTAGCAATGGGATTCCTTAATCCTGTGCAAATTTCCTAGCTTTTAGCATGCAGCCAGGACCCCGCCTATGGTGCTGAGGCACTCCATCAGGGCCACTGGCACATACAGCTTTAAAAAGGCACATTTCAGGGGACTATGCCGCATAGTTCATGCCTAATTGCTACATTAATGCACTTTTTGTCTACCAGGCTTAGGGATTGATCATGCTCTAAATCCTCAAAGCAGATTTGCAAATATTAACTAATTAAGCTCCTGGGACACAGGCTCTCTTCCTTTTGTGTGTTATAAAGGATTGAGACCACAGCCTGCACTTCAAGTCAATAGGATAAAAGCACATACTTAAAGTTAAGTATGCAGCTCAAGTGCTTTGTTGTATAGGGGCCTATTGTAATAATCCTTACACCACATTATGTGATAGGAAAGTATTATTGCTCCAATTTACAGATTAAGAAACTAATTCAGAAACACCACGGGGAAAACGTTTACAAGTGGCCTCTAATTTAGGTGTCCAGGGCCTGTTTTTCAGAAGAGCTTAGATTTGAAGTTTATGGGAACTGCAGGTGCTTAGCTTCTCTACAAGTTGTTCTGTTCATGGAAGACACACAGAAAAGTTGAATTTTACATTTTTATCCTCCTGCTGGAAGGTTGAAACATAACACAACTTTATTACCTAGAATCCAGAAGGATAACACGCAAGAAACCCAAACCAGAGAAAGACAAAGCAGGCTGCTCCTAATGGCAGAGAAGTACAACTAATACAATTGTGGTCTAGGCCAGGGTTTCCCAACCTACAGGTCAAGACCCAAATATGGGTCGCCATTACATTTCAAAAGGGTCACCAAGTGTCTCCCCAGGTGGCTCTGCCCCCTCTGCTCCCCCTGTTTTTGAATTGCCTTGGGTCACCAAGTCTTCCTGAATTGTCAAAATGGGTCCCCATCTGGAAAAGGTTGGGAACCGCTGGTCTAGGTAGTCTCTTTCCACATTTACTCTAGTCACATACTTCCACTAGAGCTCCTAGCCTTCAAACAGGACCAAGAAATCTTCCCACTCAAACAGATAGATTGTAATTCCAACAGTCTTCAAAACACCACACAAGTCAGACACACAGGCTACGTCTACACCACAAGGTTTTTTTTGGCAGAAAATATGCTAATGATGTTGCGACTCATGCTAATGAGTCCCTCATTAGCATATTTTCTGCCAAAAAAGCTCATAGTGTAGACATAGCCACAGTGTATAAGGTGAGCGCTCCAAAGTGGAAGCAGCACTAAAATCAGAAGCCACTTTTGAAAACTTGCTACATGTGACTTGTCACAATTCACTGAGGGAGCCAGTGACAGGATTGGAATTACAATTGAAGGCTCTTGGCAGTGTGCTCAGTTCACTAACTTGGGCAGTTTCTCAGGAGATCTTATGTTGGTACATAAGAACATAAGAACACGCATACTGGGTCAGCCCAAAGGTCCATGTAGCCCAGTATCCTGTCTTCCTACAGTGACCAATGTTAGGTGCTCCCAGAGGGAATGAACAGACAGGTAATGATCAAGTGATCCCACCCCTGTCGCTAATTCCCAGCTTCTGACAAACAGAGGCTAGGGATACCATTCTGGCTAATAGCCATTGATGTACCTATCCTCCATGAATTTACCTAGCTCTTTTTTGAATCCTGTTAAAGTCCTGGCTGTCATAACACCTGGAAAGCAGTTCCACAGGGTTGACAGTGCGTTGAGTGAAAAACCAACAATGCTGGGTTCACCTTGTACTTGAATGGAGGACCTCTCACAACCAAGTGAAACTCATACCCCTATACTGGGGTGGGCAATAATTTCTGATGGGAGGCCACTTCAAGATTTTGGTAAGTGGTGAAAGTCTGCACTTTTCTATGGAGGGGTTGTGTGGTTTGGGATGTAGGTTGGGCACAGAAGGGAGGGGATTGGGGTAGGGGATTGGGGTGCAGGAGAAGGCAGGGGTCTGATAGGAAGTCTGAGTGAAGGAGGGGGTTTGCAGCATGCAAAGCTTCCCCCTCTCCCCTGGTGTAGAGAAAGCAGATGGAGCAGTCAGCTGCTCTGCGCCCTAGGTCTGTTCTCTGACTGTGGGTCCAGAGGCGTGGGTTGCAGTCTGGATTGAAAGGCTTGGTGGGCCGGATCTGGCCCCTGGGATGTATCTTGCCCACCTCTGCCCTAGAACAATGATCTGCAACCAAACCAATGAGCCACAGCTTTGCTGAAAGCTACTGGTATTCAACAGCCAATGAGATGTGTTGCCACTGAATGCCATTGAAGAAGCCTCAAAAAAGCCACGTGTATTTTGAATGCAAAGATATATAGACAATAACACAGCAATAACACATTAATTAAAGCAGATGAAGATTACAGAGTATGAGCAGTTTGATTTAGGACTCAGTGAGAAATCTGGCACTGGAAATCTGCCACCAGTTTAGTCTTCTGGTGCTTTTGAGGCCATCCCCACTGAGAGCCATTCAACAGCATGTATGTTTCCATGGGTATGTCTAGACTACAGAGTTTTGTTGGGAAAATGGCTGTTTTTCTGACAAAACTCACGGAATGTCCACACTGCAAGTGTGTCTTTCAACAGTAAATCGAAAGAACAGAGAGGTTTTTGTGCAATTGGTATTCCTCTTTCTATGAGGAAGAAGCCTTTTTGCAAAAGAACTCTTGAACAAAAAAGGCGTGTGGACGGGGAGGAGGGGTTTTTGCGCAAGAAGAGGCCTCCAGGGAAAAGCACAGGTGCCCTGGTGGCCACTCCATACCAGCTAATCACAATAGTTCCTGTCTCCTGGTTTCTCTTAAAGTTGTAGGCACCCTGGACAAGCCCTGTGGCAGGAAGCTGTCCAGAGAGCAGCAACCTGACTGCGTGGCTTTCCCTGCTACAGCCATGTCCACTCCTGAAGCCCCCCGCGACCCTCCTGGCCCTTATGAGGAGCAGCCCCAGGGGTCTGAGGACCCACCCAGGGAGACCAAGAGGCGCGCCCAGTCCTGGACAGGACCAGAGATACAGTACCTCCTGGAGCTGTGGGGAGATGCTCTAGGATCCCCAGGCCAAGCGGCATAATGCCGACATTTATAGCCACCTCCCTGGTGGAGTGTGGACACCCACTCCAGATCATGGAACAGGTCCAGAGTAAAGTTAAAGAGCTCCGCCAGGGATATGTCTGGGCCAGAGAGTGCAGCCTGCACTCAGGGGCAGGACCCCACACCTGCCCCTACTACAGGGAGCTGCATCACATCCTGGGGGTTCTGGAAACATCTTCCCCATCCATCCTGGTGGACTCTCGGGTTGAAACCCCCATGATTGTATGGCCAGAGGTCACCTCAGAGGAGGAGCAGGAGGGCCAGGGCCAGCTGGCTGCGCTGGAGAAGGAGGAGCAGGAGGAGGAGACGGGCACCATAATCCTGTCCCTTGAGCAAGGGAGCCAGGACATCTCCCAGGCCTCCTCGGAGGCCTGGGAGGGATCGTCAGATGAGTGGTCTCGCTTTGTCACACACACAGAGCGGGGTAGGCGGGTGCACAGAGGGTGGGGGGGCGTGTTGCATGGGATGCTGTGGTCCGTGCATGTGCAATGATGTGCTGCGTTACTGTGTGGCATATGGACACACCAGGCAGCCCCTGAGCATGGGTGGGATCCTGCTCCCAGGTTGAGGGGAGGCCACAAACGTTCTGCCACAGGGTCGGGGGGCAACCTGGCTGGAAGCAGGCTAGCCACAAAGGCACAGGCAGGACCCCACACAGACCGAAGAGTGCCACACACAGCACATGGGCATGCCTGCATGCGCGAGGAAACAGCCGCTCCCACACACAGCCCAGCGAGCTGCACTTGTGTGTGTGGATCCCAGGGAGGCCCAGGCTGCTCCCAAATCCTCTGCCGACCATGAGGGGATTCCACTGTGGCCGGACACTTCCCTTGGCTCTTTTTCTGTGGACCGGGGTGGGGGGGAAAGTGGGCAGCACGGTCGGGGCCCCCTGTGAGGCACGACTTGCCCTTCATGAATCCATGTTGACTATTCCTGATCACTTTCCCTTTTTACCAAGTGCTTCAAAATGGATTCCTTGAGGATCCCCTCCATGATTTTTCCAGGGACTGAGGTAAGGCTGACTGGTCTGTAGTTCCCTGGATTGTCCTTCTTCCCTTTTTTAAAGATGGGCACTACATTTGCCTTTTTCCAATCATCCAGGATCTCTCCTGATCTCCATGAGTTTTCAAAGGTAATGGCCAAAGGCTCCGCAATGACATTTGCCAAGTCCCCTCAGTACCCTCGGATGCATTAAATCAGGGCACATGGATTTGTGTATCTAAATAGTTCCTAACTTGTTCTTTCCCCACCAAGGGCTGCCCACCTCCATCCCATACTGCGTTGCCTAGTGCATTTGTCTGGAAGCTGACTTTTTCTGTGAAGACAGAGGCAAAGAAAGCACTGAGTACTTCAGCTTTCCCCACATCATCTGTCACTAGGTTACCTCCCTCATCCAGTAAGGGCCCCACACCCTCTCTGATCACCCTCTTATTGCTAACATGCCTGTAGAAACCTTTCTTGTTATCCTTCACATCCCTTGCTAGCTGCAATTCCAATTGTGCTTTCACCTTCCTGACAACTCCCCTGTATTCTCGAGCAATATTTTTATACTCCTCCCTAGTCATCCGTCCAAGTTTCCACTTCTTGTAAGCTTCCTCTTTGTGTTTAAGCTCACCAAGGATGTCCCCGGTAAGCCAATCTGGTCGTCTACCATATTTGCTTTTCTTGCTGCGCATCGGGATGGTTTCTTCCTCTGCCTTTAATAAGGCTTCTTTAAAATACTGCTGGCTCTCCTGGACTCCTTTCCCCTTCATGTAAGCATCCCAGGGAATCCTGCCCATCAGTTTTCTGAGGGAGTCCAAGTCCGCTCTTCTGAAGTCCAGGGTGTGTATTTTGCTACTCTCCTTTCTTCCTTTGGTCAGGATCCTGAAATCTACCATCTCGTGATCACTGCATCCCAGGTTGTCACCCACCTCTACTTCCCCTACTAGTTCCTCCCTGTTTGTGAGTAGCAGGTCAAGCTGTGCATAGCCCCTGGTTGGTTCCTTCAGCACTTGTACCAAGAAATTATCCCCAACATTCTCCAAAGACTTCCTGGATTGTCTGTGTACTGCTGTATTGGTCTCCCAACAGATGTCAGGATGATTAAAGTCCCCCATGAGAACCAGGGCCTGCGATCTGGAAGCTTCTCTCAGTTGTCCGAAGAAAGCCTTGTCTACCTCATCCAGTGGTCTATAGCAGACACCAACCACAACATCACCCCGGTTGCTTCCACCTCTAAACTTAACTCATAGACTCTCAACAGTCTTTTCTCCCTCTAAATACTGAGGTGCTGAGCAATCATACTGCTCTCTTACATACAATGCAACTCCTCCTCCTTTTCTCTCCCCGCCTGTTCTTCCTGAACAATATACAGCTGCTCTCCGAGTTACAAACGAGTTACGGACCAATACTTGGTCCATAACTCAAACTGTTCGTAACTCGGATCCCATAGAGTTACATGGCGACCGTGCTGTTCGTAAGCGTGGATCGCCGTTCGTAACTCAGATCCTCATTTACAACTGCTTTGGTCGTAAGTGCGGATGGTCATAAGTGGAGGTGGCCGTAAGTCGGGGGAGCGGCTGTATACCCTTCCATGACAGTGCTCCAGTCATGTGAGTCATCCCACCAAGTCTCCCTTATTCCAATCAAATCTTAGTTTTTGACTGTGACAGGGCTTCTAATTCTTCCTGTTTGTTTCTTAGGAGTCTTGTATTTGTGTACAAACACCTTAGATAGCCAGTTGATCACCCTACAATCTTCTATTGAGTCAGGGGTCCTCCTTTGTTGCTTGTTCCTCCCCGGTATCTGACTTCCTCACTTACCTCAGGGCTTTGGTCACCGTTCCCCAACGAACCTAGTTTAAAGCCCTCCTAGTTTGCAAGCCTGCCTGCGAAGATGCTCTTTCCTCTCTTGGTTAGGTGGATCCCATCCTTGTGCCCGGAATAGAGTCCCATGGTCGAAAAAAACTAGAGCCTGAAAGCAGTTACTTTCCTCTACATGAATGGGGAATACCTGAGTTGGCCTTCTTCTTCTAGAGGTTACATGCTGCCAGTTTTCTTCCTTGTCCTGTACTACCCTGACTGGTTCTTCAGCCTGCTGTGCCTGCAGGATTAAACGCTGCCTTCTATCTAGGAAGTCTTCATCCTCTCTGATGGGACATAAGAACTTGGGCCTCAAGTCCTCTAATTTATTCTTCTAAAATGGTGACCAGCTTGCACTTTGTGCAGATGAAATCCCTTCTTTCTTCCAGGAGGAAGACAAATATGGCACATGCTGTGCAGGTCACAGCAGCAGACCTATCAATATCTATACCTGCATTCCTTCTGAGAAATTCCTCAGTTATTAAATGCCTCCTTGAAGGGCAGGAGTGTAGTGAAAGATTTTAAAGAATGGCGAGTGTATCTGGCCCCTTTCCCAACTCCCTCTCCAAACTCCCTGTTAGCAGCCCCTGTTTGCAAGCTCCCTGGTTGCTGACTCATTCCTTTATAAAGCCCTGGACTGCCTGATAGCCCCTTCCCCTGATTAAGGAACAACCAATGAGCAGAGGCTTCTAGATTGCAAACCCTAATTAGAAGCTCACAGCTTCCACCTGACAGCCACAGCACACACTGTGTGGACGGTGGGGGTGGGGGTGGGGTGGGGGTGGGAGGGAGGGGGAAGAGGAGAAAAACCCAAACCCCCCACCAAACCCAGGCAGGTGAGGAGGCACTGTAAACATGCCTTGAGGTGGCCAAAGGCGCACTCCACCTGGATCCTGGCTCAGTTTAGGTGGGCATTAAACAGCTCCCTGCTGGGATCTAGGTGGCCGGTGTATGGCTTCATGAACCATGGCATGAGGGGATATGCTGCATCCACCACTATGCACAGAGGCATGTGCATGTCCCCAACCACAAAGTCCTGGTGGGAGAAATATGTACCCACCTCCAGCTTGTGGTACAGGCTTGAGTTTCAGAATGCTCAGGCACTATGTGCTCTGCCTGACCACCCAACAAAAATGTCTGTAAATTGTCCCTCGTGGTTAACCAGGGCTTGCAGGACAATGGAAAAGTAGCCCTTTTGGTTTATATATTGGGCTGCTTGATGGTCTGGTGCTCAGATGGGGATGTGTGTCCCATCAATGGCTCCCCCACAGTTGGGGAACCCCAGGGCGGCAAATCTGGCCTCGGTCGCGTCTACGTCACCAAGATGGACAACCCTCTACAGCAGGAGGGAGTTGATGGTCTTCACCACCTACACAAGGAGACAAAGAAACACACAAAAGAGAGAGAATGAGAGAGGGGGTGCTGGAGCCCTTGAGAGGTGGCCACCCTGCTCCCCTTCCCTGCCCCGCCAAACACCCCAGGAGCCACCACCATGAGGTGGTTCCCCCCCCCCCCAGCAGCAGGGCTATGTTAGGGTGGGATGGCCCAAACCCCTGGGGACGGGGCTCCCACCCACCCCCACTCCACCCCCCACAGCCTCCAACCTCCCTTTCCCGTGGGTCCACCTTCTGCAACACTCTCCTCCCGCCCTTGCAGGGACTGCAGCCCCAGAGTGCCTTACCTCCCTGAGGAGGGCCCTGACGGTGGACTTCCCCAGGGTGAACTGGTTGCCCACCAACCAGTAGCTTTCTGGGGTAGCAAGTTTCCATATGGTGATTGCGACCGACTTCTCCAGGGGGGGGTGGTGGGTCGCAGGTGGGTGTCGCATCTTGGGAGGGCAGGTGTGAGCCAGGCACATAGCTCCAAAAAGGTGGCTTTCCTCATGCGGAAGTTTTGGAGCCACTGCTGGTTGTCCCACCGCTCTATGACCAGCTGGTCCCACCACTCCGAACTAGTGTGAAGCCTCCAAAAACTCGTCTCCACTGTGGGGTGTGGTTGTCAGAGCGAAGAAGATGCAGCCACGGAGAGGGTCCCCAGAATGACCTTGGGGTCCAGGTCCTGCAGGACCAGGAAGGCAGACGACACAAAGTGCTGCAAAAACTGCAGCATGGCTGTGTGGGGCCACTGCATGCCCGGGGCAGCTCTGGCTCCAAGGCACTGAAGAACAAAGCTGTGGCTTCCAAAAAGAAAAGGGCAACCACAGCAGGCACTGCGAGAGCTTTGCTGTCCCTCGAAGAGGTAGGCAAGCACGCAGCAGAAGCAGAGAAATGGCTGTCCAGGGGGTCCCTTTAAGTGCATGTCTCTGCAAGGCTCCGGCACCAGCACTTGGAAGCAACTGGAGACCTAAAGCCCAGATGGAAGTGGTTCTGGGTGGCCTTTTATGCATCCAACGAGTCTGGATGCTCTCTTTCACAAAAGTGCATTGCTTTTTCGATGCACTTTTGTGTGTGGATGCACTCTTGCACAAGAAGTTTTTTCAGAAGATCTCTTCCAAAAAAAGGTTCTTGCGTAAAAAGCCTGCAGTCTAGACATAGCCCATGTGAAGTGGCTATGTTTAAGGCTAGGTCTATGCTATAGGGGGGTTTTTTCGGAAAAAGCTACACAAATTGTACTCCGCAATTTGCATAGCTTTTTCCGATTGCTTTTCTGGAAGAGGCTTTTTCACCATTCAGCCCCATCAAGATGGGGCCAGATGGCAGAAAAGCTTCTTGTTTCGGAGGAGCCCTTATTCCTCATAGAATGAGGTATACAGGGCTCCCTGAAAGAGCGTGTTTGCTCTTTCACAAAAAAAAAAAAAGTGGAAGAGCAAGTGCTCTTCCTGGATGTGGCGGAGTTTTTCCGGGATGCCTCCGGAGGTAGACATACCCTTAGGCACTTGTTTTTGCACACAAGAGGAAAACACAGCTCCCCCATCTGTACAGCTCTCCCAGTTGATAGAAGACCCAGAGCACCAATGTAATGAAAAAACAGGTTTACTTTTTGTTTAGCATGCTACAAACAGATAGCCCTGGCTCTCTATTTCCCTGATAAGCAAACACAGCCAGAGACGCTCTGTGTCATCATGTTGAGGATGTCTCCATTCACTGTAAAGGGGCTTTTGTTCCAATATTCACACCCACTTTAATCTGCTAGGTTTGGAATCTGAGTCCAAACCCAGACCAGATTTTCACAGCTGCCACCTATTGACAAATAATGTGGGAATGGCTGAAGTACTCAATGCTTTTTTTGCCTCTGTCTTCACAGACAAGGTCAGCCCCACTGCAGTCCCCAGAAAAATCATGGAGGGGATCCTCAAGGAATCCATTTTGATGCACTTGGAAGAGGGGAAAGTGATCAAGAATAGTCAACATGGATTCACCAAGGACAAGTCATGCCCGACCAACCTGATTAGCTTCTCTGATGAGGTAACTGGCTCCATGGACATGGGAAAGTCAGTGGGTGTGATATACCTTGACTTTAGCAAAGCTTTTGATATGGTCTCCCACAATATTCTTGCCAGCAAGTTAAGGGACTGTGGATTGGATAAATGGACTGTAAGGTGGATAGAAAGCTTGCTAGACTGTCGGGCTCAATGGGTAGTGGTCAACGGCTCGCTGTCTGATTGACGGTCAGTATCAAATGGAATGCCCCAAGGGTCAGTTCTAGGGCTGGTTTTGTTCAACATCTTTATTAATAACCTGGACGAGGGGATGGATTGTACCCACAGCAATCACAGATTACACTAATCTAGGGGAAGAGGGAGATATGTTGGAGAATAGGGTCCAGAGTAACCTAGACATATTGGAAGGTTATGCCAAAAGAAATCTAATGGGGTTCAACAGGGACAAGTGCAGAGTCCTGCACTTAGGACAGAAGAATCCCAAGCACTGCAACAGTCTGTGGACCGACTGGCTAAGCAGCAGTTTGGCAGAAAAGGACCTGGGGATTACAGTCGCTACCCTTGTGGCAAAGAAGGCTAATGGCATATTAGGGTGCATTAGGAGGAGCATTGCCTTCAGATCTAAAGAAGTGATTATTCTCTTTCATTCGTCGCTGGTGAGGCTACATCTGGAGTATTGCATCCAATTCGGTCCCCCCTCTCCCCCGCCATTACAGAAAGGGTGTGAACGCATTGGAGAAAGTCCAGCGGAGGGCAAAACAAATGATTAGGGGGCAGGAGCACATGACTTACGAGGATAGGCTGAGAAATTTGGGCTTGTTTAGTCTACAGAAGGGAAAAGTGAGGGGGGGATTTGATAACAGCGTTTAACTACCTGAAGGAGGTTCTAAAGAGGATGGGGAGAGGCTGTTCTCAGAGGTGGCAGATAGCAGAAGAAGGAGCAATGGTCTCAAGGTGCAGTGGGGGAGGTCTAGGTTGGATATTAGGAAAAACTATTTCACTAGGAGGGTGGTGAAGCACTGGAATGGGTTACCTAGGGAGTTGGTAAAATCTCCATCACTAGAGACTTTTAAGTCCTGGCTCAACAAAGCCCTGTCTGGGATGATTTATTTGGGGTTGGTCCTGCTTTGGGTGGCGGATTGGACTTGATGACCTCCTGAGTGCTCTTCCAACCTGTAATGGACAAGAGGAGTGCTGACCAGTAACTGGTGACTAAGGTGTTAAACTCAGGTAGCTAGCCAAAATGTTGGCCGGGGGCGGGGAGAATGAATTGAGATAGAGGGATGAAATTTTAATTGGATATAGGTTTCCTGCCTGCTTTCTTTGTGTGGGAAAGTTAAATCAGGAGTTGAGAGATACAGAATGATTTAAACTGAGGCAGGACTAAGTCTATCATGTTGCCAAGGAATTCGGGGCATGGAGGTGGACTGAATAAAGAGAAGATTGAAAGTAAGTAAAGGGGAAAAAAGTGAATCCAGACACCAGAGCCTGGTGGACCCCACCCTTTCTGGGAGCATGGAGCTAGTCCCCCCACACACACTTGGCGCAGGAGCCCATGGAATCTGTTGGTGCCCCTGCTTCCACTATATATTTTATTCTTAGTAATGAGGAAAGCCAGGATATCTTGATTCTCCTACAAGTCTGGTGACTTCTTGAAAATGCTCAAACCAGAATCAGTCACATAGATCATAAAACTTGTCCTCTAAATAGTTGCATCTACTTCAGCAACGCCAAACATCTTGATCCAGTTGGGCCAGGAGGTTGGCAGAGCTGGAGAAAAGAAGCTAATCAAAACCTTGCCTGAAAAATTTATTATCAAAATCTGGTTCACTTCTACTGAAGGCCTACTCCAGAGAGATGCTGAGCTTTTGATGGTGCTCAGCCTCTTTCAGGAGCAAAGACGTGGCCTACAAACTTGAAACTAGATTAAGTTCATTTGCATTTGGATTGGTTGTGTGAAGAATGTCTCAGTTCTGTCAAGAACTCCTGCCTAGGATTATGCAAACATGGAATGAACCAGTGCCTGCACTGAAACAACCACAGGTGGAAGAAAACAGGAAAGTGCCAGAGAGTGGAAATTATGGGACTGAAATTATGATCAGATGTAATGCTACTGCTGGGAATGATTATACACGGATGTGGCGACTCCATCTTTTTCTGGAATTAGTGGATACTTAAATTCTTAGCTCAAAATATTGTTGGATACTAAAACATCAATTTAGACAATAATTCACACTGCTCTAGACTGCTTGTAATAGAAGTCTGCTAAAACAAATTAAAGTGAAACTTGTATTAATTTATTAACTCCATGTAGTGGCATATCTGTGAATAATTGTTCATAGGCTAAAATAATTCACTAGAAATAAGCTTAGTTGGTAAATTCCCAGCCAAGCTAAAATTACTGTATATTAAAACATAGCTGGTACTGTACATGCATATAGGCAACAATAACTGCTTTAAACTTCTTTTGACAATGAATTTATAATGTAATAGCTGAAATAAATTATGATCTGAAAATCCTGGAAGGGGGTAGGGAATTGCACATATTTGCCTCTAGTGTTTCAGGTTAAAGGTAGACAGAAAAAAACAAGAGTTTTAGTATTTCAGTGGCATTCTTGAAATTATTCATTTGAATCTTTTAGACTAGGCTTTGTTTTTTAAGTGAAAATTTTTTGGAAAATTTTTCATTAATTTAAGGAAAAAACCTGAAATCTAAAAACTAAACTAAACATTCAGTTTTCATAAAAAAGTTGGAAAATTTCCAAAACTCTTTGCAAAAAGTTTGGGAAACATGAAAATTTTCACAAAACATCCACTTTTGACCAGCTCTACCTATCACTCTAGTTGTTGCATCACGTATTAAATTACATTTTATCCTCAGTGCAGCTGAAAACTCTCTCAGGCTATGTTTATACTACATTGTTCTTCCAGAAAAAGCTTCACAAATTGTGAATCATAATTTGCATAGTTTTTTCTACTTCTTTTTTTGGAAGAGGCTTTTCTGACATTTGGCCCGTCAACACTGGGCCAAATGTCAGAAAAAAACCCCTTTTTTTGGAACAACATCCCTTCTTCCTTCTAAAACGAGGTTTATAGGGATGCCGAAAAAGTGTGTCTGTGTAAACACCACCAAGGCGGATTTGAACCGGGGACCTCGGGAGCTAACTATAAGAGCCTCTACCCTCTGAGCTAAAAGCCAGCTGGCTCCCAGCCCATGCTGGGAGGCGTGGAATATCGCTGAGCCTCATTTGCATAACTAATGAGCCGCCATTTTTGCGGAAGAGGCTCTTGCGCAAGACGGAGCTGTCTACACTGCCCCTTCTTGCGCAAGAAAAACCCTCTTGCGCAAAGCCGTTATGCTGATTATTTTCAGGCATAACGCAAAAATGGTGGCTCATTAGTTATGCAAATGAGGCTCAGCAATATTCCATGCTGAGCCTCATTTGCATAGCTCTGGCGCAAGATCTTGCCAGTATAGACACAGCCGATGTGTGTGGGTTACATACTTCCCCTAGGTGAGGGAGCGCGTCCCAAACTTCCGAGACCCAGTTGAGATCCCGGACGAGCCCCCACTTGTAACCACCACCAAGGCAGATTTGAACCTAGGACCTTGGGAGCTGACTATAGGAGCCTCTACCCTCTGAGCTAAAAGCCAGCTGGCTCCCAGCCCATGCTGTAGAGGTCTCTTGATCTTAACTGTTGCAGTGGTCTAGGTGCCACTTGCAGTACTCAGTAACCACACTAGGGCTGTGTCTACACTGGCACTCTTTTGCGGAAAAGGGATGCTAATGAGACACAGCGCAATTGCAAATCCGCGGGGGATTTAAATATCCCCCGCGGCATTTACATGAACATGGCTGCCGCTTTTTTCTGGCTCGGGGTTTTGCCGGAGAAAAGTGCCAGTCTAGACGCGATCTTGCGGAAAATAAACCCTTTTCCGCAAGATCTCTTATTCCTATTTTCAAGATCTTGCGGAAAAGGGTTTATTTTCCGCAAGATCGTTCTAGACTGGCGCTTTCTCCGCAAAACCCGAGCCGAAAAAAGCGGCAGTTATGTTCATAAATGCCGCGGGGATATTTAAATCCCGCGATTTAATTGCGCTGTGTCTCATTAGCATCCCTTTTCCGCAAAAGGGTGCCAGTGTAGACACAGCCTAGGTGTGTGGGTTACATCTGCTCTTCCGAAAAAAAAAAATTCAGAAGAGCAGATGCTTTCCCTGGATGTGGCAGAGTTTTTCCAGAGGTATCCTGGAAAAACTCTGTAGTGTAGACATAGCCTCACAGATGAAAACTATTCTTGTGAAGAAGGGCATTGCCTAGGTTTCCTTGGACAGAAACCATCTTTTTGTTGTGTGTTTGTACAGAGCGTAGCACAATGAAGTCCTGGGCCATGGCTGGGGACTGTAGGTTCCGCCATAACTAAAGCAATTAATAAGAGGTACAAATAAGGCCTTTCATTTCAGATTTTGAGCTCCGGTTTCTCAAGCCTTATTAACATATTCTTTAGTGATGCTGAGGCCTTGTGCTGATTCTCTCCTCAGAGGTGAATTTCACCCAGGAGAAGACTGCTTGTCTGCGGTCCAAGGAAAGAAAGCCAAGTTTATAATATATGGAAAGCTTCCAGCATTACATATTCTGCTCAATGGGAGGTCCTCCATTGGGCTCACAGGGTATGTCTAGACTACATGGCTCTATCGACGGAGCCATGTAGATGAGTTTACTAGACATAGGAAAATGAAGTGGTGATTTAAATAACGCCGCTTCATTTACATCAAATGGCTGCGCAGTTAATCAGCTTGTTTGGCGGCATAGCGGGCAGTCTGGATGCGCTGCGGTCGACAAGGAAGCCTTAGTCGACCGCCTGGTATGCCTCGTGAAATGAGGTTTACCGGAGTGGTCGACAAAGGCTTCCCTTGTCGACCGTGGCGCGTCCAGACTGCCCCACTGTGCCGCCAAACAGCTGATCAGCACAGCGTGGCGTCCATTTTGATGTAAATGAAGCGTCGATTATTTAAATCGCCGCTTCATTTTCCTATGTCTAGTAAACTCATCTACATGGCTCTGTCGACAGAGCCATGTAGTCTAGACATACCCACAGAGATATTAGAATCTGCAAGTCACTTATGCTCTTTACCCAGCTGTTCCACACACTTGACGTTTCCAAGCAAATTTCTTTCCTGGCTGGATCAGATTCTTGATTCTTTCCTCTGCCTGTCTTGTCTTATTTTTCTGCCTCTCCTGGACCAGCATGTGTGTGGTGGATTGTCTTAGTGAAATTCAGAGTTGAAGGGAAGGAGTCTAGTATATATGAGTTGCCATCAGGATCAGATGATCTTACTGGTCCTGAAAGAAACCACCCTTTCTGAACTCACTGGCCTGCATACTCTGTGCTTGCTATGTGTAAATGGAACAAAAATTTTATGTGGTCTATGTGGTGCTCTTTAATTAACTGCAGAAAAGACATTGGGCATGGAGACAGAGACCTGTTTTCTATTTCTGACTCTCCCTCCATAGATCACAAAATTGGACAAATCTCATTACACTCCTCTTACAGATGGGTGAATAGAGAGACAGGAGGTGAAAGATGTTGGCCAAGGTCACACTGTGAGTCAGTGGCAAAGTATTATAAAACTTGTATTACTTAACCTATTCAGTGAAGCTTTTCTAATATTCCAGAGTCTGGGTTTGAATCTGCTTTTGCACAGTTTATGTGCAGGAGCGAGACAGAGCCTACTTTGTAGAATGTCCTAGTTTATGAATCTCGCCAGGTCCCTTGACTAGAATGAGGAAACACTTCCAAACTGCTTCATTCCCGCGCCCTTTGCTGTGGCCTAAGGCATACAAAATGCACCAAATTCTTGGAGACTGGCTGATTTTAAATGTTGATGCCTCAATCAGCCCATGTCAGAAGGAGGAGACACAATTGAAGGTTGGTAACAGGTGGACAGCTGAGATTCATACTACAGTGGATAGAAAAGTGGGAACCTTTTTTTTTTCGAAACTGAAATTTTCCTAATTTTTGTCTCCAAACAGCTTTAACACATAAGGAAGTTTAGCCATGTGATGCCCAAGAGCTAGATGGAATAAAGGTCAAGAGACTCAATCCTGAAGTCCCCCCAACATATAAACCTCCCCTGGAAATCAAGGAGAGACTGTAGAAACAAGCTCCAGATAGGGCCTGGCTATTCATCCCATTTCTGCCTAGCAGTCAGTAATACTTCCCATAATGTGACCCTTCCCTCAGGAAGGGCAATTGTAACTATTTCTACCACAGAACAGCGATCTGACCAGGCCTGCCTCGAGCATGAATGCTTCAAATCACTCACCACTACCTCACGTTCTATTGACTAACTTCTGTTGTTATTAATACTTCAGGAAAGAGGAACATACACTACAAATCATTCAAAAATGCAGCTCACCTTTCACCTCAGTCATATCCCCACCAATGATCTTTAATATTAACCTCTTCTCCCTTTAGCCCCCACTGATTATTTACTTTCAAAACGAATTTACAGCATGACTCTTGTATGGAGGGCTGCATATATTTCAGTCCCTATTCTTGCTTTAGGGGGAATAATTTTTAGAATAAATTATTAATTCATTACCAGTTAATTTATTTTAAATTATAGGAAAGGCAACCTGCAGTGGATAACTGCTCCTTTCCGATGCCTTCCTGGAAACTGTTTCATTAATGACCCCATTAATTTAATAGTGCTGGGGCAAATCATCCTCAAATAGAGCCCTTAGGTTGCAGGCAGTAGTTCCCAGCTTTTATTCTTGAGGAAGGAATAAGAAGGCAGAAGGAAGCTCAGTTTGTTTGTAATAAATGTTGGTTTAAAATAGCTGTATCTCACATCATTAAATGTCTTAAGGAAATATGAAGTTTTGCAGCCATTCTCCAGCTTAGTGCACAGATGATGACTAGGAACATCTGCATAAAATGTTTAATGTTCAGAGAAAATGCAAATCACCATTTAATTAACTTCTTCCATAAAAATATGATGGTTTAGCAACATGAACACAGATGAATTGTCATCATTCAGGAAGACACTGAACATACTGGTAAATTATGGAATTTCTGGTGTTGATGACAATGGACTGGCACATCCAATTTCCAAAACAGGTCAGAGGGCTGCAAAGAAATCTTTTATCATTTATGTGACTTAGTAAATGTACATGAAATCTGTTATTGTCAGGCCTGGGTATGTATAGGCAAAATTAAAGGCAACACAACTATTGCCAACAGCTGGTAACAAAATATCCACACACAAGCACTTCCCTTTGCTGGGTATTCATTATTCTCCATGCTGTTGACCATAAAAAGCAATGTGCAATGCAAAACATTCTTGCTCATAATAATCATTATTATAGACGGCTTTATATGTTGCTCTGCAACAGACCTCCAGACACTTTGCCTAATATAGGAATTATACACAGGAGTCATTTTGTCCACTACCAGAACACAGTCAAAACGCAACATTGGAGAAGTTCTAACAGCTTCTTTCTGGAAGGCCTTCACATTCTCTCTCTGATAAGGGTCTACATGGACAAGAAGTATAATGAACCATCTAACTGGTAGCTGAGCAAAATCCATCCAATGCATTAAGAATGTGGGGACCCATTTCATCAGTATGTCAGCTGTTTTGCAGCACTGGGGCAGTAAAAAAAAAATCACCATGGAGAATTTGATTTTTTTTGTGTGAAATTCAGACACTGCAGCCTTTGGTTTGGTGGCAAGGAGTGCTTCTCAACCAAAAAAAAAGGAGCCTTATCATCTTGTTGTGAACCTATCCGTGCTCACAAACCAAAGTGCATCAGCCCAGGCATGCCCTTGGATGTCCAAAGGAACACCCACTACTGCTGGAAGTGATGTTGAGTGCATTCTGCTTTTCCTCAATGAGACTGTAGCAAGTCAAGCTCTCTTTGAGAGTCCCTTGGGGCTGGAAGGTGCCGTATAGGGACCCAGCCTCAGTTTCCCCTCTCTCAAGATGTCTCCAAACACTCCATCAATACTCTCTTGGACTGAGAACCCTTTTTGTCACAGCGTAATTTATTATACATGTCTCAAAGGCATAATTAAAATCCCATATCTTAACTCAAGAACATCTCCAGCTCTATCTCCTTTTGTCACTTTTGACTTCTTCAGTCCCCAATTTCCCTTCAGAGGGAAGGTTCCTGGTCTTATCCCATCCTATCCTAACAGAGTTCAAAAGGATAAAAAACCCCACAATAGTGCAAACAAAGCCAACCCACCTTGGGCTTCATAAAAGTCTCACAGTCTTCCTGAGTTCTTTCCCAACTCCCTGCCCTTGTACAGGACAATGATCACAGAGCTGCTTTCCTGGTCCTCCCTTCCTCCCAAGATTTAGAGATTGTCAGGAAGTATCCCTTCTGCTCTGCAGACCCTTGATTTCCTTCTCTTGCTATGTAGGAATTAGCCACAGGACCACTCTCTGGGTATGTCTAGACTACATGGCTCCGTCGACGGAGCCATGTAAACTAGTTTATCCGACATAGTCAATGAAGCGGGGATTTAAATAATCCTCGCTTCATTAAAATAAAAATGGCTGCCGCGCTGTGCCGACAATCAGCTGATCCGGCACAACGCGGGCAGTCTAGACGCAGAAACGTCGACGGAGCCATGTAATCTAGACATACCCTCTGAGTCTTGCTCTAATGCTGAAGTCTCTCCATCTCCTGTCCCCAGGTCTTCATGCTTATGACCTGTCTCTCCCCCTTCCTGGCTCCTAAACATCCTTATATATCTCCTGATTTCCTATGCAACCCAATCCCCTACTTATTCGCAGAAGGACAGTGATTATCTCCCTTAAAGAGGCTCTGTCACCCTGTGACCAAGACATAAAACTTAACACATCATCCTTGCCATACACTAAACTAAGGTTCTGTGACACTTCTGGTGAACTTTCATTACCTTCTCCCTAATGTCCTGATCGAAGGCCAATTGATAATTATGTTCTGCTTCCAAGCAGGTTTTATGAGGATGGGATTCTATTATTCACCTTTGGTCTTTAGCATTATGTATCCTTGTGCTTTGGACTGTTCAACAGTAGCTGTGTTCAGCTCTAGGAACAGCTGCATCTCCACAATGCAGGAAGTGATCCTTACATATCTTTCCCACAGTATGTCACAAGGATGTGCAAAGAGAATGAAGGATGTAATACATAGGTAAGGCACAATCTCCTTGGCAGAGGGAGGTTTACAAAGCAACAGAATTCTTAGCTACTACAGTAGGGAATCCCTTTGGAGAATAACACATGAAAAGATAAAAGCTGTATGAAGACAACCTGAGGCACATTTTGGTTGGTTGAGAAATGAAGAGTAATGAACCCATATGTTTCAAAGTTGAAGCACTTCTATTTTATTTTGATTTTTCCATTAACAATGAGTGCTCACTTCATCTTTCAGGTCCTGATCCTATAGTGCCTCAGATTGCTGCTGAAACCTTCCCTATCACTTCCCTTGATTGATCCTTTCTTGAAACATCCCTTCTCAAAACACATCCATCAGAGTCATCAGGAAGACACTAAAACTGTCTTTATTATGCTTCGCTTAACCTCCCTCTCAAACCTGACATGGTGATTCTTTGCTTGCATCTGGGCTAGAGGTAAATGTGTCCGTATCAAAACCAGCTTACTTTAATGTCACTTCTGCAGTCATTTGACTCTAGTTGGCTGTCAGGGACCATCTCCTTTGCCTCATCTACTTATTAACTCCCCAGCAATAACTCTAATCTGTAACAATCTCACTCTTTTTCCTTTCCTCGCCTCTCACATGCTGTATGAGTCTAGCAATCCTGCATTCAAAACAGTCAGTGGTTATGGACTATGAAACAATGTTGGCCTTTCAAGATCTATTTGTATCCTATGACAATACTAGCAGGAGTAGTACGTGTGTACAAAATGACTGCCATCTACTGGAGAGAATGTCAGACCTTTTTACGGTCGGTGCGCATGGTGGTATTGCCCTTAGTGTATTTGGTGTTCCAGTAGCTGCTAGAAGCCCCACTGCCCTGGGTGCTGTACACACATGTAATAAGAGATGGTCCTTATCCCAAAGAGCTTAGGTCCAGATCCTCAAAGGTACTTATATACTTGAAATTCATGGTAGGAGCTTAAATACCTCTGAGGATATAGGCCAACCTGCCTTGCCCCAAGACCAGACTGTGGAACAGCCAGGAGTTGACCCCTGATCCCCTGATTGCCAGTCCACTTACACTGGGTAATGGATGGAATTTTCCCATTTGTTCCTGGAGTTTTTCTAGATTCAAAATAGTGTAAATGAGATCAGAGTCTGTCCCATGCTCCCCAAAGTACACCAGCTAAATACCTGAAATGTCTCAGTGCAAGCAGCACAAAGCTGAAGAACAAGAGTGACAGGAGGCTCAGCAAAGGAATTTATTATTACTCTTTGCAATCAAAGTCAGGCCAATCACAGCACAGTGATATTCGATTGACAGTCACCAAGAAGCAGAGGGATTCTGACTTGGCTAGTAAAAGCAACCAAATGCAGGCACGGTGGCTTTGGAGATTCCAAATGTAGTCAGTCAAAAAGAGACAGTTTATTCAAGTTGCAGTTTATCAGTCGATGATCACTTTCAACTGCAAGTTCTCATTCCTTATTCCCATCAACTGGGATATCTCAGAAGGTTCACTCAGATCAGGACAGACTAATTGATACTAGAAAGTTCAGCTTTTGAAGATTGTATGATTAGGGAAATGTACAAATTCAATTTCTTCCAACCAGATTCAATTTTAATCTAATCGGAGAGATAAAAAACTCCAGTGTAATAATGACAAAGAAAATTACTTTGTTTCAGGCCATTTAAATGTCCCTTACTGCAAGTACTACCAAAGAAGCAGCGGTATTTAGAGTCAGAGTTAGGGTATTTGCTTTGAATTCAACAGTGAATGAGCCATTTTGTGTGACTAAATTAACATTCTCTTTTCTTGAGAGAGAGCAAGAAACTATCCATGTCAAATGAGCATTTGTGACATTTAATAAAGCAATTATATCTAAAGGCTATGTGCAGAAGATAGAATAGAGTAGCTAATGCCATCTAAGAAAAGCCTCTCTCTAAAGGAATGATGCCTACTCTGTAGATTTCCAGTGACCTTGAACAGATTAAAAACCCAGTGATTGGGCTGCTGATCCAGCACCTTTCCTCAGCATTAAAATATTACTTTGAAGTGAATTTAACAAAAGCAAGGTATCAATTACCAGAGGATTTTGTAGATAGATTGTTATTATTGTGTACATTTGCATACATACCTAAGGGTATGTCTACACTAGCCCCCTAGTTCGAACTAGGGAGGCTAATGAAGGTGACCGAAATTGCACAGTTTAACTGGTAATTCGAAGTAAGGGGTTTATTTCAGAAGCGCCCTTCTCTGCTGCATGTAGACGCGGGCAGTTCTTCTGGGCTAGTCAATTTCCAAAATGACGACCGCCCAGGAACATGCTAATGAAGCGCGGGATATTTAAATCCCGCGCTTCATTTGCAATTTCGGTAGCCCTCATTAGCCTCCCTAGTTCGAACTAGGGGACTAGTGTAGACATACCCTAAGGCTACGTCTACACTGGCATGATTTTCCGGAAATGCTTAAAACAGAACAGTTTTCCGTTATAAGTATTTCCGGAAAAAGAGCGTCTACATTGGCAGGATGCTTTTCGGAAAAGCCCTTTTTCCGGAAAAGCATCCGATACCAATAGACGCTGCTTTCGAAAAAGCCCGATCGTCATTTTTGCGATCGGGCTTTTTTGAAAAGACTACTGTGCTGTCTACACTGGCCCTTTTCCGAACAGTTTTCCGGAAAAGGACTTTTGCCCGAGCGGAGCAGAATAGTTTTCGGGAAAAGCAGCTGATTTCTTACAGTAGATCATCAGTGCTTTTCCGGAAATTCAAGGGGCCAGTGTAGACAGCTCGCAACTTATTCCGGAAAAGCAGCTGATTTTCCGGAATAAGTGGCCCAGTGTAGACACAGCCTAAGTGATTTGGGATCCCAATCCCTACCGACATTCAATGAAATGTAGGCTCCTAAATGCCTAGAGTAATTTTTGAAAATGGAATTTACATGACTAGGTAACATTGCTGCTTTTGAGAATTTTACCCACTATTAGGATTGTAGAGCGCCGAGAGTTCCCAATCAAGGCTCCATTGTGCTTGGTGCTATACACATACAAGAAGAACATGTTAAGGCCAGTTTTCTTCCTACTTTTTTCTCCACTGATGAGTGGGATTTCAGCCTAACTTCTCCCATGGAAATTAATGGTAAAATTCCTGTTGACGTCCATAGGAACAGTTAGGCCAATGCTGAATGCTTTAGAAAATCTCTTAGACCTTGTCCAGAGAGATGGGTGGGAAATAGTTTCCCCATTTTGCAATTTCACATCCCACATTGGGACAAATTGAAATTTCAAAAAATTGTCACCAACTGTGATGGATAGGAGGAGTGTTGGCCAGCACCAGTGACTAAGGGGTTAAACTCGGTAGCTAGCAAGAGTGTTGGCAGGGAGCCAGAAGAACCAATGGGCATATGGTACTGAAATCTGAATTATTTAAGATACCTTGCCTACTTCCTTTGTGTGGGGGAGTTAAACCAGCAGTTGAGAGACACAGAATGATTTAAACCCAGACAGCACTACCATGCCTTCAAGGAATTCGGGGCATGGAAGTGGACTGAACCTGGAAGGAATCATGAGTAAAAAAAAAGCAGATCAAGTCATGATCAGGGCATTTTTCTTTATTTTGTGGTTTTGTTTGAACTGCTCTGTGTGAATTTATGCCTCCCTTACTCTATTCACCATTTAAGAATTACTCCCAGAGATTTTCTCTCTGTTTTAATTTGTTTTCCTTAGTTGCTCCATAACACCTAGCAGTCAAGTATGCTTTATCAAGTATATCTTTTGTTTTGTAATAAAAATCACTTTAAGGTGATGATTTGATTCTTGTGTCTTGGAAGGTGACGGCAGGTCTGTCTGTGTCTGTCTGCATGCCTCAGACTTAGAGGTCAGCTACCAGAGACTGCAGTTTGTTTTTCTCTTCTCTTGTTTTTCAAGCTCTCTCATGGTAAAAGATCTTGGGGTACTCTGGGGGAGAATTCAAGGGTTCCTCCTGTTTTTAGGGATAAATCATTTGATGGTGACAGCTACCCCCCAAAGTCAGTTAATCTGTGACTCTGGGGAGTTTTTATAAGCAGAATCTGTAGAGGCAAGGTATTTTTAAGGTCTCTTGTGGGCTCCCACCTTCTGCACTCAGAGTGCCAGAGTGGGGATCAGCCCTGACACCAAATAAAAATACAAACAATTGGTTTGGGCAATAATTTCATTGATTCAATACAAAACATTGCTTTTGTTTGGAACCATTTTTTGTAAACTCTTTTCTTGCTGTAATTAGCTTAAATTTTGATAAAAGCAATTACCAATCATAAAATGAAAACAAAAAATTCCAAAACACTTAAGCAATTTCCAAATCCCCCCCAAAAAAAATTTCAAGCAAAATGTCGTCAAAACCACTCACCCCCACCCCCATGAAGAGTTTGGTTTTTGTTGACTCTGTATTTTCCAACAAAAAAATAGTTTGTCTGAAAATTCCCAAGCAGCTCTATTTTTATGTTAGATAGTCAAATATTGAGGTGGCCAAAAATTGGTGGCCACTTTCAGAAATTTGGTCTTAAGAGACTGATAGTCAGATATTGAATCAGTAGCACAGCCAGAAAGAGAACCCAGGGATCCTCCAACTACTACTTACTCCATCCCCAGCTCTCCCACATTACAGTTGCAGTACATTTCAGGGCCATGGAAAGAAAATAACTTCCGTTGTGAACCAGAAGGCTTTCAACATCACTGAAAGTACAGCTACAATAGGTTCCTCTCCCTGTAATCTGTTGGGGAATATTTCTGCAGTTAAAGCAATTTGTATTGTCTGAAGCTGGGATATGGCCATGACCAATGAAGCTTTTCCTTTTCTTAATACATTTTAACTCAACTTTCTGCTCATGAGAGGTTCTGGATTGACAGCTCTGGAGCCTGAAGTTCTTAATTTAGCCAATAAAGAGGCACAGAATGGATAGCAGCAGTACAAGCTTTGATTCTTTTCCAGTGCTCTGCTACTATTTCTCAGCTTTCATCTTCAGGGACCTTTGATAAGTGTGGGAAGGAAGTTCATTCTTCATGGTCCAGTGACTTCTTGGCCTCTTTCTGTCCCATAATATGGAGTGTTAAAATTAACAGGAAATCTCTTGGTTGCCCTGGTGATGTGACTCCATTAGGATTTGATTGAAACCGTTCATTCAGTTCTCACAGGCCAAAGAAACCTAATACCAGTATTGCCTTGCATCCACTATGGACTAGGGATGTTAAAAATTGTGTTATAGGGTAACCATGTGTCAGGGCTGTTCTCTACTCTGACACTCTGAGTGCAGAAGGTGGGGGCCCACAAAAGACCTTAAATACCCACAACAACAACAACAACAACCTCCCCAGAGTCACAGATGCACTGCCTCTGGAAAATAGACTGTCACCGTCAAATGATTTAAACCCTGAAAAAAACTGGAAGGAATACTTGAATTCCTTCGCCTGGGGTACACCAAACTCTTTTGCCACAAAAGAGTTTGAGGAAAAAAAAGCAAAAAAAAAAGCACAGAAAAACTGTATCTCTGATAGCTGACCTCTCAGGTTAGGCAAACACACACAGCAACCTCCTGTTACCTTTCGGGACACAAGAATAATATCATTGCCTTAAAAAGGGGGGATTTTATTAACAAAAAAGGATATACTTGATAAAGCATACTTGGTTGCTAGATGGTGTTATAAAGCAACTAAGAAAAGAACAGATCAAAACACAAAGAACAATCTCCTTGGGCTATGGCTTAAATATGGTCAGTGGGGAAGGGAAGGCACATGGAATTCACACAGAGAAGTTTAACCAAACAACCAAAACAAAGAAAAATACCCTGATCGCAACTAAATACACATTTCCCCCTTATTTACTCACGATCCCTTTATGTTTCAGTCCACTTCCATGCCCCAAATTCCTTGGAGGCATGGTAGTCCTGTCTGGGCTTTAAATCATTCTCTGTCTCTCAACTCCTGTCTTAGACTTACACACAAAGGCTACATCTACACTGTAGTGCTATTTTGTGATATCCTGCATCTTAACAGCAAGCTGGTTATTTCGAAATATAACAGGCTCACTATTCCAACGTCCCTGTAAGCCTCATTCCACAAGGAGTAAGGGACGTTTTGGAATAGTGGGTTATTTCAAAATTTGGTGCTGCGTAGACAGTGTCAAATTACAAAACAAGCTATTTTGAAATAAGAGCGAAATAAGATACTCAAAGAGAGCAGGCAAGGTATCTATATACAATTCAGATTTCAACACTGTATCCCATTGGTTCTTCTGGCCCCCTACCTGGCTCCTGGGGAGGCAGCTTCGCTGAGTGCAATCAATGCCGCTTATCAGTCATTACACTCAAACATCTCTACTAAGGACCAGGCCCTGCACTGCCTTTTTTACCATTCCCGAGCCATCAAATTCTCTCTTTGCAAGGAAGTTTTCCCAGCCTCCCTAACAGCTTGCCTACCAAATAGAAGTTGCTTGGTAACCTGATCAGGAGATGCTTTCTCTCACAGACCAGAACAAGGACAAAAGGACAGGGCTATCATGCGTATGTGATGGTTGTCAGCCAGAAGAGTTTAAATCCATCATGCAATGAGGAAGAGCAGCAAGACCCTGGACCTCATACAAATTGCTTCCATCAGGCAAACCACACTTGGGCTTGGTAATGTAGGGATAAATGCTGATCAGTGCTGAGGACTTACAGCTCTCAGGCTATGTCTGGACTGCAGGCTTTTTTGGAATGAAGCTTTTCCAGAAGAGATCTTCCGAAAAAACTTCTTCTGAAAGAGAGTGTCCACACTGCCAAAGCACATCGAAAAAGCGATCTGCTTTTTCGAAAGATAGCGTCCATACTGAATGGATGCTATCTTGCATGTAAGCTGTGATTACTATGGACGGAATGGCCACCAGGGCAACTGTGCTTTTTCCTCTTTCCTCTTCTTGCGAAAGAACTCCTTCTTCCGTGTCCACACACACAAAGAGCTCTTTCAGAAAAGGCTTCTTCCTAGCTGCTCCTGTGACCCCATGCAACACTTCAGAATCCTTCCTATTAAAACATTGCAATGCACTGGGCTCATGTGTGCTACAGGGTCCTAGTAGACACTGCAGCCCCAGCAGGACTGGGAACAAGCCTGAGAGCTGGAGACTTGTGTGGTTATTTGCAGTACTACACCAGGGCAAAGGGAATAATAAGCCAAAGATTTTCTAGCCAAGTATCAGAGCAGGGAGTGAGGGAGTGATGCAGCTGGCACAGCTCCCATTGGAATAGATAGGAATTCCACACTTAGAGATTGTTCTTGTCTCACGTATGCCGGTATAAATCAGGAGGGTCTATGTTAAAATCAGGAGTAAATCAGGCCTGACTTTGTTAAAACCCATGGCCACGCAACACTGTAGAACTGATGTGAATAAGAATGTGACATAACCCTCAGAGTGGCTGGAAGGTCCTAGTTCTGCTCTCCAGAGATTCACTTCTAATAATTTACTGTGTTTGTGCCATTGTTTCTATTTCCTTTGAACCATTCATATGTAGTAGATTTTAGTGCTGGTGAAAGGTGCCAAACTGATAGTCAAGAGAATCTGCTTCACCAGTGTAAATTAAGAACAAGAGTCATGTCATAATACTACTGAAGTCAGTGGCAAAACTCTCAGTGAGCCCAACAGGATCGAAATTATATCCGGATTTCATTGACTGCAGGTGAGCTCCAGAGCTACAATGTTAGGTTGGAGTTCAGCATCCATGCCTGAATTCTCTATTTATCCACTAACAAATATTCATTATTATTATTGAATAGAATAAGGGCTAATGGTTCCAAACAGGACGAAAGCCCCACTGTACAAAGTGCTGGACAATAGCAGGGTACCTGCCCTGGAAAGTTTACATTCTGGACAATGGCAGAAGAAGCTTCCTTATGCTGCTCTACCAGCTGTTTGATAGGTTCTGGTTCTGAGCTTTCCTTCTTGCTCTGCATATTGTCTTCATGCAACCCCATTTCCTCTGAGCCACTCTTGCAAAACAAAGGGTCCTGAATCTTGTCTTAACTAGTCAATGATTCCCATGCCCAGCAAGTGTTTACAAGCAACAATCTTTGACAGGCAGAGAGGCAAACTCAGCTTCATTGGGCTGATTGATATTTCTAAAAGAAAAAAAAATCTGACCCAGTGGTATGATAAAGCACCTTCTCATCAGAGGGCAATTTAAATAAATAGATGCTAATATCATTTAATGACAGCTAACAACTATTTGTGCCTTTGTTTCTACTTCCTTTGAACCATACATTCACAGTCTTTTAAAGGAAATAGTTTATGAATGAAACCAGATAATCAGTGCATTTGAAACAATCAGCAGTGCCTGGTTCCAATCAATTATTTGTTAATAAACATAAGACCTACTATTATAATTTGAGAATGTTAAATTACAAGAAAGGACAGGGGATATCTGAATTTTAATTATTATTATTATTTATAAAAAATTTCATTACCCTTACACCATTGGCAAGGAGACACTTACATGATTCTCATTTGCATTTTGATTTT
The DNA here is from genome assembly GCA_019425775.1 of Rafetus swinhoei. Taxonomy (NCBI): domain Eukaryota; kingdom Metazoa; phylum Chordata; order Testudines; family Trionychidae; genus Rafetus; species Rafetus swinhoei. The sequence goes on along the minus strand of CM033431.1, from coordinate 9,367,880 downwards.
TTATAGTAATTATCTGTAAAAGGTCAAATATTTGCTTTATCTATATAATTCAATTTTAAAAATGCCTTTGGGATTCAAATTAACTTCCTTGTAATATCTTCATTGAAAAAGAAGATTAATTATGCTTACAAGGAACCTAATTTGGCTTATCAGACCTTTAATGTTGCAGGGATCCTTAATGCATTTAAATTCACGATTAGGAGGGTGATCTGGTTCCATTATTCTGGCAACTTTAATATTTGTCATTTTTAGGAACACAGTTCCTGCCCACTCCCCACAAAGTAAAATTAAAATGTCTATTATGAAGGAAATAAACATTATATAAGGACATTAGTAATTATGTTTCTGGTATTTAAGAGTGCATTTGTGACTCATCTAAATTCATGGTTCATACAGTAAGTGATTAAATTGCACTTCCCTAAAACCAGCCTTGCCAAAGCCAGAAACACAGAAATATGTAAGAGCATCAGCAGGGCCAGAAAGCGGAACATAAAGCTCGTGTAGAGTACTGAACCCCACAAAAGAAATGAAAAGGAGGTAACGGACTTGTTGCAAACCAGCCCTGCTGTCCAGGACATCTGGACATCTCTAGTGTGGCACCCTTGGAAAGTGATTGGTGCTAAACCAGAGAATTTGCTGAACCACAGGAGGTCAGTATTGCCTAGCAGCATTACCAACACTTTCACTGCTTACTGGGTTATTAGAATATCTTTAGGAGTAAATTAGAGCTAAATGAAAGCACAGAACACTGAAAGCCAGGACTAGTGGCTGTGAACAAACTTTATAAGACTCTGGGAAACTTAGCCACATCCATGATAAGTAGACATCTGGTTAACTAAAATCATGCCAGACTATGGATGTTGCCAGACCAGAGTGTGCCGAACTAAAGAGGTTCAACCTGTAGTAAGTTGAGAATTTGCCAAACATGTCCCATACCTACCCCAACACTTGATCCATTGTTTCTCTTATTGCTCTGCACTCTGCTTGATGTTATCTTGTTGCTGTCTTTGGTTTTAATTCACATCTCTGGATAGGGCCAATATGAAGTTCAGCCACTACTTGAGGTGTCTTGGCTACAGCCCTGTGCTGGCCTCTGTAAGGGTATGTCTACACTGCAGCATTTTTCCAGAATAATGGCCATTATTCTGAAAAAAGAATACTTGCGTCCACACTGAAATTGTGTTCTTTTGACAAAAAGTTGAAAGAATGGAGGGTTTTTTCCAATAGCAGTAAACCTCTTTCTACACTGAATAATGCCTTTTCCGAAAAACCTTTTTTGGAAAAAGGTGTGTGGACATGGAAGAGGGACTACTGTCGAAAGAAGAGGCCTCCAGGAAATAACACAGGTGCCCTGCTGGCCACTCCTTCCACACTCATCACAACTCTATAGTTCCTGTCTCCTGGCAGCTCTTAAAGCTGCAGGCACCCAGGACAAAGCTTGTGGCAGGAAGCCAGCCCTGGGAGCTACACCTCACTGTGCGGCTCATACTGCCACATTCCTCGGCACCCATGACCCAGCCTCAACACCCCCCAGAGCACACTGGCCTTCCCAGAGAGCATGCTCAGGGCTCCCAGGAGCCTGCCAGGGACTGGAAAAGGCATGCACCATCCTGGTCTGGGGCAGAGATTTTGGCCCTCTGGGAGGTATCGGGCAAAGAGGAAACCCTCCAGGATCTCTGCTCCAGATGCAGGAACCACAGACATATATGGATGGATGGCCGAGGCCCTGGCCACGAGAGGTCACCATCCCAGGACTCTGGAGCAGGTCCAGAGCAAGGTCAAGGACCTCCGGCAGGCCTACACCAGGACCAGGGAGTGCAGTTCTTGCTCTGGGGCAGAACGCAACACCTGCCCCTACTTCAACGACCTCCACTGCATCCTGAGGGATTGGGCAGCTCCTTCCCCAACCCTGGTCGTGGACTCGGGGCTAGAGACACCTGCTGTTGCCCAGATGGAGGTCCCAGCCAGTGAGGAGAAGGACAATGACCAGCAGGAGGAGGAGGAGGAAGAGATGGCCAGCACCGTCACCCTAACCCTGGAGCCGGTACCCCAGGCCCTGGATGTCTCCCAGGAATCCTCCAAGGCCGGGGAAGGATCATCAGGTGCATGCTCTTACTTTTTCACACACACAGGTCGGGGAGGCAGGCGCTGAGGGGCTCATGTGTGAGTGTCACTCGGCCTTCTTGGCTTGGCCATTGCGCTGCAATCCGTGCACGTGCAGCACCAGTCTGCACCACACAGCCCCAGGATGCATCCCCGGAGCACCCACAGGCTCCTGCTCATGGGGGGGGGGGACACTCTCCCACCACCAGCCAGCACTGGAAGGAGGCTGGGGACAAGGGGGCCGGCACACCCATACACGGACTGAGAAGTGCCTCACATGGCACATGAGCAAGCCTGCATACTCGAGGCAGCACCCACTCCCGGGGACAATGCTGCCTGCACAGGTGTGTGTGCAGTCCTCATGGAATGCCAGGCTGCTCCAGGCCCCTCTCCCACCTATGGGATCCCAGTGTGGCTGGACACTTCCCTTGCCTGCTTGTCCATGGAAAGGGGCAGTGGTGGTGGAAAGCATGGTCCCCTGGGCACCTCTGAGACCCTGTGAGGCAGGGACACTGTCCAGGCCAGACATGGCCTTTCTCCCAGGACATCATCATCCCGTGCCCCAAGGACTGTTGCTCACAGCTCACAGAGGAGGGCAAGGCCTCAGGAACAGTGTCTGCATGGATGACTGACCACCTCTCCCTCTTTATTCTCCATAGCCAGACCAGCCGTGACTGAGGGGCGATCACCAGCAGGCAAGCCAGCCACCCAACCCCGGGGGAGCTGCAGGCATTGGAGGGTCCAGGACAACCTTATGAGGGAGCACATGGCTGTCCTCTGAGACATGCAGCAGACCCTGGCCCAGAAGGACAAGGATGACACCCAATGGCGGATCCAAATGTGGACCGAGCTGGTGCAGCAGGGCTGCAACATATGTGCCACCATCAGGGAGATGATGGCCTACCCGGCTCCTGTCCCTGCTCCTGTCCCTCCCCCCCGCCATGCCTGACCCCGCTCCCCCAGTCATTCCTGCCCGCGACCCTGAAGTCATGCTGGGGGAAGAATGTGCCAGCTTCCAGCTTCTGGTAGAGGCTGGAGTTTCTAAACACACAGGAGTTGTGCACCCTCCCCAACAACTCGACAAAAATGTCTGTAAACTGTCCATGGTGGTCAACCAGGGCTTGCAGGGCCGTGGAGAAATAGCTCTTGTGGTTAACGTACTGGGCAGCTCGATGTTCTGGGGCTCGGATGGGGATGTGGGCTCTATCTCTCACTCCCCTGAAGTTGGGGAAGCCCAGGGCGGCAAATCTGGTCATGATGGGGTCCAGGTCACCCAGGTGGATGACACAGCGCAGCAGGACGGAGTTGATGGTCCTCTCCACCTGCAAAAGGAGACAAACAAAGACACAAAATGGAGAATCAAAGAGGATGCCTGAGCCCTTGGGAGGTCCCCACTCCCTTTCCTCCCCCCCACAAACACCCCATGAGCCACCCTCTATGAGGCCTCCCACAGGGCTGTGTGAAGGCGGGACTGCAGAACCCACCAGGGACGGGGCTTCCCCCCAGCTCACCCCCCCATCCACAACCTCCCCTTTTCCCAGGGTCCCCCTTTTCAGGACTCCCCCCCTCCAGGGACTGCAGCCTGAAAGTGCCTTACCTCCAAGATGAGAGCCCCGACGGTGGACTTTCCCATGCTGAACTGGTTGTCCACAGACTGGTAGCTGTCCGGGGTGGCGAGCTTCTAGACAGCGATAGTGACCCGCTTCTCCAGGGGAATGGCAGGTCGCATCTGGGTGTCCCATCAATGGAGGGAAGAGGTGAGCCTGGCACACAGCTCCATGAAGCATTGGACACTTATAACAGGATTATCTGGCTATATTGACTCTCTCCTCAGACCCTATGCTACCATCACTCCTAGCTATCTTTGAGACACCACCGACTTCCTGAGGAAACCCTTTCCCCTCCCGCCTCCTTCAAGGAGTGTGTGCTGTGACTGGCAGGTGGAAACTGTTGGCTTCTAATTAAAATTTGAATTCTAGAAGCCTCTGCTGATTGGCTGAGCCTTGGTAGGGGGAAGGACTTTCAGGCAGTCCAGGGTTTTAAAAAGCAGTGAGCAAGCGACCAAGGAGCTTGCGAACAGGTGAGTGCTAACAGGGAGTTTAGAGAGGGAGTTGGGAAGGGCGCAGGGAAGGGCGTGAGGTTCTTTTGCCTTTCTTTTAAATCCTTTCTCCAGGACAGCAGGGATGGATGGTGATAGGTCTGCTGTTGTTACCTGCACAGTGTGTGCCATGTTTGTCTTCCTCCCGGAAGAAAGAACGGATTTCATCTGCACTAAGTGCAAGCTGGTCGCCATTTTGGAAGAAAAAATTAGAGGACTGGAGACCCAAGTGTCGACCCTACGCTCGATCAGAGAGGATGAAGACTTCCTCAATAGAAGGCAGCGTTTAATCCTGCAAGCACAGCAGGCGGAAGAGCCGGAGAGGGCAGTACGTGACCAGGAAGAGAACTGGCAGCATGTAACTTCTAGAAGGGGAAAAAGGCCAGCACAGGAATCCCCCCAATGCTATAGAGGTAAGTAATCGCTTTCAGGCTCTCTCCACAGGCTCTGCAGTGCTGAATGCTTTGGAAGGAACCTCACAAGGAAGAAACGGGAAGGGAACACCATCTACTGGAAGGCATGGGATGCATAGTCCTAGGGATGGGGGTTCCATGACCACCACCCCCAAAAGAAGATGACGGGTGGTGGTGGTTGGGGGGCTCCCTCCTAAGAGGGACTGAGCCATCCGTCTGCCATCTGGACCTGGAATCTCAAGAGGTGTGCTGCTTACCGGGAGCTTGAATTCACGATGTGACTGAGAGGCTTACAAAACTGATCAAACCTTTGGATCACTACCCCTTCTTGCTTCTCCACGTAGGAACTAACGATATGGCCAAGAATGACCTTGAGTGGGTTACTGAGGATTACTGGGAAGAAGGATCAAAGAATTCAGAGCGCAAGTGGTGTTCTTGTCCATCCTCCCTGCCGAAGGGAAAGGATTGGGCAGGGATTGTCAAATTGAGGAAGTAAACGTGTGGTTGCGCAGGTGGTGTCGCAGAGAGGGCTTTGGCTTCTTCGACCATGGGACTCTGTTCCGGGCAAAAGGATTGTTAGGAAGAGATGGGATCCACCTAACCAAGAGAGGAAGGAGCATCTTCACGGGCAGGCTTGCAAACCTAGTGAGGAGGGCTTTAAACTAGGTTCGTTGGGGGACAATGACCAAAACCCTGAGGGGAATGGGAAAGTCGGATACCGGGAAGAAATGCAAAGAGGAATGAGCAAGAAAGGAGGACCCCTGATTCGAATGGAGAAGATAGGGCGATCAACTGGTTATCTGAGATGTTTGCACAATAATGCGAGAAGCCTGGACAACAAAGTGGAAGAACTGGAGGCCCTGGTCCAGCCCAAAAATATGATTTAATTGGGATAACAGCGACTTGGTGGGATGACTCGCATGACTGGAGTGCTGTCATGGAAGGGTATAGACTGTTCAGGAAGAACAGGCGGGGAGAAAAGGAGGAGGAGTTGCACTATATGTAAAAGAGCACTATGATTGCTCTGAACTGCAGTATATAGAGGGAGAAAACCTGTTGAGAGTCTATTAGTTAAGTTTAGAGGTGCAAACAACAGCAGTGATGCTGTGGTTGGTGTCTACTACAGGCCGCCGAATCAGGTGGATGAGGTAGATGAGGCTTTCTTCGGACAACTGAGAGAAGCTTCCAGGTTGCAGGCCCTGGTTCTCGTGGGGGACTTTAATCACCCTGACATTTGTTGGGAGACCAATATGGCAGTACTCAGGCAATCCAGGAAGTTTTTGGAGAATGTTGGGGATAACTTCTTGGTACAAGTGCTGAAGGATCTGACCCGGGGCCGTGCATAGCTTGACCTTTTGCTCACAAACAAGGAGGAACTAATAGGGGAAGTAGAGGTGGGTGACAACCTGGGAAGCAGTGTTCATGAGATGGTAGATTTCAGGATCCTGACCAAAGGAAGAAAAGAGAGTAGTAAAAAGAGTACATATCTTGGACTTCAGAAAAGCAGATTTTGACTCCTCCAGAGACCTGATGGGCAGAATCCCCTGGGATGCTAACAGGAAGGGGAAAGGAGTCCAGGACAGCTGGCAGTATTTTAAAGAAGCCTTATTAAAGGCACAGAAAGAAACCATCCCGATGCGTAGCAAGAGAGGTAAACATGGTAGGAGACTGGATTGGCTTACAGGGGAAGTCCTTGGTGAACTTAAGCACAAAAAGGAAGCTTACAAAAAGTGGAAACTTGGACAAATGACCATGAAGGGGTTTAAATGTATAGCTCGAGAATTCCGGGGGGTTATCTGGAAGGCGAAAGCGCAATTGGAATTGCGACTGGCTAAGGATGTGAAGGATAACAAGAAAGGTTTCTACAGGCATGTTAACAAGAAGAAGGTGATCAGAGAGGGTGTTGGGCCCCTACTGGATGAAGGAGGTAACCTAGTGACAGATGATGTGGGGAAAGCTGAAGCACTCAATGCTTTCTTTGCCTCTGTCTTCACGGACAAGGTCAGCTCCCAGACTAATGCACTAGGCAACGCAGTATGGGAAGGAGGTGGACAGCCCTTGGTGGGGAAAGAACAAGTTAGGAACAATTTAGAAAAGCTAAACATACACAAATCCATGGGCCCAGATTTAATGCATCCGAGGGTACAGAGGGAGTTGGCAAATGTCACTGTGGAGCCTTTGGCCATTACCTTTGAAAACTCGTGGAGATCGGGAGAGATCCCGGATGATTGGAAAAAGGCAAATGTAGTGCCCATCTTCAAAAAAGGGAAGAAGGACGATCCAGGGAACTATAGGTCGGTCAGTCTTACCTCGGTTCCTGGAAAAATCATGGAACGGATCCTTAAGGAATCCATTTTGAGGCACTTAGAAGAGAGGACAGTGATCAGGAATAGTCAGCATGAATTTACAAAGGGCAAGTCGTGCCTGACCAATCTGATTATCTTCTATGATGAGGTAACTGGCTCTGTGGACATGGGAAAGTCAGTGGATGTGATATACCTTGACTTTAGGAAGGCTTTTGATACGGTCTCCCCCAATATTCTTGCCAGCAAGATAAGGGAATGTGGATTGGATAAATGGACGGTAAGATGGACAGAAAGATGGCTAGAAGGCCGGGCCCAGGGGGCAGTGATCAACGACTCAATGTCAGGATGGCGGTCGGTTTCTAGCGGAGTGCCGCAAGGTTCGGTTCTAGGACCGGTTTTGTTCAATATCTTTATTAATGACCTGGATGAGGGGATGGATTGCACCCTCAGCAAGTTTGCAGATGACACTAAGCTAGGGGGAGAGGTAGATATGCTTGAGGGCAGAGATAGGGTCCAGAGTGACTTAGACAAATTGGAGGACTGGGCCACAAGAACTCTGATGAGGTTCAACAAGGACAAGTGCAGAGTCCTGCACTTGGGACGGAAGAATCCCAAGCATTGTTACAGGCTGGGGACCAACCAGCTAAGTAGTAGTTCTGCAGAAAAGGACCTGGGGGTTACAGTGGATGAGAAGCTGGATATGAGTCAACAGTGTGCCCTTGTAGCCAAGAAGGCTAATGGCATATTAGGTTGCATTAAGAGGAGCATTGCCAGCAGATCCAGAGAAGTGATTATTCCCCTTTATTCGGCTCTGGTGAGGCCACATCTGGAATATTGTGTCCAGTTCTGGGCCCCCCACTACAAAAAGGATGTGGACGCATTGGAGAGGGTCCAGCGGAGGGCAACCAAAATGATTAGGGGGCTGGAGCATATGACCTATGAGGAGAGGCTGAGGGAGTTGGGTCTGTTTAGTCTGCAGAAGCGAAGAGTGAGGGGGGATTTGATAGCAGCCTTCAACTTCCTGACGGGAGGTTCCAAGGAGGATGGAGAAAGGCTGTTCTCAGTAGTGACGGATTGCAAAATAAGGAGCAATGGTTTCAAGCTACAGTGGGAGAGGTCTAGGTGGGATATTAGGAAAAACTATTTCACTAGGCGTGTGGTGAAGCACTGGAATGGGTTACCTAGGGAGGTGGTGGAATCTCCATCCCTGGAGGATTTTAAGTCTCGGCTTGACAAACCCCTGGCTGGGTTGATTTAGTTGGGATTGGTCCTGCCTTGGGCAGGGGGCTGGACTTGATGACCTCCTGAGGTCTCTTCCAGCTCTATGATTCTATGATTATGAGCTGCATTTACACTAGGGCTACGTCTAGACTGGCATGATTTTCCGCAAATGCTTTTAATGGAAAAGCTTTTTCCGTTAAAAGTATTTGCAGAAAAGAGCGTCTAGATTGGCGCGGAGTTCGCGTTATAACAATGCGCTTTTGCGGAAAAGCGCGTCTACATTGGCGGCGCGCTTTTCCGCAAAAGCAGAAGCCCGGAACCATTTTGCGGAGGGCACAAGGGCACCAGCCCTTTCCGGGGGCGGGGGCTGGCGGTCATTTCAGACACATGCTTAAAGGGATCTCCCTGGACAGCCATTTCTCTCCGCTCCGTGCTAGAGGGCCTCTTGCAGGGACTGACAGCCATAAGCAGGTTTGGTGGTTGCGCTCTGACTTTGGGACACCGCTGCCTTTGGCCACCTACTGCTTTTGCCAGGGTTTTTTTTCCTAGCCCTCTGTCTTGTGCCATGGAACCACGGGTGGCCATGTGCCTGCTCTGGCCCCTGTCGGACATTTTTGAGTGCCTGCAGCTGCTGCTCCAGGTCGGTGCCCTCCTCTTCCAGGACCAGGAGGGGCCCATCAGTTTGGACCCCCTCACCAGTGAGGCCATGGTGTCCCTGTGGCACCCCCACCCCAGGGTGCAGAGGCAAGTGTGGAGACTGGACACCAGCACCGACTGGTGGGACCGGCTGGTCCTAGGGCAATGGAACGACCAGCAATGGCTCTGGAACTTCCGCATGCGAAAGCGGACGTTCATGGAGCTCTGCGCCTGGCTCACCCCTGCGCTCCAGAGAGCCACTACCCGGCTGCGGGCACCCATCCCCGTCAAGAAGAGGGTTGCCATCGCAGTCTGGAAGCTGGCCACCCCGGACAGCTACCGATCGGTGGCACACCAATTCGGGGTGGGCAGATCCACCGTCGGCGCCGTCGTGATAGAGGTAAGTCCCAGGGGGAGTGGTGAGTGGGGTGGGGGGAGGGTGCTGCACTCCAGGGGCAGCCAAGACTCCACGCTGGGTCACCCAGGGTTCGGGCCGTCCCTCCCTTGCACAGGCCTGCTGGGGGTGTAGGGCAAGGGGCTGTGGTGTGTGTGCGTGAGGACAGAGGAATCACGGGGAGGGCCAGGAGCGCACACCCACCCCTGCCTTATGTGATGTGTTCCCTGTGTTTCTCTGCACCCTTCTGCAGGTCGTCGCGCCATCAACAACGTCCTGCTCCCCAGAGTGATCCGCCTGCGGGGCGTGGGCCTTCTACCGTCGCCGGCTTCGCTGCCCTCGGGTTCCCCAACTGCAGGGGAGCACTGGATGCAACCCACATCCCGTCCGGGCCCGGAGCATCGAGCAGCCCATTTAATCAACAGAAAGGGGTACTGCTCCATTGTTCTGCAGGCCTCGTGGACCACCAGGGCCGCTTCCTGGACGTCTACACGGGCTGGTCCGGCAGGGCACACGACGCCCGCATCCTCCGCAACTCCGGACTGTTTCGCAGGCTGGAGGCGGGCACCTACTTCCCCCAGCGGGAGTTGACTGTCGGGGATGTGCCTATGCCCATCTGCGTCGTCGGGACGCGGCCTACCCCCTGCAGCCCTGGCTAATGCGGCCCTACACGGGGCCCGGTTCAATGACCGCCTCAACCGGGCCCGCAATCAAGTGGAGCTCGCCTTTGGCCGATTAAAAGCCCGCTTCCGGTGTTTGCTCACCCATCTCGAATGCAACGGAGGTAGTGGCCGCGTGCTGCGTGCTCCATAATATTGTGAAGCGGAGAGGGGAGGCCTTCCTTCCCGTATGGCTGGCAGCAGAGGGCCAGGCCTACGAACAGCGCCACACAGCTGCCAGCCACCAGGCACACCAGGAGTAGGGTCGCCTCGGTTTCCCTGGACAACTCCCTCCCCTCCCCTTACCTCCCAATACACAACAACACACTGTTTGGGGGAGAGGGGGATGTTGTGCAGAATGTTCATTATTGTTGTGTGAAATATGTTTGAGCAGTCTAGTTCAGAGCACAGTACTCTTGCTTCTGTTAAGGGGTTGGTCAGGTCAAGCGGAAGGCTTGTACCTACCAATTAGGATTAGGTTTAGATTTAGGTTTAGTTAGATCAGCTATCATCGTCAGTTCAAAGCATTTCGGCCGTCGTTGAGTTTGTTCGTCGGGCGCGTCGGCCGTAGCTAGGGTTTTCTTTGAGTTCAGGGTTAGGTGTAGGGATATTCTAGGCCACCGTCATCTGTTCGAGCTGTCCCGAAGAACAGGAAGAGGAGTCGAGGTTCGTGTGGAAGGCTCGAGTCAGCACACCCGATTCCAGTCATCTTCGAGGGATCTCCTGGCAGTTCCTCTCCTGAGGCCCGGAATGACCAAAGGATGGAGGTCGCCAGCCACAGCTTCGTCCATCGAGGGATCTCCTGGCAGTTCCTCTCCTGAGGCCCGGAAGGACCAAAGGATCGAGGTCGTCAGCGTCACCGCAATCACCCTCCGCGCCTAGACTGTGTTTAATGTATTTTGTGTTGTGTTTACTCTTTTGTAATCTATCCCTTGCTTGATTGGGATTTTATGCATGTCAAATATAGTCCTGTGGTTAAATTTTATCTTCAGAGTTGGTATTCATTTATGCATCACAAACTCATAACCCTTCAAAATTATTTCCCTTTTTTTTTAGAAAACCTGTGATAGATATGGAATTTGGAGTCCATTTGTCATCTTCATGATTTTATTAGGTTGATCGGCATTCTAAATTAATTATTCACATTACCTCGCGTAACAGGAGAGACCTTGAACTGGGAGGGGAGGAGCTACTCCTGGGAGGTGGCCCCTGCGACCGCTTCTGTGAGGCGGACCTGGACATGGGGGGCAGGCTGAACGGGGAGGTGGGCAGCAGGAGCAGGAGCAGGAGGGGCCATTGCAGGAGGGGGCGGGGGCAGGTGCACCACAATGGGGTGTGCATCCAGGAGGCCCTCACGGACCTGTTCTCACAGGCCCCGGAGTAGGGTCGCCTCGGTTTTCCCTGGACAACTCCCTCTCCTCCCCATCCTCCTCCCCTCCCCTTACCTACCAACACACAACAGCACAGTTTGGTTTCACCTTAAAAACTTGTCGGTTTTTGTTTACAAAGGAGGGAGGGGGGAGGAGACCTTGAACTGGGAGGGAGAGGAGACCTTGAACTGGGAGGGGGAGGGGAGCTACTCCTGGGAGGGGTGGCCCCTGCGACCGCTCCTGCGGGGGCAGACCTGGACATGGGGGGCAGACTGCATTGGGGCAGGCTGAACGGGGAGGTGGGCAGGAGGGGCAGGAGCAGGAGGGGCAGGAGCAGGAACAGGAGGGGCCATTGGAGGAGGGGCAGGAGGGGGCGGGGCACTGCTAGGGGAGGGATGCCGGGGGCATGGGGCACGGCCATGCCATAATGTATGGCATGGGCAATGTGTGCGGAGAGGCTGGCAACGGAGTTCGCCATCAGCGCACAGTGTCCCTGGAAGGTGGCCCAGGCCTCCTGGCGCCACTGCAGGTCCGCCTCTGTGTGCCTCTGGATGGCAGCCTCTACCCGCTCGACAGCCTGCACGTGGTGCCGCAGGAGCTGGTCCCGGTGTCAAACGCGCTGCCTCGGTGGTTGGGCGGCTGGGGGTGCTGCTGCTGCCGGACCGGAGGGTCCCCCGCTCCTGGTTGGTCCCGCTGCAGGGAACAGAAGAAAGGATGGGTCAGTCAGGCAGCCCGGCCACTGTCCCCACACCTCATGCCTTCCACCCCACACCTGAGCCCAGGTGACACCACAGGGGTGGTGTGGCTTGGGCCCCCTCGGTTCCTCCCCACCCCCTTCCGTGTTGTATGTTTGCATAGAGGACCGCCCCTGGAGTAGGGTACTCCTCCATGTATTGGAACCCCCGGTCTGTGTCCTGGCCCCGTGGAGGGTGGGAGGGTGCTTGTGTTGTGTTAACCTGTGGAACTCCCTGCCGGTGGAGGCTGTGAGGCTTTGGGCTAATCAATGGTATTTGACAGGGAAAGCGAGATGAATCCCCACACAGTGCCTGGGAGCACGTCTGGCAGACGTGGTCTGGGCTCTCAGATCCCCATCGCGTGGGATATCTCCTTGACGGAACCAGGAGAGTGACTGGGGAGTGTCCCATCCTTGCAGCAAAACTCAGGCGGCCCTAGGGGCGGCCCGAGCGCTTCCCACCCTTCTCCCTCCCACTATCCCTCACACACGTAGCCCAGGGACATGTGTGGCCGCAGTGGGGACTTCCCTCGGGGAGCCAGCCAAGGCACCGGGAGCAGGCGAGGGGCTCGGGGGGGGGGCCATGCACACAGGGCTGTGACGCTGCGGTTTTCCCAGGAGCAGCTGGCTGTGCCTCACAGCCAGGCATGGGACAGTGTGCCGTTTTGCCTGCTACACCCTTGCGGAGGTGCGGGCTCTGGCCTGAGTCCCTGGGGCCCTGGCTGGTTCCAGCCAGCATCCACCCCCCGGCCCTGCCGGATGTGTGTGAGCAGCACGGTCCCAGGCGTGCCCTGCAGCTGCCTGCCACGGCCACATGCCGCTCGGTCACCAGGCTGCACGTGGTTGCACGTGCTGCTTGCTGCCTAATCGACACAGCGTGCAGCTCACGTGGCCCGAGTGACATGCTCTCCCCCTCCCCCTCTGAGTGCCTGGCTCCTCCCGCCCGCCCTTGTGAGTGCAAAGTGCAACACTTACCGGTGGATCCTTCCCCGGCCTCCAAGGATGCGCAGGAGACGTCGGAGCTGCCGGAGGGGGCCTGCTGGGTGGCACTGCTGGCCTCGTCCTCCGACGCACTGCTGCTGCTGTCTCCCTCCCCCGTCGTGGTGGTCCTGGTGATCGGGGGGGCGCGCGCAGGTGTCCACCGTGATGTCCGGGGCTTCTGGAGCTGGCTGTCTCAGGATGCGGTGGAGCCGATCATAGTGGGGCCAGGTGTCTGGTCCTGCCCCCCGGCCCTCGCTGGCCCGCACATAGCCCAGGCGCAGCTCCTTCACCTTAGCCCGGACTTGTTCGAGGGTCCGGGCTGGATGTCCCTGCTGGGCTAGCGCCTGGGCCATGCGGCCGAAGATGTCGGCGTTGCGGCGCCGGGACCGGGTGTCATTGAGGCCCTCCTCCTCCTCCCACAGGTCCAGGAGGGTCTCCAGCTCCCCCGACGACCAGGAGGGGGCTCTCCTTTTGCGGCCCCTGGGGGCCTCCTGCGCTGGGGGTGCAGGTGGCTCATCGGCCGGAGCTGCCAGTGTGATGTGGCTGCTGGGCACGGCAGGGGCAACGTGGCAGACCTCAGGCCCAGAGGTCTGAGGCACGCTCCTGCCACGTGCGCTCAGCAGCCTGCGTGTGCTTTAAGAGCTCGAGTTACCAGGAAGTCTGGGGCTCCTACGGGGTCTCCCGGTGTCCAAACCACTTTTTTCCGTTTAGCCTGCTTTTGCGCAAAAGTCTTAGCTAGCTGTCTATACTGGCCCTTTTGCGCAACAGTTTTTTGCAAAAAGGACTTTTGCCCGAACAGGAGCATCAAAGCTTTTCCGCAAGAAGCACTGATTTCGTACATGAGAACGTCAGTGCTTTTGCGGAAAATCAAGCAGCCAGGGTAGACAGCTGGCAAGTTTTTGAGGAAAAGCGGCTGATTTTCCGGAAAAACTGGCCAGTCTAGACACAGCCTCGGACTTTTGCTGGCATAGTTATGTCAGTCTGTGTGTGGGGTGTGGGTGTGGGTGTGGGTGTGGGTGGGCAGTGGGGGGAAATCACACTCCTGAATGACACAGCTAAGCCAATAAAACTTGTCAGTGTTGGCCAGGCCTGCATTTGTAGGTGCTGAGTTACCTTTAAAAATCTGGTTCCAAAAGACTGATTAGCCTGGTCTACACTAGGACCTTACTCTGAAATTAGCTACTCCAAGGTCAATTATCTAAGCCATGCATCACACTACCACGAAGCCTATTATTCTGGAATTAGGGACCATGGAATTTGAACTCTGTAGTCCTGTTTTTCACAAGGAGTAACGTTATTCACAACCTTGTATGTCCAAAATAACATTACTGTAGATGCTCCAGTGTTGCTTATTCGAACTACAGGGGTCCCCATTATAAGTCTCCTCGATATTCATCATTTTGCATATAAGTCGTCAATTAATTAAGGAAACTAAAATCATTATGCTTTGCACAGATCCGCACTTACGTTGTTTTTCAAGGGACCAAAAGCCAGCAATGTAGGCCGGGTGAGTTTAATTAAGAAAATGCGGCTCCTGCTGGTGCTACTCACGGCCGGACCGCTCTGAGCACAGTGCCCCAATATACCTCTATAGCAGGGCATTGTGTCGCTATTTGCCCCACCTCTCCACATACATAGCGCCAATACCCTATGCAGGGCATCCCCCTGTTCCTGGGGCTGCTGCCTTATCCCTTGCCCTTCCTTCCCCCGGTCCCCAAGTCCTTTCATGGCCTCCTGCCGCTCATCTGTCTCTTTCGTCTCAGACCGGGCCCTGGGACACCGCCTCTCTGGGCAGGGACAGGCCTCCTACCCTGCCTGACTTCTTCTCCACTGGGCTGTGAAATGCTCTTGGCCGTTAGCTGCCTCTCTACCAGGGCAACTATCTCATCATAGGATGAGGGATCATTCTGACTGACTCATATCCACAAGTCAGGTGGTATATACCGCATATACAGATCCAGGACAATGATCTCCACGATTTTTTCTGGGCTGTGGGTCTCGGGCTGCATCCACTTTCAGGTCAGGTGGATGAGGTCAAATAACTGGGACCTCAGTGCTTTACCCTCTTGATGGAATCTCTAGGCTCTGATGGCGGTCGTTACTCCAGTCCTGGCCAAGATCTCTGCCTTCAGATGAGGGTATTTGGCTGCCATCTCCTCTGGCATATCAAAGTAGGCCTTTTGGGCCTCCCCGCACAGGAACGGAGCCAGGATGCTAGCCCACTGGGCTCAGGGCCAGCCTTCCCACAGGGCGGTTCTCTCAAAAGCTAAGAAGTATGCCTCCACGTCATCCTCCTCTGTCATCTTCCTTTCTAACAACTCAAGCTAGTAAACACACCAAAATGCATATTATCCACAAATAGCTCAGCTTTTAGATGCCACACAACTCTGAGTCAACCAGAAATAGTATTTGCAAGGAGAGCGTACTAATACATTATTTACTGACACTGGAAAGGAGAACAAAAGTAATTCACTAAGGCATATACAGTGTCTCTGGGGACTATTTAGGATCCATGCTGTAAAAACAGATGAAAGTTCTCCTGGTTTGAAACTTTCACCTTGTGTGTTCTCACCAGCTCAAAGAGTAGAAGCCCAAGAACAAATTAACACATGGCTTCAGGGTTTGTAGACAGATGCATGTTTCAAAGAGCTTGCAAATAAGGTTTCATTCTACAAAACAACTAGCACAACAGGTAGTACTTGCTACTTTGGACTCATAGGATCCAGAACGCTACCGATAGCAAAGTTTTGGCCTTAATGCAATACAATTTACCATATATGAATTAGTAACACAGGATTTTAAAAAAATCATTAAGATCAGAAATTTAGATATCTGCAGCACTCCCAACAATTCTGTTAAAAGAATCTTTCTTTCTTACCTTAAGGCTTAAGTCATTTACACCTAAGTTACTGTAAACTTTGTTTGAAATGTAATCATGCAAGTGTCCTCCTAGCACACCCTCCCCCCATGCAGTCTCTTCCCCTCCCCTGCCCTCCAGCCCAGACAGAGAGGACTGCCATCTGGATGCAGTAAGTGAGGTAGGACACCCCAAAAATACTCTACCCTGCTTCCACCTCACTACACAGATGCCAGCACCCACCCATCCCCTCTTTCCCCGCACTTACCCCTGTGCAATCTGTTCCCCCCAGCCCAACCAGAGGGCTGGGAAAAAAAACCTTCTCAGACTTGCAGGCACCAGCAGCCTAGCTGGGAGTTACAGGACACAGAAGCACAAACTCTCCACCCCTCTCCCACTTCACCCCTGGACACAGCACAAACTCTCCACTTCCACCCCACCCCAATGCCAAAACCCATCCACCTCCTTCTCTCCACCACTTACCCCTGTGCAATCTGCTCAATCCTGCTTCTAAAACTCACAGGCACAAAGAGCCTACAGGGCAGAGTACAAATCCCCCCTCCTCCACCTTACGCCAATGCCAGCACCTACCCACCCACTCTTTCCCTACCCCATGCAGTCAACCCCTTACCTCCCCCTTCCTAACCCAGGAGGCTTGAAAGTGCTGGATTTCTGCTTCTGCCCCCTTCTCTCCTGGCACAGAGGGGACTCTCTAGACTCCCCCCATCTCTGACATCCCTCCCAGTCAATTGCTCTCTCCTTCCTCCCCCACCCACTTGTTTTCTCCTTATAAATACCTGCTTACCTGCTCTGGCTCTGTGAGATTCTCAGTTCAATCACGCAGCTGCTGCTGCTGAGCCAGATGCCCCGCCCATGCCAATCTGCTGAGCTTCCTGCCTGGTTGGGAGCTTTGAAATGCTGGGCTCAGAAAACAATGGTATAGCTTACAAGAAACACTGGAGAGGAGTAAAGAAAACTACCTGTGTTCCTCCCACTCTATCCTGGCTAGAGAGGAGAGGCAGGAGACAGTATCCTGCTATAGTAGGGAATTGCGGAGGATGGGGGAGGGGGAAGGGAGCTGTTGCTATGGGGGTGTTGCCCCATGACCAAGAAGAGGAATGCCAACAGCTATGGCAGGATCTCTGCCTGCCTTACAGAAAAAGGCCATACCAGGAACCTGGAGCAGTGCAGGCTCAAAATCAAAGAGCTGCACCAGACCTACTAGAGGATGAGGGAGCAGAGCTGACATTCTGGGATGGACCTCACACCTGCTGCTATTATGATCAGCTGATGATCAGGTGGATGACATTCTGGGAGGGGGGATAATGACCTCCCTCACTGTGGTTGTCAAGTTCAGCCAAGACATGCCTGGTGTCAGCCTGCAGGAGGGCAGGGTGGCAGAGGAGGAGGACAGATGTGGCAGAGGAAGAGAAGAAGATGACAATGCCCAAGAACCAGGAGCCGCTCCTCACTTTGGAGCTGGTCCCCTCATCCCCGACATCTCCCAGGCTTCCGACAACCCTAGGGAGGGCACTTCTGGTGAGTTTTCTAACTTTCATCTACAAGCAGGGTCAGGCAACAGGCTGTGAGGGTCTGTGTGTTCCTCTCAGACTACTCGGCATGGGGGTCACAGAACAGCTTGTTCACATGTTTACAGATGGAGTGCCAGTCTGGAGTACTCTCACACAGGCACCCCTTGGTCCTTCTCACAAGTTTTTTGGGGAGACCTGTCTTACTCTGGCCTCCATGGTAGGAGACCTTCCCATGCCAAGCCACCAGTAAGTAGTCTGGGATCATGGAACCAGATAGCAGTGCAGCACACAGCCCAGATTCATGCCTGCACACAGTCAGCAGCCACTCCCAGTCAAGCGTGGTGATGCAGAGAAAACCGATATCATGCATGGGAACCTGTTAGGAGGAGGAAGAGGAGGGAAACCCATTAGCACTCTCTCTAGCAAGCTATGTCTGCCACTCACACAGAACTCCCCCCCCCCACACACACACAGTGGGCAGGGATACAGTAGGAAACAGAGCTGTCCTATCCCCCCTCACCCTCAGGCTCTTGGCCTGACCAGCACCTTACCATGCCTTCTTGTCTCCGGGCCGTGTGTGTCATGATGCTCCCCTGGGACGTCTGTGCACCTGCTGCAAAGTGCCCACTTTATAGGCAAAATGTGGCCTTGCTCAAAACACATCACCATTGTCTGAACTGAGACCTTTGGTGTCAGCTCAGAGATTCTGAGCTAGGCTTCATACAAAGTGTTCCCTGTCATAACTGCCCTTGTAACTTTTCTGCACAGCTGGGACAGCTGTGAGCTGGACATGTCCCCACCTTCCACTGCATCTACCCGCCTGAATGGGATCCGCAGGTAGGGTTGCCAGATGGTTTCAACAAAAATACCAGACACGCTTGATAAAAATTTGTCGATCAAAAAAAAAAATACATTATATGGGAAGTTTGACAACAATCTACATTATATTGTATGTTTTACATTAGATTGCATGGCTTTTATCAAGTTTTTATTTTTCAAAAATTCATCTTTTGCTTCCAAACAAGTGAAAGGTATATTAAAAAAACCACAAAGTTGACTTCTTACTGACTCAACACTCAATCTGTTGCGTTTGTTGGTCCATAGATTACCCATGACGCTAAAAATTCTTTCCACACTGGCATTTGACACAGGAATTGAAACAGAATATTGAACCAGTTATAATAAATTTGGAGCAGCAGGTTCTTTGCTGAAAAAATATTCCTTACCATAAAAGAGTGCTGCGAGATACAAGAAAGATGAAAGACAAAGGACAACACTGTCGCGAATTGTACGTTTATAAAAGGAAAATATTCAGCACTGCTGCATAGTTGCGTACTGTGTGGCTGGTAAATATGCTCATGCAGCATGAGCATGTCTACCAGCCAGGCAGTATGCAACTACGTACTGATACTCATATCCAAGCGGCAAATTGGCATAGTAGCACATAGCACAGGACTAGAGAATGAGCGAGAATACTCACGCACAAGTCACGTCATAACATGATAACAATAAAACTTACTTAATTAGAAAATACTGGACATTTATATGTCATTTAAACAAATTCCTCAATTTGTTTCCCAGACAGAAAACTCAAATACCTGACTGTCTGGTTTAAAACCAGATACCTGGCAACCCTATCTGCAGATGAAAAAGCACCCGGGATGAGCTCATGAGCAAGCATATGGTCTGCCTGCAGTCCTTCATGCAGAGACTTGAGGTAAAGTGCCTAGATTGGGTTGCCAAAAGAGAACAGTGGTGAGCTGACTGGGAGAGAAAGGCTGCCCAAGAACAGCTGGTGTGCTAGCAGGAGAACATGCTCTCCACCCTTACTGTGCTGAAGGAGCGTGTGGTGGCATGCATGGAGCGGGCCACCAGCCACATTCCTACCTGTTCAGTAGCTTCCTCTGCAAGGATGCCCAGAGGCTCCTTGGGCCCCAGAACATGGCGGGGGGGCCCTCTAAGGTAGCTGGAGCTTCCAGCCACCTGGAGGCAGACATCAGTCCCATCCCCATCCCTGAGTCCCTGTAGTGGGTCGGAGTGGCTGCCCACTGACCCTGAGAGGGAGGCGCCCCTCCCAGAGCCTTGGTGGGCAGCACCTGGCCCTAACAACCCACCTGTCCAGAAACCAGGGGCAGGGCCAGAGATATAAAAGGCCTGCCACAGAGGCCAGTGAAGCCCCGGCAGCTGAAGGAGCCAGAAGCCTCCCCTGCACACCTAGGAGAAGTTGAAGACTGGCCTGAGCTTCCGGGCCTGCAACTCCCAGACTACCTGGATGGACTGCTTACCAGGCCAGAGCTTCCGGAGTGACGGAGCCCCAAGGATTGGCCCTGGACCCAGGTACAGCAGAAGGGGGAGTGTGGAAAGAGCCCAGGGAAAACTGACTGCCGTTTGGCCGAGTCAGAGCCAGGTCAGCACGTTGTGGAGCAGATCCCCGTTGACCCAGCAGCAGACTGCTCTGTTGCTACCAGGGCCCTGGGACGCAGTTGAGTGGGTGGGCCTGGGTCCTCCCTGCCACCCCACTCCTGAGTGGCAGTCTCTCCCATTGGCTGTGCCTGAAGTGCAGCCTTCATCCACTGGACCCCCGCCTGAGCCAGGGGATCCAGCTGGGCGTTCACCTTAAGACTATTTGCTTGTTTTGAACTGTTTGCTTGCTGCCCCACCCTGAAGCAAGGGCCTGGGCCTCTGAACTGTTTACTTTGCCACCCATTATGAAGCAAGAGCTCCAGCCTGTTTGTTTACGTTGGTGCTCCACCCTGAGCAAGGATTTGGGCCCCTGAACTGTTTATTTATTTTTGCTGCCTCGCCCTGAGCAAGGGCTTGAGGGGTTTGAACTATTTGTTGCTGTCCCACCCGAGCTGGGGCCTGGGCTCTAGAACAAAAACCACCATTAATTCCCCAAAAGACTAAACAGGGTGTAGTGGGTCGGAGTAGCCGCCCACTGACCCGAGGGGGAGGTGCCCCTCCCAGAGCCCTACAGGCTCACAGTCCCCCTCTGCCATTCTAGGTATTTTCCATTTCCTCCCCTGTTGTATGTCCCCTGAATAAAGATTCCTGTTTGTTGAGCAATGATCTCTTTATTATTTGCTCTGCAGGGGATGGCAGGAGAACAGAGGGGTGGGATGAAAGGCATGCATGGGGAATGCAGGGGCCCCTTGTGGAGAGCCATGGAGGAGAAAGTCTCAGAACTGGCCGTGCACAAAACTGTCCTTCAAGGCCTCTCTGATGAACTCTGCTCCTTGTTGGGCTCTCCTTATGGCACTGGTGTCCGGTTGCTCTAACTCCCCTGCCTCAGCCTCCACCCTGGGAGAAAAGTCTCTTTCTTGTTTTCACACAGGTTGTGGAGAACCCAACAGGCCACCACCATGAAGGGGATGTTGCACTCGCTAAGGTACAGGTAGGTGAGGAGACTCCTGAACCTCCCTTTTAAACATCCAAATGCACATTCCACCAGAGTTCTGCCCCTTGCTCCCCGTTCAACTGGCAGAGCAGGTGTATGCTGTGTCACCCAGGATCACAATGGGCATGTCCTCCTCTCTGACTCTGATTGTCCAGTGGGGGAAAAAAATGCTGGCATGCATCTTTCTAAAGAGGCACGAGTTCTGAAAGAGGGGCACATCATGCACCTTTTCCCCCCACCATCCAAAGCTGATGTCAGTGAAGCATCCCTTGTGATCCATGAGTGCCTGCAGCACCATGGAGAAGCCCCCTTTGTGGTTGATGTACTCTGAGGCCAGGTGGTTGAGGGCTAGGATGGGGACGTGTGTTCCATCTATGGCCCCTCTGCAGTTGGGGAAGCCCATGTTGGCAAAGCCATCCACAATATTGTCCATGTTGCCCAGAGTGATGACCCTCCATAGCAGGATGTGGTTGATGGCTTTGGTTACCTGTATGAGCACAGCCCCAACTGTGGATTTCTCCACCCAGAACTGATTCCCAACTGAGCGGTAGCTGTTCAGCATGGTAAGTTTCTAGAGGGCAATGACAATGTGCTCCTGCATGGGGGTGGCAGGTCTCAGTTGGGTATCCTGTCGCCTGAGGGCAGGGGTGAGCCATATGCAGAATTCAAGGAAGGTGGCCTTGCTCAGTCAGAAGTTGTGCAGCCCCTGCTGATCATCCCACCCCTGCATGATGAACTCATCTCCCTCCACCAGAAGTGGTGTTCCACTGTTTCCAGGGGATTGCGGGGCATGCACAGCATCAGGAGCACCAGGACTTGGCTGAGCAGAGCCTGCAGAACACTCCAGGGTTCATCCTCCTGGAGCAACATGAGGTGCAGCATGAGAACCATGAGCAAGGCACTGCTTTGCAGCAGCTCCGGCTCCATAGTGGCAGTGCTGTGGCATCCACAAGGATAACCAGAGCATGACAAG
Organism: Rafetus swinhoei; assembly: GCA_019425775.1. Lineage (NCBI taxonomy): Eukaryota > Metazoa > Chordata > Testudines > Trionychidae > Rafetus > Rafetus swinhoei. The sequence goes on along the minus strand of CM033431.1, from coordinate 9,346,207 downwards.
GCACGTACTCACTCTGTCCCTTTTCTGTCCTATGAAGGGGAGGGAGGGTAAGAGTGCCTTGTGGGATGTGGGCATGGAGAGGAGCCCCTGTAAGCACCAGTTGAAGATTTCCAGACCAAGCGGACACTGGAAGTATCTGTTGTCCTGGCTCACTCTCCAGAGTGCTTTGTGGGGCTTTGAGTCCAAAGCAGGATCTGTGAATGTGGACGTGTTACCTTGGAGCATATTCCATTCTTCCCCATAGTGAGGGCACAGAACTTCGACTTTGCAAAAATCGAGAAGTTGAACTTAGTAAATTCAAACTAATTGCATAGTGTAGACATGGCCTAAGTGACTTGCACAAGCTCACATGGAGTATTGAATGGAAGTTTTCCAACAGCCATTCTAGCACTCCAATCAGAGCACCATCCTTCCAGCTTGAATGGTGACTGTACTGGTTACATGCAAATAATAGTTACATGCAAATAATAGTGCCTCCTGGTATAGGGTTAAAAAAGGTGGGTGTACAATGTTTACATGCCTCTGGGATTCAATACTGGCTTACTTGTAAGACCACAACCTTTAAAAATACTTCACACATTGAAGTATTGTGTAATCTGGAGTATTGTGTCCAGTTCTGGGCCCCCCACTACAAAAAGGATGTGGACGCATTGGAGAGGGTCCAGCGGAGGGCAACCAAAATGACTAGGGGGCTGGAGCATATGACTTATGAGGAGAGGCTGAGGGAGTTGGGTCTGTTTAGTCTGCAGAAGCGAAGAGTGAGGGGGGATTTGATAGCAGCCTTCAACTTCCTGAAGGGAGGTTCCAAAGAGGATGGAGAAAGGCTGTTCTCAGTAGTGAAGGATGGCAGAACAAGGAGCAATGGTCTCAAGTTGTGGTGGGAGAGGTCCAGGTTGGATATTAGGAAAAACTATTTCACTAGGAGAGTGGTGAAACACTGTAATGGGTTACCTAGGGAAGTAGTAGAGTCTCCATCCCTAGAGGTGTTTAAGTCTCGGCTTGACAAAGCCCTGGCTGGGTTGATCTAGTTGGGATTGGTCCTGCCTAGAGCAGGGGGCTGGACTTGATGACCTTCTGAGGTCTCTTTCAGCTCTATGATTCTATGATTCTACATTTAACAAAACTAGTACCTGAACTAGGTTAGAAGAATGTTTTTGTTTTGCTGATGGAATGGTTCTATGTACTATTCATCACAACTACAATTGTTATCATGGATAATGATTGCTATATAAGTAAGTTGGATCAGCAGGTTTCTTTCCTTGTGTGAATGACATATAGGTTTGTATATCAAGAAATATACAAGGAAGGGGAAGACCCTATTTGGACACAGACTGGCTAACCTAGTGAGGAGGGCTTTAAACTAGGTTCGACGGGGACAGGTGAGCAAAACCTACAGGTAAGTGGAGAACATGGAGACCTGGGAGATGGGTTGGAAATGGGAGGGAGCGTGGGCTAAAAAGGAGGATCAGGGCAAAACTGGGAGGCAAAGTCAAATCAGTATCTTAGATGGCTATATACAAATGCGAGAAGTATGGGTAATAAGCAGGAAGAACTGGAAGTGCTAATAAATATGTACAATTATGACATTGTTGGCATCACAGAAACTTGGTGGGATAATACACGATTGGAATGTTTGTATAGAAGGGTACAGCTTGCTCAGGAAGGATAGACAGGGAAAAAAGGGAGGAGGTGTTCCCTTATATATTAAAAATGAACACACTTGGAGTGAGGTGGAGATGGACATAGGAGACAGAAGGGAGAACAGCAAAATAGAGACAATGGATTTCAGGAAGGCAGATTTTGGTAAGCTCAGAGAGCTGATAGGTAAGGTCCCATGGGAATCCAGACTGAGGGGGAAAAACAGCTGAGGAGAGTTGGCAGTTTTTCAAAGGGACATTATTAAGGGCCCAAAAGCAAGCTATTCCGTTGTGTCGGAAAGATAGAAAATATGGCAAAAGACCGCCTTGGCTTAACCAAGAGATCTTGCATGATCTAAAAATAAAAAAGGAGTCCTATAAAAAATGGAAAGTAGGACAAATTACAAAGGATGAATATAGGCAAACAACACAGGAATGCAGGGGCAAGATTAGAAAGGCAAAGGCACAAAATGAGCTCAAACTAGCTACGGGAATAAAGGGAAACAAGAAGACTTTTTATAAATACATTAGAAGCAAGAGGAAGACCAAGGACAAGGTAGGCCCACTGGTCAGTGAGGAGGGAGAAACAGTAACAGGAAACTTGGAAATGGCAGAGATGCTTAATGACTTCTTTGTTTCGGTCTTCACCGAGAAATCTGAAGGAATGCCTAACATAGTGAATGCTAGTGGGAAGGGGGTAGGTTTAGAAGATAAAATAAAAAAAGAACAAGTTAAAAATCACCTAGAAAAGTTAGATGCCTGCAAGTCACCAGGGCCTGATGAAATGCATCCTAGAATACTCAAGGAGCTGATAGAGGAGGTATCTGAGCCTCTAGCTATCATCTTTGGAAAATCATGGGAGACAGGAGAGATTCCAGAAGACTGGAAAAGGGCAATAAAAAGGGAAATAAAAACAACCCACGAAACTACAGACCAGTCAGTTTAACTTCTGTGCCAAGGAAGATAATGGAGCAAGTAATTAAGGAAATCATCTGTAAACACTTGGAAGGTGGCAAGATGATAGGGAACAGTCAGCATGGATTTGTAAAGAACAAATCATGTCAAACCAATCTGATAGCTTTCTTTGATAGGATAACGAGTCTTGTGGATAAGGGAGAAGCGGTGGATGTGGTATACCTAGACTTTAGTAAGGCGTTTGATACGGTCTCGCATGATATTCTTATCAATAAACTAGGCAAATGCAACTTAGATGGGGCTACTATAAGGTGGGTGCATAACTGGCTGGATAACCTTACTCAGAGAGTAGTTATTAATGGTTCACAATCCTACTGGAAAGGTATAACAAGTGGGGTTCCGCAGGGGTCTGTTTTTGGGACCGTCTCTGTTCAATATCTTCATCAACGATTTAGATATTGGCACAGAAAGTACGCTTATTAAGTTTGCAGATGATACCAAGCTGGGAGGGGTTGCGACTAATCTGGAGGATAGGGTCATAATTCAAAATGATCTGGACAAATCGGAGAAATGGTCTGAGGTAAACAGGATGAAGTTTAATAAAGACAAATGCAAAATGCTCCACTTAGGAAGGAACAATCAGTTTCACACATACAGAATGGGAAGCGACTGTCTAGAAAGGAGTACGGCAGAAAGGGATCTAGGGGTTATAGTGGACCACAAGCTGAATATGAGTCAGCAGTGTGATGCTGTTGCAAAAAAACCAAACATGATTCTGGGATGCATTAACAGGTATGTTGTGAGCAAGACACAAGAAGTCATTCTTCCGATCTATTCTGCGCTGGTTAGGCCTCAGTTGGAGTATTGTGTCCAGTTCTGGGCACCGCATTTTAAGAAAGATATGGAAAAATTGGAGAGGGTCCAGAGAAGAGCAACAAGAATGATTAAAGGTCTAGAGAACATGATCTATGACGGAAGGCTGAAAGAATTGGGTTTGTTTAGTTTAGAAAAGAGAAAATTGAGGGGGGACATGATAGCAGTTTTCAGGTATCTAAAAGGGTGTCATAAGGAGGAGGGAGAAAACTTGTTCATCTTGGCCTCTGAGGATAGAACAAGAAGCAATTGGCTTAAACTGCAGCAAGGGAGGTTTAGGTTGGACATTAGGAAAAAGTTCCTAACTGTCAGGGTAGTCAAACACTGGCATAAATTGCCCAGGGAGGTTGTGCAATCTCCATCTGTGGAGATATTTAAGGGTAGGTTAGATAAATGTCTATCAGGGATGGTCTAGACAGTATTTGGTCCTGCCATGAGGGCAGGGGACTGGACTTGATGACCTCTCAAGGTCCCTTCCAGTCCTAATATTCTATGATTCTATTAAATACATTTTTATTAAGCTTGTATTTGTTCACAATGCAACTCTTGAGCCACTCCCTTCACAAGAGCTCTTTTGGGTGTGTGAGAGAGTAGGCTACAAGCTATATTAAGTCCACTCGCCCTTGCCTGGCATTCAGTTTTAGCAATATCAGTGGTACAACAAATATCAGACTACAAAGTTCAGCTCCCACCTTCTCTCGAGGCTTGGCTGCTCCTTGGGTTCCTTGCTCATGACTGTTCAGCCCTTACTCTAGAACTACTGTTTTCAGACAGCCCCTCCCATTTCCCAGATATCTACCTGGAGTGGTCAGTTATCTGCAACAGCGAGCAGAGCACACCCATTTCCTATCATGAGACATGCCTGCTAACCAAGTGGGTTGTTTCAAGTAGCTGCTGGAGTACTGTGAGTTTCAGAGGATGTCTTAAAGGTCCAGTCCTCTTAGGCACTGAATACTCTTTGTATGGCTGCACTCTTTCAGCCTATGGAACTAAGCACCACTCTCAACTGGGTCTGAAGTCTAGGATCAGAATGAGCAGATGGGTGACTCTATGGGCTGTGGGGCTTCCTCCCACCTTGCCTAGGGCCCTGGCATGCTGTCAGTTCAGCAGCAGCAGCTGGTCTCCTTCTAGCATACTTTCAACAAGGCACAAAGCCCCAAATAGAACATTCAAACTCTCCTTTATCCTGCGATCTTGCCTAATTGTGACCCTTGAGAATCAGATTATTGGTGTTTCCCCCACTATATTCCAATGTAGTGAAAATCCAAAGTAATGCACACTAGAAAAAATAATCCCAACTATACATACAAAATTATGGGTTCTAAACTAGTCATTACCACTCAAGAAAGATGGAGTCCTGTGGCTAATTATCTGAAAACATCTGCTCAATGTGTAACAGCAAAAAAGTAGAATATTAGGATGCTTTGTAGAATAAGGTTATTCAAAATGAGCTGGACAAACTAGAGAAATGGTCTCAGGCACATAGGATGAAATTCAATAAGGACAAATGCAGAGTACTCCACTTGGGAAGGAACAATCAGATGCACATACACAAAATGGGAAATGACTACCTAGGAAGGAATACCGCAGAAAGGGATCCTAGGGGTCATAGTGGACCACAAGCTAAATATGAGTCAGTGTGATACTGTAGCAAAAAAAGCAAAAAATTCTGGGCTATATTAACCAGGGATGTGATAGTGTAAATGGTTAACCGATGACCTTCCTGGTTAAATGCAGGCTCCTGCCCCTGCCCTGCACTGTTGCCTTTGTATTAGAAGCAGGCCCGGCCAAAGAATGTGCAGGGCCCAAGGCAGCACGCTGAGCGGCTCCCAGATGGGTGGGTGGGGCCAGGAGCTGGGCAGCGCAGGGCCCTGAATGTGCGGAGCCGTGTGGCCCTGAATGCATGGGGCCCAAGGCGACCACCTTGCTCGCCTTGCCCAAAGGCTGGGCCTGATCAGAGGCAGCAGCATGTGGGGGTTGGGAAGACTTTTAAGTCGGCTCCCCACAAGTACTGGCTCCCATGGTGCCACATGCTCTACTCCTCCCCACCACGCTGCAGCTTCTGATACAGAGGCAGCAGCACTGGGGGGAAGGGAGGAAAGGCGGTTCCGCGGGAGCCGGCATATGCAGGGAACCTTCTTAAAAGCTGAACACACCGGGTCTTGGAGAGCAGCCTCCCTCCTTTGTGTAAACATGTATTTTCCATGGTTACACATTTACCTGAACACATGCATTTTAACATCCCTAGTATTAACATGAGTGTTGTAAGCAAGATATGAGAAGTAATTCTTTTACTCTACTCTGCACAGATTAGGCCTCAAATGTGTCCAATTCTGGGCACTGCATTCTAAGAAAGATGTGAACTAATTAGAGCAAATCCAGAGAATAGCAACAAAAATGATTAATGGTCTAGAAAACATGACCTGTGAAGGAAGATTGAAAAAAATTGGGTTTGTTTAGTATGGAAAAGAGAAGATTGAGAGGGGATATGATAATTTTCAAGTACCTAAAAGGTTGTTAGAAGAAGTAGGGAGAAACAGTATTCTTCTTTACCTCTGGTGATAGGACAAGGAGGAATGGGCTTCAATTGCAAGAAGGAAGGCTTAGGTTGGACAGTGTTCCCTATAAGCTGGGCACTTGTGTGGCTGCTCAGGAGAAATTCAGATGCTACTCATCAGTTAGGTTTTGTGTTTCTATTGGTATGGCACATTCGCACATGCCTAGGTACACATAAATGTATTCCTCACATGGAAAAAGTCCACACATGGATAGAAAATATTAGCGGGAACATTAGTAGGACATTAGGAAAAAACTTCCTGTCAGGGTGGTTAAACACTGCAATAAATTGCCTAGGGAAATTGTGGAATCTCCATCACTGGAAATTTTTTTAAGAGCAGGTTAGACACCTCTTGGGGATGATCTAGATGCTGATTGGTCCTGCCATGAGTGAAGGGGACTGGACTTGAAAACCTTTTGGGCTTCCTTCCAGCTTTATCATTTTATGATTAGGAAAGGGATAGAAAATAAGACAGAAAATATCATAATGCTATTATATAAATTCACACTATGCCCATACTTCAAATACTGTATGTGTAACTACCACTGGACAGATTTGAACCTTGGACCTCTGAAATTTAGTATAGGAGCCCCTACATCATGAGCTATAAAAGCCAGTGGCCTTTCAGCCCATACCGTAGAGCTCTCTAGCTCTTATTTGTTGCTGTGGTCTAAGTACCACTTCAGGGGACAGTGAACCACACTAGAGCCACATCTAGACTGCAGGCTTCTTTTGGAAGAAGCTTTTCCGGAAGAGATCTTCCAAAAAAAATTCTTCTGAAAGAGAGCATCTACACTGCCAAAGTGCATCGAAAAAGCGATCTGCTTTTTAGAAAGATAGCGTCCACACTGAATGGACGCTATCTCGCATTTAAACTGTGATTACTATGGACGGAATGGCCACCAGGGCATCTGTGCTTTTTCCTCTTTCCTCTTCTTCTTCTTCTCCCTCTTCCCAGTCCACACACGCCTTTTTCTGAAAGAGCTCTTCCGGAAAAAGGCTTCTCCTTGTAGAAAGAATATTACCAATGCTGGAAAACCCACTCTGTTCTTTTGATTTTCTTTTGAAAGAACATGATTGCAGTGTAGACATAATTGAAGGTTTTTTTTCCCAGAAAAACAGCTGTTTTTCCAAAAAAATTCTGTAGTGTAGACATACCCTAGGCGTGTGGGTTACATACTTCCCCTAGGTGAGGAAACGTGTCATGAGCTTCAGAGATCCAGTTGAGATTCAGGAAGAACAGGAGGGTGAAAAAAGAAGGAGGAGTGGCATTGTATGTAAGAGAGCAGAATGATTGCTCGGAGCTCCAGTATTTAGAGGGAGAAAAGACTGTTGAGAGTCTATGGGTTAAGTATAGAGATGGAAGCAACAGGGGTGATGTTGTGGTTGGTGTCTGCTATAGACCATCGTATCAGGTGGATGAGGTAGACGAAGCTTTCTTTGGACAACTAAGAGAAGCTTCCACATCACAGGCCCTGGTACTCATGGGGGACTTTAATCACCCTGAGATCTGTTGGGAGACCAATAAAGCAGTACACAGACAATCCAGGAAGTTTTTGGAGAATGTTGAGGATAACTTCTTGGTACAACTGCTGAAGGAACCAACCAGGGGCCATGCGCAGCTTGACCTGCTGCTCGCAAACAGGGAGGAACTAGTAAGGGAAGTAGAGGTGGGTGACAACCTGGGAAGCAGTGATCATGAGATGGTAGATTTCCGGATCCTGACCAAAGGAAGAAAGGAGAGTAGCAAAATACACACCCTGGACTTCAGAAGAGCAGACTTTGACTCCCTCAGGGAATTCACGGGCAGGATTCCCTGGGATGCTTACATGAAGGGGAAAGGAGTCCAGGAGAGCCTGCAGTATTTTAAAGAAGCCTTATTAAAGGCACAGGAAGAAACCATCCTGATACGCAGCAAGAAAAGCAAATATGGTAGACGAACAGATTGGCTTACTGGGGACATCCTTGGTGAGTTTAAACACAAAAAGGAAGCTTACAAGAAGTGGAAACTTGTACAGATGACTAGGGAGGAGTATAAATATATTGCTTGAGAATGCAGGGGAGTTGTCAGGAAGGCGAAAGCACAATTGGAATTGCAGCTAGCAAGGGATGTGAAGGATAATAAGAAAGGTTTCTACAGGCATGTTAGCAATAAGAGGGTGATCAGAGAGGGTGTGGGGCCCCTACTGAATGAGGGAGGTAACCTAGTGACAGAGGATGTGGGAAAAGCTGAAGTACTCAATGCTTTCTTTGCCTCTGTTTTCATGGACAAGGTCAGCTCCCAGACAAATGCAGATTTGAAGCTGGGATCTCTGGAGCTTTGTATAGGAGCCTCTACTATTTGAGTTAAAAGCTACCTGCCTTATAGGTCAAAGAACAGAGGCTCCTGTACTAAGCTCCAGAAGTCCCAGCTTCAAATCTGCCTGGTGGTGGTTATAAGTGGGGGCTCGTCCAGGGTCTTAATTGGGTCTCTGAATCTCTGGACATAGAATCATAGAGATAGAAGAGACCTCAGAAGGTCATCAAGTCCAACCCCCTGCTCTAGGCAGGACGAATCCCAACTAAATCAACCCAGCCAGGGCTTGGTCAAGCCGAGACTTAAACACCTCCAGGGATAGAGATTCCACTACTTCCCTAGGTAACCCATTCCAGTGCTTCACCACCCTCCTAGTGAAATAGTTTTTCCTAATATCCAACCTGGACCTCTCCCACCACAACTTGAGACCATTGCTCCTTCTTCTGCCATCTGTCACTACTGAGAAAAGCCTCTCTCCATCCTCTTTGGAACCTCCCTTCAGGAAGTTGAAGGCTGCTATCAAATCCCCCCTCACTCTTCGCTTCTGCAGACTAAACAGACCCAACTCCTCAGCCTCTCCTCATAAGTCATATGCTCCAGCCCCTAATCATTTTGGTTGCCCTCCGCTGGACCCTCTCCAATGCGTCCACATCCTTTTTGTAGTGGGGGCCCAGAACTGGACACAATACTCCAGATGTGGCCTCACCAGAGCCGAATAAAGGGAATAATGACATCTCTGGATCTGCTGGCAATGCTCCTCTTAATGCAACCTAATATGCCATTAGCCTTCTTGGCTACAAGGGCACACTGTTGACTCATATCCAGCTTCTCATCCACTGTAACCCCAGGTCCTTTTCTGCAGAACTACTACTTAACTGGTTGGTCCCCAGCTTGTAACTGTGCTTGGGATTCTTCCGTCCCAAGTGCAGGACTCTCCACTTGTCCTTGTTGAACATCATCAGATTTCTTGTGGCCCAATCCTCCAATTTGTCTAAGTCACTCTGGACCCTATCTCTGCCCTCAAGCGTATCTACCTCTCCCCCTAGCTTAGTGTCATCCGCAAACTTGCTGAGGGTGCAATCCATCCCCTCATCCAGGTCATTAATAAAGACATTGAACAAAACCGGTCCTAGAACCGAACCTTGGGGCACTCCGCTAGAAACCGACCGCCAACCTGAAATCGAGCCGTTGATCACTACCCCTGGGCACGGCCGTCTAGCCATTTTTCTATCCATCTTACTGTCCATTTATCCAATCCACATTCCCTTAACTTGCTGGCAAGAATATTGTGGGAGACCGTATCAAAAGCCTTGCTAAAGTCAAGGTATATCACATCCACTGACTTTCCCACATCCACAGAGACAGTTACCTCATCATAGAAGCTGATCAGATTGGTCAGGCACGACTTGCCCTTTGTGAATCCATGCTGACTATTCCTAATCACTTTCCTCTCTTCCAAGTGCCTCAAATGGATTCCTTAGGATCCCTTCCATGATTTTTCCCGGAACCGAGGTAAGACTGACCGCCTATAGTTCCCTGGATCGTCCTTCTTCCCTTTTTGAAGATGGGCACTACATTTGCCTTTTCCAATCATCCGGGATTTCTCCCGATCTCCACGACTTTTCAAAGATAATGGCCAAAGGCTCCTCAATGACATTTGCCAACTCCTCAGTACCCTCGGATGCATTAAGTCCGGACCCATGGATTTGTACGTTTAGCTTTTCTAAATAGTTCCTAACCTGTTCTTTACCCACCACGGGCTGTCCATCTTCATCCCATCTTGAGTCACTTAGCGCAGAAGTCCAGGAGCCGACCTTGTCCGTGAATACAGAGGCAAAGAAAGCATTGAGTACTTCAGCTTTCCCACATCATCTGTCACTAGGTTTCCTCCTTCATCCAGTAGGGCCGCACACCCTCTCCGATCACCTTCTTCTTGTTAACATGCCTGTAGAAACCTTTCTTGTTATCCTTCACATCCTTAGCCAGTCGCAATTCCATTTGCACTTTCGCCTTCCTGATAACCCCCCAGCATTCTCGAGCTATACATTTAAACCCCTCCTGGTCATTTGTCCAAGTTTCCACTTTTGTAAGCTTCCTTTTTGTGCTTAAGTTCACCAAGGATTTCCCCGTAAGCTAATCCGGTCTCCTACCATGTTTGCCTCTCTTGCTTCGTCGGGATGGTTTCTTTCTGTGCCTTCAATAAGGCTTCTTTAAAATACTGCCAGCTGTCCTGGACTCCTTTCCCCTTCATGTTAGCATCCCAGGGGATTCTGCCCATCAGATCTCTGAGGGAGTCAAAATCTGCTTTTTTGAAGTCCAAGTCCCTTTTTTACTACTCTCTTTTCTTCCTTTGGTCAGGATCCTGAAATCTACCATCTCATGATCACTGCTTCCCAGGTTGTCACCTACCTCCACTTCCCCTATTAGTTCCTCCCTGTTTGTGAGCAGAAGGTCAAGCTGCGACGGCCTGGTCGGATCCTTCAGCACTTGTGTCAGAAGTTATCCCCAACATTCTCCAAAAACTTCCTGGATTGCCTGTGTACTGCCGTATTGGTTTCCCAACAGATGTCAGGGTGATTAAAGTCCCCCACGAGAACCAGGGCCTGCGATCCGGAAGCTTCTCTCAGTTGTCCTCATCTACCTCATCCACCTGATTCGGTGGCCTGTAGCAGACACCAACCACAACATCACTGCTGTTGTTTGCTCCTTTAAACTTAACCCATAAACTCTCAACAGCTTTTTCTCCCTCTTTATACTGGAGTTCAGAGCAATCATAGTGCTCTCTTGCATATAGTGCAACTCCTCCTCCTTTTCTCCCCTGCCTGTTCTTCCTGAACAGTCTATACCCTTCCATGACAGCGCTCCAGTCATGCGAGTCATCCCACCAAGTCTCTGTTACCCCAATTAAATCATATTTCTCGGACTGGGCCAGGGCCTCCAGTTCTTCCTGTTTGTTGCCCAGGCTTCTCGCATTAGTGTACAAACACCTCAGGTAACCAGTTGATCGCCCTATCTTCTCCATTCGAAACAGGGTCCTCCTTTCTTGCTCGTTCCTCTCTGCATTTCTTCCCAGTATCCGACTTTCCCCTCAGGGTTTTGGTCTCCGTCCCCCGACGAACCTAGTTTAAAGCCCTCCTCACTAGGTTTGCAAGCCTGCCGCGAAGATGCTCCTTCCTCTCTTGGTTAGGTGGATCCATCTCTTCCTAACAATCCTCGTGCCCGAACAGAGTCCCATGGTTGAAGAAACCAAAGCCCTCTCTGCGACACCACCTGCGCAACCACACATTTACGTCCTCAATTCGACGATCCCTGCCCAGTCCTTTCCCTTCAAGAGGGAGGATGGACGAGAACACCACTTGCGCTCCGAGTTCTTGGATCCTTCTTCCCAGCGCTACATAATCCGCAGTAACCCGCTCGAGGTCATTCTTGGCCGTATCGTTAGTTCCCACGTGGAGAAGCAGGAAGGGGTAGGGATCCAAAGGTTTGATCAGTTTGGTAAGCCTCTCAGTCACATCCTGAATGCGAGCTCCCGGTAAGCAGCATACCTCTCGAGATTCCAGGTCCGGACGGCAGAGGGATGGCTCAATCCCTCTTAGGAGGGAGTCCCTGACCACCACCACCCCGTCGTTTTCTTTTGGGGGTGGTGGCCGTGGAACCCCCATCCCTGGGACTACGCATCCCATGCCTTCCAGTAGATGGTGTTCCCTTCCGGTTTCTTCCTTGTGAGATCCCTTCCAAAGCATTCAGCACTGCAGAGCCTGTGGAGAGAGCCTGAAAGCGATTACTTACCTCTATAGCATTGTGGGATTCCAATGCTGGCCTTTTTCCCCTTCTAGAAGTTACATGCTGCCAGTTCTCTTCCTGGTCACGTACTGCCCTCTCCGGCTCTTCCGCCTGCCATGCTTGCAGGATTAAACGCTGCCTTCTATCGAGGAAGTCTTCATCCTCTCTGATCGAGCGTAGGGTCGACACTTGGGCCTCCAGCCCTCTAATTTTTTCTTCCAAAATGGCGACCAGCTTGCACTTTGTGCAGATGAAATCTGTTCTTTCTTCCGGGAGGAAGACAAACATAGCACACTCCGTGCAGGTAACAACAGCAGAACCATCACCATCCATCCCTGCTGTCCTGGAGAAGGGATTTAAAAGAAAGGCAAGAGAACCTCACCCCTTTCCCAACTCCCTCTCTAAACTCCCTGTTAGCACTCACCTGTTCACAAGCTCCTTGGTTGCTTGCCCAAAGAGCATTATAAAGCCCTGGACTGCCTGAAAGTCCCTCCCCCTACCAAGGCTCAGCCAATCAGCAGAGGCTTCTAGAATTCAAACTTTAATTAGAAGCCAACAGTTTCCACCTGCCAATCACAGCCAATCACAGCACCAGCCAATCACAGCACCAGCCAATCACAGCACACACTTCATGAAGGGGAGGGGGAGGGCAAAGGGGAAGTGGAAAAAAAAAAAGCCTCACTCACAAACACAGGGGAAAAAACAAACAAACAAAAAAAGAACACACACCAACCCTCACTCACAAACACAAGCTCAGCACACAGCAGAAAAGCCCCAAACACAACACACACTTCCCTCAGGAGTCCTGTATCTGCTTCTCCTCTACCTGGAGAACTCCCTCTCTAAAGCCTCACTCAAAAACACAGAGAGAGAGAAAAAAAAAAACAAAAAAACCCACCACCACACACCAACAAACACAAGCTCAGCACACATGCTTCCTCACCTAGGAATGTAACCCACATGACTAGGCTCTGTCTGTACATCATCATTTTTGTGGAAGAGGAAATGCAAATAAAGCGCTCATTAGCATTTCTCACACTCTCATTTGCATATTCTTTTCCAATCCTTTTTGCAGAAGAGGTTTTTGTGGAAAAAAATGCAGCATAGACGGGGCCATTTTGCACCAAAATCCCCTTTTGCGCAAGAACCGTTATTCCTCATTTTTTGGTTCTAGGTGGCCTTAAATGCGAGATAGCGTCCAATCAGTGTGGGCGCTATCTTTCAAAATAGCACATCACTATTTTGTTGTGCTTTTTGTGTATGGATGCTCTTTCAAAATAAGCTTTTCCGGAAGATCTCTTCCAGAAAAGCTTATTCCGAAAGAAGGTTGTAGTCTAGATGTACCCAAAGGATGTTCACTGTAAAACAAACAGGTTGACAGGATTATGGATCAAATTTTCTCCACCCTGTATCTTGTGCTGGTTGTGTGGATGGCTGCTCCCTTCAATCTCTTGGATGTCAGGATAAAACTTAACATCTTCATGTGGTTTCACTTTACCCTTATTTAGGTAAAACTTCTTTTGCCTGGGGGCCAATAGAATTGCCAGATCCCAGTACAAGGTGGGCAGGGCTGGGGCAGCCAGAACTCAGCGGCAACTGGACTGCACCATGCCCCCCAGCCAGCCCTTAGTGCCACTTGGAGTATGCTGCTCAGGGCTCCAGTGGTGACTTAAAAGGCCTGGGGATCCAGCCACTATTTCAGTAGCAGCAGCTGGTAGTCCCAGGCCCCTTTTGCATTGCTGGGTCCTGTGACAGGTGTCCCCTTACTCCTCCCCCATGTCGAAATGAGGAAGATCCCAGGATTGTTGTTGTTTTTATAAAATACATCATAATTTAACAGCAAGGGTAGTTAACCACTAGAACAATTTACTTTGCTTTTCTAAGGGATCTAGGAATTGTTTTGGGAAAGTTCTGTGGGCTGTGTTACACAGGAATCAGACCACATGTTCACAAGGGTTCCATCTGGTGCTGGAATCTCTTATATGCTTCTGGGACCCTTTGTGATGAAATGCCAGATAAATATGAGTTGGTTGGCTGGATGGAGCATAGGCAGAAGAAGAAGGGGGTAGCTACAAGTAATAATTCAGTGCTTTTCTATTGCTCCAAGTAGCTAGTTCCTTCTTTGAGAGGCAATGCCAAATGTTTTTATTTGGCCTTGCATGTTTAAGGGATGGAGCTAATCCAGTACAAGGGACTCAAATACTGGACATTTAAACTCAGATAATTAAAAGCATATGGTCATGGGCCATGGAGGATGATTCTTTGATTTTAAACTTAGAAATATGCATTATATCTAAACTGACACTGAAAACTGTCCTGAGCCTGATATTAGAGAAAATTAAATTAACCCCAAGCAATAGCGCTATATTACAAAAATGGTTAGATCTTAATAAATTGAAATGATAACAGCAGCAAAAGCTGTACATTTCCCCTCATGTTCTTTTATTGCTAGAACACTTCTTTCCAGTTTGTTGCTTCCCTGGGTTTTATTAGCACATTTCAGTGGAGTAGATTTGCTCTGAAGTGATAAAAGCTGCCTGTAATCAGAAAGCTTTATGTTATCTGCTGCAAACAATGGTAAATGCCACCTGAAAAGGACTCCGTTCAATGCCTTCATTACTGTGATTAGTCCAAGATGCTAGAAGATAGCAACAAACTTCAAACTTGCTGATAATAGACTCTATTTAAAGAACACAACAAACAAGGGACACTCAGCACTTCAGTTCACAATGAGACTTCACTCTGGCAGTGTTCAGGACTAATTCATAGTTACAGGCTTAGCACTATACTAGAACTCTGCACGCTCAGTCTGGGTGAAGTCACCTATGCACAGAAAGTTAGTGGGAGAGTCATGCACATCTCAGGAAGGAATCGACTCTCCAGTTCTACAAAGGCCTCCTATTCAGCAAAGCATGGATGTACATACTTTTATTTGAGCCAATGCTTCAATCCTGTTGATTGCAGTGGGGCTGATGCACAAGCTTAAAGTTGAGCATGTGCTTAAGAACTTTGACTAGGGATGGACTTAAGCAAATGCTCAAATACTTTGCAGAATTAGGGCTTCAGTCAGCGGTACTCCTGGGCGTAAGGCACAATGTGAATGCAACTGATCTATACTTACAAGTAGTACACTGGGGAATTGTGACTGTTAACTCCATTACAGACTATAGCACTCAGATACTAGGGTAATGGGGGCCATATAAATACCTAAGATAAATAATAGAATCATAGAATACTAGGACTGGAAGGGACCTCGAGAGGACATTGAGTCCAGTCCCCTGCCCTCATGGCAGGACCCAGTACTGTCTAGACCATCCCTGATAGACATTTATCTAACCTACTCATAAATATCTCCAGAGATGGAGATTCCACAACCTCCCTAGGCAATTTATTCCAGTGTTTAACCACCCTGACAGTTAGAAACTTTTTCCTAATATCCAACCTAAACCTCCCTTGCTGCAGTTTAAGCCCATTGCTTCTTGTTCTATCCTCAGAGGCCAGGAAGAACAATTTTTCTCCCTCCTCCTTGTGAGACAGGAGTTTTATGAATTAACAGATAAGTTTTATGAATTATGATATTTTATATTATCCACATATGAAATTGAATCCCTTTCATGTATTACAGAAAACACATATATAATGCATATAAAACTTAGTAGACTAGGCCTCGTTATCAGATACTCATGATTTACACAAGTGTAAATGTTGGAGTAAGTGGAGTTAAAGGTTTAGCATCAGAATCAGGCCGGTTATCCTATGTATATGAAAAAAGCATATATCTTTTTCATTCAGGCACTCTTAGTTTATGAAAGTGCGTAGGATGGAATAAACAGTGCACCTTTTTCCGACAGATCAGTGTAGTCTAGACTTAGACTTGGCTGGCTGTCTTGGAGTGATCCACGGCAGAGGAAGAGTCTGCCTGGACTCCAACTGAGGATCCCTATAAGCAAGTAGAGAGATGGTTCATACTCAGCATATGGTGCAGATTTGATGCTCAGAGACATAAGCTGAGACTTTGGTGAACTAAATTTAAGCTTTTGGAGTCTCAGTTTCTTCTTATTGTGTTGTGTGGACTGAACTATTTAAATCTTACTTTTGGTATTCTCTTTATGTTTGTTGTAACTGTGAAGACAATGTCTGTGGGTTATAAAATGGCGATTTTGTAAAAATTATATTTGTTTCTTATTCATAAGATTATATAAAGTTATTTAATTAAATTCATTTCTTTAGTTTGTTTTGGTACTTGAATGTAGGGAAGCTGACACTGGGCAATCCTTGCTGAATTCCTTAGCCTGGACTCTGGGTCTCCAGTTACTTTATGGGAGTAGAGTTTCTTTTTTTAAAGACACTGGAGAAGAGCAGTGAAGTCTAGCCCACCCAAAGGTTACAAATTAGTGCCTGAACAGATAGGGACTTGAGAATTGCTCAGAGGTCACCTCTGAATTATTTCAAGGAATATTGCAGTTAGTTATAAAATATTAAATGTGTATATTTTATTATAATAAGATAATGAAAACTTGCACCCAGTTTGGGTTAGATCCCTATTGGACCATTTTGGTCAGTGATGTATCGTCTGTTGATAGACCAGCAGAAATTAAGAGAGCTATTAGAATTTTTGGTCATGTGACTAATACGAGTAGGGCAGGAACACAGACATATATGGCTGGATGGCTGAGGCTCTAGCCATGAGAGGCCACCACCCCTGGACCCTAGACCAAGTCAGGAGCAAGACAAGGAGCTCCTTCAGGGCTAGGCCAGGGCCAGGGAATGTAGCTCTCGCGCCGGACCCCACTCCTGCCCCTACTATCAAGAGCTCCACCAAATCCTGGGAG
This sequence comes from Rafetus swinhoei, assembly GCA_019425775.1. Classification (NCBI taxonomy): domain Eukaryota; kingdom Metazoa; phylum Chordata; order Testudines; family Trionychidae; genus Rafetus; species Rafetus swinhoei. Next base: position 9,329,314 of record CM033431.1, on the reverse strand, counting down.
GTGGTGCAGGCCCTTCCCCAGCTGTGGTGGTGGACTTGGGGCTTGAGACACCCATCGTTCCCTGCTGAGGAGGAGGAGATGGCAAGCATGGTGACCCTCCAGGGACTGCAGCCCAAGAGTGCCTTACCTCCATCAGGGCCCTGACGGTGGACTTTCCCACACCAAACTGGTTACCCACAGAATGGTAGCTGTCTGGGGTGGCGAGCTGACAGACAGCAATGGCGACCCACTTCTCCAGGGGGATGGCGGGTTGCATCTGGGTGTCACATCGACAGAGGGCAGGGGCAAGCCAGGCACACAGCTCTATGAAGATAGCCTTCTGCATGTGGAAGTTTTGGAGCCACCGCTGGTTGTTGTACCACTCCATGAACAGCTGGTCCCACCAGTCAGAACTGGTGTCCAGCCTCCAGCCTCTGTACTATAGGGTGCGATTGCAAGGGCATTGTTCCCGTATCCAGGCAGAGGGTCTCGCTGATGAGCTTGGTGTCAAGCTCATGCAGGACCATGAAGACAATCTGCACAAAGTGCTGCAGAAGCTGCAACATGTTAGAGTGGGGCCATCACATGCCCAGAGGCAGCTCTGGCTCCATGGCAAGGAGTATGCTGTGGTGTGCAAGAGCTGGGCAACCAGACCACACACTGCTAAAGCTTTGCTGTCCTTCAGAGAGGTAGGTAAGCATGCAGCAGAAGCAGAGAAATGGCTGTCATGGGGGGTCCCTTTAAGTATGCATCTCAGCTAACCTTAGGCAACAGCACCCAGAAGCAAATGCTGACCTAATGCCCTTCCTGAACTGGTTCCGGGTGGCCTTAAATCAATGTGGATGCTATCTTTCAAAATAACACATCACTTTCTCATTGTGTTTTTGCTGTGTAGATGATCTTTCAAAATAATCTTTTCTGGAAGATCTCTTCAGGAAAAGCTTCTTCTGAAAGAAGCCTGCAGTCTAGATATAGCCTGAGACACAGGCTGAGGATGCACCTGCATCTGAAAGACAGCGTAGGTGATTAACAGATGTTACACCAGTTCTAGACAGAGGTTCAGTAGAAGCCTTTACTCCTGCAGTGAGTCTCCCTCCTGACATGTATCATCTCTTGTTAGAGAGGATGCTGAAATCTGTCGGTGAAGCAGTGACTAGAGTGAAATTTAAACTAAGATGTTTCTTGGGTAATTCACCCAGACTTAATGGAGAAGTAGGTTATCCCATTTGGCGAGCACAAGCCAAAGAGATGATGGAAGACAATTAGATTTCTGAAAAATTTAAAAGAAGGAAGATTATTGAAAGTTCTTTACCCCCAGCCTTGAAGGTGGTTTTAGGAGCTGGTAGCAAGGCATCCACCATAGAGTGCTTTGATATTTTAGAGAAAGCATATGAAAGTGTCATAAGTGCATCTGAGCTTAAGACTCAGTTTTTTGAGAGCCACCAACACACTAAAGAATCACCTTCTGCATACCTGACTAGACTACATACATTAGCCCAAGAAATATTGGAGGCTAATGAGGTAAAAGATACTGAATTAGACTGTTACATACAAGATCAATTTTTCCATGGTTATTGGAATGTATCCTTATTAAATACACTCTTAATAAAAGGAATTAGTTGCACTAGTAGAAAAAAGAGCATCTCTTATGCCAAACTCCTTTTTGAGGTGAGATCCATTGAAAGGGAGCATTCTGATAAACAAAAGAGAAAACCAATGCTAGTATCACTTGACCAGTTCCAACTACTCTGAGAACTTCATAGATTCTTAGGATTTGTGGGTTATTACTGAAGATTTGTAGAGAGGTACTCTATCTTGTTACAGGCTGGGGACCGAATGGCTAAAAAGCAGTTCTGCAGAAAAGGACCTGGGGATTACAGTGGATGTGAAGCTGGATATGAGTCAACAATGTGCCCTTGTAGCCAAGAAGGCAAATGGAATATTAGGTTGCATTAGGAGGAGCATTGCCAGCATATCTAGAGAAGTGATTATTCTCCTTTATTTGGCGCTTGTGAAGACACATCTGGAGTATTGTGTCCAGTTCTGGGCCCCCCATAATAGAAAGGATGTGGATGCACTGGAGAAGGTCCAGTGGAGGGTGACCAAAATGATTAGGGGGCTGAAGCACATGACCTATGAGGAGAGGCTGAGGGATTTGGGTTTATTTAGTCTGCAGAAGAGAAGAGTGAGGGCGGATTTGATAGCAGCCTTCAACTTTCTGAAGGGAGATTCCAAAGAGGATGGAGAGAGGTTGTTCTCAGTAATGACCGATGGCAGAACAAGGAGCAATGGTCTCAAGTTACAGTGGGGGAAGTCTAGGTTGGATATTAGGAAAAACTATTTCATCAGAAGGGTGGTGAAGTACTGGAGTGGGTTACCTAGGGAGGTGATGGAATCTCTATTCTTAGAGGGTTTTAAGTCCTGGCTTCACAAAGCCCTGTCTGGGTTGATTTAGTTGGGATTGGTTCTGCTTTGGGCAGGGGGCTTGTCTTGATGACCTCCTGAGGTCTCCTCCAGCCCTGTGATTCTATGTTCATTGCATAACCTTTGAATTCTCTCCTTGCCGGTGCTCCTAAAGGAAGTAGACGGAACAGAAGTCAGTCACCTGAGAGTAGATGGGATGTTGCTTGCCAAGAGGCCTTTGAAACCTTGAAACAAAAGCTGACTACTGCACCAGTCCTTGGGTTTGCTAATTGGAAGCTACCATATATTCTTCATACTGATGCCAGAACTACTGGGTTAGGTGCAGCTTTGTATCAAATACTGGATGGGAAGCCATGAATTATTGCTTATGCCAGTAGAGGATTGAGTAATAGTGAACGTAATTATCCAGTTCACAAGTTAGACTTTCTAGCCGTGAAGTGGATGGATTGTGATAAGTTCCATGATTTCTTGTACTGAGCCCAATTTAAGACAGATGATAGCCCCCTTACTTACATCCTGAAGACTGCAAAGTTGGATGCAACTGGCCATAGATTGGTAGCAGCCTTGCCCTTATATAATTTTGATATCATTTATAAATCTGGCAAAGCTATTGTTGAAGCTGATGGTCTCTCGGCAGCCACATGGTATCCCAGGGATAGATGAAGATGACAGAGAAGAGAAAGAATTGTTAAAAATGTTCTCTCAAATTCAATCTAGTTCAGATGAATGGGATGAGTGGGATAAAGACATCTGTAAAGCTGTTAGGAAAGTTCACACGGTATTCTGCACATCTCATGAAAAAGATTAGTAACTGTCACTCCAAGTTTTGTAGAAACCTTGCCTAGTCATGAAAAAACCATACTACCAGAATTTCAGCATCCAGATCCTTGGTCAGGAAGACCAAATACTCAGATTCAGTTCCTATTGACTCGAAAATCTTCCAGCAACGTGACAAATCTATGGCCTGTCTGATTAACTTCCTGGAGGCAGGTTATAGACCAAAGCTGAAGGAGGAAAAGGAGGAGGAATATGAGATTCGGTTATATTTATGGGAATGGCCCAAGCTTTTCTTTTCAGATGGGGTCTTGAACTGGAAAATCCAACAGAGAGGAGAGGATATAGACCAGATGGTAATACCCTATACACATCAGGACAGAGTAGTAGAAGGCATCCATGATGACATGGGTTATATTGGGACAGAAAATAGAGGGTTTTTTTAGACACTGAAGGGCAGTCTAGCCCACCCAAAGGTTACACTGACTCTACCAAAATCAATGGGAAAACTCCCTTATACTTCACTGCAGCCAGGATTTTGCTCCACTCAGAATAATTTACATTGTGTTGACAAGTATGAGACTTTCCCCACAGATATAGTAGGAAAGTTTATCCCCCCCGCCCTGCCCCCAAAAAGCAATTGGACATGAGTAGAGTTGGTAAAATGCCCTTCCCACCAGAAAGTTAAAATTTTTTAGTGAAAATTGTAATGCCTAAAAACTCTGCTGTAAACTGTAATATTTCAGTTTGGATTTGTTGTCATGGTTCCTCCTGGGAGATGTAGTTTGCGGATGTCATGCTCCTATTTTCCTGAAGAGGCCAAGCTCCCTGGTGGGACTATATTTCCTAGGATGCACCATAGTCCCCCCCCCAAGAGGAGAGTCAATACATCATGGGAGTCCATTGTCATAGTGCATTATGGGAGATGTTGCCTGGTTGAGGTGTCTGACACAGAGGAGAATGAGAACATAAGTCAAATGAAATACAATTCCCATGGGGCATAGTATGACATTTCCAAATAAAAATATTTCAGTTTTCAGCCAATATATTTTGGTTTTCAGCCGTTCAATGAAAAATTGATTTCTCACAGAAAGTTCATAATAGAAAAATTGTTCAGTCAAGACCCCAATTTTTGGTCAAAAACAGTTTCAGTGGAAGTTATTTTACCAACCCTTATTAGAAGCTACAAAGAGATCCACTTTTTCCTTATTGCAAAGAGCAGCAGCATTCTCACATGCCAGGACTGTCCATATATTATCCTCAGAGTGCAGATTGAAATTTCGTTGGTACTAACAGGCACCGTGCACGTGGACTGATAATTCATTGCCCTTGCTGAAACACACCTGGTTTCTAAATCTGCTGACACATTCAGAAGGCAGAAATACTCTTAAATAAATCCAGTAAGATGAAGCCTGCCTCTAAAAGGCATTTGAAGTGCATGACATTTTCTGCTAGAGCTGAGCAGATCTGATTAATTTATCTTCTTTCTTTGTTCACAAACTGCCCACAAGCTGTTGATCAGATTTGCTCAAATTCATTTGTTGTTTAAAATTTATTTGCTTGGTCTGTAGCCTGTTGCACATAGGCACAACAAATATTCAAAACTGGAGCTGTGTTGATTATTTTTATTGGACACCTGTGTTACATGGCATTGTTTTAGCTCCCTAACTGGATAAGCATAACATTGAATTTTATTTCCAATATGAATAATTGGCAAATTTGCTCTCTATGAATATTCTCCAATGTTGCCATGAACATTCCTGACAATTCATATATTCTCAGGCCAGGAAGGACCATTACACTCATCCAGTCTGACCATCTAGATAATACTGGCCATAGATTTCCACCCAGGGATTTCTGCATCAAACTCAGAAACTTGGTTTCTTAAAGTCTCTTAAAAACCCAACCTTGACTTAAACACTTCAGGTGAGGAGACTCCATGGCATTCTTAGGTAAGTTGGTTGTAAACAGTTTGCCTGAGCAGTCACTGGAACCAGACCAATGCACCAAAGCAAATGGAATTATTTATTTGACACATGTGCACGTGCATGTTAAAGAATTCACTCAAATTGGTTTTCTACCATATGCCCAGGAATATGGTATGCCCTATTATTTGCTGTATTGAATGCTTCCTTATAAATGCAGTTTTCCATTAGTGAACTAGCCTAACAACTAATATCACATTTCTAGCCATGATATGTGCTATGAGAGGAACTACGCTATGATATACCATATGCTGCATAACTCCTCCCCACATTGCTGAGATGTTATATGCCACATGCTGTATCACATTTTTCTCTCAAACCCACCCAACCCCTATCCACACACACCTGGAAAGGGGTATTTAAGGGGATCCTTCAGGGACCATCCCGGGACCAGTACTATTCATTATCCAAACTGGGTGGGGATGCAAGCACTTTGGAGAACAGGATTAGAGATCAAATGGGAGAATTAATCTGAAATCAACAAGATGAAGTTCAATAAGGATAAGTACTATATTTAGGGAGGACACACTGGATGCACAATAACACAATGGAGAATAACTGGGTAGGCAGTAGCACTATTGAGAAGGATTGCATGTTAAAGGATCACAAACGGAGTGCTGGTCAACAATGTGATGTGGTCTCTTTAAAAGGATGATCTCTTTAAAACGTGATCTCTTTAAAAGGATGTATTATTAACAGGAGTGTAAATGTTACACAGGAAAAAAGTGTCCCACTCTACTTGGCATTGATGAGACCTCAGATGGAGTACTGTGTCCAATCCAGGGCATCAAGATTTAGGAAAAATGTGGACAAATTGGAGAGTCCAGAGGAGAGCAACAAAAATGATAAAAGGTTTATAGAAAACCTGACCAATAAGAAAGTTTTAAAAACTAGGCATGTCTGGCCCTGGGAAAAGAGGACTGAGGGGTTCTCAATAACAGTCTTCAAACATGTTAAGTGCTGTTAAAAAAAGGTTGGGGTCAAATCTTCATGTCCACCAAAGGTAGAACAAGCAGCAAAGTGCTTAATCTGCAGCATGGAAAATTTTGGTTAGATATTAGGAAAAGCAGTCTCAGTACAAGGATAGTTAAGGGCTGGGAAAAGTTTTCAATGGAGGTTGTAGAATCCCCCATCATAAGAGGTTTTTAAGAACAGGTTGGATATACACTTGTTAGGGATGGTTTAGGTTTATTTAGATCTGTCTGTGGAAGGAGCTGGCCTTGATAACCTGGTGAGGTCTCTTCCAATCCTATGTTTCTGGTGTATCTCACAGTGATAAAGGCAGCTGGGATGTTATTAATTCAATACTATGCATATCACACTTCTCTGGTTTGTAAGTAAGGCTACATCTAGATTACATCCCTCTGTCGACAGAGGGATGTAAATGAGGCACTTTGAAAGTGCAAATGAAGCGGGGATTTAAATGTCCCATGCTTCATTTGCATAATTGCATCATGGTGCTCTTTTGAACAATTTTTTGAGGTTTACAGGATCTTTCGAAAAAGCCTGCTGTTTTCGAAAGAACCGTGTCTAGACTGTGGTTTTACTTTCAAAATGGCGCTTGTTTGAAAGAGTGCCATGATGCAATTATGCAAATGAAGCATGGGGTATTTAAATCCCCGCTTCATTTGCACTTTCGAAGTACCTCATTTAGATGTAGCCTAAGTATTTGAGACTCTGTTCAACTTTTCAGTTGTCTTTGGTTTTTCCATTTGTTTCTCTTCAGCTACCTCCAGTAATGACCTCTTTAATTTTCCTACTTCCGTTGCTCAGGTATCTTGAACTTGGAAATACCTACAGAACCTCATAAAAGATAATTATCTCACCCAGAAAATAGTAGAAGCATACTATATGACTTTCCTATACAGGTTGATCCTCTCTAGTCCAGCACTCTCTGGGCTGGTAACATCCATAGTCTGGCATGATTTTAGTTAGCTGGATGTCCACTTATGGGTATAGTCAAGTTTCCTGAAATTGCATAAAATTTGTTTACAGCCACCAGTGCCGGCTCTCAGTGTTCTGTGCTGTTATTTAGCTCTAATTTACCTCTCCTTGTCTTCTAAGAGCCCAGTAAGCAGGGGAAGTGTTGGTAATACTGCTAGACAATATTGACCTCTTGTGGTTTAGCAAATTCTCTGGTTCGGCACCAGTCAGGTCCCAAGGGTTCCAGACCAGAGAGGTTCAACCTGTATCCCTATTAGAATGCCTCTAGCCTGGAATGTGATGCTTCAGTTCAGAGTTATTCTCATGTTACAATATACCCAGTTTACTGCAGCGTATTATAACTTGCACAGCATGCGACACCACATTAAAAGCAGAAGTGAACCTTGAGGCCTTGCAGGTCAGCATCCCATTGGGGCAGAACTAAGTGATTCAGTCTAGGTATATTCTTAGTTCTTATTTTATACTGTATGCACCAGTCCTATCCACCAACCTATCTTTTTAGGAATCTCTGCCAAAAGACCAATGCTCAATTTTGAAGCAGAGTTGCTCTCTGGGAAATTAGTTCCCATTACAGACATTAAAAAAAAAAAGAGCGCAATCTCCCTTGCTGCTCATAACTGTACGTCCAAATAGAAACCATATAACAATAGAAAGCTTCCTTCAAAGACTGAAAGCTGCTTTCACACTAAGAAAATGAACATGTAAGAGTAGCCACACCATCCAGTGACTCCAATAATAACAGTATATGGAATGCTGTGTGATGCAAAATACAACAGCACAACTTAAAATATTTTGCTAACTGAAGTATGAGAATTCTGGTTTAACTGATGCTGTTGCTGGTAAATTCTCAGGGATAGAACAAAAGATTGTGATTTACAGGACTGGGAATACAGCTGTTGATCTAGTTACACTTGTCAAGTGGACTCACCTCTATTTAACTTAGTCAGGTGCAACCACAAAGGGCCAAGTTACATAAGTAAGGTTTATAAACTCATAATTAAAATCACAATTAACAAAGTAGATTGTCTTCTTGGGATTAGAGTTGGGCAAATAATGAAGAAAAATATTTTTACCATCTATAGCCACCAAAATGGGGACAAAAAGAGTAGGATACCTGATGAAAGAACAGAAAGAATACCACATGACAAAGAAGACCCAAACACACAGCTTTAACAATATTAACTAGCCAAAGGATTATGCATAGAGAACAACATTAGAGCAACCCAAAGGCTGAAATTGTCCAGGTTAAAGCATAAGCTCAATACTTCTGAATAGATGAGCAACAACCACAGTCATGGAAATTCACCCCTACACAAAGTGCCAGCAAACGGCTGATGTATCATTTAAGTCCTTTCGGACTAATTATTATTTATTTCTATTACTGTAACTCCTAGAGGCACCAAATGAGATTAGTGCCCCATTGTGCTAGGCACTGTAAACACAAGCTATGTCTAGACTACGCTAGACTTTCGAAAGAGGATATGCAAATTCCGCGGGACTTTGCATATCTTCTTTCGAGCTCAGTTTCAAAAGCGGCACTTTCAAAAGTGAAAGTAATCTAGACATGGCTTTGTCGGCAAACCCCCCGTTTGTCGACAAGCCGCGTAATTTGCATATCCTTTTTCGAAAGTCTAGCATAGTCTAGATGTACCCACAGAGTGACTGTGCCTATCCTAAGAGCTTAGTCTATAGGTGAGAAAAGATTGGGAGAGCAGACAGGTGCAGAGAGATCAAGTGATTTGCTCCAGGCCATAAAACAGATCAGATTCTAGTTCCACTCCCACTCCCCCTGCACTGGACCACACCACTTCTTTATGATTAAGTGGCCGATAGATCTATTACCTGGGAGTGAATTTTAACCCAAACAAATCTAGTTTTGATTATAAACGATACATTCCTGGAGCCTTGAAAGAGGGATTTTTATTGGAGGGATGAAATAATAATAATAAAAAAAGCAAGTAAGTCATTCTGGTTATAAAAAAGCCCCATTTTTTCTGCTGCATTGCTGGACTTTTTTCATTATTTCCCAATTAAATACTATACCACAGGCACAAGGTTTTACAGCTTCCTAACACTGCACTGTCCCATCCCCACAAGATCTTTCAATAGTGCTTCACCCAGTGACAGTCCCTTCCTCACATATCCTTTTTATACACAAGATGTGAAGAGAACGTGTTTGAAAGTGTGCTGGCCATAGGAGAAACATTTATCTTGAAAGCAACAGCTGGGGTGACCTTATTACAATAATAAAAACTGCATGTTGAACAAACAAACAAACAAACAAACAAACACTCCCTCCAGCCTGGTAGGTACTCAGTGTATGGCATACACAATATCTCTTCACCCTACTGTGCATTATTCTTTTTCTCTGCAACATTTTAATACTGAGAAATCTCACATGAAGTTCTTACTACTTAATAAATAATAAAAAAGGAGATTTCAGAAAGATGCTGGAAGTAAAAAAGCTTTTCAGTTGAAACAAATGACTGACGTATTTAAACAGAGATTTTTATATGTTTCTCTGTAATCTATAGCATGCCCCATAGCTCAGACTGGTTTCCGGCCCAGGGCCCCTAAAGTAGCAGCAGCAGTCCTATCCACACATCTACCTCTGCAAATGCTGACCCCCTCTGGGGCTGCTGGGCTACTCACCAATACAATGGAGATGGTAGATGTGGATGGGGATTCCAGGACCCTGACCATTCCTGTCACAGCACCTTCTGCCGCTACTGTCACCATTAAGAAGGCCACCCTGAAGAGCAGGAAGAGCCAGGGAAACTAAAAGGGCAAGAGGAAGGCTAAACCTCTTGTGGTGAAGGCTAACCCCCCAGCCACAACCCCCGTGCCAGCCATGGCTTCCCCTCTTTTCTGCCCCCCTGTTCCTTCCACCAGCTCTGGGGGTGACAGTGTCCCAGCACCCAGAGCGTATGCCCCCCTGCTTGCCACTTCCCAATCCACTCAGGCCACCTCCTGGAATTTCATCTCCAACAGCCACGGCTCCTTTTCCACCCTGACCAGGAATCATGGGGTTCGTTGCCTCCTGGTGTCAGCCTCACTCCACATGGAGACCTATGTGAGGGTGTTGGCACATGTGGTGGGGTCCGTGGCCATGTGGTGGGGTGGCGGCCTCTAAGACGTTTGGGAAGGTGGTATTCTTCCTGGCATCTGAGGCTGCCACCCAGGAGGTGGTGGAGAAAGGTTTGGCGATGGGGGGGTGGAGTCCACATCCCACTTGAGCCTCTGGAGGACCTGGGCATACAGGTGGTAGTTTCCTCCATTCCTCTCTTCCTCCCCAACGCTGCCCTACCGCCTTTCCTCTCCACCCTGGGGAGGCCATTCTCAGTCCTAAGTCCCCTTCCTTTGGGCTGCAAGGACCCTACCCTCTACCACGTCCTCTCTTCTGCTGGCAGGTCCAAGTCGAACTGGTGCCAGTAGGGCATGGCAGAGAAGCCCTAGAAGGGTCATTTCTGGTGCCCCATCAAGGGGCCCAATATTGGGTATAGTATACGGTGGGGGAGGCCCAGTGTTTTCTCTGTCGGGCGATGGGACACGTCCGAAGGGACTGCCCCCTGGCCCGGCTTGGAGAGGCACTCGGATCCCCCAAAGCCCAGGAGGGCACCGGCTCTACCATTGCCAGTGGCCCTGATGGTCCGGACACTGGGGTCGCCCCTCCTCCAACTGTGACCGTTGCCAGTACTGCTCAGACGCCGCAGGGCCCAGATGAGCATTTGGGTGCTGCTGCCACCGCAATAAGTGGGAAGGCCAGGCCTGTGGAGGAGAGGGTGGCGGGGTCAGTGATGGGACTCAGACAGGGCTTACCTCGGGGGGAGGTCTCCCCTTCCCTTGCTGCCCAGCCCCTGTCTTCCCTTGTCCTCCCACCGCTGCCCTTGTCCCCTGGCTCTTCCCCCATTCAGGTCCAGCCCTCCTCCTCTGAGGGTTGGGAGCTTGTCATGGGGAGGCACTGCAAGCATGGCACTGGCGTTCCACCCCACCTACTGAAGGGGAGGATACGCTCCTCATTCCTCTTGGGGTGGATGTCAAAGCCAGCCTTCCTCTGAGCCCCCGGACTTGTCACAGTGCTGCGGGACAGCTGAGGTAACCATGGTGGTTGTAGAGTGGGTAAATGTTTCTCTCCTGGAGTCCCTGCATGGGGAGGCTATGAAGGGTACTCCCACTGCCCCCACTTCCACTGTGCCTTCCACCAGAATGGAGGCGACCGCTGACCCTGCCACCAATAAGGGCAACCATGTGGTAGTGGATGATGAACTTGCCTTCCTTTTGCAGGGGGTTGAGGCCCTAGGTTTGACCCTGGCTGCCTCAGAGGGAGATCATCTTGTCCTGGAGGTTCCTATATGATGCAGGTAGTCCAGCATGGAGCATGCCAGTGCACGCTTTCCTTCACCACTTCCAAGGGCTCCGATATGACTGGCAGCTCCTTTTTTTGAAAGACTTTCGTGAGATCTCTCCAAGCTGTCGGCCTTCTACCATGACCTCCTCTGGTCCTGGAAGCTGCTTTTGGTGACCAGGACCTTGGGAGCCACTGTGGTGGCAGATCTCCTCACAGAGCCCCTGCTACACAATCCCCATCTTCATGTGCAGATGGCAGAGTCCCCCTCCATGTGCCAGAGGTTGGTCTTGGCAGAAGTCACCAGGATCAGAGACCTCCTTGGCTACAACCAGGGAGACTGGGTGGATCCTCTGGTGCTCGCTCAGAGCATGGGGCTCTCTCTACCCTGTGAACTCCCTGGCGCGTACCTCAGGAGGTGAGGGATGCTTTGCTACCCCCTGCTCGGGTTTATTTCGACAGGGTCCTGTGAGAGGGTTTATCTTGATAGGGTCCTGGCGGGCGGGGTGTCCGCCCCTCACCCCTAGCCTTCCTGATCTCTCCATCGGCCCTCAGCCCCGTGTGCCTTCCCAAACACCCTCCCCTCATCATCTGAGCCATCTGCACATGTTGCAGCCAGTCCCCTTTTGAACCGCGCCAAACAGTCATCTGTACATACTCGTACTTCACACTCTTCACTTCCCCATCCTCGTGTCCTGCCCAGATACCGAGTGAAGGGATCTCCTACCACCAACAGAGGGTGGGAAGCCCCAGTGGGCCGTCTCTATTCCACCTTGGTTCCACGGCCTGCTGAGGACATCAGCTGGAGAATCCTCCATGGCGCTGTGAGTACGGGAATATACTTGGCATGGGTCACCCCTGTTCCTGATACTTGCCTCTTCTCTGGTGCGAGGGAGACCCCGGTCACGCTCATCTTGAGTGCACCAGGTTACAGCCCCTTTTTTGGCTCCTCCAGAACCTCTTATTGAGGTTCTGGCTGCACTTCTCCCTTCATCTATTAATATATGCACACCCTATCATGGGACCTCCTTATCCCCCTCCTCTTGGCTATAGCCAAGATGGCAACATACAAGATCAGGGAGCAGAGGTTGGCTGAGGGAAGGGCCTGCGACTGTGGCGCCTATTTCCACTCCTGTATCTGTTCACACATCCAGGCAGAGTTCCATTGGGTGGAGTCCGCTGGCTCTCTCTCGACCTTCGAGGGGAAGTGAGCATTGTCTGGGGTTCTCTGCTTGGTGTCCCCATCCAGCTCCCTCATTTTGACCCTATAACCTCCACATCCATCCTTGTTTTCTCTTTATTTGTCCCCAGTAATCATTTGGCGCTCTGGGCTTTGTGGATCCTCCCTGTAGGCCCGCCCACCTCCTGGAATCCAATAGGACCAGCGTGTGGCAAGCTGCTGGCTTAGGTCTGTCACAATACATACACACAAACCACGTTCTAGCACAGTGAATGTGCATCACACCCATGCAGGGAAGTAAAAGGGAGGAAGAGAACAAGATGTGATGGGCTAGACTAAGCCCCGACACCCCATACAGGAGACAGGAGGCCAGAGGCCTTGCTGCACCCCATCTCAGCGAGAGGAGCAGAAGAGAGGTCCTGCAGGCAGGATAGAGGGGCTGTCTCTGCAGCGGCCAATCAGGGCCCAGCCGACAGGTATAAAAGAAGCTTCTGGGCTAGGGCCTGGCAGTTCTCACAGGAGCTTGACTCAGGCAGTTCTACATGCTGACTGGAGAACAGCAGCACTATGAATAGCTCCAAGTATAAGCTGAAATTTAGATCTAGGTGAGGCCCAGGTCCAGTGGCTGAAGACTGGCCACAAGCTAAATACAAAAACTGATAGTACTGTGGACAGGGCTAGTGAGATCCTAGCCTCATAACCTTGTGAGGACCAGACAGGGCAGCATCCTGAGGAAGTGACCCAGGGAGCAAGGAAGTAACAGACGGCCAGGCAAAGAGCTTACCTGACACCCCTAGACCACAGAGGGGTGCTCACAAATGGGCAGACCCCGTTACATGGGGTTAACATGCAGTAAGGGAGATTTAGGCCACTGGTGGGTGTTTTTAAGAACAGGTTAGACAAATACCTGCCAGGCATGGGCTAGGTGCAACTGCCCTAAGCCCTGCACTTTGAGGGGCCCCACGCTTCAGGTGGACATGGAAGTATGGGGTCAAGGTTGCCTTGGGGGGTTAGCAGTGAGCCTGGCACTGGCAACAGTGGAGTGACTTGGGGAAGGTCTTGGGGAAAGCAGTGAAGTGGGGGTGGGGCAAAACAGGGGCAGGAAGAGGCAAGGTGGGGTCTGGGACATAGGGGGTTGTCCTGGGTGTCACAACCCTCTAGGGTCTTCCCTTGGTCTGTCAGCGCAAGAGGTTTGACTTGACTTCTTGTGGTCCCTTCCACCCCCTACACTGCTGTGATTCTGTGAACCCCATTTTTACACCTGGGAGCAGACAATCTGGATCTTTGTTCTGGTCACACAAATGTAAGCTGATAGGAGGGGAGCAAGGGGCTGGACAGAAATGGAGCTCATATGGAGTTGACAGTGTTGGGATTTGCTTTCGGTTTAGACAAACAGGAGATAGTTAACCTTTCAGAACACTGGAGAAGTAGGGAAGGAACTGTACTTCAAGCCTTGTCTATATTACCAAGTTTTGTTAATGAAACTTATTTCAATACCCAAAAGAAAATAAAACGAAAATTGCTAGAGGGGCTTCACACTTGCTCTCTCTGTCAACAGATCATGTCCACATTCGGGGCACCATTGACAGTGTGAGCAGTGCACTGCGGGTATGTATCCCACAGTCCAGTGTTGTGGGAAGGTGGAGCTGATCACAGTGCTTCTTGGGATTCCCCCCAGAGTTCTCTTACTGCCTCCTCACCTGCTGGGCATGGCACCATGAGTAACTATGTGAGCTCTCTGTATTGAGGAGTGTCAAAGCAGCACAGCAGCCTGTACCCCGCCCCCTGTAGCAACAATCTGGGTGCCGCTGTATTCCTAATTGGGCAGAACAGGAGCAGTCCAATGATTTGTTCATTGTTTGTTCCCCAAATGGAGCAGCTCACTCAGCTGTCAGATACTTCCCAGAGCTGTGAAAAGGGAGGGGAGCATGCCTTCTGGGCAGCAGAGAAAACACGGAGCACGGCCATTGTGGGATATTGGCAGAAGCCAATTCTTTTGACAAAACCAACAGCAGTCTAAACTGGCTCTTTGTTGACAATAAAGGTGGGGAGGGGCAAAGAAAAAAAGGCTCTCGTGGAGTGGAAATGTTTTGTCACTGAAACTGGGCACTTTTCCTGACAAAAGTCACATTGCAGGATGTTTGTTCTGACTGTTGTCACCAAAAGGCAGTTTTTGGTGACAAAACTTGATAGGGCAGACAAAGGCTCAGATGCTCTTGTGGGATGGTGCAGGTTACATATCACCTCTTGATGAAGGCACAGTCTAATCCATTACCAGTGCGGCTGACAGCCCGGCTGGGTGACATTAGTGGGGGGCTGCTCTGCACCCCCAGAGCACCCCTGAGGTGGGGCCTCAGGTGGAAGGGGCGGGGTTGGAGGTAGGCAGCCTTCAGCACTGCCCGGAGAGCGGCACATCTCCCTAGGCAGCCTTCAGTGCTGCCCGGAGTGCTCTGTGTGGCGTTCCAACAGTGATTTAAAGGCCCTTGTGCTCTGGCCACTGCTGCAGTAGTGGTGTGAGTTTGTGGCTGGGAACTCCAGGCTCTTTTTTATTGCCAGGTCCTGGGGCAGTTGCTCTCTCCCCTCCTCCCTCCCCCTCTCAATTGGCCTGTCCATTGCATGTGTAGCCTTCTCTCCCCCTGATGTCTGGTCTCCAAACTGAACAATTAAAGGTCACAAAGGGGTGAGAATGGACAGGATAGAATTCCCGTGATGTAGGAGCAGTGCAGGGTCAATCCTGTGACGCCTACCCTTGTCAGCCCCCCGGCACAGCAGGCAGGAGCTTGTAACTAAAGCTGTTTGAAGGAAGTTTTGATGAAAAAGGGCCAACCAAGATGTGCATGAGGTTTCTCTTTTTGCTTTAACTTTTTGGTATGAACAAACGAATCCCAAATAACTAAACAAAGGGTTAGTTTTCAGTGGAAATGTTTGTTTTTTGTTTAAATTTTGTTGTTTTGTTTTTATTTTTCAGTTTTCTGGAGGAAAATCATTCACTGGCATATTTAGAATCCCCCAAAAAAAAAGTTTCCAACAAACAATGAATAGGCTTTGATGGTTACTCAGAACATCTGAGCTGCATGAAACACCACTGGCAGCTCCCATTGCAGGATGGGGGCCTTAGTTCCCAGAAATAATTGCAAAAGCCCAGAAAGGTTACAGAAATGATCTAACACAGATTGTAGGTGCATTTTTATGTTTGATGTCTCAGGACCTTCCAAGGCAGTTCTGTGTATCCCATTTTAAAAGCTGGGACTCTCCCCTTTCCACTGGTGTTAAATCTGATCATTTACAAAATATCACATTTCAATGCAAAACTCATGAAGGATTTACTGTTGTCAGACTCAGGTCTCATCACAGAGCATTTGGGAATGGGAATAATTCCACAGTGGGGCAGAAAGAAAGGAACATTTCTGAGACAGGTTTTATGTAAATGGTAGCTCTTGGAAGCAGTCCTGGTATAGATATGTTAGTGGACACGTAAGATGGTCAGAGTTGCACTTCATGTAGCTTTGCAGGTCTCCCTCTTCCTCCCTCTCCCTCTGCCACATGTCTGTAATAGGTAAATAGCATTTAAAAGTATCTCTTAATTCTTTAATGTGGTTAGGGATTTATGAAAGTGTTAGGCATGCATGTAGTCCCTAGCACAATAAAGGGATCCCTATCTGGATACATCTATGCTGCAATTAGACATGCACAACTGGCCCCTGATAGCTAACTCAGTTGTGCAGGGCTCAGATGATGGAGCTGTAAAAATCACAGTATAGACAGTCAGGCTTAGACTGGAGCTTGAACTCTAACTCCATTGTGTGCACAATGGTAAAAATCAGTGTAATCTTGAGGTCTGCTCCCCCCATTGATCTACTCTATGCAATTTCAGCTACGCAAATAGCATAATTGAAGTAGACATACTTACTACAGTGTCTTCCATGAGGTAAGATCAATGGCTGATGCACTGCCATCTACTCCATCTACTCTTTTCATCCTGGTGGAGTATTGGAGTCGACAGGGGAACGATCAGAGATCACAGAATCATAGTGCTGGAAGAGACATCAGGAGGTCATTGAGTCCAGCCCCCTGCCCAAAGCAGGACGTACCCCAACTAAATCATCCTAGCCAGGGCTTTGTCAATCCAAGACTTAAAAACTTCTAGGGATGGAGATTCCACCACCTCCCTAGGGAACCCATTCCAGTGCTTCACCACCCTCCTAGTGAAATAGTTTTTCCTAATATCCAACCTAGACCTTCCCCACTGTAATTTGAGACTATTGCTCCTCGTTCTCCCATCTGTCACTAATGACAACAGCCTCTCTCCATCTTCTTTGAACCTCCCTTCAGGAAGTTGAAGGCTGCTATTAAATACCCATTCACTCTTGTCTTCGGCAGACGAAATAAGCCCAAATCCCTCAGCCTCTCCTCGTAGGTCAAGTACTCCATCCCTCTAATCATTTTGGTTGCCCTCCACTGGATCCTCTCCAATGCGTCCACATCCTTTCCATAGTGGGGGGGCTGGAGTGGGTTGATGTGGCCACCCACTGACCCTGAGGGGGAGACGGCCCTCTCTGAGCCGTGGTGGGCAGCACCTGACATAAATGAGGCACCTGGGAAGGAGACAGGGGGCGGGCCCAGGCATATAAAAGGACTTCCTGAAGGGCCAGTGAGGCCCAAGGAAGCCAGGGAGCCAGAAGCCTCCCCAGCCCCACCCACTGAGGAGCCAGAGCTGAAGCTGGAACCGGAACCGGAACCGGAGCCAGAGGAAGTGGACAACTGGCCTGGGCCGCCGGGCCCACTGCTGGAGGACTACCAAGCGGGAATGTTTATGTGGCTGGAGGATCCCAACCCATGCAGCCTGGAGGACCTGCCATGGAACCAGGTACAGGGTGCGGAGGGGAGAATTGGAGCCAGCCTAGGGATAGCCAACCTTGGTCTGGCTGAGGGTCAGTGGGCTGCTGTGGGACCCCCATTGACCCCGACATAACAGGTCCGTGAGTTTTGGAACAGGATCCCTGCTGACTTAGCAGCTGACTACTGGCTGCTATTAGGGCCCTGGGCTGGGGTGTGGTGGTGTAAGGAGGGCCCGCATCCCCCCTGCCACACCTTGATTGGCTGGCAGTCTCCCCTCCTGTGGTTGGCAGCCACAGGCAAGGTGCCTGAACCCCTCCTGAACAAGGAGATAGACTTCTTACCCATGCTTACTTGTTGTGAACTGGTTGGCTTGCCCTGGGTGAAGCCCTTGCTCTGCCCTAGGGCTGGGCCTCTAACTGTTTAATGATTGCAGCCCTTGCCCTGTGTTAAGGGCCGGGCTATTGACTGTTTAATTGAGGTAGCCTGCCTTGCATCTGGGCTTGCTTATTAACTGGCTGACTACTGCAGCCTTTGCCCTGCACAAGGACTGGGGGTTCTAGACTTCTAGGGGAATAGCTCCCCATTGAACCAGCCTGGGACGTAGAGTAGTGGGTTGGTGTGGCCACCCACTGACCCCGAGGGGGACACCCCTTATCCCCCAGGGTGCTCCCCACCGGGATACAGGGGCCCAGAACTGGACACAATACTCCAGATGTGGCCTCAATAGTGCCGAATAAAGAGGAATAATAACTTCTTTAGATCTCCTGGCAATACTCCTCCTAATGCAACCTCATATGTGTAGTGGAAATGCGGAAAACAATTGTGATATTGAGGAGATTACGTGGTATACAGCAATCATTCCTTTTATGCCTGCATCTCCTTTCATGCTTGGATGCCCTAGACAGCCATTTGTGCTTTTTGTTTCTCATTATTTTCTTATTATTCTCAAAGAGTTAGCTGCTTGCTCAAGATGGTACAGTTTAGGAATGCACTGTTTACTTTCAACAAGTTCTGGGACGGGTCCCAAGGCTATCCACCTGGTACGGGAGTACGGGAGTGTTTGGGATTATCACATAGTTATCTATGTTGAAGGTTTGCCACGAGCCAAGCTGATTATTTGACCTGGAAAAATATGCAATGTATCAACAATCTTGTCAGGTTCTCAAAACAACAGGTGTGATTACTGCAGATCCAGTAGTATATAAAGGCCGGGAATACTCCTAACATACTCCTCGGTGTAGACCGAAGCTACGTACCAGCCATTGGGGTCCATCCGCTGTCCTTCTTCAGGGGGTTCCTGGCAGCAGAAGGGACGTAAGCATTGTATTTTAGTCTGAGATTTGCTTAATAAAGTCTTTAAGCCTTCACCCAATTTGTGAGCTTATTACCTCCGAATCCTTTAAGGAAAGGACCATTGCCTCTTGGCAATGCAATATGCCATTAGCCTTCTTGGCTACAAGGAGACACTGTTGACTCATATCCAGCTTCTCATCCACTGTAATCCCCAGGTCCTTTTCTGCTGAACTGCTACCTATCCAGTCAATCCCCAGCCTGTAAAAATGGTTAGGATTCTTCCGTCCCAAGTGCAGGACTCTGCACTTGTCCTTGTTGAACCTCATCAGATTTCTATTGGCCCGATCCTCTAATCTGTCTAGGTCAGTCTGGACATTATCCCTGCCATCCAACGTATCTACCTCTCCCCCTAGCTTAGTGTCATCTGCAAACTCCTGCCCCTCATCCAGGTCATTAATGAAGATGTTGCATAAAACTGGCCCTAGAACTGATCCTTGGGGCACTCCACTTGAAACCTACCACCAACCAGACATTGAGCCGTTAATCACTACCCGTTGGGCCTGACAATCTAGCCAGCTTTCTATCCACCTTACAGTCCATTTATTCAATCCATATTTCCATAACTTGCTGGCAAGAATATTGCAGAAGACTGTATCAAAAGCTTTGCTAAAGTCAAGGTATATCACATTCACTGACTTTCCCATATCCATAGAGCTAGTTTCCTCATCATAGAAGCTAATCAGATTGGTCAGGAATGACTTGTCCTTGGTGAATCCATTTTAACTATTCCTGAACACATTCCCCTCTTCCAAGTGCTTCAAAATGGATTCCTTGAGGCTCCCCTTCATGATTTTTCCAGGGACTGAGGTAAGGCTAAGTGTACTGTAGTTCCCTGGATTGTCCTTCCCTTTTTTGCAAATGGGCACTATATTTGCCTTTATTCAGGATCTCTCCTCATCTCCATGAGTTTTCAAAGATAACAGCCAAAGGCTCTGTAATGATATTTGCCAACTCCCTCAGTACCCTTAGATGCATTAAAACCACACCTATGGATTTGTGTATGTCTAACTTTTCTAAATAGTTCTTAACCTGTTCTTTCTCCACCAAAGGCTGTCCACCTCCTTCTCATACTGTGTGCCCTAGTGCAGTAGTCTGGGAGACGACCTTGTCTGTGAAGACAAAGGCAAAAAAAGCATTGACCTTTTCCCACATCATCTGTCACTAGGTTACCTTCCTCACCCATAAGGGCCCCACACCCTCTCTGATCACCCTCTTATTGCTAACATGACTGTAGAAACCTTTCTTGTTATCTTTCACATCCCTTGCTAGCTGCAATTCCAATTGTGCTTTCGCCTTCCTGACAACTTCCCTGCATTCCCAAGCAATATATTTGTACTCCTCCCTAGTCATCCGTCCAAGTTTCCACTTCTTGTAAGCTTCCTTTTTGTGTTTAAGCTCACCAAGGATATCCCCGGTAAGCCAATCTGGTCACCTACCATATTTGCTTTTCTTCCTGCTCATCGGGATGGTTTCTTCCTCTGCCTTTAATAAGGCCTCTTTAAAATACTGCCAGCTCTCCTGGACTCCTTTCCCCTTCATGTTAGCATCCCAGGGGATCCTGCCCACCAGTTCTCTAAGGGAGTCAAAGTATTCTCTTCTGAAGTCCAGGGTGTGTATTTTGTTGCTTTCTTTTCTTCCTTTGGTCAGGATCCTGAAATATATCATCTCATGATCACTGCTGCCTAGGTTGCCACCCATATCTACTTCCCCTACTAATTCTTCCCTTTTTGTGAGCAGCAGGTCAAACTGTGCATGGCCCCTGATTGGTTCCTTCAGCACTTGTACCAGGAAGTTATCCCCAACTTTCTCCAAAAACTTCCTGGATTGTCTGTGTACTGCTGTATTGGTCTCCCAACAGATGTCAGGGTGATTAAAGTCCCCCATGAGTACCAGGGGCTCTGATCTGGAAGCTTCTCTTAGTTATCTGAAGAAAGCCTCGTCTACCTCATCCACCTGATCTGATGGTCTATAGCAGACACCAATCATAACATCACTCCTGTTGCTCCTGCCTCTAAACTTAACCCATAGAATCTCAACAGGCTTTTCGCCCTGTATATACTGGAGCTCTGAGCAATCATAGTGCTCTTTTACATATAGTGCAACTCCTCCTCTTCCTGAACAGTTTATACCCTTCCATGACAGTGCTCCAGTCATGTCAGTCATCTCACCAAGTCTCCGTTATTCCAATAAAGTCATAGTTCTTTGACTGTGGCAGGTCTTCTAATTCTTCCTGTTTGTTTACCAGGCTTCTTGCATTTGTGTACAAACACCTTAGATAACTAGGTGATTGTCCTGCCTGCTCTGTTCAAATCCTGAGAGGTCTTTCCTATTTGTGTTTCTTCCCAGTATCCCACTTCCCCACTTACCTCAGGGCTTAGGTCACCGTCCTCCAATGAGCCTAGTTTAATGCCCTCCTCACTAGGTTTGCAAGCCTGCCCGTGAAGATGCTCTTTCCTCCCTTTGTTAGGTGGATCCCTTTTCTTCCTAGCAATCCTTGTGCACAGAACAGATTCCCATGGTCAAAGAAACCAAAGCCGTCTCTCCGTCACCACTTGTGCAACCACACGTTTACTTCCATAATTCGACAATCCCTACCTGGATCTTTTCCTTCAACAGGGAGAATGAATGAGAACACCACTTGCACTTCAAATTTCTTCATACTTCTTCCCAGCACTACATAATCTGTAGTGATCTACTCACAGTCAGTCTTGGCCGCATCGTTAGTTCCTACATGGAGAAGCAGGAAGGGGTAGCGATCTGAAGGTTTGATCCGTTTTGGAAGACTCTCAGTGAAATCCTGAATTCTAGCTCCTGGTAAGCAGCACACATCTCAAGATTCCAAGTCTGGTCGGCAGATGGATGACTCCGTCCCTCTTAGGAGGGAGTCCCTGACCACCAACACCCGTCTTCTTCTCTTGGGGGTGGTGGCTGTGGAACTCCCATCCCTAGGACTACGCATCCCATGCCTTCTGGTAGATGGGGTCTCCTTCTGATCTCTTCCCTGAGAGGTCCCTGCCAAAGCATTCTCCACACTAGTGCCTGTGCAGAGAGCTTGGAAGGAGTTACTTACCTCTAGTGAAATTGGGGTACTTGAGTTGGCTTTCTTCTCCTGGAGGTTACATGTTGACAGTTTTCTTCCTTGTCCTGTACTGCCCTCGCTGGTTCTTTAGACTGCTGTGCCTGCAGTATTTAATGGTGCTTTCTATCAAGGAAGTCTTCATCTTCTTTGATGGAATGTAGGGTTTATACTTGGGCCTCAAGTCCTCTAATTTTTTCTTACAAAATGGCGACCAGTTTGCACTTAGTGCAGATAAAATCCCTTCTGTCTTCCAGGAGGAAGACAAACATGGCACATGCTGTGCATGTAACAACAGCAGACCTATCCCTACCCATACCTGCCTTCCTTCTGATTCCTCAGACATTTTTAAATTCCCCCTTGAAGGGCAGGAGAGAAACAAAAATCAAGAAAAAGACTACCCAACACTATGGGGCTCCCCCAGGGTGAACTCCCAGGTAAAATCCCGTGTTGGCTGCTGCCCTGTTGGCTGCTCACTGCGTTCGCTCTGGCTGCCTTTTAATACGGCTGCTGGCTATGTTATGCCCATATAAAGCACACAAGATCTTTTATAGGGGAGAAGGCAGCACGCTGCATTTATTGAGAATACAACAGTTAGCATATGCTTTTCAGTCACCCACACATACACACACCATGCACACAGTCCCGCCAGTCGATGTTATAGTTACCAGTCCAGAGTCTGGATCAATCTAGTGGCCAGCCAGATTGATTGCAGAGGGAAGCCAGGCTTTGTCGGTCACAATCCGATGCTCCTGGAGTTGATGGCAAGATGAACCCAAAGCCCCATGGCAAAGCACCCTGTTCTTATAGTCCTTTTTTTCTGCTGAAGTCTATGAATTTTGCTGTGACAGTTTGTGACTGGTTACTCCTTAATTGGTGTTATCTTTTGATGTTAACATTCTACAACATCTCCGAGAGGGTCATCCTGTCCTGGATTGAATTAATCAATTGTCTTTAGGGATGCCAGCCTCTACCTTAGGGTCGTCAATCTGCCCACTTCCTTAATCATGGATGAGCATTGATGGTTCTCTGGCGTCAATAAGTCTCGTTAAATTTTTTCACACACACTCCCCCCTTCCCCGACCATCTGGTTTTAACAATGGCCTTCACACCTTATCTTTTCCTGATGCGTACATTCCTCATTTACACAAACAGTCTTTTACAGAGTCCTTCAAAGGTATACAACCAGCAGTGTTTTATATTGAGCAATAAAAAAGCATTGTTAATTAAACCTTACTAAATCTTGTAATCAAAACAGTTCACATTGTGGTCTGGGCCTTCAACATTCCTTTAATCTTATTAACATAGACACAATACAAGATCCTGTCTCTTACTTACAAAAGCCTTAAAACAAAGAAATGTATATTTAACTAAAGGGCCTAATGGTCTGTCCCTGCCTTAACATCAGTACAAACACTGTGGCTGTGTCTACATTGGCACCCCCCTTTCCGGAAAAGGGATGCTAATGAGACACTTCGGAATTGCAAATCCACGGGGGATTTAAATATCCCCCGCGGCATTTGCATGAACATGGCTGCCGCTTTTTTCCGGCTCGGGGTTTTGCCAGAGAAAAGCGCCAGTCTAGACACGATCTTGCAGAAAATAAGCCCTTTTCTGGAAGATCTCTTATTCCTACTTGAAAGGAATAAGGAAAGTAGGAATAAGGGATCTTCCGGAAAAGGGCTTATTTTCCGCAAGATCGCGTCTAGACTGGTGCTTTTCTCCGGCAAAACCCCGAGCCGGAAAAAAGCGGCAGCCATGTTCATGCAAATGCCGCGGGGGATATTTAAATCCCCCGTGGATTTGCAATTCCGAAGTGTCTCATTAGCATCCCTTTTCCGGAAAGGGGTGCCAATGTAGACACAGCCTGTCAGTCTGTCAGATTCATTTCTACCAATGCCCCAGAGGGTCACAAAAAAAAGGGTGGCTGGAAGGATGAAATTAAGTCATACATTACTACATTATTAAACCTGAAATATAAATATCAAATCCCACTCCTACAGCTAGGTCCGTCTCAAAGCCTTGCCTCTAATCCAATCAGCCCCTGAAGGCTCACCTGGAACAAAACACTCCCAATTCACTCTTTTCAATCTTTTCAAATTGCCGCTCTTTTCCAAATGCCACTCTTTTCAAGCCACCAAACACACAGCCAAACAAATGCTCACAGACAGACAAACACTTTGATACTCATCCCACCAGCTCACAACACAGCCCCCCCCAAAAGCCACACTTACCTGAGCTCCTCTTGGACGTTTCCTAGGCAAACTCCCCTGTTGGCTGCTGTCCTGTTTGCTGCTATTGTGTCTAAGCAGACACAATAAATCGACTGCTGGTGGATTCATCTCTGCAGCAGAGGTAAGGCCCGAGCCAAACAAGCCTGAATCATCTAACATGGGTGTTTAATTGCAGTGTGGACATATTCTATGTGCCAATGCAATTGTAAAGGAGTGCCACCGATAAGCGCCCACACTCTCCTTTAAATGACCTTGGGGACTGATAGACCAGGACACTGTGAGCACCTCATACACTTTTCTCTCCAAGAATTCCACTCTAATGTATGATCTGGGCCATCAATTGCACATAGAAGAAGAGAGAGGCTGTGTTATTTGTTCACCTCTGACTTTGCTGATCTACTGCCCACTGCAGTGAGCATCATGTGGGTATCGTCAAAAATACAATTGAACCTACCGACTCTGGGGCTACATCTACACTACGAGTTTTCTCGGCAAAAAATATGCTAATGAGGGATTCATTTGCATGAGTCGTGATCTCATTTGCATATTTTCTGCTGATCCACTTTTGCCCTAAGGGTTTTTGCACAAAAACAAGCAGTGTGGACATTTTCTTTCTGTGCAAAACCCCCTTTTTCTGCAAGAGCCTTATGCCCCAAAAAAGGAAGTATACCGATCTTGTGGAAAAAGGGGGTTATGCACAAAAAGAAAACAAACGTCCACACTTCTTGGTTTTGTGCAAAAACCCCTAGTGCAAAAATGGATTGGCAGAAAATATGCAAATAAGATTGCAACTCATGCAAATGAGTCCCTCATTAGCATATTTTTTGCCAAGAAAATTTGTAGTGTAGACGTAGCCTGGGTGTCCCTAATCTGGGAACACCTGTGATAAAGCAGAGGAAGTACCTGTGTGCTGCCACTCCCTTCCCAGCTGGGGGAACAGCAATGCTCAGAGCTGCTTCCCTTGCTGCTATGGGAGTGATGGGGAGTGGTGACTGGGAGTAGGCAGGGGCATAGAGCCAGGTGCACCCCCAGGAGTGGGGCAGCAGGTAAGTGCCCCACCCCCTCACACCCAGATCCTGCAGCATGCTCCTTGGCCTGGCAAAGTCTCTAATACTGGATTAAAGCGGTTCAAGTGTACTGGGCATCCATAGAACTCACAAAGCTCTAAAATCAGGAACATTTTCGCTACAAAAAAACACAGAAAGTTTCTGCGGTTGAAGTATTTCTTTGAATTCCACTGGAGGTCAGTGCAACATTACAATTTTCCCTGGGACAAGATGTCCTTTTGCTCCAATCTAGTGCAGCAGCTAGAATTGTTTTTAAACTAAATTGGTATAGTAATAAATATGGTCTTAAGAACTGTGTTTTGTGGTTATATTTGGAACATCCTGGCAGGGATGTGAGAACTGAGATTCCTTTATGTGTTATTCATTTTGGACATTTTTTAAAAGAAAGAACTTGGGTGTTCCCCTTCCTCTCCAAAAGGAAAGTTATTTGGAATATAGAGAAGCAGGCCTCAGATATGTTTTCATAGATAGCACAAAAGAAAAGCAACATCACCTTTGGCTCCTAGCCCAGTTATGGAGCAGAGGGGTAGCATGTCCAGTGAACAGGGCACCGAACTGGAACTTGTGAGACACATGTACTAGCTACTGTGTGCCCTGCAGCAAACCACATCATGTGGACTATCTGATTGTAATCTGATTGTGGGCTACGAGACATTTTGCTAATATTGACTGTCCATAGGCATCATTCCCCAGAGCTCACAGTGGCTGCAGTTCTTTGTTCCAGGCCAATAGGAGCTGTGGGATGCTCCAGCCAGCATGTTGCTCCAGCCAGCATGTCCCCGCCCCCCTTTGCCTGCAGACATGCTCTCACAGCTCCCATTGGCTGGGAACAGAAAAACCAAAACCAAAAACAACACCCTCCCCCAAACCTGTGGCTAGTGGAAGCTGTGGGGGTGGTACTTATGGGCAGTCAATGTCAGCAAAATGTCTCATGGCCCACAATCAGATTACCCTGATTGGTTGCATGAACCTCTCAAGAGCAGCTATCCCTTGCTGGGTCTATTTACCACACCTAGCACAATGAGCCTCTGACCCTGGCTAGTGTAGTATAAATAAGATAGTCTGCAGGTCCCACAGCACTGCTCTTTGAACTTGCCTCTCTGTGTTTATTTGTCATTCTGCTCCCTGTCATTGCTCTCTCAGGAGAGGCATATCTCACTCAAGTTCTGCTCACAGGAGGGCTTGCTTTCATTAGGGCTGTCTGCTCTCACTGCTGTGATCTTCTCATCCTGGATCTTTTCACCCCCTCTTCCCTTCCATGTTAGCCCAATCTTTCTTTGCTATCATGTCTCTCCCTTTGATTCTTCAATCCCCTGTCCACTTCCACCACCAAAAGCTTAGCTACATGATCTCCAAGTACTTGTGGAGCACCAACCAGGACGTTTTGCTATTATATCAGTTCTATTCATCCTCAAGCATTCCACACTCTCCATATATTCACAGCCACAGAAATGCAGCAGCATTTGGGCTAACCACTTCATATGAGAGAGGAAGAGCAAGGAAAGGAAAAGTTGGGAACCCGCTACCTCAGGTTATGAGAAGTGCCTGATGGGGCCCTGAATACCAATACAGAGCAGAGAGGACCACAGTTTAATGTGATCTTGTCTACAGACTATAGAGTTACATCAGGTATAGACAGGTCTAGCACAGCATAGACCAGGGTGGGAAACCTTTTTTGGGTTGGGGGCCACTGATTCACAGAAAAGAAATCACACAAGTGAGAAGCAAAACAGGAAAAAAAAAAAAGAAACAAAACCAAACCCTCACTGGTGTGGCCCCCAGCTGAGAAGGAGACAGACACTCCCCACTTTCCCCTTGCACACCAGAGCCTAGGGAGACCCACACTAAGGGTATGTCTAGACTACATGGCTCTGTCGACAGAGCCATGTAAACTAGCTTACCCGACATAGTCAATGAAGAGGGGGGATTTAAATAATCCCGTCTTCATTAAAATAAAAATGGCCGCCGTGCTGTGCCGACGATCAGCTGATCCAGCACAGCACGGGAGTCTAGACACGGATCGGTCGACAAAGGAAGCCTTTGTCGACCAATCCCTTATGCTTCCTTTGTCGACCGATCCACGTCTAGACTCCCGCGCTGTGCCGGATCAGCTGATTGTCGGCATAGCGTGGCAGCCATTTTTATTTTAATGAAGTGGGGATTATTTAAATCCCCCCTCTTCATTGACTATGTCAGGTAAGCTAGTTTACATGGCTCTGTCGACAGAGCCATGTAGTCTAGACATACCCTAATAGATTTTGTGTGCTCCAGCCCTGTGGGGAGGCAGAGGGACTGGAGCACCAGCAAGGGCTCCCCAATGTTGGTGGGGAGCCCTAAGGCTTGGGGACCAGATCGAGGCAGGCTGGGGGCCACATGCGGGTCCCTGGCACTAGGTTCCCCACCCCTGGCATAGACTAATACGGAAGTGATGTGTAGAGGCCTAGATGTTCCACATACAGCCTTAGTTTAAGGTATGCCTGCAAAACTGTTTTGCTATCTCTGCCCCAAATGTACCCCATTCCTGTCCACTGTCATTACAGGGCCAGCCTCAGGATACTGGGCTGAGTGACCAAGATGATCTTTAAGATGCCTCTGAAACCACCTGTGATAGATGTGGAGTGCTTCTCCTGGCCATTTAATCCTATTGATTATATCTGCAAGGCTCTTACATGGGAAAAGAGGCTAGATATATTTGTTTTCCCTTTGCTTAAATGAATGCTCAGACCTTTGATTGCATTTCTAATCCATTCCTCTATTGTGCTTTCCAGCTTTGATAGCTCTAGTGCCCAAATGCTGGGTTTGGCAGGTTTTAAGGATTCAAGTGTAATGGAGTCAAAGCAAGTGTAAGGATGTGTCTACACTGCACTGTTATTCCAGAATAACAACCATTATTCCAGAAAAACAATGCTAGCTGCTAGCATCTACACAGCCATTGCATTATTTTGAAACAAAATCGAAATAATGGAGGGCTTTTTCCGACATCGGTAAACCTCATTCCATGAGGAATAACACCTCTTCCAAAATAGCTATTTCAGAAAAGGGCGAGTGTGGACGCGGCACAAGGAGGTTTTTTTTTCGAAAAAAGGGGCCTCCAGCAAATCCCACAGGTGCTCTGCTGCCCACTCCATCCGCACTCATCAGGACTCTAGCTCTTAAAGCTGCACACAAAGGGGAAAGGGCTTCTGGCAGTAAGCTGGCCCTCACAGCCTCCAGCGACATTGCAGCAGCCAGTGCCTGACATCTGGCTGTCATGGCAGATCTCCAACCCCGCCCCAAGAACCCCCTGCCCCTCCCAGGGAACACTCACTGGGCTACCAGGAGCCTGCCAGGGGGGCCACAAGAGGCGTGCACCATCCTGGTCTGGGATGGAGATCCTGGCCTTCCTCCATGTGTGGGGCAAGGAGAACCTGCAGGATCTCCACTCCAGATGATGCAATGCTGATAGCCTGGCCACAAAGAGCAGGTCCCAGGAGCAGGTCCAGAGTAAAGTTAAGTATCTCTGCCAGGAATACACCAGGGCGAGGGAGCGCAGCTCAGGCTCCGGGGCAGAGCCCCACTTCTGCCCCGATTTTGATGACCTGCACCACATCCTGGGGGGCAGTGCAGCCCCTTCCCCATACCTGGTGGTGGACTCGGGGCTGGAGATGCCTCTTGTGGCTTGCCCGGGGGTCCCAGCCAAGAAGGAGGAGGTGGAGAACGCGGTCAGCATAGTGACCACCATCACCCTGGAGCTGGTACCCCACGGCCTGGATGTGTCCCAGGCATCCTCCGAGGCCAGGGAAGGATCATCAGGTGAGTGATCTTAGTTTTCTCACACATACAGGGTGGGGATGGAGGGTGCTGAGGGGCTGTGGGACAATTGTTGATTTGCCTTCTCGGCCTGGAGATCGCACTGCAGTCTGTGCACATGGATGCACGTGCAGCACCAGTCTACACCATGCAGCCCCAGGAGGCAGCACCAGACCACCCCCTAGGCTCCTGCTCACAGACTCTGGGGAGGACGGCCACACTTCTGACCCCCGGGGGGGACAGCCTCCCACCACGAGCCACTGCTAGAAGGAGGCTGGGGACAAGGACACACATACACACACCCACACCCACCCACCCACACACACACACATACACACACACACACACACACACACACACACAGACTCTGGAGTGCTGCACATGGCACACAAGCATTTCTGCACACTCAAGGCAGCAACCACTCCTGGGGACAGCTCTGCAAGGTGCAGGTGTGTGTGCTGCTCACACTCCTCCACACACCCCCTCAACCCCTCTCCCCCAATGGCCAGGGATACAAGGTCTCTCCCCTTGGGATGCCACCACTGCCGGAGTCGGTGTGCAAGGAACCAATGGAAGCCCAGGCAGCTCAAGGCCTCCCTCCTGGCCATTGGATCCCAGTGTGGCCAGAAAATTCCCATGCCTATTTGTCTGTGGGATGTGGGGGGCGGGGGGAGCAGGCAGGAGGCTTGGTCCCATGGGAATGTCTGCACCCCTTTAATACAGGGCCTGCTGTCCAGGCCACACATGGCCTTTCTCCGAGGACATCACCTTCCTCTGACCTGGGAACTGTTGGTCTCAGCTGACAGATGAGAGCAAGTCCGCAGGGACAGTGTCTCCTGTGATGACTAACCATCTCTCTTTATTGTTCCCAGCCAGACTAGCCATGACAGTGGGGTGGGCTACACCACCCGAGCCAGCTGCCCGACCCCGGGACGACACGCAGTGGTGGAGAGAGACATGGACGCAACATGTGTGTGACCGTCCAGGCTCTCCTGACCCTTCCAGAGCCAGCTCTTGCCGCAGTCCCAGTTCCCGGTCCTGCTCCCCCTCCCATGCCAACCCCTGCTCAAGCTTCCCCTCCTGCTTATCCCCCTAGTCTCCCTGGCCCCCCCCACCAAGGTTGCAGAGGTCCCTGCACACAAGGTGGAGGAAGCACCCAAGCCACGCACCACTCCCAGCCCCAGCCCTGAGCCTCTTCCCCCAAAGTTCCCAGCCCTTCTCCTCCCCCTTCAAGGTTCTCACCCCCCCCCCTCTCCTCACCACATTTCCAGGTTCTTATCCCACCTCCTCCCCAGTTACTTCTACCCCAAAATAAATCACAACTCAGTTCTGTTATCAACAAGACACATTTTTTTATTGTGTCTGCAAGAGAGAGGTGGAGGGGTGAAGGGAGGGGTGTTGGAGGAAAGGCATAGAGGAGCAAGACACAGACCCCTAATGGGGAGACCTTGGGGAGAGTGTTGCTGGGGTCCTTGTGAGAAACTCTCCCTCAGAGCCTCCTGGATGCGCACCTCCACCTGATGGGC
The DNA here is from genome assembly GCA_019425775.1 of Rafetus swinhoei. NCBI lineage: Eukaryota > Metazoa > Chordata > Testudines > Trionychidae > Rafetus > Rafetus swinhoei. The sequence goes on along the minus strand of CM033431.1, from coordinate 9,298,799 downwards.
CTGCTGGATGGCAGCTGTGTGCGGCTGCTCAAAGGCCCTTTCCTCCCGGCTGGCCTCTGCTCCCCACCCTAGAAGGAACTCCTCCCCCTTCCACCCCACTATGCTGTGGAGCACACAACATGCTGACACCACCTGGGAGATGTTCTGCTCCCCCACATCCAGGGGAGTCGGGAGGCACCTGAACCTCACCTTCAGACGCCTGAAGGTGCACTCCGCCTGCATGTGGGCCCTATGCAGGCAGGCATTGAAGTGGTCCCTGCTCAGGTCAAGGGGGCTAGTGTAGGGCTTCATTAGCCATGGCATGAGAGGGTAGGCTGTGCCCCCCACAATACACAGTGGCATGTCCACATCCCAAACCCTGATGCTGTGCTTGGGGAAAAAAGTGCAGGCCTCCAACTTGTGGAAGAGGCTGGAGTTTCTGAAGAGGCAGGCATCATGGACTTTCTCCGACCACCCAACGAAGATGTCTGAGAACTGGCCGCGGTGGTCAACCAGGGCCTGCAGTGCCATCAAAAAGTATCTCTTCCCAATGGTTGTGGGCCCAGATGGGGATGTGTGCCATCAATAGTCCCCCTGCAGTTTGGGAAGCCCAGGGTGGCAAATCTGGTGACAATGGGGTCCACATCGCCCAGGTGGATGACCCTGTGCAACAGGATGGTGTTGATGGCCCTCACCATTTGTGGAAGGAGACAAACAGACAAAACAGAGAATCAAATGGGGTGCAAGAGCCCTTGGGAGATCCCCCCAGCCCTTCCCCCTTCCCTCCCACAAACACCCCAGGAGCCACCCCCTATGAAGCCCGCTCCCCCCCGCAGGGCTGTGTGAAGGCGGGACTGCAGAACCACCCAGGGACAGAGCTTCCCCCCATCACCACCACCTCATCCCTCACATCCTTAACCCCCCCTTTCCCTAGAGTCCTCCTTTCCAGTACTTCTCCACCCTGCGTGGGACTGCAGCCCGAGAGCACCATACCTGCATGACGAGGGCCCCGATGGTCGACTTCCCCACACTGAACTGGTTCCCAATGGATCGGTAACTGTCTGGTGTGGCGAGCTTCCAGAGCCCGATGGCAACTCGTTTCTCCGGGGGGGGATGGTGGGTCGCATCTGCATGTCCTGTCATGTGAGGGGAGGGAGGAGCCTGGCACACAGCTCCAGGAATGTCTCCTTCTTCATGTGGAAGTTCTGGAGCCAGTGCTGGTCGTCCCACCGTTCCATCACCAGCCAGTCCCATCAGTTGGAACTGGTGTCCAGCCACCAGAAGCAGCGCTCCACAGTCGGGTGTGGCTGCAAGAGCTGCGCTCCCAGACACATCTTGAGGGTCTCCTCAAGCAGCTTGGGGTCATGTTCCTATAGGGCCTGGAGAGCAGCCTGCAGAAACTGCAGCAGAAACTGCAGCATGACAGCCAGAGGCCATTGCCTGCACAGAGGCAGCTCCAGCTCCATAGCAGGCTGTGCTGTGGTGTCCAGAAGCTGGGCAACCAAAGGATACAGTGGAAATGCTTTGCTGTCCCTCAGAGAGGTAGGCAAGCAAGCAGAAGAACCTGAGAAACGGCTGTCCAGGGGGGTCCCTTTAAGCATGTGTCTCAGATAGCCTCAGGCAGCAGCTCCAGGAACCAACTGCTGACTTAATGCCCTGCCTGAACTGGTTCCAGATGGCCTTAAATGTGAGATAGCATCCAATCAGTGTGGATGCTATCTTCTAAAATCGCAAATTGCTATTTTACTGCACTTTTTGTGTGTAGATGTGCTATTTTGGAATAAGCTATTCTGGGAGATATCTTCTGGAATAGCTTATTCTGAAAGAAGCTTGCAGTATAGACATACCCTAACTTACACACTGAAGAAGCAAGAAGGAGGTCTACATTCAACCAACTTGGACTCTGAATTTAGTCTTAAGTTGCTTCTAAACCTGTTTCTTAGAATTAGTCTCACAAAAGGAAGTGCTGGCAACTCAGTTCATTAAATAATTTAAAACCAGTCTGGACCAAGCACTAAAGAAGACACATGTTGAGAACAACTTCACACTGATTTCTGGGGTAGGACTAGTCACCCTAACATGTCTTTATATATTAGGAAGTGGGTTCAAACTACAGCATAGCAGATTTAAATTAAATCTAAGGAGAAACTTGCTAACAGTAAGAATAGTAGAACAACAAACTAAGATCTAGGAAAGTTGAGGAAACTCCTTCACTGGAGTTTTCAGCAAGAGACTGGATAGTCATCTGTCTTAGATGATATTAGACAACAAATCCAGCATCTTGGCAGGGGGTCAGACTAGAGTAATCGCTCTCAATGGCCCGTCTAGTGGACTAGTGGACTCAATGGCTGTGGACTAGTGTTGGTCTAAGATCTCTGACAGTTTAGGATTGCAGCAAGCTGGTTCCTAGTATCATAAATACTACCTTAGATGATCCTTTGCAGTCCCTTCTAAACCTATGGGTCTATCATTTTGTCTCTAAATCCGATGACTGCTATGCTATTCCCATGATTTCATTCTGGAAAAAAGTCTCATGGACTCCATGTTAATAAGTTTGGCAGCCTGGATTTTGATTCTTTCCCCCACGATTCTTTCCCCCTACATGATTTTATACAGTGTATGTTTGTTTTATATTTCTCTATTCCCTTGCATAACTTTTTTATGCTAATAGCATCTTAAGTATTTTAATTACATTTTTTAACCAAAAGAAAAAGTTCTTGAAAGCTAATTAAAAGTTGCACAGCTATAATTGTGCAAAAGTCACTTTTCCAGTCTCAGATTAAACCCTCATAATTAAAAATACAATTTCTACTTAAAGATTTAAATGGGGGGGGGGTTACTACTCATTATTATTAATTTGCCCCCTTGTAAATGTAATTGCTCTGGTATGGAAAAATCCATCCAACATCAGTCTCAGTGTCAGATTTTGTACCCCATAAAGGGGGTTTCCATCTCTGCGGATTTGATGCCATTTGAAGAAATGATTGTATACTGAGTGGAGAGAAAGGGACATACACATGCTTGATCTCTTCCCATAACAGCCTGTCACTTTTTCTCTTAGCTGTAAAAACATTGTTTTTTGTTATCTCAAGGATGGAATGCGGATTTCAGAAGCTATCAGCATTTCCTATTTTGCTAGCAAGAAGCTATGGGACATTCAAACACTGAGGCTGCCAATCAAATCCAATAAAGGGCATGTCTAGACTGCAAGGCTACCTCGTGTCCAAGGAACGCGTCCACTATTTCAAAATAATTTTCGAAATAACAGATATGCTATTTCGGCATCCCTGTAAACCTCGTTCCATGAGGAATAAGGATGTGTCGAAATAGTGCTTTATTTCAAAATTTGGTGCCATATAGACGTGCCAAATTTTGAAATAGCCTATTTCAAAATCAAATTGAAATAATATACTCAATTTGCATAGCACAAATTGCGTATTTTATCTCAATTTTAGAGTGCAGTCTAGACGTACCCTAGTCTGAGAAGAATCAAAGTAAGGCAGATGCTGTTCTGATCTCAATTACACCAGCATAAACCTGGAGTAAGTCCATTAACTGCAGCATTGCTGTTGTAAATAGTGAATCTGAGATAGATTTTGGGCTGCCTCTTTGTCTTTAATGGAGTGTGTCTACTAAGAGGCAATTTGCTACTAGACCAACACACCTTACTGGTATTCTGAGGTTGTGGTCACTTGTAGTTACTGGGGCTGAGGTTTTCAAAGGCGCATAAGGGAGTTATGAAATCCCTCCCCTGGGTGTTCATCTGGATTTGTTGTTTCTGTGGGATAGGAAGCAGTTACCCCCTTTTGCTCTAGTAGTCATCACTTCTCTTGTAGTGGATGAAGTCACTCTTTCTTATTGCCAATGTAGTTACAAACTCATGTGCTAAGTGCTTTAGGATGAAAGCAGCTCTGGTGAATAGATTGTCATCCTTGTAAAAAATTATCATCATTTACCAAACCAATGTCACTCTCTCACAGGATGAGGTCCTTGTCCTCAACTAGCACACCAGTAAAACAAAAGATAACAGCCAGCATATAATTAATAACAAATCAGGAATTAACGAATAATCAGTATGCTGCTTCCATCAAGGTCAAGAAATTGCAGACCCTCTTTTACCATGCATTTTGATGCAATGCATTAGCTTTGGTGAGACATACAGAGGTAATACATGAAGTAAAAGGAAATAGGCAAGAGGAGTTAAACAAAGAGAAATGATTTAAACCTGAAAAATGGAAGAATGCAGGTTAGATAGTGTGTGAAAAAAGAAAGGACCTTAATATGAGGGGGTGAGCACATGGAATAAACTAGAGTAGTAGTGTTGCCATCATTAGGAGTCAGAAATTGAATAAATAAAATCCTAATGGGTTTAATTTAGTGAGAGCTCTTGCTTGCTAAACTGGATGAGATGAAAGGTCCATTCCAATTACAGTAGTATGCAGAGGTCCTAATTAAGTTGAATGCACTGTTGTAGTAGGTTCTCTACACATATTTCCTGGAAGAGCTTACAATCAAAGATAACAGGATGGATAAAGGGGGTTATAGCAAGGCACAGAGATCACATGACTTGCTCAAGATCACACTGGCAGTCTGTGGCATGTCTAGAACTTGAACCGGTTCTCCCTGGCCCTGCTCCCTCACCATTCTTCCTCTCAGACTTCTCCAGGGCTTTACAAATGGCTGCTTGTGGAGAGATTTGGCATCATTGCAAAGAGCTTATTGGGTTGATTATTGGCTTGATATGAATATGGGTAATATTTTCTGTTTTAGGAATCTACTATTCTTCAGTCTGTCTGAAGCTTCTGCTATAGAAGTTCAAATTAAACGGTTACTGGTCCAAATTTCAGTATGGGACCATGGCTTTCTGCCTGTCACTCTGATTTCACTAGCAAAGGAAGCAGTTCCTCTTGTATAGAGCCAAAATCTGGTACATGACTGGGAAAAAGGTGACACATTGCAAAAGGTCTGTTAACATGTGCCTATATTTTGGTTAAGTTCTAGGGTGAGCAAACATATTATCACAACTGTCCTGATATTTGGACTTTGTCTTATTTAGGCAACTATTCCCACCACCCAATTTAAAAAGTGTCCTGATTTTTCACTCTTGCTATCTGATCACCCCATTGAATTCAGATCTTCCATGCTGTGAGTTAGTGGTTAAAGTGGGAGACCCAAATTCCTTTGCCATCAGTGTGATTTGGGCAAATAACTTACCCTTTTTGTGTGTCAGTTTCCCACATCTGATCTCTTTTTATATGTTTAGCTTATGCAGGGGTAGGAGAGGAAGAACCAATTCTTGAACCTCAGCCACTGAGTAAAGTTAAATCTGATAAAGTTGAATATTTATTACCATAACCCTAACACAGATTACAGAAAAAGAAGTTATATTCCCCCAGTGTTGCTTTTGAGCACCACATCATTATATTTTAACACACTCTCAACAGAAAAGATAAAAGAAACATCCCCCTTACAAACAATGGTACATCACTCAATTAGATGGAAAACTCTAAAGGTTTCTGGCCTTGCTGAGAAACTGAGACGCTGGGAATAAAGAAAGGTGGGAGAATTAATTAGAGTTCTGAGATTACCCTGGTAAATAAAAGTAATAAGAAAAGCTCTGAAAGGCAGACTTGATTCATATTCAAACATTTACTGAATAAACAGACTCTGATTCTCCTATCTAGACCAGTCCTTATCCTTTAAAGCTGCAATAAGTGACCTCTTAATCCCAGGCAAAAGACAGTGTGAGCAGCTGGAATTGAAAAAGAAAGCATATTCCCCTCATTGTTCCAATTTCCACTCAATTTCAGTGTAAAGTTGTTGTTTTTTCCTGGTTCCACAGCCAGTGAATTGCAATGTGCATTTGATGATGAGATATATTTTTGTGCATCTGAACACTTTTATAGCCTCCCTTTCCCTTTTTGCTCTAAATAAAGAAGCGACTGACCTCTGTAAGCAGAGCGGCAATGCTGCACTCCTCCAGCTTGGTTATAGCTCCATTGTACTGACTGTGCTCTTAAAGCACTTATACCAATAATTTCTTGGCATGATGGACGGATTCAGCAATAAACTTGATCCTGCAATGCACTGAATAAACACTTTAGTATTTAGTGCATGGACACTAATGTGCTTGGAAGTAATTGCTTAGAGATATCTCAGCTTCAATATAATAATGCATGGATTGCATTTATATAGAATACACTGAATACACAAAATATTATTGATCTATTCCTCCACCCCATTTTGGTTGGTGAAGCATGAAGCGGAGGAGGGGGAGACATTTGGCGACCCAAATTTAATTTAAATCCAGGGTACCTCCATTGACTTTAGCTGACTTACTCCAGTTTTGCATAGGCATAGTTGACAGAAGTATCTATCTCTGGCCAGCCTCCATCATAGTGGTAATGCTAAAACAGATGAAACATGAAAGGGCTAGCTTGGCAAAAAAAAAAAAATCTTACACAGTAAATACATAAACATGCTGTCAAGGGGCAACAGGCTCTCAGAGGCCCCTCAAACTTATTCTTTTTGATTGAGTGACCTAATATATTTACAGAATGGCCCAGCAGCCTCAGTCAATATGCTCCAGAAAAACTCCCCCACGCAGGTATCTGGGGGTGGGGAGGAGAGGTGGATCCAGGTCCTCCCTCTCCACCAGGTCCCAGCTCAGGGCCCTTATGGCAGTGGCACAATCCATTACTCACTCAGCAGGGAATCCTGCCTCAACACACTGAGAGTTCAGGGAGCAATTCTACCCTCTCCCGCCACCATAGCTACTTCCTACCAGCTCTTGTCAGAAGTCCTCTCTATCCCCACACTCAGGTCTTGTGGCTTTTTCCGTAGCCTCTTTCAGGCCAGCTGCCTCCATCTGGTACAGCTACGCTTCCCCTTCTGGTACTCCCTCAGCACCTCCTTCCCCTTCAGCAGTCAGCCCAGACTGAGCTGCTCCAGGAGCCTTTATAGACAGTTCCAGTTGGGGCATGAACAGCAGGGCTGTGGGGGTGGGCCAGTTGGGCCAAGATAACTCCATCCGCTACAGCGTGGGGCTGATACACCCCATCAAACATGCAAACAGCAATTCCTTGGATGAATTGAGCTTACAAAAACTCTATACAGTTAGTCAAAGTGGATAAAAAAGCATTTAGAAGGACAAAATGTCTGTATTTCCACTTAGGAGAATAATTATGCTAACCCTTATCAACAATTCTCTACTTTAATGGTGTTTATAAATTAGAGATGCCAATATGTTTAAATGGAAACTAATTTAGGTGTTTTCCTGATTATTAAAAAGCTTCTCCCTGGACATTTTTGATTGTATGAGATTATGAAACAGTTTTGCTGCTTTCTATTTTTCCTTACCCTTTCCCTGACCATGCAAATGACTCCTTAATTGATTGCCAAGTATGTTTAACTTTAAGACAGAAGAGCACTCCTTGTAAATATTTTCTTTAGATATTTGATTTAAGAGGCAAAAAGAATCTGAGGACCAAAATAAAATAAAAAGAACAGCTTTTCCAATGTATTATTAATACCAATAAATGGGAGATGGTGAATTTAAAAGCCAAGATGTAATTTTCCTGGAGCAGTGAGCCTTTAAACAAGTCCCAGTTATTGAAATTGCATAGTAGAAACCAATGAAATGCAATCTCTTTCCAGATATGATAATATAGACAGTTTGCAGCAACATACCCTACAAACACTAGCTGTTGCTTCTTATAACTTAGTCATGTGAAGTTTGGCAACTGATTTGGGGAAGTTATTTTTAACTCTCTTTTGAAAGTGATGGGCTACAATTTTCCTGATGGATATAAAAACACCAGATTGAGGCCTGGGGTCTATTTAGTTTAAAGTTGGCTTGCATAAGTACCTGAAAGTGGGGCAAGAATTCCCCTTTGGCAAAGTAGGAGTACAAAGTCATTCATGACCTATGCCCACTTACATTCTACCTGGAGACCTCAAGTGGAAGTTAAATGATACATACGTTTTTCATAGTGCCACAAGGCTTGTCTATATGGGTGTTCCCATGTGGTGTTTTACTCCCACGGTCAACGCTCACTCAGGCACCAGTGGACTTCATCATCATGAGCGGATGTATAACCTTTTCGGCATCTGACCTCCTTCCTCCCTTTCCCGTCACCAATGTCCCTATGTGCTCCCCGCAAGTTCCGCACACAATTAAGTCTCAAGTCTCCTGGATCAAGTAAATTGTTTTAAATGTTTACCTGGCATGCTCGTAGAGGGCAAGGGGGGCTGGTCCCACCCCCACTCCAGTCCCCCAACCCAGGATCCTAAGAGCAGGGATACCGGTCCCCTGCTCGGTTGGTGGGGACACATCCCGCAACGCACCCACCCGTGGGTTTAGCTAGGCCCTACCAATGGCCTGATGTCCATTTCAGCCCATCCTGGGTTACTTCCTACCCTCTGGTGCTAGTTGGTCAGCAGTCATGCAGCCTGTCGTCTCTTTCCAAGTGATCAGTTCCGGCATCGTCAGCTCTCCCACCACTGGGCACGTCCAGGGGGTCCAAGAAGCCCCCACCCGTCTCCAGGGGGTTGCCAGTCCACTGCTCTTCCCTCCAGCCCACTCAGCCTCTTTTCTGCTGCGACCGCCGGCTTTTCAAAGCCGGCGCCATTCTTCTGGGCACCGTCCCGCTGACCAGCAAGCTGGCCCCAAGTGCTCCCACACACGTGCTAGCTGAGGCCAGGGAACAACCCTAGCACCACCACGTGGGAGCAGCTCCGTGGACCCAGAGCACCTCCGCTCCCCACTCGCTGGTGCGGGGTTCGGGAAGTTTGGCCTCGTGAGGACCTGACACCCCATCACAATGGGGAAAGAGACCAAAGTAGCTGGTGTTCATTGGCTACTCCACGCTGACTCTCCCTGTAAACACTCCATAAAATCATAGAATCATAGAGCTTGAAGAGACTTCAGGAGGTCATCAAGTCCAGCCCCCTGCCCAAGGCAGGACCAATCCCAACTAATCTCTTCCTGTGTTCTGTGCACATTAGCTTAATGCACTTTGGAAATGTGCTTTGAGAGCATGCTTAGTGCATAGTAACAGTGTCCACATGGCTGGATAGTGCAGAGTACGTAGTGTGCTCTACTTTCACAACCTACCCCTCTGAACACTAACTTCCCTGCGGACACAAGTCCTTAGCTATCTACCTCCTGTATTCAGACAGTAGATCAGTGATGGACAACCAAGACTAGTAAGTGGGCCTCATAGGTGGCCCTCTTTCATCTCAGCAGGCCAAATGATTGTCAGTGGTGGACAAGCTGCAGCCCATAGCCCACTGGTGACCCATGCACCTCCTCTCTGCCCCCTTTCCCCATACTCCCTCTTGTGCACTAGGGCTATGGAGCCCCACACTCCCTACTGCCCCCAGCCCTCTCAATACATTTGGAGCACCATGAATCTACTGATTCACACTCCGTCCCAGCTTCTCCCCATCCCTCCCAGAGCTTGAATGAAGCAAATCAGCTGTTTGTGGCTGTTCAAGCTTTAAGAGGGAAGGAGGAGGAGGCGCGGGCATGGAGCGCAAATCACCATGGTGCTCCAAAAGAGCTGGAAGAAAGGGGGAGGAGTAAGAGGTGCAGGGCTCCAGGGCGCCAGTGTGCGAGAGAGGTGTAGAGGAAGGAAACAGAGAAGGGGTCCGTGGGTTGCTCGTGGAATCCTAGTGGGCTGCAGGTTGTCCACCACTGCTATAAATTTTTTCCCAGAAGCTAGATGAAAGCATGCTTTTTAGACAAAATATTTAATCTCATTTTAAAGATTCCATACCTGAGTCTAACACCTCACTCAGTAAGCTGTTTCACTATTTAAACACCCTTATTGCTAGGAAATTGCTGGTTGAATTTGCTTTCTGCTACCCCTCTGCATGGGGTTCAACTGCATCAGACACAGAGAGAGGTGACATGCATCCCCTTAGAAACAGAGCAAACAGGACATGTAACATGAATACCAAGGCTAAAGGCCATTCTAAAAGGATCCAACCCAAGGAGCCCAGTTATTGCAATGTTCACAGAAAGATTTGCATGTTTCCACAATGTGCTCAAAACCAGGAGGAGGGCAGTCTACATGCCACTGTCACCCTGAGAAAGCAGAAACTGGATAACGAGTATAAACAGCTCAGGGAGGAGTCCATAGAAATGCACCAAACACCAGTATGGTTGGCAGTGGCTTTAACTATTGCAATGGCCAAAGTGGCTGGTGCAACCGTAAGGATTGGCTTAGGGCTTATCCACACTTAAGTGGAAATTGATGCTCCAGAAATCAATCTCCAAGAGTTGGATTTAGAGGGTCTAGTAAGGACACACCAAATTGACTGCTAATGATGCCCCCAATTGACCCTGGTATTCCACCGGGTCACAAGCAGTAAGGGAAGCTGACGGAGAGTTTTTTTCTTACAACTCCCACAGTGGGGATGCCACAGTAAGTTGAGCTAAGGTACGTCGACTCCAGCTACACTATTCATGTAGCTGCAGTTGCGTATCTTAGTTTGACTTTCTCCTGTAGTGTTGCCCTGGCCTAAGTGCCCCAGGTGACTAGTAGGAAATGGAGTGACACTATAAGGAGCAGATGGAAAGGAGAGAAGAGAGGCATTGAATGCTTAAGTAGTTAGGTGTGGAAGACGGAGACAGGATTTCAGGTAACATGGGGTGAAGAGCAGTATGCAGATATTTGAGTGGAGTTGTTAGTTCTGCACTGGCGCATGCATCTCACTGAGTGGAGCCTGTTCTTGCATGATCACCACTGGGTCCCACTGCACCACAGTGCTGTGGGTATCCACATTTTCCTCAGGTTGCCATTATTATCTGCCCTCCAAGAGCTCTACTGCACCCGAAAGTCACCAGGTCCTGCATTTTCTGCTTTAGCAGCACTCTCTTGGCAATGAAATAAGAAGCATTGCTCTGTAAAGCCCAGGATCATCCCAGTGTCTTCTTTAAAGGGAGGTACAACATTTGAGATATTCCTATTCTCTGGCACAGTGGGATTTTAAGGGGAGCTGTATATTTAGGGAAATCCAGGTTGTCCCTCGACATTGGCTTCTGTTTCAGTGACGGTTTAGTAAGCAGTAAGGCCTCACTACACAGACCACATGCTGCCTTCTTGGACCACTTCCTACCTCCTCTTTCTTGGGCCTTTACTACAGTCTCTTCTGGCATCTCTTTCTCTAGGTCTCTTCCCCAGAGTCACTGAAGAGCTGCTCAGCTCTTTCTTCCACCTTGCTGGCTCTGCTGCAGGAGAGCCTCTCTGTTCTCTGGCAGGACAGCCCCTAAGCCTTCAGGAGTATTTCTGCTTCCTACAGGACCCCTACCAATCCAGAGAACCCTGGGCAGACTCTGGCTTCCCTGCACAACTGCTTTGGGCTCCCTGTTGCAGGTGTAGGGAGGCTGCATCTGAAAACAGGTAGACTCAGCTCCCTGGCTCCAGATAGGCTGCCATTACTGACTGAGAGTCAGAGATCTATTCTTCTTCCTAGTCATCTCCCAAAATGAGCCAGGGTTGATCCGTTTAGCCTCTCCCTCCAGGCTTGACATCTATGACAGTTGCAGCAGGGTGCGGCTAGCTGAGCGCACGGGCTCCCATTAACCTCTTCTGGCTCATTGTGGGGTTGATGCACATAACCACAGATGCCCAATTCCCTTTGAAATTTGACTCCCTGAAGCACTTTTGAAAGCCTTATCCATGACTGCTTAGGAAGTCTCAGTACAGGGAGGATTGTATTTTCCCTACTTTTTAATTTCCTTCCTCGTTTAATTTTTTTAAATGTCCATTTCTAAAATTTAAAATTGAGAGTCATGTTTATCATTTTTGGTTAAATTTGTCCTCTAGCATTGGTGAACTTTATTGTACTGTGGTTATCTGTACTTGCAGTAATGGTTCAACTATACTTAGTATTATTAGTATGGGTTTAACTGCTCAAAAAGCAAAAAGAGGCAATTCTGGACTCAGTTCTAACAAACAGTTAGTTGAAGAATTAAATCAGGGTTAGGATCAGGATTCGGGTTCAGGTAAGGATTTAGGGTTAAGGCTAGGGCTAGGGTTTGGGTTAGAGTTAGGGTTAGGGTTGGGGATAGGAATTAGGGTTAGGGTTTAGGTTTAGCATTATGGATAGTGTTAGGGTTCGGTTAGGATTAGAGTTTAGGGTTAGGGTCAGGATTAGGGTTAGGTTTAAGGTAAGTGTTAGGGTTAGGGTCAGCGTGAGGGTTAGGATATAGGGTTTAGGCTTAGGGTTAGAGTCAGGGTTAGAGGTGGGGTTATGTTTAGAGTTAAGAGTAGCATTAGGGTTAGACTTAGGGTTTAGGGTTAGGGATCAGGGTTAGGGTTAGGTTTAGGGGTTAGGTTTTAGGGTTAGGGGTTATAGTTAGGCTTAGGGTTACCATTAGAGTTTGGGTTAGGATTAGGTTTAGGGTAAGGGTAGGGTTGAAGTTTAGGGTTCAGATTGAGAGTTAGGGTTAGGTATAGGGTTATGGTTAGGCCTTAGGGTTTAGGTTTAGAGTTTAGCATTAGAGTTAGGAGTAGGTTTAGGGTTAGAGTTAGGGTATGTCTACATTGCAAAGTTAATTCAAAATAACAGTTGTTATTTCAAATTAACTTTAATAGCATCTATATATGCAAACCGCTATTTCAAAATTAATTCGAAATAGCGGAGCGCTTAATTCGAATTTGGTAAACCTCATTCTACGAGGAGTAACGCCAAATTTGAAATAGCTATTTCAAATTAAGTGGTGTGTAGACACTAATTCTAAATAGGGGGCCTCCAGCCCTTCCCAGGGAGCCCTGGTGGCCACTCTGGGCACAACCAGGAAAACGTACTCTCCTCTCCCCCAGCCCCGGAGCCATTAAAGGGGTAGACCCTGGACATAGTGCCTGTGCCAGCTCCAAGCCTGCCAGCCCAGAGCCAGCAGTGGCCACCGGGGCCCCTGACCCAGTGGCCCCAAAACATGAGCCAGCAAGCCACTGGCAGCCAGCCTTCCACTGCCCCCCAGGAGCAGTCTGCCAGCTCCCAGGAGCCTGACAGGGGCTGGAGAAGGTGGGCGCCTTCCTGGTCCAGGGTGGAGATCATGGACCTTATTCAGGTTTGGGGGGGATGCCCCCAACGTCCATGATCTCCGCACTAGACGGAGGAATGTGTCCGTCTATGGCAGGATAGCTGCCAGCCTGGCCACCAAAGTCCACATGCCAAAGTCCAGGAGCAGGTTTGCATGAAAATCAAGTTGGTCCGGCGAGACCCCCAACCCTGGGCCCTGAGCTTCTCCTCCCCCCTTCTTCCCCTTGCTTCTCCCTTCCAGCTCCCTCCTTCCAGGTTTCCCCCTCCCCTCTCCTATCCTCTCTCTTCCCCTCTCCCACCTCCTTTTCCCAGTCTCCCCAGAGGTTCATCCCCCCCCCACCCCCAGTTTTGTTCAATAAACCCAGTTTCCATTTTTGAACATACATGTCTTTTATTTGACATCAGGAAGGGGGGCTAGGGAGGGGTAAGTGGAAGGACGTGAGGGAGGAATGGGGCACAAGCCCCCCGTGGGGAGGACCGGGGTGGCTCTGAGGGCTCCTCAGGGTCGATGCTCTCCTGCAGGGCCTCCTGGATCCTGACAGCCCCCCTATGAACCCCCCCCCGGATGGCAGCCTGCAGCTACTGCAGCCGGGCTGATGGCAACGACCCCATGAGATGCACCAGCGTGCCCAGGGGCAGCTCTGGCTCCATGTGGCCGAGTGCTGTGGTGTCCCGAGTGCGGGGACTCAGGGCACTCCAAGACAGGACTGCTTAGCTGTCCCTCATCGAGGTAGACAAGCAAGCGAGGAACCCTGAGAACTGTCTGTCTGGGGTGGGGTCCCTTTAAGCACGGAGCTCAGTTAGCCTCAGGTAGCAGCCCCACACACTAAGTCCTAACCTGATGCCCTGCCGGCAGTGGTTCCGGCCAGTCTTAACTTCAGTTCAGGGTCCACTCAGTGTGGATGCGCTATTTCAAAATAGTTTTTGTGTGTAGATGTGATAATTCGAATTAGCTTAATTCGAATGCACTATTTCAAATTAAGTTAACTCGAATTAACGCTGTAGTGTAGACTTACCCTTGGTGTTTAGGATTAAGGGTTAGGTTTAGGATTAGGGTCAGTGTGAGGGATAGGGTTTAGGGTTAGGGTTAGGGTTAGGGTTAGAGTCAGGGTTAGAGGTAAGGTTAGGGTTAGGTTTAGGGTTAAGAGTAGGGTTAGGGTTTAGTTTTGGGGTCAGGATTAGGGTTAGCGTTAGATGTTAGGTTTTAGGGTTAAGGGTTAGAGTTAGGCTTAGGGTTACCATTAGGGTTTCGCATATGGTTAGTGTGATGGGGCGACGGGGTTTGACAGGGAAAACCCCGCTCCCCACACTAAAAGGGCGTTTAGTCCCAGCACTGCGGGAGACAAGCGTCTATGCTGAGCGTGCCTGGAAGCCGCGGCACGTGAATGCGTTGGGATCCTCTGGGCTGCCATGCCGGTCCACAGGACAGCCCATGTGCCAGCGTCCCGAGGAGAGGGCGCCGGCTTTAAAAAGGGAACGCCTGGGTGAAGGCGAGGAGGGAGCGGTGAGGTGAGCTGGGCGAAGGAGGCAGGTGAGCAGGACGAGAGGAGGAGCACCGCCGAGGAGGAAGGAGAGAGAGAAAGTCCACCGGCAAGGGAGCCATGACGGAGGCGGTGAGGCGAGCAGAACGAGAGGGAAGGAAGCAGCCGAGGACAGGGCAGAATAGGGCCCGTGGGTTGGTGAGTTGCGGTATGGCCCCCACTGGCCAAACCGGTGGCTATCGTGCCTGTTCTTAGGGTCCCAGGCTGAGACCTGGAGTGAGGGAGGGCCCAGGTCTCCCTTCCCTCTTGGGGCCCGAGTGTCCGCAGACTAGCAGAAAGGACAGCGAAGGGACTGTGGTCAAGCACACAGAGACTACGGGTGCACAGGGTGGAGGGAGACCCTTGGTGGGGAAGGCCACCTCCCTTGGAGGAGGTTGGTAATAAACTGTAACAGTTAGTTTTAGGCTTAAGTTTAGGATTAGGTTTTGGGTTGAAGTTTAGAGTTAGTGTTAAAGTTATGGTTATGGTTAAGATTAGGGTTTGGGTTGAGAGTTATGGTTGGGGTTAGGATTAAGGTTAGGGTTAGGTTAGAATTAGTGTACAGTTAGGTTTAGGGTTTAGAGTTAGGTTAGGGGTTAGGGTTAGGGATGAAGTTAGGGTTAATTTAGGGTTAGCGTTATGGTTTAGGGTTAGGGTTAGTATTAGGAATAGGATTAGGGTTAGAGTTAGGGTTAACTTTAGGGTTAGGTTTAGTGTCAGGGGTAGGGTTATGGTTATGGTTAGGGTTAGATATCAGAAGGGTAGCCGTGTTAGTCTGAATCTGCAGAAGCGGCAAGGAGTCCTGTGGCACCTTAGGGTATGTCTACACTACAGCACTAATTCGAACTAACTTAGTTCGAATTAGTTAATTCAAACTAAGCTAATTCGAATTAGTGCATCTAGACCTAAAAATGAATTTGAATTAGCGTTTTGCTAATTCAAAATAGCATGTCCACATTGAGTGGACCCTGAACCAAAGTTAAGGCTGGCCGGAACCAGTGCCGGCAGGGCATCAGGTTAGGACTTAGAGTGTGGAGCTGCTGCCTCAGACTAGCCGAGGGCTGTGCTTAAAGGGACCTGACCCCCACCCCGGACAGACAATTCTCAGGGTTCCCCGCTTGCTTGTCTAACTCGATGAGGGACAGCAAAGCAGTCCTGTCTTGGAGTGCCCTGAGTGCCCACACTCAGCACATCACAGCACTCGGCCATCAGCCCGGCTGCATTTGCCGCAGGCTGCCATCCGGGGGTGTCAATCAGGGGGCTGTCAGGATCCAGGAGGCCCTGCAGGAGAGCTTCCACCCTGAGGAGCCCGCAGAGCCACCCCAGTCCTCCCCATCGGGGGCTCGTGCCCCATTCCTCCCTCACCTCCTTCCACTTACCCTCCCTAGCCCCCTTCCTGATGTGAAAAAAAGGACACGTGTGTTCAAAAATAGAAACTCTCTTTATTTAACAAAACTGGGGATTAACCTCTGGGGAGACTGGGAAAAGGAGGTGGGAGAGGAGAAGAGAGAGAGTGGGAGAGGGGAGGGGGAAACCTGGGAGGAGGGAGCTGGAAGGGAAGCCAGGGAAGAAGGAGGAGGAAGTATAAAGCTATGGCACGCCATATCTTCAGTACTGTGTACAGATGTGGTCTCCTCACCTCAAAAAGATATTTTGGCCTTGGAAAGGGTTCAGAAAGGGCAACTAAAATGATTAGGGGTTTGGAACAGGTCCCATATGAAGAGAGGCTAAAGAGACTGGGACTTTTCAGCTTAGAAAAGAGGAGACTGAGGGGGGATATGATAGAGGTCTGTAAAATCATGAGTGATGTGGAGAGGGTGAATAAAGAAAAGTTCTTCATTAGTTTCCATAATATAAGGATTAGAGGCCACCAAATGAAATTAATGGGCAGCAGGTTTAAAACTAATAAGCAAAAGTTCTTCTTCACACAGCACATAGTCAACCTGTGGAACTCCTTGCCACAGGAGGCTGTGAAGGCTAGAACTATAACAGAGTTTAAAGAGAAGTTAGATAAATTCATGGAGGTTGGGTCCATGGAGTGCTATTAGCCAGGGGTTAGGAATGGTGTCCCTGGCCTCTGTTTGTGGAAGGCTGGAGATGGATGGCACGAGACAAATCCCTTGGTCATTGTCTTCAGTCCATCCCCTCTGGGGTACCTGGTGCTGGCCGCTGTCGGCAGACAGGCTACTGGGCTAGATGGACCTTTGGTCTGACCCAGTACGGCCATTCTTATGTTCTTATGTTCTAAGCTCAGGGCTCAGGGTCGGAGGTCTCACTGGACCAACTTGATTTTCATGCAAACCTGCTCCTGGGTCCGCATGTGGCCTCTGGTGGCCAGGCTGTCAGCCATGCGGCTGTAGACGACTGCGTTCCTGTGGCTAGTGCGGAGATCGTGGACGTTGGAGGCCTCCCCCAAACCTCGATGAGGTCCATGATCTCCGCACTAGACCAGGCGGGCGCCCGTCTTTTTCGGCCCCGGGCAGGCTCCTGGGAGCCGCCAGCCTGGTCTAGTGGTCCTGGGAAGAGGCAGAGGGCTGGGTGGCAGCGGGTGGCTGGCTCATGCCGTGCCAGGTGCAGGGTCTGCTGGCTGGGTGCTGGCAGGCTTGCAACTGGCACAAGCACCGTAGCCAGACCATGCCCCTTTAAGGACTCCAGGGCCGGGAGGCGGGCAGAAAAGTTTCCCTGGTTTGGCCCAGAGTGGCCACCAGGGCAACCTGGGAAGGGCTAGCCTCCAACTAGTTCGAATTAAGTGGCTACACAGCCCTTAATTCGAACTACTTAATTCGAACTAGGCGTTAGTCCTCGTAGAATGATGTTTACCTAGTTCGAATTAAGCGCTCAGCTAGTTCGATTTAAATTCGAACTAGCGGTTTGTATGTGTAGCCCCTATGAAAGTTAATTCGAACTAATGGCTGTTAGTTCGAATTAACTTTGTAGTGTAGACATACCCTGAAATACTAAGATCACTCACCTGATGATGCCTCCCTGGCCTCTGAGGATGCCTGGGGCACATCCAGGCCATGGGGTACCAGCTCCAGTGTGATGGTGATCACAATGCTTGGCATGTCCTCCTCCTCCTGGGCTGGGATTCCTGGGCAGGTGATGACAGGTGTCTTCAGCCCCAAGTCCACCAGCAAGGGTAGGGATGGAGCTGTACTGCCCCCCAGGATATGGTGCAGTTCATCATAATAGGGGCAGGAGCGGGGTTTTGCCCAGGAGTATGAGCTGTGCTACTTCTCCCTTGACCTTGCTGTGGACCTGCTCCAAGTTCCTGGTATAGCCCTTCATGGCCACGCTGTTGACCATCCAGCCGTAGAGATCAGTGTTGCGCCATCTGGAGCAGAGATCCTGGTGGTTCTCCTCGTCACCCCACACCTCCAGGAGGGCCAGGATCTCCATAACAGACCAGGATGGCACACGCCTCTTTCGGCCATTGGCAGGCTCCTGGGAGCCCTGTGTGTGATCCCTGGGGCAGGCAGGCGGCTCTTGGGGGGCTTGTGGCTGGGACATAGTGCCCAGATGTGTGGCACTGAAAGCTGCGCTGGCACTGGAAGCTGTAAGGGCCTGCTTCCTGCCACGAATTCTGTCCCCTGTGTCTGCAGCTTTACAAGCTGCCAGGGAACAGGAACTATAGCGTTGTGATGAGTGCGGACAGAGTGGCCAGCAGGGCACCTGTGGTATTTCCTGGGGGCCTCTTTTTTCGAAATAACTCCCTAGTCTGCGTCCACACACGCCCTTTTCCGAAAAAGCTTTTTCAGAAAGAGGCTTGTTCCTCATAGAATGAAGTGTACTGCCATTGGAGAAAGCCTTCCATTGCTTCGACTTTCTGTCAAAATAACGGAATTGCATTGTGGATGCTAGTATTGTTTTTCGTGAATAATGGCTGTTATTCCAGAAAATCTGTGCAGTGTAGATGCACCCTTAGCTCCTCAAATACAATAGTTTTGAATGTATTAATTATTCAACACTATTGCCATCTGCTTGTGGGCAAGTCATAAACTAAGAGTGGCAACATTCATCTAATAAATGATTTGTTATGAATTATTCACCTAGTTATAATTAAGATTATGATTCCTAATCTCTCCAGGTAGCCTTGGGATAAAAATTTCATTCAAGGATCCCAAAGCCAATTCCAAACATTAACAAGTTACACCCCACGACAATCCTGTGAGGTAGGTAGCATCTCCATTTCAGAGGAGGAAGGGTTTTCACAGATTGTCTGTTGCCCTGCACCTTCCACATTCCTTTACATCGGTGCAAGGTAGGTCTAAGACATTACCATTTTAATCTGGTATCATTTTGCACCCATTTGCACTGATTTAAACAGTTTCATGGCATTGGTGATTGGCCCGAGAGAGGTTGAGAAACTTAGCCCAAGGAAGTCCATAGTAGCACAAGAAATAGAGTCCAAATCTTCTGCCTTTCTGTGAATTTCTAGTATACCTTTTATCATCTGAACCGAAGATACTACAGTATTTAGGTTTGCAAGAGTTCCGATAGGCACCTAGTGGGATTTCCAAAGAGCCTAATCTAGTTAAATGCCTATCTCCCATAAGAAGTCTAATCTGAACCTTCAGAGAGCTTTAAAATCTGCCCCAAGGTGTCACGTTCTGAGAAAACTGTGCTTCATTCCACTTCCTTTCTAGATAGACCTATAACAGATATTTCTGTGTCAGGTCTCCAAATGTAGGAGTCTTATTTTTTCAGAGGAAAGGTCTGTTTTTTTCAAACCCTGCACTAGAGTTATAGCTCCTTGTTGGCCACTGTATGGCCAACAATGGAAGCTATCCAGCTGCAGTCTGTAATTATGCTGTTAAGGGTTACGATTCAACTTTACACATTTATTATGGAAGGGGAAGACTCTCGTATTGCCGTTTCAACAGAGAGATTTACACCATAGCAGGAACCTAATGAGTGCAGAATACTGTAAGGTTAAAGTCAGCCTTAATTCTAGTTTTATGAAAATTAAATGTTAAGGTTTTTTGTTAGAGACAAGTTGGGCTAAAAATGAATTCTTGTTAACTGAATGCAGTAATATATGGCTACATCTTCCTAGTTGGCCAGAACGTACTGTCACTGAAATTAGCTTAACAGTTTCAGATGGCATTTTCACTCACTCCTCCTCCTTCACAGTTTAAGGATAGGAATAGCTCTTAAGGCTGAAGGACAGAAGTTATTTTTCCTTAAAGCATCACATTTTGGAGACAAAATAACCTCATTTATTCTCTTTATATGTCATTAATATATTCAGCACATGCTATCCAAGATTCCCAGTAGGCAGAGTTCTCATGCATCTTCAGATTCAAGTTATTAGTTTCCTTATTCAACCCCCGGCCCCAGATGCCATATAGTTTCTATTTTTACACTAGCTTTGAAAACACCCAGCTCTAACTTGAATCTCTGATAATGTGACTAGGAAACTCCATGATGCTTAAGAAAAAAACGAGTCATTCTACAAGAAATATTGGCAGCAGATGGGTCCAGGATAGATAATGAAGGGTTTTGTAGCTCAGAAGCAGGAAGTCCCAAGACTTTGTGTGCTAGTTGTCTCTACTAATGTAGGGTGAATATGAAACATTTTGCTATGACATCCAACTTTGGATAGCAGAATCTTGTGACATGGAAGCCAATGGGATAGGTTAGATAAACATAGGCAGACAGAACAGAGCATAAGAGAAACTGAGGTTTATAATGTAAATACCTATTCAAGTAATATTTTATTTGAAAATTCATTAATGTTTGTACAGCACAACAGGGGCCTTGACTGGGGCCTGCGAGTGCAACTACAATACTAAATATATAAATTAAATACATGCTAGTCAATAATAAATAAATGAACTTACTTGAGCCACAGCTTTGGGTTCTTACAGGTATCATTGGATCACCTAGTTGGGAAAAGGCACTTTTACAAATTGAACAGCAGATGGGGTTGTAAAATGAGATACACAGCCTTTTATCACAAGGCTATTGGTTCAAATATCACCATTGGGCTACATTCCACTTTCACAGCCACCTGTAAGAACATGGAGTCTTCTTCTTCTTAAACCCTTGTACTCCGAGTGGAGCATAGGTCATCTACAAGTCTCCTCCACTTCACTCTGTCTTGAGACAAAACTTCTAGCTGACTCCAGGAGTACCCTAGTTGTTGTCCTTCAATCTCAGTAGATCTTCTCCATGTTGTCCAAGGTCTTTCTCTTTTGCATTTTCCTTGCGGGTTCCATGTGAGAGCTTGATGGACTATGCTGGATGGTGGTTTTCTGAGAGTGTGGCCTAGCCATCCCCACTTTCTTGTCTTGATTTGAACGTCAAGTGGTTCTTGTGCTGCTCTGTTCCAAAGCTCCTCATTTGTGACAAAGTCTTGCCATTTGATGCGAAGGATATACCTCAGGCATGTGTTTATGAATGTCTGTAGCTTGTGATTTGAAGACTTTTTAGTATGCCAGGTCTTGCATCCATACAAGAGCACACTCTTCACATTTGTGTTGAAGATTCGCAGTTTCATCTTCGCAGATATTATTTGTGAATTCCATATGGAACAAAGAGTCTTGAATGCTGCTGTTGCTTTCTCTATCCTAGCATTGATATCCTTGTCTGTTCCTCCATCTCTGCCCATAATACTCCCCAAGTAGATGAACTGCTCCGCATCTTCCAAGTCATCCCCTCCCAGTATGATGGTGTTGTTGTTGGACTGGTCGATCCTCATTGTCTTTGTCTTTCCCTTGTTAATGCTCAGTCCAATCATTGAGGCAGTTTTGTCTAGTGTTGCAACCTTTTCTTCCATGCTTTCATGTTGGTGTGAAAGAAAGGAGACAACGTCAGCAAAATCAATGCGCTCTAGATGTTTGAAAAGTGTCCACTGAATGCCCCATTGATGGCCATCTGTTGTCCTGCTCATAATCCAGTCCATTGTGATCAAGAACAGGAAAGGTGACAATAGGCACCCTTGTTGCACTCCTGAGAATATGCTGAAGGATTCTGTCAAGACACCATTGTGAACAACTTGGCATGTCGAGGGTTCATACGTTGAACAGATCAGGTTAATAATTTTGGATGGGAAACCACGGTGTTGCAACAGTTTCCACAAAGTGTCTCTATCAACGCTGTCGAAGGCTTTTTCGAAGTCTTTGAAGGTTATGTACAGGGGAGAGTTCCACTCACGCGACTGTTCTATGATCACTCTGAGAGTTGCTATTATTCCCATTATACTATTTACCCTAGTATAAAAAAGAGGGCAGAAAGGGGAATTCTACGACAATGGTTACTGAATATAGTCACCATCTAGAGGTGGCCTCAGGTCTGTTCTTAGTAAGCAAGTTGATGTCACTATTAGCTCCTTAGTAGTAGTCTCTGGAGGAAGGCCAAGATACAAAATAAACCAAGAATTACTCTCTTGCTGTTTGAGGTGGTTCTTCCCTTCTAGGATGGAGATCTTTTGGTAAGAGAGTAAACCACTCCTGAATGTATTGAACCTATGCTCTAGACAGAGGGCTTTGGTCTGCAAGGCTGGGAAATGACAATAAATGCACTATGTAAAAGGCTATTTCAATCATAAAGCAGCCATGCGCTGGGCACCAGCAGGCATGGCTGTAATGATTCTTCAGGCCTGCATCTTCTTGGATTTTCCATTTTGGGGCTCCATTTCTTTTGCCTTTTTCACAGTGGGAGGAGCCACTCCCCAAATGAAGAGAACTTGGCAACTGAAGCTCTGACATGTGTTGTGTCCATTCGTCAAAGCAGGGGACTGGTTTTATTTTGGACTCTGCCTTTGGATCTTCCTGGAACTTTGAGAAAGTCACATTCTGTGCCTCAGATCCCTCATCTATAACATGGGAAGTACTCCCTCCCTCCCCCTCTCCCCCGTTTGAGAGCCTCATGTGAATGGCAGAATATAGATTCAGGGTATTATCACCATCAGCACTGCCCACTAGCATGTTTGCTTGGCTGTTACTCTATGTTCTTGGCCTGACTGCTCAGCTCAGAAGCTGCACACGGAGCCCATATGCCAAGAAGCAGATGCTCTTTCTTCAGTACAGAACAACAACTTCTTTTTTACCTACTCTCTCTGCTGGAAACCTCCAGTAGGCAGGTGCCAGGCAGAGTAGTTAGCTCTCAGTTCCAGCTGCATGTGATATTGTCTGCCATCTCAGGCAGCTCCAGGCGAGAAAAGCCCAGGCTGTGAAGTCACTTTCCTTCCTACCCTGATTGCTGGTGTCTGGGTATGCTCTAGTTTCCTCACTGAGCAGCAGTAACACAAGGCTGAGGAATCCAGATAGTTTCTCCACAGCAATTCCTCCATCACCACAGAGATCAGAATGCATCCTTTTTCCCCCTGCCTGGATGCTTCTAGTGGGTGTCCTGGTCAAATTGACTCAATGCTCCACTGTCTTCATAGCCATCACTGTACTTTGACTTACAAATGGATGGAAAGAATTCCCCTCCTCACACATGCACTCTTGCTCTGCTTTCTGTACAATGAGCAGGTCCCACTGGCCTCAGAACTGCCTGTCTGCATTCCTGTACATTGCTCACCTCCTTGCTGAACTGTCATGGTAAATCAGTATTAAACTCTAGAGTCTCCTCTGTACCATAAAACCCTCGTCCAGAATGGTTTCTTTTTGCAAGCTGTTCACTGACCGTAACTCTCCCAGCCGTTTTGTATGTCCCATCCTCCACCCCACGGCTGACATTGGGTGGAAGGGTTCTAAAAGACATCAATATAGTTCTCCCACACAACCCTTCATCTCCCTTTGCTGCTGTCAGAAAGTGGCTCTTCAAACCGCCTCTTTAAAATGTATCCGTGAGAAGGGAAGTTGTTTAGCATGACAACAATACTATACACATATTTGTATATTTATTCCTAAGATCAAATTGATAACAACAGGTCCCTTCATGCCTTCTGATTTATCTGCTGAACAGGTATCTGTGCTGTATGCACTGCATGGCCATAACTGTCGCTGCTGATCTAGGGATAAGATGAATAACCTCCACAGATTTCAGGTACAAGTAGAAAAATGCAATCATAACTCACTTTAGAACCAAGTGATACATATTTATACTTTGCCTATCTCAAGCTAGCAAGCCTTTCCCTTTTATATTGCATTCATGGACCCCTGATGTGCATCAATCATATTTTCAGTTTGTTAATACTGTTGTCACTCAACTGAAATTTATCGTCACATGACTTATGATCAGGAGAGACTTTCAGTGGTAGAACATTCTCTTAATTTACAATATTCAAATTTCCTTTTCTGGCTCAGGTTTGTATTTCAAAGACCTTGCATGGTTTTAATAGCTTCTCTCCCACACCAATACAAAACAGAAATGTTTATACTGTTTATAAATAGAACAAGAGCAAAAGTCAAAGTGACAAAATAAAATGGGAATAAATTCTCATTGACCTAATAGAATTTAAAGGATGGATTTAAATGTACACAGCTAGTTTCATGTGGGACATATGGCTTGGAGGACTCTGTATGGTAGCAAAGGTCTAATGGTGCAGAGAGTAAACTTACAAAGTTTGTGAATGATACGAAGCTGGAAAGGGTTGCAAGTACTTTGGAGGACAGGATTAAAATTTAAAGTGGTCTGAAGTAAATAGGATGAAATTCAATAAGGGCATATGTAAAGTACTCCACTTAAGAAGGAACAATCAATTGCACACAGGCAGAATAGGAAATGACTGCCTACAGAGGAGCACTTCAGCAAGGAATCTGGGGTCACAGTGGTTCACAAACTAGATATGAGTCAGCAATGTAACATTTTTGCAAAAAACCAAAAAATCCACATTCTGGGATATATTAACAGGAGTGTTGTAAGCAAGACATGAGTCGCAATTCTTCCATTCTACTTCACATTGATTAGGCGTCAACTAGAATATTGTGTCCAGTTCTGGGCACCATATTTCAGGAAAGATGTGGACAAACTGGAGAAAGGCCCAAGAAGAGCAACAAAATTGACTGAAAAAATAGCGGAAGATTGGCAAAAAAATTGGGTTGTGCAGTTAGTCTAGAGAAGAGCAGTCAGAGAGGACATGATCACTGTTTTCATGTACATAAAAAGTTGTTACAAGGAGGGATAAAAATTGTTCTCCTTAATCACTGAGGATAATAAGACAAGAAGTGATGGGCTTAAGGTGCAGCTTCAGCCTCTGTTGTAAGAACATAGGTCATCAGTAGGGTATGAACCTGTGACCTTCAGCACTAAAAGTATGGATTGCTACCACTTGATCTATTTTATTTGAAAATTCAACACTATCGTTTTAGGACTGAATAAGGATCTCAACTGGTTAACATATCACAAAGGCCATTTCCCCTCTCTGGACATTCACATCTCCACACCAAATGCTGTGAATGACCCACTTGCACCCTGACTTGCTTAGCTTCATTAACACAAGCAACTTATATATACACCTACTTCTGTAATTACCACTCTAGTTCATCTGATGAAGCGCATTTTACCCATGAAAGCTTATGCCCTAATAAATCTGTTAGTCTCTAAAGTGCCACAGGACGCCTCGTTGTTTGAGCTAAAAGGAATAATTCCATCAGTAGCTAGCAATGGAATATAAGTATTCTCTTGCATGTGCATTTGTGCAAACCCCTTGACATTGTCACAGGCTCGATGTAGGGTTGCCAACTTACTAGTTGCACAAAACTGAACAACCTTGCCTTGCTCCTTGCCTTGCCCCTCTTAAGGCCCTGCTCATGCACCACCCCTTCTCCAAGGCCCTCCCCCTGCTCACTCCATTTCCCCTTCCTCACTCTCCCCACCCTCACTCACTTATTTGCATTGGGCTGAATGAGGTGCAAAATGTGGTGAGGACTTCAGATGAAGCTGTGGGCTCCAGGGTGAGGCTAGGGATGAGGGATTTGGGATGCAGGAGGGTGCTACGGGCTGCGGATGAGTGGCTCAGTGCTGACCGGAGACAACAGGATCCCTTTTCAACCATGTGTTCCAGTTGAAAACCTGGATACCTGCTCACCCTGGCTGAGTGAGGTGATAGCATCCCACCCAACCTTTGCGAAAGCACCAAGTGCCAGGCCCAGTTCTCAAGCCAGCAGGGGAGAAGATAGGCTTGGTTGTAACAGAAATGATGGAACTTGCTAGGTAAAGTAAAAAAGAAACCCCAAAATCCAATTTCAGAGGGAAGAATTTAACCTTTTTAAAAAAAGAATAAATATTTATGAAGAATCTGTCAGTCATTTTTAGGGTTTCTGACTGAGTGCCAAAAGAGAAGGGTTTTATGAGGATTTATAGTAAATTGCAGCAAATTGTATTCCTGTCAGGGAGCAGAGGAGTTATACAGTACCAGGGAAAGCAATCCCCACCGCATGGCAAACATACTATACAGTGAAATCTACCCCTGTGCAAAGGGCCAGCCTGACATCAATGCACAATGTAAGTTTTCAGCCTTCAGACAGCAGCTGAAGAGAGTCAGGGGAAAGTAGTTCTATGATTTCTTTTCTAGAATGACAAGAACAGTTCCAATGAACTGAGATGATATCTTGACACAGCACCCCACAAATCAAATCATCACCTCTACACAATACTCAGAACAATCTTTCCTGCCTCCCATTCTTGCCCACCCACCTGAAGTTGGGGCCCACCAAAGTGGGCCCTTCTGACTACTCCACTGACACCATGCCAGTTTCCCATCACAGCCCCTGACAAAACTTGCCCAACCAATCAGGAACCAAACAAATCCCTCTCTAGCCACATTTTTATCTCAGTGACAGACTAATATGAACACTCCCCACATCACCTTACTCGTTCCTTCTCCTGGCCACTCTCTCCCTACCCTCTGCCCCTAAAATGCTTAAAGCAGAAAGCAAGGTTTTCTTTGATAGTTCATTGTTAAGAGGGTATAACTCTCATATGCTGAGAATTATAGGACTGATGGCACCCCAGATCCAAAGTGAATCTCTTTTGTTCACTTCTCATATTAACCGCAAAGTGGACTAGATCATGTTCCCCTACCATCTTCACAGTTGTTTACCATTTCTTGGTATTTTCCATCACCTTGCATTAAGGAGAAAAAATGGACATTTAGCCAAAACAAGAAACAAGGAAAAGCATGGGAATTGTGGTTGTATTTATCGAACCAGGGATGACAGTGCTGCAAACTGCTAACAACCAAGCCCACTAAATCTAGACAAAGTCTTGTCAGAAAAAGTATCAATGTGCTTTATCAAACTATGTGCATAGATTTATAGAGTGCTCAGACCACAGATGTGTAGTTCCTCAAGGTAATCACTTTGGCATTTTCTGGCTACGTTACCAATCTCCATGTGAAATAATGGAATTTATTGACAGAGAAGCTGGCACTGCAATTTTACTGTTGTTTAGAAAAATTGCCCATCAATGAAGTGTCAGTTGAGAAAGACAAAGGATATTGCAGCACACCAACTATCTCCTGACTGCTGTGGAATTGGTAGCTAAGCCATTAGGGCTTCTATGGAGGGGGAAAAGGTATCCACTCTTCCAGAAAACTGCTTTGGTTTTTACTTACAAATTGTGTGGCACCAAAAGAAACTTGTTTCAGACTGTTGAACTAAATTCAGGCACAAGTTGCAGGTCAGGGGGCCCTGTGATTTGTTAATGTTGCTGAAGTGAAATTACAACATTTAACCTCCTGTTAGAATAGGCCTCTCTTTATAATGCCCATTCCCTAAGGGTATGTCTACACTAGCTCCCTAGTTCGAACTAGGGAGGCTAATGTAGGCATTCGAAGTTGCAAATGAAGCCCAGGATTTAAATATCCTGGGCTTTATTTGCATGTTCCCATTGGGTCGCCGTTTTTAAATTCCACTAGTCCGAAGTAACTGCCTGCGGCTACACGTGGCAGTGAAATGGTAATTCAAACTAAGTCCTTCGTTCGAATTAACTGTTACTCCTAGTGGAATTTAAAAATGGCGACCGGACGGGAACATGCAAATAAAGCCCAGGATATTTAAATCCCGGGCTTCATTTTCAACTTCGAATGCCTACATTAGCCTCCCTAGTTCGAACTAGGGGGCTAGTGTGTGTAGACATACCCTAAGTTACTAAGTGGTTTAGTGCTTAGCGCAGTGGCTTGAGAGCCAGCATCCTGGGTTTTCTGTTTCATTTTGCACTGGGATAAAGAGCTACACAAGGTACCAGACATGCATTTGTTTCAGAGGATTGTCTAGTGAGCTTAAGGTCACTGTGATTGCAATGACTATCTTTACCCATCTTTGGGTACATATACACCGCACGCTTATTTTGAAATAAACTATTCTGAATAGTTATGCCAAAATAGCTTATTTCAAAATAGCACATCTACACTGCAGGGAAGCCTCAAAATTAGTCCGAGGCAGGCTTCCCTAATGTAGATGTGCTATTTCAATTTAGAACCCCAGAGACACTGGGGAGGAATAACTTAGAATGGCCCTGGTGAGGGGCTATTTCGAAATAGCAGCAGTGGAGCATCCATATATGCCTTATTTCAAAATAGCTATTTCCAAATAGGCATTATTTCACGTAGAATGAGGTTTACAGATTTCAGAATAAGCCGTCTATTATTTCAAAATAATTTTGAAATAACAGAATGACTGTGTAGACGCCATAACATTGTTATTTCGAAATAACGCTAGTTATCTCGAAATAATGGTGCAGTGTAGATGCACCCTTTGTGTCAAGTAGCCTTTATAATTGCCCACAGTGCTTTGCAGTTAGTATTTAAATATCTCCTTGGTCTCATCCAGCATGCAACATATTGTGTACAATTGAACTGTTTTGGGCCATGGCCATGCCTTTTTCACTGAGAAGTATTGAGCATGCAGTAGGCTCATGGTAACTTTAACAATTCTCCTTCTGGGTGCCATTAATCCCGCTCACTCCACCATGCTATGGGCTTCTGGTTATTGCCAGCACAGTCAAATGGACCCATGTGCTGCAGACCACAGCCATAGCTGTGAACGAAAGCCTCTTCAACTCCAAAATCATAACTTGCTAGCATACGAGCTGCAAGAAATACCCTTATTCTCTATGCGGGGGATCCAGTTTAGGACAGTGTCACAGAGTCATAAAAAACTCCCATTTCATTCCAGCACCAAAACCACAGAAGGACAGGTATATAAAAAAGAGTTTATAATTCGTTTTACGCTGGCTCTGGCCCCAGCTGAGATCTGGACACCATTATTCAATCTAGGCAACGTACAAAATATGGATAGAGACAATCAGTGTCTTGAAAAGCGTAAAGTCCAAATGAAAACAAGAGATGGAAATGGGTGAGGGGAAACTAAGGCACAGAGAAGGTAAGTCACTAGCATCAGTCATGCTGCTGGTCTGTGTGAGAGGTAGAGAAAACATTTTAAAAAATTAAACATTAAAAAAACTAGAACCACTGGCACCAGCACAGACTGATTTAATTACCAGCACAATGAATAGCTACTCAGACAGTTGCAAAGCACTGACCTATGGTATGGTGGCTTTATAGCAGTAAGAACCAGTTCCACAATCATTTTTTGGGGAGAACTCCCCTTAGAAAAGAAAGGTTGAATTTAAGTGACCCCCTCATTATAAAAAGACATTTCCCAGTAATGGACCCTCTTGGAAATATGTCCAATTGTCAAATTGTACAGACTAAGCAGGATCAGTTCGGGTGACACACACCTCACACAAGGGTGAGGTCCCATGTAGACTCTATTTTGATAGATTAATTGGTACACAGCCCTTATGGTGGTCTTCTGCATTGGGTGTGAATTTAATCTATATGGGTATGTCTACACTGCCACCCTAGTTCGAACTAGGGTGGCTAATGTAGGCATTCGAACTTGCAAATGAAGCCCGGGATTTAAATATCCCGGGCTTTATTTGCATGTTCCCAGGCGCCACCATTTTTAAATGCCCCGTAGTTCGAACTACTCATTGCAGGGGAGTAACTGTAGTTCGAATTAGGAGCTTTAATTTGAACTACCTAGTCCGTGCCGCGTGTAGCCGCGGGCAGGTATTTCGAACTACGGGGCATTTAAAAATGGTGGCGCCTGGGAACATGCAAATAAAGCCCGGGATATTTAAATCCCGGGCTTCGTTTGTAAGTTCAAATGCCTACATTAGGGTGTAGACATACCCTATGCTCTTACCCAGATCTCTTGGGTTCTTCCCTAAATCAAACCTCAGTCTCTTTGTTATTGGCCAACCCATTCCCTTCTCAGGAACACTGCAGTGGACTCTTTACTGCAGTCACATCCTTACTGCAGTCACAAATGGAGAGAAAGTAATAAGCCCCAATGTAGCTTATTTCATACACACCATGGGCAGAGGTCTGAGGCTGTGAACAAGGGAAGACTGCAGAGTGACATTGCTTCTGAGCTGTTTGAAGCAATTTGCCATTTAGATGCAGTATTTTTACTTTTTAGTGCTATTATTCCATCTCCTTGTGCCTGACCAGACAGCAAGAAAGATGAAGTGTGCTGTGCTGCTTTGGGAAGTGAATGGTTAACCAGTTAACTGCTAAGCCTCACCTGTAACCAGTGAGGTTTACCACTTCTGGTTAACTGATGGGGACTGGAGCAGCTCCCTATCCACCATGGGCAGGGGGATGCTCTGGGCCCACAGGACTTGCAATAGGCAGGGGCACTCTAGATGGCCAAAGCAGTCCCTGTCTGCAGGAAGCCCGGCACAGGTTGCTCCGGCTGGCTGGAGCATCCACTGTTCATGGCATGGGGCCTGCTCCAGTCTAGCCAGGGCATTCCCCCTGCCCTCTTCCCTTTTAATCAGTTAAACAGTTAAACAGGATTTTACCTCCCTAGTGCTAGTGCCATTATTTGCAAAAGTTCAAGTGATGGTAAGTTCAGTGGAGGTTTCATATTCTCCAACTTTTGTGATGAGTTGGTTCATGTGCAGCATTTAGTATGGCTGAATTCAGGAGGTTCTCCTCCTACAGTGGACTGCACAGAAATTCACCCACTAATCCAGTTTTAATTACTTTCCAGATGTGTTTGTATTATCCACAGTGGGCTAGAACAGATAGAAGCTGGGAGACCTGGTTCTGTTCCTAGCTCTGCCACTGATTTGATCTGTGATCTTAGGCAAGTTGTTTAACTTGGCTCTCCCTCAGTTCCCCCCATCTGTCAAATAGTGGCATTGGGAAACACAGATTAACTTTGTAAAATGTTGGTGGTCTCCTGATGTCAGGACTTGAATGTGGACAGTCTCACCTCCTGCTTGGAACCAGGGACAAGAGGAAGGAGCAAAGCTGGAGTTAGAAACCAGGGCTACGTCTAGACTGCACACCTTTTTTGACAGAGGCTTTGTCGACAGTATCTTTTGAAAAAGCCTCTGTTGGAAAAGAGCATCTAGATTACATTATGCGGATTGAAAAATCGATCCTCTTTTTCGAAAAAGAGCGTCCAGACTGCTGGATGCTCTGTTAAAAAAAGGCGGCACCTGGAAGTGCTTCTGGCAGGGCATGGGCTCAGCCTTTATTTCCAGGTGCTGCTGCATGCCCTTTGCAGAGACGTGTGCTTCAAGGGATCCCCCTGGACAGCCGTTGCTCTGCTCCTGCTTCTGGCTTGCCTACCTCCTAGAGGGAAAGTAAAGCTGCTGCAGTGCTTGCTCTGGTTGCCCTTCTTCATCAGACACCACAGCAGTTTATTTTCTGGGTTTTTTTTTCTGCTTTTCACTCTTTTTGGCCATGGAGCCTGAGCTGCCCCGAGCAGGTGATGGCCCCACCTTGCCATGTTGCAGCTTCTGTTGCATCTTCATGACTCTGTCATAAAGCTCCTGCCCCATATGGACCTGGACCGCACTGAAGAGACCCTCCTCCGGGATGCAGGAGCTCTGTCCTTGCCCCCAAACTTTTTTGGGGACAGGCAGATTTGGAGGCACGAGACGAGTTCGGACTGGTGGGACTGGCTTTTCATGCAGCTCTGGGATGATGACCACTGGCTCCGCAACTTCCAGATGCGGGAAGGCCACATTCCAGGAGCTGTGTGCCTGGCTCGCACCTGCTCTGGAACACCAGGACACCCACCTGCGGCCTGCCATCCCCCCTGCAGAAGTGCGTCGCAGTCGCCCTGTGGAAGCTGACCACCCCCGACAGCTACTGCTCCGAGGGACACCAGTTTGGCATGGGGAGGTCTGCTGTCGGGGCCGTCTTGATGGAGGTAAGTCACTGTCGGGGGACAGACCCTGCTGAGTGTGGGGGTTAAGAAAGGGGGACTGCCAGGCAAGAGCAAGAGGGAATGGGGGATGGAGTGGCACTTGGAGGCCGCTCCACGGCCACCCCTGCACTGATGTGGGGGAGGGGGGTGTCCTGACAAGGGGAGCAGTGGGTTGCGGGGGGGGGGAAGGGTTCTCCTCCCAAGTGCTTAGGTAACCTGTCTAACTCCCTGGTTTCTGTCTGTCTATTTGTCTCTTGCTGCAGGGGGTGAGGGCCATCAATGAGGAGCTGCTGAAGAGGCTCGTCTGTCTCGGGGGACCTGGACAACATCATTGCTGGGTTTGCTGCCCTTGGCTTCCCGAACTGCAGAGGAGCCCTCGATGGGACACACATCGCAATCCTCACACCGCCCCATCAAGCAGCCCAGTTTATAAACAGGAAGGGCTACTATTCTATGGTGCTGAAGGCCCTTGTTGACCACCGGGGACACTTTATGGACATTTGTGTCAGGTGGTTGGGATGGGCACATGATGCCCATATATTCAGGAACTCCTACCTGTACCGCAGGTTGCAGGTAGGAACATTTTTCCCCTAGCGGAACCTTGCGCTCGGGGATGTGCAGATGCAGGTGTGCATAGTGGCCGACATGGCCTACCCCCGATGCCATGGCTCATGAAGCCCTACACCGGCCACTTGGATGTGAGCAAGGAACTTTTCAACAAGCATCTTAGCCAGGTTCGCATCCAGGTGGAATGCGCCTTCAGCCGTCTGAAAGGGAGGTCCCGTTGCCTCCTCACACGCCTGGAATTGGGCAAACGCAACATCCCAGAGTGGTGGCCACATGTTGCACCCTCCATAACCTGGTGGAGAGGAAAGGGGAGGCCTTCCTGCCTGGGTGGGGGACAGGTGCTGATGGTGACGAGAGGCAATTTCAGCAGCCCCAGATGGACGCCATCTGCCAGGCTCACCAGTCTGGTGTCCAAATCCGAGAGGCCCTGAGGGAGAGATTCTCAGAAGGAGCCCACTGACTCTCCCCAGGGCCTCCCCCATGGGGGGTTTGGCCTGGCCCACCCTTACCTTTCCCTCCACAACCCTCACTCTCTTCCCATTCAGAACACATAGACCCGGTTTCCTTTGTAAACAGATTTTTTTAAAATTAGAAACACTAGCAGTACAGAACAGGTGCGGACTGTGTATAAAACACCTTTCTCTTCTTACTGCTCAACTGTTTATAAACAAAGTAAATCTGTCAGTCAAAAATAAAGATTTTGTTCCATAACTGAAATGTCCTTTAACTGGGGTGGTAGGGGACTGAAAACCTGGAGGGGGGCTCAGGTAGGCTGCTGCTTCCCTGATCGCAGGGTCCTGCCACCTTCCTGCATCCTGGCATCGCCACGGCCCTGGGATCGGGTTGAGCGAGAGCCAGTCCTGACCTGGGGGGCCGGGAACTGTTCGGCCTGTGAGGGCTCGGGAGCAGGAGGGGCTGGAGGGGAAGGGGGGGCTGGAGGAGCAGTGTGGGGCTGGAGGAGCAGGAGGAGCAGTGCCCATGACAGGGGCAGGCAAGCCAAGGACCTACCGCATTGTGGCACAGACGGAAGTGCGCTGCTGGACCACCTCATGCAGCAGCCTGGTGTGCCACTCAGCCTCTGCCTCCATCCTCTGCTGGAGGGTCCTGTTCAGGTCCTGCAGGGCCATTACGTGCTCCCTCAGCAGGTCCGTGTAGACCCGCCAGTACCTGCGGGTGTCACGGGTCCGGGATGGTGGTGGGGTGGTTGTGGTGCTTCCCTGTTGGGTAGAGGGTCCGGCTGTGGAGGAAAAGAGGAGGAGACAATCACTGTCTGTGTGCACCCTGCTGTCCCCGAGGGCATGCCGTCACTATCAGGGGCTCTCCTTTGGACAGCAGACTCAGGGGTGTTAGTAACACTGCATGTGAGTTGGGCAGCAGCCTGAAAGCCTCACAGGGGCCCCACAGTGGCAATGGGACTAGATGGCCCCCCACACTGCCAACCTGCCCGTGAGTGGTGACCCCACGAAGCACTCACCTGATGTTCCCTTCCCGCTGTCCACGGACACCTGGGAGGCCTCTGGGGTCTGGAGGGTCGGCTCCTGGGAGAGGGTCCCTGCTGCCACCTCTTCCTCCTTCTCCTCCTCCTGGTGCAGCATTCCCGCCTCTCCTGCCAGGTCTTCCTCCCTCAGGGGTCGGTCCATGATGTGGTGGGGTAACATGCAGTGGAGTCCGGGCTTCCCCACTGCCCAGGATCTGCTCCAACTCCTGGTAGTAAGGGCAGCTCTCTGGGGCTGCCCCGGAGTGGGAGCTCTGGTCCTGGGCCTTGGCATATCCCTGCTGCAGCTCTTTGACCTTGGTCCTCACTTGTGCCATGGTGCGGGGGTGATGCCCTTTGGTGGTCAGTCCCTGGGCCAGGCACTTGTAGATGTCTGCATTCCTGTGGTGTGTCTACAGGGCCTGCAGGGCTTCTTCCTGGGACCAGAGCTCCAGCAGCTTTTTTATTTCTGGCCCTGACCAGGCTGGTGCCCACCTTTTGGTGCCCCTGGGTGGGTCCTCCTCTCTGTCCCGAGAAGGGCCAGGGGGGCCTTGAGGCTAGGACATGGCTAGCACGGCTGGCACGGGTTGTCTGGCTAGCTGCCGGACAGCAAGGCCTGTCTGGGTGCCTGTGCCTTTAAGACGCTGTGGCCAGGAACCACAGAGGTGCTCTACATGTAAAGGCAAGACTGTCCGCCAGGGCTTCTTCCTGGAGGCCTTTTTTTTCAGCAGAATTGGCTCCCTGCATCCACACACACCTTTTGTCAACAGATTTCTGTCGACAAAGGCGTTCTTCCTCGTAAAACGAGGTTTACCTCTGTCGACAGAACTACCGCGTTCTGTCAATTTACTGTCGACAGAACATGGCGGTAGTCTAGATGCAGGTATAGTTTTTTCCAAAAAAGGCCACTTTTTTTGGAAAAACCCTGTAGTCTAGACACACCCCAGGGTCAAGCCAGGGCCAATAACCAGAGCTAGGGGTTGGAGCTGGAGTTAGGCAAAGAGCAGCCTGGAGCAAGACAGGCACAAGAGTGAAGAAAGCTATGGGCATAAGCCATGAGCAGCCAACAATCTGCTGTTTAGCTCACATGCAGAACTGCTGCCTCCTCTTAGCCAAATCTGGTAATTTTGCCACAAACCTGATGGGCTCCTTAACCTACCTGAAGGCTGAATCTGCTCACTCCAGGATCAGTCCAGGGACTTGGGACTAGGGTCCAGACACCTGATGATGTTTAGCCAATGATTCCACAACCAGAAAACACTGCAGAGAAATGTGGTAGAACAAAGTAGCATAGCCAGGACTGAAAGGATTGGTGATGGGATTTGGAGCCTTTTGCAGGTTTCAGTATGGTCCAAGACAGTAGTGAACTAATGTTATTCTTTGGCAACTGAGTTCTCTGCTTTTCCCCATTATAGAAACCAAGGTCATAATTGATCTCCTGCTTGACAGTCTCATCAAAGAGATCAAGGGGCATATGAGTTTGGAGAGAGTCCACCCAGAAGATGGCTTCTCCAAGACAGGGCTGATACACAGTGATAGAAAACTAGAGTGGGAGAAACCTGTGCTGCCCCAGACTGTGATCTAGCAGCTTCAATGATACAGGGATACAGGCTGAACCTCTCTAGTTTGGCCTTCTCTGGTCCAGAACAATTTAGTTAACTGGATGTCCACTGATCAAGGGTGTAACCAAGTTTCCTATAGTCCCTTAAAGTGCATTTTCAGTCCCATAAAGTTCTGACTTTCAGTGTTCTGTGCTGTTATTTAGCTCTAATTTACCCCCCAAATGTCTTCTGAGAGCCCAGTAAGCAGGGAAAATGTTGGCAATGCTGCTAGGCAATACTGATCTCCCATGGTTTGGCAAATTCTCTGGTCCAGCTCCTGTCAGGTCCCAAGGGTGCCAGAGTAGAGAAGTTCAACTAAATTCACTTTAATGAGAAAATCATCCAGCCAGCTACATAGCAGGAGTTAAATTCTTGGTTTAGATAATGAATATAAATGTATTCATTCTATTTAAAAAGTGACAAAAACTCTATCCAAAGTATATGTTGCATACGGATTCTAAAAGGCAAGCAGTGTATATGCATGTGTGCATACTATGCACACACAGAACCCTTGCTTCTACTTCAGCAAAGATGCTGTCCCGTTTTCCTAATCTTTGCATCCATTTGGGACCCACTGTTACTTATTTGGAGCCTTGTGCTTCCTTTCTGTTCTCCTTAATGCCTGCAATTACTGTCTAGCTCTGTCCATCATTATGGCTGTAGAACTGTAAACATCTACGATTCTTCTATGTTGGTTCCATTTCAGTACAAATTGGGGTTAGGCAAAAATCCAAGCAAACAAGAACAGTGCAGAGGTCAGTAGTTGTGACTGAGTGGAGAGGCTTTATTTGGAAGGCAGCTGGGGCTGGAACATTATCCAAAAGTGAAGATCCCTTCCTACTTAATTTGTAGGCTTGCAACTGTAGAGATGAGTTGTTAATTCAACCTTGACAGCTTTTATTTGACAATCAATGTACTGCCCTTGGAAATTAAATAACGGGGATCAGTGATGCCTCATTTATTTTTAAGAATATGAAAGGTTATTTAGTAGAGAAGCAAAGTGATTCCTATGAATAGATGTATGGACAAACAATTCGATACCCCAGCATGCTAGGAAATCCTCCTAAGCTATGCCCAGGATGGTGCATTAAAGACAACTGAGGGTTTTTTGAGCAGTTGTGATACGCTATGCTGTTCTGGACTTTGGAGAAAAGAAAAAACACAATATTCAAAAGTGGTGAAATAGCGCTGTATTCTATATGGTAGGAACACCATTGTCAGTGACAGGGCCCATGTCTCCTTTCTCAATGATTCTCCATCATTGTAATTTCATTGGACAGTCTTGAGTTAAACTGGTGTATATGAGAAGTGAATTGAGCTAGAAATGGATTTGGGACCATTACAGTAGAAATTTTCTATATGGGATTTTTAAGATGGCTTCTAATGGCTTGGAACAGCATGTGTTTTCCGGTTAGCAACCAAAAAGATAATATGGTGACCACCCTGCATAGACTGTTCCGTGAACTATTCACACTGAGCAGAACAAGCCAGCTCCATCACCATCCCACAAACAGCCAAATGAAATAAGTCATTCACATGCATTTTCAATGCGTAAAGCCCATATTAACAATCCCTTCTATTTTTCACCCGTTTCCCATTTGCTAGGGCATTCTGCAAGGAACTTAATCTTGCTGCCTATTCGCTTAGATTTCCTATTAAAACATCTGAATGTGGAGAATAAGAATTTGGCAAACTTTTCCTTCCTTCTGTTAGGCTGTGCTCTGCCACGGCTTGTTACCTATATATCTCTGACTTTCTTAAATTAAATAATAGGTATGTGTTAATTGGCTCCTTTGGAGAAATCTTTTTGCCATCTGTGGAATTGTAGCATCCTCTCTGTCTAGATTTCCACATGCCGAAGAGGAAGAAGTTAAGGAAGAGGGGAACATATGACACAGAAGCAAAAGGTTGAAATTCTTAGTGTGAGAGATAGAGGGGAAATAAAGAACAGGTTGCATATTAGCAAATCTGAAAAACAGAGGTTCATTAGTGACAGAAGGAAACAGTTAGTTTGAGAAGTGGACTAGGGATGTAATAGCGTAGTTGATTAACTGATTAAGCAAAAGCTTATCGGTTAATGCTATAGACTACATGCATTTCCCCCCACCAATAAATTTTTTAGCAAGCTGGCCAGCAGCCCGGCTCAGTCCTAGCTTGTGATAGGTCCAGGACCTAGTCCTGGACTGTGGCTCTGCATTTAAAGTGTATTAGGAACTAAGCAGGCAGGCAGTCCAGCTCAGTTCTGGCTTGTGCTGGAACTGTATCAGAGGCAGCAGCACAGGGCTATAGGCAGCCAGTCTGTGAGGGGAGCTGGTTTTTAAACTGGTTCCCTTCACAGACCAGCTCCTGCCTGGCACCCCGTGATGCTGCCTCTGATACAGAGGCAGTGCAGAGTGGCAGGGGGCTCCTCGGGAGTGGGGCCAGAGCACACTGGCTGCTGACCATGCCCCCAGGGACTATAAAATAGTCGACTAACAGATAAGAATTCATTAGGTTACTTGACTATTCAATTAACCGATATTTAACATCCCTAATGTGGACCACTTGTACTGTCATCCTTCCGCAGACAATGCACATCAAATGCATGACCTGATCCCTGACCAATAGGTAGTCAAGGATTAAAGCACAGCCATTATCGTTAAAAATAAATCAAAAGACTTGAATATCAGGGGGCTGGATGGCTGGGGGATACAGGGCACTACATATTAAATAGTCAGGGTCATTGGTCTGACTATGCACTAAGTAAGTAGTGATGGAAAGTCCTTCTGCCTTGCTATTTAGCTATCAGTGTGAGAAGAGGTAGTGGTCTAAATACAACTCTGAAGAGATCTCATCCCAAGTGGCATCTTTGAGCAGACATGCCAAGATCTTGTGGTTGAAGCACTGTAATGGATCTCAGAAGAACTGTCAATGCCTGGCTTTGTTATAGAATCTTTGCATGGCTCTGGGCAAATCATTTATTCTCTCAGGCTATGTGTAGATAGCAGCACTATTTTGGGATACTGGAAGTATCCTAAAATAGTAATTCTGCGTCTTTAAATGTGCCCATTATTTCAAAATAGATTGAAATAATCTATTATATAGATTTTGAAATAACAGACGCTCTATTCTGGCATCCCCGTAACCCTTGTTCCACAAGAGTTAAGGGACATTTTGGAATAGTGCGTTATTTCAAAATTTGGTGCTGTGTAGACAGTGCCAAATTTTGAAATAAGCTATTTCAAAATTACATTGAAATAAGATATGCAATTTGTGTAGCTCAAATTGTGTATCTTATTTTGACTTATGGGTGCAGTGTAGATGCACTCTCAGTGCTCCAGGACTCTGTCTGTAAAATGTGGATACTCCCAGGTTTGCCTGAGAGTGAAAGAGCTCGTATTAGTATCATGCTTAGATGATGGAGGTTCATGGAATCAGCTTCAGAAATGATACCTATAGACTTCAGAGTGGGCTGTAGAGAAATATTCCTTGATGCTGCCCTTTTTTCATCCTTTTCTGCAGCTAAATAGAAAATCTCATTCTCTAAGGGTGTGTCTACACTGCACCGTGCTCGCGTATACACAGCAATTGCGTTATTTTGAAAGAAAATCAAAATAACAGACAGATTTTTCTGACATTTGTATACCTCATTCCACGAGGAATAACACCTCGTCTGAAATAGCTATTTCGGAAAGGGGCGTGTGTGGACTCGGCACAGGTTTTTGGTTTTTTGGTTTTTGAAAAAAGGGGCCTCCGGTAAATCTCACATTTGGCCTGCTGGCCACTCTGTCCACACTCCTTGTGACTCTATAGTTCCTCTTCCCCTGCAGCTCTTAAAGCTGCAGATACCAGGGAAAGGGCTTGTGGCAGGAAGCTGGCCCTCACAGACTCCAGGCACATTGCAGCTGCCAGTGCCTGATGTCTGGCCAGCATAAAAGACCCTCAAGCCCCCCAAGAACCTCCTGTCCATCCCAGGGAGCACTCAGAGGCAGAGATCCTGGCCCTCATCTAGGTGTGGGATGAGAAGAACCTCCAGGATCTCTGCTCCAGATGGTGTAACACCGACATATATGGCCAGAGGGCTGATAGCCTGGCCACCAAGGGCCATACCCGAACCCAGGAGCAGGTCTGGAGCAAAATTAAAGAGCTCTGCCAGGCATATGCCAGGGCAAGGGAGCACAGCTCACGCTCCAGGGCAGATCCCCACTTCTGCCTCTATTATGAAGACCTGCACCACATCCTGGTGGTGGACTCGGGGCTGGAGACACCCATTGTCACCCACCCAGCTGAGGAGGAAGAGGAGGACATGGCCAGCACAGTGACCACCATCACCCGGGAGTCGATACCCCATGGGCTGGATGTGTCCCAGGCATGCTCCGAGACCGGGGACGGATCATCAGGTGAGTGGTCTTAGTTTTCTCACACTCGGCCATCTCAGCCTGGGCATCTCGCTGCAGTCCGTGCATGTGGATGCACGTGCAGCAGCAGTGTGCACCACACAGCCCCACAAGGTAGCACCAGAGCACCCCTGGGCTCCAGCTCACTTCTGACCCGAGGCAGGGGGGACACACACTGCTAGAAGGAGGTGGAGGAAGGGGACATACACGCACACATACTGGAGTGCCACACACAGCACACTGGCATGCTTGCACGCTCGAGGCAGCACACGTTCCCAGGGATAGCACTGCCAGGTGCAGATGTGTCTGCTGTTCACACCCTCCTCACACCTCTTCACACCCTCACCCCCAGCAGCCAGGGATACAAAATCTCTCCCCTTGGGAAGCCACCACTGCTGGACCCAGCATGTGCATGGCCCCAATGGAAACCCAGTGAGCTCGAGGCCCCCCTCCCGCCCATTGGATTCCAGTGTGGCTGGCAATTTCCCATGCCTTCTTGTTCCTGGGACACGGGGGGGGGAGGAGGCGGGAAGCATGGTCTCCTGGGGACTTCTGGGCCCCTTTAAGAAAGGGTCCAGTATCCAGACCACACAGTCTTGCTCTGAGGCTATCACCTTCCTCTTACCTGAGAACTGTTTGTTTTAGCTCACAGATGAGGGCAAGGCATGAGGAGAATGAGATCTGTGCAGGCCTCTTGGTGACAGACACAGAGAAAGAACTGAGTGTACATGACAGAGCCCGCCCAGCCCAGAAGAGAGAAGAGAGCATGCAGACCACAGGCTCTACGATCAGTTCGCCAGCTCAGATTGGTGACTGCAGGCAGACAGACTGGACCCACCATGCTTGGCTTCTCTGTGCAACTCATCACATGCATAACTGTCTGAGTGTCTGAATGTGGGGGTGCAGTATGAAGGAGTTCCATTCCCTTTTCGCTTGATCCAATAGCAGCATTGA
The DNA here is from genome assembly GCA_019425775.1 of Rafetus swinhoei. NCBI lineage: Eukaryota > Metazoa > Chordata > Testudines > Trionychidae > Rafetus > Rafetus swinhoei. The sequence goes on along the minus strand of CM033431.1, from coordinate 9,258,149 downwards.
AAAAATCAGTATTAGAGTAAACCTGGGTTGGTCTCCAGTGAAATTAGGTAACATTAGCTGTAAAGTGCTGGCAGTTACAGTGCAGTTGTGTGTTTACACTGTGCATCTTGTGATGATGGAGCATGTCCACTTTAGCAACTCTTGCAATGCCATAGAGAACAGTGCATTGTGGTAGCTATCCCACTGTGCAACTGGCTGCAGAGTGCTTTTGGGAAGGGTTTGCAATGCCTCATGGCCCAGTCAATGTTACATGATGCAGGTGTCCCAATCCCATTGCTCCATGGTCATCCTGCAACATTGACAGCTGCTTTTCAACAGAAATCCAGGCAAGGGGGGGGGGGGGGAAGTGGCAGGGTGTGTGTGTTTGTGTGTGTGTGTGTGTGTGTGTGTGTGTGTGTATGGGGGTGGGGAGAGATAGTGGGTTTAGGGGGATGTCAGCATGCTGTCTTGTAAGTTCAGACAGTGGCAAGAAATAAACCATTCTGAGATAGAGGAGATGGGGAAACCCTGACATCTCAGCCTCCCTCCATTGCTCTTTGCACAGCAGTCTCTCTCTAGCTCACATACACAGATGCCTGCCTCTGTATTGAACAGAAGGAGCAATCCGTCTGAATGGTTTGCTCTGTATCCTAGAGCAAATCAGCAAAGCATGCAGGATGTCCCGTGTGAAGCTCTGAAAGGGGATAGGTGCATGCCTTTAGGACAGTCAAGTTCAAAACAAGGAGCAGAGGGGACTTGAGGGATTATGGGCCATTTCTAGCAACCAATTCAAGTGTCCACACTGGTACCCCAACACAGTATCTAGAGCACAAGTTTTATGCTTCTTATTGATTTGGTTTACCTAGAGCACAGCAACTACAGACTCAGTATGCACTAAGTGCCTTGCCAATGTGGACACCTTGGGAGTTACAGTGCTGGGAGCTGAATTACTACACAGTAACTTGTCAGTGTAAACTTGGCTTTAGATAGCCTCTAGGCTAACTCAGGGCTTATCTAGCCAGTGGGGTAATATGCACCATGGGAATGTGATTTCTAAAGCACACTAACATTTTGCACATCAATTAGTCTGTGTAGACTCCGCTGGTGTGTGCTAAAGATTTCCTAGTGTGCTTTATAAAGTAATACTGAGAACCCTTGCATAGATAAGCCCTTAGGGTATGTCTACACTTGCCCCCTACTTCGAACTAGGGAGGCAAATGAAAAAGCATACCGAAGTTGCAAATCAAGCACAGGATTTAAATATCCCGCGCTTGATTAGCATAATCGCGGATGGTTGCCATTTTAAAATGCCGGTCGCCTGATTTAACTTGCCGCGTGTAGATGAGGTAGTTCGATCGGAAACCCTTCCCTCGAATTAACTGTTACTCCTCATGCAATGAGGAGTAACAGTTAATTCGAGGGAAGGGTTTTAAATTGGACTACCGCGTCTGCATGCAGCAAGTTAAATCGGACGACCGGCATTTTAAAATGGCGACCGGCCGCGATTATGCTAATCAAGTGCGGATATTTAAATCCCGCATTTGATTTGCAACTTTGGTATGCTACATTTGCCTCCCTAGTTTGAACTAGGGGGCAAGTGTAGACATACCCTTAGATTCACCTTTGAACTTGGTTAATTGATAACTCACCTGTGCCAATGAAGTCAATAGGTGTGTTGCTTTCAACTGTAGTGGCAGCAAAATGGGTGTGGGCATATGCTCAGAGACAGAGTTCTGTGAACATGGCTCCCCCTTAGTTCGCAGGGCCTCATGTTAAACTTTCCCTGCAGTTGTAGTTTAAACAGGCTTGCATACCATCCCCTACTCCAACTCTGAAGCCTTGTATAAAGGCAGCCTTATGAACAGACCTCAAAGTCAAATGGCTGGAACTTTCACACTGCACCTTACCTGAGGCATAGGAACTAGTATAATAATCGATTTAAGCCTTGTCATCCCTTGAAACCATAGATCAGCCTAGAGTTACTTAAGAACTTCAAATAAAGATTCAAATCCTGAAGTGTTTATTACTGTTTGCTCAGGGGAAATATTCACAAAAGTCAGTGGGAAATGCTGGTGACTTGCACATCTCGAAAGGAGAAATGGGTGGATTTTTTTGTGAACAGTACATTTGAAAAAAAATCAGGGCACTGAAACTACTCTTTAAATTGGGTTGAATTCAGCATAGTTTCACCCCAACCCCACCCCTTCCTTGCAATGGAAGATTACCTCCCCCTTTAAAAGTCAAAATGGTTCAATGTTTTGTTTCAAAACTGTTTCAATTTGAAATTTAGTGAATTAGCAAACCCATTCATTCAGGTCTATTCTGGAATATGCAGCTGGTCAGGGCTTCTATGAAATAATAATACTGGACTCTTATAGAGGCTTTTCGTCAAGTAGATCTCAAGTACTTGGCAAAGAAAGTCAGTATCTCTATCTGTATTTTACAGATGGGGAAAATGAGACACAAAAGGGCAAATGACTTGTCCAAAAGTCAGCCAGTGGCAAAACCAGGATCAGAATCCAGGTTGCCTTAGTCTCCTTCCATTGTTCCATACTTATGCTGGAAGAAATGTGTTGGGAGCAACATAACCTTTGCCCCATTCTTCTGCAAAAGGGCTCAAAGGTGGAGGGGTCTCTTCCCTTCTTACGAGCACCAGGCACAAGCATCAGGGGCAAAGACAGTCCATCTCAAAAGAGGTCTGGAAACATGTGGAGCAGGGACAGGGATGTGAAGGGAAACCACAGGCCTACTGTCCCCTGTTTGTTCTATTAAAAAAAACAAAAACAGTGCAGGGTAGAGAGAAGGCTTGTACCTTCTGAATTGACAGTCTCTGCAGCATCTAACTACTCTCACTGTGGTCCTGGCTCTTCAGTTGTTGACCAGATCTTGATATTCCAAATTAGTGTTTTTAGTAGTGGTGTGTTAATAACATGAGCCAAGGCAGGATCAAGGAGGTCACCAGTACGTTAGAAGAGTGGTGGTGAAGAACCCCTCCTGTTCAGCTCATTAATGTAAGTGGAAGTCTGTCTCTAAAGACTCGACTAGACTCATGCATGCCGCAAACTAATGGGGCTACTGCTGCCGCCTCTTCTGTCTGGACCAGTTAATCTGTACAGGAATGGCTGCTCTCACTATGTTAAGGAGAGTCCTATTAAGGAGAATTTTAATAACGGGAGGATTTGTAAACATATCTGACCCAGGCCTCATTTATAACAAAGAGTGCACTCTCTGTCTCTCCTGGCTGTTACACTTTCAAAAGGCCATTTGTGGTGATACATTACAGTCAGAAATCTCAGTGGAGTTTCCTAGAATACTTCCTATGGACTTTCTGTAGAAAGTAAATGGAACTATTCACAATGCTATAGCTTATGAAATCCCTCTAGGATCTCCTGCAGACTCTATAGAAGCAAAAAGAAGCATAAATTTCCCCCATTTCCTCACTGCTCTGGAATTTGAGTCAGAGCCATCTGAGCCCATTGGGTAAGGAGTATTTATTGATTCAGGTTTACATGTTTGGACAAGCAAACTCCAAAATGGATATTAAATAATGAAAGGTTTTGTGCAAACACAGACGGGCCATATTCTAGCCTGAGTGATCCCTTAAATGTGACCTGCTAGGTCAAGGGGAGAGGGTGTAACTCAGCACAGAATCTGATCCACAGTAGTTAGTTCTGGCTTAAATCTATATAATGTAAAATCCTTACAAGGATTACACCATGTGAAAAACACTCACCATGTTCTCACCCCATGGAAAGAAGTCTGGTCATCCCTTTGTACACGAAGTGATGTTTGTTGACATCCAGGAAATACCACCACATTTGCCCTCCATGTCCCATTACTTGTCACAAATATCACTGCAGCTGCCCAATTCAAAAGGAACAAGCCTTCCCCTCCAGTTCCCTGCTCTGCACATGTTGCATTGTTCTTTATTTTTTAATAGAACAAAGGGAGTAGGGTAGGACCATGGTTTCTCTTTACTCCTCTGCTGCCCCCACTCCACACATTTCCAGACCTCTTTTGAGATGAACTGTCTTTGCCCTGGTGCTTGTGCAAGGTGCTCATAGGAAGGGGAGAGGTTCTTGCTTTGACCTGTTCTGCAGGAGAATGGAACAAAATCTATCTGGCTCTCAAGTCTAAGGCTATGTCTATACTAGAGCTTTTGCAGAAAAACGGCTGTTTTTCTGCAAAAACTCACGGAGTGTCCACACCTCAAGCGCATTTTTGCACATGAGAATCAAAAGTTCAGAAGGGGTTTTTGAGTAATTGGTATTCTTCTTTCTATGAGGAAGAATGCCTTTTTGCACAAGAGCAGCACACGCTCGGGGCAGGACCCCACACCTGCCCCTACTACACCGACCTCCACCACGTCCTGGGGGGTGGGGAAACATCTTCCTCACCCATCCTGGTGGACTCCAGGGTCACCCCACAGGAGGTCACCCCACAGGAGGAGCAGGAGCCAGGGACCTTGACCCTGTCCCTCGAGACGGTCACCGCCAGTCAGGACATCTCCCAGGCCTCCGAGGAGGCCTGGGACGTATCTTCAAGTGAGTTGTCACACACACAGGGCAGGGGAGCAAGTGTCGTTCAGGCTGCACATCATGCTGTAGTCCGTGCACATGCAACCACACGCATCATGAGTGCGGGGCATGTGTACACAGCAGGCAGCCTCTGAACACACCCAGCATCCTGCTGCTCACAGAGGGCACAGCTTCAGGGACAGTGTCTGCACGGATGACTGACCGCCTCTCTCTCTTTTGTGTTCTCCACAGCCAGACCAGTGGGCCTAGCCACACTACCACAGCTACCTGCCAGAGTCCGGGGGAACCCCAGATGAGCCAAGGTGCAAGAGGACCTGATGTGCCAGCACGTCAGCATCCTCCAGGACATCCAGCAGACCCTGACACACAGGGTCGATACTGACCTGGAGTGGCAGGAGCATGCCTGGGGCCAATTGATGTCATGTTGTGACACTATGTGTGGCATGTCCTGCATGGCTTCCCTCCCACCTGATGCCGCTGCCCCCACACCTCCATGGCCATTGTCCATCCACCAGCCCACCCTGCTACGCCTCTGCCCCCTTCCCAAGTGATGCCTATGGCCCCTCCTCCTGCTCACCCTGCCCCCCCCAGCCCCGCCCTTCTGCCCAGTCATAGAATCATAGAACCATAGAGCTGGAAGAGACCTCAGAAGGTCATCAAGTCCAACCCCCTGCTCTAGGCAGGACCAGTCTTTGCAGCTCTCAGACAAACACAACCCGGACGAGGCCCCTGCACCTGAGGGTGTGTCTCGAGCTGTCCCATTCCTCCTCCTAGTCCTGATTCCCCCTGCCAGTACAGAGTCCACCCTCTTTGCTGAATGTTTAATAAAAAGACTGCTTTTGTTCTGAAACCAAACAGGTGTGTTTATTGGGAGGTCAGGGGAAGGGCCAGGGGAAGGGTTGAGAGGGGGACAGGATAGAGCAACAATGCAGAAGCCCCTGTTGGGGAGGCTCTGGAGTGCTTGAGATAACCTCTCCCTCAGGGCCTCCCGGATGCACACCCCCAACTGATGGGCCCAGTGGGTGGCAGCTGTCTGGGGCTGCTCAAACACACAGCCCTTGCAGCCAGTGTCTGCCCCCCACCATGGGAGGAATGCCTCCCCCTTGCGCACCACAATATTGTGGCTCATATAGCACACTGCCACCACCTCGGGAATGTTGTGCTCCCTGATGTTCAGGTGCGTGAGGAGGCACCGGAAGTATGCCTTGAGGTGCCCAAAGGCACACTCCATCTGCATCTGGGCTCAGTTGAGGCAGGCATTGTACTGCTCCCTGCTGGGTTGAGGTGGCCAGTACACGGCTTCATGAGCCAGGGCATTAGTGGGTATGCTGTATCCCCCACTATGCACAGTGGCATGATCACATCGCCCACCACAAAATCCCAGTGGGGGAAAAAGGTGCCTGCATCCAGCTTGTGGCATAGGCTAGAGTTTCTAAAGACTTGGGCATCATGTGCTCTGCCTGACCACCCCACAAAAATGTCTGAGAGTTGTCCCCAGTGGTCCATCAGGGCCTGCAGGACAATGGAAAAGTAGCCCTATCAATTTATGTACTGGGCTGCTCAATGGTCTGGTGCTCTGATTGGAATGTGCATCCCGTTGATGGGTCCCCCACAGTTCTGGAATCCTAGGGCAGCAAATCCAGCCACGGTTGCATCCAGGTCTCCTACACAACGGCACACCACAGCAGCAGGGAGTTGATGGCCCACGCCACCTGCAGAAGGACACAACCAAACACACCAAACAGAGAATGAGAGAGAGGGCACATGAGCCCTTGTGAGGTGCCCATCCTCCTTCCTTCCCCCGCAAACACTCCAGGACCCACCTCCTATAAGGCCACTCCCCCTCCCCCCCAAGCAGGGCTGTATAAAGGCAGGACAGCAGAAGCCTCTGGGTCCAGGGCCTTCCTCCACCCCCCACTCCACCCCTTCAGTATCCAGCCCCTCCTTTCCCAAGGGTCCCCCTTATCCAGCACTCTCTCCCTTCCCCATGCAGGGACTCCAGCCCAAGAGCTCCTTACCTCCATAAGGAGGGCCTCAATGGTAGACTTCCCCACCCCAAACTGGTTGCCCACTGACCAGTAGCTGTCGGGGTGTCCAGATTCCACAGGGCAATTGCAACCTGCTTTTGCAGGGGATGGTGGGACGCAGGTGGGTGTTGCGTCTCCAGAGGGCGGGTGCCAGCCAGGCAAAGAGCTCGAGGAAGGTGGCCTTGTGCATTCTAAAGTTCTGTACCCACTGCTGGTCATCCCACTGCTTCAGGACCAGCCGGTCCCACCAGTCTAAACTGGTCTCCAGCCTCCAGAACCTTCTCTGTATAGTGGGGTGCGGTTGCCTGAGTGGAGCAGCCACAGCCACCAAGAGGGTCCCCAGAAGGAGCTTGGGGTCCAGGTCCTCCAGGAAGAGGTAGGCAGCTGGCAGCAAATGCTGCAAAAACTGCAGCATGGTTGTATGGGGCCATCACATGCCCGGGGCAGCTCCGGCTCCATGGCACACTCAAGAACAAAGCTGTGGCATCCCCAAAAAGCACAGGACAGACACTGCTGAAGCTTTGCTGTCCCTCAAAGAGGTCTGCAAGCACTCAGCAGCAGCAGCGAAACAGCAGTCCCGGGGGGTCCCTTTAAGCACGTGTCTCTGCAAGGCTCTGGCACCAGCACTCCAAAGCAACTAGTGACCTAAAGCCCTGCCTGAAGTGGTTCTGGGAGCTTTTTTTGGTGATAGAGTGTCTTATGAGTGTGGACGCTCTTTCACAAAAGCACATTGCTTTTTCAATGAGCTTTTGCAGTGTGGATGCTCTCTTCCGCAAAAACCTCTTGCACAAGAAGCCTGCAGTCTAGATGTAGCCTAAGTAGAGAGGCAAAAAGACTGTATGGACTATACAGAAATCAGTTTGGAACTGTTTTTTCTGGAGTAACATTAATAATAAAAGCCTGTCCCCCGGGGCAGTGCAGCCTAGCAGCCAGAGTCTTCAGCAAATGCCCCTCTTGCTGGAGCAGTGTGGCCTAGCAGCCAAAGTCCATAAAAAAATGCCCCTCCCACTGAAGTAGTGCAGCCTAGTAGCCATAGTCTTTAGCAGCAGGCACAGACTCATTAGGCTGGGGATTGAGAAGGGGGTAGGGAACCTGGGCCTGCCCTACTCCACCAGGTCCCAGACCAGGGCCCTATTTTAGCAGTGGTGTGGTGCACTGCTCACTCAGTGGGGAATGCCACTGAGCTCCTTAGGATACAATCTCCCACCCTGAGTTACTTCCTACCAGTATCCGCTGGACTCCTTCCAGGTCTCTCTTCCAGATTGTCAGCAGTATCTCCAGTGTCTCACAGGCAGTTTGCCTTCAGGTGCTCTGGCAGTACCGCCTTCCTCCTCAGCATCCAGCCCCAATTGAGCCTTTCTCCAAACATTTATACCCGGGCTCCAGTCCGAGTATACCCTGCAGGGCTGTGGGGACCGGACTCCTTCCTCAGTGCAGGGGGGTAGGGCTGGCACACCCTGTCACAGAAGGGCAAATCCTAGTTCTGATTTATAAGGGCTTTATAAGGCTCTTTGGGCAAGCGACCAACGAGCTTGCGAACAGGTGAGTGCTAACAGGGAGTTTAGAGAGGGAGTTCTCCAGGTAGAGGAGAAGCAGATACAGGACTCTTGAAGGAAGTGTGTGTTGTTATTGGGGCTTTCTTACTCTGTGCTGAGCTTGTGTTTGTTGGTGTGTGGTGGTGGGTTTTTTTTTTTTTTCTCTCTCTGTGTTTTTGAGTGAGGCTTTAGAGAGGGAGTTCTCCAGGTAAAGGAGAAGCAGATACAGGACTCTGAGGAAGTGTGTGTTGTGTTTGGGGCTTTTCTGCTGTGTGCTGAGCTTGTGTTTGTGAGTGAGGGTTGGTGTGTGTTCTTTTTGTTTGTTTGTTTTTCCCCTGTGTTTGTGAGTGAGGCTTTTTTTTTCCACTTCCCCTTTGCCCTCCCCCTCCCCTTCATGGAGTGTGTGCTGTGATTGGCTGGTGCTGTGATTGGCTGTGATTGGCTGGTGCAGTGATTGGCTGTGATTGGCAGATGGAAACTGTTGGCTTCTAATTAAAGTTTGAATTCTAGAAGCCTCTGCTGATTGGCTGAGCCTTGGTAGGGGGAAGGACTTTCAGGCAGTCCAGGGCTTTATAAGGCTCTTTGGGCAAGCAACCAAGGAGCTTGTGAACAGGTGAGTGCTAACAGGGAGTTTAGAGAGGGAGGTTTTTTTTTTTTTTTTTAATTACTTGGGACAAATAAAAAGAAAACAAGGACAGGTGTGAGGGTCAAAGGGCTAAAACAAGGGAACCGGATGGGGACACCGAGCAGAGAACCCCGGACAGCGCCCACTGCCCCTTTAGAGAGGGTGTTGGGAAGGGGGCGAGGTTCTCTTGCCTTTCTTTTTAAATCCCTTCTCCAGGACAGCAGGGATGGATGGTGATGGTTCTGCTGTTGTTACCTGCACGGAGTGTGCCATGTTTGTCTTCCTCCCGGAAGAAAGAACAGATTTCATCGGCACTAAGTGCAAGCTAGTCACCATTTTGGAAGAAAAAATTAAAGGGCTGGAGGCCCAAGTGTCGACCCTGAGAGGATGAAGACTTCCTCGATAGAAGGCAGCGTTTAATCCTTCAAGCACGGCAGGCGGAAGAGCCGGAGAGGGCAGTACGTGACCAGGAAGAGAACTGGCAGCATGTAACTTCTAGAAGGAAAAGGCCAGCATTGGAATCCCCAATGCTATAGAGGTAAGTAATCGCTTTCAGGCTCTCCACAGGCTCTGCAGTGCTGAATGCTTTGGAAGGGATCTCACAAGGAAGAAACCGGAAGGGAACACCATCTACTGGAAGGCATGGGATCGTAGTCCTAGGGATGGGGTTCACGGCCACCACCCCAAAGAAAACGATGGGTGGTGGTGGTCGGGGACTCCCTTCTAACAGGGACTGAGCCATCCCTCTGCCGTCCGGACCTGGAATCACGAGAGGTATGCTGCTTACCGGGAGCTCGCATTCAGGATGTGACTGAGAGGCTTACCAAACTGATCAAACCTTTGGATCGCTACCCCTTCCTGCTTCTCTACATGGGAACTAACGATACGGCCAAGAATGACCTCGTGCGGGTTACTGCGGATTATGTAGCGCTGGGAAAAAGGATCCAAGAACTCGGAGCACAAGTGGTGCTCTCGTCCATCCTCCCTGTTGAAGGGAAAGGACTAGGCAGGGATCGTCGAATTGAGGACGTAAATGCGTGGTTGCGCAGGTGGTGTCGCAGAGAGGGCTTTGGTTTCTTCGACCATGGGACTCTGTTCCGGGCACGAGGATTGTTAGGAAGAGATGGGATCCACCTAACCAAGAGAGGAAGGAGCATCTTCGCGGGCAGGCTTGCAAACCTAGTGAGGAGGGCTTTAAACTAGGTTCGTCGGGGGACGGTGACCAAAACCCTGAGGGGAATGGGAAAGTCGGATACGGGGAAGAAATGCAGGGAGGAACGAGCAAGAATGGAGGACCCCTGTTTCGAATGGAGAAGATAGGGCGATCAACTGGTTACCTGAGGTGTTTGTACACTAATGCGAGAAGCCTGGGCAACAAGCAGGAACAACTGGAGGCCCTGGCCCAGTCTGAGAAATATGATTTAATTGGGATAACAGACACTTGGTGGGATGACTCGCATGACTGGAGCGCTGTCATGGAAGGGTATAGACTGTTCAGGAAGAATAGGCAGGGGAGAAAAGGAGGAGGAGTTGCACTATATGCAAGAGAGCACTATGATTGCTCTGAACTCCAGTATAAAGAGGGAGAAAAACCTGTTGAGAGTCTATGGGTTAAGTTTAAAGGCACAAACAACAGCAGTGATGTTGTGGTTGGTGTCTGCTACAGGCCACCGAATCAGGTGGATGAGATAGATGAGGCTTTCTTCGGACAACTGAGAGAAGCTTCCGGATCGCAGGCCCTGGTTCTCGTGGGGACTTTAATCACCCTGACATCTGTTGGGAAACCAATACGGCAGTACACAGGCAATCCAGGAAGTTTTTGGAGAATGTTGGGGATAACTTCTTGACACAAGTGCTGAAGGATCCGACCAGGGGCCATGCGCAGCTTGACCTTCTGCTCACAAACAGGGAGGAACTAATAGGGGAAGTGGAGGTAGGTGACAACCTGGGAAGCAGTGATCATGAGATGGTAGATTTCAGGATCCTGACCAAAGGAAGAAAAGAAGTAGTAAAATACACACCTTGGACTTCAAAAAAGCAGATTTTGACTCCCTCAGAGATCTGATGGGCAGAATCCCCTGGGATGCTAACAGGAAGGGGAAAGGAGTCCAGGACAGCTGGCAGTATTTTAAAGAAGCCTTATTGAAGGCACAGAAAGAAACCATCCCGGCCTTGAAGCAAGAGAGGCAAACATGGTAGGAGACCGGATTGGCTTCTGGGAAATCCTTGGTGAACTTAAGCACAAAAAGGAAGCTTACAAAAGTGGAAACTTGGACAAATGACCAGGAGGGGTTTAAATGTATAGCTCGAGAATGCCGGGGTTATCAGGAAGGCGAAAGCGCAAATGGAATTGCGACTGGCTAAGGATGTGAAGGATAACAAGAAAGGTTTCTACAGGCATGTTAACAAGAAGAAGGTGATCAGAGAGGGTGTGCGGCCCCTACTGGATGAAGGAGGTAACCTAGTGACAGATGATGTGGGAAAGCTGAAGTACTCAATGCTTTCTTTGCCTCTGTATTCATGGACAAGGTCGGCTCCTGGACTTCTGCGCTAAGTGACTCAAGATGGGATGAAGATGGACAGCCCGTGGTGGGTAAAGAACAGGTTAGGAACTATTTAGAAAAGCTAACGCGTACACAAATCCATGGGTCCGGACTTAATGCATCCAAGGGTACTGAGGAGTTGGCAAATGTCATTGAGGAGCCTTTGGCCATTATCTTTGAAAAGTCGTGGAGATCGGAAGAAATCCTGGATGATTGGAAAAGGCAAATGTAGTGCCCATCTTCAAAAGGGAAGAAGGAAGATCCAGGGAACTATAGGCGGTCAGTCTTACCTCGGTTCCTGGAAAAATCATGGAAGGGATCCTTAAGGAATCCCTTTTGAGGCACTTGGAAGAGAGGAAAGTGATTAGGAATAGTCAGCATGGATTCACAAAGGGCAAGTCGTGCCTGACCAATCTGATCAGCTTCTATGATGAGGTAACTGGCTCTGTGGACATGGAAAGTCAGTGGATGTGATATACCTTGACTTTAGCAAGGCTTTTGATATGGTCTCCCACAATATTCTTGCCAGCAAATTAAGGGAATGCGGATTGGATAAATGGACAGTAAGATGGATAGAAAAATGGCTAGAAGGCCGGGCCCAGCGGGTAGTGATCAACGGCTCGATTTCAGGTTGGCGGTCGGTTTCTGGAGTGCCCCAAGGTTCGGTTCTAGGACCGGTTTTGTTCAATATCTTTATTAATGACCTGGATGAGGGGATGGATTGCACCCTCAGCAAGTTTGTGGATGACACTAAGCTAGGGGGAGAGGTAGATAAGCTTGAGGGCAGAGATAGGGTCCAGAGTGACTTAGACTAATTGGAGGATTGGGCCACAAGAAATCTGATGAAGTTCAACAAGGACAAGTGCAGAGTCCTGCAGTTGGGACGGAAGAATCCCAAGCACAGTTACAAGCTGGGGACCAACCAGTTAAGTAGTAGTTCTGCAGAAAAGGACCTGGGGGTTACAGTGGATGAGAAGCTGGATATGAGTCAACAGTGTGCCCTTGTAGCCAAGAAGGCTAATGGCATATTAGGTTGCATTAAGAGGAGCATTGCCAGCAGATCCAGAGATGTCATTATTCCCCTTTATTCGGCTCTGGTGAGGCCACATCTGGAGTATTGTGTCCAGTTCTGGGCCCCCCCACTACAAAAAGGATGTGGACGCATTGGAGAGGGTCCAGCGGAGGGCAACCAAAACGATTAGGGGGCTGGAGCATATGACTTATGAGGAGAGGCTGAGGGAGTTGGGTCTGTTTAGTCTGCAGAAGCGAAGAGTGAGGGGGGATTTGATAGCAGCCTTCAACTTCCTGAAGGGGAGGTTCCAAAGAGGATGGAGAGAGACTGTTCTCAGTAGTGACAGATGGCAGAAGAAGGAGCAATGGTCTCAAGTTGTGGTGGGAGAGGTCCAGGTTGGATATTAGGAAAAACTATTTCACTAGGAGGGTAGTGAAGCACTGGAATGGGTTACCTAGGGAAGTAGTGGAATCTCCATCCCTGGCGGTGTTTAAGTCTTGGCTTGACCAAGCCCTGGCTGGGTTGATTTAGTTGGGATTGGTCCTGCCTAGAGCAGGGGGTTGGACTTGATGACCTTCTGAGGTCTCTTCCAGCTCTATAGTTCTATGATTCTATGATTTAATTACTTTCCCTTGAGAGTTCCATTATATTTGTAACTTCTTTTGTTTATGTAATCTGCATGGTTTCAACTGACCTGGTTATGTCCAGTGGACTTGTGTAATTGAGGCAAGTGGGATGTGAATTTTTTCTCTTTATTCAGTGATCTTTTAAAGGCATCATTTGCAGCAGGACAGAGAGATGGATGGTTGAGCACAGGCTGGAAAGTCAGAGAGTTCATAAAGGGAAGAGGAGCATGTGGAGAAGTGATAATTATTAATTTATCTATTACCAGATTAGAGGTGCATTAGTGACCCATGCCACTTGCACAGTGCACCAAAGAGCACCAAGTTCCTAGTAAAGTTATAAGGTTAAAATAATAATTAAATGGTGCAAAACTTAATACACCAAGAGTGTAAGAGTGTCAACAAGAGTCATGATTATGGAAGGGCACTTTAGGCAGATAACGTGAGTTATCTATGGCAATGCATATATTACATTATAAAGATGGAAAGTGAGGTGTTGTTATAATACAAATAATTGCTCATAGACATGCCATGGAGTTCATGTAGTTGTTGCTTTGGACTAGGTATGTAAAGCCAGAGATGATCAAACAGCCTCAAACTGCTCTGTTAATTTTTCTGACTATACCAAATGTCTTTGAAGTTTCTTAAGGATTTGAGCAACTTTGATCCTTTTAAAACCAATGTAGCGGATTGCTGGGTCCACTCTGACTTTAGTGCCCTGGCCATTGTGTATCCTATTGTAACTTCTGTGATTTTCCATGTAGGGCGGGGACCTACTAGACACTGCACATGGCCTATGGGAAGAGAATCACTGACAGTGCTATCTAACTAAGTCTTAATCATCTTCACTGCCTCCACATTCTAATTGAAAGTGACAAAATACCTACAGCTCTGCAGTGTTTTTGCATGCACTTCAATTGATGAGTGCCAGAAACAAGAGGAGAAAGCTAGTTACATGAGATCTCTGTCCAAATTTTCTATGTAGTTAGGGGTGGGAAAAGTTCAAGTACTTGAGAGGCTGTTCCTAACTAGTCATAGTGAGTCTGATTTTACTGACTGCACTGTAAAACTGGCTTCAGTGGAACCACACGTGTGGAATTACACCAGTATACAACTAATTTAAGTGGGATCAAAACCAACCTCAAGTCCTTTGCAAAGAACTGTGGTAGAGGCCCCATCGAAAAAACCAATGTCTTTCAAATGAAGCTGCCCCTTGCATTGCAAAGCCATGGCATGCCAGGGGGTTTGGTGGTGAAAGTTCCTGCACATAACCTCACTTCCTGGCACATGCTGCTATGGAGGGCCCAGTCACAGAGATTAGGAGAGAAAGCATTTCTGAATAAAACCAGTTGTAACCCAAGACACCTGGCATCAGCTTTATATCAAGAGGCAGTTCTGAGGTCAGCCAAAGAAAGATTAGGCTACCATCAGATGAGAAAAAAAGTTTTACCCACTTTTTGTCTCTTAACCTTGATCCATTCAGAATGGGAAAAAAATTTCAATAAATCTTAAGTTGTATTCACCTGAGACAGACAGCAAAGAAATTAAATATTTTGGCATTTGACCAACTGTACATTTACACCAAAATGGATGCCAGGGAAATAACCTTTTCTCCTTTTAAGAAAGCCCTCCAAGCTGATTATACAAAAAACCCAGTGATATATTAATGGATCACTCTGAGTGACAGCCCAGCCCAGTTCAGGGTAGAAAACATGGACCTTATTAGCAAGTATTTGGCTGGAGAGGATAATACACAATATCACTGGAGACTAGTGCAGCTTGCTCCACCGCCTGCGGTTCAGCTGTCTTCGATCTAGCCCTGATTTAGTGCACAATTAAGACGATGTCTATGAGAGCTAAAGCAAGTGCCTACTTCCAGGGGGTACTCCTCGATATAGTTATTATCATGCCAACACATGAAGTATCTCTTTCCAAACCAACACCCAAGTCATGCAGATAGTCTGGTAACAAAGAGCCCAACCCTGAATAGTGCTGAGAACTCTCAACTCCCACTGTCTTCAATGGGAATCAGAGGGTCTCAGTTCATTGTAGAAGGTGCTCAGCGCTTCACAGCATCTGGTCCACAGTGTATTTCCATTCAGAACTAACCGCCAGTGAGATTCTTTATGAGCCAAACCAATAAACGGACAGAGTAATTATTTTGCACCCCTCCAATATTTGTAGAAAGATTCTGCTGGCAGATTGCCCTGGAATATTTACTCACTTATTTATTTTCAGTTTACACAGTGTGCCTATCACCATTCTCTAGGCAATGCGGCATAACGCTACAATTTACAGTGCAACTGTGCTCCAGATAAACAGAATATTAAAAGGAGAGAAAAAAGAAAAGGAGATTATTCTTTGAATGGTTGCTTATGTCCATTTAACAGATGTGTGCTCACCACATGCACCGGTGCTGGAAGATTTTCCCTCAGCAGTATCTGTAGGGCCCGGGTACCAGGGCCCCCTGGAATGACACGCACATGCCACACTACATAGGGTGCTCGCAGGCCCCTACCTCCTCAATTCCTTTTTGCTGTCATTGATGGTGCTTGGAATACTCTGCTCCAGCCTTAGCTGTAGCGTTAGTCATTCCCTCTCTTCAGTTGTGAATAGTTTCTCTTTAGTGATAGAGTAGCTAACAGTTAGTCCCCCTTTGGGACAGGCCCATGCCTGTTAGTGACCCACATGCTGACAGCCTCCATTGTTTAGGAAAATCACAGATCCCCTCCAACTGCAAGATTTTCAGCTCTTTCTGCCTCAGGAAAATAAGGATACGTCTAGACTGCAAGCCTCTTTCGAAACAGGCTCTTTCGAAAGATACTTTTGAAAAAGCCTCTTTCGAAAAAGAGCGTCTAGACTACAACCGGTACTTTCGACAAAGCAAGCCGCTTTTTCGAAAGAGAGCACCTGGGCAGTCTGGATGCTCTCTTTCGAAAAAGCACAGTTTGCATTACATAGTGCTTTTTTTCAAAAGAGCACTTTTGAAAAAAGGCGTTCTTCCTCGTAAAATGAGGTTTTCCATGGTTGAAAAAACTGCTGCGTTCTTTCAATTTACTTTCGAAAGAAAGCAGCAGCAGTCTAGACTTAGGGGAAGTTTTTTTCGAAAAAAGGCCACTTTTTTTTTTAAAAACCCTGTAGTCTAGACACACCCTAAGAGAGGCATTTAACTAAGGGCACTGCTTATGGAGTGCTGCTTATGGAGTCTTCCTTAACTCCACAAGAGCCACACTTGGACTCAGTGCAGAGCACCTCAGCCTCAGTGCAGAGTGTCCTTCTGGCACCATTGACACTGCACCGGGCATCTTCAGGCACCCTACCAAGGAAGCCTAGGAAGGCTATCAAGGGTGGCTTTCCAGCTTCTCGAAAGGCGAAGGCCAAGAAGGGGGACCATGCCTTAAAATGCTCCAGGGACAAGTCCCTGGCGCAGGTGGACTGTCCCAGCCACTGCTGCCCACCATGGACACACAGGCCTCATTCATGCCAGAAACCTTCCAAGTGGCACATGACATACTTACCTTGCTGGTACTGTCATTGGCAGGGCTGGCCATGCCCAGGCACAGGGGAAACTGCCCTTTGCCACTTGGTTGCCAAGCACATGATGCTCTTGCTCACCAGTAAGAACAGACAAGAAGGCCCCCTCGTAACACCATAAGATCAGTGTGGGGCTCACCATGGCAACATGCAAAGTCCCCTTGGAGCACAGACCTTCAGAGGTACTTACTCCGCGGCCATGGAGGTACAGTACGGAGAGACTGCTCATACAGCTTTCACTGTGCCAGGCACTACTCACTTTCTCCAACCTCCATTACCCTCAGCACCAGTACTCACTGGCACTCAGCAGTTCTTGTCCACATACCCATTCGTACAGGTCCACATCCACGTCCCAGCAACAGAGATATCTATCCCAATGCCATTCCTCTAATGCATGTAGGACCTCAAGGGATCATAGGAACCTGCTTACCAGATGCTCCAGGTCACGTACTTGGTCACTGAAATCGCTGCAGGGAACGTAGTGCATTTTCCAGGTCATGGACCTCAACCAATGTCTGCATGTTAGGTGCCATCTCAGCCTCAGCCTTCCTACCTCTGGTGCAGCCCTCAGCACTGTGCCACAGCTGTACCATATGGTACCACAGATGGCCTCCCAAGGTATCCTTCAGCAGCAGTGGCAGGCATAATGGTGTCCTTGGACTCCCTGACTTTCCAGGTTCCACCCCAGGCATCTCATTCAGTGGCCGGAGCCTCAGAATCTTCCTCAGCACCTCTGCAAACTGGGTCCAGGTACCACAGGCTAGAGGGCATCTAACCCCTCAGTTGGAGGAAGGGACAATGGACCATTTTCCATCCTTGGAAGAGGACCAGGGGGGACAAACCTTAATTTCTTCTTCACCGGATGAGACCATTGTAGCCCCACCATCCATTGTCCCCCTGGATGATATAAAGGCCCACCAGGACTGCCTCAAGTGAGGAGCAACAAACCTCCTTCTGCAAGTGGAGGAAGTCCAGGAGGTCTCTGACTCTCTTTGGGATCCTGGACCAGGGGCACCCGTCAGACTAGCCCTACCCCTATATAAAGGGGTAGCCAAAATTGCCAAGGTGCTTTGGCAAACCCCTTCATTTATCTGTCCTATCTCAAAGAGGGTGGAGAGGAAGTACTTTGTGCCTGTCAAGGGCCATGGCTATCTCTATACCACCCAACTCCCTGGTGGTAGACTCAGTGAACCACAGGGAGCAGCAAGGCCAACCTGCCTCCACATCAAGGATTTAGGACTCCAGATGACTCAACTTGTTTGGAAGAAGGCTTTATTCTTCAGCCAGTTTTCAACTACTGGTGGTGAACCATCAGGCCCTATTTGCCTGATACAACCTCAACTCATGGCAGTTCATGGCCAAGTTTCCCAAAGAGTCCAAAAGACAGTTCAAAGAATTAGATGAGGGTTCAACCACAGCGAGGGAGGCTCTGTAGGCTGCACTGGATGCAGCAGACTTAGTAGCACAGACCATGGTGTCCACAATCTCCATGAAGGGGGCCATGTGACTACTTCTGTTGGGTCTGTCACCAGAGGCCAGAATTTGATCCAGAACTTCCCTTTCGATTGCACAGCCCTGTTTGCAGAACAGACAGCTATTAAGTTGCATGGAATCAAGGACTCTTGCACAACCCTAAAAACTTTGGGGCTTTATGTTCCAGGGCCAGGGCATAAAAAGTTTAAGCCCCAACATGCTCAGCCCAAAGTGCAACACACCTGACAGGACCCGCTATAGGGGCATATGAAGCCTTTCTAAAAAAGGCAGGGTCAGCAACCCTAGTCAGACTCACATCCCTCATCAAGTCAGCCCAAGCCCTCTGGCAAGTGTGTCTTGTGAGGGTGAACCTGGGGGCAACATATCCTCCCCATCCCTTTGCTTCCCGCCTCTGCCTTTTCCTCCCAGCCTGGGCAGAGATTACATTGGAACATTGGGTCCTGACCATGGTGCAGGATGGCTATGTACTCCAGCTGGCTTCTACCCCATTTTCCCACCCTCACTCCCTGTCTCTCTTCAGGGACCCTTCTCATGAGCAACTTCTTGAAGAAGAAGTTGTGGAGCAGCCCCACCTGAGAATGTTGGAGAAGGTGCCTGCCCAGTTGCACAACCAAGGTTTTATTCCTGATATTTTTTAATCCCCAGTGGTCCCAGAATGAGACAGCCCTCCACATAAATGTCAGAGAGCTCAGGTCAGTCAGAAGTGAGTGCGACATGTTCTTGCTTCCCCTGCGGGGCAGACTGGTTCATGTTCTCACAGACAACACAGCAGCCATGTTCAGGAGGAGGAGCCTGCTGTGCATCCCTCTGCGAGGAAACAATCCAACTGTGGGACTTCTGTGTCCTCCACCACATCTCACTGGAGACTCTCCACCTTCCAGGAGCATGCAACATAATTGCAGACCATCTGAGCAGAGAGTTCTCATCTCACCTTGAGTGGTGTCTCCATCTGGAGGTTGCCCTTGTGTTCTTCCAGGACTGGGGCTCTCCCCGAGCGTATCTCTTTGTGACACAACACAATGCAAAGTGCTTCACCTTCTGCTCAAGGATGGGTCTAGAGGACTCCATCTCTGATGCCTTCCATCTCCCCTGTTCCCATTGATCATTATGGTTCTCCAGAAGATCAGACAGGACTCCTCAGAAGTTATACTGATCCCACTAGTGTGTCCATGCCAGCACTGGTTCAGCACCCTCATGGATGTCCTGCAGCAGGCCCCTCACCTGTTGCCCTGTCACCCAGACCTTTAGTTCCAGGACCACAGTCGTCTCCTTCACACAGACCTTCGGCAGCTCCACCTCATGGCATGGCTGCTCCATGGTTGAGCCAATAGGAGATGGCATGCTCAGTGAAGGTGTAGTGCATCCTCCTTGAAAGCAGAAAGCCTTCAACTAGATCAGCCTATATGGTGAGATGGAAGCAGCTCTTGGCCTGGGCATCCCAGAAGGGGTGTGTCCCCATCAAAACACCGCTACAGTTGAGACTCGACTATCTTTTATACTTGAAACAGAAGATCTCATGCTCGCCTTGGTCAAAGTACATCTTGCTGCAATTTTGGCCCTCTATCTGCTGATCCAAGAGCACTCAGTTTTTTTGTATTACCTCATGCATTGCTTCCTGAAGAGCCTGAAAAGGTTATTCCCACAGGCCCCAGATCTTTTTCCTCAATGGGACCTTAACCTGGTCCTTGCTAAGCTCATTGGTCCCTCACCTAAGCCATTGGCGTCCTGCCCCCTTTCACTGCTATCAATTAAGGTGGACTTTCTTATGGCCATTATATCAGCCAGAAGAGTCTCCGAACTTTGTGAGCTAACATCAGAGCCACCTTAGACCATCTTCTTCAAAGATAAGGTCCAGCTTAGCCACACTCAGCCTTTCTCCCATTGGTGATCTCAGCATTTCACATGGGCCAGGACATCTTCCTCCCAGTCTTCTACCCAAAGCCTCATGCAAACAATGAGGAAAGAGCCTCATGCGACCAATGAGGCATGCTATAGACGTCAGGAGGGCCCTAGCATTCTACCTGGAAAAAACAAAGCCCTTCCATAAGTCCACACAGCTGTTCGTGGCCTATGCAGATAGAATAAAAGGCCATCTGGTATCACCCCAGAGAATATCAAGATGAATCACCACCTGCATCCTCACATGCTATGAGCTAGCAGGCATTCTGGCTCCAGACATGGTAAAGACTCATTCAGCTAGAGCCCAGACCTCATCTGTCACCTTTTTAGCAATTGGCCTGATTCGGGATATCTGGGCTATGTCTACACTGGCGGGTTCTTGCGCAAGAATATCTTGTGCAAGAGAACTGTTGTGCAACAGAGCGTCCACACTGGCCAGAACTGCAGCTCAAGAATGCTGAGTTCTTGCGCAAGAAAGTGTCCACACTGGCGGGATGCCCTTGCGCAAGAATGGCCCCAGAACCACTTCGGCCATGTCAAGAGGTCACCAGCGGCGTCTGTGGGCATGCGCCGGACCCCCACTGGGAAATACACTTAAAGGGACCCCTGGACGGCCGTTTCCCTGCGCCTGCATGCTGAGGCACTTCTGTGAGGCATTGAGAGCCACAGCCGTGCCCTCCACCTCAGCCTCTGGCAAGTGCCCCTGGGCATCGTCGCTGCCCTCGTTACAGCCATGGAGCCGGAGGAGGACCCCACTCAGCAATGTCCCCTCATGGCCATAATTGAGGCTGTGGAGGTCCTTCAGCAGGGAACCACACTGCTCCAGCAGGAACTGGAGATCGGGCAGTGCATGCTGGACCAGATGAATGCTGCAGCTGCACTCGGGCACCCACACCCCACCACCGACAGGCGCCTGTAGAGCCACGACACCAGTGGGGACTGGTGGGAGCGCCTGGTGACCAGGGCCAGACCGGGGGAGGAGGCTGTAGGTACAGGGGGAAGCCCCACACCCAGGGGGTCACGCTGTCCCTCCTGCACACAGCCCCACTGGTGGGGGGGGGAACCCCCCGGAGGCAGAGGGCCCTGGCCTGCGTGGGGGGAGGGGCCATCAAAGGGAGGGCGAACACACCCCAAGGGCCCATGTACCCACTGTGTCTCATTCCATGTGCCCCTCTGCAGGTCGTCTGCGCCATCAACGATGTGCTGCTCCAGAGGGTCATCCGCCCCCGTAACCTGGATGCCACCCTTGCTGGCTTCGCCACCCTGGGGTTCACAAACTGCGGGGGAGCTATGGATGGGACCCACATCCCCATCCTGGTGCTGAAGCACCGAGCGGCCCAGTTCATCAATCGGAAGGGCTATTGTTCGGTGGTGCTCCAGGCTCTCGTGGACCACCAGGGCTGGTTCCAGGACATTTATGTGGGGTGGTCCTGCCGGGCCCACGACACCCATATCTTCCGGCACTCAGGCCTGTGCCACAGGCTGGCGGCGGGCACCTACTTCCCCCAGTGGGACTTCACCATCGGGGCTGTCAGGATGCTGGTCTGCATCGTGGGGGATGCAGCCTACCCCCGATGGCCTGGCTGATGCGTCCATACACGGGCCGACTGGACCACAGCCAGGCCACCTTTAACGCCCACCCGCAACCCCATGGAGTGCGCCTTCGGGCGTCTGAAGGCACGCTTCAGGTGCCTCCTGACCCGCCTGGACATGGGGGTGCAGCACATCCCGGAGGCCATCACAGCGTGCTGTGTGCTGCATAATATTATTGAGAAGGGGGAGGCCTTCCTCCCGGGGTGGATGGCAGGTAAGGTCCAGGCCTACCAGCAGCCTCAGATGGCTGCCACCAGGCAGGTGAACCACGACGGGGTGCGGGTCCAGGAAGCCCTGAGGGTGCTGCTGGACCAGGCCCCAGAGTAGGCTGCACCTACACCTCCGACCGCAGGGTTCCCGCCGTGCCTCCACCTCCTACTCCCATCACCACTCCTTCCCACCACCCTTCCCTCACCTCCCAATAAATATCATGCACTGAGTTATGATAATGCACTTTTATTTACAAGGGTGGACTGTGGGAAGGGGGGAGGAGGGGGCTCTGAACTGGGAGGGGGAGGAGAGGGCTCTGAACTGGGAGGGCCTCATGGGTGGGAGGGGAGGCCTCTCCCACCCCCACGGGTGCGGGAGCGCCTGTGCCCCTCGTGCCAGGTTGGGGCAGGCTGCACCAGGAGGTGCTGAGGTTGGGGGTCCGCAGGACGGAGCATGGGCATGGCGGGGGGGGGCACAGGATGGGGCATGGGCAAGGCAGGCGAGGAAGCGGGGGGGGGGGGGGGGGGGGGGGCCTGGCCATGCTGTGCTGTGGCACAGGGCCTATGCGCTCTGCGATTGTGCCCAGGAGGGTGCACACGTGGTTGCAGTGCTCGAGGTACTGGCTCCACAACTGCTCCTGCCACTCCTTGTCTGTGCGGATCTTGGTGGTGAGGAAGCACTCCATGCGCTCAATGGTGCAGACGTGGCAGCGGAGCAGGTGATGGCGATTCCGGGTGCACTGCGACGGGCCCTGGCTCCTCGGTGCTGGCGGGATGGGGCTGGAAGGTCCCTCGCTGGCAGGGGGTCCTGCTGCAGAGGAAGCAGATGACAGCGAGACGGTCAGTGACCCCTGCCCCATGGTGTTCCGGGCACCCCGTGCCCTCCTCATGCCACCGCACATGCCACAATGCCTGGGGACAGGTGTGACCAGCATGGGGGGATTCCTCTAGGGGCAGTGTGGGGGGATTCCCCAGAGATCCAGGAGGGCCTTGACCTCGGTGGTGTCCCAGCATGCAGCCCACTGCTTGGTGTCCCTGTGGGCCTGCTGGGTGCTCTGGGGTGGCTCCTGGGTGGGGACTGAGGGACCTGGCTGTGGCTGAGAAGCTGCCATCACTCCCCCTGGCTGCTCCCAGGGCCGCACATGGCACGCGGCTCTGCTGGGTGCCTGTGCCTTTAAGGGGAGGCCGGCTAGGTTGAACGAGTGAGCGTTGATTGTGCGTACGGAGTGTCAGAGAGGCCACCTGTGTTTTTTTCCCGGAGGCCAGTACTTGCACAAGAAGCCTTTGCCATGCGTCCACACTGCCCTCTTGCGCAAGAGCGGCTGTGCAAGAGAGCTTACACCTGTTAGGAAAGAGCGTAGCTCTTGCGCAAGACGCCCTCTCTTACCACGCCGTACTGTAAATTTCTTTGCGCAAGAGCAGGTGGGCAGCGTGGACACTCTGCGGGTTCTTGCGCAAGAATGGCTGTACTTGTACAAGAGCCCACCAGTGTAGACATAGCCCTGTAGTGCAGCAGCATGGTCCTCAGTCCACACCTTTGCAGCTCACTATGCGATCACATCATATGCCAGAAACGACACGGCATTTGTCAGAGCTGTGTTGCAATCCACATGTTCTTGAGTCTCCTACCCACCTTCGGAAATATTGCTTGCAGTCACCTATGTTGAATGGACATGAGCAAGCACTCAAAGAAGAAAAAACAGATACTTATTTCCGTAACTGGTGTTCTTTAAGATGTGTTACTCATGCCCATTCAGCCTCCCACCCTCCTTCTGTCAGTCTCCCGGAAAAATAAATGAGGAGGGAAGGGCCTGGCAGTGCCCTATATAGTGTGGCATGTGTGCGGCACTCCTGGGTGTGCTGAGACCCAGATCCCTTTGGGTACCTCTGAGGGAGAATCTTCTGGCACTGGTGCATCTGGCAGGCACACTCACCTATGCTGAATGGACATGAGCAACACATCTCGAAGAACTCCAGTTACGGAAACAGAATCCTATATGAGAAGTCTCTGTTTAATGCACCCCCATTAGGAAAATCCTGAATGAACAGGCAAGCACTACAGAGGGCTCAGATTATTGATAGACTAATATCTAACTCTTATGCAGTGCTCCTCAACTATACATTTCAAAGCACTTTATGAAGAGGGTCAGCATCATTACCCCCATATTTACAGATGAGAAATGTGATACACAGAGGGTCCTGCTGCAGAGGAAGCAGATGACAGCGAGACGGTCAGTGACCCCTGCCCCATGGTGTTCCGGGCACCCTGTGCCCTCCTCATGCCACCGCACATGCCACAATGCCTGGGGACAGGTGTGACTCATCAAAAGAAAAGCCTATAGCTGGCCTATGCCAGCTGACTCAGGCTCCAGAGCTGTATCATTGCTGTGTAGACTGCTGGGCTCTGGCTGCAACCCAGGCCTTTAGGCCGTGTGGAGTGGGAACCTCCCAGAACTCAGGTACCAGGCTGGGTCTGGAAGTCTACACAGCAATGAAGAAGCACCACCACCTGAGAAAGCTGGCATGGGCCAGCTGGGGGTTTTTCTTTGCTATGTAAGCATACCCTGAGAGGGAAATGATTTGCTCAAGATCACACAGTAGGCAGGGAACAAATGAAGATCTCTTCATACTCCATACAATGCCCTACCCTCCAAGCCACATAGCCTCAATTACATAGCACTAGTACTTTTACCTGGCATTGCTCGGGTCCTTGAGGAGGGGGCTTAGGGCAGAGGGTGGTAGGGGGTGCAGGAGTCAGGGTTGAGAGGTGAAGAGGGGCTCTAGACAGGACACTGTGTGTGTGTGTGTGTGTGTGTGTGTGAGAGAGAGAGAATGTAGGGAAGCGGGGGCAGGGGAGGAGGAGCCAGAGCCAAAGCCCCCCTCTCCCCTCCCAAAGATTCATACAGATCACAGCTGGAGGATTCTCTGCATCTTGGGGTCTTTAAACTATTTGAAGACTTCAATATCTGAGATATAGGTGAGAGGATTATTCCAGGAGTGAGTGGGTGAGATTCTGTGGCCTGCATTGTGCAGGGGGTCAGACTAGATGATCATAATGGTCCCTTCTGACCTTAAAGTTTATGAGTCTATACCAGCGCTGCTTGCTCTTTCCCTTCCTGTCCCTCTCAGGAAGCAAGAGCAAAGTGTACAGCTTGTCTGCCCCCTGTGCTTCCCAGCCACAGTGAGGAATGCAGAAAACTGCACTTTTCCCCTCACTTCCTGACAAAGAGGAATATCCAGCAGTGTCTATGTATGAATCTTGGGGGGGAGTTTCAGCCCCCCCCCGTCCTCCCTAAAGAGTGCCTAGGGGGTGGGAGGCTCAGGACTGGGACAGTCCTGGATGGGAGGGACAAAACCCCCACCAGTCCCTTTCACCTGGCTGGTGATTCTGTCTCTTTTCTGTATGGTTTTATAAGAAGCAATCCCATTCCAGGCACATCCCATTTTCCTGGTACAACAAAACCCTTAACTGGCTTAAAGTTATGATATGAGGAAGCTGTATACCAAAGTTGGTGGTCCTCGCTCTTACCGTTTAGGAGGAGTTCTTCAACAAACAGAGAGACAAACTCTCAAATGTATAGTAGATGATCTGGCCACTGTGCGATGCTGCATTGGCTTTGTATTAGACGGGCCCAGTTGTGGAAGATATCTCTTGTACACAGAATACTTGGGTCATGGCAGAGTTTCCTCAGTGGCGCCTCTGCCATCCTGCAGCTGTGATTGCCACTGCCCAGCATACAGTCAGGAGAAACAGAAGCAGAGTCTAGAATTCCCTGAACTTGAGCAATCTGTGGAGACAGTAATGGTCCCCTGGAGCCACTTATATCTGGCACTATTTAGAGGGTTACTTTGGGTATGTCTACACAGCAACGTTATTTTGAAATAACAGCCCTTATTTTGAAATAACTTTCCTAGCGTCTACACAGCCAAACCGCTATTTTGAAATAAATTCGAAATAACAGAGCGCTTATGCAGAGGTAAACCTCATTCTATGAGGAATAATGCCAAATTCGAAATAGCTATTTAGAAATAAGTGCTGTGTAGACACTTATTTCAAAATAGGGGGGGCCTCCAGCCTTCCCAGGTAGCCCTGGTGGCCACTCCAGCCTCAACCAAGAACACTCCACTCCCTCCCCCCTTCCCCGGAGCCCTTAAAGGGGTAGACTCTGGCCACAGTGCCTGTGCCAGCTCCAAGCCTGCCAGCCCAGCCCAGAGCCAGCAGTCACTGCCCCTGACCCAGTGGCCCCAAAACATGAGCCAGCAAGCCACTGGCAGCCAGGCCTCCACCACTCCCCAGGAGCATTCTGCCAGCTCCCAGGAGCCTGCCAGGACCCGGAGAAGGCGGGCACCTTCCTGGTCCAGGATGGAGATCATGGACCTTATTCAGGTTTTGGGAGGGATGCCCCCAATGTCCATGATCTCCATACTAGATGGAGGCTGTCTATGGCAGGATAGCTGCCAGCCTGGCCACCAAAGGCCACATGCGAACCTAGGAGGAGGTTCGCATGAAAATCAAGTTGGTCCGGAGAGACCCCCCAACCCTGAGCCCTGAGCTTCCCCTCCCCCTTCTTCCCCTTGCTTACCCCTTCCAGCTCCCTCCTCCCAGGTTTCCCCCTCCCCTCTCCCACCCTCTCTTCTCCCACCTCCTTTCCCCAGTCTCACCAGAGTTTAATTCCCTCCCCCCCAGTTTTATTAAATAAAGAGAGTTTGTGTTCATGAAAATACGTGTATTTTATTTGAAATCAGTAAGGGGGGTTAGGGAGGGGTAAGTGGAAGGACGTGAGGGAGGAATGAGGCACAAGCCCCCAGTGGGGCAGACCAGGGAGGCTCTTAGTGCTCCTCAGGGTGGAAGCTCTCCTGCAGGGCCTGCTGGATACTGACGGCCCCCCGATGGACCTCCTGGATGGCAGCCTGCAGAAAGTGCAGGCAGGCTCCCAGCAACACGTCCAAGAGAAGCAGCAGGGGCTGCTCTGGCTCCATGTTGCAGAGTGCTGTGGTGTCCCGAGTGAGGACAACTAGAGCACGCAGAGACAAAATGCTTTGCTGTCCGTCATCGAGGTAGACAAGCAAGCAGGAAAACTTGAGAACTGGCTGTCCAGGGGGGGTCCCACACAATAAGTCCTGACCTGGTGCCCTGCCAGAACTGGTTCCTTCCAGCCTTAAATGTGATTCAGCGTCCACTCAGTGTGGATGCACTATTCCGAAATAGCAAAATGCTATTTCGAAATGCATTTTGTGTGTAGATGCATTATTTCGAAATAAGCTATTTCGAAATAACACTGTAGTGTAAACATACCCTTTCTTCCATCTCAAGCTCTTTTGGATACACAGGGCTGAGAGGTGCAAAGAGCAGAGTGAGTAAGGCAGCATATAATGGGTCTCTTTACACTAAATTAATATGCACCCTACTGATTTGTAACACAATCTGAAGGATTGTAACTTACATGCCAAGCCCAGCATCTGTGCCTTCTCTCTATGTAAGTTATGCCAACCAAAGAGGATAACCTTGCCCCTGCACTCTTCATCTGCACCTGTGGTTTTGTAACTCATTGGGACGAGGTTCTCTCAAAGGATCATAAGGGAGACCGTGCAGTTTGTGTCTATGCAGCAGCTGACATTTTAATCAAGTTTGCATATCCAGGCCACCTCATTGTGTTTGCATCAGTGCATGCTATAATCTACTGGGATGCTATCTTCTTATGTCTCAACAGGGGCAGAGTGCCAGGGGACACTAAGGCTACGTCTAGACTGCAAGCTTATTTTGAAATAGCATGTCCACACACAAAAAGCGCAACGAAAGAGTGATTTGCTATTTCAAAAGATAGTATCCACACTGACTGGACATTATCTCGCATTTAAGACCACCCCGAACCAGTTCAGGCAGGGCATTAGGTCAGCAGTTACTTCCGGGTGCTGTTGCCTGAGGCTAGCTGACACACATGCTTAAAGGGACACCCCCGGACAGCCATTTCTCAGGTTCTTGTGCTTGCTTGCCTACCTGAGGGACAGCAAAGCATTTGCAGTGCGTGCTCTAATTGCCCTGCTTCAGGACACCAGAGCACTCCTTGCCATGTGCTGGCTGCCTTCATGTGTGTGGGAGCAACAGTTACCTGACAGTGGGCAACTAGATCGGCATAGGAAAATCCACCATCAGGGCCCTCCTTATGAAGGCAAGGCACTCTCGGGCTGCAGTTCCCGAAGTGTGGGGGGGAGAATACTGGAAAGGGGGACCCTACGGATAGCAGGGTTGAAGGTGCAGGGTGTGGGCTGTGGGGGGGGGGAGGAGGAGGAGAAGCCCCATCCGCAGGGGGTTCTGCAGTCCCACCCTCACACAGCCCTATGGGGGGGGGCTTCATAGGGGGTGGCTTGTAGGTGTTGGGGGGGGGAGGACGGGAGAGGGCTCGGAGACCTATCAAGGGCTCAGGCACCCCTGTGACGCTCTGGTTTGTGTCTATATTTGTCTCCTTCTGCAGGTGGTGAGCATCATAAATTCCATCCTGCTGTGCAGGGTCATCCAGCTGGGAGACCTGGAACCTATCATGGCTGGATTTGGCAGCCTGGGCTTCCTCAATGGTGGGGGTGGGGGCATAGATGGAACCCACATCCCTATTTTTTTCCCCCTTCTCTGTGTTTTTGAGTGAGGCTTAGAGAAGGAGTTATCGAGGTAGAGGAGAAGCAGATACAGGACTCTTGAGGGAAGTGTGTGTTCTGTTTGGAGCTTTCTTGCTGTGTGCTGAGCTTGTATTTGTGAGTGAGGGTTGGTGTGTGTTCTTTTTGTTTTTGTTTGTTTTTTCCCCCCTGTGTTTGTGAGTGAGGGGTTTTTTTTCCCCTCACTTCCCCTTTGCCCTCCCTCTCCCCTTCATGGAGTGTGTGCTGTGATTGGCTGGTGCTATGATTGGCAGGTGGAAACTGTTGGCTTCTAATTAAAGTTTGAATTCTAGAAGCCTCTGCTGATTGGCTGAGCCTTGGTAGGTGGAGGGACTTTCAGGCAGTCCAGGGCTTTATAAGGCTCTTTGGGCAAGCGACCAAAGAACTTGTGAACAGGTGAGTGCTAACAGGGAGTTTAGAGAGGGAGTTGGGAAGGGCGGAGGGAAGGGCGTGAGGTTCTCTTGCCTTTCTTTTTAAATCCTTTCTTCAGGACAGCAGCGATGGATGGTGATAGGTCTGCTGTTGTTAGGTGCATGGAGTGTGCCATGTTTGTCTTCCTCCCGGAAGAAAGAACAGATTTCATCGGCACTAAGTGCAAGCTGGTCGCCATTTTGGAAGAAAAAATTAGAGGGCTGGAGGCCCAAGTGTCGACCCTACGCTCGATCAGAGAGGATGAAGACTTCCTCGATAGAAGGCAGCGTTTAATCCTTCAAGCACGGCAGGCGGAAGAGACAGAGAGGGCAGTACGTGACCAGGAAGAGAACTGGCAGCATGTAACTTCTAGAAGGGGAAAAAGGCCAGTATAGGAATCCCCCAATGCTACAGAGGTAAGTAATCGCTTTCAGACTCTCTCCACAGGCTCTGCAGTGCTGAATGCTTTGGAAAGGACATCACAAGGAAGAAACCGGAAGGGAACACCATCTACTGGAAGGCATGGGATGCGTAGTCCTAGGGATAGGGGTTCCATGGCCACCACCCCCAAAAGAAAACGACGGGTGGTGGTGGTTGGGGACTCCCTCCTAAGAGGGACTGAGCCATCCCTCTGCCGTCCGGACCTGGAATCTCGAGAGGTATGCTGCTTACCGGGAGCTCGCATTCAGGATGTGACTGAGAGGCTTACCAAACTGATCAAACCTTAGGATCGCTACCCCTTCCTGCTTCTCCACGTGGGAACTAACGATACGGCCAAGAATGACCTCGAGTGGGTTACTGAGGATTAGCGCTCGGAAGAAGGATCCAAGTATTCGGAGCGCAAGTGGTGTTCTCATCCATCCTCCCTGTTGAAGGGAAAGGACTAGGCAGGGATCGTCGAATTGAGGACGTAAATGCGTGGTTGTGCAGGTGGTGTCGCAGAGAGGGCTTTGGTTTCTTCGACCATGGTACTCTGTTCCGGGCACGAGGATTGTTAGGAAGAGATGGGATCCACCTAACCAAGAGAGGAAGGAGCATCTTCACGGGCAGGCTTGCAAACCTAGTGAGGAGGGCTTTAAACTAGGTTAGTCAGGGGATGGTAACCAAAACCCTGAGGGGAGTGGGAAAGTCGGATACCGGGAAGAAATGCAGAGAGAAACGAGCAAGAAAGGAGGACCCCTGTTTCGAATGGAGAAGATAGGGCGATCAACTGGTTACCTGAGGTGTTTGTACACTAATGCGAGAAGCCTGGGCAACAAACAGGAAGAACTGGAGGCCCTGGCCCAGTCCGAGAAATATGATTTAATTGGGATAACAGAGACTTGGTGGGATGACTCGCATGACTGGAGCGCTGTCATGGAAGGGTATAGACTGTTCAGGAAGAACAGGCAGGGGAGAAAAGGAGGAGGAGTTGCACTATATGTAAGAGAGCACTATGATTGCTCTGAACTCCAGTATAAAGAGGAGAAAACCTGTTGAGAGTCTATGGGTTAAGTTTAAAGGAGCAAACAACAGCAGTGATGTTGTGGTTGGTGTCTGCTACAGGCCACCGAATCAGGTGGATGAGGTAGATGAGGCTTTCTTCGGACAACTGAGAGAAGCTGGATCGCAGGCCCTGGTTCTCGTGGGGACTTTAATCACCCTGACATCTGTTGGGAAACCAATACGGCAGTACACAGGCAATCCAGGAAGTTTTTGGAGAATGTTGGGGATAACTTCTTGACACAAGTGCTGAAGGATCCGACCAGGGCCATGCGCGCTTCACCTTCTGCTCACAAACAGAGAGGAACTAATAGGGGAAGTGAGGTGGGTGACAACCTGGGAAGCAGTGATCATGAGATGGTAGATTTCAGGATCCTGACCAAAGGAAGAAAAGAGAGTAGTAAAATACACACCTTGGACTTCAAAAAGCAGATTTTGACTCCCTCAGAGATCTGATGGGCAGAATCCCCTGGGATGCTAACATGAAGGGGAAAGGAGTCCAGGACAGCTGGCAGTATTTTAAAGAAGCCTTATTGAAGGCACAGAAAGAAACCATCCTGACGCGTAGCAAGAGAGGCAAACATGGTAGGAGACCGGATTGGCTTCTGGGGGAAATCCTTGGTGAACTTAAGCACAAAAAGGAAGCTTACAAAAAGTGGAAACTTGGACAAATGACCAGGGAGGGGTTTAAATGTATAGCTCGAGAATTCCGGGGGCTTATCTGGAAGGCGAAAGCGCAATTGGAATTGCGACTGGCAAAGGATGTGAAGGATAACAAGAGAGGTTTCTATAGGCATGTTAACAAGAAGAAGGTGATCAGAGAGGGTGTTGGGCCCCTACTGGATGAAGGAGGTAACCTAGTGACAGATGATGTGGGGAAAGCTGAAGCACTCAATGCTTTCTTTGCCTCTGTATTCACGGACAAGGTCGGCTCCTGGACTTATGCGCTAAGTGACGCAAGATGGGATGAAGATGGACACCCCTTGGTGGGTAAAGAACAGGTTAGGAACTATTTAGAAAAGCTAAATGTACACAAATCCATGGGTCCAGACTTAATGCATCCGAGGGTACTGAGGGAGTTGGCAAATGTCATTGAGGCGCCTTTGGCCATTATCTTTGAAAAGTCGTGGAGATCGGGAGAAATCCCAGATGACTGGAAAAAGGCAAATGTAGTGCCCATCTTCAAAAAAGGGAAGAAGGACGATCCAGGGAACTATAGGCCAGTCAGTCTTACCTCGGTTCCGGGAAAAATCATGGAAGGGATCCTTAAGGAATCCCTTTTGAGGCACTTGGAAGAGAGGAAAGTGATTAGGAATAGTCAGCATGGATTCACAAAGGGCAAGTCGTCCCTGACCAATCTGATTAGCTTCTATGATGAGGTAACTGGCTCTGTGGACGTGGGAAAGTCAGTGGGTGTGATATACCTTGACTTTAGCAAGGCTTTTGATACCGTCTCCCACAATATTCTTGCCAGCAAGTTAAGGGAATGTGGATTGATAAATGGATGGTAAGATGGATAGAAAGATGGCTAGAAGGCCGGGCCCAGCGGTAGTGATCAACAGCTCGATGTCAGGATGGCGGTCGGTTTCTAGTGGAGTGCCCCAAGGTCTGGTTCTAGGACCGGTTTTGTTCAATATCTTTATTAATGACCTGGATGAGGGGATGGATTGCACCTCAGCAAGTTTTGGATGACACTAAGCTAGGGGAGAGGTAGATACGCTTGAGGGCAGAGATAGGGTCCAGAGTGACTTAGACAAATTGGAGGATTGGGCCAAAAGAAATCTGATGAAGTTCAACAAGGACAAGTGCAGAGTCCTGCACTTGGGATGGAAGAATCCCAAGCATAGTTACAAGCTGGGGACCAACCAGTTAAGTAGTAGTTCTGCAGAAAAGGACCTGGGGTTACAGTGGATGAGAAGCTGGATATGAGTCAACAGTGTGCCCTTGTAGCCAAGAAGGCTAATGGCATATTAGGTTGCATTAAGAGGAGCATTGCCAGCAGATCCAGAGATGTCATTATTCCCTTTATTCGGCTCTGGTGAGGCCACATCTGGAGTATTGTGTCCAGTTCTGGGCCCCCACTACAAAAAGGATGTGGACGCATTGGAGAGGGTCCAGCGGAGGGCAACCAAAATGATTAGGGGCTGGAGCATATGACTTATGAGGAGAGGCTGAGGGAGTTGGGTCTGTTTAGTCTGCAGAAGCGAAGAGTGAGGGGGGATTTGATAGCAGCCTTCAACTTCCTGAAGGGAGGTTCCAAAAAGGATGGAGAGAGGCTGTTCTCAGTAGTGACAGATGGCAGAACAAGGAGCAATGGTCTCAAGTTGTGGTGGGAGGTCCAGGTTGGATATTAGGAAAAACTATTTCACTAGGAGGGTAGTGAAGCACTGGAATGGGTTACCTAGGGAAGTAGTGGAGTCTCCATCCCTAGCAGTGTTTAAGTCTCGGCTTGACAAAGCCCTGGCTGGGTTGATTTAGTTGGGATTGGTCCTGCCTAGAGCAGGGGGCTGGACTTGATGACCTTCTGAGGTCTCTTCCAGCTCTATGGTTCTATGATTCTATGATCTGGGCCCCAGAACTTCGAGCCACCTAGTACATTAACCAAAAGGGCTATTTTTCAATGGTCTTGCTGGCCCTGGTCGACCACCGCAGACAGTTCATGGACATTTTCATTGGGTGGCTGAGCCGCATGTTTAGAAACTCTAGCCTCTACCAGAAGCTGGAGCCTGGCATATTCTTCCCTCCAGTGTAATTTCAGGGTCGGGGATGTGGAGATGCTACTGTGCATTGTGGGGGACACTGCATGGCTATAGATAACCCACATTGTCACAAGTCGCCCATTATTTTGAAGTATTTTTTAAATAATGGGTGCGCTATTTCAGCATCCTGGTAACCCTCGTTCCACGAGGGTTAAGGAATGTCTTGAAATAGAGCATTATTTCAAAATTTGGTGCTGTGTCGATGTACCAAATTTTGAAATAGCCTATTTTGAAATTAAATTGAAATAAAATATGCAATTTTTTAAGTCCTGACTTGACAATGCCCTGGATGGGATGGTTTAATTAGGGCAGGGGGCTGGACTCAATGACCTCCTGAGGTCTCTTCCAGCCTTAGGATTCACTGAATCTATGATTCTAAGGGTCAGTTCTAGAGCTAGTCTTGTTCAACATCTTTATTAATGACTTGGGGATGGATTGCACTCTCAGCAAGGGGGAAGAGGGAGATATGTTGGAGGGTGAGGATAGGGTTCAGAGTGACCTAGACAAATTGGAGGTTTGGGCCAAAAGAAATCTGCGGAGATTCAACAAAGACAAGTGCAGAATTTTGCACTTGGGACGGAAGAATCCCAAGCATTGTTACAGGCTGGGGACTGACTAACTAAGTAGAGTTTGGCAGAAAAGAACCAGAAGATCACAGTGGATGAAAAGCAGAATATGACTCAACAGTTGCCTTTGTAGCCAAGAAGGCTAATGGAATATTAGGGTGCATTGGGAGGAACATTTCCAGCAGATTTATAGAAGTGATTATTCCCCTTTATTCGGCACTGGTGAGACCACATCTAGAGTATTGCATCCAATTCTGGGTCCCCCACTACAGAAAGGATGTGGACACATTGAAATGGGTCCAGCAGAGAGCAATGAAAAAGATTAGGGGCTGGAGCACATGCCCTACAAAGGCAGACTGAGGGATTTGGGCTTGTTTAGTCTGCAGAAGAGAAGAGTGAGGGGAATTTGATAGCAGCCTTCGACTATCTGAGGGGAGTTGCAAAGAGGATGGAGAGAGGCTGTTCTCAGTAATGACAGATGGCAGAACGAGGAGCAATGATCTCAGGTTGCAGTGTGGGGAGGTCAGTGTTGGATATTAGGAAGAACTACTTCACTAGGAGGGTGGTGAAGCACTAGAATGTGTTACCTAGGGAAATGGTAGAATCTTCATCCCTAGAGGTTTTTACATCCCAGTTTGACAAAGTCCTGGCTGGGTTGTTTTAGCTGGGATTGGTCCTGCTTTGAGCAGGGGACTGGACTCATTGACCTCCTGAGATCTCTTCCAGCCCTATTATTCTATGATTCTATAACTCCCAGTCAGCTTCTTATGCCAGTTTAAGGCCTGGGTCTTTATTTTCAAACCATGGTTCAAGCCCAATCTACAACAAAGATCAAATTTTGAAGTATGAACCATCATTACAGCTGTGCTCCTTTGGGACAATGATCACAAAGCCAAGGACAAAGAACATTACAGCTAAAGACATTCTCTATGGAATGAATTGCCAAAGATGTTCAGAGCAGTCCAGTCTCTGACCGTTTTCAGGAAATGCTCCTTCCTCCTTCGAAAGCCTTTCTCTCCCAGAGCAAGAATGACACACACCAACATCCCTTTCTGCTCCATAATCCCTACCAGGAACAAACAGTGAAGACCACTCCCTCTTTCATTCAGAATTTAGATTCTGGAAAAGCATTGATACTAGGCACTCTATGGCATCTATTAGAAACTTGGCTATCGCAAGGGGAAGGCACTCAGATGTCAGGGCTTGATGTTGCTGGCAATCACCATAAAGTAAATAGCAAGATAGTAGGACCAACAATGTATTGCAAAACAACCATATGCTAACTTGGGCCCCTAAAAGGGGAAATATGCTAGTAGCTGCCACATTGTTACTGAGCACTAGCTGAATGTTCTGGAGACACAAGCCATGGAAGAGCCAGACACATTATTAACTGGCTATGAACTTGGCTGAAAGATGCAGAGTAGACATAGCCTTGGACTCCTATACTCAATCAGCAGAGTGACTGTAAACCAGAGGTCTGGTTTATACATTGTCTCTGAACTGGGTCTGGAGTTGTTTATCTAATTCAAAATAAAGGTGCAATTTAGATATTCAAAGGCAATTTTTTTTAAAGAGACCTCAACCTGACTTCTAATTTTGCACCTGCAATCAATTGTGGTGCAAATATAGAAATTAGATGCACAAATATCCGCTGTGCAATGCAATCAAATAGATGCTTCAACACTATTATTGGTGCCAGCCATGGACTGCAAGCTACAAAATGAGAAGCTGTTAGAAAACAAAACACCCAAATGCAGTGCTCACAAAACAATTGCATTTAATCCTCGAGTAAATTCTGTTTTTTCCCCAAATAAAATTAGCAAAATCATTTATAATGTTTTGGATAGCTGGAAAAAAAATATAGCCAGAGCTAAAAAAAAGGGTAAATAAAATATGATGTTTTTTCAGGGTTAGATAAATGCCGATAAATGTAGAAATCCGCAGAGCAGAGTGTGTGGGGTGCTCAGCAAGAAAGCAGGCAGCTGATCACACACTAAATTATTATTTGGGTTGAAAATCTCCAGGAATTGACTAAGCATCAGCTACTCTCAGACAAGAGCTTTTGCCAAGCCTGATAAGATTGAAATCAGCCTGCAGCTATTTACATCACTGGCATTCCCATACCTGCTCTCCCACTTTGACATTTCAACAGTTGACCTGCTGCTCATAGCAATAGACAGCTAAAGCAAATGGTCTAACTGGGGAAATGAGTGGTGACAAGATGCAGTGCAGTCTGTTTATGTGGATTTTGATCAATAGCAGTCACAGCTGCAGCAGCTGAGTTTGTTTATCTTTAATGCCAGGGTGTTTACCACTTCTATAGTTTTAAAGTGTGTGGGGGCGGGGAGGGATGGAGGGGGGAATGTTCAGTACCAAAGTGAACTCTTTCAAATCTCCAAGGAAACTTGCAAGAGGCAAGAGACAATGCATAGTGTAGATAAAGGAGTGGGGACCCATGGGTTCTCTTCCTAGATCAGCTACCAACACACTGGGGCAATTCACTTAACTTTTCTGAGCCTCAGTAAGTTAGACTGAAAACAGACAGCAGGTCTGGGGGGCAAAATGCATCAGCTGATCTGGAGGAAAGAGGTAGTTTTAGAATTTAAAGATCAGTATACAACAATAAATGATTGTTTTTTAAATTATGTCTTCAGAACTAGCACGATATCAGGGTTGACTGCAGCTAGGGTTGCCAGGTGTCTAGTTTTGAACCAGACAGTCCAGTATTTGAGCTTTCTGTTCGGGAAACAAATTGAGAAAATATAAATGGGAAAATATAAATGTTCGGTATTTCCTAAATACAATGTAATGTAGATTGTGATGTAATATCAAGTGTGTCAGGGTTGCCAGATGGTTTCAACAAAAATACCGAATTGCAGCAGCAATTCCTCCTGGATTAATTTTGTTTTTACTTTTGTGTGCAGTGTTTTTGATGCAGCGAAACTATTTCATGGGAGACAAACTCCCATGTCCTCAGAGGAAGTGACTATATCTCCATGATCCAGACTGCATGGCATTTAACTGTCTCAGCCTGAGTTTAAACAGCCATTCAGGAATACTCCACCCTGGCCTGGTTTATATGTAACTTTCATTTTTCTAATGTCTTACATACTCCTACAAGTCTAGATGCATCTTACTTGGAAGCTAGCAGATTAATTCTGTGCAGACCTAATGCACAGAGGACTGCCTGAGCAGTTAGAAGATAGACATGTGAATTGCACAAAACAAATTGCTAGCTTCATAGAACAGAAAGATCAAATTCAATAATCTGACAACAAAACAAGCATACCAAAGAGCTAAAGCAAAGGGGCCCATTCCATTGATTGTTGGACTACGATTTAAGCCTGCCTTCTATTCCCAGCTCTGCCATTAACCTGCTGTGAGACTTTGGAAAAAAACATTTCACCCTCTCCCTACCCTGATACCTCTCCTTCCACTCCCATCTTCCAGGTATTTTGTCTATTTTTATTATAAAACAAATTGGGACAGGGACTGCATCCAGTCATGTGTTTGTACAATGCATAGTACAATGGTACCCTAATCTCAATTTGAGTCTCTAGTAGTTATTGTTATACAACTAATAATAAAATGAGCAAAGCAAGACACTGAAGTAGCAGGAGCCAATGAATAGGGCATTGGTCTGTGAGTCAGGAAAGTCAAGTTGTAAGCCTGGCTCTCCTGTCGGGTGACATTGGGCAAGTCAGCTGACCACTTTGCACCTCTGTTCATCGGCAAAAAAAGAATGATACCAACCAAACCACACAATATAGGATATAAGTACTATTAAAAACTCAGACACAAGATGGCAAGAGAGAAGACTTGGAAATGGTGTCACTGCTCCAAAAAATTCCCCATATATTTCCAACTTTAAATGTTAGGAATGGCTTTGTCTCACCTCTGAGTTACTGAGGAAGTAATGCTACTAGTTGTTTATAAGCAAGTAATGGAACTATCACCAACATCAGGAAACATGATATGTGACAAACATAATCCAACAGGAAGTTGGTTGTTTTAAAGAAAATGTTATCTTTGTATTCAAGGACTTACTGTTACTACATGACCTGAGTGCAATTTACCTGTGAATGGAATTGTTTGCAGTTAACTTAGTTCTGCTAGTAACCAATGGATATTAAATTCTCCCATCCAAAGCATTTCATTATGGAGAGCATAAAGAGTTTAATCTAGGGTCTGAACAACAGTGCCAGAAGGTTTTATTTATCAAATCAAGTCACACTGTGTAAGTGTCAAAAGGAAGATTTAAAAAGAAGGTTTTAAGACCATCAAAGAAATTGGAGAATTCCAGGTACAAATAGGGAAACACAGGCTGGATGTCACATGGCTAGCAGGAGAGAGAAATGCAATCTACAGTAACAATGTCCCTTTCCCTTCATTTTCACTTTGTACTTCAGCTGCAATCCCCTGCACTGTGGGGGGCAACTGTACAGCACTCAGGCTCAGCACTAAGGCAAACCCGACAATGACTCAAGCCGTCCAAATCTCTTGCCGTTGGTCTAGCTCATCCAAATGTCCTGTTCTTATTAGCCTTCTAATTACCTGATGGTGCTGCAGAGCAGTTAGATGTGGAGGCTGCTGATTGCATAAGGGATTTGTGCAATAGCGGCAATCTTGGACATCATCAAGGATTGGACTGAATTAGGAACATCCAGAGCTGAAAGCATGAATGTAGCTTGTGCTAAAGAGCCAGGGTTTCCAACAGTGGACTGTAACAGACTCAAATCCTTTGTGAGTCAGGGCTCAAAATGGGATGTACAAAAACATAATGGGAGGTGGATTACATTTATGGAAGGAGAGAGCTAGGCTACAAAGTGAGCATTCTGAAGTTAGAGAACCACACATAAGTGGTTTGGAGAAACTAATGTGAACTGGACAGATCCCAGACAAACCATTTCTGAAGGCAGAACACGGTTTGATGATGTTGAAGGTTATGACCCAAGGTCACCACCTGAGGGGGAAAGCAAGGTGAGCCACTTAGCTCATATATTATTCTTTGGGCAAGATCAGTCCTGTAGTTTAGGGTCTGGAGTATAGCATACAACTCTGCAGACGTGCTTCTTATCAAGTGTGTCCCTATCAGGGGATATAAAGCATAAGGAAAATACTTCCACTGACTTTAAGAGTGGCCCTCATGCAAGAGGAAGAGAAGCGGTCTTTCATTCTCATCAGAGAGTGGCAGATCCCGCTCTCCCAGGCAGGGCCGGCTTTAGGAAGTGCGGGGGCCAATTTGAACCACTTTGGCGGGACCCCCCCACCCCCAAAACCAAGATTTTTTGTTGAGCAAAAAAAAAAAAAAAAAAACGCACCCACACAACAAACCACAACCACACACAAATAGCACATCAGAAGTAGATCTGATCAAAATGTAGTTGAACATTTTCAAAAAAAAATGCCATCCTTTATTATGCAAAATTTTACACAAAATTAAATCAGTTGCCTTAAGTGTAGGTCAAATATTTTCAATTGCAAACTATCAAATTTTTTCAATAAAGTTTAAAGTTTGATTTTTAAAAAGTTACCAGAGAGCGTTGCAGTTTTCTGTTACATTGATTTACTTTTTAAATAGCAAAAATTGAGTCTTTGTTAAGAAAGTGTCAGTTCTGTGGTCAAATTCCAGTCCTTAGTGATTTCAGCACCAATGATTTCACTAGGTAATATGGTACCTCCCCTCCATTGCCTCCTTTGCACTGCTCTTCAACACATTGCCTGCATGTTGAGTCCAAGGTCAGTCTAGACAAGAT
Organism: Rafetus swinhoei; assembly: GCA_019425775.1. Classification (NCBI taxonomy): domain Eukaryota; kingdom Metazoa; phylum Chordata; order Testudines; family Trionychidae; genus Rafetus; species Rafetus swinhoei. The sequence goes on along the minus strand of CM033431.1, from coordinate 9,218,916 downwards.
TTTATCAATGATTTTTGCTCAAGCGATCACTGAGACAAGACAAGGACTCTCAATTGATTCTAGTCAGCTCTGCCTTTAAACACTGGATGTAAAGTGTCAGATATAATTGAGGACTCCCAAATAGACTACACCACCAGAAATAAAACCTGTTTCCATCTTTTGTGACTTTCAGTTAGATGTGACTCACTATCCTCTGCTTAGTGTTCAAGTTATGGTAGACCCTAAGCCAGGTCATATTAAGTTCAGGTCTTTTAATCATACAATATGGATAACAACATTTCATTCTCCCAGCTCCAAGTCTTAAGTGAATTTCAACCCAAAAGAGCCAAAATTGATCACCTTGACACAGCAAGTGTGTCTACTGATCTCTGTGGCAAAGTAAGTTGTCTATATAAATAAGGTCTGCTCCTGAAGCCTTTTCCTACAGTTGATTAACAGATGGCAGTAGATAGCTCATTCAGACCACTGGCTGATAATAGTTAGTCACCCTGACCAGTCATTAACCATAGTCATGGACTCACCCTACTCTCCATTGTCTCTATGATTCTCTGATGACCTGTGACAAAAAAGGAGGGTGGAAAGGGAGACTGAAGGGAGAGACCTCTCTAAATTCACCAATCAAAGAGCAGTATTGCCAACCCCAAAATCACAAGGAACGCCTACACAAAGTTATGAGAATGGTCTACAAATCATAAGATATTTTAAAAATAAAACGTTGGATTTTTATTGGCCTTTTGTTTCTTGAGTATTTAGGGTTCATGTTTTAAAGCTTTCCTCCTTAGCTGTAAGGCCCAGAAGTAGAGAGAACTTTTTTTAAATGAAAGCTGAGATTCCTACATAATCAACTGACTCCAGGCCTTTAGAAAAACACCAAATGTTTTGAGACATACGGTAAAACAATGGAGGAATTCTTGTGAGCCCATGCTTTGCCCACAGTATAAATAAAAAACAACAACAACAACATCTTCTCCACTAAACATCCTAATGAGATACTGCAAATGGTGAACTGAATTCAACAGCTCCTGATATGAACAGGTATCAACCTAGTTTTTCATATTTGAGATGGGTTACCAGGAATCATATATGATAATATGAAATCTTTCCACTCTCAAGTCAGCATATTCACAAAGCACCTATAATTTTGATCCATTTTATATTATTTTTCTCCCGGGGCAACTGACCCCTCTGGCCCCGTCACTACGCCACTGCCCCCCCCCCTCCTGCAGATCTATCATCTTATGCATGTGCAAGATCTATGAGAGCCGTCCATGAATCTGCAGTTAGCGTCTGTGGTGCCTGCTTCTGGGTGGTGTCTCAATGCTACCACATTCACCTCCAAAGAGGGGCTTCCCAAAGCAGGCCCTTGCTGCTGACCCCAAGGCATCCACAGGTCAGTCTCCTTTCAATGGGCCCACTTCCCAGGGCTCATTGATCTTGGATCTGGCTTCCATCCCCTCTCCAACCCCCATCAGAACTACTGTGCCCTCCTGCCTTAGGAAAAGAATAAAAAGGAGGATTGGAAATTAACCCACCCAGTCTCACGTCCCCTAGGCAGGGAATGAGTCTACATTAGGACCCAGCTGGAGTATCATGTCCAGTTCTGGGCACCACATTTCAGGAAATGTGGAGAAACTGGAGAAAGTCCAGAGAAGGTCAACACAAATGATGAAAGGTCTAGAGAATATGAGATATGAGGCAAGGCTGAAGAAATTGGCCTTGTTTACCTTGGAAAAGAGAAGACTGAAAAGGGACATGAGAGCAGCTTTCAAGTATCTAAAAGAGTATCATAAGGAAGAGGAAGAAAAATTGTTCTGCTTGGCCTCTGAGGTTAGGATGAGAAGCAATGGGCTTAAATTGCAGCAAGGGAGGTTTAGGTTGGACATTAGGAAAAACTTCCTGCCTGTCAGGGTGGTTAAACACCGGAATAAATTGCCTAGTGAGATTGTGGAATCTCCATCACTGGAGATATTTAAAACCAGGTTAGACAGACACCTGTCAGGGGATGAGCTAGGGCAACTCAACTTTGGAAGCCCCAGGGCCACACTGATACTTACAGAACATGCTGAGGCCTCAACTTAAGTGTGGTTGCATATGCAAGTAAATATATACAAATAGCTTCTCTCACACTGACAGGCATGAATACAAAGATTAAGGCAAGACTACACAACACACAGGCCCCATTTAAGTCAGTTCTGCTGATATTAATAAAATGCAATATTTACCCAATTTCTACCCATGTGACAGCACTTTTCATGAGCAATGACAGTCCAATAATTTAACTACTAAAACACATCAACAGAAGATCATTACACTGACTACTTTTTTGTTTTGGCTCCCACTCGCTGGCCACGTGTTGATCCCCACATAAACCCAAACTGCACCACGGGTCGCAAACAAACTGGCCGTGGGCAGCATACCAAGTTATTAATAAATATTTTTAAACCTTTACCTTTTCTCTCTGCTGCCATGTCTCCTCTCCTGGTGCCTGCTGCCCCCCAACTCCTCACCCTCCTCTGCTGTCCTGACTCCTGCCCTTCTCACTGCCCTCAGCCCTCCTGCGACCTGCCCCCTTCCACCAGCCGTTCTCTCCCCCCTGTGCCCACTCCTCCAGTAGCCCCACTCTGATCATGTGAGCTACCCCTCCTCATCCCCTCTTCTAACACCTCCCTTGCCTCTCTCCTCTGGTGCTGGTCCCTCCCCTGCAGGTGTCTGCCCTTCTGCTTCACCCCAAAATCCCTGGCACCTGCACCTTCCCTTAGCCCTGCACCCTCCTGGTGCCTCCCCCTTCCCTTACTGCCCCTGCTCCCTTTGCCCTCTTTTTCCCTGATGCCCAGCCCCTCACCACCCTCTGCCCCCGTTCCCCTCCTGCCCCCACACATGACTTGCTCCATCCCCCTTTCTCATACCCACCCCTTCTTTCAAGCCTTCTCCCAGCACCTCCCCTCTAGCCCCCAATGCCCTTCCCCTCTCCTCTCCTCTCCCAGCATCACCCTGTCCCCCTCCCACTGATACCTCCTCCTGCCCTTGGCCCCTGGCATTTGTCTCTCCTGCACCCCTGTCTCTTGGTGCCTTCCCCTCCCCACCCAAGCCCCTTCTCCTTCCACCCTTCCCCTCCACCCCTCTGCCTCCACCCAAGCCCCACCCCCCCAAGCCCCTTCCCTTCCCCCACCCCGCCGCCTGAGCCCGTTCCCTACCTTCTGCCTTCCACGTTGCAGTTGCGGTTGCGGTTGCGGTTGCGGTGCCAGGGCCTGCGCTCAGACCCCAGAGGCCGAGGCCGGAGCCAGCGAGGCCCCGCAACGTGGCCTCCCAGGACTTTTAAAATCCCGGGCCGTGATGTCACGTCACGGCCCGGGCGTCCTCCCCGCCCACGTGTAGCGCCGTACATGGGCAGCAGCAGACGGCGAGAAGGAGCCGCGCACGGCAGGGGCCGAGGGGGATGCTCTGGGGGCGGGGTGGAGGAGGCAGCGGGGGCCGGCAGGGGGGTCCAGGTCCCACACCGGGCAGAGCCGAGGGAGAGACCCAGCTCCACATAGTGCAGAGGCATAGCAGGAGGGGCAGGCAGGGGGGAATGGGCATAGCAGGGCGGACAGGAGGGTGGAAGCCAGGAGAAGCAGCATCAGGTAGGTGTGCCATCATGCGCGACAAGATGGCACACATGTTGACACAGCACTGCATCAACTGGTTCCATGTGTGGTTCCACCACTCCAAGTCCTCGCAGACCTTGTGCACCAGGGTCTGCTGCATGTCGCGCAGGATACTGATGTGCTGGCGCATCAGGTCTTCTTGGATCCTGGCACACTTTCAGTTCCCCCAGGCTCTGGTGGCCGGCTGCAGTGGTGTGGCTAAACTCTCAGTCCCGGCTGGTCCGTCTGTGGAGAACATAAGAAAATAAGAACATAAGAATGGCCATACTGGGTCAGACCAAAGGTCCATCCAGCCCAGTACCCTGTCTGCTGACAGTGGCCAATGACAGGTGCCCCAGAGAGAGTAAATCGAACAGGTAATGATCAAGCAATCTCTCTCCTGCCATCCATCTCTACCCTCTGACAAACAGAGGCTAGGGACACCATTCCTTACCCATACTGGCTAATAGCCATTAATGGACTTAACCTCCATGAATTTATCTAGTTCTCTTTTAAACCCTGTTATAATCCTAGCCTTCACAACCTCCTCAAGCAAGGAGTTCCACAGATTGACTATGCACTGTGTGAAGAAGAACTTCCTTTTATTTGTTTTAAACCTGCTGCCCATTTGCGGATGATACCAACCTGTTTAGGATAGTCAACATAGAAGCAGACTGTGAGGGACTCCAAAAAGATCTCACTAAACTGAGTGATTGGGCAACAAAATGGCAAATGAAATTTAATGTGGATAAGTGTAAAGTAATGCACATTGGGAAAAATAACCCCAACTATACGTACAGTATGATGGGGGCTAATTTGGCTATGACAAATCAGAAAAGAGATCTTGGAGTTATCGTGGATAGTTCTCTGAAAACTTCCACACAGTGTGCAGTGGCGGTCAAAAAGGCAAATAAGATGCTAGGAATTATTAAGAAAGGGATAGAAAATAAGACACAGAATATCTTAGGGTATGTCTACACTACAGCATTAATTCGAACTAACTTAATTCGAATTAGTTAATTCGAACTAAGCTAATTCGAATTAGTGCATCTGGACGTAAAAACTAATTCGAATTAGCGTTTTGCTAATTCGAACTAGCATGTCCACATTGAGTGGACCCTGAACAGAAGTTAAGGCTCGCCGGAGCCAGGACTTAGAGTGTGGAGCTGCTGCCTCAGGCTAGCCGAGGGCTGTGCTTAAGGGGACCCGACCCCCACCCCAGACAGACAGTTCTCAGGGTTCCCCGCTTGCTTGTCTACCTCGATGAGGGACAGCAAAGCAGTCCTGACTTGGAGTGCCCTGAGTGCCCACACTAGGCACATCACAGCACTCGGCCATCAGCCCGGCTGCACTTGCTGCAGGCTGCCATCCGGGGGGGTCAATCGGGGGACTGTCAGGATCCAGGAGGCCCTGCAGGAGAGCTTCCACCCCAAGGAGCCCGCAGAGCCACCCCGGTCCTCCCCATCGGGGGCTCGTGCCCCATTCCTCCCTCACCTCCTTCCACTTACCTCTCCCTAGCCCCCCTTCCTGATGTAAAAAAATAAAGGACACGTGTGTTCAAAAATAGAAACTCTCTTTATTTAACAAAACTGGGGAGGAATAAAACTGTGGGGAGACGGGGAAAGGAGGCAGGAGAGAGCAGGAGAGAGGGTGGGAGAGGGGAGGGAGAAAACTGGGAGGAGGGAGCTGGAAGGGGGAAGCAAGGGGAAGGAGGGGCAGGGGAAACTCAGGGATCAGGAGTGAATCATAGAATCATAGAACCATAGAGCTGGAAGAGACCTCAGAAGGTCATCAAGTCCAGACCCCTGCTCTAGGCAGGACCAATCCCAACTAAATCAACCCAGCCAGGGCTTGGTCAAGCCGAGACTTAAACACCTCCAGGGATGGAGATTCCACTACTTCCCTAGGTAACCCATTCCAGTGCTTCACTACCCTCCTAGTGAAATAGTTTTCCTAATATCCAACCTGGACCTCTCCACCACAACTTGAGACCATTGCTCCTTCTTCTGCCATCTGTCACTACTGAGAACAGCCTCTCTCCATCCTTTTTGGAACCTCCTTCAGGAAGTTGAAGGCTGCTATCAAATCCCCTCACTCTTCGCTTCTGCAGACTAAACAGACCCAACTCCTCAGCCTCTCCTCATAAGTCATATGCTCCAGCCCCTAATCATTTTGGTTGCCCTCTGCTGGACCCTCTCCAATGCGTCCACATCCTTTTTGTAGTGGGGGCCCAGAACTGGACACAATACTCCAGATGTGGCCTCACCAGAGCCGAATAAAGGGAATAATGACATCTCTGGATCTGCTGGCAATGCTCCTCTTAATGCAACCTAATATGCCATTAGCCTTCTTGGCTACAAGGGCACACTGTTGACTCATATCAGCTTCTCATCCACTGTAACCCCAGGTCCTTTTCTGCAGAACTACTACTTAACTGGTTGGTCCCCAGCTTGTAACTGTGCTTGGGATTCTTCCGTCCCAAGTGCAGGACTCTGCACTTGTCCTTGTTGAACATCATCAGATTTCTTGTGGCCCAATCCTCCAATTTGTCTAAGTCACTCTGGACCCTATCTCTGCGCTCAAGCGTATCTACCTCTCCCCCTAGCTTAGTGTCATCCACAAACTTGCTGAGGGTGCAATCCATCCCCTCATCCAGGTCATTAATAAAGATATTGAACAAAACCGGTCCTAGAACCGAACCTTGGGCACTCCGCTAGAAACCGATCGCCAACCTGAAATAGAGCCGTTGATCACTACCGCTGGGCCCGGCCTTCTAGCCATTTTCTATCCATCTTACTGTCCATTTATCCAATCCGCATTCCCTTAACTTGCTGGCAAGAATATTGTGGGAGACCATATCAAAAGCCTTGCTAAAGTCAAGGTATATCACATCCACTGACTTTCCCACGTCCTCAGAGCCAGTTACCTCATCATAGAAGCTGATCAGATTGGTCAGGCACGACTTGCCCTTTGTGAATCCATGCTGACTATTCCTAATCACTTTCCTCTCTTCCAAGTGCCTCAAAATGATTCCTTAAGGATCCCTTCCATGATTTTTCCAGGAACCGAGGTAAGACTGACCGGCCTATAGTTCCCTGGATCGTCCTTCTTCCCTTTTTTGAAGATGGGCACTACATTTGCCTTTTTCCAATCATCCGGGATTTCTCCCAATCTCCACGACTTTTCAAAGATAATGGCCAAAGGCTCCTCAGTTACATTTGCCAACTCCTTCAGTACCCTCGGATGCATTAAGTCCGGACCCATGGATTTGTGTACCTTTACCTTTTCTAAATAGTTCCTAACCTGTTCTTTACCCACCACGGGCTGTCCATCTTCATCGCATCTTGAGTCACTTAGCACAGAAGTCCAGGAGCCGACCTTGTCCGTGAATACAGAGGCAAAGAAAGCATTGAGTACTTCAGCTTTCCCCACATCATCTGTCACTAGGTTACCTCCTTCATCCAGTAGGGGCCCAACACCCTCTCTGATCACCTTCTTCTTGTTAACATGCCTGTAGAAACCTTTCTTGTTATCCTTCACATCCTTAGCCAGTCGCAATTCCATTTGCGCTTTCGCCTTCCTGATAACCCCCCGGCATTCTCGAGCTATACATTTAAACCCCTCCCTGGTCATTTGTCCAAGTTTCCACTTTTTGTAAGCTTCCTTTTTGTGCTTAAGTTCACCAAGGATTTCCCCCGTAAGCCAATCCGGTCTCCTACCATGTTTGCCTCTCGTGATGGTTTCTTTCTGTGCCTTCAATAAGGCTTCTTTAAAATACTGCCAGCTGTCCTGGACTCCTTTCCCCTTCCTGTTAGCATCCCAGGGGATTCTGCCCATCAGATCTCTGAGGGAGTCAAAATCTGCTTTTTGAAGTCCAAGGTGTGTATTTTACTACTCTCTTTTCTTCCTTTGGTCAGGATCCTGAAATCTACCATCTCATGATCACTGCTTCCCAGGTTGTCACCTACCTCCACTTCCCCTATTAGTTCCTCCCTGTTTGTGAGCAGAAGGTCAAGCTGCGCACGGCCCTGGTCGGATCCTTCAGCACTTGTGTCAAGAAGTTATCCCCAACATTCTCCAAAAACTTCCTGGATTGCCTGTGTACTGCCGTATTGGTTTCCCAACAGATGTCAGGGTGATTAAAGTCCCCACGAGAACCAGGGCCTGCGATCGGAAGCTTCTCTCAGTTGTCGAAGAAAGCCTCATCTACCTCATCCACCTGATTCGGTGGCCTGCAGACACCAACCACAACATCACTGTTGTTGTTTGCTCCTTTAAACTTAACCCATAGACTCTCAACAGGTTTTCTCCTCTTTATACTGGAGTTCAGAGCAATCATAGTGCTCTCTTGCATATAGTGCAACTCCTCCTCCTTTTCTCCCCTGCCTGTTCTTCCTGAACAGTCTATACCCTTCCATGACAGCGCTCCAGTCATGCGAGTCATCCCACCAAGTCTCTGTTATCCCAATTAAATCACATTTCTCGGACTGGGCCAGGGCCTCCAGTTCTTCCTGTTTGTTGCCCAGGCTTCTCGCATTAGTGTACAAACACCTCAGGTAACCTGTTGATCGCCCTATCTTCTCCATTCGAAACAGGGGTCCTCCTTTCTTGCTCGTTTCTCTCTGCATTTCTTCCCGGTATCGAACTTTCCCATTCCCCTCAGGGTTTTGGTCACCGTCCCCCGAAGAACCTAGTTTAAAGCCCTCCTCACTAGGTTTGCAAGCCTGCCATAAAGATGCTCCTTCTTCTCTTGGTTAGGTGGATCCCATCTCTTCCTAACAATCCTCGTGCCGGAACAGAGTCCCATGGTTGAAGAAACCAAAGCCCTCTCTGCGACACCACCTGCGCAACCACGCATTTACGTCCTCAATTCGACGATCTCTCCCCAGTCCTTTCCCTTCAACAGGGAGGATGGACGAGAACACCACTTGCGCTCCGAGTTCTTGGATCCTTCTTCCCAGTGCTACATAATCCGCAGTAACCCGCTCGAGGACATTCTTGGCTGTATCGTTAGTTCCCACGTGGAGAAGCAGGAAGGGGTAGCGATCCTAAGGTTTGATCAGTTTGGTAAGCCTCTCAGTCACATCCTGAATGTGAGCTCCCGGTAAGCAGCATACCTCTCGAGATTCCAGGTCCGGACGGCAGAGGGATGGCTCAATCCCTGTTAGGAGGGAGTCCCCGACCACCACCACCCGTCGTTTTCTTTTGGGGGTGGTGTCCGTGGAACCCCCATCCCTAGGACTACGCATCCCATGCCTTCCAGTAGATGGTGTTCCCTTCCGGTTTCTTCCTTGTGAGATCCCTTCCAAAGCATTCAGCACCGCAGAGCCTGTGGAGAGAGCCTGAAAGCGATTACTTACCTCTATAGCATTGGGGGATTCCAATGCTGGCCTTTTTCCCCTTCTAGAAGTTACATGCTGCCAGTTCTCTTTCTGGTCATGTACTGCCCTCTCCGGCTCTTCCACCTGCTGTGCTTGAAGGATTAAACGCTGTCTTCTATCGAGGAAGTCTTCATCCTCTCTGATCGAGCGTAGGGTCGACACTTGGGCCTCCAGCCCTCTAATTTTTTCTTCCAAAATGGCGACCAGCTTGCACTTTGTGCAGATGAAATCTGTTCTTTCTTCCGGGAGGAAGACAAACATGGCACACTCTGTGCAGGTAACAACAGCAGGACCATCACCATCCATCCCTGCTGTCCTGGAGAAGGGATTTAAAAAGAAAGGCAAGAGAACCTCGCCCCCTTCCCAGCTCCCTCTCTAAACTCCCTGTTAGCACTCACCTGTTAAAGCTCCTTGGTCGCTTGCCCAAAGAGCCTTATAAAGCCCTGGACTGCCTGAAAGTCCCTCCCCCTACCAAGGCTTAGCCAATCAGCAGAGGCTTCTAGAATTCAAACTTTAATTGGAAGCCAACAGTTTCCACCTGCCAATCACAGCCAATCACAGCACCAGCCAATCACAGCCAATCACAGCACCAGCCAATCACAGCACACACTCCATGAAGGGGCGGGGGAGGGCAAAGGGGAAGTGAAAGGAAAAAAAAAAAACCTCACTCACAAACACAGGGGAAAAAACAAACAAACAAAAAAAGAACACACACCAACCCTCACTCACAAACACAAGCTCAGCACACAGCAAGAAAGCCCCAAACACAACACACACTTCCCTCAAGAGTCCTGTATCTGCTTCTCCTCTACCTGGAGAACTCCCTCTCTAAACTCCCTGTTAGCACTCACCTGTTCGCAAGCAGGTGGGGGTCTCGCTGGGCCAACTGCCTCCCAGCACGGCGAGGGAGGGGGCCTTGGCGTCCCCGGGGGGATGGGGTGGAGGGTGTGGAGGGTGTGGACATTGAGGAGGAGGATGTGGGGTTGAGGAGGAAGAGGTGGGAGGGCAGGAGTGGGAGGAGGGACAGTTGTTGGGGGGGCAGCAGGTGCAGGACAGGCACGGGGCACCATGCTCTGTAGCAGGGCCTGCAGGGTAGCGTTTCTGGCTCGCTCCTCAGCCAACTGCTCCTGGCGGAGCTGCAGGTCTGCCCGCATCCAGGCCTCCATGGTGCGGTTCAGGGCTCGCAGGGACCCCAGGTGCTGGTCCCAGTAATTCTGCTCCGTGGTGGTGGTCCGGAGCAGGCCGTGGGTGCGGGAGCATGTCCCGGGCGGGGTGATGTGCCCTGCACGAGCAGCTGTTGCAGCTGTAGAGAAAGAGGAGAAGTGGTCAGTTCTCCCTGAGGACTCAGTTGATGATGCCCAGCCACTCCACCCCCACCCCTCCCCCCGCGACGTGAGGGTGACCGTGCCCTGCACCGTCAGAGCCGTTGTGCTTGTACAGAGGCCATGGTCAGGATGTCTGGCTCTCCCCGGGACTGGGAGCTGCCCCAAGACCGCACCCATGTCCCTGTGCCGTGTATAGTGTGGCCGGGGCGGGGTGGGGAGATGTCCCCTGCCTCTGTGTAGAGGGGGCTTGTGAAGGGAGGGCGTCCTACTGTGTCCCACCCCCGGGGTCGGGAGCATGTCAGGTCTCTTCACACACGCATGTGCCTATTGGGCCACGGCCCCTGGGTGTCACGCAGCTGGAGCCACCTGCCCAAGGGTGGCATGGCATGTGCTCGCACGTGCACAGGTGTCTGCATGATCCATGGGAGGCATGGCCCACGCACGCGGTCCCTGGTCTCCCTTCCCGCCTCCCACCCCCGGGCAGGGGACAAGTGCTGGCACTTACCCAGTATGGCCTCCGTGGACGACCCTGCCAACTCCGGTGCTGGAACTCCTTGCGGTGGCCCCTCCGGTGCGCCTGGGTCAGGGCCCTCCGTTCCCGGTTCGCTGCCTCCCGGGCTGGCGTGGACCACCCCGCCCCCCAAGAGTTGGTCGAGGGCCGGGAAGTAGGGGCAGGTGGCAGCCCCTGCTGCGGCGCCGCCCCTGGTGGCCCTGGCGTACGCCTGCCGCAGCTGTTTAATTTTCAGCGCACCTGCTCTTGCGTGCGCCTGTGTCCCCTTCGGGCCATGGTGGCGCTATGCGGCCATAGGCGGCAGCGTTCCTCCACCTAGTGCGGTGATCATGGAGGTTGGGGGCCTGCCCCCAAACCTCAATGAGGTCCATGACCTCCGCACTAGACCAGGAGGGCGCGCGCTGTCTACGGCCCCTGGCTGGCCCCTGGGTGCTGGGCGACTGGGCGGGGGATGGCTGGCTGTCGCTGGCTGCCTGGCTCATCCTGCGGCCACTGGGTCAGGGCAGAGACTTCTGGCAGCGCTGTCTCTGGCACATGCCGTCTGGCCAGAGTCTACCCCTTTAAGGGCCCCGGGGCTGGGGGAGAGGAGAGTTTTCCTGGTTTGGCCCAGAGTGGCCACCAGGGGGAACCTGGGAAGGACTAGCCTCCAGCTAGTTCGAATTAAGTGGCTACACAGCCCTTAATTCGAACTACTTAAGTCGAACTAGGCGTTACTCCTCGTAGAATGAGGTTTACCTAGTTCGAATTAAGCGCTCCGCTAGTTCGAATTAAGTTCGAACTAGCGGTTTATATGTATAGACGCTATGAAAGTTAATTCGAACTAACGTCTGTTAGTTCGAATTAACTTTGTAGTGTAGACATACCCTTACTGCCCCTGTATAAAACTATGGTACGCCCACATCTTGAATACTGTGTACAGATGTGGTCTCCTCACCTCAGAAAAGATATTTTGGCCTTGGAAAGGGTTCAGAAAAGGGCAACTAAAATGATTAGGGGTTTGGAATGGGTCCCATATGAAGAGAGGTTAAAACGACTGGGACTTTTCAGTTTAGAAAGAGGAGACTGAGGGGATATGATAGAGGTATATAAAATCATGAGTGGTATGGAGAGGGTGAATAAAGAAAAGTTATTTATTAGTTCCCATAATAGAAGAACTAGAGGACACCAAATGAAGTTAATGGGTAGCAGGTTTAAAACTAATAAAGAAAGTTCTTCTTCACATAGCGTGTAGTCAACCTGTGGAACTCCTTGCCAGAGGAGGCTGTGAAGGCTAGGACTATAACAGAGTTTAAAGAGAAGCTAGATAATTTCATGGAGGTTAGGTCCATAAAGGCTATTAGCCAGGGGATAGAAATGGTGTCCCTGGCCTCTGTTTGTCAGAGGCTGGAGAAGGATGGCAGGAGACAAATCTCTTGATCATTGTCTTCGGTCCACCCTCTCTGGGGCACCTGGTGCTGGCCACTGTCGGCAGACAGGCTATTGGGCTAGATGGACCTTTGGTCTGATCCAGTACGGCCTTATGTTCTTATGTTCCATTAGTTTCATTTGGTGGCCCCTAGTTCTTACCTTATGGGAACAAGTAAATAACTTTTCCTTATTCACTTTCTCCATACCACTCATGATTTTATATACCTCTATCATATCCCTCCTTAGTCTCCTCTTTTCCAAGCTGAAAAGTCCCAGTCTCTTTAATCTCTCCTCATATGGGACCCGTTCCAAACCCCTAATCATTTTAGTTGCCCTTCTCTGAACCTTTTCTAATGCCAGTATACCTTTTTTGAGATGAGGAGACCACATCTGTATGCAGTATTCCAGATGTGGGCATATCATGGATTTATATAAGGGCAATAAGATATTCTCCGTCTTATTCTCTATCCCTTTTTAAATGATTCCTAACATCCTGTTTGCTTTTTTGACTGCCGCTGCACACTGCGTGGACGTCTTTAGAGAACTATCCATAATCTCTTTCCTGATTAGTTGTAGCTAAATTAGCCCCCATCTTATTATATGTATAGTTGGGGTTATTTTTCCCAATGTGCATTACTTTACATTTATCCACATTAAATTTCATTTGCCATTTTGTTGCCCAGTCACTTAGTTTGGTGAAATTTGTTTGAAGTTCTTCACAGTCTGCTTTGGTCTTAACTACCTTGAGCAGTTTAGTATCGTCTGCAAACTTTGCCACCTTACTGTTTACCCCTTTCTCCAGATCATTTATGAATATGTTGAATAGGACTGGTCCTAGGACTGACCCTTGGGGAACACCACTCGGTACCCCTCTCCATTCTGAAAATTTACCATTTATTCCTACCCTTTGTTTCCTGTTTTTTAACCAGTTCTCAGTCCATGAAAGGATCTTCCCCCTTATCCCATGACAACTTAATTTACGTAAGAGCCTTTGGTGAGAGACCTTGTCAAAGGCTTTCTGGAAATCTAAGTACACTATATCTACTGGATCCCCCCTGTCCACATGTTTGTTGACCCTTTCAAAGAACTCTAATAGACTAGTAAGACATGATTTCCCTTTACAGAAACCATGTTGACTTTTGCCCAACAAATTATGTTCTTCTATGTGTCTGACAATTTTATTCTTTACTATTGTTTCAACTAATTTGCCCGGTACTGATGTTAGACTTACTGGTCTGTAATTACGAGGATCGCCTCTAGAGCCCTTTTTAAATATTGGCGTTACATTAGGTATCTTCCAGTCGTTGGGTACAGAAGCTGATTTAAAGGATAGGTTACAAACCATAGTTAATAACTATGACACATTTGAGTGCTTTCACATTTGAGTGCTTTCAGAACTCTTGGGTGAATGCCATCTGGTCCCTGTGACTTGTTACTGTTAAGTTTATCAATTAATTCCAAAACCTCCTCTAATGACACTTCAATCTGTGACAAGTCCTCAGATTTGTCACCTACAAAGAATGGGTCAGGTTTGGGAATCTCCCTAACATCTTCAGCCTTGAAGACTGAAGCAAAGAATTCATTTCGTTTCTCCACAATGACTTTATTGTCTTTAAGTGCTCCTTTTGTATCTCGATCGTCCAGGGGCCCCACTGGTTGCTTAGCAGGCTTCCTGCTTCTGATGTACTTAAAATACATTTTGTTATTACCTTTCGAGTTTTTGGCTAGCTGTTCTTCAAACTCCTTTTTGTCTTTTCTTATTACATTTTTACACTTAATTTGGCAGTGTTTATGCTCCTTTCCATTTACCTCACTAGGATTTGACTTCCACTTTTTAAAAGATGTCTTTTTATCTCTCACTGCTTCTTTTATATGGTTGTTAAGCCACGGTGGCTCTTTTTTAGTTCTTCTACTATGTTTTTTAATTTGGGGTATACATTTAAGTTGGTCCCTCTCACACAGAGGGAGAGGCGGTCAGTCATCCCTGTACACACTGTCCCTGAGGCCATGCCCTCCACTGTGAGCAGCAACCAACAGTCCATGGCCCAGAGGAGGGTGATGTCCCAGGAGCAAGGCCATGTGTGGCCTTCACAGCAGGCGCAGTTTCACAGGGGCCCAAACATGCTCAGAGGACCATGCTGCCCGCTTCCCCCCTGTGTCTCCAGCCCACGGAGAAGGAGGCAAGGGAAATGTCTGGCCACAGTGGGATCCCTTCATGGGCGGCAGAGGAGCCGGGAGCAGCCTGGGCCTCCCCGGGGTCTGCACACACAGGTGTGGCTCGCAGTGCTGTCTGTGGGAGCGGCTGCTGCCTCGCACATGCAGGCATGCCCGCTTGCTGTGTGCGGCACTCCTTGGTCTGTGTGGGGTTGTGCCTGTGCCCTTGTGGCTAGCCTGCTTCCAGCTGGGGCACCTGTCCCTCCCCTTCTCCCCATGGCAGGATGTGTGTGGCCTCCCCTGACCCTGGCAGCAGGATCCTACCTGTGCTCAGGGGCTGCCTGCTGGGTCCGTGTGCCGCACACTAATGCTGCACATGGTTGTATGTGCGTGGATCGCAGCACAATGTCCAGCCCAAGCAGCCTGAGAAACACTTGCCCCTGCTCCCTGTGCAACCACTTCCTCTACCCTTAGGGTTGCCAGATGGTTTCAACAAAAATACCGGACACACTTGACATGACATCACAATCTGCATTACATCTTATTTAGAAAATACCGGACATTTATATTTTCTCAATTTGTTTCCCAAACAGAAAGCTAAAATACTGGACTGTCCAGTTCAAAACCGGACACCTTGCAACCCTATCCACCCTGTGTGTGTGACAAAGTGAGACTACTCACCTTAAGATCCCTCCCAGGCTTCCAAGGACACTCAGGAGACATTCTGGGTCACTGGCACCAGCGCCAGGGAGAGGGTTACAATGCCCATCTCCTCCTCCACCTCCAGCTGGCCTTGGCCCTCCTGTTCCTCCTCTGTGGAGACCTCTAGATGGGTGATGGTGGGGGTCTGGAGACAGGAGGCCACCAAGACGGGTGGGGAACACATTTCCCACCCCCCAGGATCTGGTGCAGCTCCTGGTAATAGGGGCAGGTATGGGGTCCTGCCCCTGAGCATGAGCTGCTCTCTCTGACCTGGACATATCCCTGGTGGAGCTCCTTAAGTTTAGTCCAGACCTGTTCCAAGGTCTGGGGTGGGTGTCCGCACTGCACCAGGGAATCGGCCATCTGGCCATAAATGTCTGTTTACGGCACTTGGTCCAGAGATCCTGCAAGGTCTCCTCCTTACCCCCACAGTTCGAGGAGGGACAGGATCTCCAGTCTTGACCAGGACAGTATGCACCTCTTGCTCCCCCTGGGTGGGTCCTGGGACCCCAGCGGCTGCTCCCTGTGAGGGCCAGGGACTTGAGGCTTGGACATGGCTGGCAAGGCCTGTGGCAGGGTGAGCCATGCAGTGAGGTGCTGCTCTGAAGCCGGCTTCCTGCCACAAAGCTTGTCCGGGGTGCCTGCAGCTTTAAGAGGGGCCAGGAGACAGGAACTATAGAGTTGAGATTACTTTGTATAGAGTGGCTCCAGGGCACCTGTGATATTTCCTGGCAGCCTCTTCTTTCGAAAAAAACCCCCTCCTCCCCTCCAAACACGCCTTTTTCCGAAAGAGCTCTTTTGGAAAAAGGCTTCTTCCTTGTAGAATGAGGATTACCAATGTCGGAAAACCCCCTCTGTTCTTTTGATTTACTTTCAAAAGAATGCTATTACAGTGTGGCTGTTCTGCAAGTTTTGTCAGAAAAATGGTAGTTTTTCCAACAAAACTCTGTAGTGTAGACAGACCCCCACATGGCTAATGGCCAAGTCTTAGGCCTGTGGGTTGTAACAAAAAAACACAGCCTGGCCCTGCTTCCACCTCAGCGGACTCAAACAGGCCACATTCTCAAGCTGTGCATTACTTAGTGATACAAAACTCCAGTCTGGGAATCCTAGATCTGTTTGTTTTAAAGTGTTACTTCCTTTTTAAAACTTGCCCGAGGCCTGTGTGATGTGGCAGGCTGGGCTGATTGTGACCACAGCAGGGAGCTTTTTTGGCAGACCCTGTACTCCTCATTTCCGGCACAGCATCGGAACATGAGTATGCAAATGAAGCCCAGGATATTTAAATCCCGGGCTCATTTGCACTTCCGAAGTGCTTGATTTGCATCCCTCTGTCAGCAGAGGGATGCAGTCTAGACACAGCCTTAGGAAGGAACAATCAGTTTCACACATACAGAATGGGAAGAGACTGCCTAGGAAGGAGTACTGCAGAAAGAGATCTAGGGGTCATAGTTGACCAGAAGCTAAATATGAGTCAATAGCGTGACACTGTTGCAAAAAAGCAAACTTGATTCTGGGATGCATTAGCAGGAGTGTTGTGAGCAAGACATGAGAAGTCATTCTTCTGCCCTACTCTGCACTGATTAGGCCTTAGTTGGAGTACTGTGTCCTGTTCTGGGCACCGCATTTCAAGAAAGATGTGGAGAAATTGGAGAAGGTTCAGAGAAGAGCAACAAAAATTATTAAAGGTCTAGCAAACATGACCTGAGGGAAGACTGAAAGAATTGGGTTTGTTTAGAAAAGAGACTGAGAGGGGACATGATAGCAGTTTTCAAATACCTAAAAGGATGTTACAAGAAGGAAGGAGAAAAAATGTTCTTCTCAACCTGTGATGATAGGACAAGAAGCAATGGGCTTAAATTGCAGAAAGGAAGCTTAGGTTGGACATTAGGAAAAACTTCATAACTGTCAGGGGGTATGTCTACACTAGCCCCTTAGTTCGAACTAGGGTGGCTAATGTAGGCATTCAAACTTGCAAATGAAGCCCGGGATTTAAATATCCCAGGCTTCATTTGCATGTTCAGGCGGTGCCATTTTTAAATCCTTAGTTGGAACTGACTGCCGCGGCTACGCGGCAGTCAGAAATTAATCGAACTAAGTCCTTAGTTCGGATTAACTGTTACTCCTCCTGCAATGAGGTGTAACGGTTAATCCGAACTAAGGATTTAGTTCAGATTAACTTCTGACTGCGGCGTGTAGCCGTGAGCAGTCGGTCGAACTAAGGGATTTAAAAATGGCGCCCACCGAACATGCAAATGAAGCCGGGATATTTAAATCCCGGGCTTCATTTGCAAGTTCGAATGCCTACATTAGCCACCCTAGTTCGAACTAGGGGGCTAGTGTAGACATACCCACGGAGGTTAAGCTCTGGAATAAACTGCCTAGGGAGGGTGTGGAATCTTCTTCATAAGAGATATTTAAGAACAGGCTAAATAGGGATCTGTCAAAGATGATATAGATCCGCAGTCACCAACAGGTCGCTCGCGATCAACTGGTCGATCGCAAGGCCTTGACCAGTCGATCGCGAGGCATCCTGCCCCCCCAATTTCTACCCACCCCCGAGAAGCCCCAGTACTTACCTCCAGCGAAAATGGAGGTAGTGCCGGCTTCCCGCGGGTGGACGGAAGTCCCGCAGCTTAGCGCCACTTCCGGGAGTTCTGGAAGTGTTCTGGCTGCTTTGCTGCAGGAGGGGGCCCTGGCTCCGGAAGAGGAGCATGGTGACTTCCCTGCACCAGTGCAGGAGGCGTGAGTTGTCCCCGGGGCAGGCGCGCACGGGGTTTCCCTGCGCCGCGGAGGGGCCGGGGGTGTTTTGGCCCCAGGGCAGACGCGTGCGGAGGGGAAAGGGGGGTGTTTCAGCACCGGGGCAGGCCCGCACGGGGGTTTTCCTGTGCCATGGGTGTTGGCCCCAGGGCAGGCACGTGCGAGGGGGGAAGAGGGGTGTTTCGGCCCTGGGGAAGGCATGCGCGGGGGTTTTCCTGCGCCACGGGGGGGGGGGGGCGGTGTTGGCTCCGGGACAGGCGCATGCGGGGGTTTCGGCCCCGGGGCAGGCGCACATTGGGGGGGTCGCCCCCGAGGCGTAACCTGAGTGGGCTTCCCTGCTCGGTGGGGGGGGCGGGTCAGACCCGGCAGAGGAGCACAACGGGGCTTCCTTCACGGGGGGAGAGGTGGAGGAGGGTCGGCCCCGGAGGAAGCGCGGGATGGAGGCTTCCCTCTGTGGCTGGTGTAGGGGACTCCCTGCCCCCGAACCTTGTTCCCTCTCCCCTGCCCCAAACCTGTCCCCCGCCCTCCTGCCCCCTGTTCCCTCTCCCTGCCCCCGCTGCAGAAACCTGCCCCTCTGCGGAAACCTGCCCCCGGCACCCTGCTCCCCTGCAGAAACCAGTTCCCTCTGGCACCCTGTCCTCTACTGCAGAAATCTGTCCCCCTGCTCCCCTCTGCAGAAACCAGTCCCCACCGGCACCCTGTCCCCTACTGCAGAAACATGTCCCCCTGCCTTCCCCACTACAGAAACCTGTCCCCCTACTCCCCTCTGCAGAAACCTGTCCCCCCCAGCACCCTGGCCCCTGCTGCAGAAACCTGTCCCCCACTGGCACCCTGCCCCCTCTCCCCTGCCCCCACTGGCACCCTGTTCCCTGCCCCAGAACCCACTGGCACCCCTACCCAGTACTGTGTCCCCTGCTCCCGACTGACTTTTCTATGGGTCAGTGACCCCTGACTCAAGGCAGGTTCCCTGCCATTCTCATAAATAAAGACAATGCAGAAACTTTTTGTGTTTGACATAGTATTTTATTTAAAAATTAAGCCTGGCCAACAAACCCCCAAGGGTGTGTCTGCACTATTTCGAATTAACTTAATTCGAAATAGTTAATTCGAATTAAGCTAATTCGAAATAACACATCTATACACAAAAACTATTTCGAAATAGCGTTTTGCTATTCAGGGTCCACTGAGTGGACCCTGAACCAAAGTTAAGGCTGGCCGGAACCAGTGCCAGCAGGGCATCAGGTTGGGACTTAGTGTGTGGGGCTGCTGCCTGAGGCTAACTGAGCTCCGTGCTTAAAGGGCCCCTACCCCCACCCCAGACAGACAGTTCTCAGGGTTCCCCACTTGCTTGTCTACCTCGATGAGGGACAGCAAAGCAGTCCTGTCTTGGAGTGCCCTGAGTGCCCACACTCAGAACACCACAGCACTCGGCCACAAGGAGCCAGAGCTGCCCCTGGGTACGCCGGTGCGTCTCGTGGGGTCGTTGCCATCAGCTTGGCTGCACTTGCTGCAGGCTGCCATCCAGGGGTCCATCGGGGGGCTGTCAGGATCCAGGAGGCCCCGAGGGAGAGCATCCACCCCGAGGAGCCCTCAGAGCCTTCCCGGTCCTCCCCACCAGGGGCTCGTGCCCCATTCCTCCTTCACGTCCTTCCACTTACCCCTCCCTAGCCCCTCTTCCTGATGTCAAATAAAAGACACGTATGTTCAAAAATAGAAACTGGGTTTATTGAACAAAACTGGGGATGGACCTCTGGGGAGACTGGGAAAAGGAGGTGGGAGAGAGGAGGGGGAAACCTGGGAGGAGGGAGCTGGAAGGGGGAAGCAAGGGGAAGAAGGGGGAGGGGAAGCTCAGGGCTCAGGGGAAGCAAGGGGAAGAAGGGGGGAGGGGAAGCTTGGGGTTCTCACCGGACCAACCTGACTTTCATGCAGACCTGCTCCTGGGTTTGCATGTGGCCTTTGTTGGCCAGGCTGGCAGCTATCCTGCCATAGATGGCTGTGTTCCTCCGTCTAGGGCTGAGATCATGGAAGTTGGGGGCATGCCCCCCAAACCTGAATAAGGTCCATGATCTCCACCCTGGACGAGGAAGGCACCCGCCTTCTCCAGCCCCTGTCAGGCTCCTGGGAGCTGGCAGACTGCTCCTGGGGAGCGGTGGAGGGCTGGCTGCCAGTGGCTTGCTGGCTCATATTTTGGGGCCACTGGGTCAGGGGCCCCAGTGGCCACTGCTGGCTCTGGGCTGGTAGTCTTGGAGCTGGCACAGGCACTGTGGCCAGGGTCTACCCCTTTAATGTCTCCAGGGCTGGGGGAGAGGAGAGTAAGCTTTCCTGGTTGTGCCCAGAGTGGCCACCAGGGCTTTCTGGGAAGGGCTGGAGGCCCCCTATTTCGAATTAAGTGTCTACACAGCACTTAATTTGAAATAGCTATTTCGTATTTGGCATTACTCCTTGTAGAATGAGGTTTACCAAATTTGAAATAAGGGCTCCACTATTCTGAATTTATTTTGAAATAGCGGTTTGCCTGTGTAGATGCTATTAAAGTTAATTCGAAATAACTGCTGTTATTTCGAATTAACTTTGTAGTGTAGACATACCCCAGTTGGGGGCCAACCCCCATCTGGCCACAACCACTCCTGCATTCCCCCTTCCCCAGACCCTAGATCTGAGCCTATCATACACTGGAACCCCCTGCCCTGTGCCCCTCACATACCCCATCCCAAATTCCTGCACCCTAACATCCACAAGCCTGTGGCTTGCTTAGTACCCCAACACTGCCCAGCCTGGAGCCCCCTCCCTGAGCCAGTGTCCCCTTCTCCACCTCCTCCTGCATCCAGATTTCCTCCCAGAGCTTGCACCTCTCACCCCTTCCCACACCCAAATCCCTCATTCCCATCCCAGAGACTACACATCCTGTCTCAACCCAGCGAGGGTCCGGCTAGACTGCAGGAGTTTTTCAGGATTCTGGAGATATCCCAGAAAAACTCTTCTGCATCCAGGGTTGCGTTTGTTCTTCTGCTTTTTTTAGTGGAAGAGCAAACATGTTCTTTCAGTCACCCCTATATTCCTCTTTCCACGAGGAATAAGGGGGTTTCCAAAAGAAGGGTTTTTTTCTGACATTTGGTCCAGTCTAGACAGACCAAATGTTGGAAAAACGTCTTCCTACAGAAGAATTTTTTTAAAAAAAAGCAGCAGTATAAGGATTGGGGATAGCAAGTGATGGAGAGGAGGAGAATAGAGAGGGTGGGGCTTCAAGGAAGGGGTGGGGCTTCAAGGAAGGGGCGGGGTTTCAAGGAAGGGGCGAGGCGGTAGATCTTGGCTTGGTTTGTCATTTAAGAAGTGATCTTGGGTGTAAAAAGGTTGGAGACCACTGATCTAGATGGTGCTTGGTCCTGCTGTGAGGGCAGAGTACTGGACTTGATGACCTCTCAAAGTCCCTTCCAGTTTTGTATTCTATTATTCTATGATTCAAGGTCAGTAATAAACCCCTAAAATCTTCAAGGTGAGGTTGTTTCTGTGAAATTTCCACTCCAAAATGGAGGACTGAAGATATTTGGATATAGCATCTATATTTGAGCATTCTTCCTTTCACTGAACCTTTGTGGCTCCCCCATCATTTGCTCAGAGGGGTAGCTGTGTTAATCTGTAACTTTAAAAACAACAAGTAGTCCTCTGACTCTGGTATCATGAACTTTCGTGGGCAAAACCCACTTCTTGCTGCAACTCTTCATTAAGTGGATCAGTTTTGCCAGGACCCAATCCCAGGTCACATACCATACAGTCTCTCTCTCTTTTTACTGCAGGATTTGGCATTTGGTAATAAGCATAATTTTTAATTCCTTATCTGTTTTCCCCAGACAGTTGACCCAGAGTTATTAGCACAGTTTATATCATTAAGCACAGGGCTGAGATTATACTTTAAGTGACTGCACAACGCCATATGCGGAGCTAAGATTTCTTGAGTGCTAATCAACTTCCCTTGGTCTGATCTTCTATCTCTAGCTCCAGCTAATCTAGGATTTGATAAAGGAGCAGGCAACCTCCTCCATTTCCTTTGTAGCCTAATCCATGTAAGCAAAGACCATCAAAAGCAGACACACACAGTGAGGGAAGGGGAAATATCACACTGACACAGACCGAGCCACGGGGCTCATAGCGAGATGGCAGAAACCCATTTCACAACTGTATTGTAAAACACTGTTTAGTAACAACAGGCTAATTTGGGGGAAGAAAAACATGTTCAGGCCCTGAGAGAAAGGGCTAGAGAAAAACTTGATTCAGGAGTGGGCGGGCAAAGTTCTATGGCTTGCAACGTGCTGTGGGTCAGAGTAAATGATCATCTCAAAGTCTATGAGTCTCAAAGTCTGGTTTCAAAGTCTGAGTCTAAAACTACTTCTCTGAAATTAACAGAATATGAATGTTATCATACTGTCTTGCCGCTTACTGTGTTCTTTTTGGGTATGTCTACACTACAGCGCTAATTCGAACTAACACATCTGTCGTACCTCGGTGTTTTCGTACCTCGGTACCTTCGGTGGTCTGGACTGTCAGTGTCAGCGTCGTCTGGTCAGGGTCGTCCTGGCGCGCTCCTGACAGGACCTCTACTCCGTCGGTGATAATAAACTTTCGGCTGCGTGCGTAACAATCGGTACTCCCTATATCTAGAGTGTTAGACCCTGTGCACTTGGGTCAACACAGGAGATCTCTGAGCGGCCCCGGAAATGACAGATGCAGGCAAGGTTTGAAATCAATCGAGCAGGTTTATTGTCAAATGCGAAGCTCTACCAGTTGGTAACAGAGATCAGTACAATGTTACACCACTGGGCACTATGGCCCGCGTTGACAAGGTACCAACACCGGGCAGGCCTATTGCCATATAACAGATATTAACAGCAGTTAGTCAAAGTTAAACTACTGTGCGTTCTGTAAGTTCAGGCAATGACACCTGCCGTTCAGGCGCCTAGTGCGCCCCCCCCCAAGGTCGGCCGGAGAGCATCTTTTGCGGTGTCCTTTTATAGAGAGGTACAAACAACTTACATCATTTCTTTACGTACCAGGTTACCACCCTCTGTTGCCTAGTTACCACCCCTCACCTTATGGAAGGGGGGCTTACTTACTATCCTTCATGCTGTCAATTCCGACCTGGTACTGAACCTAGGTCGGTATGTGCATTCGTTTTTAGGGAGTTTTTGTCTTATTAAGATGTTCCATTACTCCCCTTTGGCTTACAGTTTGTACCCAGTGCCTCCCTGTGTCCTTCCATGCTCTACCTAACTTACACAATTACACAATTATCAATAGGGCCTCTTTCTTGGCTCCTGTTACTGAACCAAAGTCTTGCTCACTAGATTGCAAGGCCTGTTGCTGTTTTCATGTTACAGGCCTCTATTTAGGCCTGCTGACTCCATGTTACTAACTCTCAACTTACTACAGCATCTAGACCCAAAAACTAATTCGAATTAGCGTTTTGCTAATTCGAAATAGTGCGTCCACACTGATTGGATGCTGGGTCGCATTTAAGGGCAGCTGAAACCGGTTCCAGCAGGGCATCAGGTCAGTAGTTGCTTTGTGTGGCTGCTGTCTGAGGCTCGTGCTTAAAGGGACCCCACTGGACAGCCAGTTTTCAGCTTTTACGCTTGCTTGCCTACCTCGCCGAGGGACAGCAAAGCGTTTTCCTCTGCGCCTGCCTGTGTCGGTGGTTCCCATTGGGGACGCCGCCGCAATTGGCACCATGGAGCCGGAGTTCTGCTCCAGTTTTTGGACTTGCTGCTGCAAGCCTGCCAGCAATGGCTGGAGGCTGCCTGGCACCATCTGGTGCACGTCAGCCCCCTGCCCCTCCCCCTGGCCTCCCTGGGGGCCGTGGAGGAGCCGCAGCACTGCCCGGATGCCAGCGTGCCCCGCCACATCTGGCGTCTGGACACCAGCAGTGACTGGTGGGACCGCATCGTCCTAGAGCACTGGGGAGACCAACAGTGGACCCAGAACTTCAGGATGAAGAAGGACACCTTCCTGGAGCTCTGCAAGTGGCTCGCACCTGCTCTGCGGCAACGGGACACTCGCATGAGGCCCGCCATCCCCCTCCAGAAGTGTGTGGCCATCGCCCTGTGGAAGCTCTTCACGCCGGACAGCTACCGATCCATCGGGAACCAGTTCGGCGTGGGGAAATCCACCGTCGGAGCAGTGCTCATGCAGGTACGGCACTCACCGGCCACTGGGCCGGGGGGGAGGGCAGCTGCAAGGAGGGGATGGGCCGCCACAGGGAAAACGGGGGGGGGGAGGAGGCAAAAGTGCCCCGCACGGGAGGATTCGGTCTGTCCTGGCCGTAGTACACGCCGCCCGCAGTGGCCAGGATCGCAGCGGGGGTTGCTTCTGGGAGTGGGGCACGGGGGCAGTGCCAGGGAACGAACACTCCCAGCCACCCGGGCGCCCCAGTGATTCGCGGTTTGCTGTGTCTCTCTGCAGGTGATCAAGGCCATCAACTGGGTGCTGCTCCGCAGGGTGGTCCGCCTCACCGACCCGGATGCGGTCATACAGGGGTTTGGCGCCCTCGGCTTCCCCAACTGTGGGGGGCCATCAACGGGACACACATCCCCATCCGTGCCCCAGAACACCAGGCCTCCCAGTACATTAATCACAAGGGTTACTTCTCCGTGCTCCTGCAGGCCATGTCTGACCACCGGGGCCAGTTCACGGACATTAATG
Source organism: Rafetus swinhoei (assembly GCA_019425775.1). Taxonomy (NCBI): domain Eukaryota; kingdom Metazoa; phylum Chordata; order Testudines; family Trionychidae; genus Rafetus; species Rafetus swinhoei. Next base: position 9,194,360 of record CM033431.1, on the reverse strand, counting down.
TGGGCTGGTCCAGCAAGGCACATGATGCCAGGGTGTTTCGCAACTCCTCCATGTGCCAGAGGCTGCACGCCGGGACCTTCTTCCCCGACTGCCACATCAGGGTCAGGGACGTGGACATGCTCGTCTGCCTGGTGGGGGATGCGGCCTACCCCCTACAGCAGATCCAGAGATGTCATTATTCCCCTTTATTCGGCTCTGGTGAGGCCACATCTGGAGTATTGTGTCCAGTTCTGGACCCCCCACTACAAAAAGGATGTGGACACATTGGAGAGGGTCCAGCGGAGGGCAACCAGAATGATTGGTTGGAGCATATGACCTATGAGGAGAGGCTGAGGGAGTTGGGTCTGTTTAGTCTTCAGAAGCGAAGAGTGAGGGGGGATTTGATAGCAGCCTTCAACTTCCTGAAGGGAGGTTCCAAAGGGGATGGAGAAAGGCTGTTCTCAGTAGTGACAGATGGCAGAACAAGGAGCAATGGTCTCAAGTTGTGGTGGGAGAGGTCCAGGTTAGATATTAGGAAAAACTATTTCATTAGGAGAGTGGTGAATCACTGGAATGGGTTACCTAGGGAAGTAGTGGAGTCTCCATCCCTAGAGGTGTTTAAGTCTCGGCTTGACAAAGCCCTGGCTGGGTTGATTTAGTTGGGATTGGTTCTGCCTAGAGCAGGGGTCTGGACTTGATGACCTTCTGAGGTCTTTTCCAGCTCTATGATTCTATGATTCTATGATACACCAGGAGCAAACCCCCACTTACTCCATCCCCTGGCAGGGCTTTGTGAGGGCGGAACTGAAAAACATCCCGGGGAGGGGACTTGCACCCCCCCTTACCCTAAGGAACCACATCCCACCAGTCCACCTTCCTCCTGGGACAATAGCCCAAGAGCACCATATCTGCATGACCAGGCCCCCAACAATCGATCGCCCTGTGCCAAACTGGTTTCCGATGGATTGGTAGTTGTCTGGTGTGGCGAGCCTCCACAGGGCTATGGTGATCTGCTTCTGGATGGGAATGGCGGGTCTCAGATGTGTGTCCCATCACCTGAGGGTTGGGGTGAGCCACTCACAGAGCTCCAGAAAGGTGTCCTTCCTCATCCGGAAATTCTGGAGCCACTGCTGGTTGCCCCACCGCTCCATGATGAGCTGGTCCCACCAATCAGCACTGGTGTCCAGACACCAGAAGCAGTGGTGCATGGTGGCAGGGAGGGCAAGTGGGATCCAGCAGCATGCACCATGCCCACAGAGAGCCGAGGAGGATCTCCAAGTGGAGCAGGGGGTTGGGCTCCTGCAGGGTCTGGGAGGCAGCCAGCAGAAACTGCTGCATGAGGTGCAGCACAAGCTGCAATAGCCATCGACTGCCCAGAGGTAGCTCTGGCTCCATAGCTGGAGAGCTGGAGAGGTGTCTGCAAGGGCAACCACAGCAGGCAAAAGAAAAGGCTTTGCTGTCCCTCGAGGAAGTAGGCAAAGAAAAAAAGCCTGAGACACTGCTGTATGGGGGGTCCTTTTAAGCAAGAGCCTCAGATTGCCTCAGGCAGCAGACACAGGAAGTGAGTGCTGTCCTGAAGCCCTGCCTGTATTGGTTCTGAGTGGCCTTAAGTAAGAGTTGGCATCCAATCAGTTTGGACACTCTATTTCAAAATACCTCAGTGCTATTTCAATGAGCTTTTGGTGTGTATACACGCTATTTCGAAATAAGGTATTGCAGAGTATTTCTTCTTTAATAGCTTATTCCAAAATAAATGTGCAGTGTAGACATAGTCCTAGAGTTCTTCAATCATGGGGCCTCTCCTATTTATTTTAAAGATTAACCATGCTGTGATATTCTGGTTCTGAGACACAGTCCGGGATCTTCAGAGCCAGAGTTCTGACTCAGACCCATGGCTAATATTTTAGGGTTGAAGGCTCACTGAAGTTAATGAGACTACTTAAGGAGTCAGGTACTTCTTAATGTAAGGGTATCAGAATGTGACACTAACATATTAAAGCCACTTCTTAATTTGCTGTGTGGGAGATAAATCTTCTGGTATTTGATTTAGCAAGTCTAGTTAAGACCTGCTAAATCAAACTCTGAGGGCAGCTCTGGTAGGTGCTAGTACTCCTTACAGTCATGAGGAATAAGGGAAACTGATGGGAGGTAAGCTGACCATAGCTATGTATTTTATGTAGCTGGAGTTGCGTACCTTAGCATGACCTTCCAGGTCTAGTGTAGATCTGGCCTAACAGTGGACCTTACATTGAGAACTACCTTACTTCTTGACTACTCCTATTGATTTCAGTTTGATTTCAGTGGGGCAGTTCAAGAAATAAAGTATTTCTCAATCTGAGGGTAGGTCTACATTTAGCAGGAGATTGGAGCTGTGGTGATCGATCTCCTGAGGGGATCAATTTAGTGGGTCTAGTAAATTGACCTGCTACATTGACTGCTGATCATGCTCTCATTGACTCTGGTACTCCACCAGAATGAGAAGCTTAAGGGAAGTCAATGGGAGAGTTTCTCCTCTCAATCCTCCGCAGTGGAAACCCTGCAGCACCTCAGACTAAGATACGTCAACTCCAGCTATGTTATTCAGCTGGAGTTGGTTATTTTAGGTCAACATTGCCCTGTAGTGTAGACCTGCCCTTAGAAAGGGTGTCAGAATCTGATCCCTAGATATTAATATAGATAGGCTGGATGTCTACTAGCTGGAGAACTAAAACATGTTCTACATTGACCCACCTAATTGCTATTTTTCCTCCTCCCTACTATCATTCAGGAGATAAGTGTGAAGAGCCATCTTGTGTCCTACTCCCCAGCAAGGAGGAAGTAAAGCAAAGAAACAAGGAGGAAAAAAATTATAAGCAAGAGAAAGTGAAAGTACATCTGATCAGACTGAACAAAAAAGGGCCCTGTGACAGGGCGTACTACCCCACATTGAACAGGAGCGGGTTAACTCCATCTTGAGAGCAGAGGAGGCCACACACCCTTTCACTCCATCTTGAGAGCAGAGGAGGCCACACACCCTTGGGCTGCACCACTATAAAAGAGAGCAGCTCTGCACAGTTGAGGCTGGCAGCCAGAGTGACAGGACATGCCTGGCCAGCTCCCTGCCAGCCCCAGCAATGGCCCAGACGCTGAGATGCTACCATGCAGGTTGGAGACCGAATGTAGCTAGACCACGCAGGATTCAGAAGCAGGTAGGAGTAACCAGATTCCAGAGGAAGATGGGGAGATGGTGATCCACCAGTGCACAGAAACATTGGAAGCAGGAAGCAGCCCAGGGATGGTGATGGCCCCAGGGTGAGTGAGCTGCTATCTGAGAGTCAGCGTGTTGTGGCTAGAATTTCCTCGCTGACTCAGTGGCTAGAGCGAACCACTAACAGGGTCCTGGCCTGGGATACTGTGGAGTGGGAGGGCCTGGACCCCCCCCCTTGCCAGGAGATGTAAAACTTTCCCCTATTTATTATTCCTTAAAACAGACTTGGACCATTGGGTTGTATTAGAACTAAGGACTTGTGCTCCTCTGCTAATAGGGGCGAATTATATACCTTGGCCATTGGGCCATAATGAAACCATTGAACTGTGCTGCCCTGTTCATTGGGGCAATTTATAGACTTTGACCATTGGTTTGAATTCATAGAAGCGTAGAATCATAGAATACTAGGACTGGAAGGGACCTCGAGAGGTCATTGAGTCCAGTCCCCTGCCCTCATGGCAGGACCCAGTACTGTCTAGACCATCCCTGATAGACATTTATCTAACCTACTCTTAAATATCTCCAGAGATGGAGATTTCACAACCTCCCTAGGCAATTTATTCCAGTGTTTAACCACCCTGAGAGTTAGGAACTTTTTCCTAATGTCCAACCTAAACCTCCCTTGCTGCAGTTTAAACCCATTGCTTCTTGTTCTATCCTCAGAGGCCAGGAAGAACAATTTTTCTCCCTCCTCCTTGTGACACCCTTTTAAATACCTGAAAACTGCTATCATGTCCCCTCTTAATCTTCTCTTTTCCAAACAAAACAAGCCCAATTCTTTCAGTCTTCCTTCATAGGTTATGTTCTCCAGACCTTTAATCATTCTTGTTGCTCTTCTCTGGACCTGCTCCAATTTCTCCACATCTTTCTTGAAATGCGGTGCCCAGAACTGGACATGATACTCCAGCTGAGGCCTACTCAGCACAGAGTAGAGCGGAAGAATGACTTCTCTTGTCTTGCTCGCAACACACTTGTTAATGCATCCTAGAATCATGTTTGCTTTTTTTGCAATAGCGTCACACTGTTGACTCATATTTAGCTTGTGGTCCACTATAACCCCTAGATCCCTTTCTGCCATACTCCTTCTTAGACAGTCGCTTCCCATTCTGTGTGTGTGAAACTGATTGTTCCTTCCTAGGTGGAGCACTTTGCATTTGTCCTTATTAAACTTCATCCTGTTTACTTCAGACCATTTCTCCAATTTGTCCAGATCATTTTGAATTATGACCCTATCCTCCAGAGCAGTCGCAACCCCTCCCAGCTTGGTATCATCTGCAAACTTAATAAGTGTACTCTCTATGCTGATATCTAAATCGTTGATGAAGATATTGAACAGAACCGGTCCCAAAACAGACCCCTGTGGAACCCCTTTTTTATACCTTTCCAACAGGATTGTGAACCGTTAATAACTACTCTCTGGGAACAGTTATCCAGCTAGTTATGCACCCACCTTATAGTAGCCCCATCTAAGTTGTATTTGCCTAGTTTATTGATAAGAATATCATGTGAGACTGTATCAAATGTCTTACTAAAGTCTAGGTATACCATGTCCACCACTTCTCCCTTATCCACAAGACTCGTTATCCTATCAAAGAAAGCTATCAGATTGATTTGACATGATTTGTTCTTTACAAATCCATGCTGGCTGTTCCCTATCACCCTATTATCTTCCAAGTGTTTGCAGATGATTTCCTTAATTACTAGCTCCATTATCTTCCCTGGCACAGAAGTTAAACTGACTGGTCTATAGTTTCCTGGGTTGTTTTTATTTCCCTTTTTATAGATGGGCACTATATTTGTCCTTTTCCAATCTTCTGGAATCTCTCCTGTCTTCCATGATTTTCCAAAGATGATAGCTAAAGGCTCAGATACTTCCTCTATCAGCTCCTTGAGTATTCTAGGATGCATTTCATCAGGCCCTGGTGACTTGCAGGCATCTAACTTTTCTAAGTGATTTTTAACTTGTTCTTTTTTTTATTTTATCTTCTAAAACTTGAGTTACGTCCACTCTACAAGCGCGTTTTTTCTACAGTAAATTGAAAGAACAGAGGGGGGTTTGTGTGATTGGTAATCCTCATTCTATGAGGAAGAAGTCTTTTTGCGAAAGAGCTTTTTTGCAAAAAGGCGTGTGTGGATGGGGAAGAGAGAATTTTTTTGGAAGAAGAGGGAAGAGGAAAAAGCACAGGTGCCCTGGTGGCCATTCTGTCCATAGCAATCACTGCTTACATGCAAAATAGCTTTCGCAGCGTGGAGGCTGTCTTTCACAAGAAGTTTTTTCGGAAGATCTCTTCAAAAAAAAGCTTCTTTTGCAAGAAGCCTGTAGTCTAGATGTAGCCTTATTTGTACTGAGAAGGTAAGGGCAATCAGCTAGTCAGCTAAGGTGTCTGTACATGAACACATGAAGCCTGGGAAACAAGCAGGAAGAATTAGAAGTCCTGCTTCAAATTTGATTGGAATAACAGCAACTTGGTGGGATGACTCGCATGACTGGAGCACTGTCATGGAAGGGTATAAACTGTTCAGGAATGACAGGCAGGAGAGAAAAGGTGGAGGAGTTGCACTGTATGTAAGGGTACGTCTACACTAGCCCCCTAGATCGATCTAGGGAGGCTAATGAGGGAGACCGAAATTGCAAATCAAGCCCGGGATTTAAATATCCCGCGCTTGATTTGCATGTTCCTGGTCGTCGCCATTTTAGAAATTGACTAGCCGAGTAACTGCCCGGCGTCTGCAGTGAAACGATTCGATTTAAAGCCTAAATCGAATTAGCTGGTAAACCTCATTGCAGGAGGAATACCAGCTAATTCGAGTTAGGCTTTAAATTGAATCCCGCTTCACTGCCGTGTGTAGACGCGGCAGTTACTTCAGGCTAGTCAATTTCTAAAATGGCGACCGTTAGAATATGCAAATCAAGCGCGGGATATTTAAATCCCGGGCTTGATTTGCAATTTCGGTCGCCCTCATTAGCCTCCCTAGATTGATCTAGGGAGCTAGTGTAGACGTACCCTAAGAGAGCAGCATGATTGCTCAGAGCTCCATATAAAGCTGGAGAAATGCCTGTTAAGAGTCTTTGGGTTAAGTTTACAAGGTGGGAGCAACAAGGATTATGTCATGATTGGTGTCTGCTATAGAACACCAGATCAGGTGGATGAGAGAGACAATGCTTTCTTCAGACAACTAAGAGAAGCTTCTAGATCACAGGCCCTAGTCCTCATAGGGGACTTCAATCACCCTGACATTTGCTGGGAGACCAATGCAGCAGGACATAGATAATCCAGGAAGTTTTTGAAGAATGAGGGGACAACTTCCTGGTACAATACTGAAGGAACTGACATGGGGCCATGCGCAGCTTGACCTGCAGCTCACAAACAGGGAGGAATTAGTAGGGAAAATAGATGAGTGTGGCAACCTCGGCAGCAGTGATCACAAGATGGTCAATTTCAGGATCTTGACCAAAGGAAGGAAGGAGAGCAGCAAAATACGGACCCTGGACTTCAGAAAAGCAGACTTTGACACCCTTAAGGAACTGATGGGCAGCATCCCCTGGGATACTAACATGAAGGGGAAAGGAGTCCAGGAGAACTGGCTGTATTTTAAAGAAGCCTTATTGTAGGCACAGGAACAAACCATCCTGATGCACAGTAAGAAAAACAAATATGGTAGGTGACCAGATTGGTGATTAAACACTGGAATAAATTGCCTAGGGAGGTTGTGGAATCTCCATCACTGGAGATATTTAAAAGCATCTATCAGGGGAGATATAGTCTGTTCTTAGTCCTGCCATGAGGGCAGGGGACTGGACTTGATGATCTCTTGAGATCCTTCCAGCTCTAGTGTTTTATGATTCTATAACAGCTAGCTGTTTTGTGTTGTCACTTCAGTGCTTGAATTGTAGGTGGATCTCCACTGATTTCAATAGTTACGTCAGTTTACCTCAGCAGAGATCTTATCCCTAATGCCCACTTCTGTGTGCGAGGTGAGAAATGCTGATTTGCTGGCTTGAACTGTGCACCTGCTAATGGTTGAGGGTCAGAAAATGGGTAACTCAACCTCTTCCCCATCCTCCGATCCATCCTTTAGTCCAGAGTAGCTGGCACTTGTCCCAAGCCTCCCACAATATAATAAGAGAGAAAGTTTAGCTGTAGCAAGCACTTTATTTACTCCAGTATTTCCAACCCATAGTATGTGGATCCTCACAGTTTCACAGACTATGTCTAAGATTTCCAAAGGGGTCCACCTCTCTATTCAAAAATTGTAGGGGTCTGCAAATGAAGAAAAAGGATTGAAAACTACAGGGTTACTTTCTTACCCTCAAGTACAAATTAATTAACTATTTATTTAATGCCACCAGGACATGGGTAACACCAATGCTCAGTAGTCAGAGTATATGCCCACCTGGCAAGCTCAGCTCATTGCATGTCTTTTGAAGGGGAGCTCTCCAGGGATAGATGCTAAGCCTGATGTTTTGAGCATGAAAACCCAGAAAGACCAGGACACATGCTCCTCAGATTTGCTATGTGATCGTGTGATCCTGAATGACAGCTGTTTGCACCTTTGCAGAGCCTCCTTGTTTTGTATTGCTTCATGCTGGCTAAATGTTCCAGCACTTGATCCATGGACACTCTTTGCAATGGTCTCCAGTGCTCATTGCATGTGGCTTACCATGTTTGACACATTGGAAACTCTAGCTCTGGAAGGATGCATTTCATACAGAGAAAATGCTGATACCATTCCAGTCTGGGTTTGCTACATGGTTGCCTCTGTGGAGCTGATGAATGATGCTGTGGCTCATTCACCAACGTGTGTCTATTTTGCTTCTCCCGCTCCCTCTGCCCACATCCCACTCTGAAAGCATCGAGCATCCCTGCCTCTTCTGGCTCTCAGTTTGAAATCTCACTCCTTGAGACTCTCAAAGGCAGATGACAAAGGAAGTCTCCTTTTGTAATCAGCATAGTAGCCTCCGGTGGCATGCCTTGGCAAGGGAGCAGATCAGACACAATCAAAAGACAGTAGCACTTCAAGGCTCTGAAATGCACCAAGCCCGGGAATAGGGGAGAGGCCTTGTCTAGAAATCATGGTATGGAAAGGACCATATTGCTTTGTTGTACAGCATTCTTGTTTGAGCATACTAGCAATGTGCATAATGTAGCCACTACACTCTTAGAATAGCACATTAAGGCTTTGTCTACACTACGAACTTTTTGTGGAAGAGGCAAGGCAAATGAAGCACTTATTAGCATTTTCTCGTCCTTCATTTGCATAGTCTCTTCTGATCCTTTTTGTGCAAGAGGTTTTTGCACAAAAACGGGACACCCTCCCACCACAAGCCACCTCAAGAAGGAGGCAGGAGACATCGACACACACACTCAACAGTCCCACACACAGCAAACGGGCATGGCCACAGTCTCAGGGCAGCATCCACTCTTGGAGACATGTGGGCCCACTGGCCATAGCACACATGGCCTTGCTCCAAGCACATCGCCTGCAGCAGAGCTGAGAACTATAGCTCTCAGCTCACAAATGGGGGCTAGGCTTCAGCACTGTGTCCCCTGGGATGACTGCCATGGCTCTTTATTCTCCACAACTGGACCAGCTGCTAGAGGGGGGGCGATCAACACCACCCAGGACAGCCTCCCGGACCCAAGGCTTCCACAGGCACCACCATCCCATAGATGAGTACCAGAGGCAGTACCTGGCGGCACGCCAAGCCCTGCACCACACCATCCATGTCTGGGTCCAGGAGAACCTGCAGCTGCATCGGGAGAGCTGGTGGAAGCTGCTTGCATAGGGCCACCCCTTGTGCGCTGATGTCCACTCAATTGTGCAGAGCATGATGCCTCCTCCCACTCCAGCCTCTGCTCCATCTCCTGCTGTCACTCCTCCTCCCAATCCCTCTTTCCCTCCCGCTTCTCACTACACACCCTCCCCAAGCCTCTGTGGCTGCTGATGCCCTTGCACCCATGGCGGTGAGATCCACAGAGCCTGGCGCTTCTCCTAGCCCCAACCCTGAGCCTCTCCTCCCGCTTACGCCCCCTACCAGCTTCCTTCTCCCGCCTCCAAGGTTTTCAACACTCCCCCTTCTTCTACCCTCTCTCCTCTCCTCTCCCAGGTTCTTTCCCCACTCTCTCCCCAGTTTCTTTGACCCCACAGTAAAAATACAGAGTGTTTAGGGTTTCTTTTAAGAAGGTGTCTTTATTTTTTCATCAGGAAAGGGATGAAGGGGGAAGGGAGGGGTAAGTGGAGGGGTGGCAGTGAGGGGTGAAGCAGAAGCTCCCAGTGGGGTGGCCCAGGGGAGAGTGTCACTGGTCCCCCAGGTAGAAGCTCTCCCTCAGGGCCTCCCAGATGCACATGGCCCCCTGATGGCAGCCATGAGTGGCTCCTTGTAGGCCCTGCCTATGCAGTCAGCCTCCACCCCGACCCTGGCAGGAAGGTCTCCCCCTTCCATTTGCACATGTTGTGCAGAACACAACACACAGCCACCACAAGTGGGATGTTGTGCTCCCTGTGGTCCAGGTGGGTGAGGAGGCATCTAAACCGTGCCTTCAAGCAGCCGAAGGCACCCTTGACAACCATGTAGGCCCTGCATAGTTTGGCATGAAATGCCTGTCATGAGGGGTTGAGGTGGCCGGTGTAGGGCTTCATGAGCCACAGCTGCAGGGGATAGGCTGCATCCCCCACCAGGCAGATGGGCATGTCCACTTCCCCAACCCTGATGTTGTGGTTGGGGAAGAAAGTTCCGGTGTGCAGCTTCTGGAACATTCTTGAGTTCCGAAACACACGTTCCCTGACCACCCAAAATATATGGCCGTGAACTGGCCCCAGTGGTCAGTCATGGCCTGCAAGACCACCAAAAAGTATCCTTTCCAGTTAATGTACATTGATGCCCAGTGGTCTGGGGCACAGATAGGGAAGTGTGTTCTATCGATAGCCCCTCCCCCCCGGCAGTTAAGGAAGTCCACGGCGCCAAATCCAGCGATGATGGCATCCACATCTGCAAGGCAGATGACTCTGCACAGCAGGATGCTGTTGATCACCCTGACCACCTGCAGAAGGAGACAAACAAACCAAGAATCACAGGGGTGCCAGGGCACCTGCGAGTTCCCATGACCCCTCGTACTCCTCCTCTCCCCCATTCACCAGGCAGGGCTTTGTGAGGACGGGATTAAACAAACCCTCCAGGGGAGGGGGCTTACACCACCCCCACCACTCCTTTCCCTAGAGAAGCCCATTCCATCCTTTCATCCCCCTCCTGGGACAATGGCCCGAGAATACCATACCTGTATGACCAGGGCCCCAATGGTCGATCTCCCCATGCTGAACTGGTTCCCCATGGATTGGTAGCTATCCAGCATGGAGAGCTTCCAGAGAGCGATGGCGACACACTTCTAGAGGAGGATGGTGGGCCTCATGTGTGTGTCCCGTCACCTCAGGGCAGGGGCAAGCCACTCACAGAACTCCAGGAAGATGTCCTTGTTCATTCTAAAGTTCTGGAGCCATTGTTGGTCTCCCCAGCGCTCCAGAAAGATGTGATCCCACCAGTCTACACTGGTGTCCAGATACCAGATGCAGTGGGACATGGCGTCCAGGGCAGGGCGGGCGGCCTCCAGCTGCAAGAGCCATGCCCCCACATACCCAAGGAGGGTCTGCCACAAGGGCCAGGTGTTGGGCTTCTGCAGAGCCTGGGAGGAAGCCTGCAGAAACTGCTGCAAAAGCTGCAAAAGCTGAAGACTGCCCAGAGGCAGCTCCTGCTCCATAGCGGAGAGTGCTGTGTGTCCTGAAGCAGGGCAACCAGAGCAAGAAGAGAAAATACTTTGCTGTGCCTCAGCGAGGTAGGCAAACAAGCAGGGAAACCTGAGAAACAGCTGTCCAGAGGGGGTCCCTTTAAGCACGAGCCTCAGATAGCCTCAAGCTGCAGCCACACAAAGTAACTCCTGACCTGATTCCCTGCCTGAACTGGTTCTGGGTGGCCTTAAATGCGATTCAGCATCCAATAAGTGTGGACTATTTCAAAACACATTTTGTGTGTAGATGCACTATTTCGAAATAAGCTATTCCAGAAAATCTCTTCAGGAACAGCTTATTCTGAAATAACTGCGCTGTGTAGACTTAGGGTATGTCTACACTTGCACCATAGTTCGAACTAGGGATGCAAATGCAGGCATTCGAAATAGTCAATGAAGCAGGGATTTAAATATCCCATGCTTCATTAGCATGATCTCACTGGCGTGTTACTCCCGAATGCCAGAAGTTTTGAAAGTGAAAGTGCACGCCGGGACGCGTTAATTCGAACCAAACCCCTTGGTTCGAACTAACATTACTCCTCATTTTGGGGGGGGGGGGGGGGACAGAATTGGATGCAATACTCCAGATGTGGCCTCACCAGAGCCGAATAAAGGGGGAATAATCACTTCTCTAGATCTGCTGGCAATGCTCCTCCTAATGCACCCTAATATGCCATTAGCCTTCTTGGCTACAAGGGTACACTGTTGACTCATAACCAGCTTCTCATCCACTGTAATCCTTTTCTGCTGAACTGCTACCTAGCCAGTCGGTCCCCAGCCTGTAACAATGCTTGGGATTCTTCCGTCCCAAGTGCAGGACTCTGCACTTTTCCTCGTTGAACCTCATCAGATTTCATTTGGCCCAATCCTCTAATCTGTCTAGGTCACTCTGGACCCTATCGCTGCCCTCCATCATATCTACCTCTTTCCCTAGCTTAGTGTCAGCAGCAAACTTGCTAAGGGTGCAATCCATCCCCGCATCCAGGTCATTAATGAAGATTTTGAATAAAACCAGCCCTAAAACCAATCCTTGGGGCGCTCCACTTGAAACTGACCACCAACCAGACATTGAGCCATTGATCATTACCTATTGGGCCCAACAATCTAGCCATCTTTCTATCCACCTTACAGTCCATTTATCCAATCCATATTTCCTTAACTTGCTGGCAAGAATATTGTGGGAGACAGTATCAAAAGCTTTGCTAAAGACAAGGTATATCACATCTACTGACTTCCCCATGTCTACAGAGCCAGTTACCTCATCATGGAAGCTAATCAGATTGGTCAGGCATGACTTGCCCTTGGTGAATCCATGTTGACTATTCCTGATCACCAGGGCTCGCCAAGTGGCGGTGAGCCCCGCACGCCAGCCACGCAGTTCGGCGTGCTGCGCATGTGTAGACAGTGCTGCGCGGCTGTGCCGGCTTGTAATCTACTCGCCATGGGTGAGTAGATTACACTAATTGTTGAGCCCTGCTGATCACATTCCCCTCTTCCAAATACTTCAAAATGGATTCCTTGAGGATCCCCTCTATGATTTTTCCGGGGACTGAGGTAAGACGGGGACTGAGGTAAGGCAGACTGGTTCCCTAGATTGTCCTTCTTCCCTTTTTTAAAGATGGGCACTGCATTTGCCTTTTTCCAATCATCTGAGATCTCTCCTGATCTCCACGAGTTTTCAAAGATAATGGCTTAAAGGCTCTGCAATGACATTTGCCAATTCCCTCAGGACCCTCAGATGCATTAAATCAGAGGTGGCCAATCCGTTAGAGATGAAGAGCCAAAATAGTGGTGGATAGAGTGAGAAGAGCCATGTACCCAGGGCGGGGGGGAGTTGTTGAGCAAAAAAGCAAAAAAAAAAAAAAAAAAAGCAAAAAAACCCCCCCAAACAAACTGCGCCGTGGGAAAATAGATGCGCCGGGGGAAACTGCGCCGGGGGAAAACCCTAACCCAGGGCATACCATCACAAAAAAAGCACTGGGAAGGGGTGAGAGGTGCAAGCTCTGGGAGGGAATTTGGGTGCAGGAGGAGGCAGAGAAGAGGATGCCAGCTCAGGGAGGGGGCTCCAGGGTGGAGAGGGTTGGGGTCAGGTGGAGGGTTGGGGTGCTGAGCAAGCCGCAGGCTGTGGCTGTGAGTGCAGGAGTTTGGGCTGGGGTGCATGAGGGCTCAGGGCAGGGAGGCTGGGAGTATGATGGGCTCAGGACACAGATTTGCAGTGTGTGGATGGTGCAGGAGTGTTGTGGCAGAAGACTGGGGATGTGGGGGTGCAGGAGTTTGGGGATGTGAGAAGCTCAGGACAGGGGGTTGCGGTGTATGATAGGCTCAGGTTTGGCGACTGGGGGGTGGTGCAAGAGTGTTATAATGCTGCAGCCAGATGGGGGCTTGTTGTCCAGGCTTTATTTTTAAATAAAATATTATGTCAAACACAGAATGTTTCAACATTATCTTTATTTATGAGAGGGGCGGGGAACCTGTTTTGAGTCAGTGGTCACTGATCCACAGAAAAGTCAGTTGGGGCCACACAAGTGACATGCAAAAAAACCAACTGCTCCAAAAACCCCCAAGCCTCACTAATGTGGCTCCAAGTGAGGCACTCCCCCGCTCTAACCCAATCCCCCTTCCCTTCCCCAGAGCCAGGAACACACCCCCCCAACCCAATTCCATTCCTCAGAGCCAGGCACCGTCCCCCCTCTAACCTAATTCTTGGGTCCTGGAGGCAGAGCCACCGCCGAGTGCGTCATCCTCCAGGCACTGGGGTGCGTGTGCTGAGCGGTCGGTCTTGAGACGTTCTGGTTGGGATGCCATGTGCCTCCTCCCACCCAATCTCCCTCCCCTCCCCTTCCCCAGAGCCTCCACTCCCCACTCCCCACTCTAATTAAACTCCCTTCCCTCCCAACCTTATGCTCAGGTCCTAGAGCCAGAGCTGCTGCTACCACCATGTGCATCCGGGATGCCATGAGCACCCACCCCCACACCCGATCCCCCTTCTCTCCCCTCCCTTCCTCTTCTCCAGAGCCAGGCATCTCCCCACACTCTAACCCAATTCCCCTTCCCCACTAACCTTATGCCCAGGTGCCAGAGCTGCCACTGGTGCCACCGCCGCACCTGGAGCCCTCACTGCTGCCTGCTCTCAGCATCCGGCTGCTAGCACATGCAGGCTGGGAAACTATGTGCGACTCGGTCTGCACGTGCAGGATATGACACAGTACACTGGGGACCATGAGCGGAACGGCGTGGGCTTTGAGCACGCATGCGGCTCACAGCAGCCCGGCCGTGAGAGTGGTTGACCTGAGTGGTTCTGGGTTCCGTCCCGGTTCCATCAGGAGCTGCAATTTTTTTCTTCACGAGCTGCATGCGGCTCACAAGCCGCGCATTAGCCACTGCTGCATTAAATCCAGACCCATGGATTTGTGTATGTCTGGCTTTTCTAAATAGGTCTTAACCTGTTCTTTCTCCACAGAGGGCAGCCCACCTCCTTCCCATCGTGTGCTGCCTAGTGCAGTAGTCTGGGAGCTGACCTTGCTGAGAAGACAGAGGCAAAAAAAGCATTGAGTACTTCAGTTTTTCCCACATCATCTGTCACTAGGTTACCTCCCTCATCCAGTAAAGGCCTCACACCCTCTCTGATTACCCTCTTATTGCTAACATGCCTGTAGAAACCTTTCTTGTTACCCTTCACATCCCTTGCTAGCTGCAATTCCAATTGCGCTTTCACCTTCCTGATAACTCCCCTGCATTCTCAAGCAATATATTTGTACTCCTCCCTAGTCATCTGTCTAAGTTTTCACTTCTTATAAGCTTCCCTTTTGTGTTTAAGCTCACCAAGGATTTCCCCAGTAAGATAATCTGGTTGCCTACCATATTTGCTTTTTTACTGCGTATAGGGATGGTTTGTTCCTGTGCCTTCAATAAGGCTTCTTTAAAATACTGCCAGCTCTCCTAGACTCCTTTCCCCTTCATGTAAGCATCCCAGGGGATCCTGTCCATCAGTTTTCTCTGCCGCAAGTCTACGGGTCATTGAAAAACTTGTAATAGACTCCAGACATTTGCCTGAGGGCCTTTTCCACACTGTGTAGATTTCCTCACAAGGCAAATGTGCCCAGAGACCAACAAGCAGTTGCTGGAAAGGGAAGAGCCATAGGAAAAGGAGAGAAAACAGACTGGTTCAGAGGCAGTTTTGGTGTAACTCTACTGAAGCAATTGGATCGATTTTGCCGACCATGTGAATTAGGTCAGCTGTAGCACACCATTCCAGTTAGTTCTCAGAGTGGCCCTCATGTGGTCTGTGAATTAAAGCCCTGCAGCAGGACTGAGGTCCCACAAGTCTCACAGAATCTGTTGCCATAATAGTGGGTGCGGATAAAAATCCAAGAAACAACGTAGCAGCAGGAAGGAGTGGGTATTACTGGGTGTGACAGGGATAGAAGAGGATAGGATAGTCCCATGCAGGGCTCTACTGTGAAGCTGTTTGGGATGGGAAGACCTCATAAAGTCAATAGAGTTCTGGGGTTGAACTAGCTATTGTAATGAGCTATTTCATTTCACAGGGCAGCTATTTTTCTTTGGATTCTTTTCACATTGATTTTGTTCACACTCTGGGTGCATCTACACAGCACCCTAAACTCAAAATAAGAAACACAATTTGAGCTACACAAATTGCATATCTTATCTGAAATCTATTTTGAAATAGCTTATTCTGAAATTTGGTGCATCTACACAGCACAAAATTTCAAAATAACGCGGGTATTTTGAGCCATCTCTTATCCCTCGTGCAACGTGGTTTACTGGGATGGCGAAATAGCATGCCTGTTATGAAAAATATTTCAAAATAATAGGCAGCTTGTGTAGACATGCGATATCCCGAAATAGCTGTGCAGTGTAGACGTACCTTCCCTGAATTTAGCTTTGAATTTCAGGACCAAATACCCCTTTCTCCAAAAAATATTATAAAGCATCTCAGGTAAATCTGCTCTGTTCATGTCAAAATTGTGCAAAGATCAGTGTTTTTTTATTATTTCCACCCCAAAATGTTTGAACATGCTTGAATCCTGTATTAGCTGGGCACCCTTCAACAACATTCACATTTGAGATTTGGGTTAGATCTTTAAACCAGTTTGCCACTTTGCCTACTTTCATATCTCATTAACTTCAACCTCACTATCAGGATGAGAAGTCTAAATCTTAAAAAAAAGGGGAAAAAATCTAAGAAAATGTGCAAATAATCATTTTTTTCCATATTGCATTCATCAAAATGTTGTGTCTGCTTCAATATTTTAACCTTTTAAAAATTATGAAATAAATAACATTTCTCAAGAAAAAGTCATTCTGAACAAAGAAATGAAACTTTTTTTGAAAATGTTGAAATGGGATATTTCAGCTTTCCTACAGATTTCATTATAATACTATCATTATAAGTATTGGATGAAGTACTGGATGAAGGAGGTAACCTACTGACAGATGATGTGGGGAAAGCTGAAGTACTCAATGCTTTCTTTGCCTCTGTATTCACGGACAAGGTCGGCTCCCGGACTAACGCACTAAGTGATGAAAGATGGGATAAAGATGGACAGCCCTTAGTGGGTAAAGAACAAGTTACGAACTATTTAGAAAAGCTAAATGTACACAAATCCATGGATCCGGACTTGATGCATCCGAGGGTACTGAGGGAGTTGGCAAATGTCATTGAGGAGCCTTTGGTCATTATCTTTGAAAAATCGTGGAGATCGGGAGAGATCCCAGATGATTGGAAAAAGGCAAATGTAGTGCCCATCTTCAAAAAAGGGAAGAAGGATTATCCAGGGAACTATAGGCCGGTCAATCTTACCTCGGGTTCTGGGAAAAATCATGGAAGGGGTCCTTAAGGAATCCATTTTGAGGCACTTGGAAGAGAGGAAAGTGATTAGGAATAGTCAGCATGGATTCACAATGGGCAAGTCATGCCTGACTGATCTGATTAGCTTCTATGATGAGGTAGCTGGCTCTGTGGACATGGGACAGTCAGTGGAGGTGATATACCTTGACTTTAGCAAGGCTTTTGATACAGTCTCCCCAATATTCTTGCCAGCAAGTTAAGGGAATGTGGATTGGATAAATGGACGGTAAGATGGATAGAAAGCTGGCTAGAAGGCCAGGCCCAGCGGTAGTGATCAACGGCTCGATGTCAGGATGGCGGTCGGTTTCTGGAGTGCCCCAAGGTTCGGTTCTAGGACCGGTTTGTTCAATATCTTTATTAATGACCTGGATGAGGATGGATTGCACCCTCAGCAAGTTTGCAGATGACACTAAGCTAGGGGGAGAGGTAGATACGCTTGAGGGCAGAGATAGGGTCCAGAGTGACTTAGACAAATTGGAGGATTGGGCCACAAGAAATCTGATGAGGTTCAACAAGGACAAGTGCAGAGTCCTGCACTTGGGACGGAAGAATCCCAAGCATTGTTACAGGCTGGGGACCAACCAGTTAAGTAGTAGTTCTGCAGAAAAGGACCTGGGGGTTACAGTGGATGAGAAGCTGGATATGAGTCAACAGTGTGCCCTTGTAGCCAAGAAGGCTAATGGCATATTAGGTTGCATTAAGAGGAGCATTGCCAGCAGATCCAGAGATGTCATTATTCCCCTTTATTCGGCTCTGGTGAGGCCACATCTGGAGTACTGTGTCCAGTTCTGGACCCCCCACTACAAAAAGGATGTGGACACATTGGAGAGGGTCCAGCGGAGGGCAACCAAAATGATTAGGGGGCTGGAGCATATGACCTATGAGGAGAGGCTGAGGGAGTTGGGTCTGTTTAGTCTTCAGAAGCGAAGAGTGAGGGGGGATTTGATAGCAGCCTTCAACTTCCTGAAGGGAGGTTCCAAAGAGGATGGAGAAAGGCTGTTCTCAGTAGTGACAGATGGCAGAACAAGGAGCAATGGTCTCAAGTTGTAGTGGGAGAGGTCCAGGTTGGATATTAGGAAAAACTATTTCACTAGGAGAGTGGTGAAGCACTGGAATGGGTTACCTAGGGAAATAGTGGAGTCTCCATCCCTAGAGGTGTTTAAGTCTCGGCTTGACAAAGCCCTGGCTAGGTTGATTTAGTTGGGATTGGTCCTGCCTAAAGCAGGGGGCTGGACTTGATGACCTTCTGAGGTCTTTTCCAGCTCTATGATTCTATGATTCTATGATAATTTAATGGGTTCATATATATTTGAGAGAGTCCATCTAGCTGTCTGTTTGTTCTTATCATTACTTAAAGCCAGACAAGGATTTGGTTGCACCAGGAAAATGGGATGTGCCTGGAATGGGATTGCTTCTCATAAAACCATAGTGAAAAAGATAGAATCACCAGCCAGGGGAAAGGGGCTGGCTGGGGGTGCCCCTCTTCCTGTCTAAACCTACCCCAGCCCTGAACCTTCTACTCTCCAGGCACCCCTTTAGGGGAGTGTTGGGGGGTTTAAGCTCCCCCATCCCAATTCATAGGGGGACATTGCTGGCTGTTTCTTTGTCAGGGAGTGAGGGGAAAGGGCACAGTTTGTTGCATTCCTCACTCTGTCTGGGGACTGTAGGAGCAGATGAACCTGGAACTGCCCCAGCTGTGGAACATGCACCCCTTCCTTGACTGTGTCTACTGGAGATGCAGTGTCCATGTAGAGGTGCTTCTCACCTGGCCCCAAGCTCCATCACTGATAGATGCTGCATACTGAACCCCTCATCCCCAGCTCCACCCCAGAATAATTATTTAAATGAAGAAAAACAAAAGTTATTTGAGTTAAGGACCCAAGTAACACAGAGTAAATCTTCAAGTCTTCCTATATATGTAAGCCAGGGGTCTGAAGAACTGCGTGAAATGCAGCCAGCTGAAGTTATTTAGCCTTGCAAGATAAGTAACTGTTGATATGTAAATACAGCTCATGGGATGGGGAAGGAATCCGGAGTGTGAATATGTAAATCCAGTTCAGCCAGGGCTGATGGAGGCTCGGTTGTTAGAATGGAATGTGATGTATTGTAACTAATTTGGGCTGTTGTGGGGTCACAAATCATGCTACCCCTAAATGTGGGAACTGTAAAATATGACACCAGTGCTTGCAGGAGAGACACCATCATTGGAAGAGGTCTCAGATGAACAAGCCACCCCCTTCCAGAGTTGACTGAACTGAGTTGGGGGGAAAGGGCTTGAGCCAACCTGCTTCATGCCTGCCAGGTGTGAGCTGTAAGACTGGGTCACCCTGTCTCTTTCCCCCTAGTTTTAAGGATAGACCTAAAGCAGACACCATCAGGAATCTTTTTGCTAATCCAGTGGAAGCTGGAATCTTTTGCCAGTCTTGGTGGTGGCTAAAGAGTTGAAATCACTAAGGCTATGTCTACACTCACGGCTTCTTGCATGAGAAATATGCAAATGAGGCTAAGCGTGGAATATTGCGGAGCCTCATTTGCATACCTAATGAGCCGCCATTTTTGCAGAAGATGCTCTT
This sequence comes from Rafetus swinhoei, assembly GCA_019425775.1. NCBI lineage: Eukaryota > Metazoa > Chordata > Testudines > Trionychidae > Rafetus > Rafetus swinhoei. The sequence goes on along the minus strand of CM033431.1, from coordinate 9,174,908 downwards.
GCACCAGAAGGGGCTGTCTACACTGCGCAATGTAACCCTCTTGTGCAATGCCGTCGTCACGCCAATGACTTTTCAGGAAGAACGGCATTGCACAAGAGGGTTTTTCTTGCGCGCAAGAAGGGGCAGTGTAGACAGCTCCTTCTGGTGCAAGAGCATCTTCTGCAAAAATGGCGGCTCATTAGGTATGCAAATGAGGCTCGGTGATATTCCACGCTTAGCCTCATTTGCATATTTCTCACGCAAGAAGCCATAAGTGTAGACATAGCCTAAGAGCTGAAGTCACTGGTTTGGCCTGGAGCCAGACCCATTACAGCCAGCAGGATTGCTGGCAGGAGTGACTAGCAGGTGGCTGGTAGGAGTGGTGATAGGCAGCTGGCGGGAGCAACTGGTGGGCAGCCAGTAGAAGTGGTGGCAGGTGGCCAGCAGAGCAGCTGGCGGGAACGACCAGCGGGCAGCCAGCAGAACGGCTGGTGGGAACAACCGGTGGGCGGCCGGTAGGAGCGGAGGCAGGCGGTGCAAGCAGACCACAGGGGCAGCACAAAGGTGGCATGGCCTCAGGCTCAATGAGTGGAGTCATCAGGTTGATGCGTCAGGGTCCGCACTGACTGAACAGAGCTGTAAGTGAGGCGTTTGAAGTGGGGTATGGAGAAAGTTTGGGTAAATGAATGTTGGGCTAGTGAGCCTGAGGGGCAAAGGACATTGCTCAATCCATTTGAGCTGGGATTGTTACTCATGGGGGGTTAGGAACTATGTTTGTGGTATTTTTCCAAGCTAATGCCATGTAACTTCTCTCCCTCTTTCATTACGTTTTTTTTCTACACTCAGACTCTGTGCTTGAGAGCGGGGAAGCACCCAGGGGTGTGTGAATTTCGCAGGGTGGGGGCTCGAGCCGATTCTGTGTGAGATGGATGAAAAGGGTCCCCTAGATATTGAACCCAGCCCTGGCTGCTGTTGGCACTGCCTGGCAGAAGGGTTACATATAGTTTAGAAATGTGTTCATGTCTTTCTGTCTGTCTGTCTATGACTCTGTTCAAGAACGCCTAAACACTAAGAGCTAGGACAATCAAATATAGTATACAGCTTACATGTATCATAACTTAAATCATTTTTCATTGTATTTTGCCAAAACAAAAATTAATTGAGTAAAAGGAACTGAACAACACTATGTCAATCTTCTAGTATATGTATATATGCTGTAAACTTCTTTAAATTGTAAAGATAATTTACACACACACACACACACACTCATTTAAAAAGTCAGCATTTCATAGCTATATCTCTCAATCTGTCAGGACCCAAATATGTGATGAATAGCCAAAAAAAGGCTATGTCTACACTACAAAGAAAAGTCAGAAAAAGATATGAAAATTGCGAACCACAATTTGAGTATCTTTTTCCATTTTTCTTCCGAAAGAAGCTTTTCCAACGCATCTACACAGGGCCAAATGTTGGAAAAAAACCCCTCTTTTGGAACATCCCTTCTTCTTCGTAGAATGAGGTTTACAGGAATGCTGAAAAACGCGTCTGCTTTTCCAAATTTATTTTGGAAAAGCAGACACATTCCTTGGGAAAGCTCTGTAGTCTAGACATACCCTAGGACTAGGTCTACGCTACAAAGAAAAGTCGGAAAAAGATGCACAAATTGCTGTGCATCTTTTTCCGCTTTTCTTTCGGAAGAGGCTTTTCCAAAATTTGGCCTGTACACACTGAGCCAAATTTTGGAAAAACCTCCTCTTTTGACATATCCCTTCTTCCTTATACAATGAGGATTACAGGGATGGTGAAAGATCGCTTCCACTATTTCGGAAAATGTTCCAAAAAAGCAGGCGCGTTCCTTGGACACAGCATAGCTTTTCTGAGATACCTCTGGTATCTCGGAAAAGCTCTGCAGTCTAGACATAGCCTAAGAGTCAAAAGGAAATTAGGCATACAGGAAACATAAAAGGTGTAAATGACTCTTTCCATGACCTCAGTCTCATGATTCTTTATTTCAGAGGGAAACAATTTTCAACAAACAATAGGGTGAGTGCCAAATAGGTATGTTAATTAGGAGATTAAAATGAGTGCCACCCCTGGAAATGAGTCACATTTGAGAGGTATGTTCTAGTTATTTCTTAGCATCTGAGAGGCTGTTATTTCCTATTCTAAGAATAGGTGGAAAAGACAGGGACTTAACACTGTGAGGTTTTTTATTGGTAAATGGCTATACTTTTAATGGTGGTTTCTGTGCATGGTACCCTTCCAGGAATCCAGTTTGGGATTTTATGTGCATTTCTCTTAGGAAGATAACTTGAATGGCCTAAGTGTGCTGCCAGAGTGTACCTTTTGCAGGATTAGCTAATATAAATGGTGTCTGCAGGAATGTCATGATGAAGCTGGGATAATGCTGACCATGTATTAAATTCATGCAAAATACACCGAGCAAAGAGATTAGAAATTGAGTTACTGAACCAGGAAAAGTGATGAGGTGCAGAAAAGGCAGGTCAGAAAGGGAGAGAGAGAGATATCCTTAAAATGAGGCCATCAGAATGTTTCAGAAAGTCTCTGTCTATATATAATTTATAATTCTATACATATCCCAAATGAGATCATTCATATCTATCTATCTATCTATCTATCTATCTATATTTTAGAGAGTTTGTGCATCTGTCTGTCCGTGAATCTGTCTGTGAGTCCATTTGTTCAAGAATTCCTCATAAAAGGTACGTCTAGACTACAGGCTTTTGTCGACAGAAGTTTTGTCAACAGATACTGTCGACAAAACTTTGTCGACAAAGAGCGTCTAGACGACATCCAGTTCTGTCGACAAAGCAAGCCGCTTTGTAGACATGACAGTGTAGACACAAAGGACAGTGTAGATGCAATAACGCCTTCTGTCGACAGAACTCTGTCAACAAAAGGTGTTATTCCTCGTAGAATGAGGTTTACAGCTATTGACAAAACTGCTGAGTTCTGTCGACATTATGTCGACAGAACTCAGCAGCAGTGTAGATGCAGGTAGGCTGCATCTAGACTGGCATGATTTTGCCCAAATACTTTTAATGGAAAAGTTTTTCCGTTAAAAGTATTTGAGCAAGAGAGCGTCTATATTGGCATGTGCCTTTGCGCAAAAGATTTGCTTTTGCACAAAAGCATTCTTTGTGCAAAAGAATACTTGCGCAAGAGGGCTTATCCCTGAGCGGGAGCGTCGGAGTATTTGTGCAAGAACCACTGATTTTGTACATTACAAAGTCAGTGTTCTTGCGCAAATACTCGTGGCCAGTGTAGACAGGCGACAAGATTTTGCGCAAAAGCAATTGCTTTTTGCGCAAAATCATGCCAGTCTAGACACAGCCGTATAGTTTTGTCGACAAAAGTCCACTTTTGTCGACAAAACCCTGTAGTCTAGACACACCCAAACAGTAAAAGCTAGGACCACCACATTTGGTATGCAGTTTCCTCTTATCCTAACTTAAAGGAAAGTCAGGATTTAGTTGTGCCAGGAAAACAGGATGTGCCTGGAATCTGATTGTTTTCCATAACACAGAAAGAGAGGAGTCTGAGAGCAGGGACAGTTATGCTCCACAATGATGACTGGGGGCCAGCGAGTATAGAGGAGAGTTATACTGCAGAGTGACCACAGGGAGGGCAGCCACACCAGATAGAGAGTGGCCAGGTAGGGCCAGAGCTCCTCATATTGCTGGCCACCGACCATGGATAAGTGGCCCCTCTGCTCCAACCTCCTCTCCCCTGGCCCTTGGTCCTAGAGCTGTCTGTGGGGTCAGCCCCTTCCCTATCAAGGAGTTGTTGGGGCCAGCATGTACAGCCTCAGTTCCCCCCCTGCCCCAGAAGAGCTGGCAGATGGGGACAGCTACAACCCTGCCCCTCACCCTTGGAGGAGCTGAAGGAGAGGGGGTAGCAGCTGCAGTGTTGTCTTCACTGCTATAGGCAGTTATGGTGAGTCCCCCCAGACCTCCCAGTCCTATGCCTTTAGTCCCCCACCTGCACCCTTCTAGACACCACTTCCCACTGCTCTGAAAGACCCGAGCAATGCTGGGCAAGTCTTCTAGTATATATATTTAATTTAGTTACGATACTTTCCAGAGGCCCACTGAAGATCAGGCTCCCATTGTGATGAATGCTGTATACATTAAGATGTGTCCCCTGCCCTAAAAAGCTTTATACAATATATAAATATATTCCCAGGGCCAGATTCTTCCTTTAAGCATAGGCCTGAGCAAGAGGATATGGATATTAGCATTATTTCAATAGGTGCTGCTGCAATCTGGTTATATTGCCCCAGTGTAGTCCTGTCACTCAGATCAGAGGACCTGGGCATATAAATGAGGTTGGATGTGTCTCAAACCACCAGGTGTTGAGTATGACAGGGTCTCACTAGGGATGGAAAAACAGGTTCAAGTAAAATAAGAACAAGCCTGAAACTTTTCCAAATCCTTGAAACTCTTTTGAGCTTCGAAGTTTGGGTAAAACTTTTTTTTTCTTCATTTCCATATATCTCTGTAGTGCTTCCTGGCACTGGTAAGGGTAGGATGAGAAGTGTTGAAATACTGTGAAAATGTCACTTCTCATGAAATTTCTAGTCCAAATGGAAGAGGGAAATGCCAGAAGAGCCTAGCATACGCAGGATGACATTTCAAACCCAAAATTCTTAGCATATATTTCCAGGTTAATTTTGCAGAAGCTGGGGAATCTTTAGACAGATGCAGTATTTTTGAGGGATCTTCTTTAAACCAAAATCTTTTGCGGTTTACACCATCTCTACAGTTACTGCCAGGCAGGTCAAATAGGTGGGGTTCACTATGTACCGGGTTAGTCATAAATGGTGTTATCCAGAAACAGAGAAATGCATCCAGACCCTTGTGTTTTGAATTCTCTTCTGCAGAGTCTAGATTCTACTGCAGCTAAAATCCCCAATTATAGTAAGAGGCACTTGCAATACAGGTTATTTTGATGGACATAATACCCTAAACTAAGCTTTTTACCATCTGTTTGTCCCTAAATTTTGAAAGCAAAGAGAACATATTTCACAACTACGTCAGTGCAAAGCAAGATAAATGCTATTTAAATGCATGTACAGCATATGCTCTCTATTCTGTGCCACATTCATCTATAATTCTTTACTCATTCCTCTGGAGACACAAACCAGTGGGTGTTTGTGTGTGTGTAGGAAATGCTTCCCCCAATAGAATTAGTTTCCTGGGAGACTGGGAAGCTTTTACATTGCAAATAGGACTCTGCTATACAAAGTTTATTTAGGTGTTTTCCACAATAGTTTTCCTGGGATTTATAATTAGCGTTGGCGTAGAAGGAACTGGCTGTCTTGCAAATATAGAAGCACCTGTTTAGCCACAAAGCTAGAGGTGGGTGAGATTTTTTTCAGTGAATAGAATTTTCGCTGAAAAACATATTTTTGAGGCCCTGAAACTATTTGAGAACTTGGGTTGAATTGGGTGAATAGTTGTGGCTAAAAAATTCCTGCATTAAAATAAAAAGTCTAAATGTTGCATTCCAACCATTTCAAATATGCCCTTTTATTTCAAAATAGTATTTTGTTTTTAAATTTAGCCAATTAAAAAAAGGTACAAAAAACTCGTCAAAATGGCTGAATCAAAATGAAAAACATAGAGGAAAAAAATCATTTATTTTTTAGTGTAATGTTTTTGTTGATTTCAAATGGGATTTGTGTGTGTGTTTTAGTTTGGTAAAATGTTCTGAATTGGTTTCAGTTTGAATCAGACTAATTTGGGTAGATTTTACAGTTTGGCCCCCAAACCAATGAGTAAAGGAGTAAGAATTATTCAGACAATTATTCAGAAGGCCCCCCAACTTGTGTCCACCAACTTGCAGCTCGACAGAAAAGAGGACTTAACGATAGTGAAAATACATGTAGAATTTTGTTTTCTGTGTATTTATTAATTAGTATAATTTACTTCTATTGTGGCAGCACTTAGTGATTCCAATTAAAGATCAGGGCTCCATGGTGCTAAAGGTTGTACAAAAACATGATAATAAGATGAGCTCTGCCTCAAAGAATTGAGGCTACATCTAGACTGCAGGCTTCTTTCAAAAGAAGCCTTTCTGGAAGAGAATGTCTTTTTTTTCCCAAAAGAGAGCATCTACACAGCAAAAGCGCATCAATAAAGCGATCTGCATTGATTGCTATCTCGCATATAAAGCCACCAGTTTAGGCAGGGGCATTAGATCAGCAGTTGCTTCTGGGTGCTGTTGCCTAAAGCTAGCTGAGAGACGCCCTTAAAGGGATGCCTCTGGACAGCCGTTTTGCTGCTTCTGCTGCTTGCTTGCCTACCTCTCCAAGGGTATGTCTACACTACAAAGTTAATTTGAACTAACAGCTGTTAGTTCGAATTAACTTTCATAGGGGCTACACATACAAAGAGCTAGTTCGAATTTAAATCTAACTAGCAGAGCGCTTAATTCGAACTAGGTAAACCTCATTCTACGAGGAGTAACGCCTAGTTCGAATTAAGTAGTTCGAATTAAGGGAGGTGTAGACACTTAATTCGAACAAGTGGGAGGCTAGCCCTTCCCAGGTTGCCCTGGTGGCCACTCTGGGCCAAACCAGGGAAACTTTTCTGCCCGCCTCCCGGCCCTGGAGTCCTTAAAGGGCCACGGTCTGGCTACAGTGCTTGTGCCAGTTGCAAGCCTGCCAGCACCCAGCCAGCAGACCCTGCACCTGGCACGGCATGAGCCAGCCACCCGCTGCCACCCAGCCCTCTGCCTCTTCCCAGGACCACTAGACCAGGCTGGCGGCTCCCAGGAGCCTGCCCGGGGCCGAAAAAGACGGGCGCCCGCCTGGTCTAGTGCGGAGATCGTGGACCTCATCGAGGTTTGGGGGAGGCCTCCAACATCCACGATCTCCGCACTAGGCACAGGAACGCGGCCGTCTACAGCCGCATGGCTGCCAGCCTGGCCACCAGAGGCCACATGCGAACCCAGGAGCAGCTTTGCATGAAAATCAAGTTGGTCCAGTGAGACCTCCGACCCTGAGCCCTGAGCTTAGAACATAAGAACATAAGAATGGCCGTACTGGGTCAGACCAAAGGTCCATCTAGCCCAGTAGCCTGTCTGCCGACAGCAGCCAGCACCAGGTGCCCCAGAGGGGATGGACTGAGGACAATGACCAAGTGATTTGTCTCGTGCCATCCATCTCCAGCCTTCCACAAACAGAGGCCAGGGACACCATTCCTACCCCCTGGCTAATAGCACTCCATAGACCCAACCTCCATGAATTTATCTAACTTCTCTTTAAACTCTGTTATAGTTCTAGCCTTCACAGCCTCCTGTGGCAAGGAGTTCCACAGGTTGACTATGTGCTGTGTGAAGAAGAACTTTTGCTTATTAGTTTTAAACCTGCTGCCCATTAATTTCATTTGGTGTCCTCTAATCCTTATATTATGGAAACTAATGAAGAACTTTTCTTTATTCACCCTCTCCACACCACTCATGTTTTTTATAGACCTCTATCATATCCCCCCTCAGTCTCCTCTTTTCTAAGCTGAAAAGTCCCAGTCTCTTTAGCCTCTCTTCATATGGGACCTGTTCCAAACCCCTAATCATTTTAGTTGCCCTTTCTGAACCCTTTCCAAGGCCAAAATATCTTTTTGAGGTTAGGAGACCACATCTGTACACAGTACTGAAGATATGGCGTACCATAGCTTTATACTTCCCTCCTCCTTCTTCCCTGGCTTCCCCTTCCAGCTCCCTCCTCCCAGGTTTCCTCCCCTCTCCCACCCTCTCTCTTCCTCTCCCACCTCCTTTTCCCAGTCTCCCAGAGGTTAATCCCCCAGTTTTGTTAAATAAAGAGAGTTTCTATTTTTGAACACGTGTCCTTTATTTTTCACATCAGGAAGGGGGGCTAGGGAGGGGTAAGTGGAAGGAGGTGAGGGAGGAATGGGGCACGAGCCCCCGATGGGGAGGACTGGGGTGGCTCTGCGGGCTCCTCAGGGTGGAAGCTCTCCTGCAGGGCCTCCTGGATCCTGACAGCCCCCTGATTGATACCCCCGGATGGCAGCCTGCGGCAAATGCAGCCGGGCTGATGGCCGAGTGCTGTGATGTGCCGAGTGTGAGCACTCAGGGCACTCCAAGACAGGACTGCTTTGCTGTCCCTCATCGAGTTAGACAAGCAAGCGGGGAACCCTGAGAACTGTCTGTCCGGGGTGGGGGTCGGGTCCCTTTAAGTACAGCCCTCGGCTAGTCTGAGGCAGCAGCTCCACACTCTAAGTCCTAACCTGATGCCCTGCCGGCACTGGTTCTGGCCACCCTTAACTTCGGTTCAGGGTCCACTCAATGTGGACATGCTATTTTGAATTAGCAAAACGCTAATTCGAATTAGTTTTTACGTCTAGATTTTAGGTCTAAGTTAGTTCGAATTAGTGCTGTAGTGTAGACATACCCCAAGGGACAGCAAAACTTTAGCAGTGCATGCTCTGGTTGCCCATCTTTTGGATGCCACAGCACACTCCTTGCCATGGAGCGGGAGCTGCCTCTGGGCATGCGATGGCCCCACACAGCCACGCTGCAGTTTGTGCAGCAGTTTGTGCAGGCTGCCTTCATGGAGCTCCACACCAAGCTCATCATTGAGACCCTCTCCCTGTGTGCAGGAGCAAGACCCTTGCAACCGCACCCTATGGTGGAGACACAATTTTGGAGGCTGGACACCAGTTCTGATTGGTGGGACCTGCTGGTTATGGAGTGGTGGGATGACCAACAGTGGCTCCAAAACTTCTGCATGTGAAAGGCCACCTTTTTGGAGCTGTGTGCCTGGGTTGGCCCTGCCCTCCATCAACGGGACACCCACCTGTGGCCCACCATCCCCCTGGAGAAGCAGGTTGCCACTGCCACCCCAGACAGCTACCGGTCGGTGGGCAACCAGTTCAGCATGGGGAAGTCCACCGTTGGGGCCCTTCTTATGAAGGTAAGGCACTCTTGGGCTGCAGTCCCTGCAGGGGGGGAGTCCTGGAAAGGGGGACCCTAGGGAAAGAGGGGTGGGTAGGTGCAGGGGTGGGCTGGGTTGTGGGGGAAGACCCGTCCCCAGGAGGTTGTGCCATCCCACCCTCACATAGGCCTGCTGGGGTGCAGCCTCATAGGGGGTGGCTCCTGGGTTGTTTGAGGGGGGAAGAAGAGGGGGTGGGCACTTCCCGAGGGCTCAGGCACTCCCTCTCTCATTCTCTGGTTTGTGTGTTTGTTTGTCTCCTTCTGCAGGTTGTGAGGGCCATCAACTCCATCCTGCTGTTCAGGGTCATCTGCCTGGGAGACCTGGACCCCATCATCGCAGGATTTGCCTCCCTGGGGTTCCCTAACTGCGGTGGAGCAATCGATGGACCCCACATCCCAATCCGCACACCAACTCATTGAGTGGCCCAATCCATCAACAGGAAGTGCTACTTTCCATGGTGCTGCAGACCCTGGTTGACCATCGTGGATAACTCACGGACATTTTTGTTGGGTGGTCAGGCAGGGTGCACTACCTCCGTGTATTTAGAAACACCAGCCTCTACCAGAAGCTGGAGGCTGGCACATTCTTCCCCCAGCATGACTTTGGGATTGGGAATGTGCAGATGCCATTGTGCTTCGTGGGGGATGCGGCCTACCCCCTGATGCCATGGCTGATGCCCCCGAATCCAGGTAGAGTGCACCTTCGGGTGCCTCAAAGCATGGTTCAGGCATCTCCTGACCTGCCTGGACATGGGGGAACACAACATCCCCGAGGTGGTGTCAGCATGTTGTGTCCTCCACAACAGGCTACGTCTAGACTGGCATGATTTTGCGCAAATGGTTTTAACGGAAAAGTTTTTCCGTTAAAAGTATTTGCGCAAAAGCTGTCTAGACTGGCGCGGAGTTCGCGTTAAACGGTGCGCTTTTGCGCAAAAGCGCGTCTACATTGGCGGCGCTTTTCCGCAAAAGCAGAAGCCGGAACCATTTTGCGGAGGGCACAAGGGCACCAGCCCTTTCCGGGGGCCGGGGCTGGCGGCCATTTCAGACACGTGCTTAAAGGGATCTCCCCAGACAGCCATTTATCTGCGCTCCATGCTAGAGGGCCCCTTGCAGGGACTGACAGCCATAAGCAGGTTTGGTGGTTGCCCTCTGACCTTGGGACACTGCTGCCTTTGGCCACCTACTGCTTTTGCCAGGGGCTCTTTTTCCTAGCCCTCTGTCTTGTGCCATGGAACCAGGGGTGGCCATGTGCCTGCTCTGGCCCCTGTCGGACATTTTGGAGTGCCTGCAGCTGCTGCTCCAGGTCGGTGCCCTCCTCCTCCAGGACCAGGAGGGGCCCTTCGGTTTGGACCCCCTCACCAGTGAGGCCATGGTGTCCCTGTGGCACCCCCACCCCAGGGTGCCGAGGCGAGTGTGGAGACTGGACGCCAGCACCGACTGGTGGGACCGGCTGGTCCTAGGGCAATGGGACGACCAGCAATGGCTCCGGAACTTCCGCATGCGAAAGCGGACGTTCATGGAGCTCTGCGCCTGGCTCACCCCCGAGCTCCAGAGAGCCACCACCCGGCTGCGGGCACCCATCCCCGTCAAGAAGAGGGTCGCCATCGCAGTCTGAAGCTGGCCACCCGGACAGCTACCGATCGGTGGCACACCAATTCGGGTGGGCAGATCCACCGTCGGGCGCCGTCGTGATGGAGGTAAGTCCCAGGGGAGTGGGGAATGGGGTGGGGGAGGGTGCTGCACTCCATGCCCAGGGGCAGCCAAGACTCCACGCTGGGTCACCCAGGGTTCGCCTCCCTTGCACAGGCCTGCTGGGGTGTAGGGCGAGGTGGCTGTGGTGTGTTTGTGCGTGAGGACAGAGGGAATCACGGGAGGGGGCCAAGGGAGCGCACACCCACCCCTGCCTTACGTGATGTGTTCCCCTGTGTTTCTCTGCACCCTTCTGCAGGTCGTCCGCGCCATCAACGACCTCCTGCTCCCCAGAGTGATCCGCCTGCGGGACGTGGACGCTACCGTCGCCAGCTTCGCTGCCCTCGGGTTCCCCAACTGCGGGGGAGCGCTGGATGCAACCCACATCCCCGTCCGGGCCCCGGAGCATCGAGCAGCCCATTTCATGAACAGAAAGGGGTACTGCTCCATCGTTCTGCAGGCCGTCATGGACCACCAGGGCCGCTTCCTGGACGTCTACACGGGCTGGTCCGGCAGGGCACACGACGCCCGCATCCTGTGCAACTCCGACTGTTTCGCAGGATGGAGGCGGCACCTACTTCCCCGGCGGAGTTGACTGTCGGGATGTGCCTATGCCCATCTGGCGCTGCCGGGACGCGGCCTACCCCCTGAAGCCCTGGCTAATGCGGCCCTACACGGGCGGCCGGACCAGAACCGGGCCCGGTTCAACGACCGCCAACCGGGCCCGAACCGTGGAGCTTCGCCGCCGCTTAAAGCCCGCTTCCGTTGTTTGCTCACCCGGCTCGAGATGGGTGAGCGGAATGCAACGGAGGTAGTGGCCGCTTGCTGCGTGCTCCACAATATTGTGGAGCGGAGCGGGAGGCCTTCATTCCCGCATGGCTGGCAGCAGAGGGCCAGGCCTACGAACAGCCCCACACAGCTGCCAGCCACCAGGCGCACCAGGATGGGGCGCATCCGGGAGGCCCTCACGGACATGTTCTCACAGGCCTCGGAGTAGGGTCGCCTGGTTTCCCTGGACAACTCCTCGCCTCCCTTACCTCCCAATACACAACAACACACTGTTTGGGGAGAGGGGATGTTGTGCAGAATGTTCATGTGAAATATGTTTGAGCAGTCTAGTTCAGAGCACAGTACTCTTGGTTCTGTTAAGGGTTTCAGGTCAAGCGGAAGGCTTGTACCTACCAATTAGGATTAGGTTTAGATTTAGGTTTAGTTAGATTAGCTATCGTCGTCGGTTCAAAGCATTTCGGCCGTCGTCGAGTTTGTTCGTCGGGCGCGTCGGCCGTAGCTAGGGTGTTCTTTGAGTTCAGGGTTAGGTGTAGGGATAGTCTAGGCCACCATCGTCTGTTCGAGCTGTCCCAAGAACAGGAAGAAGAGTCGAGGTTCAGGCGGAAGGCTAGAGTCAGCGCACCCGATTCCAGTCATCTCGAGGGATCTCCTGGCAGTTCCTCTCCTGAGGCCCGGAAGGACCAAAGGATGGAGGGCGCCAGCCACAGCTTCGTCCGTCGAGGGATCTCCTGGCAGTTCCTCTCCTGAGGCCCGGAAGGACCAAAGGATGGAGGGCGCCAGCGTCACCGCACCGCCGTCCGCGCCTAGACTGTGTTTCATGTATTTTGTGTTGTGTTTACTCTTTGTCATCTATCCCTTGCTTGATTGGGATTTTATGCATGTCAAATATAGTCCTGTGGTTGAATTTTATCTTCGGAGTTGGTATTCATTTATGCATCACCAACCCATAACCCTTCAAAATTTTTTCCCTTTTTTTTTAGAAAACCTGTGATAGATATGGAATTTGGAGTCCGCATTTGTCATCTTCGTGATTTTATTAGGGTGATTGGCATTCTAAATTAATTATTCACGTTACCTCGCGTAACAGGGAGGAGACCTTGAACTGGGAGGGGAGCTACTCCTGGGAGGGGTGGCCCCTGCGACCGCTCGTGCGGGGGCCGACCTGGACATGGGGGCAGGCTGAAGGGGAGGTGGGCAGCAGGAGCAGGAGGGGAGGGGCAGGTGCACCAGGATGAGGTGCGCATCTAGGAGGCCCTCACGGACATGTTCTCACAGGCCCGGAGTAGGGTCGCCTCGGTTTCCCTGGACAACTCCCTCGCCTCCTCCTCCCCTCTCCCCTTACCTACCAACACACAACAACACAGTTTTTGGTTTCAACATAAACACGTGCTCGGTTTTTATTTACAAAAGGGGGAGAGGGAGAGGAGACCTTGAACTGGGAGGGGGAGGAGACCTTGAACTGGGAGGGGGAGGAGACTTGAACTGGGAGGGGTGTCCCGTGCGACCGCTCGTGCGGGGGCGGAGCTGCACATGGGGGGTGGACTGCGTTGGGGCAGGCTGAACGGGGAGGTGGGCAGGAAGGGCAGGAGCAGGGGCAGGAGCGGGAGGGGCAGAAGCAGGGGCAGGAGGGGCTATTGCAGGAGGGGAGGAACAGGAGGGGCGGGGCACTACTAGGGAGGGATGGCGGGGGCATGGGGCGCGGCCATGCCATAATGAATAGCATGGGCGATCTGTGCAGACAGGCTGGCAATAGAGCTTGCCATGACTGCACAGTGCCCCTGGAAGGTGGCCCAGGCCCCTGGCGCCACTGCAGGTCCGCCTCCGTGCGCCTCTGGATGGCCGCCTCCACCCGCTCCACGGCCTGCACGTGGCGCCGCAGGAGCTGGTCCCGGTGTCGGTGCGGGGCCTCCGTGGTTGGGCAGCTGGGGTGCTGCTGCTGCCCGACCGGAGGGTCCCCGCTCCTGGTTGGTCCCGCTGCAGGAACAGAAGAAAGGATGGGTCAGTCAGGCAGCCCGGCCACTGTCCCCACACCTCATGCCTTCCACCCCACCTGAGCCCAGGTGACACCACAGGGGTGGTGTGGCTTGGGCCCCTCGGTTCCTCCCCGCCCCGGGTTGTATGTTTGCATAGAGGACCGCCCCTGGAGTAGGGTCCTCCTCCATGTATTGGAACCCCGGTCTGTGTCCTGGCCCGTGGAGGGTGGGAGGCGCTTGTGTTGCGTTAACCTGTGGAACTCCCTGCCGGTAGAGGCTGTGAGGCTTTGGGCTAATCAATGGTATTTGACAGGGAAAGCGAGATGAATCCCCACACAGTGCCTGGGAGCACGTCTGGCAGACGTGGTCTGGGCTCTCAGATCCCCATCGCGTGGGATATCTCCTGGACGGAACCAGGAGAGTGACTGGGGAGTGTCCCATCCTTGCAGCAAAACTCAGGCGGCCCTAGGGGCGGCCCGGGCGCTTCCCACCCTTCTCCCTCCCACTATCCCTCACACACGTAGCTCAGGGACGTGTGTGGCTGCAGCGGGGACTTCCCCTCGGGGAAGCAGACGAGGGGCTCAGTGGGGGCCACGCTCACAGGGCTGTGACGCTGCGGTTTACCCAGGAGCAGCTGGCTGTGCCTCTCAGCCAGGCATGGGACAGTGTGCCGTTCTCCGTGCTGCACCCTTGCGGCGGTGCGGGCTCTGGGCTGAGTCCCTGGGGCCCTGGCCGGTTCCAGCCGGCATCCACCCTTCCCCCTGGTCCCGCCGAATGAGTATGAGCAGCACGGTCCCAGGCTGCCTGCTGCGGCCACGTGCTGCTCAGTCACCAGGCTGCACGTGGTTGGACGGGCTGCTTGCTGCCTACTGCTACACAGCGTGCAGCACACGTGGCCTGAGTGACATGCTCTCCCCTCCCCCTCCGGGCACCTGGCTCCTCCCCGCCCCGCCCTTGTGAGTGCAAAGTGCAAGACTCACCGGTGGATCCTTCCCGGCCTCGGAGGTGCGCGGGGACGTCAGGGCTGCTGGAGGGCCTGCTGGAGTGGCAATGCTGGCCTCCTCCTCCGGCACTGCTGTCTCCTTCCCCGCCTCGGTGGTTCTGGTGACGGGGCGATGCTGCTGTCCACGGCCACGCCTGGGGCTTGCGGGGCTGGCTGGCCAAGGATGGCATGGAGCCGGTCGTAGTGGGGCAGGTGTCTGGTCCTGCCCCGGCCCTCGCTGGCCCGCACGTAGCCAAGGCGCAGCTCTGACTTTCGCCCGGACTTGTTCAAGTGTCCGGGCGGGATGGCCTTGCTGGGCGAGCGCCTGCGGCCAAAAGATGGTGGCATTGCGCGCCGTGAGTGGGTCTCATGGAGGCCCTCCTCCTCCTCCCATAGGTCCAGCAGGCTGTCCAGCTCCCCTGAGGACCAAGATGGGGCCTGCCTTTTCGGCCCCTGGGGGCCTCCTGCACTGGGGTGCAGGTGGCTCCTCGGCCGGAGCCATGCTGGGGCTTTCTGGTGGCTGCTGGGCACAGCAGGGCAGCGTGGCAGACCTCAGGCCCTGAGGTCTGAGGCGGCCTGCGTGTGCTTTAAGGGCTCGGGTTACCAGGAAGTCCGGGCTCCTACGGGTCTCCCGGCGCCCAAACCGCTTTTTCCGCATAGCCTGCTTTTGCGCAAAAGTCTTAGCTAGCTGTCTACACTGGTCCCTTTGCGCAACACTTTGCGCAAAAGGGACTTTTGCCCGAGCGGGGCGTCAGCTTTATGGCGCAAAAGCACTGATTTCGCATACGAGAACGCCAGTGCTTTTGCGGAAAAGCGAGCGGCCAGTGTAGACAGCTTGGCACGGTTTTGCGCAAAAGCGGCTGATTTTGCGCAAAAAGTGGCCAGTCTAGACACAGCCACATTGTGGAGAGCAAGGGAGGGCCTTTGAGCAGCCACAGACTGCTGCCATCCACCAGGCCCATCAATTGGGGTGTGCATCCGGGAGGTCCTGAGGGAGAGTTTCTCTCAAGGACCCCAGTAATTCTCTCCAGGGCCTTCCCAGTAAGGACCTGTGCCTTTCTCCACTTTCCCTTTTCCACCACAACCTCTCCCTTCCCCCCTTCCCTGAACGCTGAATAAACACACCTGTTTTGATTTCAACAAAATGAACTTTGTATTTTTCTTTCAGTAAAATAAACTGGGGAGGAGGGGGGCTGAGAACCTGGAGGGAGGAGGGGGGGCTGAGAATCTGGACAGGGGAGGGAGAAAGGGGGCTCAGGGCTGGGAGTGGCATTGGGGGTAGCTGGAAGTGCCACCTCAGGTAAGGGGACCTCGGCAAACTAGGGGTTGGGTGAAGTCTGGGACAACAGTGGGGTGGGCAGGATGGCGGGGGACAGGGGAGGGGTATAGGCATAGCAGAGGGAGGGGCAGAGGCATCACTTGGGGGCAGAGGGAAGGAGCAGAGTCATCGCTTTGGGGGGCAGGAGGAGGGGGAATGTGCATAGCAGGGGGGCAGAAGAGTGGGAGGCAGGAGCAGGGACAGCAGCCGAGTGTGCTATCATTTCACGCATGATGGCACACATGTTGTCGCCTTGCCGCACAAGCTGGTCCCACATACAGGTCTCCCTCTCAATGTCCTCCTGGACCTTCTGTGCCAGGGTCTGCTGTATGTCACGCAGGATGCCCGCATGCTGCCTCAGGAGGTTCTCGTTGACCCTTGTGTGCTTTTGGATCCTCTGGGGTTGGGCAGCTGCCTCAGCTGGCATGGATCACCCCTCAGTGATGGCTGGTCCAGCTGTGGAGAATAAAGAGGGAGAGGCAGTCAGTCATCCCTGCAGACACTGTCCCTGTGGCTGTGCCCTCCTCTGTGAGCAGTGAGCAACAGTCCTCGGGCCAGAGGACGTGAATATCCCAGGAGCACAGCAGGCCCTGCCTCACAGGGACCCCGAGGTATCCAGGGGACTATTCTCGCTGCTCCTCCTCACCCCCCCCATGGACAAGTAGGCAAGGGAAGTGTCCGGCCACAGGGGGATCCCATGGGTGGGAGAGGGGCCTGGAGTAGCTTGGCCCTCCATGGGGCCCACACACACACCTGCACCTGGCAGCGCTGTCTGCGGGAATGGGTGGTGCTTCATGCGGGCAGGCATGCCCATGTGCTGTGTGCATCACTCCTCGGTCTGTGTGGGCTCATGCATGTGCCCTTGTGCCCAGCCTGCTTCCAGCAGTGGCTGGTGGTAGGAGAGCATCCTGCCGAGGGGCCAGATGTATGTTTGCCTCCCCTGAGCCTGTGAGCAGGATCCCTTGGGGGCTCTGGGGCTGCCTCCTGAGACTCTGTGGTATACACTGGTGTTGCATGTGCTTCCACATGCACTGACTGCAGTACGACAAGCGACAATCTCACCCCATCTCCTCTGCGCTCACCTGCCCCAGCCTGTATGTGTGGAAAACTGAGAGCACTCACCTGACGATGCCTCTCCACCATCAGAGGATGCCTGCAACACATCCAGGCCCAGGGGTACCAGCTCCAGGGTCAGTGTCACAGTGCTGGCCGTGTCCTCCTCCTCCTGCCCCTGCTGTCCTTCATCCTCCTCCTCCTCCTCAAACTCTGGGCGGGCAACGATGGGCACCTTGAGACCCGAGTCCACCATCACTTGTGGGAACAGGGCTTCCCCACCCCCCAGGATCTGTTGGAGCTCCTGGTAGTAGGGGAAGGAGTGGGGTCCTGCCCAGGAGTGAAAGCTGCACTCCCTGGCCCTGGCGGAGCTCTTTAATTTTACTCTGAACTTGTTCTAAGGTCTGGGGACGGTGGGGGGGGAGGGGTCCCCTGTCTGCTAGGTCCTTGGCCACGGACCAATAGATGTCAGTGTTTTGGCACCGTAGGCGGAGATCCTGCAGGTTCTCCTCCTCCCCCCACAGCTCGAGGAGGGATAGGATCTCCACTCCGGACCAGGAGGGTGCCCGCCATTTGCTACTCTTGGCAGGGTCCTGGGAGCCCTGGTATTGCTCCCTGTGAGAGCCAGGGAGGTCTTGGGAGGCTTGTGGCTGGGCCATGGGTGGCAATGACTGTGGCAGGAAGAGCTGTGCAGTCAGGTGCTGCTCTCAGGTCCAGCTTCCTGCCACAAGGCTTGTTCAGGGTTCCTGCAGCTTTAAGAGCTGTCAGGAGAAAGGAACTATAGAGTTGTGATTAGTTTGGACGGAGTGTCCACCAGGGCACCTGTGTAATTTCCTGGAGGCCTCTTCTTTCAAAAAAAAAAAAAAAAAAAAGCCTCTTCTGCGTCCACACATGCCTTTTTCTGAAAGAGCTCTTTCAGAAAAAGGCTTCTTCCTTGTAGAAAGAAGTTTACCGCTGCCAGAAAAACCCTCTCTGTTCTTTCGACTTTCTGACGAAAGAACTCAATAGCAGTGTGGACGTAAGTTTTTCTGGAAAAATGGCCATTTTTCTGAAAAAGTGCTGCAGTGTAGACATATCCTGACTCTCTCATGGAGTTGTTTGTTCTCCCTTATTTGTTGTCAATACAGAATTTTAGTGATTTTAGATATCTGAGGTTTTGGGCGCCCATTTTTATACACCTTAAAGGGGTCTGATTTCAGGAAGTCTAGCCATCCTCACAAAAAACAGACCTCTTTAAGATGTGTCACTTTGGGCACACCAAAGCAGAGGTACATAAAATCACTAGTTGTTTTTGAAAATGTATGCCTAAGGCCTGAAAAATAAGGTGAGTGTATAGAAATGGGAATTGTGTTTGAGTTCTTCATAATAACTTCAGCTGCAACCTGAGGCTTTTTCTATACTTAAAAGTTTAAAGCATGTAAACCACCTGCACGAGGGGAGGAGCATAGCTCCCAGCACTGTAGTCTGGTCCGCACTGGAACTTTACAGCATTGCAACTTGCTGAACTCGGGGAGGTGTTTTTTCACGCTCCCGAGCCAGAAAGTTTCAGTGCTGTAAATGACAGTGTAGACTGAGCCTCAATCATCACAGCCCATATACAATAGCTCTGCCAGGTGCACATTGGCTACATATTGAAAAATGATGATATTCATACACTAGTAATATCCCAAAAGTTGCTATACAATACATCAGTGAGGTTTAGTGCTGTGAATTAACTCACACAATTGTGTACATGCATAAGATAAAAAATCTTTCATTATTTTAAGAAAGAAAGAAAGAAAGAAAGAAAGAAAGAAAGAAAGAAAGAAAGAAAGAAAGAAAGAAAGAAAGACAAAGAGCATATAGATTCACAAGGAATCACAAGTAAGAAAAAAGCCTTTTTCTTAAAAGAAACATAACATGATTGTATATTTCTAACTCCACTTCCCATCTGTTCACCTTCCAATGTGACATTTAGGAGAGTTGAGCTTTACTATGCTAAAGGCATCGGCAGCACTGGATTGAGTGGATCAGATTCCAGACTGACTCTAAAACCATTTAAACCTAGCTTAAAGCTGTGCTCTTATTTATTTGTTTGTTTTTCTGTAGCAGTTGCCTGAAGAACAGAAATGTTGGCATCTGCCCTTCTCTTGTTTGTATTCCTCTCACCTCCCTTTTCCCTTGGCCCCCTTCATTTCAGTTTAGAGTCATATCTGTGCTTTTAAAGTCTTTGATTCAGAACCACCACCACCCCACTTAAGCTGGTGTTTAAGCCCATCCATATTCAGTAAAGCACTTAAGCATGGGCTTATTGAGGTCAATGGGGGTATAAGCATATGTGTAAAGTTAAGCACCTCCATGCAATAGTGGCAGCCAGTCACTCTGGATACATGGCAGAAAGGCTCACGGATGGGTGATGGTCAGAAATACAAGAAGGGGTTCACTTAAAAAAAGTCTGATAAAAGCATGAAATCCAAAGGCAAGGTAAAGAAAGTGCAATAGAACAGATACTCTGGGGATGGAACTGAGGCAGGTAGATACATTGGCTGTGTCTAGACTGGCAAGTTTTTCCACAAAAGCAGCTGCTTTTGTGGAAAAACTTGCCAGCTGTCTACACTGGCCGCTTGAATTTGCGCAAGAGCACTGACTTTGTAATGTACAAAATCAGTGCTTCTTGCGCAAATACAATGATGCTCCCGTTCGGGCAAAAGCCCTCTTGCGCAAATGCTTTTGCGCAAGAGGGCCAGTGTAGACAGCGAAGAACTGTTTTGCGCAAAAAAGCCCCGATGGCTAAAATGGCGATCGGGCTTTTTAAAGCGCGTCTAGATTGGCACGGACGCTTTTCCGCAAAAAGTGCTTTTGCGCAAAAGCGTCCGTGCCAATCTAGATGCTCTTTTCCACAAATACTTTTAACAGAAAAACTTTTCCGTTAAAAGCATTTGCGGAAAATCATGCCAGTCTAGACGTAGCCATTGGTTATTGTTGAATGTAACAGATGAAAGAGCTATGAGTAGCCTTTGTGCAGGAGCATAAGGGGTGGGTAAGCTTCTTTAACAATTCATAATGTTGCCTCATATAACGGAAAAGGTATTAAGGGGAAAAAAAGCATGGCCAAGTGGACAGGGCACTAGACTGGGGCTGTGTCTAGACTGGCAAGTTTTTGCGCAAAAGCAGCTGCTTTTGCGCAAAAGGGCTGCCAGCTGTCTACACTGGCCGCTGAATTTGCGCAAGAGCACTGACTTTGTAATGTACAAAATCAGTGCTTCTTGCGCAAATACAATGACGCTCCCGCTCGGGCAAAAGCCCTCTTGCGCAAATGATTTTGCGCAAGAGGGCCAGTGTAGACAGCTCAGGAATGTTTTGCGCAAAAAAGGCCCGATGGCTAAAATGGTGATCGGGGCTTTCTTGCGCAAAAGCGTGTCTAGATTGGCACGGAGGCTTTTCCGCAAAAAGTGCTTTTGCGCAAAAGTGTCCGTGCCAATCTAGACGCTCTTTTCCGCAAATGCTTTTAACGGAAAATCTTTTCTGTTAAAAGCATTTGAGGAAAATCATGCCAGTCTAGACGTAGCCTGGGAGTCAAGATCTTAGTTTTATTTTCAATATTGCTATTGCTCTGCTCAGGGATCCTGGGCAAGTTACCGCCTGCTTTTGTTTCTCCATCATTTAAATGGCACTAAGCATGCTTTATCCTACTTTGTAACCCTTTATTCAATGGACATAAAGGCTACATCTACACCGGCATGAACTTGCTCAAGAACTCTTTTGCGGAAGTGTTCTTGTGCAAAAACTCTTCCAGAAGAGAGCGTCTACACTGGCATGTGCATTTGCGCAAGAGATGTGCTTTTGCGCAAGAGCATCCATGCCAGTGTAGACGCTCTCTTGCACAAGAAAGCTCTGATGGCCATTTTAACCATAGGGCTTTCTTGTGCAAGAAATTCATGTTGCCTGTCTACACTGGCCTCTTGCGCAAGAACAGTTGAACAAGAGGGCTTATTCCTGAGCGGGAGCATCAGAGTTCTTGCGCAAGAAGCACTGATTTCATACATTAGAACGTCAGTGTACTTGCACAAGAACTCGCGGCCAGTGTAGACAGGCAGCAAGTTTTTGCACAAAAGCGGCCACTTTTACGCAAGAGCACGCCAATGTAGACACAGCCAAAGGCTATGGTATGAGCCCTAAATCTAAATCTCCCTGTCTGTGTGTGTTTGAATCCTCAGCCTAAATGATGTACCCACCTTGGTTTGATTGTATTGACTTATGATACAATTGAAAAACGGAAGAAGCAGCCCACATTGCTTCTGTCTCTCTGTTCTTGCATCTCCAATGGTGGCAGGGCTCTGGCAACATTTTATAGGTCTATAATTTCCTTGAAGTTTATGCAGCATGAAAGTAAAAGAAGTGATAAAATATGCATCTTAATTGCAAAAAAAGCCATATATTAATCACACTAATGTGCTAAATTAAAACTGTAAATGTGTGAGGATTGAAGGTGGTTACACAGATTTACAGCAAATATTCCTCCCTAGTATCTCTGACAAAACTCTGATTTTCTAGTAAATTGCACTTTACAAATGACTTCTGTTTATTTTATTTTTATGATTGATATTCTAAGTATAATATTGTCTCAAAGGATTCATAGAATCATAGGGTTGGAAGAAACCTCAGGAGGTCATCAAGTCTAACCCCTGCTTAAACCAGGACCAATCCCAATTAAATCATCCCAGACAGGGCTTTGTCAAACTGGGAGTTAAAAACTTCCACCACCTCCCTAGGTAACCCATTCCAGTATTTCATCACCCTCCTAGGGAAATAATTTTTTTCTAATATCCAACTTAGACCTCCCACAATGCAGCTAGAAACCATTGTCCCTCTTTCTGTCATTCTGTCATGAGAACAGCCTTTCTCCATCCTCTTTGGAACCCCCTTCAGACAGTTGAAGGCTGCTATCAAATCCCTCCTCACTCTTCTCTTCTGCAGACTAAGCCCAAATCCATCACTCTCCTCATGAGATATGTGCTCCAGCCCCCTAATCATTTTTGTTGCCCTCCATTGGACTCTCTCCAATGCATCCACATCCTTTCTGTAATGGGGGGTCCAGAACTGGATGAAATACTCCAGCTGTGGCCTCACCAGTGCTGAATAGAGGGGAATAATCACTTCCCTAGATCTGTTGGCAACACTCCTCCTAATGCAACCTAATACATTGTTAATTTTCTTGGCTACCAGGGCACCCTAGCTGTGTCTAGATTGCATCCCTCTGCCGAGAGAGGGATGGAAATCAAGCACTTTGGAAGTGCAAATGAGCCCGGGATTTAAATATCCCGGGCTTCATTTGCACATTCACGTTCCGACGCTGTGCCGATCAGGCTCAGTGTTTAAAGTGAAAGTAAAGTGTAGCTGCGGCTCTGCACATAGCGGGGAGCTTTTTTGGCAGCTCCTGTACTCCTCATTTTTAGAAGGGAACAGGAGCTGCCGAAAAAGCTCCCCACTGTCAGCAGAGCCGCGGCTACACTTTACTTTCACTTTCGACACTGAGCCTGATCGGCACAGCATCGAACGTGAGTATGCATATGAAGCCCAGGATATTTAAATCCCGGGCTCATTTGCACTTCCGAAGTGCTTGATTTGCATCCCTCTCTCAGCAGAAGGATGCAGTCTAGACGTAGCCCCTGTTGACTCATATCCAGCTTCTTATCCACTCTAATACCCAGGTCATTTTCTGCTGAACTCGGCTTAGCAAGTTGGTTCCCAGCCTGTATCAGTGCTTGGGATTCTTCCATACCAAGTGCAGGACTCTGCTCTTCTCCTGGTTGAACCTCATCAGATTTCATTTGGCCCAATCCTTCAATTTTTCTCGGTCACTCTGAACCATAGCCCTCTCCGCCAATGTATCTACCTCTCCCCCTAGCTTAGTGTCATCTGTAAATTTGCTGAGGGTGCAATCCATCCCCTCATCTAGGTCATTAATGAAGATGTTGAACAAAACTGGCCCCAGAACTGACCTTTGGGGCATTCCACTTGACACTGATCACCAACCAGACACTGAGACATTGACAGGTCATTTGATCATGTGACTTGTTGAGCCCAATGATCTAGCCAGCTTTCTATCCACCTAACAGTCCATTTATCCAATCCATACTTCTTTAACTTGCTGGCAAGAATAACGTGCGAGACCGTATCAAAAGCTTCGTCACAATCACCACCTTCCTCATATCTACAGAACCAGTTACCTCATCATTGAAGTAATCAGGTTGGTCAGACATGACTTGACCCTGGAAAATCCATGTTGACTATTCCTGATCACTTTCTTCTCTTCCAAGTGCTGCAAAATGGATTCCTTGAGGATCCCCCCTTCATGCTTTTCGAAAAAGGGGAGGGGGTTGCTGAAAAAGCTGCCTCCCCCGACGACTTTCACTTTTGAAATCTCTGAGCAATTCTGGGCATAAAATTGCTCAGAAATCCCCAAATGAGCCATTCCAGTGAGCTCTGACATGGATCCTGGAAAAATTGTGGAAAGGCTGCAGTGGGAATTAATATAGAACTAAAAGAGAGTACTATAACTAATTCCCATTAATATGGTTTTATGGAAAATAGATCATGTCAAATAAACGTCATATCTTTTTATGATAAGTTTACAAATTTGTCTAATAAAGGGAATATTGTTGATGTA
Organism: Rafetus swinhoei; assembly: GCA_019425775.1. Taxonomy (NCBI): domain Eukaryota; kingdom Metazoa; phylum Chordata; order Testudines; family Trionychidae; genus Rafetus; species Rafetus swinhoei. The sequence goes on along the minus strand of CM033431.1, from coordinate 9,151,500 downwards.
TTAGACTTCTGTAAGACAGTTGACTTGGTACATGTGACATTTAGCAACGGCATCAATAAAACATCTGCTGGTACACATTATATGGAATAAAATCTGGTCCCTGGTTTTTAGGTGGTCCTTTTGAGATCGGTTATTGGTCCTATGTGCTTGCGGTGTTGGTGGAGCAGTAGTACCTTTGCAGTGAGACAGCCATGCCTGTCTTTCTCAGACGGTCAAGCTGCACTGGTCCACATGCCACATGCAACTCATACGGTTGCCTCCTCGTAGCTGTTTGGACACAGTGGCAGGCACACCTTGGTTCCTGATCTTGGCCAGTCAGCTGAAGACTGTGTGGGTAGCCAGCTGAAGATTCATTGGCTGATGAGGGGAACGTCCTTCCCAATGCTTGTGCCAAGTGGCCAATGGCAGATCCCTTGTGGAGATGGTGGATGAGCTGTGACCTAGACAGATGAGCTGATGGGTCCTGTGCTTCGAGACATGGCCTTCCAATCATCTTGGACCTCCTTGCCATTCGTTCCGGGCTGTGCCTTGGTCAAGCATCATGTAGTTGCTGATGTGCAATGACATCTCCATGTAAAACACTATCACGCACAGGCTCTTCCTTGGCTAAATGCCTTTACTTTCTCCTCTTTTATCCGCCAACAAATCTCCAGTGCCAGTGTAGCTTATGGACATTTATGTAGGTGAGTCTTCAATGACTGTGACATCAAGACACAGGCCAAGATTGACATTTACAATGCCATAGTCATTCCAATGTTGCTGTATGGAGCTGAAGTCTGGACTCCCTATAGATAACATATTAAAGATCTGGAGAAATTCCACTAAAGGTATCAGAGGAGAATATTGGGCATCACATGGCAGGACAAATGGACCAACATTAGTGTCCTCGCAGAGGCTGACTCTCGCAGCATTGAGGCAATAGTCGCCTACAAGCAGCTACAATGATCTGGTAGCTGGGAAGATGCAAATCAAGCGCGGGATATTTAGATCCCGGGCTTGATTTGCAATTTCGAATGCCTACATTTGCAGCCCTATTTCGAATTAGGTGGCAAGTGTAGATATACCCATGGTCAGGATGTCTGACACATGCTTGCCTAAGATTTTCTACGCTCAGCTGAGGACTGGAATGAGGTCTCATGGTGGGCAGTGGAAGCACAACAGCAGTGTTTCTTAAACTTTTTAAGACCGAGGAACACCAAACAATTTTTTTTTTTTTATGAGGAACACCAAGGATTTTTTGTTGAGCAAAAAAAAGGTCGGGGGGGGGAAAAAGGTGTGTGGGGGGGAAGTTATTGAGAAAAAAAAAGGTCACCTGCCCCTTTAAGGGTGGCCATTTTGAATTCTTTTGTTCTCTGCGGCACACCTCTGACTGCCTCGTTAAAGAAACACTGCACTACAGGGATGTTCTTAAGAACACAGTGGTAAAGTGTGGCATTGATGTTGACCCCTGGGAGAGGCAGGTAAAGGATCGTGTAATCTGGAGGATCACCATCAAGATCGGTGCCCAACACTTTGAGGTCAAGAGACATTTCCATGCAGAAGATCAGAGCGCCCGACGTAAGTAGCATGCCCAGGCGTGTATTGGCGCTGCTGGTGTTGGCATAATTGGAGATAGAGATCTCACATTCAGCCACTGCCAGAGAGTGTTCCTTGCCAGAACTGGCTTAATTTCTTATCTACGCACTCATCAGTTATAGGGGAAATCTTACTCAATTTGAGGGATCCCAGAGAGAGAGAGATTTAACAATTTTATCAATTATCTGGCTCAGAAATCACAGTAGCTTATCAGCTGAACGTGAACTCCTTGTGCAGTATTTTGGCCTTAAAGGCTAACGTATTACTTCAGTTTAAGAAAAGGAATAATGAATTGGAAGGTTGCATTTGTCACATGCAACTGCTATTAAAATATTGTATCCAATTCAAATAACCAGATTTTAAAAAGAATGTTGATAAACTAGAGAGGATTCAGAGAAGAGCTACAAGAATGATTAAAATTTGTAAAGCATTCCTTCTAGAAAAAGGCTCAATTAGTTTAGCATAACGAAGAGAAGGTGAAGGGGTACTTGATCACAATCTATAAATACCTACATAGGGAATGGAGATTTGATATCAGAAGTCCTTTTGATCTAGAAAACAAAGGTATAATAAGATCCAATGAATGGACATTGAAGCTAGAGAAATTGAAACTACAAATAAGGCATTTTTTTAAACAGTGAGGGTATTTAATTATTGGAACAATTTGCCAAAGGTGGTGGTAGATTCTCTATCACTGGATATTTTAAAATCAAGATTGGATATTTTGGTAAAAGTTCAGCTGTAGTTCAAACAAGTATTAATTCAGAGAAGTCCAATGACCCTCTAATCTTTCTCATTCATGTGCAGATTTTTTCCACCCATTTGTGGAATACATTTTATGTGCATGTGAGAAGGTGCACCACCAGTAGAAACAAAAAACCTACCTATGGATGCTCTGCTAATCAGATGGTGTCATAACCAGGAGAGCTGACCAGCACCTGGTGACTAAGGGGTTAACTAATGCCTCCTATACCTAGCCAGGCATTGGATGGTCAGCCAATAACAATGCAGGTAGAAATTTCAAACTGGGAAAGAGGAGGTTTTATCTTTCCCACCTTTGTCTGAAAAGCAGAGCGGTTCCTTCCAGGACTGAAGGAGCTGGGAGGCCCATCTCTCTCTAAGAACACATTTCTTACAATGTGTAAATAGGGCAAAGTTTAGGTAGTCCATCAGTATTTTGTTATTTTTCCTGGTTTGGGAATTTGGAATGAATGTCTGAGCTGTAAAGTGTGGAGTTTTTTCTCCTTTGTAACTAAAGCTGTTAGCCCAGGGGTCCCTGAGTACCCAGATCAATTGGTGGCTCTTTCCATCTTGCCACTTTACTATGCTTGCAACTGTAGTTTTGTTTTGCTAATAAAAGTTTGTTTCTTTTTTCTAATTAACCGGTATTGGTTGATTTTTGTGTCCTGGGAGGTCTCTGTGTAGCTGCATATGCCTGACTGTGGGGTCAGCTACCACAGACTGCAGCTTGTTTTTCTCTTTTCTCTTTTTCAAACTCTTTTGGGAAAAATAGCTTGGAGTATCTTGGGGTTGGTTTCAAGTGTCCACCCCTGGTTGTGGATTCAAAAGCACTTGTTAGTGGCAGCAGATCCCCCAAAATCTGGGTATTAGGATTTGGGGGGAAGTTTTTGTACCAGAGCCTGTAGAGGTAAGGTAGAGTGCTCTTGCGGGCCCCCACTTCTGCATTCATCGTGCCAGAGTGGGGAACAGCCTTGACAGATGGGCAGCTTATGAATCTCTCCTGAGTGGCTGCACAGCTCACAGGGAACACTGTACAGGTGATCACATTAGCTGATCACAATGGGCATGTCTGGCCTTAGGATTCTAAAAAGAAACTGTCTGCTGTTTATTTTTAATGTATACAGGGGAAAGGGACTTTAATGTACATATTTTGTAAATAAACAAGATTATGCTGAAGACTATGCCTGACTTGTTTCATTGAATTTTCTTCCAAAGACAAACAGTCCTGAATAGCTCCAAATATATCTAACTCATTAGGCCAAAAGGGTAGCATTATTTTGGCACATTCATTATGCTTTGTGTGTCTTAATTCCCATTATATTAGGATTTGACCCTTTTTGCCCTTTTTTGGATTTACTTTGATTTCCACACCATACGCTAGCTCTGTTAAGTATCAGTCTTGCTTTAATGCACTGGAGGGGGGGAGAAGCTACACATTCTTTGCAAATGCTAAGCTATTAAATTAGCAAATGAGTTGAGCCGAGAGTATGGATATGGGGTCAGCCTCTTTTTCAAACATCTCTAGGGTACATTATGTGCAGCTTGCATCATGCAAATACCATGGCCTTGAGGACTCCTCACAGCTTTTGTTCATTCTCGCCCATTTCAGCAAGGAGCAGCGGAAGCAGCAGGATAAAATAGATGATGTTTTTATCACTACTTCTCCTTCTCCTTTTTTTGTAGCTTTTAAAAGTTCACATATTGCATTTTTGACATTATGTAAATTAAAAATCACCATGGCATTACCTGAAATAAACTATTGTATCACTCCTTTCACGCTGCTGTGGTTAAGATGCTGTCAGCACTTCCATTACTAACCCTTATTTCAAGAAGTTTAAAGCTCAGTTGGGGGAGAAATATTTTTAGATGGAAACTTAGTTACAAATTCCCAGCCTGGGAAGAAATTATGTTTTCTACAGATTTAAGTAAAAATTACTTATAGCCATGTTATTGTTCAACTGGGATGAGGTGCATAGCCCACCAGATGGGCCATCCTCCAAAAGTACGGATGTTTATCAGAAGCTTGTTTCAAATGCTTCTTGAATTTACACAACTGGGTTTGGAATTTCCTATGGACTGGCTTTGTTAGCCTCGAAACAGAGTTCACTGCAGCATGGAAATAAAAGATATTTTTAACAATAATAAAATATCACTACTAAAAACTTAGCATAACTTGTTTCCAACCTTTAAAAAAGTTTAATGCAAGCTTTGTATAGAGTTCTAGGTCAATTCTTATTGTAATGGTTCAGTTGCAATACTATATGTCACAGTCTTGGCTGAGCTGCTCCTTGCAGCTTCTCACCAAGCAGTTTGGATCTAGATGCTTCTACCCACCCCTGGATCTGGGTCAGCTTCAGCCATAGTCTTTTGCACTGGCCTTTCAGGCATGTTTTCTGGGCACAGACTCTATATTGAAATACTTATAGGGAATAGGATCTCATGGTCCTGCTGTCCTGGGCTCAGGCTCCAGGACTAGTGACAATCTCCTATGTTTCCCCAATAGGTTAACTACACTTTCCCCAGAGCTTCATCTTGGTGTATGGCTGCCAGATGTCACCAGTGTGGTGTCCTGACAGTTTGCTTGCTCCATAAATTATGAAAACCATTTGGCTGCGTGGTTGTCCCCGCTGTGTGTCATGTTGGCTTGCGTAAGTAGCTAACACAGCAGACCCTGAGAGAGGCCCTGTGACGGGGTGTACCAACCCTGCACTGGCCCAGGAGGGGTTAACCAGGACTGCTGGGCTGAAAAGGTCCTTCCCCCACAGCTCTGCTGGGAATGCTCCAACTGCAGCCTAATATAAAAGCCAGGGGAGCTGACCACAGAAGGGGAAGGAGCTCCTGCCTGAGCCCAAGAGCAGCCACAGCAGCTGCAGCCGCTGCCAGAGCCACAGCCACAGCCATGGCAGCCAGAGCCACAGCCACAGCTGTAGCCACAGCTGCAGCCACAGCCACAGCAGCCACAACAATAGCAGCCGCAACAGCAGCTACCAGAGCAGGCGGATGCCAGGGGGAGTTACTAGCCCGGAGGATGCAGGCAGGGAAGATGCTGGCCTTCAGACAGGATAGGAAGTAGCACAGGGTGGGGAAATGGAGGGCACCCGGAGAGCTCAGTGTGTTTTAGGCAGTTTCCCTGCCAAGCTAGTGATGGGACACGCCCACCACTGACAGAGCCATGGGCTACGTCCTGGTGGAGAGGGAGGGCCCAGATCCCCCTACCTCACCCCAACTGAGCCCCAAAAAGGGGGGGGTGCCTCAATGACATTTTAGACTTGGCTGCTGGGCCTTACCACCCCATGGATTGGGTTCATTATAGGCTTGGCCACTGAGTCTTACTGCCCCACTGATAGCAGCTATACACCCGGGGTGGGGGTTGGGGGATTGTTACGGGGTTGATGCACCCAGACGGGACCTAAAAGACCCCCACAATACTCCCGCCTGGCCTCTCAGGGGGCCAGACTTCCCACCCTGTGACAACTGGTGGGGAATGTGGGCACTTAAAGTGATCCCTCCCCTGCTATAAGGGGAAGTGTGTGGGTGGGGGGGGGATGGAATTCAAGTCTTTGAGAGACTGGAAAAAAATGGGACCCCACGATGATCCGGAAGCCTACCTCATGATGGGTTGCTGCTCCCTCAGGATGGCCAATGGAACTCTGGGTCACATTACTGGCATCTAACCTGACCAGGCCTGCTCAGATGGCCTACCAAAATCTGGACACTCACGAGGCACTGGAGTTCCCCCAGGTTAAGGTAGGCATATTAGGACAAGCTGGGGTCAACCCTGAGATGTATCGCCAATGACTGCAGCAGGAACAGTACCCACTGGGAGCCAGACCCAGAGCAATGGCCCAGCAGATCCGGGACCACTGCTGATGGTGGCTAGAACTGGACCAGCGGACGTCAGCATAAGTAGCTGAATTGACAGCCCTGGAGAAGTTTGTGCAGGTCTTGCCTAAGGGCAGGAAATAATGGGTACAGCAGCACTGCCCTAAGACCTTTGCTGAGGCTGTCTCCTTGATGGAGGACTACATGGCTGCTGAAGGGACTGCAGAGCCAGACTGAGACTAGGCAGCTGAGAGTACCGACTGCTCCCCTGATCATAGAATCATAGAGCTGGAAAAGACCTCAGAAGGTCATCAAGTCCAGACCCCTGCTCTAGGCAGGACCAATCCCAACTAAATCAACCCAGCCAGGGCTTTGTCAATCCAAGACTTAAACACCTCTATGGATGGAGACTCCACTACTTCCCTAGATAACCCATTCCAGTGCTTCACCACACTCCTAGTGAAATAGTTTTTCCTAATATCCAACCTGGACCTCTCCCATCACAACTTGAGACCATTGCTCCTTGTTCTGCCATCTGTCACTACTGAGAACAGCCTTTCTCCATCCTCTTTGGAAGCTCCCTTCAGGAAGTTGAAGGCTGCTATCAAATCCCCCTCACTCTTCGCTTCTGCAGACTAAACAGACCCAACTCCCTCAGCCTCTCCTCACAGGTTATATGCTCCAGCCCCCTAATCATTTTGGTCACCCTCCACTGGACCCTCTCCAATGCGTCCACATCCTTTTTGTAGTGGGGGGTCCAGAACTGGACACAATACTCCAGATGTAGCCTCACCAGAGCCGAATAAAGGGGAATAATGACATCTCTGGATCTGCTGGCAATGCTCTTCCTAATGCACCCTAATATGTCATTAGCCTTCTTGGCTACAAGGGCACACTGTTGACTCATATCCAGTTTCTCATCCACTGTAACCCCCAGGTCCTTTTCTGCAGAACTACTACTTAGCTGGTTGGTCCCCAGCCTGTAACAATGCTTGGGATTCTTCCGTCCCAAGTGCAGGACTCTGCACTTGTCCTTGTTGAACCTCATCAGATTTCTTGTGGCCCAATCCTCCAATTTGTCTAAGTCACTCTGGACCCTATCTCTGCCCTCAAGCGTATCTACCTCTCCTCCTAGCTTAGTGTCATCTGCAAACTTGCTGAGGGTGCAATCCATCCCCCCATCCAGGTCATTAATAAAGATATTGAACAAAACCGGTCCTAGAACCGAACCTTGGGGCACTCCGCTAGAAACCGACCGCCATCCTGACATCGAGCCGTTGATCACTACCCGCTGGGCCCGGCCTTCTAGCCAGCTTTCTATCCATCTTACCGCCCATTTATCCAATCCACATTCCTTAACTTGCTGGCAAGAATATTGTGGGAGACCATATCAAAAGCCTTGCTAAAGTCAAGGTATATCACATCCACTGACTTTCCCATGTCCACAGAGCCAGTTACCTCATCATAGAAGCTAATCAGATTGGTCAGGCACAACTTGCCCTTTGTGAATCCATGCTGACTATTCCTAATCACTTTCTTCTCCTCCAAGTGCCTCAAAATGGATTCCTTAAGGATCCCTTCCATGATTTTTCCAGGAACCGAGGTAAGATTGACCGGCCTATAGTTCCCTGGATCGTCCTTCATGCCTTTTTGAAGATGGGCACTACATTTGCCTTTTTCAATCATCCGGGATCTCTCCGATCTCCACGACTTTTCAAAGATAATGGCCAAAGGCTCTCAATGACATTTGCCAACTCCCTCAGTACCCTCGGATGCATTAAGTCCGGACCCATGGATTTGTGTATGTTTAGCTTTTCTAAATAGTTTCTAACCTGTTCTTTACCCACCAAGGGCTGTCCATCTTCATCCCATCTTGCGTCACTTAGCGCAGAAGTCCAGGAGCCGACCTTGTCTGTGAATACAGAGGCAAAGAAAGCATTGAGTACTTCAGCTTTCCCCACATCATCTGTCACTGGGTTACCTCCTTCATCCAGTAGGGGCCCAACACCCTCTCTGATCACCTTCTTGTTAACATGCCTGTAGAAACCTTTCTTGTTATCCTTCACATCCTTTGCCAGTCGCAATTCCACTTGCACTTTCGCCTTCCTGATAACCCCCCCGGCATTCTCGAGCTATACATTTAAACCTCCCTGGTCATTTGTCCAAGTTTCCACTTTTGTAAGCTTCCTTTGTGCTTAAGTTCACCAAGGATTTCCCCGGTCTCCTACCATGTTTGCCTCTTTGCTACACATCGGGATGCTTTCTTTCTGTGCCTTCAATAAGGCTTCTTTAAAATACTGCCAGCTGTCCTGGACTCCTTTCCCCTTCATGTTAGCATCCCAGGGGATTCTACCCATCAGGTCTCTGAGGGAGTAAAAATCTGCTTTTTTGAAGTCCAAGGTGTGTATTTTACTACTCTCTTTTCTTCCTTTGGTCAGGATCCTGAAATCTACCATCTCATGATCACTGCTTCCCAGGTTGTCACCCACCTCTACTTCCCTATTAGTTCCTCCCTGTTTGTGAGCAGAAGGTCAAGCTGTGCATGGCCCTGGTCGGATCCTTCAGCACTTGCACCAAGAAGTTATCCCCAACATTCTCCAAAACTTCCTGGATTGCCTATGTACTGCTGTATTGGTTTCCCAACAGATGTCAGGGTGATTAAAGTCCCCCACGAGAACCAGGGCCTGCGATCTGGAAGCTTCTCTCAGTTGTCCGAAGAAAGCCTCATCTACCTCATCCACCTGATTTGGTGGCCTGCAGTAGACACCAACCACAACATCACTGCTGTTGTTTGTACCTCTAAACTTAACCCATAGACTCTCAACAGGTTTTTCTCCCTCTATATACTGGAATTCAGAGCAACCATAGTGCTCTCTTACGTATAGTGCAACTCCTCCTCCTTTTCTCCCCTGCCTGTTTTCCTGAATAGTCTGTACCCTTCCATGACAGTGCTTCAGTCTTGCGAGTCATCCCACCAAGTCTCTGTTATCCCAATTAAATCATATTTCTTGGACTGGGCCAGGGCCTCCAGTTCTTCCTGTTTGTTGCCCAGGCTTCTCACATTAGTGTAACTGATAAGGAAACAGAGGCTCCGGAAAGTCATGTGGACAGAGGAGTGAGAGGCAGCTTTCTGGGCCCTACACGACCGACTAACCCAAGAACCGGTGCTCACCCAAGTAGACTTTATGAAGCTGTTCATCCTCCAGATGGATGCTTCAGAGGTGGGCCAGGAGGCAGTACTGTCCCCAAGAGGTAGGAGGAACAGAACACCCCATTCAAGCTATTCCTCAGGGAGACACGGTATTCCACGATAGAATGGGAGCAGCTAGCAGTGAAATGGGCCATTGAGGCCCTCCAGTATTACCTTCTAGGTAGCCCTTTTCCATTAGTGATGAATCATGAACCCCTCAAATGGTTACACAGCATGAAGGTCTCAAAGATGCAAATTATGTGCTGGTATCTATCCCTGCAGCCCTACTCGTTTCAGTGGTGCACCAGCCAGGAAAAGCGCATTTTAACACTGACTTTTTTCCCCTGAGTCAACGCCGATGGGAGAGAAAAGGCATCTCCCTAGGAACCCCTCTTAAGGGGGAGGGTGTGTGACGGGGTGTACCAACCCCACACTGGCCCGGGAGGGGTTAACCAGGCATGCTCCAACTGCAGGCCTAGTATGAAAGCCAAGGGAGCAGCTCATTCAGGGCTGACCAAGGAAGGGGAAGGAATTCCTGCCCAAGCCCAGGAGCAGCTGCCACAGCTGCAGTCACAGCCGGAGCCTCAGCTCAGCCGCAGCCACAGCAGCCACAACAGTAGCAGCCACAGCAGCAGCTACCATAGCAGGTGGACGCCAAGAGAAGCAACTAGCCTGGAGGATGCAGGTGGGGAAGATGCCAGCCTTTGGACAGCATAGGAAGTAACTCAGAGCAGGGAGCTGGAGGGCACCTGGTGAGTTCAGCATGTTTCAGGCGGATTCCGCTGAGCTGGAGATGGGACACACCCGCCACTGACAGGGCCCCGGGTGTGTTGGAGAGGGAGGGCCCTGGTCCCCCTACCGCACCCTCATTGACCTCCAAAAAGGGGGGATGCTTCGACGGCATTATAGACTTGGCCGCTGGACTTTACCGTCCCAGGGCCTGGGGTCATTGTAGACTTGGCCGCTGGGCTTTACTGCCAGCTCATAGTGGCTATACACAAGGGGAACGATTAGATGGGACCTAAGAGGCTCCCTGCCTGGCCTCCCAGAAGACCAGGCTTCCCATCCTGTGACAGGCCCTCAAAGACCACAAAAATCAAATAAGGATCAGATTTATTGCACCAGACCAGGTTTATTGTAGATGAAGCATGCTCCTAGCTTCCCTGGATCACATGTGTACAGTTAGGGTAACACATATATGCTTGTTACAGGTCCTCATTTTATTCCAGTGGGTAAGTCTGTTTATAATTCTACTCTGCAGAGAAATGTGGCAACTGAAGCAAGTAATGCACAGGCTTTGCAAAGGAATTCTAAACTAATCACACTTTACTCATACACGAATCAAAAGAGGTACATAGATTCAGACAAAATAATAAAATCAACAACAACAACAAACCCATCCTTCCAGCATGCTCACCGCTCCAGAATCCTTTGGGTTTTGGTTGCTCCTTTTAAGGGCAGGAAGCTTAGATACATGCAAGTTCTGTCTCGGGATGGATTTCAAAATTTGGCTATGTTTAGAATTAGAATGAAAACCAAAAATTACAACATTCTCCATGAAGGGACACTCTTGAAAAAAGTTGTTTTGGGTTGTTTGAATTGTTTCATTTTCATTTTGACTTAAAAATTGTATTAGAATAAATGAACAACCTACTAGGAGTAGACCTTGTCCTTGTAACTTCCCATTTCCTCTGTGATGAGACCTTTCAGGTCAGTTTCAAGGCCCACCACAGTGATCAAGGTTCCCCACCTGCTCCTTTAGATGATCACTAGTTTGGTTACTGCCCACCTGAAGTCCAGACTGCAAAAAACTTGCTTCTTGAAAATTTGGATATACTCTTCAGCATAATCATTCTATTGTCTGGGCAAATTCATTCATTGTTAAAGACCCTTAACTGCTTGCATTGTGCAGTGTGTCAACAAACTCTTAGAATTACTGCCTAATATAGAGGCAAGAAGATTACCGGGAAAGTACATCAAAATACTCTGTAGGTTGGTGTCGATACATAGACATAGACTTATCATCACACCACGATATACTGGGCTGTGTGCACATGTGAGACTGCCTTCCAATACATGAAACTAGGGGGCGATGCCCCCTGCTAGCTATGCTTGCCAACCCCCTTTTCTGGGGGTAGTGAGCTCTGGCAACCCCTAGTCCGCTGGGAAGGGCCAGGCCAAGGCATGGCAGTCCTGGCCTGCCTTGGCTCTCTCCCCGGCTGCCAGACCCCCCCAAAACCAGCCCAGCCCCAGCTCTCCCTCCCCCGCTGGCTGCCAGAGGGTTGGCCAGGCTGAGGTTCTTCCCACCCCTGTTGCCAGGGAGGGGGGGCCGCCCTGGCTCTTCCCCCTGTCCCAGGCCCTGAGGCTGCCCCTGCTCTTGCCCCTTCCCCACACACTGGCCCTGGCCCTTTCCTCCTCCAGACCTCCAGGGAAGGGGGCCCTGGTGAGGTTGTGCCTGACTCTTGCCCCCGGCCACCAAGGAGGGAGGGAGGCCCCTCATGGGCCTTGCAAGCCCTGCACTCTTCCTCCAGACTGCTGGGGAAGAAGGAGGAGGGAGGCTGCTGTGTGGGAGCAGAAAACTGGAGAAAGGGGAGGGGGGCAGGGTTCTCTCTAAGCTGTGGGGAAGCACAGCTTCACAGGTGATTAATCAGCCCTACTCAGTCAGTCAGCTGCATGCATGGAGCCCTGAGCCTCTGACTGGCTGGGGATGATTAATCACCTGTGAAGCTGTGCTTCCCCACAGCTTAGAGGGAACACGGGAGGTGGAGGTAGGGGCTGTGAGATGCAAAGTGACATGATGATGTCACTCTGTCATCCCACAGGAAAACCTTTTTCCAAAATATGTTACTAAGTCTTCGTTATTCTACACAGGCTAATATTCTCAATGGCCTATGTTTTGGCTGAAGAAGATCATAAATTCAACCAATACTTATGATTTTTTGGGCTTTCTCCCACTCTGTCCCGCACACTTGAAAGGCTTTCTCTGTAAACATCCACAAAGCTATTGCGTTATCTGTCTTATCCATTGTCCACATGTCTGCCTATATCTATTTATTGTCTCATCTTAAAATTTGAATGCAAGTTCATTGGGGCAGAGACCATCTCTTTGGTCTGTATTTGTACATCGTCTAATGGAGACTTCGTCCATGACTAGGACTCCTGTGTACAGTGAAACAAATAATGGATACTAATTATAGTGAAAGTTCCTGTGACTGCTAAATTGCTACAATTGGCGCTGGATCACAAAATCTGGATCTGAATCCCACTGTAAGCTCCTGCAAAACAATAATGCTGGAGTTCAAACTTTGGCATGAGAGAAAGGGTTGTACTGGCTAATGTGTACGCGTGTCACCAATGGCTTTCTCATGATCATGTTGCTGTCTGGTGATTACAGGCTACAGAGCAAATCAGTCCCCATACTAATTCAGCATACAGGGTTTGTCCTATAGCACAAAGAAAAGGGTTCTATGCTCTTACATTAGAAAAGCATGTCCTCTACCTTTTTTCATACCAGGCTCGCTGATGGGGGGAGGGGAAGCAAAGGGGGCAATTGTCCCAGGGCCTGGTGTTTCAACAAGGCCTGAGGCTCCTGGCCACTATTACTCTGGGAGACCCAGGTCCTTTAAATCACCACTGGAGCACAGTGCAGCATGCTCTGGATGGTCCTCAGGACTAGCTAAAGGGTGGGGAGATCAGAATGGCACACTCCAAGTGGTACTGCCCCATCCCCATCCTTTCCGTCTAAGGCTCTTCCCCTTCCAGGAGCTCAGAGCCACCCTCCCACCTTACCCAGGGGCCCAGAAAATCTGTTATCCCTCCTTCAGAGGGAATGAACAGGGCAATGATTGAGTTATCCAATCACAGCATTTAGCCATCAGAGGTTTAGGGACACTTAGCCAAGATGGTGAGGGATGCAAGCCAATTCTCCAATACCCATTGATAGATCTATCCTCTGTGAATACATCTGATTCTTTTTTTTTTTTTGAAACCCAGTTACACTTTTGGCCTTCACAACATCCTTGGGCAAAGAGTTCCACAGGTCGACTGTGCATTGTCGACTGTGCATTGTGTGACAAAGCACTTCCTTATGTTTTAAACTTTCTGCCTATTAATTTCATTGGGTGACCTCTTGATTCTTCTGTTATTAAAAAGGATGAACCACACTTCTGTATTCACTTTCTACACATCATTCATGATTTTATAATCCTTTATCACCTTCCCCTAAAGAACGTAGATGGACATATAGATGTGTCATTTGCAATTAATCTTGTGCCTTCTGCATCTCTGTCTCCTTTGATTCTGTGACTAAACTGAATCCCAATTCCAAAACCTTGTTAAAAAAAGCCAAACTTTTCTCCTCCCAGCATCAGCTATTCCCTACAATGATCTTTCATATATAGCTCGCAACAGGGAGAGAATCTACCATCCTGAGCCTTCGCTCTGGTCCTTACTTCTCTTCCTTTTGAGTTTGTTACACACAGATCTCTTGTTCAGGACATGGATTTGCTTTTCACAGTCCCTTTTCTTCTTCCCTTGTATCAGCCACAGCCATCAATACAGGGGCTGCTTGCCAGGACCTAAAAGGGACTCTGGCTTTTATAAAAAAAAGGTGTAGGGGTGCATATATGTGTAGATATTCATTTTTGGAACTGTTTCCCTTAATCATATCTTGAATTAATGCAGGGCTTGTTCATTCGGGGCTCTCATTACCCTCTTAATTAACTGTGCACAGATGGAAAAAGTCGAAATTGCTTCACTTGAGTTGTTCTGCTAGTTTTAAAATGAGATGGCAGATGGAGGACAAGGCAGAAAGGGCTCTGCTCAGAGGTAGGAGACAAGTTTTCAAGCTGTCACCGAAACGTCAACAAACGCTCCATCTGTTTATGAGGAGTACCAGGCAGAGACGTTCTCAAGTGCCATCCACAGACAGGAGTTCAAAGAATTCCAAACAATTAGCAGGGAAGCAAAAGTTCCATTTCTAGTCAGCTAGTTACTGCGATCAGCTGACATCAGATTCCAAAGCACCTGTGCACAGCGTGTGATGATATCCTAGTGTGATAGCAAGGAAGAAGACTCCCACGGACCCAGAGATCAGGCTGATTGCCAGGGAACACACTCCCTAAGGCCTGGATCACCAGCCTTAGAGGAAGGAGAGATGCTGCTGGAGGTCCAGATGTGAGTCAGTTTGCTGAAAAGCATATACAATCCCTGAGGAGACTGATGGTAAAGTGTCTCAGAGGAAAGGGCCTCTCAGTTGAGGGTCCTGTGACCAGGGCCATACCTAGGAGGGCATGGGGCCTAGGGCAATTCCCCCACAATGCCTCAGGCCCTAGGCCATGGCAACACCCCCCACAGGCTCCACCCCCTCTCCACCTCACTCCACTCCTGCTGCACACCTGCCTAAGCCCTGCCCCTTCCTGCCCCCTCCCCCAAGCAACATGAGCTGGGGATTACGGGGCCTGGCATGGGGCATCAGCCGGTTATTGCCTGCCCCCCTGCCCTGCCCCACATTCACTGTGGTGGCTGGAGCTGGAGTGACCTTATAGCCTGCTCTGCTCTGCCCCACTGCCCTCTCCCAGCCTACTGCACCACACATCTCCGCAGCAGTGGAAAGTGGAGTGCCTTAGGGCTGGGGCTCTCTGCTTCCTGCTGCCACAGTGAAGCTGAGCGCAGCAGGCTGGGAGAGGGTGACGGAGTAGCGGAGTGGGCTGACATGCCACTCTGGATCCTGCCACCACAATGAGTGCAGGAGGGGGAGTAACTGAAGTTGCACAAGGAAACTAGCAGTGGGAGAAAGAAAGAGAACTAATTCCAGTTCTGCCCATAGAAATGGCACTCTCACAGCTGCCAAACACGCATTGTGTCATCAGAACATAGCCCCTTGCTGATGAGACATGGGGAGACAATGCTGTTGTCAGCAGCCTTTTACCATTTAATGAATTCATAGTTGCTGGTAGTGTATAGGAATTGGGTAATATCCCTTTAAATAAGTTAGACATCTTGAAGTGGGCCTCCTGGCCCTCTATTGCAGAAGCCACCAGATCCTAATTCAGCAATACTGCATGTCTTGCAAGTTTGTGCATATTATACAGTTATTTGGAACCCAACTGTTTTCAGGTTGGCACCTCCAATTTTCTGTGTGTGTGTGTGGAGCAGAGACTCAAACTAACATCGTCCTACCCCACCAGCAGGGTAGGACATCTAAATCTATTGCTAACAACAACATTTTTGTTATTCATTACTATGTGTTTCAGTGCTACAGAAGGCCCTAGCCCACATCCTGCAGCTTTACAAAATGGGGATTCCTACCTTGAAAACAGACCGAGCCAAAACTCATGATGTGTACACCACTGAATTTTAGGAAAGTTTGGATTTTGGATCCAGATTCCTTCTATGGTATTGTGGTAACATCATGTGTCCTCTGTTGTTGATCGGGATCTCACTGTGCTGACTTTCTGTAGACAGAAAAAAGTCAGTCCTTTTCCCTAAGATCATGCTCGCTTCTATAATGAGCAGGACTTTTGCATCCAAACACATTAAACTCTTTAGATTTAAGCCCTGAGGGTGTGTCTAGACTACAGGGTTTTTTCAAAAAAAGTAGCATTTTTTTGAGAAAACTTCACCTGCATCTAGACTGCAGCCATGTTCTTTCAAAAGTAAATCGAGAGAACGTGGCAGCTTTTTCAATTGTGGTAAACCTCATTTTACGAGGAATAACGCCTTTCTTCGAAAGTGCTCTTCTGAAAAAAGGCGCTATTGAATGCAAACTGTGCTTTTTCGATAGAGAGCACTTAGACTCTCTTTCAAAAAAGCAGCTCGCTTTTTCAAAAAATCTGCTTGTAATCTAGATGCTCTCTTTCGAAAGAGGCTTGTAGTCTAAACGTAGCCTGAGTGTCAGGTCTCTGCCAAAACCAGAACCCAAACCAAACCTATTAATTTTTAGAATGAGTATAGACTTATTTGAATGTCCCCAATGTTCTTTTACTGATCAGGATGGCTATTTTGGATGTCTTTCACAAACATGCCTTCAGACAATATCCCCTTACGTGCCCTGTGGACCCACCTGTATCAATTGTGCGCAATAAAATGACAGCCACTTGGTTTTCTGTTTCATTTTCATAGATTTAGGCTATGGCTACACTGTAGCCTTCTTCTGGAAAAGCTTATGCAAGTGAAATGTGGCGTGGAATATTGCCACGCTTCATTTGCATAATTAATTAGCAGCCGCTTTTGTGCAAGAGGCTTTTGCGCAAAAAGGAGCTGTGTTCTTTTCAGGAAGAACGGCTCTTGAGCAAGAGGGGTTTTTGTTCAAAAAGAAGCCGTCTACACAGCTCCTTTTTGCACGAAAGTCTCTTGAGCAAAAGTGGCTTCTAATGAATTATGCAAATGAACTGTAGTGATATTCCACGCCGCGCTTCATTTGCATAAACTTTTCCAAAAGAAGGCTATAGTGTAGTCATAGCCTTAGAGGTTCCAAGTCCAGAGGGGATCATTGTGATACAACACAGTCTGGAGAACTGCCCCAAAATAATTCCTAGAGCAGATCTTCTAGAATTTGGAAAGGACATATGCAAGTTAGCTCTCAATTCTTTCTCCACCATAAGTGTCTACAACTTCTACCTCCCCTGGCCCATGGTAGTAAAACTCAAGGGTTTTCAGCTTTATTGTTTTAGTCCCAAAGTGAAAATTGTTACTACAGATTGCTCCTTTCACAGTTGCTGTCTGATGGCTAAAAGCAGCCATTGGAAGGCAAGGACCTCCAGATTCATAACTTAAAGCAAGGTCAGGGTTTGGCTGTGCCAGGAAAATGGGATGTGCCTAGAATGGGATTGCTTCTCATAAAACCATACAGAAAAGAGACAGAATCACCAACCAGCTCCAGATGAAAGGAGCTGGTGGGGGTGCACCCTCCCCCCCATCTGGGACTGTACCAGCCCCAAGCTTCTTTAGGGAGTACGGGCAGGGCTCAGCCCGCCCCCCCCCCCCGCCCCCAGTTATTACGGGAACATTGGTGACTGTTCCCTTTTGTCAAGGAGCAAGGGAAAAGTGCACAGTTTGCTGCAATCCTCACTCTGCCTGGGGTGCACAGGGGCAGACGAACTGGCCCATGCAGGGGACATGCACTCCTACCCAAATGGGATATTCCTGGAATGGGATTGCTTCTCACAAAACTGAACAGAAAAGAGACAGAATCACCAAATCAAGTCCAATCCTCAAAATGGACATAATGGAGCAATTTTTGAAAAAGAGCTTAGGGCAGGCTCAGGGAGGGGGTGCAGAGTGCCACCTCTGCTTGCCAGCCTCAACACAGGACTGGCACAACAGCTCCATTTTGGGCCGGTGGGGGACTATGCCTCCCCCCAGCTGTGGCAGCTTTCTGCTAGGGTCCTGGGAGCTAGTACCTCACTCCCTTCCCCAGCCATGGCAGCTCTGATCTGGGCCTGGGGGAAGGGGTGCCTCCCTCACACTGCGAGCCATGTCTGCTCCATACTAGGGCCAGAAAAGTGAATGCCTCCTCCCCAGCCATGGCACCCAACCCAGCTGCAGCAGCAATGGAGAGGTGCTTTTCACCTGGCCCCAAGCTGCTGTGGTGAGAGAGTGCTGGAGTAGTCCTTTCTCCCAAGGGCAGCCTGCATACTTAACCCCTCATCCACAGACCCACCCCAAAACAATGATTTAAATAAAGAAAACCAAAACTTATTTGAGTTAAAGACTTGGGCAATACTGGGTAAATCTTCTGGTCTTCCTATATACTTTAGAATAGTGTGCATTTCTGTCTGGCTGTCCATCTGTGAGTCCATTTGTACAAGAGCTCCTCCTAAACGGTAAAACCTAGGACCACCAAATTTGGTATGCAGATTCCTCTTACCATAACTTAAAGAATGGTAAAGGTTCGGTTTTGCCAGGACAAATGGATGTGCCTGGAATTTGAATGTTCCTCATAAAATGGAAAAGGAGAGGTCTTGTGGCCGGGACAGTTAGGCTACGTCTAGACTACATGGCTCCGTCGACGGAGCCATGTAAAATAGTTTATCTGGCATAGTCAAAGAAGCGAGGATTTAAATAATCCCCGCTTCATTAAAATAAAAATGGCCACCGCGCTGTGCCAACGATCAGCTGATCCGGCACAGCGCGGCACTCTAGACACGGCGCGGTTGACAAAGGAAGTCTTTGTTGACCACTCTGATATGCCTCGTGAGCAGTCGACAAAGGAAGCCTTTGTTGACCGCTCCGGTAAGCCTCGTTTCACGAGGCATACCGGAGTGGTCAACAAAGGCTTCCTTTGTCAACCGTGCCGCGTCTAGATTGCCGCGCTGTGCCAGATCAGCTGATCGCCGCACAGCGCAGCGGCCATTTTTATTTTAATGAAGCGGGGATTATTTAAATCCCCGCTTCTTTGACTATGCCAAATAAACTATTTTACATGGCTCCGTCGACGGAGCCATGTAGTCTAGACGTAGCCTTATACTGTAGAATGACCACAGAGATGGGGCCAGCAAGGGGCCAGAGATGGGAAGCGGGACAGTTATGACCCCATTGAGCCAGCAAAGGGCAGGGGGAGAGAAAGGAACAGCTATCAACTCTATATTTCAGAAAGTTTGTTTGTGTGTGTGTCTGTCTGTGTGTCTGTCTGTCCCCTACCAGGGGACATACACCCCTCTGCCAGCTGTGCCTGCTGCAGCTGCAGTGGCCACAGAGAGGCATTTCTCACCTGGCTCCAAGCTGCTGTGGTGAGACAGGGCTGAGGTAACCCTTTCTCCCTTGGGAAGCTTGCATACTGAATCCCTCATCCCCATCCTCACCACAGAACAACGATTTAATTGAAGAAAAACAAAACGTATTTGCGTTAAGGACCTGAGCAACCCCAGGTAAATCTTCAGTAAATAAATAATTTAAAGTCTCTCAACAGACTGTGAAAATACATGAACCCAAAGGGAAGCATTAACATTTTGATTTTACCATCAGCTTCACTTTGTGTGCCATATGTTTGTCCCTCCAACTGCCAACAGCCTATCAAACAATATTCAGGCTGCAGAGCTAGGGTCTGCTAGGAATAAACAGGATGTTGAAGTACAGAGCCTTGTCTAAAGCAGACCACTGTCTGTGGCAGTAGGCCACTATAGAAGTCTACCGGAGAGGATCCCATATGTGTGGCAATCCTCATCATAGAGGGGCAGCTAAAAGATTTTCATTAGGCTGCTGCCCAGAAAACTTAAAAAGCTCAAGCCTCACTAACCTTTTCTGCAAGACGGTGAGTAGCAGAAGCTAATCTCTAGATCCATGCTCTCTTCCTGGGATTTTCCCACTCCCAGAAGTTCCTTTCTGAGCTCCACATCTTCCAAAGTCACAGATCAGGGTAATTACAGCATGTCAAACACATTCCTCATTCTGTTTCAATTGGGTAGAATGTTCTGGTTAATTTTTTTGTTCTAAAATTTTGTGCAGCATTGCTGTGCACAGGCAGATAGCAGCTGTGCACCTCCCCAGAAATGACTTCCGTTTAGAAACACATTAATCATTTCCTGACTACAAACATACAGGTTGGACCTCCCTGGTCTGGCATTGTTGGGACTTGACCAGTTCCGAATGAAAGAATTTGCTGGACCAGGGCAGGTCTCCTGCCACCGGCCCCCAAGCTCATCATCTGCTGCTGGCAGGCTGCCTCGCCCTCCCCCTGCAACCTGGCTGGGCTGCTTGCACAGTTACTGTTGGCTCCCTGGGCAGCACAGGCTCCAGCTCCTGCCATAGGGGTCCAGCCCTGTGCAGCTGGGAGCAGCCACAGGGCTGGGATTCCGGTCCTGGCCCCTTGCTGCCTCAGCCCCAGTCCTGCATAGATGGGGGAAGCTACAGAGCTCCAGCCCCAGCCCAGTGCAGTCCCAGTCCCGTGCAGCTAGGGGAAGCCATGGGGCTCTGACCTCATGCTCCTTGGGGTTGCCACATTGCTATGGGGATTCTGGCCCCATGCTGCCCCAGGGCTCTGGCCTCAGCCCCGCACTCCCGGGGGCTGCTGGAGGCTGCTGTGAGGCTACGGCCCCAGTCCTACGCAGTCCCCAGCCAGGTTGCTGACACTGATGCCCCACCTAGCTGTCCCTCCAGCTGACCCTTAGGTTCCCGGGCTCTCTGGTCCAGGAGCATCTGTGGAGTTGCCACACCATGAATGTTACTGGACTAGAGAGTGCTGGATTTAGGAGGTACAGCCTGCACTTGCAAAGTACTTTGGGATTCCCTAGGAAAAAGGTCCACCAGCTCGGGCAGGTCCAGGTTTTTCTGCCCTCTGTGCTTCCCAGACAGAGTGAGGAATGCAGCAAACTGTGCACTTTCCCCTTGCTCCCTGATGAAGGGGAACAGCCAGAAATTTTCCTATATGTTCCTGCAGCCCCCTTCCTTCCCTAAAAGGCATGTCTGTGTGTGTGGGAGGGGGGGGGTGTGTGTATATGTGTATGTGGCTTGGGTCTGGTGATGGGGGGTAATCCTGCCTCTTTTCTGTATGATTTTATGCATCCCCATATGCATCAGTAGGGGGTAGGGGGAGCTTCAGTCCATTCCTCCTCCCCCCCTGCACAATCAAACACTTACCTTTCTTTAAGTTATGATAAGAGGAAGCTGCATACCAAATTTGGTATTCCTGTCTCTTACTGTTAGGAGGAGTTGTCTCTTACTGTTAAGAGGAGGCTGTGAAGGCTAGGACTATAACAGAGTTTAAAGAGAAGCTAGATAATTTCATGGAGGTTAGGTCCATAAAAGGCTATTAGCCAGGGGATAAAATTGGTGTCCTTGGCCTCTGTTTGTCAGAGGCTGGAGAGGGATGGCAGGAGACAAATCGCTTGATCATTGTCTTCAGTCCACCCTCTCTGGGGCACCTGGTGCTGGCCACTGTCGGCAGACAGGATACTGGGCTAGATGGACCTTTGGTCTGACCCAGTACGGCTGTTCTTATGTTCTTATGAGTTCTTGAACAGATGGATGGATGGACAGACTCACTCACTCGGTCGCAGACAGACTAATTCTCTCAAATATATCTATATCTATATCTATATCTATATTTGGGGCCATACAAGTGAGAGGTAAACCTCCCCCCCCAAAAAAATAACCCCTCACTGATGTGGCTCCCACTCACTTCCCTGGTGCTCCAGCCCCACAGTGGGAGAGGCAGGGAGGACCAAGCTTCAGGGCTTCCCACAAGCCAGATTATCTCTTTTGGGGTCCCACAGTTAGGAGATTTTGTGACCCCCCCCTCCCAGGCTCTGGGGTGTAGGGGAGCCTGGACAGCCCTCCTGTGACCAGAACAACAATGTATTGCTGGGCCTCATCCTGGCCTTGTCCAAAGTATGGATCTCTAACAAACCAAACCCTAGGCCTGTCTCAAGTCTGGAGCACGTACACACACAGGCCAGGCCAAAAGGCGCGGTGTGTGGGGGGGGAGCTTTGAGAGTCAGAAGTGCTTGCACAATCATGCATAAATTGTACAGTACTCCAAGACCAGGCAAAGAAGACCAGAAACAATCTGGTACTAGTATATCCCATTTTGATAAGAGAAGAATTCCAGAGACAGACAAAAAACTGTTAATTAAGCACTTTTGCAATATTTTGGTACAGCAAAATGTATCTTAAATATTGGTATAATAGGTATCTTACGCAAAACGTAATTAAGTGGTAGATATTACTAGAACAATCAAGTCAAATATAAATATAGAGGTAGAAAACCTAATCAGTGGGAGGAACTGGGTAAGATGGCCCCACTACCTTACTCACTGCAACAAGAAGGTGAACCAGTTCCCACCACCCGATGCATTGTGGACCCTCTGCACATAGGGAAAGAAAGAGGCCTCGACCTCCCATCTGACAATCGTAAGGGTAATAGCATTGGAACTGTGTGTGTGATTTATAGAAATAAGTACACGTACATTCATATTCTTAAAATCAAGTATCTTGTGTATTTTTCTAGGTGTAGGTGTTATTTTATTGTCTGTGCTAATTATCCCATGCATTGGAATAGATCTGTGTAACCTTGCATTGCTCTCCTTTACTATTCTGTGCACAATAAAGTTTAAAAGAGTTTATCTGAGGTATTTTATTGGCTCCTCTCGTATCTAAAAATCAAACCACATGACATGGGGTGAGACCAAAATGAGGGGTTCAGTGTGTGGGAGGGGGTTGTCAGAGAATGCAATATGGATGGGTGATAGTCTTGGTGGGAGTTAGGATGCTGGAGCAGGCTGGGAGTGGAGGTCTGGCTTGGAGGGAGGTACAGGAGTGGGCTGAGGGTGGGGTGTCTGGAAAGGTGGGAGGGTGCAGGAGAGGACTGGGGCTGGGAGAGCTGGGGGGCAAGGAGGCACAGGAGAGGGATGGGGGTGCAGGGGTTGGCCATGAGGGGAGTTGGCAGGACTGCTTACCTAGCTCTGCACTCCCTGCTGCTTCCCGCTGCTCCCGTTGGCCAAAATCTGGCCAACATGAGCAGTGGGGAAACCCTCCCATGAGCAGTTTCCAGCACCACATTCCCCCAGCCTGGGGGAGGGTGAGCAGCAGCGCTGCGCTTCTTCCTAACACACCAGATCCGGCCCGCAAGGCTCGGGACTCCCCACTCCTGCATAGATACTGTTTTTGAATGAAAAGGTGTTGATGCAGCTATTGAAAGGCTTTTTTGTTGGCAGGGTCATTGTGCTTGTTTATTGGTTATTTTTTAAAAAAATCATTGCTGCATTATGATTGGATGCTTTGTTCATGCAGCTGTGCTTTAGCAAATCAGAATGCTGACTTGCACAACTGTCAGTGGGGGCAAGTAGTGAGTAACTAAGTGCTTCTGGAAATGGTAATGGAGTAAAAAGTACAATATTTTCTAAAAAAAACTACTTGAGTAAAAGTTGAAGTATCACAAAAATAAATTACTCGAGTAAAGTACAAATACCAAAAACAATGTACTTGAGTAGTGTAACTAAGCATTTCTACTTAGTTACTTTCCAATTCTGTCTATAGCTATAGCTATATCAAAGATAATGTTTTTTGGTATCCTATAGTTAAACTACAAGTTATAAGTCTCGATGGAGAAATCACGGGGTGAAAGCCTATGGCCTGGTGATGCAGGAAGTCAGTTTAGGATGATCCCTTTTGGCCTTACAGTCTATGAAGTGTTATTGACAGGGTTCGACAAATAGTGTAATCTACTCACCCATGGCGAGTAGATTACAACCCGGAAGAGCGGGCGTGGAGCGATCTGCGCATGCTCAGAATGATCTGCGCATGCGCAGAGCGCAGAACCACGCAGCTGGAGAGCGGGGCTCGCCGCCACTCGGCGAGCCCTGATTATTGAGATGCTGAGATATGCCCCCACAGGGACAGGCCAGTCCCATGCACAGTGAGGGAAAAAGTGATTTGAAGACACCTTTGTGCCTTGTGCTTATCTGGGAGCTTAAAGCAATCCCTGGTGCAAATCAGAGAAGCTCTATGGCTCCTCTAATTTATAGCAGGTTCCTCAGTACTTCTTCTGGACTACTGTGCAGTTCAGATGAGCCAGAATCCCATAGGGTATGTCTACACTGCAAAGTTAATTCGAAATAACAGCCGTTATTTTGAATTAACTTCAATAGCGTCTATACATGCAAACCGCTATTTCGAATTTAATTCGAAATAGCGGAGCGCTTAATTCGAATTTGGTAAACCTCATTCTTCAAGGAGTAACGCCAAATTCGAAATAGCTAATTCGAAATAAGTGCTGTGTAGACACTTAATTCGAATTAGCTGGCCTCCAGCCCTGCCCAGTTTCCCCTGGTGGCCACTCTGGGCCAAACCAGGGAAACTCCTCTCCTCTTCCCGAGCCCCAGAGCCTTTAAAGGGGTAGACTCTGGCCAGACGGCATGTGCCAGAGCCAGACCTGCCAGCAGTCTCTGCCCCTGACCCAGTGGCCCCATAATGAGCCAGGCAGCCAGTGCCAGCCAGCCATCCATCCCCCGCCCAGTCCCCCAGCACCCAGGGGCCAGCCAGGGGCCGTAGATGGCGCGCGCCCACCTGGACTGGTGCGGAGATCATGGACCTCATAGAGGTTTGGGGGGAGGCCCCCAATGTCCATGATCTCCACACCAGGAGGAGGAAGGTGGCTGTCTATGGCCGCATAGCAGCCACCATGGCCCAGAAAGGCCACAGGCGCACCTACTCCTGGAGTAGGTGCGCCTGAAAATTAAAGAGCTGCGGCAGGGGTTCGCCAGGGCCAACAGGGGCAGCGCCGCAGCAGAGGCTGACACCTGCCCCTACTTCCCCGCCCTCGACCGCATCCTGGGGGGGCAGGACGGTCCGCGCCACCTCGGAGGGCAGCGAGCCGGGACCAGAGGGCACTGACCCAGGCGTGGCAGAGGGGCCAGCATGGAGGGTGCCACGCCAGCGGGACCCCTGAGCTGTCCTGGCACTGGAGTCAGCAGGGTCATCAGGGGAGCCCACACCAGGTAAGTGCCATCACTGTCCCCTACCCGGGGGGGTGAGGGGGAGACCAGGGACCGCGTGCGTGAGCCATGCCTCCCACGGATCATGCAGCCACCTGTGCATGTGTGGGCACATGCCGTGCCACCCTTGGGCAGGTGGCTCCAGCTGCATGCCACACAGGGGCAGTGGCCCGATAGCCACACACGTGTGTGAAGAGACCTGACACGTTCCCGATCCCGGGGCAGGACCCAGCAGGATGCCCTCCCTTCACACGCCCCCTCTACACAGAGGCAGGGGACATCTCTCCCCCGCCTCGGCTGCACTGTACACGGCCCAGGGGCATGGGTGCGGTCTTGGGGCAGCTCCCACTCCCGGGGAGAGCCAGACATCCCAACCATGGCCTCTGTGCAAGCACGTCAGCTCTGACGGTGCAGGGCACGGTCGTCCGCACCTCGCAGGGGGCACTGGGCATCATCCACTGAGTCCCCAGGGAGAACTGGCCACTCCCCTTCTTTCTCCACAGCCGCACCAGCTGCACGTGCAGGGCTCACCACCCAGCCTGGGACATGCTCCTGTACCCGAGGACTCCTCCGGACCACCAGTACACGGCAGGGGTACCGGGACCAGCACCTGGGGGCCCTGCGAGCCCTGCACCGCACCATCCAGGCCTGGGTGCAGGAGGACCTGAAGCTCCACCGGGTGCAGCTTGCCCAGGACCGCGCCATGTGCTCACACCTGCAGGCCCTGCAGCAGAGCGTGCTGCCCCATGCCGCCCCAGCGCCTGCTGCCCCCCTAGTTGCTGTTCCTCTTCCCACTCCTGCCCCCCCCACCTCTCCCTCCTCAACCTCCTCCTCAATCTCCACAACCCCCACCTCAACCTTCACACCCTCCTCCCCACCCCCCTGGGGATGCCGAGGTCCCTGCACCCGCTGTGCTGGGAGACATGTGGCCCGATGAGACCCTCACCCCTGAGCGCTGAGCTTCCCCTCCCCCTTCCTCCCCTTGCTTCCCCTTCCAGCTCCCTCCTCCCAGTTTTCCCCTTCCCCTCTCCCACCCTTTATCCTCCCATCTCCCGCCTCCTTTCCCCAGTCTCCCCAGAGTTTCATTCCCCCTCCCCAGTTTTGTTAAATAAAGACAGTTTTTGTTTATGAAAAAACATGTCTTTTATTTCACATCAGGAAGGGGGGCTAGGGAGGGGTAAGTGGAAGGACGTGAGGGAGGAATGGGGCACGAGCCCCCGGTGGGGAGGACCGGAGTGGCTCTGAGGGCTCCTTGGGGTGGACGCTCTCCCTCAGGGCCTCCTGGATCCTGACAGCCCCCCGATGGACCCCCCAGATGGCAGCCTGCAGCAAGATAGCCAGGCTGATGGCAACGACCCCACGAGATGCACCGGCATGCCCAGGGGCAGCTCTGGCTCCATGTGGCCGAGTGCTGTGGTGTACCAAGTGCGAGCACTTAGGGCACTCCAAGACAGGACTGCTTTGCTGTCCCTCATCGAGGTAGACAAGCAAGCGGGGAACCCTGAGAACTGTCTGTCCGGGGTGCGCGTAGGGCCCCTTTAAGCACAGAGCTAAGTTAGCCTCAGGCAGCAGCCCCACACACTAAGTCCTAACCTGATGCCCTGCCGGCACTGGTTCTGGCCAGCCTTAACTTCGGTTCAGGGTCCACTCAGTGTGGATGCGCTATTTTGAAATAGCAAAATGCTATTTCGAAATAGTTTTTGTGTATAGATGTGTTATTTCGAATTAGCTTAATTCGAATTAACTATTTCAAATTAAGTTAACTCAGATTAACGCTGTAGTGTAGACATACACATACTGGTGTGCACTACTGACAGAATCACTTCCTTTACCAGCATCACCTTCTGGATCTTACACTGAGATGACACAATCCCTGAGGAATCAATCTGCAGTGCATGACCCTGTTAGAAGCTGCTCAGTGAGACTTTCTCAAAGCAGACAAAGTCCCCAGGATCTATTGCTATACTGGCTGGTCTGTACATCACATAAGGAGGGATCCATTAGCTGCTATATTGCTTGGTTATAATTTTCTTCTATTCTGTGTGAGCACAGACTAGTTTATTTTAAAAATATATATTTCCTTTAACTTTTTTGAAAACAGGTGTTTAAATCATCCCAGTGAATAATAAGCATGTGCACCAAGCCAATTTAAAGCCATTTTCATTTAAGCCCCCAGTATCAACCTCAAATATACTTTTCCCTTTATCTGTGGCATGGCCTGTTGTGAACAGCACCTTAAATAGAAACTGCTGGGCTGGCTAAATGCTGCCTTTCAACTATTACAATAAATATATGACAGTGAAGAAAATAAGAAAAGAGGCAGGCGGGGACAGATCTTCCTTGTCATATGTTAGAGATTTGGCACTGAGAGTTTTGTCAGTCCATTAGCTGCTGTTAATTTCCTTGTTCTTCATGGCAAAGGTGGCCATAATTGACAGAGATGCTGGAAATATCACATAAATGGAAGTGATTCACACTTGGAACTGTCAGTGTAATACAAACCCATTTTGAAATCATCCCTTTCACCCAAGAAAAATCATCAGGCCCTGCTCTACTGTTATTTTCTTCCATAAAAAACTGTGACCCACCAGCATCAGAGGAGAGCACAGATCTGTCCATCTCTGAAGACTGATCACAATTTGAAAGGGATGTCAAATCTGATGGCCCATAATCAGTGCAGATACAACAGAGCTTTTTATTTTATATTTTGTTTAGTGAAAGTTGGCAGACTGGGCAGAAGCCAGGGAAACAGACAGAGATAAATACAAAATGAGAATAAAATTTCAGTCATTATTGATGTCATTACAGCTTGAGTGTAGTGGGGGAAATAATAAATATAAGGCACATTTCAGCTGAAAGAAAAAGCGTTAGCAGACTCAGGGAGATTGGTACACCAACATTCCACTGTCACAGGCCCATTGTGTAGGAAGATTTGGACCCTACTGGGGAGGAAAAAAACTTTTACTTAAGAGGCGGACAAACAACAGAAAAATCTGTTTGGAGATGTATTCAGAAGTTGGCTTTCATATCTGAATTATCTGGAACCCACAAAATGGGGCTGCTCCCCTCTACCCCAGACCAGGACCTTTTATAAGATGCCTGGCATTGCAGTCCTAGCAAGATACAGTGTGAAAGAAATGTAGGGAAAAATTCTCAGCTGGTATAAATTGACATTGCTCCAGCGAAGTCAATGGAACAATGCTAATTTACACCAGCTAAGGATTTGGATCACTAAGTCCTGGTATTGTCCACTCTAGCTTCCTGTCCAGAACTTGAACCAATCAAATTTCACACCCAGAAACTGTTACCATTTTCTACATTGAGCCTTGTGCATGAAGGTCTGTAGTAGCCATGCATGGAGTACACTAAAATAAGGCTCACTGTTACATACATCAGTACTGAATTTTAAAGCCATCAGCAATCACTCTAATCTTCCTGAACAGCCTGAGGCTAGGTCTACACTACAGCTTTTTCCGATTTTTTTTTCAGAAGAGGCTTTTCCGAAATTTGGCCCATCTACACTGGGACAAATTTCAGAAAATCCCCTTCTTTCAGAAGATCCCTTTTTCCTCATGGAATGAGGAAGACAGGGCTTTCAAAAGAGCACGTTTGCACTTCCGCCAAAAAAAAAGCGGAACAGCAAATGCATTCCCAGGACACAGCGGAGTTTTTCCGGGATACCTCCCAGAAAACCCCAACAGTGTAGACGTACCCTAAGTGAGCACTGAAATGAGCAACTTCAGTGAAGTTCTCAAATACCAAGAGGAATTAATCTTGTCAAGCATGCACACTACTGCTTTACTCAGGCCTTGTCTCTACTACACAGTAGATCAATGCTGTGATGATTGATCCAGTGGCTGTTGATTTGTTGCACCTGTGGTAGACATGATAAATCAATCTCCAAGTACTCTCCCATCAACACTGGTACTCCAGCAAGATGAGAAGAGTAGCCATTGTTGACAAGAGAGCTGTCCTTCCCTTCCCCAACTTTATAACATGGAAGACACCATGGTGAGTATGTCAAATTCATCTATGCTATTTGCTCTATCTATGCTCATGTAGCTCAATGGTGCTGGTAAGTGTAGACAAGGCTTCAGCGTGGGCTAGTGGTGGGAATGAGAGGCTGGGCTCTTTGGGGGCAGACCTGCCACTCTCTCTCTCCATTTTCCCTGGTTGATTTTCCTGGAAACAAAGAAAGACTACGGCTACACTGTAGCCTTCTTCTGGAAAAGCTTATGCAAATGAAGCGCGGTGTGGAATATCACCGCACTTCATTTGCATAATTAATTAGCAGCTGCTTTTGCGCAAAAAGGAGCTATGTAGACGGCTCCTTTTTGCGCAAAAACTCTCTCTTGCGCAAGAGCCGTTCTTCCTGAAAAAATGAGGAAAAACGGCTCTTGTGCAAGAGGGGGGTTTTGTGCAAAAAGGAGCCATCTACACAGCTCCTTTTTGCGCAATAGCCTCTTGCACAAAAGCGGCTGCTAATTAATTATGCAAATGAAGCACAGTGATATTCCACGCCGTGCTTCATTTGCATAAGCTTTTCCGGAAGAAGGTTACAGTGTAGGCGTAGCCAAAGAGGTGTTGAATGGAAGATATGAATGAAAAACAGAACAGTAGGATTGGTTGTTGGAGACAGCTGTTACCTTCTTAAAGAGTGGGACAGTATATTTATCTGTTGACTTCTGATTCTGAAGTACTCATTGTCAGAGTAACAAAATCAATTCACAAGAAAAGTAGATTTTCAGAGTGAGGTCCTGAAGAGAATTTCAGTGTATCTTCTGCTCTTCCACCTTCTTTTCTAGAAGGGACTCTGCTTAGTATATAAGTGGATGGTTTTTGTCATTAGTATGCTTTGTCAAAGAGGCAGATTCTGATCAGGCCCTGGGCTAGTTTAACACCCTCTAGAACAGGGGCAGGCAAGATATGGCCCACAGGCCGGATTCGGTCTGCCAAACCTTTTGATCCAGCTTGCACCTGCTCCTGCAGCAGGGAGCAGCACCAATCAAAGCAGATAGCTACTCCCTGTGGCTCTCTGTGATGCACACTCCCCCCACACCTCTGCAAAATCTCTCAGTTCTTATTGGCCAGAAACCAGTCAATGGGAGCTCAGAGATTTTGCTGGGGGCAGGCGCCATGCAAAATAATTTCTCAGGTCCTGTTGGCCAGTTTCCGACCAATAGGAGCTGTGAGATTTTGCTGGGGGCAAGGACAGTGCGTGAAACTACTTCCATCCTCCCCCCTTCCAGCAGCACTGACAGCCACATGCACAGCCAGTCAGCGATCTGGCACTGCTTGGGCAGGAGGAGCCTGCCTGAGAGTGCCACTGGCTGGGAGCTGCTTAGGTAAGAGCCTCCTGGCCAGACTCTGCCTCTGGTAACCCAGCCCCTCCTTCTTTCAACTGCCTCCCAAACCCTGCACCTCCACTTAAATCCTCCCCCAGGCCAGAATCTTTCTCCTGCATTCATACCCTCCTCCCCAGACCCTGCACCTCAATATCCTGCCCTAGGTCACAATCAAACCCTCTGTACCCTCCTCCCCCACTCATGTCACAGCTCCTCCTCGACCTTCCACTCCTTCCTATACCCCTCCCTCAGGCCAGAATCCTCTTCTACACCCACTCCACCTACCAGGCCCTGCACCCCGATCACCTGCCACACATCTCAGCCCTCTCCTTCACCCAAACTCCCTCTCAGACCCCATACTCTCTCCTGCATCCATTTTCTACCCCAAGCTCCCTTCTGTACCCAATCTCCATTCCAGACCCCACAGCACCCCAATGGAAAAGTGCGGCCCTTGACTCCCTACCAAAATCTTGGCATAGTCCCTCATCAGAAATTATTGCCCACCCCTTCCCTAAAACAACAATGCGTAATCCTGTTGGACCTTAGAGACTAATAAAAATATATAGTATCATGAGCTCTTGTGGGTAAAACCTACTTCATCAGATGAGTAGGAGTGGAATTAATGGAATCCAGCAGATATATAACAGCAATTGTAGAACCTGTGTTAATGAAACTAAGTAAGTGGGCTGGATGTGTCCCAATCATAGCTTTTGATGTGAAAATGCAGATGCCAAAGGCAGAGGAAATTGGCTTTGTGGTACTGTAGGGGAGTGAAGAGAGGAGGGCCTGGCATTGCAGTGGTTAAACAAAGCCTTTTTGCCCATCTAGCCTCGCCCTGCTTTACCTGCAGCCAATGCCAGGCCTGGAGGGAGGATAAAAGGAAGGAGCTTGGCTCAGTGAGCGGCTGACCAGCAAGGAGACAGGCTTGTGATTCCCAAAGCCCGACTACTTAGACAGCCACCGGAGACAGTAAGCCTCCACCCCCTCCCTCCCCCAGACAAAAAGGGAGGACTTGCTAGAAATCCTTACTAAGGGTACGTCTAAACTATGTAATTTTTTTGAAAGAGGATATGCAAATTCCACATATCTTCTTCCAATTTCACTTTCGAAAGAGGATCTTTTGAAAGTGAAAGTAGTCTGTACGCGTATTTTTGGGGAATAAACCCTTTTTTGAAAAAAATGCGTAAACCTCATTTTTTAAGGAAGAGCTTTTTTTTTAAAAAGGGCATTTTTTCTGAAAAAAAAAAAATGCATCCAGACTACTTTCACTTTCAAAAGCTCTTCTT
This sequence comes from Rafetus swinhoei, assembly GCA_019425775.1. NCBI lineage: Eukaryota > Metazoa > Chordata > Testudines > Trionychidae > Rafetus > Rafetus swinhoei. The sequence continues at coordinate 9,120,110 of CM033431.1, read as the reverse complement.
TCAAAAGTGAGATCGGAAGAAGAAATACAAATTCCCACGGAATTTGCATATCCTCTTTCGAAAATAGAACGTAGTCTAGACATAGCCTAAGAGGTGAAACCTGGACTCTTGGGGCCACGCCCCCAAACCAAAGGACTATACTAACATACAGTACAGTGGGCCAGAGTTCCTAGGCCTAGGGCACCAGTGGCAGTGGTCTGCACCCCTTTCCTGCCAGCTAATTCCAGGGCCTAACCATTAGGCCACCCTGCTGCCAGGGAGACATGGCCACCAGTGGTGGAGAATGTGGGTACTGCCCTAGCCCTGCTGAAGGGCCTTATTACAGAGACAGCAACAGAAGAAGTGAGTGTGAGCCCAGCTCTTGAAGGGAGATGGAGACGCTGCTAAAGTGGAGGGCAGAGAAAATGTCAAGCAGCAGCAGGTGCAGCTGTTGCAACAGATAGCTCAGCTGCAACAACAGTTAATTGGGGAATTAATAGCCCAACAATAGCAGCTGATGCAACACATTACATCCCTGCTGCAACCAATGATCCCAGCCGAGCTGCCTGCACTGGCACCGGCACTGGCATCTATTAAGCTTGCCAAGGTGTGGCCAGAGGATGATCTGGAGGCATTTCTGGAAAAATTTGAGTCGGTGGCTGTGGTAGCCCAGTGGGTCTGAGCACAGTGGGTGGCCATGCTGTCCCCATACCTGACTGGAGTAGCCCAGACTGCATACCACGCACTAGACCTCATTGCAGCTCAGGACTATGCCCAGGTCAAGGCAGCAATACTTGACATCCTGGACATGTCTGAGGAGATGTTCCAATGCTTCCAGTGTGAACAGTACCAAGAGCCTGATCTTGCCTCATCACCCCGAAGCTGCGCAATGCCTGTTGGAGATGGCTGAAGCCAGAAAAAAATATGAGTGCAAGTCACCAAGCAGTTCTTGCATGAATAGTTTACCCGGATCCTACTCTCAGGGTTGTGCAGAATCACCCAGATAGTGTGGCCATCGCTGTCCAACTGATGGAGAACTATCTGGAGGCCAGATCCCCAGGGATATCAGCCTCCTCGAGCCCCAGAGCAACCAAAAGCACCATGACCCTGAGGGACAGAGCTATCTGGGCCCCCCAAGGCTGGGGGAACCTCGGTGTCCTCTGCCCTTGCCCAGGGCATGAAGAGTTTGCAGGTTCCGAGGTGCCTGCATACCCTAGCTCCTGAGCTCAGGCCACCTCCACCCCCACCCCCTATCTCCCAAGTCGGAAGAACCTGCATCCACCAGACATGAAGCTTTGGCCCCTGCTAAACCACAGACTCAGGGAAGCCTGCCAAGACCCATCCCCTCTGGCAATCTGAGGAGACAACTCTAATGCCAATCAGGGTCAGGACTTGTGTTTTGCATGTGGGGGCTTTGGGCATTGGTTGAGGGACTGTAACTTTGGGCATTGGTACAGGGAATGTAACTTTGGGAAGCACTGGGCCCCACAAACATGGGCATGCCTCCAGGGCCCAATACAGCTGACCGTCCCACTGTGGATAAATGGGACAGAAGCAATCGGGCTGATTGACTCCATCTGTGCTCAGATCTGGTACAGTGTGCTCTGGTGCCTAACCCTGGGCCCTTCTCAGAGCACCATTTGGCTGCAGTGTGTCCATGGGGATGTGAAGGCCTACCTCTGCACCCAAGTGACCTTAAGGGTAGGAAGGCACGAAGAGCCCTTGAGGGTCAGCTTGGCTGCAACCCTTGCCTATCCAGTGATACTGGGCAGGGACTGGAGCTATTTTGGAGAGCTGCTGGCTGAACAAGTACAACTCCCTTCCATGGAGCACCAAACCCAGGCTCTAGAGGACAGTTGATCGGAAACAGCAACTCTTGAGGGGGTAGGGAAGTTGCGGATCCTGGGGAGAGGATCTCCCAATGGCCAGCGCTTGCCAAAACAGACCAGATCCCCGGCCGACAGGAGAAGGAGCCGGCCCCATTGCCCAAATCAAAGATCCTGACTGGTCTCATGCTTTGTGGGTGAGCAACAAGCCAATGACACCCTAAGTATGACTAGGTAGCCTCAGTGAATGGAGAGACCATAGACCTCTACCAAGTGGGATGGTTCCCCCATTTTGAAATTCAGGGAGACCGTCTATATCGGGAAGAGAAAGACACACAAACTGAAGAGGTACACCATCAGCTTTTGGTGCCTCTTGAGAGAGGGCATGTCACTTGCCCATGCCATACCAACTACGGGACACCTGGGGAGGGAAAAGATGCTGGCCCAGATCTTGACCCACTTCTTTTGGCCTGGAGTCCATAGGGAGGTGGCAGCTTTTGTGTCTCCTGTCCAGAGAGTCAGCTCACCGCACCCTGGCCAGTGAAGAAAGCCCCGCTAATTCCCCTCCCACTCATGAGTGTACCATTTGAGTGGACTGGGGTAGACATAGTTGGCCCTCCAGAGAAGAGTGAGGCAGGCTACTGGTTCATTCTTGTGGGAGCAGACTATGTGTCCGGTATCCTGAGGTGAGGCCATTACTCTCCAAGAGTGCCAAGAAAGTCGCGACCAAGCTAATGAACATTTTTGCCCATGTTGGAGTCCCTCAGGAAATCCTAACAGATCAGGGGGACAAACTTTATGTCTCAGATGGTGCAGCAACTCTGCCGATTATTAAAAATCAAAACTCCCCGAACATCTATCTACCACCCCTAAATGGATGGCTTGGTAGAGCTTTTTAACAGGACCCTGAAGGCTATGCTCCGTAAGTTTGTCCTGATGGATGTGCGTCATTGGGACCAGCTTCTTCTGTCCTTCATGTTTGTGGTCTGGGAGGTCCTCCAGGCCTACACAGGGTTTTCACCTTTTGAACTGTTGTATGGGAGGCAACCCAAGGGGTTTTGGACCTAATTCGAGAGATGTGGGAGGAACAACCCTCCCAGGCTAATAACATAATACAGTATGTACTAAACCTCTGAAAGATTCTCGAAGCCTTGGGCACATTTGCTTGAGAGGACCTCCTACATACCCAAGAAACCCAAGAGGCAACTTACAACAAACAGGAAGGCTCTGTGAGTTCCAGTAGGATCAGGTCCTACTGCTGTTACCCACTTTGGACTTGAAACTCTTACCTGCTGGCAGGGACCTTATGAAGTGGTTTGGTGAATGGACCCTGTAAACTATGAGCTACACCAGCCAGACAAATGAAAAGTCTGGTAAATTTATCATGTAAACCTCTTAAAATCCTGGAGTGTCCAGCTGGACCTGGAACTGGGCCCACAGGCAATGGATGTGTCCAAACCCAGAGAGGTCCAGATTGGATCCAACCTCACCCCTGAACAAAAGCACCAGGCACAGCAACTGGTTGCTACCTTCTCATCCATCTTTTTAACTAAACCAGGCCAAACTCACCTGGCAGTCCATCACAGCCAGATGGAACCAGTAGTTAAGGTCTGGGAGAACCCCCAACCCCTTCCCCAGAAACTGGAGAGAAGTCGTAAAGCAAGAACTCCAGTCAATGGTGGCTTTGGGGATAATTGAGAAGTCCTTACATGACTAGAAGATCTCAATAATCCTACTCTCCAAACCTGATGGTAGCATCCGATTTTGCATTGACTTCCAGAAGGTGAATGCTGCATCCAAATTTGGAGAAGCAGAATATATTACCACTCTGGACTTAACAAAAGGATACTAGTAGATCCCCCTCACACCAGAATCCAAGGAGAAGATGGCATTCTCCACCACTTTGGCCTTTTCCAGTTCCAAACCATGCCCTTCCAGGCTTCTACAACACTCCAGCCACACTCCAGTGGCTAATGGACCGTGTTTTACACCCCCATAGCCAGTACACAGATGGTGATCTATAGCCACAACTGGAAGACCCACTTACAACATGTGGTGGCAGTGCTACAGTCACTCAAGGAGGCTGGCCTGATAGTAAACCCTGCGAAGTGCCACCTTGGGAGGGATAAGACCATCTATCTGGGCTACATTTTGGGGAAAGGCATTGTCCACCCCCTCGTGGGAAAGGTCCAAGCCCTCCAGTGATGTGCCCCTCTATCATAAAAAACACCAAGTATGCCAGATTTTAGGGTTAGCTGGTTACTATCTCCACTTCATCATGGAGTTCTCCACTGTGGCCCCTCTCACCGACCTCCTCAAAAACTAGAGTCCAAACTGGTATCCAGTGGACAAAGGCCTGTGAGAAAGCTTTCCAAGCCCTAAAGGCCCAGTTCTGTCAAGAACCTGTCTTGTACAGCCCCGACTTTTCAAAGGATGTGGGCCTAAGAGCCATTCTCTCCCAGGTTATGGGATGCAACGAACACCTTAGCCTCTACAATAGTAGGAAGTTGTTTCCCAGGGAGAAGGCCTACTCCATAATCGAAAAGGAAGCACTAGTGGTGAAATAGGCAATGGATTCACACCGCTATTACCTACTGGACAGACACTTTACCCTCATCACAGACAACACCCCTGTTCACTGGCTACATGCAACGAAGGACACAAACCCCAGTATCATGTGGTGGTACCTCTCCCTCTAACCTTTTTCCTTCTGGATCCAACACTGGAACAAGAGGGCCCATGTAAATACAGGCTTTTTCTCTAGGGAGGGTGGAGCACAGATGAAGGGGGAGCTACCCTCAATAGAGGTAATGGGGAGGGGGGAGGTAGGTTAACCAGTCATTGTCTTTATTCAAGCCCAGGGCAACAGTGTCAAATTTGTAGATGAATTCTAGTTCTTCAGTCTCTTTCTGTAATTGGGTGATGACATTCCTTTGTAGAAGAATGGCTACTTTTATATCCATGACTGAGTGACCAGGAAGGTTAAACTGTTCCCCTATAGGTTTATGTGTGTTACTGTTCCTAATGTCTGATTTGTGTCCATTTATCCTTTGTCGCAGAGACTGTTTGGTTTGGCCAATATACATGGCAGAGAGGCATTGCTATAACTTGATGGCATGTATCACATTAGTGGACGTGCAGTGGCATGAGCCCCTGACGTTGTGGCTTATGTGGTTAGGTCCTATGATGGTGTCACTTGTATAGATGTGTGGCCAGAGTTGGCAACAGGTTTTGTTGCAGTGGCAGGTTCCTAGCTGAGTATATCTGAGATATGGTGTATGATTTGCATCAGGTTGGGAGGTTGTCTGTAGGGGAGGACTGGCCTGTCTCCAAAGGCCTGAGAGAGTGAAGGATTGTTTTAAAGGATAAGCTGTAGATTGTCAATGATGACCAGTGGTGGAGTGACTGCAGGGGTTTTGGTAGTGACCTAGGGCATGGGATTACAGGATTTTGGGTTGTGAGCTAAGGCAAGAGGGGATTGTAACCTAGGGCTGCAGAGTGTGGGAGGGGGTATAGGCTTGGGAGGGGGGCAGAGGGTTTGAGTTATGTGGGGTAGGAGGACAGGAGTGGGGGGGCAGAGGGTGGGCGAGAGGGAGGGGCTGGGGTGCCAGAATCATGCTCTGGCCGGGAGCTTGCCTTGCCCCCACACAGGCTGCAGAGCCTGATGGGAGAAGGGAAACAGGCAGTTCCCATTGGCTAGAAACCAGCCAATGGGATTGTGGTGGGGGCAGGAGCAGCCATGAAGCCCCACTCCCCTTCCCCACTGCTCGCAGTTTGTGAAACACAAATGTCCTGACAGCCACTTTTCTGAGTGGCGTGGGGGGGCGGGGCAAGCAGGGGAGTCTCTCTGCTACCTCTGTGGGCTGGATCCAGTGGCTTGGTGGGCCGGATCCAGCCCACAGAAGGTATTTTTCCCAGGCCTGATCTACATCCTATCCAGGAAATTGTTCCCTCACACTGCCACAGGACTACTCATTATTACAGACTAACTTTAAAAACAATGAGATCCTCTAGAAGCTCTGAAACTCTCTAGAAGCTCATTCTAAGGTTTATACCCTTTCATTAATTCTGGTTTACCTGGTGCTTTGCTTGATGCATTGTCCCAGAAGATGGCTTTGAGGATCAAGATTAAAGATTCCAATTCAGCAACTCACTTAAGTGCACTTAACTCTCAATTGCCTTCAATAGGATTTAGGCAGTGCTTAAGTGCTTTGCTGAATAAAGAATAAAGATGTTACAAAAACATTGTAAGAACTAGCTGATTTTTTTTAAACTCATGATTTCTGAGGGATGGCAGTATCTTGGGGACTCCTTGGTCAGATGACCCCAAGATTACACAGTTGTACCGCTTGACCCAATGAGGCACAGCACATTTCAATTAAAGTAAGTCCAATATGGATGTTAGAGCATTTGAGCCACCTGTTAAAGAGTAAGCGACTCTCAACTTTAACTGTACCAAAGTTCTGCTTTGCAGCACATACTTAAGTGCTTTGGTCAGGGCCTGATTCAGGACAGCACTTAAGCATGTGACGAACTCACTAACAATTCAGAAATTCAGTGTAATAATGGAAGTTATGTCACTAACTTCAAAGGCAGGTGGATTGCATCCCAAAGCAGGAATCTGGCCAGATTCCTGCCAGAGTTCCTGAAATAATTTAGCTAAAGTGGAATGGCAGAGGTGAGAGGGAGGCGAAGGGAATAGAGAGAGTGAGAGAGAGCATGAGCAAGAGAGACACAGAAGCAGAGGGTAAATAAATAAATGAAAAAATGAACATTATAGGAACCTATGACAAGGGTAGGTTATTGTGGTTTTGCTGTATTGCCATAACAATAAGCCACAGCAGGTCCATTGGATAGAGGAAAAGCTATCTTGCAGCTATTGCCACCTCGTCCCCATTCTTTTTCTTCTAATAAGTGTTCTCATTTCTGCCAAGGTGCCTGTAGCTCTGGCTACACAATACAGTTGTGTAGTGCTCACAAATCATTATGTCTCTATGGTGGCCTGAGTCTAACCAAAAATGCCATGCTACGAATAATTCCACTGTTCTTCAGGATGAGAGTAAATAATGAAGTATGATTGGCACCTTATTTCCTTGTGTAGTTTTGTCATTTTTCTCAGTTGTTCCAAATTATTTAGCACTTTTTCATATCCTTCTTTGCAACAGTGTTTATCATCTCACACAATCTCTCTGTCATGATATTGGTGGTTTGTATTATTTTCCACTCCCTCTAACAGCACATACAGAAGTTGATGCCCAAAAAGAGTAATGGGTGACCAATGCTCACTCAAAAGATATCTTCTCAGGATCACAATCTGCAAAGATAAGTTGAGAATTTTGTTCTCTTCTTTTTTCTTTTAAAAGTGAATTTCACTGCTGCTGAGAGGTGCCACATTGAGAGCAAGCTGACAGATGTTTTCAATTTAACCTCAGAACAGGTATAATATGGTAAGCTACACTGACTGAGTAGTGTGCAGGAATAGGGTTGTATCCTTTTAAATATCTTGTGAGCCCCTCTAGTGGTGCTCACGTGTGCTATGTTGTAGAAGCCACTTCTTCAGATTGGTATTTGTTGTTAATGTGTAAAGAACCAAGCCACAACAGACTGTTATAGCACATGCTTCTTTGCCTACATTGCCCCATAGTTCAGCTTTGATCAAGTAAGTCCAGCTTTGGAGTTTAGAGGGTTAGCAGGTCCCTAGATGGAAATGTTGGCCTAAGGTACACAACTCCAGCTACGTGACTAGCATAGCTCAGGGGGCTTCAAACTCCCAGCCCATAGGCCATCTCTGCATGGAGTGATTGTGCAATCTGGCCCAGGACTCCTGGCAGGCTGGGAGGAGGAAGCCTGTCTGTTACCAGCCCCCAAACTCCACCGCTTCCTGCTGTTGCCTCACCCTCTCCCCCCCCCCCCATGGCATCCCATCCCCAAGGACATGGCTTTGGAGATCACTGGGGGGCCTGGTGCTACGCAGTGGCAGCAGTCACAGACCCTGCATTCGCCCGTGCTCCACTTCCGCCATGGTTCCTGCTGCCACAGGAAGTGTGGGGGAGCCTGATCACTGTCACCACGCAGTGCCAGACCTCCCCCCAGTCATCCCCAAAGCCATATCCTCTGGGATGGGGTGCCATGGTGGGAAGGGGATGGAGCTTGAAGGGCTGATAATGGATAGGTCCCCCGGCCAACCAAGAGTGCATCTACACTGCACTGTAGGTCAAAATAAGACACTCAATTTGAGCTACGCAAATTGAGTATCATATTTCGATGTTATTTCAAAATAGCTTATTTCAAAGTTTGGCACTGTCTACACAAGCTCTTATTTTGAAATAGATCTCTATTCTGAAACCTCCCTTACTCCTTGTGGAATGAGGTTTACAAGGTCGTTGGAATAGCAAACCTGTTATATTTTGAAATAACGGGCATGCTCAGAAGATGTGGAATAGCTATTTTGGGATACCAGAAGTATCCTGAAATAACGCCGCAGTTTAGACATACACTCAGAGTCTTGGGCTAGATTGCACAATCACTTCATACAGGGATGGCTTGCAGCATAGCTGGAGTCATCATATCAGATCAAGTTGCTGTGGGGCCTTCACTGCAGGGAGTTGATAAGAGAAATTCTTCCATCGACCCCCCTTATGCTTTTTGTTTCAGTGGAGTACCAGTTGACAAGAGTGTGATCAGTGGTTGATTGAGTGGGTCTGTAATGGGTAGGAGGAGAGCTGGCCAGCACCCAGTGACTAAGGGGTTAAACTCACATAGCTAGCACCGGGGTTGGCAGGAAGCCAGGAGAACCAATAGGAATAAAGTGCTGAAATTGTATAAGGTACCTTGCCTGCTCTCTTTGTTTGAGAGTATTAAACCAGGAGTTGAGAGACACAGAATGGTTTAAATGCAGGCAGGACTAGCATGCCTTCAAGAAATTCGGGGTATGGAAGTGGGCTGAACCAAGAAGGCATCGTGAGTAAATAAAAGGGAAAAAAGTGAATCTAGTTGCAATCAGGCTATTTTTCTTCTGTTTTGTGGTTTGGTTTGAACTGCTCTGTTTGAATCTATTCCCCATTTACCATCTAAGCATTGTTCCCAGAGATTTTCTCTGTGTTTTAATTTGTTTTCTTTAGTTGCTCTGTAACATCTAGCAACCAAGTATGCTTTATCAAGAATATCTTTTGTTTTGTAATCAAAATCCCTTTTTAAAGATGATGATTTGATTCTTGAGTTCCTGGAAGGTACAGGAGGTCTGTATGTCTGTGTATATCTGCATGCCTCAGACTGAGAGGTCAGCTACCAGAGACGGCAGCTTGTTTTTCCTCTCTTCTTATTTCAAGCTCTTTTGGGGCAAAAGAGCTTGGGGTACCCGTGGGGGTGAATTCAAGTGTTCACCCTGGTTTTTAGGGATAAAAATCACTTGATGGTGGCAGCTACCCACCCACACAATCTGTGCATTTATGATTCTGGGGGAAGTTTTTGTAACCAATACCTGTAGTGGCAAGGTATATTTAAAGTTTTTGCAGGCCCCCACCATCTGCACTCAGAGGGCCAGAGTGGGGAACAGTCCTGACAGGGTCTTTACTAGATGCACTCAATTGACCTTAGGCTGACTGACTGCTGCAATGCCAATCTTCCAATAAGTATAGAGCCACCCTTAGGGTACGTCTACACTAGCCCCCTAGTTCGAACTAGGGAGGCTAATGAGGGCGACCGAAATTGCAAATGAAGCGCGGGATTTAAATATCCCGCGTTTCATTAGCATGTTCCCGGGCGGTCGCCATTTTGGAAACTGACTAGCCTGGAATAACTGCCCGCATCTACATGCAGCAGTGAAATGGGAGTTTGAAGTAAACCCCTTAACTCGAATTAGCTCTTAAACCTCATTCCACGAGGAGTAACAGCTAATTCGAGTTAGGGGTTTACTTTGAACTCCCATTTCACTGCCACGTGTAGACGTGGGCAGTTATTCCGGGCTAGTCAGTTTCCAAAATGGCGACCGGCCAGGAACATGATAATGAAGCGCGTGATATTTAAATCCCGCGCTTCATTTGCAATTTCGGTCACCCTCATTAGCCTCTCTAGTTCGAGCTAGGGGACTAGTGTAAACATACCCTTAGTCTCTTGGACCCAATGTGTCTCTGCTCAACTATAATATAGCACTGTTCCCCCATAGATCTCAAACCATGTCCGAGAGCAAAGTAAATGTTATCATCCCCATTTTGTCAGATGGGGAAACAGAGGCCTGGGAAGAAAACCTTTCTTCCAAGATCACACAGCAGGTCAGGGACAGTGGCAAGAATAGAAACAAAGCCTAATCCACAGTCTATTGCTTGCCACTTAAACTTTTTTTATTGGGAATACAATCCATAGAAAAACTGGACCAAGCTCACTAATGAATTTCACCTGACAATTTTAGTCCCCACTGCCTTGGGCTAGATTGGAACCACTGACCTTGAGGTGAAAGGCTTTGTGGCCAATTACTAAGTCCCCTAATGCCTTTTGTGGCAAGTAAGTGTTAGTTGCCTCTCTCTTTAAATGGAAGAGGATAATATAATTAGCATCTAAAATGGCAGAAATTAGTTCATTGACTTTCTGTGTAAAATCTAATTTTGGATAATTCATTTTTACATTTTCTAATTGAATGAATATTAATTAACTGGAGTTTAATGCAGACAATGAAGATATTAAACTCTCATTAACAAACACTGGCTCTTATTCATCCCCAAACACCTCACATCTGCAGCATTAAGTTATCAAGGAAGAAAATCTGCTGTGATTTATGTCATTTTCCAGTGGAAAAAGGAAGGCAATGAATCTGTTTTATCAGCTAATTATCTGCAACATGATACATGACTCCTCGACCAAGCTGAGACTGGACATGGGTCCCCGGGGGGAGCTGGGTGTCACTGTCTTCTCACATTGAGTTGCATCAGCAAAGGGTTAATGGGCTGCCTTCTAGGAGTGAGGACAGAAAGGCTGATCTGATATGGGCCACGAGAAACTCATGGAAATGGCAACTACTCAGCACTTCACAGGAGATGGTCCCTAGTGAGATGAATTCCTCTATCTTGGCACTATGGGCCTGGCTGTCCTTTCATTCACAACAGCCAATGGCTTCTCCATGGTGTCAATGAGAAGAGAATCAGGCCCAAAATGTTCTCTTCAAGGAGGACCAGAACTAGACTGCAAGTTTGAAATAGCTGTTCTTTGGGCTTTATTTATTATGCCAGGCACTGGCCATCACCAAAAGTTTGTGCCCTGAAATTGCAAATTAAATACTGTAGATCGGGGTGGGCAATAATTTTGGATGGGGGGCCATTACAAGATTTGGATAACTCGTCGAAGGCCCCATTTTTTTTACTGAGGGGCTGAGGGGTCTGGAACAGAGATTGATTGCAGAAAGGAGCTTGGAGTAGGAGACTGGAGTGCATAAGAGGGTGTAGCGTCTGAGAGTGAGTTTGTAACCTGGGGCAGCGGATTGGAGTGCAGGGTCTGGTAGGGGGTATAGGTGCAAGAGAGGATTCTGGCCTGGGTGAGAGGTGTAGGAGGGGATGGAAGGTCTGGGGTTGGGGAATTGTAACCTAGGGCAGGGGGAAGAGGGTGCAGAGAGTTTGGGTGATAATATGGGGCACCGATATGGGGTGCAGGTCCAGGAGAGAGTATGGGGGGAGGAGATGGGGTGCCAGAGGCAGGCTGTGGCTGGGAGGCACTTACCTAAGCAGCTCCCCGCCAGAAGCACTCTCAGGCTGGCTGGAGAGTGGGGGCAACATGATGAACCCTCTCTTTCCCTCCCTGCCTCCTCCCTGCTACACAGAGAGCCACAGGGAGCAGCTAGCTGCTTTGATGGGCTCTGTTCCCTGCTGCTGGGGCAGGCGCAGGCCAGATCAAAAGGCCTGGTGGGTTAGATTTGACCTGCAAGCCAGATCTTCCAAGCCTCTGCTGCAGATGGTCCACTCTGTTAGTCACAAGGCTTCTTCTCCTCCCACTAAACATGAATAATAAACACACCATTTTCTTTTTCTTGGTTGCCCACATTTCCCACTCCAATAGATCAGCTGCAGTTGATGAAGATATCCTGGCTCGCTCAGACAAATGTATTGCGTAGCTCAGACAGAGTTGTGGCACAGAGGAGTTGTTAATGGACTGAGGAATGAGGCTGGGCTGCATGCATAAGCTCTTGCAACTTCTGCAATCACAGAGGGTCCCCATGAGAAGAAATGTGCCATCTTCTTCATTGGTTCAATTTACTTTAAATATAAACAATGGGATATGTTGCTCTGCTTGAAATAGGAACATGAATAGAATGCATCAAAGGTGTACAATGAAACTACTATGATTTTAAAGCATTTTTTCTGTCTTTTCTTTTATAATTGTATAAATGCCAGATTATCATGTTGATTATATATATAGAATTATGGATTGTACAAAGGAGTTGTAATTCATTTTTTAAAAGCTACTAGTAACTTTTTCTCCCCCTCTGTATATTACCACCAATGGAATTTCCATCTGCAGTTATTTCCTTGGAATGCCACCTCTTCTTTTTTCTATTTTTTAAAAAGTATTTATTCTACATAAATCCTTTTAAAAATCCATGGAAGACTTTACATTGCAGTAATGTTTTCATTTTTTTAATAGAAATCTGTCCTAAATGTGAAATGTGAAACCTTATTTTACATATCTTCAAATAAACTTTACATTAAGGGGAAATATAGACTGTAACTGGAGAAAACAGTCCTGAGAATTGAAGCTGCAAACTGAAACCAAAAGGTGACAGTGAAGACAGTGAAAAAAAATGGGGAAAAAACATTGCTCAAAACTGTTTCATATTCACAGGAATTCAATAAGGTAGAGCAGAGATGAAGAAGGTAATCCGGCGATCTGGTCTAAATAGAGCAAAGAAACCCAGCAATGACATCCTACAAATATACATGAACAGAAACATAAAACTGAAATGGGAAAAATAATCTGGAGAATTGCACCAAAATGGTGAAGTTTTACAGCATTTGGGAACCTGAAAATACAGAGTTCCTTGCCTAAAAAGAAGTTCTCCTTTAGACAAAGGCAAAGCTGAACATGGTCTGTAACCAGATTCTACTTTTACTAAAAGGGCTATTGACAACTTCCAACACACAATAAACTTAACTAGCTGGGCACAATCCTAGAACTAATGTTAGAAGAAATTTCACAGCAAGAGTAATGGGCATAAAGAGCAGGAACCAGGGCCCTTTTCAGTGGACAGAACCTCTACTCTGCAATCCAATAGCTACCTGTGGGAATGCTTTATATCAGTAGCTAAGCATTAGCTGTATTAGGGCTGGTCTACACTAGGAGTTGACACTGTATTTAGCTGCATAAGCTCAGTTTTCTAAATGATGTGTCCACACTACTAAGCCTGTCTTGTCAACCTTAAAGGCTGCTGAAGTTGACATTGGGTACTCCTGATTTCATTAGGAGTAACACAATTCCCAACCTTGCCTGGTTGAATTTACAGTAGCATAGATGCAGTGTGGGCGAAACTCAAGCTTCTTGGCTCCCAAAAGGCATCCCACAGTGCCCCTCTCTCGTTACTCTGGCCAGAGTGTGCTTCTCTCTCCAGGTGAAGAGGGTAAGCCTTGGGAAAGTGTGAATTTCATTTTCCATGTGACCAACATTGCCGGCACACCTTAGGGTACATGAAAACAGTGGCTCTCTTTTGGGATAACGTCTGTTATCCCAAAATAGCATTCTGTGCGTCTTAATGGTGCACCCATTATTTCAAAATGCATTCAAAATAACGGGCTTCTTATTCAGATTTCCTGTAAACATTGCTGCATAAGAAATAGTGATTTATTTTGAAATTAGCGCTGTGTAGACAGTGCCAAATTTCGAAATAAGCTATGCAATTTGTGTAGCTCAAATTGAGTAGCTCAGGGGTTCTCAAACTTTGTAATACCATGACCCCCTAAAATTCTAAATGAACTTGTGTGACCCCCCACCCTCACTGCTCCACGAGTAAAGGGGGAGTTGGAGGCAGCAGGGCTGGCCGGGGGAGATCAGGAGGAGAAGTGGGGGAGAACTAGCCGGCCGGAAGGAGGTCAGGGGGAGCACGAATCGGCCGGCGGGGAGCGGGACTGACTCGGGCACGTGCAGATCCCAGGGTGCTGCCCGTCCCGCGCACAGTCCTGGCGAAGCACGAGTGAGTTCAGCTGCGGCTCCACCACAAGCTTGACCAGCACTCAGGAGCACGTACAGGGCTTCCCCTCCTCCCCAAGGCGTCACACACAACCAGAGGCTCTCAGTGCTGATCGCGCCCTGCCTCCCGGCCACTCCCCCGGCCCCGCCAGGCTTCCGTCGGGCACCAAGCCGTAAATCTGGAAAATACCGGACATTGCACATGTCCAGTATTTTCTCAATTTTTTTACCAGACTGTCCAAAAAAACCAGACTGTCCTGTGACCCCCCTCTAAGTTGCTTGTGACCCCCCCCTTGGGGTTGCGACCCACAGTTTGAGAAACACTGGAGTAGCTTATTTCGAGGTACACACTACTGTGTAGACATACCCTTAGAGTGGGCAGCACACCTGAGCAGCACATGTGGCCATGACTTCCAGTACTTCCAATACTTCAAGTCCCATGAGCTCCAGTTCCCAGGGGCACAGAAGAGCACCAGTGTGGAGTGTGCATGAGAACTTGGACTTCACTGAGACACGGGGAGAGGAATCCATTCTCTCCAAGCTTCAAACCAGCAAAAGAAATACCAACTTTTATGTGAAGATCACATGCTGCCTGGTGGCCAAAGGATACTCCAGGGATGCCCAGCAGTGCAGTCAAAATAAAGGAGCTGAGGCAATCTGATCACAAGTCAAAGGAGGCAAACATGGACCGGTGCATCACCACAAACATGCCTGTTCTATGATCAGCTGCATGTGATTTTAGGCAAGGACCTGACCAGCTTTCCAAGCCAGACCATGGAGTCCAGCCAAGACACTCCTGTGGAGTGGAGGTGAAGGGGGAGGAGGATGGGGATTGGGAGAATGGCTAGCCAGCGACTGATGAGAGCCATGAACCTTTTACAATGTTGGAGCCAGTCCCCTGCTCCCAGGATGTTTGCCATCCAAGCACTGATCCTGGGAAGGGCACTTCTGTTGAGTTCACAATTTTTTTTTATTACACCATAAGGACTAATAGATTTATCTAGGCATAAGCTTTTGTGGGTAAAACCCCACTTTGTCAGATGCATTGGAGTGGTAATTACAGAGGAAGGAAAATATACATATCAAAAGAAGGGAGTTACTTATCAAGTGTAGGGCCAGTGGGACCAATGTTAAGGGGACCAATTCAGTCAGGATGGATGTGGCTCATTCCCAGTAGCTGATGGGGCAGTATGAATAACAAAAGAGGGAAAATACTATTGTAGCGAGATAACGATTCTAAGTCCTTATTCAGTCTATGATGGGGTGTACCAGCCCCATACTGGGAAAGATGGGCTTAGCCAGGCTCACTTGGCTCAAGAAGCCCTGCCCCCGCAACCCTACCAGGCATGCTCAGACTGCTGCTCAGGTATAAAAGCCTGGAGATAGGCTCAGTCTGGGCTGACTGCTGAGGAGGAAGGAAGCATTGCCTGAGCTCCTGCAGGCAAACTGCCAAAGGGATCAGCCTGGAAACCAGCCAGAGACACACCAATGCCACAGCAGAGGATATGGAGGAAGGACCCTGGAAGGAGACCAGCAGATACTGGTAGGAAGTAGCCCAGGGTAGGATATTGTAGCCTGTGGCTCTCAGTGTGTTGCGGTGGGTTCCCCACTGAGAGAGTAATGGTCCATGCCACTGCTAATAGGGCCCTGGCCTGGGACCTGGTGGAGTAGGGAGAGCCTAGGTCCCCCTACCACCTCCTCTACCCCAGAGCTGAGGGGCCAGCACCTGTTTATTAGAGACTCTGGCTGCTAGGCGTCACTGCCCCGGTCAGAGGGACATTGACTAAAGACTCCGGTTGCTAAGCCACACTGCCCTGGTGAGAGGTGTGTTTACTATGGACTCTGGCTGTTAGGCCACACCACCCAAAGGATGGGTGTTTACTATAGACTCTGATATAGGCTGCATTGCCCCAGTGGGAAGGGTGGGGGCATATGACCACAGTTGCATGGCTGGATATGCGGGGCTGGTGGTGGTCCCAAGAAGCCCCAATGGACATGGAAGCTCCTCCTGGGAGAGGAGCGAATGTGACACCCCATGACATAGTCCTAATTAGATCATATAAAATTTGCAAATAACTTGCATGTCTGCTGTGTCTTTGTAATCTGGTTTTGAAGTGTGTTTTTTTGTAGAAGAATGTCTACTTTTATATCCATTACTGAGTGCACAGGGAGGTTAAGTATGTTTGTTACTAAATGTAAATGCATTGAGGAAATTCATATAAAGATGTTCTCAGCTGTAGCTTCACCAAAGCCAACTATACCTCTCAAAGACTCTCTCAAGATCAACTAAAACTTGCCAATTACTAGAAAATGCCAACTAAGATCCAAATAGTTTAAGTTCTAATTTACCCACATACTAAGTTATTAGTGGTTCTAGCAAAACTAGGACTTTTATTGGATTTATCACAAGGTACTTTACTTGCACAGGAAAATGAATTGGTGATAATAGGTGAGATCATTCTGTAATCCATAACAGGGAAGAAATCCTCAGACAATGCAAGAGGTAGGCTCCTGTTTTTGCAGATGACTAAACCACTAGGACTTACAGATCACCTGATGGATAAAGGTGTCTCAGAATCACAGTAGAGCACACTTCATACAACTGAGGCTATATCTAGAATACAGGGGTTTTTTCTGCGTACCTTTTACCGGGGGGGGGGGGGGAGAAGCGGCAGTCTAGATGTAGCCTGCCAGTGAAATATCACTGTGCTAAATAAGAATTGTAATCTGTAACATAAAATCAGCAGGCCTGAAATCTAGTGAGCAAGACTTTGGTTCAGAACTACAAGCAGAAAAGAGGCTTGGCTGAAGAGAAATGATATAAACCAGGTCAATCATAAAGTACCAAGTACAGGTACCAAGCACAGGCAGTAAGCACATTACAGGGGAATGGTAACAGAACACCTTGATAAGAAACATCTTGGTACCAGCTGTCTCCCCATAAGTAATGTATATACAGACCTAGGTTCAGGACTGGGTTGAAGTTGACAGCATGAAGAATAGTGAATAAGCCCCCCTTTTGCAAGGTAAAGGGTGGTAACCAGATAACAGAGGTGGCAACCTGATACATCAGTGATGTATGGCTTGTTTGTACACATGTATAAAAGTGCACCTTGAAGGGTGATCATCGGCCGACCATGAGGGGGGTGCTATGGCACTTTGAGTGTTAGTGCATTGCCACAGCTTACATGAGGTGTAGTGGCTAGTGTTCGCTGACAACTCATAGAATCATAGAGCTGAAAGAGACCTCAGGGGTCATCAAGTCCAGCCCCCTGCCCAAAGCAGGACCAATCCCAACTAAATCAACCCAGCCAGGGCTTTGTCAAGCCGAGAGTTAAAAACCTCTAGGGATGGAGATTCCACCACTTCCCTAGGGAACCCATTTCAGTACTTCCCCACCCTCCTAGTGAAATAGTTTTTCCTAATATCCAACCTAGACCTCCCCCACTGTAACTTGAGACCACTGCTCCTTGTGCTGCCATCTGTCACTACTGTGAACAGCCTTTCTCCATCCTCTTTGGAACCTCCCTTCAAGAAGTTGAAGGCTGCTATCAAATCCCCCCTCACTCTTCTCTTCTGCAGACTAAACAAACCCAAATCCCTCAGTCTCTCCTCATAGGTCATGTGCTACAGCCCCCCTAATCATTTTGGTCACCCTCTGCTGGACCCTCATTGCAGGAGGAGTAACAGTAGTTCGAATTAGGAGCTATAATTCGAACTACCTAGCCCGTGCCACGGGCAGGGGGTTCGAACTACCGGGCATTTAAAAATGGCGGCAGCCGGGAACATGCAAATAAAGCCTGGGATATTTTAATCCCGGGCTTCATTTGCAAGTTTGAATGACTACATTAGCCACCCTAGTTCAAATTAGGTTGGCAGTGTAGACATACCCTAAAAGTCAAATCTTACTCTGGCTTGCGTTGCAACAGGGGAGCAGAGACATGGGCAGGTGCATGGGTGGCTGGTATGCTAGGCAGAAGAAGGCCTTCCCAAACCACCAGCCTGACCCTGCCCACTTTCTGCCCCCAGAACACCTACAGCAGGCATGTTGGGGCAGAGTGTTGCTGTCCCTGAGTTCCTGCCCTCCCTGTGCTGCAGGGCCAAGGAGGCTGGGGTCATGTGCCATCTGCCCTTTCCATGCTCCAGAGCTGGGGAGGCTGGGGCCACATACCTGCTTGCCCTGTGCTCCAGAGGTGGGGACACTAGGGCTGTGCACCCTTCTCTCTCCCTGTGTTCTGGGCAGGAAAGACTGAGGCTGTATGCACGCCCCATCCTTGGGGGGGAGGGGCAACATGACACACTGCTCAGCCTCCCCATGGTGTGAGGGAGGGAGGTGGCTTGGCTCCCATGGGGAATAGGGCTTTGGCAGAAGGGATGGGGCTTGGGACTTGCCTCTCCCAGTTCTACCTTCATCCATGGCCCATGGGCAGGTGTATCCTCTGCAACTGGAAAGATAAATAGTGAGATTTGTTTTGTGATTGCTATAAAGAAGAATATTCTCCCCTTCTGCAGTCAGTGTGCAGCTGCTGACAGCAGGTGGCTGGACACCTCTCTTGTGGGTTCTTCTGACTCCAGGAGGTCTAAAGTTCTGTTTTTGTGTGTGTGTGTGTGTGTGTATGGCACAGAGGCTCTAAATATGCTTCCTTCTTCACAGCACCCAGCGTAGTAGAGAGCAGGATCTAGCCCCAGAGGAAAACCCAGAAGGGGACAATGGCCACAGGACACAGGTATGTTCAGCCACTGACACACCAGGGACAGTGAAGGCTGGTGTTATGTGACTGTGAGCAAAGCACAACCAATTCATGAGGCCCTGTAGAGCAGGGCTGATAAGGCACTTCTCTGGGCCCTAAGGGGAGGTGGTTCTGGACCCCCCAGAAGGGGGCAGGGCATCAGGTAGAAGGGGAGAGGCTTGGGGCTAGCTTTCCCCAGCCAGCTATCAGTGCCATGCAGGGCTCCAGAGACAATTTAAATGGTCCCAGGCTCCAGCTGCAGAGATAGCAGCAGCAAATACTTCTAAGTCTGCTTGCCTGGGCTGCAGACCCTACATGACCACAACAAGCACTTTGCTGCAACACTCACTTCATAGAATCCTAGGGTTGGAAGAGACCTCAGGAGTCATTGAGTCCAACCCCCTGCTCAAATCAGGGCCAATCCCAACTAAATCATCCCAGCCAGGCCTTTGTCAAGACAGGCCTTGTAAACCTTTAAGGATAGATTCCACCACCTCTTTTGGTAACTCATTCTAGTGCTTCACCACCCTCCTCTAGTGAAATAGTTTTTTCCCAATATCCAATCTAGACCTTCCTCACTGCAACTTGAGAGCATTGCTTCTTGTTCTGTCATCTGTCACCACTGAACAGCCTCTTTCCATCCTCTTTGGAACCCCCCTTCAGGTAGCTGAAGGCTGCTATCTAACCCCTCCTCACTCTTCTCTTCTGCAGACTCTTCTGCATTCTTCAGGAAAGACTACACAACAACTCATGTAAGCTGCAACTGTGGGGCCTTGTGGTTGTAATGGATTGTTCCCTTTTTCACTAGTGGCTTGCAAGTGGATGTTGTTTGAGAGGCTGTAGAAGGATGAGTGGATGATATCTTTCTGAAGAATGGGTCTGTCTAGTTGACTCTAGGACAGATGGGCACTATGGTATGAGGGCTCCAGCTGCATTAAAATACAGTTGGGGTTGTAAGCCAATGGGCTCTTGCCTTCATTCTCAGCCCTCTATTGCTTCATTACCGTATCCTTCTCTTTATCGTCCATCAGCCTATTGTTCCCCCCTAGCTTTCATGTCTGGCTGCCAACTTGTCACCAGACACTTTATTTACCTCTGCGTCCACAGGTACAACTGCTCACAACTCCTGTTGGCTGCTGTTCACTGTTCCTGGCCACTGAGAGCTGTGGAAAGTGGCTCAGGTCAAGCCATCAGTTCCTGCTGCTCCCATTGTCTGGGAACAGTGAGCCATGGCCTGCAAGCCACTGTACCTGTGGATGCGCAGGTAAATAAAGTTCCAGCAACCCACCGGGGCTAACTCTGGTGAACTGTGTCCAGCCCACAGGCTGCTTATTGCCCAACCCTGATATAGATTCTGATTTCATGTTCTGAAACATTTGAGGGGACATAAGATCTCCTCCCTCAAGGCAGAGAAGGGGTGTATAAACTCACACCTAAGCTTTTAGAGCCAGATTCTATTCAGTCCCAATTAGCTGGGCCCCTGCACATGTAGCATTAATCACCAGCTTGCAAAAAGAGAATTTGTTACTGTAAGGGACAAGGAGCTTTATTTTCCTTTGCTCAGTGTGGCCATTAATACCAGTGCAAAGTGAGAGGAATGTGGGTATGAAATGCCACTACTCTGATTTGGTCAAGATGGCACCCACTTTGCACTGGTGCAAATGGACTGGACAGTGTGCAGGGAAACAGTGAATCTGACCCAGTAATTCTGTGCCCTTCCAGTGCCAATTGCCCTGTGAGACTTCCAATCCTCTGTGTACAGGGGTAACCAAACTCCGTCACCGTGTCAGAGGATAGTAGCCAATCAACCAAGTTCTCTCTCAACCTTCAGAGCACACCTCAGACAAGGAAAAAGCAAAAACAATCTCTGGGAGGGGGAAAAATAGCACAGCCTTGAATGAGAGTTTAACACAATGTCTGTCAGGAAAATTGACGGAACATGAAGAATCACACACCCCAAGCAGAATCATTCACTGTCTCAATAAGATTAGAGGAAAGTTACAGCAAAGAGCAGCATGGCTGGGTACAAAGATTCCTTTCTCCTTTTCTTTCGCTCCCAGTCCCATCCTGCCCCCCCAGAAGCCTGCATGCTATTTCAGGTGGGCATTCCAAGCTGGCATGCCACTTGTACCATCATAGTTGAGAGATGGAGCACAGAAATGAAGATTCCTGTCTACATGTGTTACAGCTTTGGCCAGCTACATTAACAACCTTTGTATTACAGTGACACTCCAGTGCTAGGTTCAGTACAAACATTTATTTAGTCTGCAGAAGAGAAGTCGGGGGGGGGGGGGTTGATAGTAGCCTTCAACTTCCTGAAGGGAGGTTCCAAGGAGGATGGAGAGAGGCTGTTCTGAGTAGTGACAGCAGGGCTGGACGGAGGCATGGGCGAGCTGGGCAGCTGCCCAGGGCACCAACCGATGGGGGGCACCTGATGGCAACTGTAAGTAAGGGGCGCGCAGCGTCCCTTACAGCTGCCATCAGGCACCGCACGCCCGGCTCCCGCAGTGCCAGCCCCGCGGCGCCGGCCAGCAGCGCCCTTCCCCCCACGGCCAAGGGGCCCTGCATGGCCCAGCGCGCACGCCAGCAGCGCTGGCCGGGCCGGGCCGGGCTGAGCAGCGCATGCACCATGCATCCCGGGGGCGGGCCCCAGGCTGCACGCCAGCGGCCGTGCCTGGCCTGCGCATGCGCCGTGCATCCTGGGGTGGGCCCGTGCCCTATTGGTGGGCCCATGCATGCGCCGTGCGCCCAGGGGCAGCACCGCATGCCTGGGCCCAGGGCGCCAAAAGGGCTCGGCCCGGCCCTGAGTGACAGATGGCAGAACAAGGAGCAATGGTCTCAAGTTACAGTGGGGGAGGTCTAGGTTGGATATTAGGAAAAACTGTTTCACTGGGAGGGTGGTGAAGCACTGGAATGGGTTACCTAGGGAGGGGGTGGAATCTCCATCCCTAGAGGTTTTTAAGTCCCGGCTTGACAAAGCCCTGGCTGGGATGATTTAGTTGGGGTTGGTCCTACTTTGGGCAGGGGGTTGGAATCAATGACTTCCTGCAGTCTCTTCTTGCCCTAGGATTCTATGATTTAGTTATAGCCTGTTTCCCCAGAGACTGTACCATCCAAACAGAATAGATAAACAAAGGCACTGAGAAGGTAAGAACAGCCATACTGGGTCCATCAAGCCCACTATCCTGTCTTCCAACAGTGGCCAGTGTTATGTTCCCCAGAGGATGTTTAACAGGGTTCTCAAAAAAGCTAGAAAAATTCATGGAGGATAGATCCACCAATAGCTACTACCAGGATGGGCAGGAATGGGGTCCCTAGCCTTTGTTTGTCAGAAACTGGGAATAGGCAACAGGGAGTGGATCACTTGATCATTGGCTCTTCTGTTCATTTCCTCTGGGGCACCTGGCATTGGCCACTGTCAGAATACAGGATACTAGACTAGATGGGCCTTTGGTCTGACCCAGTATGGCCATTCTTATGTTCAGAGGAAATGAACAAAACAGGTAACCATCAAGTGATCAATCCCCCTTCGCCTATTCCCAGAGAGGGGAAGTAACTTGCCTTGGGCCATACTAAAGTCAGTGGCGCAGCTAGGAATAGACCCTGATTTTCTGACTCTTGGGAATAAGGGCCATTCCACTGGACTATGCTGACTCCATGCCTGAGTGGGATAAAGGTGCCTCGAAGATGGTAGATCTGCATCAGAGAAAAAGGAGGACATACTACTGCATTTTGTGAACTACAGAAAGCACGCGGGAGGTTAAAAGCTTATTTGTGGGATAGGAAAACAAGCATCATGGAAGCCAGTGTCCAATGACTTTGGTAAGAACAAAATTGGTATTGTGTATGTCCAGGACCATGCTGCACAGGGGAGTTTGCAGTGAATTAAGCAGCTACAATGAGAAGTAACTTACCAACAATGGGTGTGGCCAAGGTGAGGCATGTGTGTACCAGAGGGATACATATGAAAGTGCCCAAGTAAATGCAGTCAGGGAGAAGGAAATCTAGAGGGAGAAAGGTGCATAAAGTGATACCTGAGTATAAGAGCTGTACTGATTGGATAATTTGTAAACACTAGTGAGGAGGGAAGAGATATGCTTTTCATGGGAAATTTTCATTTCAGTTGAAATGTTCTGTATTTTCAGAGAAACTCCAAAGTTGGGAGGTTTTCAAAACAGCTTTTTTGGTTTAAAAAAAAAAAAATCATCCTTCTCTTTCCAAACTTTTTTTATTGAAAATAGTTTTCAAAAACCAAAACAGTTTGGAGGTCTTCCCCTATCGGAAAGGGGTTTTTTCATTCAAAATTTCACATGAAAAATATTTTCTTTCAATTAACTCGGTCAATAAAACAAAGTTTCAAACAGA
This sequence comes from Rafetus swinhoei, assembly GCA_019425775.1. Taxonomy (NCBI): domain Eukaryota; kingdom Metazoa; phylum Chordata; order Testudines; family Trionychidae; genus Rafetus; species Rafetus swinhoei. The sequence goes on along the minus strand of CM033431.1, from coordinate 9,097,048 downwards.
ATTAATAAGACACCTGAAATATTTTGCTCAGTTTGCTTTCTATGTCTTATCCCTTTCCCCCCATCTTTTATCTGCTCTGTCTCTTCTTATTGATCATCTTGATTCTTAATGATCTTATTTCAACATGGAAGATCTCTGAATCATTGTAGGTTATGTAGTTTCCAAATGCCATGCTCTGAAAAAACCACCACTCCTCTCCATCTGAAAATGTAGTGCAAAGCTTTATTTGATAGCACAGAGCGGTCTGTGTATATCAGCTCCGTGTGAGCAGGAGCTAAAATATCTGGTGCTGTTAGCTCTCACCCTTGCTCCACTTACAGGTGCTAATCAGTTAGAAGAGATGGTGATAGTATCATCCCTGCTGTTCCTATAGCGCGTGCATGTGCCTCCCCCTTGTCATGCTACTGCCTCACTTTCCCTTCTTTTTCTGGACCCAACTCAAAAAAGTCTCAAACACACTGATGTTGAATAACATCTTTGCTGCTTAGGGTTTCTTTTATTGTTATTACTGCATACAATGTATTCAACTCTTCACTTGTGTATCAGAGCTCCCCCCCCCCCCTTCATTTTTTGACTCTAAGGGCTTCAGAGTCACCAGGGTATCAAGACTTCTCCAATTAGGTCTCTTACCATCAGTTCAGACACCAATTCTCTTGGTAACCACTAGAACCCTAAGTAACTATGTACTCACAGCATCTTCACATCTCAGTGGAGCTACTCAAACCTCCTGTATCTCCATCTGAACTGAGAAGGAAGAAGCTGAATGTCTTGTTGCCAGCAGTCATGTGTTTGCTAGCCTCTAGGAGTGAATCAGGAGCACAGATAAAACCCAGCCCACCTCCCTTAAAAAGACCAACTCATCACATGATAAAGGGCTCTAGCAGTGAGCAGTAAGAACAGCATTTTAACAAAGGATGGAAGAAGAAACAGATTTCCTGATGCAGCAGCCAGTGTTATCAATTAACAAGGACAAATGAGTCTAAGTAGCCTTAAATTTGTCCAATTGTCTAATTCTGGAAGAAAACGGATGGCAGCCATCCTGGAGTCAGTGTTTGGAAATATACAACAAAAGGAAAAGGCTTTATTAATACTAGAAATGTACTCTTCACTTGGATTTTCTTTTCAACACCCAGCTTGTTCATCTCACAGCTCAGTGAACTGTTAACATCACATATTTCTTCTGTTCCAGCAGCAAGTCCGGTTACTTTGGTTTTCACTAACTGCAGACAGATAAGATTCAGCTTTCCCAGGGGGGGAGAGAGAGGCAGACAGAGAAAGGGAGGGGAAACAGAAGGAGAGAGATTAGGGCTGGGTAGATGGCTAAAAACATTGATGGGCCGAGGGATGGACTTTTGAGCTAAATGCGGCAGTCTTTCTGTGCTCGGATTGTAAAATGTGAGTCTGACTCATTGTATCTGACTCACTGCTTTTTAATCTGAGTCAGTTCTTTAGCATTCAAGAAGGATGCAGAAGCTCTTGAATATACAATGTAACAGAGGGCCATATTTTCCTTATTCCAAAGTGCTACTGCTTTCAATAAACACCTGAACAAGACTGTCTGTCCAAACAAAGATCAGTCTGGTGGTGTCCTCTAACTACTGCAAGAGAGGTCTTCCATCTTTCCCCCAAAAGCCTAGTGAATAGCCTCTTTTGATCCTAAATTTGTCAGATTCTCAAAGCAAGAACTCAGTCCCCTATTTGTATTAAGAGGTTTCAAATAAGATCAGAGCCCTGGTCAGCCAGATCCTGTGCAAATGTAACCTACACACCTGTTGGGTGTGGTTCACTGTCCCATGTAGTAGCACCAACACTACTTACAGAGAGAGAGAATGAATTTGCTCTACAGCCTTAGCTGCAAGCCAGCTGGCTTTTAGCTCAAGCAGTATATGTTCATGCATAGAGGTCCAAGGTTCATTTCTGCCTGTTGGCATTACACAAACAGAGAAAGACAGCCCCTGCTCCAAAGAACTTAGTCTAAATAGAGAAGAGAGATACGCTAGAAGAACAGAAGCATTGTTATTCCCATTTTACAGATCATAGAATCATAGGGCTGGAAGAGACCTAATGAGGTCATCAAGTCCAACCCCTTTCCCAAAGCAGGACCAATCCCAAATGGGAAGCCAGGACACAGATTAAAACTCATTCAAGAGAAAGATGTCTCTTGCCTGAATGCTAAATCCATGCCTCGACTACAGGGCCATCCTTTGGAAACTGATGTAGCTCCAAAGAGAAGCTGATTTACACCTGTTGGGGATATGACTCTTGGCTCATTTCTGTTTGCAAAGAGACAGAAACAGGCTAAAGAAGAGAAGAAGAAACAAGTACAGAAGTAGCTGCACTCTACTCTCCCTTGAACAGTAACAATTTTGAATGAAAAAGTATTCCAAATTCTACAGATAAGGTGAAAATTTCAAAAGATGACCTCAGTAGATAATGTATGTGTGAATGAGCCGGCCTCATACCCCTAGTCAGCGCGCCGGCCTTGTGCACCCTCCACCTCCCAGCGCCACCCGTCTAGGTCTCGGGTAGTCTTACTGCTGTCTCAGTTGGACCCCTCCGGGCCACGGTCAATCAATACCTTGGAATGGGGAGAGGGGGGTCCGGGCCCGCCCCCTCTCACGGACCCCAGCCCAGGGCCCTAAAGACTCGAACGCTGCGGCGTCCGGTCCGGCTGGCGGGGTGTTTCGCCGTAACTCGCCAGCCCGCAGGCTCCGTGCGCCCGCCCTGGGCTGCTTCCTCTCCCCAGTCTCACAAGGGCCCTTCGCGGTGGGCTTACCTCCGGGTCTTTGGCCCCATTCGGGTCCGGTCTCCGGTTCTGGCTCCGTGTCCTCCCCTTCCGCGTCTGCCTGCGGGGTTTAAATCCCCGTGCCATCTCCCTGCTGTGGGGGGCACGCCCCACGCTGCGGGACGTGCCTCCGCTGATCCTGCGGGGCCGCACGGTGCCGTCACTGGCGTCCTGACGCCACCCCCAACCCGGCTGCTCCACGGCGTGGGCCGCCCGGGAGCACCCGGCGCAATGCCGGTATGCCGCCGCCGTGGCTGGGCGATTCCCAGCCGGCGGCACGCACAGCTCGGGGACGTTTGCCCCTGGCGCGCGGGCCGCTAGGAGAGCGGCTGCCGGCGGGACTGGGGCGTGGGGCGCCTCCGCCCCATCACAGTATGGTAAACACAAGCCTTTTTCTGATTTGACTGGGTCTCTTAAGGGTGAAACAGAACAGAGGTATCCTTGAGCTGACCTTGAGGGTTTTCACCGCTTAAATCGGCCTCTCACGCTAATCCTTTCTCTTAACTCCCCCTGATTTCCTGTCAATTTCTTCTTGTCCTCTCTAATCTGGTGGTGTAATGTGTTTGAAGACAAGAAACAGAGCTTTCATTTTAAAACAGCCACTTTCAGTCATGACCCTATGAACTTTATTCGCTTTCATAATTTTATAGTCTTTTTTGCCCAAGGCCAGCACCCTACTTTGCATGCCAGTGAGTTAGGAAAAGGCCTCTAATAATTTCACTTCATCCACAGATTTGAAATGAAGTGCTGTGAATATCACACTGCTGTGTTATGGTGACTTCTGCCTGTCATTTCATGCAGAGGAAGAGATTCAGATACAAGTAGGGATTGTGAAATATAATTTTTCTAGGTACTGGCTCCTCATGTTGTTCCCTGCAGGAAGAGACAAAAGAAAGATGTTTAGCATGCAGAATCTAAAAGCTGAAAACTAATGGATTCCTCTCTTCCCCAGGGATCATGGAGCAGTTCTACATTTCTGATTAAGAACAAGAGATCTATGATCACATGTGATTCTACAGCATTTAGGCTGTCCTCCTAAAACTGAAGAGCATTCCACACATCTGAGCATAATCCAGAGAATAGCACTACCCACCCTTGTGGGTCTTGGAGACATCTTCTTACGTAGCTCCATGCAATCATATCTCAGCAAAGATGGCTTGATAAAAAACTACCTTGTATATCAGGGCTCATTAGGTTTTGCAAAGCACCTACCTCTGTAATCACCATTTACCAAATTAAAATGTTGGAAAATGAGACAGTTCATCTGTGTCATATAATGAACTTTTTGCATACATCAGGGAAGATGAGTGCAGTTAGGGATAATTGTTATTGTAAAGCAGTGAAAACCAAGCTGAAAAGAAATTCAAGTTATCAGCTATTCTGGTGTAGTTGAAATGAAACCAGTTGACCTATCCCACACAGTGAAATACCATCCACTGATCCCAACAACTATAATCTAACCAATGTAATCCAGTGCAGTGATCCATCTAATGGGGCAGGTTCTGTTCAGTGTGACATTGATTTTACTCATTGTTATCTAATCTATGAATCCTGTCAACTCCAGGCCAGGCCAGGAGCATACTCTTGTGCCTCTGATAATGACCTGTCAATAATTAAAGGCAGAAATGATAACTACTACATATCATGCTGTAAGTAATTTCTGCCCTACACCAGCCACTTTGCAAACATATCATAGTAGTACTTATTAAAAAAAACCCATGGTGTTGCTAGATCCTCAACTGGTGTAAATCGCTGTAGGTCTGCTGAAGTCAATAGGGTGACACTGATTTGGACCAGATGAAGATCTGACTCATAACTTCCGCCCCAAAGTTTTTACAGGACAGGTCGGGCTCTCTCTAAAATCAGTTTTCCTATTGACATCAATGGAAGCAAGGTCTGGACCTTATAATCAAAACATTATTCTAGATGCAGTGACTCAGTGCTTAAGGGAAAGGTAGGGATATGGGAAGAGGAGAAATAAGAAATTCAAGTAATATGGTTGTCCTGCGGACAAGATAATACATGGAAAGAAGCATGTGCAACCCACACACCTAGGCTATGGCTACACTATAGCCTTCTTCCAGAAAATTTTATGCAAATGAAGCATGGCGTGAAATATTGCCGCACTTCATTTGCATAATTAATTAGCAGCCACTTTTGTGCAAGAGGCTTTTGCACAAAAGAGAGCTGTGTAGACGGCTCCTTTTTGCGCAAACCATCCTCTTCTGCAAGAGCCGTTCTTCCTGAAAAAATGAGGAAGAACAGCTCTTGCGCAAGAGGGTTTTTTGGTGCAAAAAGGAGCCATCTACACAGCTCCTTTCTGTGCAAAAGCCTCTTGCACAAAAATGACTGCTAATTAATTATGCAAATGAAGCAAAGCAATATTCCACACCACGCTTCATTTGCATAAGCTTTTCCAGAAGGATACAGTGTAACCATAACTCGTGTGATTCACTGTCCCATGCAGTGGCACCTAGACCACAGCAACAGCTAAGATCAAGAGACCTCTACAGCATGGGCTGAGAGCCAGCTGGTGTTTAGCTCAAAGGGTAGAGGCTCCTATACTGAGGTCCCAAGTTCAAATCCCCTGGAGGTGGTTACACATGGTCCCTTGGTTAGAGAATGAGATTGGGCTTTGGAAGACATGGATTTAATTCTTGTATCTACCAAAAAGTTTCTTTGCGACCTTGGACTAACCACTCTCTGCTTCAGTTTCTCATCTGTACAATAAGGGGAACAGTGTGGCTCTACCTCACAGGTGTGCTCTGAAGATAATCCATCCAATTGTGAGCAGTGTGATAGGACATCATATCAATACTTGGCTTAGCTAGATTCAGGGATTAGGTTTCTGTTCCTAACTCTGACACTGTCCTTGACCTTCAGCCAGTCACTTTACTCTGACTCCACTTTCCTATCTGTAAAATAGGGACAGTGATGCCTATTTCTTTGAAAATGTATGTATGAAAAGCACTAGGTAAGAGTTAGATGTTATTAAATATATGCTGTGGCAGGTTGGGGCTAAGCCCCTAGGTTCTGCACTTCTTGGCAGGGTTTTCTTTGTGTGCTTCAGAGGCTCGCGGTGTCCCTAACACTGCCATGAAGGCAAGGGTATCCCCCTTTGAGCCCTTTTCATCATAAGCAAGTCCAGGGTATGGGAGGTCAGCCCCTACATTAGACCACAAGGTCTCTCCTGTTTCTTGCAGGTGGCCTACCAGCCAAGAGGTGATTGGGGGGAACCTGGTCCCACCCACTTGCTCCAGGTTCCAGCCCAGGGCCCTATGAAGGGGGTAGGCCCGAGTGGGTTGTGAGGCCTGGCTCTTGCCCCATGGAACAGTGGCCCCTCCCTAGGCCACTTCCCCAACCCCTCCTGAGTACCTCCTCCCAATGCCTTGGGTCAGGCTTTGTTGCAGGCTGTCTAGGATCAGTCTCTTGTGCTGGTCTACTCCATTCTCCTTCACTTCTCCTCTGATCCATCTCTCTACTCCTTCTACCTGCCTTGCCTGAGGGAGGGTTATTTATGGTGCACTCATCAGCCTTAACTGGCCTCAGGTGTTCTGATTAGCCTTCTCTTTAGGCTGATGACAGACAGGCTTCAGGTGTTGAACTGCTTGGCCACAGTCTCTGGCACCCTATAATGAGAACATAAAACTGCATACCCAGCTCCTGCACATCTACAGCACCCTGTTCTCAGGGTGCTGCACTTTCTCCTGCACCCTTCTTCCTTTTTGGAAGGGGGTGTCTGTGGAGGGGGGCTGCTGCTGTTGTGGCAACTGGGCCCTAGCTACCCCTACATTCTGGGCCAGGCCCCTTTTTCTACCTGCCTTTTTGCAGGCAGCTTTTCCCCCCCCTTCACCTCAGCTATTTGCTGAGGGTGCAGGGGGGTCTCTGCTGACCTACCTTTGGGTGAGGTGGGAGAGCCCCCCTCCCATTTTCTTGGGGGTCTATTTTGACCCCCTTTTTCTCCACCTTGGCAGGCCTGACCTTCACCTTTCCTGCTGCTGCTGCTGCTCTCCCCAAAGAAGAGACGGTAAGGGGGCTGCCTTAAAGCAGCCCCTGGGGTTTCTTTCTCCTCACAGCCTGCCTGGTGCTGGGGAGGGCAGATTGGGGCCCTTTCCATCAGGACTCCTGAGTGGGGGCTGGTGCAGCTTTTTTGGGGTGCTGAGGGCAGGGGGCGGTTTACCTCCCCATGGTTCATCGGCCCTCACACTTTTCCTGTTGCTCCCTCTCCAAGCCCCAGTTGCTGTAGGGGCCTTTTCACTCTCGGCCCCACTGCTAGTCTCCTTGTCCTTCTCTGCTCTTCTGGGCCTTGCAGCGAGTACTGTGGGCCTGCTGCTCAGGCGCCTGTGGGTACACTGTTTCCCTTCCCCCCAGCAGTATCTCCTCCCTCCTCCTGCCCTTGAACAGGCATCTTTTCACTGCCTGCCTTCCCACTCCACTGCTTGTCCCATCCACCCTTTTGGGTGCCAATGCCCCCCCCTTCTTTTGTTAGATGCTTGAGCTTCCCCCTCCCTTTTAGTTATTTTCCCACACACACAGCTTCACTTGTCCCCATGTCTTTTAAATGATTATTTACCCCTCATCTCCCCAGTGCAGCCGGAGGAGCCACTCTTTCCATTCTGTGCTGGGAGCTGTATTCCTTACACCTTTTCCCCTTCCCTTTTCTGAATTATCACCCTCCCACCCCACTTCCAGCCTAGTGGGGGGGAGTGGTAAATCTCCTTCCTCTCCTCTTTCCCTCCCTGTTCCCTCTCCTGGTGTTTTTGGTTCTCCCTTAATTGTTTTGTCTTTTCCTCCCTACCCATGACCACAATGAAGGGGTTGTCCAATGACACCCCTGCCGAACCTTCCCCACCCCTCCCTAAAAACAACAACTCTTCTGAGGCTCCCGGGCCCCCCGTCACTACGGTAGAGGGGGCGGACATGGACGAGGACCCCGGAGCCTCGACCGCTTCTGCCGCGGCACCTCCAGTCACCATCAAGAATGCCCCCCTGAAGGGTAGGAAGGGCCTGGGGACCAAAAAGGGCAAGAGCCCTGCCCGGAAGGCAAAACCTCCTGAGGCGAGGGCTCACTCCCCGGCCGCGACCCACATGCTGGCTGCGGCTCCCCCTCCTTCCCGGTCCCCTGTTCCTTCCACCAGCTCTGGGGCAATGGTGTCCTGGGCCCCAGGGCGTACGCCCAGGTAGCCGCCACCTCCCCACCTGCCGCCTCCCGGAATACCATCCCCGGCGGCTGCGGCCCCTTTCCCACCCTAACCAGGAGGCACGGGGTCCGTTGTCTCCTGGTGGCGGCCTCGCCCCAGGTGGAGAACTATGTGCGGGTGTTGGCACACGTGGTGGGGCCCGCGGCCGTGGTGGCGGCGGCCTCTAAGATGTTCAGAAAGGTGGTATTCTTCCTGGCATCCGAGGCCACCACCCAGGAGGCGGTGGAAAGGGGTTTGGCGGTGGGGGGAGTCCACGTTCCCCTAGAGCCTTTGGAGGACCTGGGCGTACAGGTGGTTTTGTCCTCCGTTCCTCCCTTCCTCTCCAATGCCGCCCTACTGCCTTTCCTCTCCACCCTGGGGAGGCCTCTGTCAGTCCTGAGTCCCCTTCCTCTGGGCTGTAAAGACCCTACCCTCCGCCATGTCCTTTCCTTTCGCCAGCAGGTACAAATCCAACTACTGCCAGTGGGACGTGGCGGAGAAGCCCTCGAAGGGTCATTTCTGGTGCCCCATCAAGGGGCCCGGTACTGGGTGTACTACACCATGGGGGGAGGCCTGATGTTTTCTCTGTCGGGCGATGGGGCACGTCTGAAGGGACTGCCCCCAGCCCAGTTTGGAGAGGCACCTGGGACCCCCAACACCCAGGAGGGCACCGGCCCTACCATCGCCGGTGGCCCTGATGGTCCGGACCCTGGGGTCGCCCCTCCTCCAACCGTGACTGTCATCAATCCCGCTCGGGTTCCGCAGGGCCCAGACGAGCGTGCGGGTGCTGTTGCTGCCACCGCCAAAAGCGGCAAGGCTGGGCCCACGGAGGAGAGGGCAGCGGGCTCAGTGACGGGACTCGGGCAGGATCTACCTCAGGGGGAGGTATCCCTTTCCCCTGCTGCCCAGCCCCTATCTACCCTTGCCCTCCCAACGCTGCCCTTGTCCCCTGGCTCTTCCTCCATTCAGGCCCAGCCCTCTTCCTCTGAGGGATGGGAGCTTGCAATGGGGAGGTGCCAAAAGCATGCTCGGCATTCCACCCCACCCACTGAGGGGGAGGACAACCTCCCTGTACCTATGGGGGTGGATGCTGGAACCATTCCACCCTCTGAGCCCGCGAACGATTCACAGCACCGCGAAGCTGTTGAGGTGACCGTGGCAGTTGCGGGAGAGGTGAACACCTCCCTCCCGGGGTCCCTGCAAGAGGGGGTGTCCATGGAGGATGCTCCCACTGTTCCCACCTCTACTGAGGGAGCAGCCGCTGACCTTGCCACCGACAAAGATCACCACCTGGTGGCGGGCAGTGGGCTCGCCTTCCTCTCTCAGGAGGTGGAGGTTTTGGGGCTGACCCTGGCTGCCTCAGAGAGGGATCATCAGATCCTGGAGGGACAACAACCAACCTCTCCTTCCCCTTCTGACCCGATGCTATCCCTTCTCCCTGCCTCTGAGTTGCCCCAGGGTGCAACCATCTGCCCAGCCATTGGCAGCACTTCGGCCACGGCCACGGAAACCCTAGAGGCTCTCAGCAGGCGGGAGCTCCCATTAATATCCATCACCCCTGGCAATTAGGCCTCTGGTGCTGCACACTCTGTGGCACTAGAGCCCAGCACTGGGGAGACTATTACTACCCCGATCGTTGCCACCAATTCTCTGCCCTGCGAGGAGGCACCGCATCCCGATGCCTCCTCCGGTGGGGCTTCTCGCCCTGCTCCTTTTCCTGCTCCCTGTTCAGACCCCCTCCCAATTGAGCTTCCCACCCCTCTTCCTCCTCCCCCCTGTCCTTGTCTCTTCCCTAATCCCTCACCTCTTCCTCCCCCTACTCCCATTCCTCGTCTCCCTCCTTTTCCTGATCCCCTTCCTGAACTCTTTTTCTTCCCTTTCTCTGTTACTGCCGCCCCCGGGGTTGCCACGTTTAGCCCAGACGTTGGCCCCTGGGAGGTGGTTTTCATTTTTCCTGCTCCCAGCACATCTGGGGCTGATCTCTCTCCGCCACTGTCCTCCCAGCAGGGACCTCAGACACCCTGCATCCCCGTGTCGATGGGTCGCAGGGCTCACGGAGGGGTCTGGCTCCAAGGCGTTCGAGGGCCCGAGGCCCCGACTCAAGATGCGCTGAAGGGCGAGATGCGTGCTTTCTTGGAAGGCATCCGTGGCTCCAAGAACAAAGTCGCTCTCGCCCTTCAGCGCTGGGGAGATTTTCATCTAGTATTCATCATCTGCTCACTTTTGGGTACAGTCACGGTTTGCTGCGGGGCCCAATGGGGGCCACTGGCACTCCTGCCAATGAGGATTTTCCCCAGCCCTCTCGATGCTGCCGCTCATCTTTGCCACTCTGAACACCCGGGGCTGCGGGTCGGGTCTCCGTAGGTGTCAGGTACTCTCCTTCCTCCGGAAGGGGGGGTACTCTGTCATATTCCTACAGGAGACCCACACAGCTCCGGCCGCCGAGGCTAGCTGGCGGCTGGAGTGGGGGGACAGGGTTTATTTTAGCCACCTGTCAGCCCATCAAGCTGGGGTGGCTACCCTGTTCTCCCCGAACCTGCAGCCCGAGGTGCTGGGGACTGCCGAGGTCGTGCAGGGTCGCCTGCTGCATCTCCGGGTTCGGATGGAAGGGCTGATATTAAATCTTGTCAACATCTACGCCCCGATATCCGTCCCGGAGAGGCTCCGTTTCTATCAGCGGGCGTCTGCCTTCCTCGGCACTTTGGATCCTCGCGAGTGCCTGGTCCTGGGCGGGGACTTCAACTGCACCCTCGAGGAGCGAGACCGTACGGGGCTCGAGCAGTGCCCGGCTGCCGTGGATGTCCTCAGGGAGATAATAGACCATCACTCCCTGGTGGACGTCTGGCGAGACCTCCACCTGGGCGAGGAAATGGTGTTTACCTACGTCCAGGTGGTGGGTCATCGGTCTTTCCACTCCCGGTTGGACCGCGTTTTTCTGTCTCATCATCATCTCTTCCGGGCCCACTCCTCCAGCATTCGGCCGGCCCCTTTCTCGGACCACCACTTGGTGGCCGTATGGGCCTCTCTTTCCTCGGAGAGGCTGGGGCCGGCCTATTGGCATTTCAATAACAGCCTGCTGGAGGACGTGGGCTTCGTAGCGTCCTTCTAGGAGTTCTGGCTGGCCTGGCGCGGGTGGCGGTGCACCTGTCCCTCGGCGTGGCGGTGGTGGGATGTGGGGAAGGTGCGCACGCGGCTCTTCTGCCGTGACTACGCCCGGGACGCCAGCCGGCGGAGGGATGCAGCAATAAGCAGTTGGAACGGGAGGTTTTAGAGCTAGAGAGGGGGCTGGCCACCGGCCCCGAGGATCCGCCCCTCTGCGAAGTGTACCGGGAGAAGTGAGAGGAACTCCGGGCCCTCGAGGACCTTCGAGCCCGGGGTGCCTTTGTTCGTTCTCGCATCCATCTCCTTCGGAGAGATGGATCGAGGCTCCTGCTTCTTCTATGCCCTGGAGAAAAAGAGGGGGGCTAAAAAGCACATCGTCTGCCTTCTGGCAGAGGATGGCACCCCCCTCACGGATCCGGTGATGTACGAGAGGGCTCGTGACTTCTACGCCTCTCTCTTCTCCCTGGATCCAACCGACACCGAAGCCCACAGGGTTCTCTGGAACGAACTCCCGATGGTCAGCATGGGCGACCAGGACCGGCTAGAGCTGCCTCTCTCTCTGGCCGAGTTCTCGGAAGCCCTCCATCTCATGCCCACCAATAAATCCCCGGGCATGGATGGGCTGACCGTGGAGTTCTACTGTGTGTTCTGGGACGTCCTCAGCCTGGACCTTGCTAGCATCTGGGCCGAGTCCCTGGAGAGCGGGGTCCTCCCTTTATCATGCAGGCGAGCCGTGATCGCCTTGATGCCCAAGAAGGGGGACCTCCGCAATCTGAGGAATTGGCGTCCTGTCTCGCTCCTCAGCATGGACTATAAAATCGTCCCCAAAGCCATCTCCCTAAGGTTGAAGTCTGTGCTGGTGGATGTAGTCCGACCAGACCTACACCGTCCCGGGCCAAACCATCTTCGACAACCTTTTTCTGGTCCGGGATCTCTTAGAGCTCGGGTGTAGGGACGGTCTGTCGTTCGCTCTCTTGTCCTTGGATCAGGAGAAGGCATTCGACCGGATGGACCATGGGTATCTCCTGGGCACCCTGCGGGCCTTTGGCTTCGGGCCCCATTTTGTGGGGTTTCCCCAGGTGCTGTATGCCTCCGCAGAGTGCTTGGACAAGCTCAACTGGACCCTGACCGCACCGGTCAGTTTTGGGTGGGGAGTACGTCAAGGCTGTCCGCTGTCAGGCCAGCTGTACGCTCTGGCTATAGAGCCCTTCCTCCGTCTCCTTTGCAAGAGGTTGATGGGGTTGGTGCTCCGTGAGCTCGAGACGAGGCTGGTCCTGTCGGCGTATGCCGATGACATGCTCCTCGTGGTCCAGGACCTGGGAGACCTGGCGCGGGTGGAGGCTTGCCAAGCCGTCTACTCGGCGGCCTCCTCCGCCCGGGTCAACTGGGTCAAGAGCTCTGGCCTGGTGGTAGGGGCCGGGTGGCAGGTGGGCTCCCTCCCACCCGTGCTTCAGGCCATAAGGTGGAGCGCAGGTCTGGTGCTCTATCTCGGCGTTTTTCTTTCTGCCACGCATCCCTCTCCGCCAGAGAACTGGCAAGGTTTAGAGACCAGGGTGGTTGAGCGGTTGCAGAGATGGACGGGACTGCTCTGGTGCCTCTCCCTGTGTGGGAGGGTACTGGTACTCAACCAATTGGTCCTGTCCATGCTCTGGCACCGCCTCAACACCCTGGCCCGTATCCAGCTGCGGTTCATCTGGCCAGGACTGCATTGGGTCTCTGCAGGGGTTATCCATCTCCCTCTGGAGGAGGGAGGGCAGGGCCTGACGTGTTTGCACACGCGGGTTCACGTCCTCCTCCTCCGGCCCTGCAGAGACTCCTATTTGATGCAGGTAGTCCGGCGTGGAGCACGCTTGCGCACGCTTTCCTTCGCCACCTCTGAGGGCTCCGATATGACCGGCAGCTCCTTTATCTGAGAGGTCTTCTGTGAGACCTCTCTGGGCTGCTGGCCTTCTACCAGGACCTCCTCCGGACCTGGAAGCTGCTTGCGGCCACCAGGTCCTTGGGAGCCACCGTGGGGGCAGACCTCCTCGCAGGGCCCCTGCTACACAACCCCCATCTACGTGTGCAGGCAGTGGAGTCCCCCTTGGTGCGCCAGAGGTTGGTCCTGGCAGAAGTCACCAGAGTCGGAGACCTCCTGGACTACGACCGGGGAGACTGGGTGGATCCTTGAGCGCTCGACCAGCGCATGGGGCTCTCCACCCTACATACTCCCCGGCACGTACTTCAGGAGGTGAAGGACGCTTTACCACCCACTGCTCAGGTGTACCTAAACAAAGTCCTGCAAGAGGGTGCACCCCGTGCACCCCGCCCACCCCTTACCCCCGGCCCTCCCGATCTCTCCATCGGCCCCCAGCCCCGCATACCTTCCCGACCACCTCTCCCTCGTCACCCGAGCCGGCTGCACTCAATGCAGCCAGTCCCCTTCTGAACCGCGCCAAAGAGTCACCTGTACACGCTCGTGCTTCACACGCTCCACTTCCCCACCCTCGTGTCCTGCCCAGACACCAAGTGGCGGGACCTCCTACCATCAATAGAGAGTAGGGAGCCCCGGTGGGCCAGCCTTTATTCGACCTTGGTCCCACAGCCCACCGGGGACATCGGTTGGAGAATCCTGCACGGCGCAGTGAGCATGGGCGTGTACTTGGCGCGGTTCACCCCTATTCCCGACACTTGCCTCTTCTGTGGCATGAGGGAGACCCTGGTGCACATATACCTCGAGTGCACCAGGTTACAGCCCCTCTTTTGGCTCCTCCAGAATCTCCTGTTGAGGTTCTGGCTGCACTTTTCCCCCCACTTGTTAATTTACACACACCCCATCCGTGGCCCCACAAAGTCGCGGGACCTCCTGGTCAGCCTCCTCCTGGCTATGGCCAAATTGGCAATCTATAAAACCAGGGAGAAGAGGTTGGCCAGGGGAGGGGCCTGCAACTGTGGGGCCTATTTCCGTTGCTGTATCTGCTCACATACCTGAGCAGAGTTCCAAGGGGCAGCAGCCGCTGGCTCTCTCAAGACCTTCGGGGAGCAGTGGGCACTGTCCGGGGTTCTCTGCTTGGTATCCCCATCTGGTTCCCTCGTTTTAGCCCTTTGACCCTCATACCCATCCCTATTTTCTCATTATTTGTCCCCAGTAATTAGTTGGTTCTTCTGGGCTCTGTGGACCCTCCCCGTAGGCTGGGGGGAGGTCCTTTAGATGTGGGTGGGCTAACGCCCACCCACCTCCTGGACACCAAATAGTCCCCGTGTATCTGACTTCCACTAGGCTTCAGCAGCCCCCTGCTCTCAGGCTGCCACAATGGCTACCATCGTGTCGATTAACCCTTTATTCCCCAGCATTAGAAAAGTTTTCCATGGCAGTTTCTACTTGAGCCTCATACCTTTTACAGAGTAAAAATATACTGTACCTTCACCTAGTTAGGAAGCTGTTACCAAGGTCTGTCTTCCTGCATGGGAGACAGGATATCATCACTGAGAAAGAGGAGAGTGACCACCACTGAGGGAGATGGAGGTGCAATAGGGAATAGTTCCCTCGAAAGGATCAAGACTGAGTCTGTTTCTGCAATCAAAGACAACAGCTTTTTAAAACTATGAGGGAGACTGCATTCCTAGCTCCCACTTATGCTTTTAAAGAGCTCCCTTTGTATAAAACAGACATTCCAAAGAAGTAGTACAGTTGGAACAGAAGCACCCCTCCCCCCCAACTGTTACAATCCCATTAGTAGCTAGTTCCCTCCTCATCCCTGCAGGAGTGGCTTTCCTTTAACTCTGTAATTAATAATGTTATGTGCTAATAAAAGATCAAGAAGGCGGCAGCTGGATTCCAGCCTCTAATCCACTCATAAGTTATTGATGCTGCTGCTACTAGTATTCCATCTGCTGCAGTAATGTTTGTTTCCTGCTGCATCACTGGAGTTATTCAAGGCTAGACTCTAAGACATCCTGTATGAGTTTAGGAATAAGGAAATCTGGCTACTTGCAATGCAGAGAGTATAGGCTAGATTGATAGTTCTTTTCCACACTACAGCACTGGAAATCCATTCCTGCCCTGTTAGGATATAGCCAGGATGCTTAGAAATATGGGAAAGGTAGAGTGATTATCACTCCCCAGATGCCTGTTTTCAACCACTTGATGGAGCACCCCAGGGCTACCCATTGTAGATGTCTTTTAATCCCAGGTACTCAGAAATTTTATTGCAAACAGCATCCTTCAGGTTTATTACCTGCTGTGACGGGGCTAACGAGCCCCGCACTCTCAACAGCGCTGTCCCGGCGCTATGGAGAAAGCGGGCGGAGAGGCGGCAGTGTGCCACTTGTGTCTTCCCAGCATGGGCTGATAACATCACCCGTCGACGCGGCGGCTACCCGGCGCGAGAAAATGACGTCAGCGGCCGAAGCGGTGGCGGGTGACTTAAAAGAGTCCGGGAGGACCCAAGAGGGAAAAGGTGGAGCTCAGGCCAAGGGAGGAGAGATGAGGAAGCACTCCAGGGGCCAGGGAGCCAAGACGCCGGAGGCACTGCCAGATGGGGAGCAGGGTCCAATGGAGGTACGTTGGCACCTGTAAGCGTGTAGGAAGTAGCCCAGGGCGGGGCCGTGAAGCCTGTGGGCTGGCAAGTTTAAGGGAACTCCCCCATCAGCCAGGCATGGGAAGTTGAAATCTCTGCCCTAGGGCCCTGGGCCAGGACCTGGGAGTGAGGGTGGGCCCGGGTCCCCCTACCTCGCCACCCACAATTATCTAGTGGTACTGCGAAGGCGGTGAGCCTCAAGAAGGGTACCAAAGATGTGACAATTGAAAGACAGCGGGAAACCTGGTGGATGGCTTTGGAACGTGACCCATCCAGACTGGGGCGGGCGGCAGCTCACGGTCACGGAAACTGGTGGAGGGTTTAGGACTTGGCCCGTGCGGACCAGGGTGGGCAATGACTCACAGGGTGGGGGCAGGGCGTGCCTGGTTATCAAGGAGACGACTGAAGCGTCCTAAGGGTTAAATAAAAGGGAACATGCACCCCTCCGGAGCCTGATCATTTATACCTGCATACAGAACTGTCATTTGCAAATATGTCTTATGATAAAATAAAGGGAAACAATAGATACTGGCCTCAGTTAATGCAGTGGAAGAGCCTTTTTTAAAAATTACCCTCCTCTTTAGTCAGTTTCTCCTTTACACCTGAGAAATTCACACCCATTACTTCTTATTTCTTTCCATCCAAGGAATTCAACATATGCTACAGCCACTAATCAACCACTCCTCACAATATCCCTGAGGAAATGTAATTAATCCCATTTTACACATTTTACAGATGGATAAACTGAGGTGCACACAGGCAATGACAGATGGTATTTTCAAAAGTTGTCTCGGGTTCTCTTTTGGACATCTGAACTGAATCAAGTATGGCCTGATTTCAAAGGTGCCTAGTATGCACAAGTCCAGATTATGTCAAATGAGCTGCAGGTGGTCAACACCTCTGAAAATTTGGCCTGCAGAGTCTAAAGATGGGCACCCAAAAATGAAAGCCCTCACAATTAAAATCACTTTTCGAATGGTGGGAATAAGTGTCTTGTCCAATATCACCCTATGGAGGGATTGGAATAAAGATAAAAGCTGTGTTTACACTATAGGGGCAGGAATAGCAATGTTTACCAAAGTGCTGCACTAAGAGTCTCCCATGTAGAAGCTGGGGACGTGAATTAAAAAGTTCATCATTTGCATTAATTTAATCTTGTTTAAAGAGGATTACATTAATTCAAACTAGTAATCTTCTAGTTTGTGTCAGCAGTGTCCACATGGGGGAGTTACAAGGCAGCTCTTCGCTTTGCACACACTTGTAGTCCCAACTTTGGGGGAGTGTAGACAAATCCTAGGAGTCGTGGCTTCTAATCTCTTTCTCTAGACACTAGATGTCAGTACCTTTTTTACTCTTGTCTATTGTTCGTGATATATGATAAATGACATGGATATTTTGGCCCATTGGGGGACTCTGGTTTGCCTAGGTATCATTTAGATTTCCCAACATGACATTTCCTGGTTTTGGGATGGTTCAGCTTCTTCTAGACCAGCCAAAGTATTAGTTATTTTGAGAGTGAAGATCCCAGTGGATGAAAGAGAGTCTTCTTCTGAATTTGTAATAGTTTTATTGGCACAATTAGTACTATGCCCAACAGTACAACATAGAAAAGTAAACAGAAATAATATAGACTGTTAAAACTTACATATTCACACCATCCTTTGCAGGTGAGCCCTGTAAGAGGTAGGAGGACAAGTGGCTCTCTGCTTGGCAAGTTCTGGTAAATATTCTTGGGCTGTGTCTACATTGGCGCGATCTTGTGCCAAAGCGGCCGCTTTTGCGCAAAAACATGCTGCCTGGCTACGCTGGCGGGGAGTTCTTGCGCAAGAACACTGACGTTCTAATGCATGAAATCAGTGCTTCTTGCGCAAGAGCTATGATGCTCCCGCTCAGGAATAAGCCCTCTTGCGCAACCGTTCTTGCGCAAGAGGCCAGTGTAGACAGGCAACATGAATTTCTTGCGCAAGAAAGCCCGATGGTTAAAATGGCCATCAGAGCTTTCTTGCGCAAGAAAGCGCCTACACTGGCACGTATGCTCTTGCGTAAAAGCACATCTCTTGCGCAAAGGCACATGCCAGTGTAGACGCTCTCTTGCACAAATACTTTAACGCAAGAGTTCTTTGCTAACTAGTTAGCTTCCTAACTAGCTGAAGGTACAGTATATTTTTACTCTGCTAGAGTATAAAGAGTATAATATACTCTTTGCTAACTAGCTAGTTAGGAAGCTGTTACCAAGAATCATCTGGCCCGGCCCCGCCCCCAGAGCGTGGCACATGTGCAGTGCCAGCCCCAGGCGCGTGGCTCATGGGTGGCCCCTGCCCTGGGCACGCGGCACATGTGTGGTGCCAGCCCCGGGCGTGTGGTCCATGTGCGGCCCCGGCCCCAGGCGAGCGGCGCGTGAGCGGCCCCGCCCCCGGATGCCCGGCGTGTGAGCGGCCCCAGGCGCCTGGCAGCCCCGAAAGGTTGTGGATCACTGGTCTACACTGTACAAGAGCCTGTAAACCTCATTTTTTGAGGAATAAGGGCTCTTGCTCAAAAGGTTTTTTTCCCGACAAATGGCCCCATCTACACAGAGCTTTTTATCGCAAAAACCTCTTCCGCAAAAAGGATCGGAAGATGATATGCAAATGAGAGCACAAGATATGCAAATGAGCACTCCATTTGCATTTCCCCTTCCGCAAAAAACCCACAGTGTAGATGTAGCCTCAGTCAGAGGCACGCAAATACACGCAGACAGACCTTCCAGGACACAAGAATCAAATCATCACCTTAAAAAAGGTGATTTTTATTACAAAATAAAAGATAAACTTGAGAAAGCATGCTTGGTTGCTAGATGTTACAGAACAACTAAGGGAAACAAATTAAAACACAGAGAAAATCTCTAGGAACAATGCATAGATGGTAATTGGGGAGGGAAGTCATAGAATCACACAGAGCAGTTCAAACCAAACCACCAAATAAAGAAAAATTACCCTGAACGCGAGTGGATTCACTTTTTGCTGTTACTTACTTCTAATTTTCTCTTTGTCCAGTTCACTCCCATGCCTGGAATTCCACGGAGGCATGGTAGTCCTGCCTGGGTTTAAATCATTCTGTCTCTCAACTCCTGGTTTATCTCTCCCACACCAAGAAAGCAGGCAAGGAACCTATATCCAATTCAAAATTCAACCCTCTATCTTGATTGGTTCTCCCGGGCCTCCTAGCTAACACCTCTGCTAGCTACCTGAGATTAACCCCTTAGTCACCGGGTGCTGGTCAGCACTCCTCCAGTCTATTACAAGGCTTTAGGCCTAAGTGAATTTGGCTAAGCTATTGTAGGACAGGCATAAGACATGTAAGCTTTTGTGTTACTGCCTTAGTATTTCTTACCTATGTGTTTATATATTTATATTACTGGCTACAACTTAGCTGGCTACAGGTTCATCCTCATAATTTGTTTATATTTCATGATTATACACAGTTGTAAACAGAGTAGAAGAATGCAGCCAGGAAAAGACAATCAGTGAACTTGTCATCTTCTGTCAGTGTGGTGAGCATTCCTGCCTAGCAGTTACAGTCTTGCCTAGTGATATGATAGGGGAACCAGGACCCTCCCTCTCCATTGGGTTGTGACGTGAAGGTCTTCCTGTTCACTGTAATTAGAGCCCTGCACAGATACAAAATTGGTATCTACATCTGCAATAGCAAGAATGTTCTGTGGATATTTGCATTCACATCCACTGATGCAGATACCCGTAGATATAAAGCGGATATCCTCAAATTGACAGGTCAGCCCAGGACAAGGAGAAAGCCTCCTTGAGGTCCCTGTCCATCATAAAGGAGCCTTTTTGGAAGGTGGTGATGGATATTGTGGGACCTCTGAGCAAGGTGACCTGGTCAGGGAAGAAATACATCCTGGGAGTGATAGATTACACTACACCCTGAATTGGTGGCTCTGTCCTCTATCAAGGCAGATACTGTGGCAGACGTGCTGCTGTTTTCAACAGGTTGGGGTTCCCCAAGCAAGTCCTTACTGACCTGGGGTCCAACTTCATGTCAGCCCTGCTCCGGTGCTTCTGGGAGAAGAGTGGGGTCCATCTCACCTGGGCCTATGTATCACCCCCAGTCCAATGGGCTGGTGGAGAGGTACAATGGGACACTAAAACAGATGCTAAAGACCTTTATGCACCAACACCCACAGGACTGGGGCAAGTACTTACCCCACCTGCTGTTTGTATACCGAGGGTACATCTACACTGCAGCGTTTTTCCGGAATAATGGCCGTTATTCCGGAAAAACAATACTTGCATCCACGCTGCAATAGCGTTATTTCACCAAAAAGTGGAATAACGGAGGCCTTTTTCTGACTGCAGTAAACCTCATTGTACGAGGAATAACGCTTTTTCCAAAAAAGTGTTTTCAAAACCAAAAGTTTTTGGGTTTATAGATGTGGAAGAGTTATTTTGAAAAAAGAGGCCTTCAGGAAATAACACAGGTGCCCTGCTGGCCACTCCGTACACACTCATCACAACTCTATTGTTCCTGTCTCCCGGAAGCTCTTAAAGCCACAGACACCCAGGACAGACCTTGTGGCAGGAAGCCTGTCCTGGGAGCTTCAAGACACCACTCGGCTGCCAGTGCCACACATCTGGGCACTATGTCCCAGCCACAAGCTCCCCAAGAGCCCACTGGCCCTCCCAGGGAGCATGCACAGGGCTCCCAGGAGCCTGCCAGGGGCTGCAAGAGGTGTGCACCGTCCTGGTCTGGGGCAGAGATCCTGGCCCTACTTGAGATATGGGGCGAGGAGAAGACCCTCCAGGATCTCCGCTTCAGACACCAGAACACGGGCAGTATACGGACAACAGCCTGGCCACAAGGGGCCACCACAGGATTCTGGAGCAGATCCAGAGTAAAGTGAAAGAGCTGTGGCAGGGGTATGCCAGGGCCAGGGAGCGTATCTCTTGCTCCGGGGCAGGACGCCACTCCTGCCCCCACTACAATGAACTTCCCTGAATCCTGGGGGGCTATGCAGCCCCTTCCCGACCCCTGGTCATGGACTCAGATCTATAGAAGCCCATCATATGCTAAAGACCTTTATGCACCAACACCCACAGGACTGGGGCAAGTACTTACCCCACCTGCTGTTTGTATACCGAGGGTACATCTACACTGCAGAGTGGGAGGGCTGAGAAAGGGGGACTGCCAGGCAAGGGCAAGAGGGAGTGGGGCTGGAGTGGCACTTGGAGGCCACTCCTCAGCCACCCCAACACTGATGACGGGGAAGGGGGCGTCCTGACAAGGGGGGAAGGGTCCCCCCCAAGTGCTTAGGTAACTTGTCTAACTCTCTGGTTTCTGTCTGTCTATTCATCTCGTGCTGCAGGTGGTGAGGGCCATCAATGAGGAGCTGCTGAAGAGGCTCATCTGTCTCAGGGACCTGGACAACATCATCACCGGGTTTGCCGCCCTTGGCTTCCCGAACTGCGGAGGAGCCCTCGATGGGACACACATCGCAATCCGCACACCGCCTCATCAAGCAGCCCAGTTTATAAACAGGAAGGGCTACTATTCCATGGTGCTGTAGGTGCTCATCGACCACCAGGGACACTTTACGGACATGATGCCCGCATATTCAGGAACTCCTACCTGTACCGCAGGTTGCAGGCAGGAACATTTTTCCCCCAGCGACACCTTGCACTGGGGGACATGCAGATGCCGGTGTGCATAGTGGCCGACACGCATCTTAGCCAGGTTATCATCCAGGTGGAATGTGCCTTCGGCCGGCTGAAAGGGAGGTTCCGTTGCCTCCTCACATGCCTGGAGATGGGGGAATGCAACATCCCGGAGGTGGTGGCCACATGTTGCGCCCTCCACAACCTGGTGGAGAGGAAAGGGGAGGCCTTTCTGCCGGGGTGAGGGACAGGTGCTGATGGCGAGGAGAGGCCATTTCGGCAGCCCCAGACGGCTGCCATCCACCAAGCTCACCAGGCTGGTGTCCAAATCCGAGAGGCCCTGAGGGAGAGATTCTCAGAAGGAGCCCACTGAGCGTCCCCAGGGCCTCCCTCTTGGGGGGGTTGGCCTGGCCCACCCCTACCTTTCCCTCCACAACCCTCACTCTCTTCCCATTCAGAACACAGAGAAGACCCACTTTTCTTTGTACACAGAAAATTGCTTTGTTACAAACACTAGCAGTAAAGAAAATGCGTGACTCTGGAGTGCCACACATGGCACATGGTCATGCCTGCATGCTCAATGCACCACCTGTTCCTGGGGACAGCGCCACCAGGCTTCCCTGATGGAAGACCAGGCTGCTCAAGGCCCCACTCCAGCCCATGGGATCCCAGTGTGTCTGGACACTTCCCTTGCCTGCTTGTCCATGGGAAGGGAGGTGGAGCAGGAAGCATGGTACCCTGGGCACCTCTGAGCCCCTGTGAGGCAGGGCCTGCTGTCCAGGCCACACATGGCCTTACTCCCGGGACACACCGTCCTCTGGCCTGAGGACTATTGCTCTCAGCTCACTGATGAGGGTAAGGCCCCAGGGACAGTGTCTTCAGGGATGACTGACCACCTCTTTTTATTCTCCCGAGCTGGACCAGCTGTGATTGTGGGGTGATCACCTCCAGAGGAGCCACCTGCCCGACCCTGGGGGAACCGCAGGCATTGGAGGGTCCAGGAGGACCTAATGAGGGAGCATGTGACCATCCTCCAGGACATGCAGCAGACATTGGCCCAGAAGGTCCGGAATGAGACACAATGGTGGGCCCAGCTGTGGACTGAGCTGGTGCAAAAGGGCTGCAACATGTGTGCCACCATCCGGGAGATGGCTCCAGTCCCTGCCCCCCCGCCCCATGCCAGCTCCCATTCTCCCTGACATGCCTGACCCCGCTCTAGCCCCCCGTCTTACCTATCCCCCTGTTCTCCCTGCCCCCCTCCATTCCCAAGCTCTCTGAGGTCCCCGACCCGAGGTCGAACTTCCAGCCATACTAGGTGCTACTCTCAGCCCCAGCTCTGTTTCTCTCCTCCTCACTCAGCCCCCCCTCCTCCCTCCATCATATCCAGGTTCTCAGCCTCTCCTCCTCCTCAGTTACTTTCATTTAAAAAAAAATACAACAAATTTTTTTTGAAACACAAAACTGGTGTTTTTATTGAATCTACAGTGAAGGGAGGATGGGAGGGGTTTTTCTGGGGAAGGCATAGAGGGGCAAGGCAGAGGTCCCTAGTGGGGCAGCCCTGGGGAGAGTTACTGGGGTCCTTCAGATATGCACCCCCCCCCCAGTTGATGGGCCTGGTGGATGGCAGCTGTGCGTGGCTGCTGTCCCCCATCCCGGAAGGAAGGCCTCCCCCTTCCCCCTTGCGCTACACAATGTTGTGGAGAACACAGCAGGCTAAGACCACCTGGAAGATGTTCTGTTCCCTCACATCAAGGCAGATCAGGAGGTACCTGAACCTCACCTTCAAATGGCTGAAGGCGCATTCAGCCTGGATGTGGGCCCTCCCCAAGCAGGCATTGAAACAGTCCCTACTTGGGTCCAGGTGGCCAGTGTACAGTTTCATCAGCCATGGTATGACCAGGTAGGCTGCATCCCCCATGATGCACAGTGGCATCTCCACATCCCCGAGGCTGAAGTCACACTGGGGGAAGAATGTGCCAACCTCCAGCTTCTGGTAGAGGCTGGAATTTCTGAAGATGAGGGTGTCATGTGCCTTCCCCGACCACCTGACAAAAATATCTGAAAACTGTCCGCGGTGTTCGACCTGAGCCTGCAGGACCTGAGTGGCTTGGTATTCTGGGGCATGGATAGGGATGTGGGTTCCATCTATGCCCCCCACCCCGCCACAGTTGGGGAAGACCAGGGTAGCAAAGCTGGCAATGGTGGTATCCAGGTCTCCCAGGTGGATGACCCTGCACAACAGGACAGTATTTATGGCCCTCACCACTTGCAGAAGGAGACAAACAAAGACACAAAACAGAGAATCAAAGGGGATGCCTGAGCCCTTGAGAGGTCCCCACTCCCCTCAAACCACCCCAGGTGCCACCCCCCTATAAAGCGGCTCCCCTCCCCCACAGGGCTGTGTAAGGGTGGGACTGCAGGACCCCCCAGGGATGGGGCTTTGCCCCCACCCTCCAACCCCTCCACACTCCCCAACCCCCTTTCCCTAGGGTCCCCATTCCAGTACTGCCCCCCCCCTCCCTCCAGGGACTGCAGCCCGAGAGTGCCTTACCTCTATGAGGAGGTCCCTGACAGTACACTTTCCCACGCCGAACTGGTTGCCCATGGACCCGTAACTAGCTGGGGTGGTGAGCTTCCAGACGGCAACGGCAACCCGCTTCTCCAGGGGGGATGGTGGACCACATCTGGGTGTCCTGTCAATGGAGGGCAGGGGCGAGCCAGGCACACTGCTCCATGAAGTTTGCCTTCCTCATGCAGAAGTTATGGCTGTAGAAAGCTGCAGCCGTCTCTATCTGGGCGCCATTTCATGGTGCACACCGACCACTCTCCCCTGTCCTGTCTGCACCAAATGAAGGAGGCCAATGCCAAGCTGCTGAGATGGAGCCTGCTCCTGCAGGATTACGACATGGAGGTGGTCCATGTTAAGGGGAGTGCTAATGTCATAGCCGATGCTTTATCCCATAGGGGGGTTCTAAACCTCCCCAGTCCACTGGCTGAGTGACCCTGCTCAGTTTGGTGGAGAGATGTGATGAAGTGGGGATTGGGTTCAGTCTGTTTGCTTTGTTGTGTTGCGGGTGATTTCTGCTGTCCTGTGGTGGCCCTGTGTGTGTACCTCAGTTTGCCTGGACACTGCTGTGCTGTCTAGAGGGGGATGGGAATTGCAGGTGTGACTCACTGAGAGATAATGCCACCCATCAGCCTGAGTCTGAGAAGGGGTATGACTAGGTGATACCTTTTGTGCGGGACACCAGACAAAGCAGAAGGCGGTGCTACCTGTGGACAGGGGACAGGCCGCTGAGGGTGTGGGTTTTTCGGAGGGGGCTTGGAGCAGGATGGAAGAGCAGGGCCCAGGGTCCCTTCTCCTCAAGGTGGGTGTACTGACTGGTCCTGGTTCCTGTGCTAACAAGTCTGTTCTAAGCTGTGTCCCTGTGAAGCAATAAACCTTCTGTTCTACCTTCTGGCTGACAATCACATCTGGCTGCAGATGGAGGTGCAAGGCCCAGAGACTCCCCTGCACCTCGGTGACAATTTCTTCTGTGTGGTCAGTATGAAGGCAGTGTGCTTGTCACTACCAAGGTGCTTGCAATATGATGCGTTCATTTAAATGTGATTCACTGTCCTCTCTGTTCAAGTACTCAGCGGCTCAAGCTATCTCCCAGATAATCCTTTTTAGATTAGTGTCAGACCCCCATATGAAATCCTTGCTCATTCTCTTGCCATGTTTACTAGGCTTATTTCCAACACTGTTTCATATGGATTAGGCAGAGCAACTTAGTGCTCATATGTTTTTCAGTGCATCTCAGTACCTCATGAAATTACATTATAGATTCATTGTATAAATAGAAGACTGAACACAATTATAGGCCGAAAGCCCCAAAGCGAAGGACTAGAATCTGAAAGTAGATTTGACCAAACCTTGCTGTGTGCAAACATCTCATAATAAATTGGCCACGCATTTGTTTATTTAATCACTGTTTTTTAAAATTTTCTATTTTGCACAGAAAAAATAACCTCTCTCCACTCTTCAGAAGAAAAAACAAAGAAAGGCAGGTGTGAGGTTCCAGAATTGTCCAGTCAAATCAAGGATGTAAGAAAGCAACCAAGCAGGGAAAGACAACTGCATAAAAGAGAATTAAAGTGAGGCCTCCCCTAATCTGCAATAACATGGCATTTTAACCTTGGATATTATCAACAGTTCAATCTACAGTGAGGTTTCCATCACTGGTAGGCACTGGGAAAATGGTTACTTATCAGGGCCATAAGGGTTTTTCTTGCTGATCAGTAATTCATGAGCACAGTACAGGAACCTATGTAGAACACAATAGAATAAGAACATAAGACTGGCCATACTGGATAAGACCAAAAGCCCATCTAACCCAATGGCCTGTCTTTCGACAAAGGCCAATGCTGGTCCCCCAGAGGGAATGACAGAACAGGTAACCATCATCCCTTGTTGCCCATGCCCAGCTTCCGGCATGCAGAGGCTCGGGACACCATTCCTGCCCATCCTGGCTAATAGCCGTTGAAGGACCTATCCTCCATCTATTTATCTAGCTCTTTTTTGAACCCTAAATATCAGGATTAACTGTTCTCTTGAACATAGTGGCCAAGTTGTTGATAGAACACTGGGTTTTATGTTGGTGTTGGACCATCCTGGCAGGCCCACCCATTTACTCTGTGCATTGATACTTGCAATTTTATTGCTGCAGAACATTAGGCTTCCAGTTGCCACTGGAAACTGAGGCCTTTGCTGTTGATGGATATAGCTCCCCGAGTGGAGATTAGCAGAGACAGATATCGTTGGACCTGTAGGTGAGTGGATTACCCTTGATTTAATAAGTAGTAACAGGTCATTATTTCTAAAGCTACAGGATGGAAAATGACACCTGGATTCTGGATATAAACATTATTCATCATGTCAGATGCTCTGCTATTCCTGCCAGTACACTGTGCACTGACAAGACTGCATTTCTAGGGCAAATAAATAGAGAATACTGTATGTATTTTGTGGCCAGTTTGGGCTAAGCCTTCCTGGTGGATTTTTGTGTGTGTGCCTCAGAGGCTTGCGGTGTCCCTATCACTGCCGCGAAGGCAAGGGTACCCCGCTATCAGAGCCCTTTTCATCATAGGCAAGTCCAAGGTATGGGAGGTCAGTCCCTTTGTTAGTCCACAGGGACTCCCCTGTTTCTTGCTGGCAGCCCACCAGCCAGGAGGAGAGTTGTGGGGAACCCAGTCCCACACACTTGCTACCGGCTCCAGCCCAGAGCCCTATGGGTGGGGGTAGACCCAAGTGGGTCATGAGGCTGGGCCTTTGCTCTACTGAACAGCGGCCCCTCCCTAGACCACTTCCCCAACCCTTCCTAAGTACCTCCTCCCTATGCCTTGGGACAGGTTTTGTTGCAGGCTGCCTAGGGTCAACCTCTAATGCTGGGCTGCTCTGTTCTCCTTCACCTCTCTTCTGGTCCATCCCTCCACTCCTTCCCCTCAGTCTTGCCTGAGGGAGGGTTTTTATGGTGCTTCCATTAGCCTTAATTGGCCACAGGTGTTCTAATTAGCCTTCCCTCCAGGCTGATGACAGAGGGGCTTCAGGTGTTGAACTGGCTGGGCCACAGTCTCTGGCAGCCTATACCAGGAACATAAAACTGCATACCCAGCGCATACCATTCCACTCAGCTTCTGCAGCCCCCTGCTCTCAGGCTGCCACAATTTATTCATATCTACTGAATCCTGGCTCCTGTGGCTAGTGACAGCTAAGTGTTGTCCCAAATCTTTCTCCTATTTCTTTGTTCTTTTAGAGATGATAGGCCAGATCCTCAGATGGTGGAAACTGGCATAAGAGTCCATTGATTTCAATGTACCCCAAATGAGGAGCTCACTTGATGGTTCAGACGAGACTCCCATCATATAGGTGCATTCACAGAGGGTTGTAGTTTCAGTCACCATAAATCCCACCAGGAAGCATTTGGATCTGGAGGCGGGGTGGGGGGACAAAGTAAAACTAAAGATAGAGATTCTACTGAGCAGGATTTCAGTGGCAAAGGCACACTGTGCAACGACCAGCTTCTGGCTTCTGTATGAGGAGTGACTTCTATTATGTAGGGGTTTTTTCTGGGTCATACCACCAGCTACAAATTTCTCTGCTTTATGGATTGGGGAAGACTAAGGATGATATATCTACATACCCCACACTTTATCTTTATTCCTCAAGATATTACACTAAATATCTTGAGGAATAAGGTGAGAGCTTGTTATTTGCATACCATGTGGCAACTCTGGGGGGACTCAGAATGACAGGAAACACCACATTGCACTAATAGGGCATAATTTTAGCCTTATGCCATAATATTTTACAGGTCTGCTGACAGAGAGGGAGCAAAGGGTCAACTGTCCTGGGGCCTGGTGATCCAAAAGACCCTGGGGCTTCCAGCCACTGCCACCGTCGTTTCTGCAGCAGCAGTGGCAGCTGCAGCATTGAGCCCTTTAAATCATCACTGGATCCCTGGATGACACACTCCAGGTGGTGCTGAGGGCTGGCTACCTCATCCCCAACCCTTCCACCCAAGGCCCTGCCCCTTCTGAAAGCATGGAGCTCCCCCCCACCTTGTCCCAGGGATTGGTAATTCTGTCAGCCCACCTGCTATTTTAGGGTATGTCTACACTAGCTCATTAATTCGAGCTAGGTAGGCAAATCAGGCAACCGGAGTTGCAAATGAAGCCCGGGATTTAAATATCCCGGGCTTTATTTGCTTGTTCCCATCCGGCCGCCATTTTTAAATCCCCCTTAGTTTGAACAAACTGCCCGTGGCTACACGCGGCAGTTTAAAGTTAATCTGAACTAAATCCTTAGTTCGGATTAACTGTTACTCCTCGTGGAATGAGGGGTTCAACAAAAAGTTTTGCAAAAACTTTTGAATAAATGCCCCCAAACATCCCTCCTTTCATTCTTTTCAAAACCATGACTATAACATTTTCTCCAAATTGGGCAATACATTTACACTGGTAAGGCTTCTGAAGATGGGATAGTTTTGGGGTATGAGGCTGTATGGCAGATTTCCAGCTGACTTTCTTTGTGTGAGTAGTGAATGGCTCAGGAAACATTTTGCAAATTAGCAGCATTACCCAATTTGGCGAAAGTGTTACAGTCATGGTTTTGGAAAGAATTCCTAAGGCTGGGGAATTTAGAGGGCGTAGTGGTACTTTCAACCACTTTTACTAAACATTTCTGAAATTTGACCTGAATTGAGATTTTAAAAGTTCCATTACATTTTTACTAGGAGGTTGTGCCCCCTGCTCGCTACCACTCGCCAACCCCCTCTCTCTGGGGGTAGGTGTGTGGCTGGGGGGAGGGTGCAGAAGTAAGCTGGGGGTAGGTGTCTGGCCAGCGGGGAAGGTGCAAGAGTAGGTGTCTGGCAAAGGGGTAAGGTGCAAGAGCAGGGGGGGTGCAGGAGCAGGGTGGGGGTAGGTGTCTGGCCAGCGGGGAGGGTGCAAGAGCAAACTGGGGCTGCAGGGTCTCAAAAGGAGTGAGTGAGGGGGGTGGGAATGCATGATCCCTGCCAAGGCTGTGTGTGAGGGGGCTAGGAGTGCAGGGTCTTGGCCGAGGGGCATGTGATAGGACTGGGGGTGCAGGGAGGGCACGTGGCTCTCACCCCCTGTGAGGGGGTAGGGCACATGGCTCCAGGCCCCCTGGGAGTGGGGATGGCCCATGGCTCCTGCCCCCCCATGAGGGGGGATGGCATGCTGCCCCCAATGTGGGGGGGCACCGGGGTAGAGCGCATGGCTCCTGGCACCCCTATGAGTGGAAGAGCACCTGGCTCCCGGCCTCGCCTATGAGGGAGGATAGCACACGACTCCCACCCCCTGCTAGTGGGAAGGAGGAGGGTGCATGGCTCCTAGCCTCCCCACAAGGGGGGAGGGCTTGCAGCTCCTGGTGGCCTTCCCACGAAGGGAGAGGGTGAATGGCTCCCAGCCCCCACAAGCGGGGAAGGCCTACCTGGAGGGGGGAAGCTGCATGGCTCTGGCCTGCCAGAGTACCAGGGAGGGAGGGAGGAGGCAGGACAGCTGAGGGCAGAGGGGAGGGGCTGTGGGATGCAGTGTGAGGTGATGATGTCTCTCTGTCATCCCACAGGAAATGTTTTTTTAAATACAGAGAGAGAGATTTCAAATCTTAGTTTTCATTCACGTGCAACTCACCATTTCCCAGTTCTGGCTGGGATTGGAGTCAAAAGAGTTCCAGAATGAGAGACATTTCTAGTCTTACATTAATTGGGCCCAACAGGCAGCAGTAAATACCAGAATCATTTGGAAAAGCCCCTAGGTCCAACAAGTTAAGAGAAAGATAATCTGAAATGAACGTCCAAACTTTATGAGCTTCTACTGCCACTGTTTACTGTGTACTAAACCCTGATCCTATAAACACTCCCACATGTACGCTGACCATATGTCCCGATTTTTCCAGGATAGGCCTGAATTTAAATACTCTGTCCCGGTGTCCCATCAAGTAGTGAAATGTCACAGAAAGCTCCACCATACATTTCATTACTTGATGGAGACACCAGCTTGCGGGAAGAAGCAAGAAATAGAGCTGTGTCATTGCTCCTCGCATGGCACAGCCTCCTCTCCCTCCCCCCCAGAAGGGTGTGTAGGCCAGCTGGGCCGACTTCTGGTGCTGTGCAGTACCTCCCTCTCCCCTTCTCTCCCCTCCTTCCCTGCATGGGACCATCTCTGCCACACAGGGTCCTGGTCCAGCGGCACCTCCTCTTCCCTCTCCCTCCCAGCAGCTGGGCTGGCTTCTGGTGATGTGTGGTTTCTCCCTCTCCCTCTCTCCTCCCTCCACCCGTGGGACTGCCTCTGCCATGTGGGGTGCTGCTCTGGCAGCACTACCTCCTCCTCCTCTGGGTCACCTTGGAATCCCAGCAGGAGTTGTGCGGAGTTGTGCAGAGTCCAGCAGGAGTTGTGCAGGGTGGGGCGTGCTCAGGCTCGGCTCCAGTTGCCAGGACTGGAGCAGAGGCCGCTCGTAGTGCTATTTTTAGTACTGTGGTCGGGGTCCCTGTGAGTGGCCCTGGCTCCAGCTGTAGTCAAGTGGCAGTCACACAAGGCACATTCCAGCCAGGGCAGCTTTACTGGAACGGGCCTCATGCAGCTGCCACTTGACTCCAGCTGGAGCCAAGCAGCTCGTGGGGATCAGACCATGGTACTAAAAGTAGCACCACAGGCAGCCTCTGCTCCAGTCCCAGCATGTGGTCTCACCCCAGCAGCAGCTGGAGCTAGGGATGCGGGAGCTCCTGGGGCCAGACCGTGGTAATATAAATAGCATCCCAGCCCCAGCTCCAGCCCTGCAAACTGCTTTCCACATTGAAGGCAGAAGGTGAGGGAAGGGGCAGGGGGGAAACTAAAGGGGAGGTGGGGGTGAGGAGAGGAAGGGGCTTGTGCTGAGGGGAGAGGGGGAAGGGCAGGAGAAGGAAGGGGAAGGCAGCAAGAGGCAGGGTGGAGGAGAGACAAATGCCAGGGGGCCAAGAGGAGACAATGAGGAAAAGGGCAGGAGGGGGATGGGGAAGGAAGGTGTCAATGGGGGTGACAGAGGGGAGGGGACAGGGTGATGTGAGGAGAGGGGAGGGACAATGCGGGCAAGGTGGAGGAAGAGGACAGGGAGGAGTGAGTGTCAGGAGAAGTGGGGATGGAAGGAGGGGTGGGCATGGGGAAGGCAGGGGATGGAGCAAGTCATGTGTGAGGGCAAAGAGAGGAGTGAGGAGAACTGGGGCAGAGGGTGGTGAGGGGGTGGGCACCAGGGAGAAAGTGGTCAAGGAGGGCAGGGACACTGAGGGAAGGGGGAGGCACCAGGAAGGTGGAGGTGCCAGGGGATTGTGGGGGTGAAGCAGAAGGGCAGACATTTGGAGGGGAGGGACAGACACCAGAGGGCAGAGGAGAGAGGCTGGGTAGAGGGAGGTGTTAGGAGAGGGGATGGGGAAGGATAGCTATAGAAGATCAGAATGGGGCTAGAAGAGAAGTGGACACAGGGGGAAAAGAAGGGCTGGTGCAGGGGAAGGGGGCAGGTCCCCAAAGGGCTGAGGGTAGTGAGAAGGGCAGGAGCCAGAACAGCAGAGGAGGGTAAGGAGTGGGGGGCAGCAGGCACCAGGGGAACAGATGGGGCGAGGGGTGGGTAGGAGACATGGCAGCAGAAGGAGAAGAGAGAGGTTTATAAGATATTTATTAATAACTTGGGTGCCACAGTGGCAGATATCCGAAAAAGTGCACATGAACGCAATACTGGTGCACAAGACAAAATTCACTCCACTCATGGGAGGAAAATTTTAGAGGGAACACTTCCCTCAGTCCCTCTCCTCGAGTTAATACAATGCAAATTGGGTTAATGCAATTGCAGGATAGTTACATGGGGGAGTCCTGTGGGGGCCAAACCCATCCCTATTGGTAGGAGGACAGTGAGAGGACTTCTTATAAGGGTCACACAACACCCTTTATTTCTGGTCATGTGTCCATCTTGACCCCAGGAGTACTACCTCCAGGGGTGGGACTTCTTGTGGCAGGGGGTGTGGCTAATGGGGGTCAGAGGGCGTGGTTAATGTGTCCCTAATTTTGGTTCAGAAAATATGGCCACCATACCCATATGTAAGTTTACTGTCATAGTTCATTCCATTTAAATCAATGGAACTAGTCCTATTTGTAAAGTTCAGCACATAAGTTAGTAATGTTAGGCACATAGTAAAGCCCATGTAGGACTACGGTCTAATATTGGTGTGCATGAAGATTTGTATATGCCACAATATTTCTCTAATCATCCCTCCTGCCTTGTGTCAGGGGATATGAGCAACTGCCTTTCCAGATATAATTTCCCATGCCATCGCTGTCGATGAGTAGAGATTGGAAAACACAGGCAGGTCAGGCGCCTTTCATGGTGACATTTGTAGAAGGCATCCGTCATCTATTAGCCCATTTTGAGTCCAGATAAAGGCTGTAAATGTTCCATTACATACAGAGATTCCCTCAAACGCTGAGATGCTACTAGACAGCAATCGTTTAGAACAGCAGATGCCTGTTCTCGTCCAAGTATTACTGTCAGTATGGGGTAATGAATTCATTGATTTTACCATTTTTTTATCACAACAGTTATTTCAGAGATAAATGCCTCTCATTTGCAGTTATTAAATCTGCTGTATGTAGGACAGCTGTTGGAATAATTGTCCAGAGTGAAGAAGCGGGAGAAAAAATCCACACCTTCTTTCTTTCTTTGAGGGAGTTAAGCAGAGGCCTGGTGGCTTGAAGCAAGATGTACTTGTGGGAAATGAACAATTCATCCTACTTCTGGTTTTGAGGACGGTGCTAATTTGGTGGCATACGCTGGCGTCTTTTTGCCCTCTCTTGCATTTCTGTTCCCCACCAAGAGGGGGCAAATTGGGTAATAAATTTATGCCGGTGAGGCTTATGGCCAGGGCAAGATGGGATAGTTTTGGGATGTCAGGCCAGCGGCTTGAGAGATTTCCAGCCACCTTTCTTTTAGGAGTGAGTGGCTCAGGGAATATTTGTGCAATTTAGCAGCATGTGGGGCTGGGAGATCCAGCCCCGGTTGGGGAATTTAGAGGGCATAGTTGTACTCCAGTTCCAGATTGTACCCTGGGGACACCTGTAACAATATGGTTTTTCTATAGCCATGTTGATAGGCCTAAAGCCTTCCTCTGCAGCCATATTGAAGAGCAGCCGCCATTAGCTGTAAAACGTGAAGTTGCATACTTACATTCTATCTAAATTGCATTAAAATAGTGTCAGACCAGGCTGTTAGAAGGCAATCCTGTCCTAACGGCACTCACTGTCACCAGATAAAGAAATAGATTTCAAGATGGGTAGAGAAAACGTAGTTAACAGCATTTCATCTAGCAAGAAACTGTTTATCAATAGTTGAGGTTGTAGAATCCTCATTCTATGATTATGGTCCTCACTTTCTATTGTTTGTCTGTATGATCTCTGTCTGGTTTTTAATTGTTTCTTTCTGCTGTATAATTAATTCTTCTATGTGTAAATCAACTAAGGTGGTAGTGTATGATAGGTTAAATAATTCTGTTACTACAGATTATAATTGGTTAGTAAAATTATACTAAAATAATTGGTTACAGTAGAGCTAAGCAGCACTCGAGTTTCACTATATAAACTGGGGCCCAAAAGGAAATTCTTTGGGAACCAACTCCAGGACACAGCTCCAAGATCAGAGGTGCCAGACCTCAACCCTGTGCCAATAACACCATGCTGAAACTGGAGTTCTCCAGATGGACCTGATCCTGATTGGCCCTCAAAACAAGCTCATCTGTCTCATTGGGAGTGGTGAGCACTGTATGCCTTGTGTTTGCATCTGGTTTGATTGTTAATAAATAGAGATGAAGTAGGCTATTAGACTGGTAAAAGACCCCACAGATCTGCAAAGTGTAAGATTATGCCTAAGCCTTCAGAAGGGTAAGGGTGGGTGCCTATATCAAGAGGGTTACACCTGAGCCGTAGGAATAGGTAAGGATGGGTGCCCCTAGAAAGTGTGAGTATTTTGTGTGGATAACACACCCCTCACAGAAGTTTCAAAAATGCAGTTTCTGTGTGTTTGAGCTGTATGATTTCATTCAGCTGGAGGTTTTTAACATGCCACAGTTGTTTACTAAGGTTTAAAGATGAAATACAAGTTAAAATAGTTTAGTCCTAAAAGGAATTAAAAGTCTGATTCTAAAGAGGTGCATGTGATCAGAAAGATCTTTTGACGCAGCTTTTGATTGAGATGAGTTTTCCCATCTGGGAGCGAAGAGCACAAGGTAGTGGGATGGGGCTCCATCTTTAAGTCAGGGGTTCAAATCAATCCTATTTTGATACCAACTATACTTGGTGAACCTTTAGTGAGTGTTTGATCATCTAGACAGACAGGTGACTGCCCTCCACCGACACTAAATTCACATGCAGGGGAAAAAAAGATTTGTTTTCAGTATAGCTGTGACATACACAGAATGACTGTGCAAAGTGTTTGTGTTTCGAATGAGGCACAGTTTGACATAGTTAACCTTGTGCTATTGTTGAACAGTTGGAAGCTGAATGCTGCAAATTAAAATTACTTCCCTTGACCAGCCAGAACAATCCTTTATTTCGTCAAGGCTCTGATTCTTTTCACTGGAGAGGCAGCTAACTTATTCTTTAATAAAACTGGGAACTTGGTACAATACGTTCCCAAATCTTGTAAGATTGCTATGGGTATTGGGAGGAGACCACATGTTTGTCAGGCTAGTCCCTTGCACTAGCACCCCCTGTCTGTTAAACTCATTTTTGCATTCAGCAATACAGTTCATTGATTGGTCCATGAAGGTGAAATTTACCCATGTAAAGAGCTGTGCACTAAGATCTTATGCAGGATGTAGTGCTCTTGTGCTGGTGTCTGCTGAGTGGTTGAATTTCTGCCTGCAAACACATCCATTAAGCTACATATATGCAAGGCTCGCTCTATCTTTCAAGCTCCTTGAATGCATTCATCTCTCTTCTCCTTGCTTGTGAAGCCCATAGCCTAGGAGACTTCTGCTCGATTTGGACCTCATTGGGAGCTAGAATACATCCATTACCAACATGCAGTGAAAAAGTGGTGCAGATGGTTCTCTCTGCAAATATAAACTGCTGCAAATACAGGCACCAAGGGAGCTGCTGAAATGAAAGGATTGTTGACAACTAAATATCAGGCTCATTTGGAAAACACTGTGTACATGTCCATGAGGTGAGCCTGAGGTGGGATCTGTCCATCAGTGAGAGATAGAGAGGGGAGTGCAGAATGAGGAGTGATTGACGAGCGTGGACCAGACACTATACCAGCTCTTTCATTTGCTTTGGATTGATTGGAAGACAACCAGACAACCTAGGGGCTAACTGCTCTGTGTTCATGTGTGGAACAGCCAGCCACATCAATCGGAGCTCCATGCACATATTCTATGCTTGAACAGAATTCGGCCTGAACATTAGAGGAGGCTGTGGAGTGGGCAAAAGGTTCCACATTGTTTCCCTCATCCCATCTCAAGGTAACAAATATCTGGATGTAATATTCCTTCTAATTTTTTCCATCCACGTGTGGAATACATTTTATATGCACTGAGGCATGTGCAAATAGGCACCACCAGTAGAAATAAAAAATCTAGCTGTGAGCACGCTGGTACTCAGCTGGAAAGCATTTCAGTCTCTCCTGAGCAGCCTCACAAGCACTCAGCTTACAGGGAACCCTGCCTGGATGGCCCATTTGCTAACTATTGTGGTCTTTTTAGTGAACTGGTGCACTAGGAAAGTCCCTCCAAGCTCTTTGAATGTCATCTCTGACATGTCTCTTATAGACGAGACATGGGAAAACGTTACTGGAAGCCTGCTCCTGGTGCACTGATGGAGCTTGGGCACTGACTACACCAGGGATGAAGGCGCGCATGACCCAGTGTGAGTCAGGAGAGCTCAGGTCTTTAGCCAGTTCTGCCATGGACCTGCTCCATGACCTCAGACAAGTCACTCCCATTCCTTGTGCTTTTGTTTCCCCTCCCACTCTCTGGTTGTCTTAGTGGGCTCTGCAGGACAGAGACTGCCTCTTCCATGTGTCTGTGCCATACCTAGTACAATGGGACCCCAATCTTGGGGGAGAGCCCAAGGTGCTATGATAACAGGCATAGAGTACTAGACATGTGATAGGAAGGGATGAGCAGCAAGCACCACAGGGAAACCTCATCCTGTATTAAAGATAGTGCTGGTGTATGGCCGGTAGGGTACACCCAGCTGTAAGTTATAGCACAGAATACAAGGGAGAGCTTTAGCTAAACATAATATTAGCATGCTGAGGATCATGCACAAATCCACCTCTCCTCAGATGCACCTACTCTCCCCCAGTATCCCTCCCTATTTTTTATTCTGCATGCTTGCAATGCAGGGAGCTACTGTTCAAAGGATTTGAGATGTCTTCTCGGGCTGTGTCTAGTTCTTTATCTACATTTATATATGACCTCTGCACACACTAGTACAGAAGGATAACAATGCAAAGGTGCATATTTAAGGCCAATGAGAAAAGAACATAGGTTACCTACTCCAAGTCCTTGTGGCCAATCAAGATTATCACCTACATAGTTGTTGCTACATCAATATGAGGCCTGCGTGGTATGGTATGGGCATCTTTCCCACTAAAAGCTCACATAGGAACACCAAAAAGACGTGTCTAACCACTAGCTTAATGTCAGTGTCTCCCTGTAATTACTGGTCCCATTAAGGAAAAAAACACTAATGAAGTTCCTTCTTTTGCTGGTGCAATATGAGCTGGTGAGTTCAGTGCTGAAGGACCTGGGTTTGAACCCTGCTGTAGATGGTGTTGCCAGGATGCACACAGTCACAGCTCATTACATTAGCTCACTTTGTGCACAGAGTATCTTAACACAGTGGCAACTGTACCCTCTCCTATTGCAGCAAGGAAGTCAGCACTGTGCAACTCAGCAACATGAGGAGAACCAAAAAACAAACAAACAAACAAAAAAAACCCACCACCCACCCTCCTCCTAACATCCAAGAGCCATTGACATTAAATAAGAAGGGTGTTGTGAATGTGTATCTGCACAGGAAAGAGGGGGGAGCATATTGATGCCGTTGCAAGTGAAATTCTGTATATTCATCCCCCCATTTCCTTTATCACTTATTCTGTAACAGCTGTT
The DNA here is from genome assembly GCA_019425775.1 of Rafetus swinhoei. Lineage (NCBI taxonomy): Eukaryota > Metazoa > Chordata > Testudines > Trionychidae > Rafetus > Rafetus swinhoei. The sequence goes on along the minus strand of CM033431.1, from coordinate 9,060,082 downwards.
TAATTAATTGCTTGAGCGGCTTCCTAATACATCTTATTTACATACAAAATTACAGAATAATGGTTTGCCTCTGAGTCGAGTGAGAATTTAATGTCTGCTCGCCATGCATCGTGGAATATGGTTACTCAACAAGAAATAAAAGTTCTGGTTGGTTTTGACTGCAGCTTTTTAAAAATAATTATGTTTTCCTCATAGGTTATGTTGCTGTTGTTCATGTAAGCATTAACAGCTGATGTTGGAATGATAACACCAAGGAGGAGGCAGATGAACCTAGGAAAGAAAGGAGTTCAATGTGATGACTTCTAAAAAATATAACAAACAAAACAGACAAACAAACAAAACCAGCCAACCAACCCTCCCATCCAGCAATAATGGAAACAATGTGACTTTATCTTTGCAGTTCAGGTTTACTCCAGGGCAGGTGGAGCTTGTTGTGCAACCAGTAAGTGTCCCGCACTGGTATCCTTGTCTCTAAAGGAGGTCCCTTTTTCCTGTCAGCATAGGAGCCTTTTCAGCTGATGGCCCTTGTGCTCCCTCCACCACAGGGAGGACTGTGTCAATTGACATTTTCCTTTTAAAAGCCTTATTATGTTCAATCAGGACCCATGCACTGCACTGCCTTGAGCTTGTAACTCATTAGCGCAAAAGGTTGGACAAGCAAATGGTCCCAAGTCAGGCTAAGTTTATCTCTTTCCAGGTTTTGCTGAGAATCCCAAATTAGACCTGGGTTCACTGAAAGGTTTGTGAGCCTGGACACATTTTCAGGCTGGTTTTGCATAGCTGCAAGCCAACCCATCATTCCCTACAACCTTCACTAGCCAGCAAGCCCATCTACTCTCCCACTGTTACATTGGAAATCTTCTGTGGGTCTACAATCCCTCTTCTTCTGCACACACCCTTTCTGCTTCACTCCTCCAGGCTGGGGTGAAGCTCACCTCATCCTGAGATCTTCAGGCTTGTGAGGTGGTCACAGGTGCCCCCATTCCCATCTTTCCTTTTCTGGGGGTGGGAAGCCTGGTATAACTAATCCCCCACCCTCCTTGTTTCTCCTGAAAAGGGATGACTTTCCCTTCACCACCACCTCTCTGAACAGCTGCAGGACAGAAGAGAGCCAGGTGCTGCCAACATCACAAAGGGGCTGAGATTGGTGAGTCAGCCTAAGGCAGCTGGGATCACCATGTAGCTGAAAACAGAGGGGACAGATTGGTTTCTGCCTTGCTGGTTACAAAGGGAGGGTGGAAGAACCATCCCAGAACTAGGAAGGAAGAGGGTGTAATAGTGGCTCCCAAACAGGTAAAAAGTTGGGACTGGCTTCTCCTGAAAGTCTGTGAGTGGGAAGGAGACAGCTACCCCAAGCCTGGAGATAGGGATGGAGGGAAAGTTGAAGTCTTACTCACCAGAAGATAAGGTAAAGGAGGGAGGTCCTGTAGCCGGTTGGGAGTAGAAAAGAACCACTGCCAGAAGTGAGGGGTTTATAACAAGTTGGCTCACAGTTTGGGAACTATCTGAGCCACAGAACTCAAATAATAAGAATGAGATTGAAACCCTGATTGTGCACAGATTTTAACTTAGGTATATGCTTGATTTTATCCCCAATCAGCAAAGTACTCAAGCTGTGATTCTGGAAAGAATCCAAACTCAGGAAAGAGAACAAGGAACATCCCTAAGCCCCATTTGGACCTAGAGGTACATCTACACTGCAGTGTTTTTCTGGAATAACAGTACTAGTTATTCTAGAAAAACAATACGGCTGTGTCTAGACTGGCCAGTTTTTCCAGAAAATCAGCCGCTTTTCCGGAAAAACTGGCCAGCTGTCTACACTGGCTGCTTGAATTTCTGCAAAAGCACTGACTTCCTACTGTAAGAAATCAGTGCTTTTTGCGGAAATACTATGCTGCTCCCGTTCGGGCAAAAGTCCCTTTTGCGCAAAGTTTTGCGCAAAAGGGCCAGTGTAGACAGCTGAGATTTGTTTTCATAAAAAGCCCGATCGCGAAAATGGCGATCGGGCTTTTTATGAAAGCACGTCTAGATTGGCCACGGATGCTTTTCCGCAAAAAGTGCTTTTGTGGAAAAGTGTCCGTGCCAATCTAGATGCTCTTTTCTGAAAATGCTTTTAATGGAAAACTTTTCCGTTAAAAGCATTTCTGGAAAATCATGCCAGTCTAGACATAGCCTACTAGTGTCCACACTGTCATTCTGTTATTTCGACAGAAAGTCGAAATAACGGACAGCTTTTTCCATGGCGGTAAATCTCATTCTATGAGGAATAAGCTTTTTTCCAAAAAAGCTTTTTAGGAAAAGGGGGTGGACGCGGAAGAGTGAGTTATTTCAAAAAAAGATGCCTCCAGGAAATAACACAGGTACCCAGATGGCCACTCCATCCACACTCATCACAACTCTATAGTTCTTGTCTCCCAGAAGCTGTTAAAGCTGCAGACACAGCGGATAGGGTTTGTGGCAGGAACCAGGCCTTGGGAGCGTCCAGACACCACGTGGCTGCCAGTGCCTGATGTCTGGGCATCAATGTCGCAGCCACAAGCCCCGCAAGAGCCCACTGGCCCTCCCAGGGAGCATGCACAGGGCTCCCAGGAGCCTGCCAGGGGCTGGAAAAGGTGTGCACCATCCTGGTCTGGGGCAGAGATCCTGGCCCTCCTGGAGGTGTGGTACGACAAGGAGAACCTCCAGGATTTCCACTCCAGACAGTGCAATGTGGACATCTATGGCTGGATGGCTGAAAGCCTGGCCACAACAGGAGCCTGGACCAGGTCCAGAGCAAGGTCAAAGAGTTCTGGCCGGTCTACACCAGGGCAAAGGAGCACAGCTCACTCTCCGGGACAGGACCCCACTCCTGCCCCTATTATAATGAAGTCCACCACATCCTGGGGGGTGGTGCAGCCCCTTCCCCACTGTGGTGGTGGACTTGGGGCTGGAGACGCCCGTCGTTGCCCACCTGGGGGTCACAGCCCATGAGGGGGAGGAGGAGGAAATGGCCATCACCATCACCCTGGAGCCCATACCCCAGGACCTGGATGTCTCCCAGGCATCCTCCACGGCTGGGGAGGGATCAGCAGGCGAGAGCTCTTAGTTTTTCACACACACAGGGCAGGGATGGCAGGTGCTGAGGGGATGTGGAGCAATCGTCACTCGGCCTTCTCGGCCTGGCCCTCGCACTGCAGTCCATGCATGTGGAGGCATGTGCAGCGCCAGTCTGTGCCATGCAGCCCCAGGAAGCAGCCCCAGAGCACCCCTGCACTCCTGCTCACAGGCTCTGGGGAGGCTAGACACACTTCTAACCCCCAGGGAGGATAAGGGATGCCCTCCCACCACCAGCCACTGCTGGAAGGAGGCTGGGGACAAGGAGAACCTCATGAGGGAGCACTTGTCCATCCTCCGGGACATGCAGCAGACGCTGACCCAGACGGTCTGGAACGATGCACAGTGGCATGTCCAGATGTGGACTGAGCTGTTGCAGCAGGTCCACAATATGTGTGCAACCACTTGGGAGATGATGGCTTTCCCGGCACCTGTCCTAGTCCCTGCTCCAGTCCCTGACCCCCTCATGCCAGCCCCTGCCCCCCTACCCATGCCTGACCCCACTACATCCCCCCCTCCTGCCTATCCTGCTTTTCTCCCAGGACCCCTCCATCCCCAAGGTCACCAAAGTCTCCAGACATGAGAAGGAACAAGCACCCGAACCATGCACCAGTTTCAGCCCTAGTTCTGAGCCTCTCTTCCCCACTCCAAGGTTCTCATCCCTCTCCCCAAATCCAGGTTCCCAGCCCTCCTCCCCCCTTCCCGGTTCCAGGTTCTCAGCACCCCCTTCTCCCCAGTTACTTTTATCCCAAATAAAAAAACAAAGAGTTATGTTTTTGAAAACCAAACGTGTGTTTATTGGGTCTGCATGAAAAGGGAGATGTGGGAGGGGGGAAGGAAAGGGTTGTGGGAAAGGCAGAGAGGAGCAAGGCACAGGCCCCTAGTAGGGAGGCCCTGAGGAGAGTCACTGGGGTCCTTCAGAGAAACTCTCCCTCAGGGCCTCCCGGATGCGTACCCCCACCTAATGGGCCTGGTGGATGGCAGCTGTGCATGACTGCTTGAAGGCCCGTCCCTTCCAGCTGGCCTCTACCCCACCCTTGAAGGAAGGCCTCCCCCTTCCTCTCCACAGTGTTGTGGAGCACATGGAGATCACTTGGGGGATGTACTCCCCCACACTGAGGCAGTTCAGCAGGCACCTGAACCGTGCCTTCAAGCGCCTGAAGGCACATTCAGCCTGGATAAGGGCCCTGACCAGGTGACCATTGAACAGTGGCATCTCAACATCCCTGACCATGATGTGGCGCTGGGGGAAGAAAGTACCAGCCTCCAGCTTCTGGTAGAGGCTCAAGTTACAGAAGATGCAGGCGTCATATGCCTTCCCAGACCAGTCAATGAAAATGTCTGTGTTTTGTCTGCAGCGGTCGACCAAAGCCTGCAGGCAGGGTTGGCCTTACCATGAGGCGAACTGAGGCGGCTGCTTCAGGTGCCAGACTGTGAGGGGTGGGTTGCCACTAGGACCCAGAGTGTAGAAAATTGTGTATGCTGCTGGTGCAGTGAGGCGGCATGGGGGCGTCATTTGAGCTCCCCGCCTCAGGTGCCAAAATGTTGTGGGCCGACCCTGCCTGCAGGACCATCAAAAAGTATCCCTTTTGGTTTATGTATTGCTCGGCATGGTGGTCAGGGGCACTGATGGGGATGAGGATGCCATCTATAGCGCCCCCACACACACACAGTTGGGAAAGCCCAGGGCAGCAAATCTGGCCAGCTCTGGTCCAGATCTCCCAGCTGGATGACCCTGCGCAGCAGGATGGTGTTAATGGCCCTCATCACCTGCAAAAGGAGACAAACAAACACACAAAACAGAGAAACAAAGGGGATGCCTGAAACCTTGGGAGGGCCCCGAGCCCCGCACAATAACCCCAGCAATCAGCCCCTATTAAGCCCGGCACCCTCTGCAAGCCTGTGTGAGGGCAGGACTTTAGAACCCCCTTGTGGACAGGGCTTCCTCCCCCCCAATCTTCAGGCCACCCCATTTTCTCTTTTTCCAGTACCCTCCCCCCCCCCAGGGACTGCAGCCCGAGAGTGCCTTACCTCCATGAGGAGGGCCCCAATGGTCAACTTCCCCACACCAAACTGGTTGCCCATGGACCCGTAACTGTTTGGCATTGTGAGCTTCCAGACGGCGATGGTGACCTGCTTCTCTGGGGGGATGGCAGGTCACATCTGGGTGTCCCATTATCGGAGGTCAGGGGGTGAGCCAGGCACACAGATCCATGAAAGTCTCCTTCCTCATTCGGAAATTGTGGAGCCACTGCTGGTCATCCCACCATTCCATCACCAGCCAGTCCCACCAGTCAGAACTGGTGTCCAGCCTCCAGGAGCATCTCTCCACTGTGGGGTGCAGTTGCAAGGGCATTGCTCCCGCACACAAGCAGCGGTTCTCAAATATGAGCTTGGAGTTGAGCTCATGCAGGACCATGAAGGCAGCCTGCAAAAACTGGTGCAGAAACTGGTGCAGCACAGCAGTGTGAGGCCATCGCATGACCAGAGACAGCTCCAGCTCCATGACAAGGAGTATGCTGTGGTGTCCAAAGTCAGGGCAACCAGAGCACGTAGTGCAAATGCTTTGCTGTCCCTCAGAGAGGTAGGCAAGCGAGCAGAAGAACCTGAGAAATGGCTGTCCAGGGGGGCGTCCTTTTAAGCACATGTCTCAGATAGCCTTAGGCAGCAGCACCGGGAAGCAACTGCTGACCTAATGCCCTGCCTGAACAGGTTCCGGGTGGCCTTAAATGTAAGATAGCATCCCATCAGTGTGGATGCTATCTTTCAAAATAACACATCGCTATTTCATTGAGCTTTTTGTGTGTGGACGCACTATTTCAAAATAAGCTTTTCCGGAAGATCTCTTCCGGAAAGCTTATTCCAAAAGAAGCTTGCAGTGTAGATGTACCCTAAGTCCTTTCTTGAATCACGGCCTTACATCAGTGGGACTTAAACATGGGCTATAATTAAGAATGCATTTATGCACTTTGCTGAATGATGCACCCTAACCACAAGCAGTGAGACTATCCTTTGTCCACTGCCTTGTTCCACAGATCATAGGTCTGATCAGAGGTCATCCATAAGCACTTTCCAATATCCTTGTTAGTGACGATGACATGCCAGTATTTAGAAAAGTTCCTTGCATTATGCCAGCAACATTTTTTTTTCCAGTTGTGCGACTGCTACTAACTCCCTGCTGAGAACTATTTCTCTGTTTCACAAAGTATAAAGGGACATACACAGACTCATCCCTCTGTTCATTTCCGTTGTACGTTTTTTCTAACTATATTCACTTAATATGGTATTTGCTTGCAACATGGTCTGTTATGTATACTGTGTTTTATAATCTCCTGGGAAAAATAACCAGGGAAACACAATTTTTTGGAACTATCTCCTTTTATTAAGAATAATGAAAGGGAAAGAAGAGTCATTCCAGCAGTCAAACATCCTTCTACTGTTGCTTATTGGTAATTTTATGATTACTGAGTCACCCAACACTTAGTCTGAGATAATGTACCTTATGTTTGCCTAGTGCATGTCGAACATCTGTCCTTTTAACTATTCTGTGTTTTTATAGATAGATAGATAGATAGATAGATAGATAGATCAAAAATTAGTACTAAACTGTTCAATCTCAGTTGCAATGACTAATGTCATCCCCAAATTTCAAAGTCTGAAAGGAATGTTTAATTATTTCATTCTCTCTATATATCCGTTCCCTCTGGATTAATCATATAACAAGTGCTACTGCAGCCTGCTATTTCTATCATCGGCTGCAACAATCACTGGCAGAGCTATTGAAATTAATTGTGCACACATAGAAATATATCCCAAAGCTCCAAAACCACACCCTCTTTCAAAGTGTTTCCCAGCTTCATTAGTCTAGTTACAGCACTTCACAGGCCTGCTGCAGTCATGATAAAGCAGCTCAGCTTGTCACTGCATTTCATGGCAGATGCTTCCAACTTGGATGAACATACTTTACATCTATGTGGAGCCGAATGCAAAGAAGGAATGGGTTAGTGGTCATGACACGTGCCAGATGTAGTCCCTGCCACTAGCAGATTTTGTTTCAGACCACTGAGTATCTCTCTAATATTAAAGCTATAATTTATACACTTGGCTGATACTTGGGGCTTGTTTTCAAGTCATCGATCACTCTGGAGCATTCATATATGATTCAGACTCACTTTGTAGGTTCTTCTGCCAGCTATCGATTCCGATGACATTATTTATCAATTACAACAGGCTTATTCCTCACAACATTATCCACTACCGGATCTGCATATTTATTTTGCAGGATGATTTATTAACATGTCACTGAATTTTATGAGGTGTATATGTTAAGCCCCTCTGAAAATTCCACAAGTACAATTAAAACAGGAATGTACCAGAGGAGCAATGACATAAAGTTCTTTCCATTTGCTTCACAAATAAAGAGACTAAAGACAAATTTCAGTCAATCCAGATCCACAGGGAAATTATCCTGTGGTTCAGAAGTGCAGTGGGACAGCCGTCAGCACAACCCCATTTCCACCTTTCAGAAATTCCCTACCACTCAGTCCATTAACATTGGAGTTACATCCTTACTCATGGGAACAATGGGGCCAGAGGTGATGTCTCTAGTACTTGCTTGGCATTCAGCTGCTATGCAAAGGTTTTAATGTGTCTTCTGCAGGATGCAATTTTGTTTTTCTAAGAGTTCCTATAGATCACTAAGGGGCAACCCTGGGCTTGTGAGTGGACCACGCTCCTTCATCTCAGTAGGCTGAAAGATTGTTATAACCAAGGGTATGTATACACTAGCCACCCTAGTTCGAACTAGGGTGGCTAATGTAGTCATTCGAACTTGCAAATGAAGCCCGGGATTAAAATATCTCGGGCTTTATTTGCATGTTCCCGGGGCACCGCCATTTTTAAATGCCCGGTAGTTCGGACTCCCTGCCCACGGCTACACGCGGCATGGGCTAGGTAGTTCGAACTAAAGTCCCCTAATTCGAACTAGGCGTTACTCCTCATAGAATGAGGTTTACCTAGTTCAAATTAAGCGCTCCACTATTTTGAATTAAATTCGAAATAGCAGTTTGCATGTGTAGCCCCTATTAAAGTTAATTCGAACTAACGGCTGTTAGTTCGAATTAACTTTGTAGTGTAGACATACCCTTAAATAAGCATGTGAAAGGGGTAGTAAACTCATTCTGTCCCATCTCAATCCAGTATATTTATGCAGAGTTGGCCTTCATATGCAAATCTGACCCTGTTTCCTTTGGCCTGAACAAAGACTTGAACTGGATGACATATTATAACACTAACATTCCTTATAGTCAACACCCCTTTGACATCAAAAGCTAAGTACAGGACACTTCGGGTATGTCTAGACTACATGGCTCCATCGACGGAGCCATATAGATGAGTTTACTAGACATAGGAAAATGAAGCAGCGATTTAAATAATCGCCGCTTCATTTACATCAAAATGGCCGCCACACTGTGCCGATCAGCTGTTTGGCAGCACAGCGGGGCAGTCTGGACGCCGCCGCAGTTGACAAGGGAAGCCTTTGTCGACCGCTCCAGTATGCCTCGTGAAATGAGGTTTACTGGAGCGGTCGACAAAGGCTTCCTTGTCGACGCGCCGCCCAGACTGCTGCCAGCCGCCAAACAGCTGATCGCACAGCGCGTTATTTTGATGTAAATGAAGTAGCGATTATTTAAATCGCTGCTTCATTTTCCTATGTCTAGTAAACTCATCTACATGGCTCCGTCAACGGAGCCATGTAGTCTAGACATACCCTTCCACTCCATGTAATTAGCCTGATTAGCACAGGGACCACAATTGACAGGTAATTTTTTTCTCCCTCTCTCCCTTCTTATTCTGAGGGTCCCCCTTTTTTTCTTCACTCAAACTCATCTCATCTGAAAGAGTGGGTTTTGCCCACGAAAACCTGTGATACTATATATATTTTTGTTAGTCTCTAACGTGCCACAGAACTACTCATTGTTTTTAAAATTACAGACTAACATAGCTACCCCTCTGAAACTTTATCTTCCCTAGCATTTGAAGTCAGGGCTACTGGGCCTGCTTACAACTTAGGTGTACCCAGAAATGTTTCTATTAATTCTAGATGCTGCATTTCCCCAAACAAATTGAAAAATGGGGGGATAGTAGTACATATAAGAACATTGGAAGGTGCCAAGGTACATTTAACTCTGTACATATTTCTTGTATACTGATCATCCTAGCACTCAGGTACTATCACAAGGCACTACCCATTAAGGCTTGGGCCGATTTATTGAAATAGGGTTTTTGAATTTCTTAGGGCTTTGATTTATCAAACTAATAATAATAAAAATGAAAGTGGCTGGACAGGTAATACTTCAGAACAAAACACAGAGTTGATCGTTTCAGACCCCCCAAAGCCTTATTCCCCTCAGCCATTGACTACTCCATAGTCAAGATATCAAACTTAGATTTCAAAAAGGCTTCCTACAACCTGGTTTCAGACAGAACTAACTAACACGACTTTGTTCTACAAGAATCATAACCCCATAAAAGAAATTCCTCAGCCAACCACCACCCTTAAAATTTTGCTTCTTCCTACCCAGAAATGCTGTTCCTACTGGCAACCAAGCTAGGTCCCCTCAAAGCAACTGCCTTAGAGGCTACGTCTACACTGCAGGCTTCTTCTGCAAGAACTGTTTTTCACAAGAGTTCTTGTGCAAAAGGTCTTGCGCAAGAGAGCATCCACACTGGCGGGACACTCTTGCGCAAAGACTTCCCTCTGGAACTACTTTGGACAGGGCAAAAGGACACCAGGACCTTCCGGGGGGCGGGGGCTGGAGCTCCTCTAAGACACGTGCTTAAAGGGATCTCTCTGGACACCCATTTCTCTCCTGCTGCGTGCTTTGAGACCACTGGTAGGGACTAAAAGTTGTAGCAGTGCCTGTTGTGGTTGCCCTCTGCCTCATTGGACACTACAGCTTGTGCCCTACTTCTGCCTTTGGGGACTTTTGCCTTCTGCTTGCTGTGCCATGGAGCCAGGGGTGGCCCTGTGCCTCCTCTGGCCCCACACAGCCATTTTGGAGTGCGTGAAGCTGCTGCTCCATGCTGCCTTGCTACTCCTACACAAGCTCGATGCCGAGCTCACTCTGAACTCCCTCTCCCTGGATGCAGCAGCTTCCCTGTGGCATCCCTACCCAAGCGTGGAGAGGCGACACTGGAGACTCCACACCAGTTCCAACTGGTGGAACCAGCTGGTCCTGGAGCAATGGGACGACCAGCAGTGGCTCCCAAACTTCAGGATGCAGAAGCAGACGTTCCTGGAGCTGTGTGCCTGGCTCACTCCTGCGCTCCTCAGACACGACACCCAGCTGCGGCCCGCCATCCCGGTCAAAAAGAGGGTCATCAACACCCTGTGGAAGCTGGCCACCCTGGACAGCTACTGCTCAGTGGCAAACCAGTTCGGGGGAGGAGAAAGGGGCTCTGAACTGGGAGGGGGAGCTAAAGCTGGGAAGGGTGGCTCCTGCCAGTGCCTCTGTGGGTGCGGAGACTTCGGCGCCCTTCAGGCCGGATTGGGGCAAGCAGCACGGGGAGGTGGGCAGGATGGGGTGCAGCAGGAGGGGGCATGGCAACGGCAGCAGGAGGGGTAGTAGGAGGGGGCATGGGCATGGGAGGGAGGGCAGCAGGGTGGGGCAAGGCCATGCCATAGTGTATGGCATGGCAACTGTGGGAGGTCAGTGCAGCGATGCTGTCACACATGCAGTTGCACCTCTGCAGGGACTGGCCCCACGCCTGCTGCCGCCACTCCCGGTCATCCTGCAGCTTGCTGGTGACCGCGGCCTCCATCATCTTCACGGCCTGGATGTGCTGCTGAATGAGTTGGTCGCGCTGCCTGGCCCACCGGACTGGTGCCTGGGTGGTTGGTGCCACCTCTGCTGCAGGGCTGGAGGGTTCCTCGCTCCCAGCTGGTCCCGCTGCAGAGAACACAGAAAATGGTGAAGCGGTCAGTCAGCCCTGCCCACAGTGTCCCTGAGCCCCATGCCCTCCTCCCTGAGCCTCAAGTGACACCACCCAATTGTGGCTTGGACCCAATCGATCCCCTGTTGAGTGTGTTCACATAAAAGGACTAGCTCCAAATCATGGGAGAGACATGATCCTCCATGGATTGTAACCCTTGGGAGACATCAGTTTGAATGCAGACCCCTTGTCTGTTTCCTAGCCACATGGCATGCGGTGTCTGTCTGCGTAGCACTGTGCACACTCCCTCCCCAGGGCAGAGAGCATGGCTTCTACTCTTGTCACTGTCTGTGAGCACACACCCTTGATGCTGTAGTCATGTTTGCATGCACATCCCCACATTGCATGGGAGCAAGTGTGGCGGACGAGCTCTGGGTTCTTGGACTACTGTCACTGATTTCCTTGGCCATGCAGCCAGGGCTACTGGGGCGTATACTGTCCCTTCAGCAAGATGCAGTGGCCACAGGCCCAGGCTGACCGCTTCTCCACTCCCCCTTCCCCAGCCCTTGGACAAGTAGCCCAGGGAAGTTTGTGGCCGCAGTGTGGGGATTCCCGCAGGGCCAGCATAGGGGCTGGGAGCAGCCGAGGGGCTCCATGGGGGTTGCGCTCACAGGGCTGGCTCGCTGCACTTCTCCCAGGAGCAGCTGCTGTGTCACATGGGCAGGCACGGCTGCATGCTGTCTGTGTGTGGCAACCTGCGGGAGGTGTGGAGTGTGGCCTGCACCCTTGGGGGCTTGGCTGCTTCCAGCCAGCATCCCCCCTCCTTCCCCCGGGCAGGACGTGTGTGAGCAGCAGGGTCCCAGGCGTGCCCTGGAGCTGCCTGCTGCATCCACGTGCCACACAGTCAGGCTGCACGAGGTTGCACATGCTATGTGTACTGCTGCATGATGAGCAGCTCAAACTGCCTGAGTGACACTCCCCCCCGGATACCCAGCTCCCCTACTGTTGTGAGGGAGAAGCACTACATTCACCAGTGGATCCGTTGCCGGCCTTGGATGAGGCCTGGGAGGCTTCCCGGCTCCTGGGCACTGGCTCGAGGTGCAGGGTGACGGTGGTGCTGCAGTCCTCTCCCTTGTCCTCGGAGCCACTGGTCAGGTCACCGTCCTCCTCCAGGCCAGGTGGCCTGACCACCAGGGTGCGCAGGCCAGTGAGGGTCCTTGCACTGCTGTGTCACCCAGGATGGTGTGCAGCTGGTCGTAGTGGGGGCAGGTGTTGGCTCCTGCCCCATCCTCAGTGGTTCTGACATAGCCCAACTCTTTGACTTTGGCCTGGACCTGTTCAAGGGTCCGGGCTGGATGTCCCTGGGCCATGTGGGCGAAGATGTCGGCATTTCGGCGCCAGGCACGGGGGTCGTGGAGGGCTTCCTCCTGTGCCCAAAGGTCCAGTAAGGCCCACTGCCCCCAACCAGCAAGGGGCACGCCGCTTTGTGCCCCTCCATGGCTGCTGGGAGCCCTGGGGTGGCTGCTGGGAGGAGGGTGCAGGCTCTCGGGGTGCCTCTGGAATGGACATATAGGCTCCTAGGTACAGCAGGGCAGAGCAGGGCACACCTAGGTGGAATTGCTGAGTGTGCTGCTGCTGCCGCACAACATCTGCAGGCTGCATGTGCCTTTAAGCGGGGGGTCCAGCAAGCAGGAAATAGCGAGCTTGAGTGCAGGTACAGAGCAACCAAACAGCCACTTGCGTTTTTTCCTTGGAGGCCAGTTCTTGCGCAAAAACTCTGGTTGCCTGTTCACACTGCCCTCTTGTGCAAGAAGGCTTCTTCCTCATACGGAGCGTCAGAGCTCTTGCGTAAGAAGCCCTCTGTTCTGACACTGTACTGTAAATTTACTTGTGCAAGAACACACATGCAGTGTAGACACTCTGCAAGTTTTTGCGCAAGAATGGCTGTTCTTGCGCAAGAAGCCTGCAGTGTAGACGTAGCCTATATAGTGTGTTAGGAAGGGTGGGGGAAGGTATTACTTCATTCATCGCCTCTGGGCCTGGCCAAACTTTCTTTAATGGACAGACCCTGCATTTATGGCCTGCCCGCTGCACTATTTCATCTGCTCAAGAAACAGGTATTAAAGTTTTACTTGCTGCTCTGTGATTGGGGTCTGTAATCCCCATTATGCTCACACAATTGGTTTGCTTAAGATAACACCACACAAACCTTTGCAAACATTTCTGCTTTAAAAAATGATGGGTATCTTTGCAAAGCATGAGGCCAACAGTGTTACAAACAGCATGTGAAACAGAATCCCCCCTAAGTTCATCAAGTTCTTCCTCTACACACCTCCCAGGCCTAGAAACTGTTCCACAAGGAACTCTGCAGAAAACTTTACAATGAGCTTTGCCCTACCTCCCTGAATCCACAGAGGACCTGATGTGATTTGAATTTCAACCTGAGCTGCTGGTGGTTTAGCTACCACATTACCATCCATCTATAAGTGAAAATAACAGTTCAGATGAACCTTTTAACATATAGCTTTGCAAACAGGAGCAGCAAACAGGGAGTTTTGAGAGGGAGTTCTCCAGGTAAAGGAGGAGCAAATACGGACCCTTGAGGTAAGTGGCTGTCTGTAGTGTGTGTTTGGGGGTTACTTGCTGTGTGCTGAGCTTGTGTTTGTCTGTTTGTTTTGTTTTGTTTTGTTTGTTTGTTTGAAGGAGTGTGTGCTGTGGCCAGCAGTTGGAAGTTGTGAGCTTCTAAAGGTTTGAAATCTAGAAGCCTCTGTTAATTGGCTGAGCCTTAGTCAGGGGTCGGGCTATCAGGAAGGCCAGGGCTTTATAAAGCAGAGAGTCAGTGACCAGGGGCAGCAAACAGGGAGTTTTGAGAGGGAGTTTGGAAGGGGAGTGGGAAGGGGGCCAAGGTACACTTGCCATTCTTTATAGTTTAATTTAAAGGTTTTAAATCAGAAAGTTTTGATTAACTAGAAACCCTATCAATAACCTAGGTAGCTGTAGGAGAGAATGCAGGCAGAAACCCAGCAGCAGAGTGGGGGCTATCCTGTTTATTGCACTCAGTGTAGCATGTATGATTACCTGCCCTATGGGCGGGTGGCGTATGTGTGCATTCGGTGCAAGGAGCTCCTGGCCTTCAGAGATTGCGTACGGGCTTTGGAGGCCAGGGTGACTGAACTGGAGGAGCTGAGGGAGGCAGAGAGGTACATAGATGAGGCTTTCTGGGACACTGTAGAATTGTCCCACCTCTAGTCAGACAGCCCCTGTGCTGTTAAGGAGGATGAAAGGCTCAGGGAAAAGAGAGCAGTCAATGGGAGCAGAGGGAAACCTTCCCATAGTCGGGACCCTCCTTCCAGATGTTGGGGTATCCTCTCACACTGAGGTTACATCTCTGGGGGAGGGAACTCAAGTCAGTAGGAAAAGGCAGGTGTTAGTAATGGGAGATTCAATCATTAGAAATGTAGATAGCTGGGTTTGCGATGACCGGGAGAACCGTATGGTGACTTGCCTGCCTGGTGCGAAGCTTGCAGATCTCTCGAGGCATCTAGATAGACTTATGTGTAGTGCTGAGGAGGAGCTGGTGGTCTTGGTACATGTAGGTACCAATGACATAGGTTCGGGTAGCAGAGTTGTCCTGGAGGCCAAATTTAGGCTTCTAGGAAAGAGATTGAAATCCAGGACCTCTATGGTGGCATTTAAAGAGAAGCTAGATAGTTTAAAGAGAAGCTAGATAATTTCATGGAGGTTAGGTCCATAAAAGGCTATTAGCCAGGGGATAAAATGGTGTCCTTGGCCTCTGTTTGACAGAGGCTGGAGAGGGATGGCAGGAGACAAATCGCTTGATCATTGTCTTCGGGCCACCCCCCTGGGGCACTTGGTGCTGGCCACTGTCGGCAGACAGGATACTGGGCTAGATGGACCTTTGGTCTGACCCGGTACGGCCGTTCTTATGTTCTTATTCTCAGAAATGCTTCCAGTTCCACGTGCAGGGCCAGGTAGGCAGGCAGAGCTTCAGAGCCTCAATACGTGTATGAGACAATGGTGTAGGGAGGAGGGGTTTAGCTTTATAAGGAACTGGAGAAACTTTTGGGATAGGGGAAGCCTATACAGGAAGGATGGGCTCCACCTAAACCATAGTGGATGGCACTTAACATTAAAAAGGCACTTAACATTAACTGCTGGCACTTAACATTAAAAAGGTCACAGAGCAGTTTTTAAACTAAGAGATGGGGAAAAGCCTATTGGTGCAGAGAAGCATGTGGATCGGACAGAGATGTTTCTTAGAGGAGAGTCTATTGATAGAGATTCTCTACTCTATGTTTTAGTCAGGAGGAGAGGATGGAAGAGGATAAAGTATGGGCCAGATCAGACGAAAAACATTCACATAAAAAAGACTCTGACACATCAGAAAAGGGCAGACAAATAAACTGTGATAAGTTTTTAAACTGCTTGTACACAAATGCTAGAAGTCTAAAAAATAAGACGGGTGAACTAGAGTGCCTTGTGTTAAAGGAGGATACTCATATAATAGGCATCACAGAAACCTGGTGGAGTGAGGACAATCAATGGGACACAATCATTCCGGGGTACAAAATGTATCGGAAGGGCAGAACAGGTCGTGTGGGTGGGGGAGTGGCACTATATGTGAAAGAAAATTTAGACTCAAATGAAGTAAAAATCTTAAATGAATCAACATGTTCCATAGAATCGCTATGGATAGTAATTCCTTGCTCTAATAAGAATATAACAGTAGGGATCTATTATCAACCACCTGACCAGGACAGTAATAGTGACTATGAAATGCTAAGGGAGATTAGAGAGACTATCAAAATAAAGAACTCAATAATAGTGGGGGATTTCAACTATCCCCATATTGACTGGGTACATGTCACCTCAGGACGAGATGCAGAGACAAAATTTCTTGATACCTTAAATGACTTCTTCTTCGAGCAGCTGGTACAGGAACCCACAAGGGGAGAGGCAATTCTCGATTTAGTCCTGAGTGGCCCGCAGGATCTGGTCCAAGAGGTAACTATAACAGGACCGCTTGAAAATAGTGACCATAGTATACTAACATTTAACATTCCTGTGGTGGGAAGAACACCTCAGCAGCCCAACACTGTGGCATTTAATTTCAAAAAGGGGAACTATGCAAAAATGAGGAGATTAGTTAAACAGAAATTAAAAGGTACAGTGACTAAAGTAAAATCCCTGCAAGCTGCATGGATACTTTTCAAAGACACCATAATAGAGGCCCAACTTAAATGTATACCCCAAATTAAAAAAACATAGTAGAAGAACTAAAAAAGAGCTACCGTGGCTTAACAACCATGTAAAAGAAGCAGTGAGAGACAAAAAGACATCTTTTTAAAAGTGGAAGTCAAATCCTAGTGAGGTAAATAGAAAGGAGCATAAACACTGCCAAAGTAAGAGTAAAAACGGTAATAAGAAAAGCCAAAAAGGAGTTTGAAGAACAGCTAGCCAAAAACTCAAAAGGTAATAACAAAATGTTTTTTAAGTACATCAAAAGCAGAAAGCCTGCTAAACAACCAGTGGGGCCCCTGGACAATCAAGACACAAAAGGAGCACTTAAAGACGATAAAGTAATTGCGGAGAAACTAAATGAATTCTTTGCTTTAGTCTTCACAGCTGAGGAAGTTAGGGAGATTCCCAAACCTGCACCGTCCTTTGTAGGTGACAAATCTGAGGACTTGTCACAGATTGAAGTGTCATTAGAGGAGGTTTTGGAATTAATTGATAAACTTAAGTAACAAGTCACCAGGACCAGATGGCATTCACCCAAGAGTTCTGAAAACTCAAATGTGAAATTGAGGAACTACTAACTGTGGTTTGTAACCTATCCTTTAAATCAGCTTCTGTACCCAATGACTGGAAGATAGTTAATGTAATGCCAATATTTAAAAAGGGCTCTAGAGGCGATCCTGGCAATTACAGACCGGTAAGTCTAACGTCCGTACCGGGCAAATTAGTTGAAACAATAGTAAAGAATAAAATTGTCAGACACATAGAAGAACATAATTTGTTGGGCAAAAGTCAACATGGTTTCTGTAAAGGGAAATCATGTCTTACTAATCTATTAAAGTTCTTTGCAGGCGTCAACAAACATGTGGACAAGGGGATCCAGTAGATATAGTGTACTTAGATTTCCAGAAAGCCTTTGACAAGGTCTCTCACCAAAGGCTCTTACGTAAATTAAGTTGTCATGGGATAAGAGGGAAGATCCTTTCATGGACTGAGGACTGGTTAAAAGACAGGAAACAATGGGTAGGAATAAATGGTAATTTTTCAGAATGGAGAGGGGTAACTAGTGGTGTTCCCCAAGGGTCAGTCCTAGGACCAATCCTATTCAACATAGTCATAAATGATCTGGAGAAAGGGGTAAACAGTGAGGTGGCAAAGTTTTCAGACGATACTAAACTGCTCAAGGTAGTTAAGACCAAAGCAGACTGTGAAGAACTTCAAAAAGATCTCACTAAACTAAGTGATTTGGCAACAACATGGCAAATGAAATTTAATGTGGATAAATGTAAAGTAATGCACATTGGGAAAAATAACCCCAACTATACATATAATATGATTGGGGCTAATTTAGCTACAACTAATCAGGAAAGAGATCTTGGAGTCATCGTGGATAGTTCTCTGAAGACATCCACGCAGTGTGCAGCGGCAGTCAAAAAAGCAAACAGGATGTTAGGAATCATTAAAAATGGATAGAGAATAAGACGGAGAATATCTTATTGCCCTTATATAAATCCATGGTACGCCCACATCTGGAATACTGCGTACAGATGTGGTCTCCTCATCTCAAAAAAGATATACTGGCATTAGAAAAGGTTGAGTGAAGGGCAACTAAAATGATTAGGGGTTTGGAATAGGTCCCATATGAGGAGAGATTAAAGAGACTGAGACTTTTCAGCTTGGAAAAGAGGAGATTAAGGGGGGATATGATAGAGGTATATAAAATCATGAGTGGTATGGAGAAAGTGAATAAGGAAAAGTTATTTATTTGTTCCCATAATGTAAGAACTAGGGGCCACCAAATGAAACTAATGGGCAGCAGGTTTAAAACAAATTAAAGGAAATTCTTCTTCACACAGCATATAATCAATCTGTGGAACTCCTTGCCTGAGGAGCTTGTGAAGGCTAGGATTATAACAGGGTTTAAAAGAGAACTCGATAAATTCAGGGAGGTTAAGTCCATTAATGGCTATTAGCCAGTATGAGTAAGGAATGGTGTCCCCAGCTTCTGTTTGTCAGAGGGTGGAGATGGATGTCAGGAGAGAGATCGCTTGATCATTACCTGTTCGGTTCACTCCCTCTGGGGCACCTGGCATTAGCCACTGTTGGCAGACAGAATACTGGGCTGGATGGACCTTTGGTCTGACCCAGTATGGCCATTCTTATGTTGTTATGTAGTGGCAAGTGCAGTGCAGACTATGGTTTTGATCATGACTTTGTAATAAAATACTTACCTCTTTGACAGCACATCTCAACCATTGATCTCAAAGCATTCCACAATTCTCTGCTGCCATTTAGATGGTGAAACTGAGGCATCAAAAGGTGAAAATGATTTACCAAAGGTCACAAAGTAGGTACTCAGCAGAGGTGGAAGCAGAGCCCAGGCCTCCTGACTCTCATCCTCAAGCTCTGTCTCCTGGATCATGTCACCTCCCTGCCAGTGCTGCTAACCATGTCACTAACATTAGCCACATCAGTAAATTTCTGCCACATCAAATCTTTAAATGATAGATTTTATAAGATAAGACACAAAAGGGGAAAAGTTATTAAAATCAGAATTACTGTAATATACCAGGTACAACAATCCCTCAATGTCTGCTCTTCCTATTTTGCATTGCTAATTGACATCTCATTAAAAGATGATTAGGAAGCTGGAAAGATAAAACAGAGAAACAAAGCCCAGGATGACAGAAAGGGCAGAATTCTAGGAAATACAGTGAAAGCTCAACTGAATTCAAAAGTACAAACTCAGAAATGAACATTCATAAAAAATAGATGAAGAACTCTAAATATACTCCCCTGACATTGTCTATAGGATTGGTGAGTGTGTGTCAAGATAGAGATCTCCCATCCCAAATGTTAAAGGCAAACTGCAAAGCTTAACTCACTGACCAGAAGTTCATTATATTTTAAAGTGCCATGCAAGGTGGGTGCTCTGAGCTATAGTCCACTGAATCCTTAGAGATCCTGGCTTCTCTGGCAGGGAGGAATAATTTTTTGATGGGTTAATGTAAACTTTGGGCCACTGTCCGCCCACAACCCATCTGGGGATAGCCTCTAGTACATACATCTTTGCTCATTACGGGTATGTCTACACGACAGAGTTTTGTCGGAAAAACTTCTGTTTTTCTGACAACTTGAGGAATGTCCACATTGCAATTGCATTCTTCCACAAGAAAATCAAAAGAACAGAGGGGTTTTTCCGGCATTGGTAATCCTAATTCTACAAGGAAGAAGCCTTTTTACAAAGCGCTCTTTCTAAAAAAGACATGTATGGACGAGGAAGTGGGAGTTCTTTCGGAAGAAGAGGAAAGAGGAAAAAGCACAGGTGCCCTGGTGGCCATTCTGTCTATTGCAATCACAGCTTACACATCAGATCGCTTTTTCGATGCACTTTTACAGTGTGGACGCTCTCTTTCAGAAGAAGTTTTTTCGGAAGATCTCTTCCGAAAGAAGCCTGTAGTCTAGACGTAACCTCCTACATTGGCTCAGCCCAGTGCCCTCAAAGTTGAGGTGCTCAGAATTAAAGACAAGTACATGATTTGCCCCAGGCCATATAGCCTGTTAGCAGCAGAGCTAGGACCAGATAGCAGACTATTATGGAGCTCAGAGCTATGCTTAGGCCTCGCAGCCACATCTCAGCAGCCTTTTGTTTTCTCATTTCCCTCTGCAATTAATCACTTCCACCTTATGTCTTTGCCCAAGGGTCACAGTTGCTCTGACACCTTCCCCTTAGTTCTTGGGAAAGGTAGAGTCTACTGCAGCCGTGGCCAAACTGGGAGCCTGGGGCCTATGAAGCCACCCCTAAAAACAGCCCCCGCTGTCCGGTGTGGCTATTCAAAATGGCATTTCTTAAAGGGGCGGGGTTTGTTTGGTTTTTTTTGCTTGCTTGCTTGCTTGACAACTTCCCCCCTGGTTCTTTGTGCTATATGCACAAATTTTGGCTCCTTGCCTGTAACAGGTTGGCCACCCCGATGTACTGCTTCCACAGGGCTCCCCTGCTCATGAAACCAAACATTGATTTCCCTTTTGGTCACTAGAGTACAGGGCCAGTTCTTGTAGCACAGTAGGTATTTATTAGTGCTTTATAAACTAGAGATTGTAGTTATAGCCCTCCATAGAAAATGTAAATATAATTGTAGGAGATGACATATAAAATGTAAATAGATGTGCAGAGCTATCAAAAGGTTAATAATCTCACTACAAAAATTCTTAGACAAACTCTCCTGCAGTTCAGTTGTTAACAAAGCTATTAAATTTAATTGCAATATAATGACATAGCCATATACCTAGCTGATACTCAGCTATTGGGCACACAGAGTACTGGTTTCACCATACACACAACATGTGGGGGTTTGCCTCAGGTCTTATAAGCATCCTTGGAATTGCTTACACTTTCCCTATCAGACTTTATTTCAGTTGAACACACATGTAGTAAGTTGAGGGTCAGTAACATGGAGTCAGCAGGCCTAAATAAAGGCCTGTAACATGAAAACAGCAACAGGCTTGCAATCTAGTGAGCAAGACTTTGGTTCAGTAACACAGGAACCAAGAAAGAGGCCCTACTGATAACTGTGTAATTGTGTAAGTTAGGTCGAGCATGGAAGGACACAGGGAGTCACTGGGTACAAACTGTGAGCCAAAGGGGAGTAGCGGAACATCTTAATAAGAAATGTCTTGGTACAAAGACTCCCCAAAAACTAATGTACATACCGACCTAGGTTCAGGACCGGGTCGAGATTGACAGCATGAAGGATAGTAAGTAAGCCCCCCTTCTGTAAGGTGAGGGGTGGTAACTAGGCAACAGAGGGTGGCAACGTGGTACATAAAGAAATGATGTAAGTTGTCTCTGGCCGACCTTGGGGGGAGGGGGGATGCAGAATGCACAGTAGCTTAACTTTGACTAACTGCTGTTAATATCTGTTATATGGCAATAGGCCTGCCCGGTGTTGGTACCTTGTCAACGCGGGCCATAGTGCCCAGTGGTGTAACATTGTACTGTTCTCTGTTACCAACTGGTAGAGCTTCGCATTTGACAATAAACCTGCTCGATTGATTTCAAACCTTGCCTGCATCTGTCGTTTCCGGGGCCGCTCAGAGATCTCCTGTGTTGACCCAAGTGCACAGGGACTAACACTCTAGATAAAGGGAGTACCGATTGTTACGCATGCAGCTGAAAGTTTATCATCACCGACGGAGTAGAGGTCCTGTCAGGAGCGCACCAGGACGATCCGGACCAGACAACGCTGACACTGACAGTTCAGACCACCGAAGGTACTGAGGTACAGAACACCGAGGTACGACAACACACACAACGATAGCCATAGAGTTTAAATCTAGGTGCGGGGGGAGTGAATCTGACACATGGACTAAGGAGGGGAACACATTTTAAACAATTAATTCTAGGTCTCATTTCCGTAAAGACTTACACGAATAGTCCAGTTGACTTCAGTGGACTAATGTACATAAAATTAAGGTCATGCCCAAATCTTTGCAGGATTAGGACCTTAGCAAAGGCTTTGAACTCTCCTTACTGCAGGCTTATTGTAGTCTTTGCACACATGCATGAGGGAGGAAGTCTGCAAGGAGCAGAGAGATTGCTTTATGATAGCCTTCTCCTTTTGGTTCAGGTAGGAATTGAGGGCAGTGGATCTACTCTCACAGCACGTGGTGTTGGCTTGCTCCCTTCTATGGAGTGGCATTTTGTTGGAGAAATCTCTCTCCATGCCCATGAGTCATTGACTTCCACAGTTCTTTAGAGATGTGGCAGCATCATATCACTACAAAGCCTGGGTCTGGGCCACAATGGCATTATCTAGCTCAGTGTTTCCCAAACGGTGTTGCATGGAACCCCGGGGTTCCGCAAAGTGAAAATAAGGGTTCTGTGAGAATTCCATTACAATAACATTTTATTATTTTAAAAAATAATAATTAATATTTAAGCGTTTATGAAGTTTATTGAAAACAATTTTCATTTGTGTTTGCCACAGTAAGTGTCTCTGTATAATTCCAGCTTAGCCACAGAGTGGGGACGATGATGTCACTACTCAGTGCTGTGCGTGCAGTCAGTGGTGCGATCGTCTGTTATGTACCACCATTAACTGTTTGTACACATTAAATGTGATTTTTTTAAAAAAATATGTGCGGTAAAACTAAATGTTGATCTCATGACCTTGTTTAGCATTTGTTTATTATTTATTACTTATTGGTGGTCTACTTTTTCAGCTCCATATTTAAGACTGTTATTAGGGGTTCCGCAAAATTCTTTTGAGTTTAAAAGGGTTCCGTGGCCAAATAAAATTGGGAAACACTGATCTAGCCCATCTTTTTAGCAACCTAGCCATCCATATTGGAAATGTGTGAGTCCATTGTGATGGATAAATACAGTACCAAACCTGTGAACAAAACCCAAATCAAATACATCCCAGACTGCTAGGAGAGCGAGAGCGTTAAAGAATTTCACTCCCCTTGGTATATTATTTTTCATATCTTTCTGGCATGGTACATTGTGGATTCCACTGAAAGTGGAAGGCCAAAATGTCATGGTCAAGGGTATTTTTGTGCTATTTCTGGCCCAACCAGCAGGAAGTATCAGAAATATTGTAAGAAGGCACATTCTCATAAAAGTCTCATCCTAATATTGCGAGATATAGCTGTATTTGTCTCTTTTAGCAAAACAGCTACAGCCCATGAAAGCTTATGCCCTAATAAATTTGTTAGTCTTTAAGGTGCCATAGGACTCCTTGTTGTTCATCCCAATTTTGCAGACTCTGGAAGTCTATGGAAAATTCCTGAATAAATTTAGAGTTTTGAGTGCTCACCACAAAAAAGGCGTGATGTGATACAGAAGTGCTATTTCTTGGCCTTTCTCACCTATAACAGGCCATGCTTTCAAAAGGAAAGTAGGCAGATTAAGTGACTTGGTCAATGTCTCAGGGCAAGTCAGTGGTAGAGCTTGTTTTTATCTAAAAACCCAAGTATCCTAGTCCTATGTTCTAGACATAAAGCTGAACTGCATCTTAGGCCATGTCTACTCTACAAGATAAGGTTGAATCTATTATGGTCAATTTCTGGCCACCTGATTTTTGCAAATTTGAAGGTCCATGTCCTCACAGAGGGGAAGAATCCAATATAGTCTGAAGTAGCATGCACCATTAGGGAGCCTATGGTCAACTCAGAGAGTGATGTATTGTGGGTAGCTTTGCATTCTGGGGTATGCTCCTGGTGCACGGTAGAACCCAAACTGTGCAGATGGTGGTTATGGGTTCATGTCATCAGCATCCCATAATGAGCACATCTACTCCCTCTCCCCTTGCTTGAGATCAATGGGAAGCAGGCTTTTCACACCTAAAAGGTTTGCCTTGGTTTCTCATGCAGACACAATAGCAGCATGAGCATGGATCCTGGTTTGCAGCAAATTACAGCGATGCTGACGTGTGCTGTGCTGCACCTAATGGCAAAGTACTTTGAGAGCGAATGCAAGTCACTCCGCTAGGAAGAGGAGGAGGTCAAATCTTGAGTTGGCATGGAGTTGCTGCTCATGCAAGCCCTAGAGCGGATGCAAGCGCAGTCTGCCGCCAGTCAATGCTGTGAACATAGTGGTACGCTGGTTCTGGTGCCACGAGACAAGCAAGACTAGTGGGACCACATTGTGATGCAGAGATGGGATGATCAGCAGTGGCTACAAAATTTCCAAATGAGCAAGGCCACTTTCCTGGAACTTTGCGAGTAGCTTTACCCCACCCTGAAGTGCAAGGACACCTGATTGAGACCTGCTCTGACCATGGAGAAGTGTGTGGCAATTGCCCTGTGGAAGCTTGCAACGCCAGACAGCTACCAGTCAGTTGGGAATCAGTTTGGAGTGGGGAAATCTACAGGGGGGGCTATTGTTATACAAGTGGCCAAGGCAATCAGTACCATTCTGCTATGAAAGGTTGTGACTCTGGGAAACATGGATACCATACAGCAATGGTCACCAACCATCAGATTAGGATCTACTGGTAGATCTTGGAGCCTCTGACAGGTGATCCTGACTGGTTTGGGCAAGAGGCTATCAAGTGCCGGTACTTCAGCTGCCCCTCCCCCCATTGCTGCGCATCTCCTGCCCTTTGCCTGGGAGCGTCCCCCCGATCCCCGGGAGCCTCCTGCTTGTGGTACAGAGCAGGGAAGGGAGAGGAGGGGTACTGATGTCAGGATGCCCCTTCTTCCACCCTGTATTCTATCTCCACAGAATGGGGAGAAGGGGACAACAGGGCCTGGGATGGAAGGAGTTTGCTGGCTGCTTTTGAGAGTGGTGCAGGGCCAGGGCAGGGGTGAGCCTGCCTTTGCCCCACTGCACCACCACCCAGGAGCCACCTGTGGTAAGCAGTGTCCAGCTGGAGCCAGCTCTGAACCCCTGCCCCAGTCATGTACCCCACCTCTATACCCAAGCCCCTTCTTGAGCCCCCAGACCCAAACTCCCTTACAGAGCCTGCACCCTGAACCCCCTCCTGCACCCCAACTTCCTGTCCCAGGCTCAGCTCAGAGCCCCCCTCACACTCCAAATCCCTTAGCCCAAGACCAGAGCCTGTGCCCTGACCCTCTGCCCCTGCCTGGCAAAAAGGAGGGAGAATGGGAGGATGGAGTGAGCAGGGGCAGGGCCTCAGAGAAGGGGCACGAAGGAGGTGGGGCAAGGGCATTTGGGTTTGAGGTAGATCCTGGACTGCACTGAAATTCAAAAAGGATCTCGTGCTTAAAAAGGTTGCAGACCCCTGCCTTACTCTGCTCTGAGTCACTGAAATGGTATTCAATTCAATTGATTGGTTTAACTGCCTGAAGGTTGTTAAACCAATTAAGTTAAGTACGACTTCAGGTGAATGGCTCCTTAAGACTAAGCCAGCTGTAGAGCTGACCTTTTCAAATGTGTGAGCACCACCTGGGGAGACACTTGACGACCCTTTTGAAATGTAATGGTGACCCATATTTGGGTCTCGACCCATAGGTTGGGAAACCCTACTCTACAGCCTCCCGCCCCTCACAAAATTGGAGCATCTGCTGGCTTCCAGATCCAGTTTGTTGGGAAGGCATGCGCTGCTGCTTCTCCATTTCCCACAGTGGTGTGCACACTTTCTTATCCTCCCTACCTTCCCCTGTACACCAGGAAGGCAGGACATGGGAGCAGCGCAGCCTTCCCCTGCCTGGTGATCACCAGAAAGAGTGCATCTGGCTGCGCCCAGTGTGGTGGTGATACATTGATTGTGTAGGACCTGGGGAGGAGGGTGATAAGATGGCGGTGGAGGATCTGGACTTTGGGTACAAGGAACATCTGGATTTCTTAAAGGAGCAGCACGTCCGCTTCTTCCAGCACTGCCTGCAGATCCTGCCCAAGAGATACTAGTTCCTGGAGAACCCCAGGTACTGGCCAAGCTGACCCTGCTCCTCCCCCCGGCTAGACATCCACCAGCACCCTGCTCCTACCCTGCCCCCGGCCAGACATCCACCAGCACCCTTCTCCTGCCCCCTTCCTCCTGGCCAGATACCTATCCCCAGCTTGCTCCTGCACCGTACCTTCCACCTAGATTCTGCACCCCCATCCCACTCTGGCAGCTGTCCTGCACACTGGACCCCTCATTTTTGGCCCCACCCCAGAGCCTTGGGGGCCACAAAATCCACTAACCCTGGAAGAGTTAATCTGGCCTGAAGTCTTGAACCTCAGTCCTATCTATCCTCCCCCCCCACCATGGGGCTGGAGTGCCAGGGGTGTGAGGTGTCTCAGTTGGGGGGCCACATTGGTGCTGGTTTTGGGAGGGCTTCTTTTTTTTTTTTTTTTTTTTTTTTTTTTGGCTTTTTGCTTCTCACTTGTGTTGTCCCCGACTGATTTTTATGGGTCAGTGGCTCCCAACCCTAAAAAGGATCTCCACCCTTGCCATAAATAAAGACAATATTGAAATCTTTTGTGTTGGACATAATATTTTACTTTATTTAAAAATGAAGCATGGCCAACAAGCCTCCAATTGGGGCCCAGCCTCCATCTGGATGCAGCAGCATAACACTTCTACACTCCTCCCCACACACAAACCATGAGTCCATCATACACCTTAGCCTCTTGCCCTGAGCCCCTCATACCCACACATCCCCAAACTCCTTGTTGAAGCAAAAAAAACGCTCCTCTCTGTTTAGGCAGCTAACAAACAGCTTTATTAATTAATAAAGCACAGCATGAGCCAAACGTGGTCCCAGCAGAGCCGGGCCCAGTAAAGCTAGCTAATACAATCAATCCTAGTATCTTTATACCCTTAGCCAAACAGTCTGATGTCAGGGCATCCAATTACAGAAATCCTCAATTAAACTTGGAAAAACAAAGCTTTATCAGCAAGATGGCGGACAGGTACGAGGGAGTACCGCTCCTGTCCCAACCAGCCCAATTAACACATACCAATAGCCCATCCTGTAGGCCTCTTCTCACAGGGTGACAGAAAGTTCACTCTGGTCTACGTGCTTGAGAGAAAAGCTGAAATGGTTTCTGTTATACAAGATGGCTTCTAGCTAAATATGAAATGGTTTCTACAGTTTCTACATCCTGCATCCCTACATTCCCAGGCCCCATCATAAGATTGACAGAAGACAGCCTGAATGCTTGCATAAAGCTGGATTTGGTCAGTTATGATGTATACGTCTAAGAAATATTTGAAAAGATGTAACAGCAGAAGTTCCATTAAATAAAATCTGTGAGTACGTTTCATTTATGCTATTATTAATCAACATGTCAATTATCAATAATATTAAGTTGTATATTTTCAGTCATGCAAACGAGCATTCTTACGGTCAACCCTTTGTTGACCACTTGTTCTGAATTTTGACGTAGTTTGGCTCTTTGGTTTGAAAAGTTTGCGAACCTCTGCACTAAGGGAGGAAATGCAAAACCCTGCTTCCCACAAGCATTCAGGGGTTTTCTCCGTGGCCCAAGGCTTGTTCAACACCCCAACCCCCCACTTGACCCCAACACTTGCCAGCCTAGAGCCCCCTCCCCAAGCCAGCATCCCCTTCTCCACCCCCTCCTGCACCCAAATTCCTTCCCAGAGCATGCACCTCTCACCCCTTCCCACACCCAAATCCCTCATTCCTACCCCAGAGCCCGCACCTCCTGTCTCAACCCAGTGAGAGTCAGTAAGGGCTGGGGACAAGTGATGGAGACTGGGGGGGGAATGGAGTGGGTGGAACCTCAATTAAAGGGTGGGGCATTGGGGAAGGGATGGGGTAGATCCTGGCTTGCCCTGATGTTTAAAAAGTGATCTTGGGTGTAAAAAGGTTGGGGAGCACTGCCATACTGGATGGCTTTGCAGCGATGGGGTTCCCTAACTGCAGTGGAGCAATAGATAGAACACACATCCCTATCTTGGCCCCTGAACACCTTGCCAAGGAAGGCACCTAAACTGCAAGGGATACTGCTCGATGGTGATGCGGATACTACTGCATCACAATGGCCATTTCACCAACATCACCATGGGATAGTTGGGAAAGGTGCATGATACCCACATCTTTTGGAATCCTGCTTCTTCAGAAAAATGCACATGAAAACCAGAATCAGAGAGGTGGAAATGCCTATTGTGATCCTTGTTGACCCAGCCTACCCCTTGCTCCCATGGCTCATGAAGCCATTCAGGGGAAGCCATTCAGGGGAATTCTGGACCCCAGCCAGCAACAGTTCAACAACCGGTTGAGCAAGTGCTTTTGGACGTTTAAATGATAGGTTTAGGAGTCTCCTGACTAGGCTGCACCTCAGAGAAGGTAACATTCCACTTGTGGTGGCAGCCTGTTGTGTGCTTCATAATCTTTATGAGAGCAAGGGGGAAAGTTATCTGGCAGGGTGGGGTGCTGTGGCAGTGTGCCACGCCAGAGGTTTTGAGCAGCTGGACACATGGCAATAAAGAGACTGGCACAACACTGGGCACTGCAAATCAGAGAGACTTTGAAGGATAGTTTTATGAATAGCCAGTTTTGAGACTCATGTACTTTGCTCTCAACAAGTTGCCCCAGCATATCCTGTGTTTGCCTGTAATCCACCACCCCACTCCTATAATACAAGCAATAAAGACACTGTTGTTCTAAGAACAGGCATTTTTATTTAGGGAAAACAGCTGGGAACTGAAAGAAGTGGGAAACCCAAAGGGAGGAGGGGGGGCCTCAGAAATGCGCAAAGGCTGGCCTTTTGCCTCTCAAGGTCCTGGAGGTAAGACTGACTTCCCTTCTCTGTGTCCTGGGGCCCTGGCGGACCCTGTGGACCTGGGGAGTGGAAACACCAGAACTGGGGGAGGAGGGACAGGTATTTAGGTATTTTTATTAGGGTGGATAGCATTCTGGGAACTGTTCTGGGAGGAGGTCCTCTCTAGTCATGCACTCCATCACTGTTGTGAGGGAGGCAAAGATGCTCTCTTGCTGCCTTATCTGCATCTCCCTGCATGCTCTCCTCTCCTGATGTTCCATAATCTTGTCCTGATGTTCTGCCCACATCTCCTCCATGAGGGTATTCATGCACTTCATTTGCTCCCTGAACATGTCCTCTCTTGTTCACTTTCACCTGCAGATCTGCACCAGGTGGGCAGATGCTGGAGCCAGGGGAGTATGCAGAGAGTTGTCTGCTGTTCCAGCTGCAATGAAAAGTTACAAGGGCTCACATTACAGGAGATACATTGTGTTAAGACTAACCCTAATCTGCTAGAATACAACAAAGGTCTCTGTATAGACAATGGAGAAGTATTCTGTGCATGGCCAAATTTTTGCTTTAAAACAGCCACTTTATTGCAGGTGCCCAAAGTTTTCAGGAGAGCATCTGCGCTAATGCGGTTTAGAAGCAGGCAGGCATAGAAAAGGGCCAGCCAGGGCAGTATCCTGCAGGCGGGTGTGTCTGTGTGGGGGGGTGCAGGATGGCTTCCCTCTGTGTCTGGCACACACACCTTTCCAGGATAGTGCTACTTTCCCAGCCTACTGGAGCTTGCAGGTGAGGTGGTAGGCACAGAGGGTCAGGGAAACTACCCTCTGTGTCTAGCACATGCCCAAGGAGCGCCTGTAGGGGGTGGGGGAAGATGTGTGTCTGGCACATTTGGCTTCCTGGGAAGATTGCTAATAGGTTCCCCTCCTCCTTCATCCAGGTTGCCGTGAGGGATATCAGTCTTCTCCAAATCACACTAAGTGATTGGAAATGGATGCTGACTGAATATGGCCATAAACCTGGGCCTTATGCTGTAATGCTTTAAGATTTAATGACCACTTACTGATGGCTTGGTGCGGGAAGTTGTCCTACTGTGAAGGATGGCATAAGGCTAGCCTCCCTTAAAATCTTGTGAGAAGGATTAAAGAGTTCGTATTTGAGAGTTTCATGGAGCTATGCAGGCAAGACTTCTGCTCCATCTGCAGACACATTAACAAGCTGTTCTGGACAGCCTGCTCTGTTTAGGCTCAGAGCATACTGCACATCACACCCAATTGCTATACTCTGCTTGTAGAAAGAGAAAAAAGTCCTCCCTGGGGTCGGTGCTTGACTGGGAGACATCCTGGGAGGAGAGGACTGGCTCCAGCATGATGATCTTGGCTCTCATCGATCACCAGCTGCACATTCTCCTCCTCCTCCTCCTCCTCCACCTCCACCTGCCTCTCTGCCACCATGCCATCCTCCACTCTGATGCCAGGAGTGTCTTGGCCAGACTCCATAGTCAGACTTGGGAAGCTGGTCCATCGCCCGCACCCCCAGAATTGCATCCAGTTGCTCATAGAAGTGGCATCTGTGAGGTGCTACACCAGACCATCCGTTTGCCTCCTTTGCCTGGTGGTAGAACTGCCTCAGCTCCTTGACTTTGACTCAGCACTGTTGGGCAGCCCCAGAATATCTTTTGGCTGCGATGAAGCTTGCAATCTTCACATAAATGTTCATGTTTCACTTGCTGGTTCAGAGCTTGAAGAGAATGGATTCCTCTCCCCACATCTGGATGAAGTCCAAGATCTGTACACTCCAGGCTGCTCTTCTTCAAGGTCAGGAATAGTGTCACTCTTCATGAAATCAGGAGTAACCAACATTGACTTCATCAGCCCTTACGGTTGACGCAACAGGCTTGGCAGTGTGGATACATCAGTTAGAAAATCAACCTTATGCAGCTAAATTTGATCTAAACTCCTAGTGTAGACCAGGCCTTAATAGTTATTAGTATTCTATAGATATAATGCTTCATCTGAGCTCAGTATACTGAGCTCAGAGCGAGGGACTTAGATACACTGGTAGATATCCTGTACCCCTGAACTTAGTGAATGGGCAACATTTTCAACCAGGCTGAAGCCGGATTTCCTTCTTTGCAAGTGCAAGTTGCACCTGAAAAATGTGTACCAGCACTTTTGTGTGTGTAAATGAAAGTGCAAGTATGATAGGGAATGCTTGCTTCTCTACTGAGCGAGATGCATCAGCAGTCATGCAGACAAGCAAAAGTAATTCAATTTGCTCCCACAGTTTGTTTCCTGGATGCAAAAATGCACCTGCATTCCTGGTACACATAACTTGCACTTAGGAAAGGGAAGGCGCCTTTTTGAAAATAGATCCCAGTAGGAGTTGTGACGGACCGGGCCGGGTCTGGGCACAACTGAGAGCGTCTGCTCAGGGCGAATTGCTCGAATCCGGGGCTCTCTCTAGCCCCCAGACTGGAAACCTTCCCAACTAGGCTACAACCAGTCCCACAGAGTGCTTCAGCTGCCTGCCTGAAGTCTCATGAGCAAAACCCCTCCGACACCCCAGCAATATCCGTGCCCCAGATGGCCCCGGGCCTCATACACAGGTGGGGGTCTTAGAACCCAATCCCACCTACCCCGAACAAGTTCTGTCTGGTTCCAAGAAACCAGCCACAGATCCCCGGTCAATTTACCCTCTGGATCTTACCCACAAATCACGCTGAGCCAATCCTTTAGCATCTAACATCTAAAGGTTTATTACTACCATAAAGAAAAGCATGAGAGTAAGGTTGTTAAAGGATAGTACATTACATGCATCGAATCTCCCAGTTCTCGATGCAGGCTCTAGCAGAGATGTTACAGCTGCTGGCTTAAAAGTCCTTGTTGCGCATCCTAGGATCAGGATGGGTCCACAGTTCTTTCCGGCGCTTCGATCCCTGCACTGCTGCCTCTGGGATGAAGTGCTGAGCTGAGTACCAAGATGGAGTCAGCCACATGGCATATTTATACCTCCTTCCTGGTCTTTTCTTGGCTGCAGCAGGTCACCTGGCCAGCGGCCTATCCCTGTGTTCCCTGCTGGCAGCCCTTAACTGTCAGGCCTCATTCCCAAGGTGTGTCCTTGGCCCATTGAGTGCTATTGTCCCACAGAGCCTTGCTAATTAGCATGTCCATGGGTCGGGCTTTGCCCAATGCTCAAGCACATTCAGAGAGACTTCCAGTCTCCATACAGATTACAGATTCCTAACTCCACACACAGACATAATACAGATATATGAAGAGCAGATACAGAATCAGAAGAAAGTAAGCTTTTGTTTGACCCCTCACATGGCCCCCTTTGTACCACTTTTGGGGTGAATACCCCCCCATGGGTGCAGCAGTGACCCGGCTGCTCCCCTCACAATCCAATCAAGTGACAGGAGTTAACAATGGCTGCTTGGAGGGATTTTTCTTTAGCCGCTCTCCTTTTCTATCTTTTTGACATTCACTTGACATTTTAAGTGCTGAATCAAAAAGTAAATGGAAGAGGGATGTTTCTTAGTGGTTAGACAAAGAAGTTCCAGTAAATGATCTAGAATACTCAATGACCCATCTGATTGGTTCATTTGTCTGAAACATTCATCAGGGAGTATGTAATGAACTGGTTAGAGTGAGTAAGTGTATGGGGGGGTGGAGCATTACTTTCTGCTAAATAGAATCAGAATTGCTCCTATGTGTGTCACTCACCCTAGCCTGCAAGCAGCTAATAAAGATTCTCCTTTAGCTCAGGTGGTAGGTTCCTGTATTCTATACCTACAGTTGACATGAATTTTTGGAAGTCCTTGGGTAAAATGAAAACCACAGAGGCTATGTCTACGCTACAAAGAAAAGTTGGAAAAAGTCTACATGGGGCCAAATGTCGGAAAAAACCCGCTCTTCCAGAACATCCCTTCTTCCTCATAGAATGAGGTTTACAGGGATGCTGAAAAAATGCATCTGCTTTTCCAAAATGTTTGGGGAAAAAGCAGATGTATTCCTTGGATGTGGCAGAGCTTTTCCGGGATACCTCTGGTATCCCGGAAAAGCTCTGCAGTGTAAACATAGCCAGAGTTTCATGGGTGTCGATGGATTAAAGACAACTGGAATAGTAGCTTCATACCTTCCTCTTATCTTTCATGTTATGGATTACTACTTAAAAGACTAGGAAATTGGTGACAATTCAGTGAGCTCTCCAGTTACTGGAAACCAATGCACCCTTAAATGATGCCATCTTAGAGCTTCTTTGGGGGGTGCCATGAGAGGGCTGGGTTGCCCATGTAGACTGGGAACCCAAAATTTGCCATCACTTTGTGCTATATCCTGCCTGTGGCACTGTGCAATGTGTGATGGGTCAATCTCACTTGGCAGCCATTGTTCACCAGGCTAACCGCAAAATATGGAGAAAGGAATTACTTCCTGACCCCCACAGGAATCAGCTAATGCCCTGAAGCTTTGACCATTCTTATCATTGCATGTGTAACTACTAGACATGGAAAAACCAAAGCTCTAGATCAAAATACCTGTAAACTTCTGGGAGGTTTTGATTTGGATCTTTTCAGCTGGGGCCCACTTCTAATAATAACAGATTTAATATTTCGCCATTAAATCATCCTGCCCCTTAAAGCATGCTACGTCTGTATCTGATCTTTCAATAAAAGGCATTATGTAAGTGCAAAGAATGATTGTTATTATAAAGCCCACCAGGATCTCAACTGCCTTTCAGTATTATGACGATGGTCAAACCAATGATTTTTTTAAAAGTCTCTGCTGTTTTTCCATATTATATCTACAAGTGGCAGATACAAAGCAACACAAAATATGAAATGAAATAAGGGCAGGTTAGGTTTTCTCCAGGCCAGTGATTTGAATAAGCCCCGTTTAGGAACACAGTTATGAAGGGGGAAAATTCTCACATCACATGCCATGGCAAGTAGACTTACTGGGTAATACTGGAAGTTAAAGTGAGAAGGGTTGGTTCTTCTACCCACTGCAGGCTGAGATTAAAATTCTTGAAAAGCAGGAGTATGAGGGGGCCTTGTGCTCCAATCACTTAGCATTACCCCCAAGGCAATAACTGCAGTGTGAAGCCCACGGAGTTAGAACTCTCTGCCATTCTGTACATGTACCAAGCTTATTTCAAGAGCTTGAAATAAGGGATTCCTCCATTCTGGCTTCTGCAGCGATACAGCCCACTGCTTTGCCTTTTTTTTTTTTTTTTTTTTTTTTAACAAAATGGCTTGGAGGTAGATTTCCTCCCTCCTCCACCCTTTTGAGTTTAATAAAATGACAGCTGAAGCATCTTTTCCATCAAATACCTAGCGCATCAGTCTGAAAGTCTCCTTCCACCACCTAAACCCAGATACAAGCCCCTCAGATAGAGCATGTGGAGGTATTTAGCTTCTTTGTGACTCAGAGATTGGAAGTGCCTTAAACTAATCATTTGCTGCTGATTATTCTTGAAACAACTAGCTAGCTATAAATTCTAGGTCAGGAAATGAATTACATTTCCCCCTCTCCGTTAGCTGAAGAATTGCAAGATTCTAAAAGACTTTTAAAGCTGTGTCTGCGAATTCCATAGCAATATCAACCCTCTGCTCTCTGGCAACCATTAATGGAGACATAATTTCCACAAGGGGATCACTGGACTTGTGGACAGAGGAAAATGAGCATGCTCTACAAGCTGTATGTTTTGTGTGGACATTTTGTCTGTCTGCACAGTAGAGACACATATTCAGTGCATCCTTGTAGTTATATATGCTGCTTGTGTGAACACCCATGCATAATTGTGTTTTTTTATTGTGTTTTTTCATGTTTGGCAGAATTGGTCTATATGGCTACGTCTAGACTACAGAGTTTTGATAGAAAAACGGCCATTTTCCTAACAAAACTTTTCTCAAAGTTACGTCCACACTACAAGCATGTTCTTTCAACAGTAAATCGAAAGAACAGAGGGCTTTTTGCACAATTGGTAATCCTCATTCTATGAGGAAGAAGCCTTTTTACGAAAGAGCTCTTTCGCAAAAAGGCGTGTGTGGACGGGGTAGAGGGAGTTTTTTTGGAAGAGGAGGGAAGAGGAAAAAGCACAGGTGCCCTGGTGGCCATTCTGTCCATAGCAATCACAGCTTACATGTGAGATAGAGTCAAGGCAGTCTGCACGCTATCTTTCAAAAAAGCACATTGCTTTTTCGATGCTCTTTTGCAGTGTGGACGCTCTCTTTTGCAAGACGTTTTTTTCCGAAGATCTCTTCTGAAGAAAGCGTCTTGCACAAGAAGCCTGTATTCTAGACGTAGCCTATAGGTGATGCATGCACGTTTTATTTGCACAGTAGGTATACTTACATATGTCTGTATCACACTAATAGGTTGTGCTCAGAGTTGTATGTGTACATATATTGTGCACATGTGGTTGTGGACATGTATGTATGCATGTTAGCATAGATTTGTGTATGTTATACTTTCTTTGTATATAAATGTGATGGCATTAAAAAAAAAGCAGATGCCATCAATTTTACTTCCAAATGGAACATCCCTGAAATTTGACTAACGTATTGAGTCAAAAAGGAGCAAGAACATGCAAGTATTGTATGCATAATGGAAGGCTGTTTTTGCGTGTAGGTGTGAATACAGTAGGTCTGCTTTCATTCATATGTATATGTATTGTGTCTATGGCATTCACAGTAATCTGCAGATGCAGAGTGTACTTGGTATGTGTGCTGTGACCTAGACCTGCTACACAGAAATGGTGGTGAAGAACCCAAAGTCCACACTGTACCCGTGTCTGTATCAAAGGGAAGCAGAAATCAATCGAAAGGTTTTATAACACAAGCATTTCTTTGAGTAATGAATAAACAAGAAGCCAGAGAAGGGACTATGACTAATTACTCCTGCTATCTTGGCACACTTTCAACTGAGGCAGGCACTTTAGGTGAGTGCAATTTATCCAGTAGAAACACTTCCTTTTACATTATAACACTGAATCATTTGTGCTAGGGTTTGGAAGTAAACTAGAATCCTGGTAACAATACTTCTTAATAGCAAACACTCTGGCTACATCTACACTACAAGGTTTTTGCGCAAAAAAGGCTGTTTTTGTGCAAAAACCGGTGGAGCGTCCACACCTTAAGTGTGCTTTTGCACAAGTAAATCAGCAGAAGAGTAATTGGTGGTACAATTATTTCTCTCCCCACGAGGAATAACTCCTTTTTGTGCAAGAGTTCTTGTGAAAGAAGGCAAGTGTGGATGCTCTTATGGGAAAAAGTACAGGTGCTCTAATGGCCTTTCTGTGATTGGCCATCAGAGCTTTCTTGTACAAGAGTGGCCATGCAGTGTGGACGCTCTCTTGCACAAGAGCACATCGCTTTTGTAATGTGCTTTGAGGTCTGGATGCGCTTTTGTACAAGAAGTTTTTGCAGAAGAACTCTGCAGTGTAGACGAAGCCTCTGTGCAATAGAGAGTGGCAATCATCTCTCTATTGTGATCCTCTCCATTAGCCATCATCTTACTGCCTTTCCCTGCCCAGGCTTATGCCACCAGTTTTTACCCTCTCTTTATTGTTGTTGGGACAGCAGCATGAAAAACCCGTAACAAATAATGGGCCAGATCCTCTCAAAGGATCTTGACTGCTTCACAGCAGCAAAGGATGTGATCCAGTGTATTTAAAATGCACTTGTCACCACTATGACTTTGAAATTCACTTTCTCTGAGGCTATGTCTACACTGTATCATTTTTGCGGCAGAAGAAATGCAAATGAAGCGCTCGTTAGCATTTCTCATGCTCTCATTTGCATAGTCTCTTTTGATCCTTTTTGTGGAAGCGGTTTTTGCGGAAAAAACACAGTGTAGACAGCGCCATTTTTTGCAAAAAAAAACGCCTTTTGCACAAGATCCTGTAAACCTCATTTTTTGAGGAATAAGGGATCTTGCGCAGAAGGGGGTTTTTTTTTGCGAAAAATGGCCCCATCTACACTACATTTTTTTCTGCAAAAACCTCTTCCACAAAAAGGATTGGAAGAGACTATGCAAATGAGAGCGTGAGAAATGCTAATGACCACTTCATTTTCATTTCCTCTTCCACAAAAATAATGCAGTGTAGAAGTGACCTCAATGTCTAGGTCTGTAAAATTCTATTGAATGGAGACTTGCAGGCAGTGAGTTCATTCAAAAAGGTAAGTAAATATTCATAGAAAAATAAGTTGATAACATCCTGATAGTTTTGGAGGTGACATTCCACTCCCAGGGATTCTAGAATCCTTTGCAGAGCTGAATGCTGTTCTCAGTGTCCCTTTCCCCCTAATTACAAGATGGTTACCGCTGGCAGGCAGAAGCTGGAGCACAGGGCCGGCCCACAACATTTTGGCTCAAATGATACCCCCATGCCCCCTTGCTGCATCAGCAGCAGACACAATTTTCTACACTCTGGGTCCTAGTGGTGCCCCCCCCCCCCCCCCCACAGTCTGGCACCTGAGCTGGCCACCTCAATTCACCTAATGGTAAGGCCAGCCCTGCTGGAGCATGAAGAACAACTCAGCTAGGCCTCAGATCCATGGATCCAACCCATACCTTAGCCTCGCACCTTATTCTCAGCTGCATAAGGACCTACCTTCTCATGGGTCTCAGCTGTACGAATGCTTGCCTTGTGTCCACGTCTTGTTCCTTGTGCTTTTTGCCATGGGGACCTTACCCTTGTCCAGCTTCATGGGGGAGCACTTGAGACTCTTCCCCCTAGGCCTCATGCCTGGCCTTGTTTCCACAGAGCACTGATCATCATCTTTTCTGCACAAGGTCATCTCAGGACACAATGTAATAAAAATAGGGGAACGTACATCCCCTTTGTGGAAAGATTTGAGCTGGTTCTCAGCAAAGAGAAACTTAACTGGAAGTGTCTCCAGAAAGCTAAGAGCCTTAGGGACCCCAGAACTGATGACTGGCATGAAGGACAGACAAGGACACTACAAGACAGCCAAGTTTATTCACATCCCCATAGGCACTGATAAACTTAGGCACCGACTATAAGTTTATTTTTGGTATATTGTAATGATCTGCTTGTTTTTACCATTCCTTACTCAACAATTATCATTGGCTCAGTGAGTGAGCAAAACAGAGGGAAAAATGTAGGCACAGGTATATGTGTGAAAAATGTAGGTTTGCAAGTGTAAGCAGGGTCTGAACGACTGCTTGCATGTAGCCAGCTGAAATGGGAGAACAGCCCTGGGTGTGGTTATGCTCGCTCAATTGTTTAGCTCTGCAAGATAATTACCTGTTGATATGTAAATACAGCTCATGCTAGAATGGGGAAGGAATCCTGGGTGTGATTATGTAAATCCAATTCTGCCAGGCCTGATGGATAGTGAATTGTTGGAATGCAATGTGATGTATTGTAACTAATTTGGCTGTTGTGGGGTCACAAACCATGCTATCGTAAATGTAGGAACTGTCAAATATGACACCAGTGCTTTCAGGAGAGACACTGTCATTGTAAAGGGTCTCAGATGAACAGGCCTCCCCTTTCCAGATTTAAGTGGAGGGAGTTGGGGGGGAAGGGGCTTGAGCCATCCAGCTACATGCCCACCAGGCATGAACTGTAAGACTGGTTCAACCTATCTCCTTTCCCCCCTGTTCTAAGGCGAGACCTAAAGCAGAAGCCATAAGGGCTACATCTATGCTGCAGGCTTTTTGCGCAAGAACAGCTGTTCTTGTGCAAAAACTTGCCAGGTGTCTACACTGCACGCACTTTCTTGCACAAGTAAATTTACAGTACAGCGTTGGAAAACAGGGCTTCTTCCAGAAGAGTTATTCCTCTCCCCATGAGGAATAAGCCCTCTTGCGGAAGAGCTCTTCCACAAGAAGGCAGTGTAGACAGGCAACATGATTTTCTTGTGCAAGAAACCCCTATGGCTAAAATGGCCATCAGAGCTTTCTTGCACAAAAGAGCAGCCACACTGCCATGGACACTCTTGTGCAAAAGCACATCTCTTGTGCAAAAGCACATGGCAGTGTGGATGTGCTCTTGTGGAAGACCTCTAGCTCAAAACTGTTCTTGCGCAAGAAGCCTGCAGTGTAGATGTAGCCAAGGAGTCTCTTTGTTATTCCAGTAGAAGCTGGAATCTTTTGGCCAGCATAGGTGGTGGCTAAGAACTGAAACCACTAAGGGTATGTCTACACTAGGTCGTTAATTCGAGCTAGGTAGGCAAATGAGGCAACCAGAGTTGCAAATGAAGCCCGGGATTTAAATATCCCGGGCTTTATTTGCATGTTCCCCCGTCCGGTGGCCATTTTGAAATTTCACTAGCCCGAACTCACTGCCGCGCTGCTACATGAGGCAGTGAAACGTTAATTCGAACTAAGTCCTGAACCTCCTCATTTCACGAGGAGTAACAGTTAATTCGAACTCAGGACTTAGTTCGACTTAACTTTTCACTGCTGCGTGTAGCCGCGCGGCAGTGAGTTCAGGCTAGTGAAATTTCAAAATGGCGACCGGATGGGAACATGCAAATAAAGCCCGGGATATTTAAATCCCGGGCTTCATTTGCAACTCTCCGGTCGCCTCATTTGCCTACCTAGCTCGAATTAACGAGCTAGTGTAGACATACCCTAAGAGCTGAAGTCACTAGTTTGGCCTGGAGCCAGCCCCATTGTGACAGGCAGGCAGCCGGTAGGTGCAGTAGCCAGCAGAGTGGCTGGCAGGAGCAGGCCGCCAGCAGGGTGGCTGGCGGGAGCGACTGGTGGGCAGCCGGTAGGAGAAGCAGCAGGTGGCCAGCAGAGCGGCTGGCAGGAGCAGGCAGCCAGCAAGGCAGCTGGCAGGAGCAAGCAGACCACAGGAGCAGCACAAAGGTGGCCTTGCCTCAGACTCAATGAGTGGAGTCATCAGGGTGTTGTGTCTGGGTCTGCACTGACTGGACAGAGCTGTAAGTGGGGCATTTGAAGTGGGGTACGAAAAGAGCTTGGGTATGTGAGTGGGACCCTTACATTGTTGGACTAGTGAGCCTGAGAGGCGAAGGACATTGCTCACTCCATTTGAGCTGGGACGGTTACTCGTGGGGTTTATGAACTCTGGCTGTGGTATTTTCCCAAGCTAATGTTGTGTGACTTCTCTCTCTCTTTCATTAAAAGTTTCTTTTCTACGCTCAGACTCTGTGCTTGCGAGTGGGGAAGCATTGCCTCTCAGAGGTGCCTAGGGGTGTGTGAATTTCCCAGGCTACTGGGTGGGGGCTCGAGACGGTTCTGTTTGAGATGGATGAAAAGGAACCCCTAGATATTGAACCCTGCTCTGGCTGCTGCCAGCACTACCTGGCAGAAGGGTTACACAAGCTAGAGGGATAATTTGCTAGCACGTATTCAGTCCCTTGTAATGTGTGGATATCTAAATAAGGGTGATTTTTCAGGAAAATACCAAGTGCTGTCCCAAAGTCTAGACCCCCTTGGAATGTCACAGGGCTGAGGAGAACTTAACAAAGAATGGAAGTGGCGACATGACCACTTCCCTAGAAAATGACTGCTGACTCCCCAGTGGGTTGCTGTCTTTGGATTTAGAACTGTTTCTGAAATACATCTTCTACAAACTTTACTATTGTTCCAGGTTGCTTTGTCAAGTTCCCCTTGACCATGTGACATTCCAGGAGGAATCACCATTTTCATTCTTTGTGGTATTTCAGTGCTTTATAGAAGCTTTGTTCTACTATGGATGCTGGCTTTTCAGGTCTGTGTGAAGAAATCTTGATATAAACAGCTGTTATCCTCCACCTCAGAGGTGGCTACATTACAGTATTGTTCAATTGCTCTTTACAGCTGTATTTAGCTCACTGTAGTATTGGATAAAACTGCAGCATCAGCTAAGCACTTGGGACCTCACTCATCAAATTTCTCAGCACCTGACCCAAACCTTCATTTTGCCTGCACTCTGGCTTCTCCCCATGTTCATGCAGGGTGCGTGTGATTCAGAGTAGGCATGCACTCCCAAGGCTAGCAGCATTTCTTCACTAATTAATAGCACTGTTATTTTTATGCTTCATTGTTAAAGCCTGTGCGTCCTCTTTCAAAGTTTGGGTGTTTTTAGCAAAGAGGTTGCCATGGATACGGGCAATTCAATTACAGGAGTTCACTTGGCCAGGCAAGAACTTGTAATAAATAAACTAAATAAACAAACAGTGCGAAGTATGAGAAGAGCTGGAGAAAGAATGGAGATGAACTCGACCTGCTGTCATTCGCTTGCTTTCTCTCTCGCTCCCACTCTCTTTTCTGTAGGCATAGTGAGATGGGACTCCACAAAGCTTTGCCTGAAGTGAACAAACAAATACTCAAAACAAGCCTCCTTTCCATCCATGCTGTGAATATTTCCCACAGGAGCAGAGGAGAAAAGAATAGAGATAAAGAAAGAAGGGGAGAGCAGGAGAAGAGCATGAAGTTGTCCTTGACCAGGGCCTCTTCAGTAGCTGGTTTTAAGTCTTTTTCAAAATAAGAACACTTTACTGTTGAGCATTTCATGGATAAAAGTCTGCTCTTGCCACACTTACATGTTATGAGAGAGCAAAGCAAGGAAAGGCGAATGAGGCTGTGTGTGTGTTTCTTAGATGTGTAGCTGCATCAGATACACCCACCCATGCCTGCAAAGAGAAATTGTCATATCTGAAAGTCACATTTGAACTCTGAACCTTTCCTTCCTAAGACTGGTCTTTGCCATCAGGGACATTTTTTTTTTTTTTCAAACTCACAAAAAAGAATTCCTTTCCAAGACAAATGTTGAGGTTTTGACATTTGTTTCTGATGCTATGTGAAATGAAACAAAGATCTTTTGATTTTTTTTTTCACAATATATAAAACAAAAAGGAACAGCAAGACCCTAGAGTTACCAAGTTCAGGATGGTCATGGAACCGGGCTTAAGTTGCTGCTCTGACTGATTCAGACCAGGGTTTTGAACCTGAGCTCCCACACCCCACTATGGACTATTGGCTATTCTGGAGGGGGCATCTGTGCTTTGATGCAAAGTTCCACTTTGGGACAAAGAAACCTTAACCCTGAATCAGCATTTTCCAATAAAAAACATGTTGTTGAAAAAAAATTACTAATGAACTCTAAAGGGATCCTGGTCCAATCCAGCCCTTCTATAAGCACTTCCTCCTCTCAAACCAGGGTGATCAATAAGTGGCCCAAAACATGGTTTGCCAGGGTTAGCCCCTGGCAGAACACCAAGAGCACCCTTATCACAAAATAAACTTTGCAATTTTCAAGTGTATATCAAAATAGCTTATTTTTTAATTTGGCACTGTCTACACAGTGAAATAACTCGCTTTTCTGAAATGCCTCTTAACCCTTGTTGAAGGAGGGTTACCGGGACATCGGAATAAGCCACCCGTTATTTCAAAATCTATTTCAAAATAACTGTCTGCTTCACTAGACGTGGAATAGCTATTTCGGAATACTTTCAGTATCCTGAAATAGCTCCGCAGTGTAGACATACCCCAAATGCTTTATTGACCTGCAAGTATGGCTGCTCACCAGTCCCATTGGCCGTGGTTCACAGTTATTGGCCACTTGGAGCTGTGGGACGCGGCGTTGGCTGGGCCACTGCTTCCTGCAGCTCCTGTTGACCACAGTTCACCATTGTTGGCCAAAGGAAGCTGTGGTAATCAGAGGTCTGGCCAGTACCACTTCCCACCAGTGGCTAACCCTGGTGATCTGCATCTGGCCCATGGGCCATTTATTGA
This sequence comes from Rafetus swinhoei, assembly GCA_019425775.1. Lineage (NCBI taxonomy): Eukaryota > Metazoa > Chordata > Testudines > Trionychidae > Rafetus > Rafetus swinhoei. The sequence goes on along the minus strand of CM033431.1, from coordinate 9,017,893 downwards.
CCACCCTGTCTCAAGCAGTGATATAAGCCCAGATGGCAGAGTTTGGCTCTGGATTTGAACTTTTTCAAAGTTTGGGAATATTGGGATTGAGGGTTTTGTTTTACCCAAGTTTGTGGGCTATATCAGCAAATCATGATACTATCAATTTACATGTTGAGCTGTTGTTTATATTCTAGATATTAGAACCACCGTGCCAAATTGATCCCTGGTATAACTCTATTAACTCTACTGGAATGATGGTGGTGTTGAATTTGGCCCCACTGTGGCTCAGGACAGATAATGTTCATTGCTCAATGTCAGCATTGCTGCTTATCCATCTCTGAGCAATGTTCAGAGCCCAAACTTGGACCAGGACTTGGAATTGTTCCCAGTGAGTAGCAGGGAATGGAGAAGGAAGGGGACTAATCAGGAAAACAATAACACCCATTTGCATCCAGAGTGACTTACGCTATGTCTACACTGCAGTTCTTTTTTGGAAAAAGGTATGCAAATTGCCAGATTTTCACAAGAGCCCAGCTTTCATTTAGCCCATGCTACACTAGAAAAAGGGATTTTTTAAAAACATGAGTAAACTCATGTGAAATTTCTTTCTAGCTAGAGATTATCAGGAATTTTCTCTGGAAATAATTTTGGTGGAAAATGTCAATGTTTATTATCCCTCTCTCCCTCTCCCCCCACCCCATTTTTCTGCAGGGAAATTTGAAATTTGGTGTTAGGTCAGTTTGACCTGAATCACATTTTTTTACATTATGCAGTCTCCCTTCTGATGAAGCCACATAGTGCATAGTGGGAGTCATATGACTGCAGATGCAGCGTGCCCTCTTTGCAGCCTGCCCATCTTACTTTTGCACCTCTCTGCTAGTGTCACTGTCATAGCTGCAGCACTAAAAGCCCTGAGACACAGGAGGCCTGAGAAATCTCAGAAAAGCTCAACATTTGGGCTGAAATCCTGAAGTTAGGCAGATACATCCAGGTATGATGATTACCCCTATTATAAGTCACATATCACCAGGACTGGTGACAGACTTTGCTAAGCCCTAGGCTATGTGAGGGAAACTTGGGTCAGAGCCTCTCAGAAGTGTCAGGGTTAGGAGCAACCTTCCCTCAGCACTGCACATCCTCCAGGCAGCCCTGTGCACTGCCTGGACCATGCTGCGCAGATCTCCAGAGGCAATTTAAAGGACCTGGAGCCCTGGGCCCTCTTAAATTGCTGGGTCCCAGAGAACTGCCCCCTCTTCCCCATTCCCCATCAGCAGTCCTGTGTAACATTTTACATTGTAAAACATGAAACATTTTTGGTTGCTGACACTCTGGGGACTATGACACCCTCCTGGAAGACTATGAGGCAAGTTACTTAATCAATAAGTAATCAGAAATTTAACTGGCAGCTGACATTTTGTAAAGGTACAAGGCCAGATTGTGATTTCAAGTTACTTCACTTAACACAGGTGTCATTCCTTTTAACATGATAGAATTCAAGATTTATACTGGTATGAGTATAACTCAGGACAATACAATTATTTCATAGCTACTGTAGTGCTAAGAGAGCTTCTCTTTTTGCTAATGCAGTAGTGATATGCTTCTGAGAGCTACTCCTGCTACAAGCAGTAAGTTCTGAGTAGATGTGCTATATAGAATAGTAACAAATATGAAGTCAGTAGGTGGCCATGGATTGTTTAATATGATTCAGTTTAACAACATCTAGACTGCAGGCTTCTTTTGGAAGAAGCTTTTCCAGAGGAGATCTCCTGAAAAAACGTCTTCCGGAAGAGAGTATCCACATTGCCAAAGCGTATCGAAAAAGTGATCTGCTTTTTCAAAAGATAGCGTCCACACTGAATGGACGCTATATCACATTTAAGCTGTGATTACTATGGACGCTATCTCACATTTAAGCTGTGCTTACTATGGACAGAGTGGCCACCAAGGCACCAATGCTTTTTTTCCTCTTTCCTCTTCTTTCGAAAGAACTCCCTCTTCCCCATCCACACATGCCTTTTTCCGAAAGAGCTCTTTCAGAAAAAGGCTTCTTCCTCATAGAAAGAGGTTTACCAATGTCGGAAAAACCCCTCTGTTCTTTCGATTTTTTGTTTTGTTTTTTGAAAGAACACGATTGCAGTGTGGACGTAAATGAAGTTTTTTTCCAAAAAATGGCCATTTTTCCAAAAATACTCTGTAGTGTAGATATAGCCAGTGTGTGTATGAGAAAGAGAGATCTGGATTTCCATCTTGCCTTATCAACACTCTACTCACTCTCCAGGCAGTAGAGAAAAAAAGATTCCAAACAGCTTATGCTTTGTCATAAAAGGCTAAATTCTGCTCTGAATTACATGTGTGTATAACTTATGCTGCTGTCAAAGGGGTTACTGTGGATTGACACCAGTGTAACTGAGAACAAATCTTGCCGTACCTGAGCCCCCTAAATCTGTCTCCTTTTAGGTTTATCTCATGAGCCAGATCTCTGCTTTGTGACTCTGTTCCAATCCCCTTTCTCCAGCAGGATGTTTACCTGCCTCTTGAACTAATTACTTGTTTCAGTCATCACACCTGGCACCGTTCCCCCGTTCTTCAACCTGGCTTTCTTTTAACTCTCTATTCTCTCTCAGCATTCAGAATGTTCTCTCCATGGTATTAAGGGAGGATTTACCTTTGAGCAGGGAAAATGATAAAGCTGTGAGAATCCTATACGGTTCTAAATGGATCTATGTAATATTTGGACTCAACTTGGCCAGCCTTGACTATACCAATACAAGGCGGATCTGGAAGTCTGACAGACTTTATTTTTCAGTGCAAAACCAACAATGAAACTATTCACAAATATGACAGACCATGGAAATAAAAGGCAACTCCCATGTCATAAGCCAGGGGGCACCTCCGGATTAAGGACGGCATTTGGGAATAAGGCATTTCTTATGATTGCTTAACCTGCCTCTGCTACCGATTCCTTCTATGACTTTGGAAAAGTCACTCAAGCTCCATACCTCATTTTCCTCACATGCAAATTGGGAATGGATGTACTCAGCTTCTTTGTGTGGATGAATGGCTGTAAAGAGTCTGGAGTGATGGAAAGTGCTATATCCAAGTTTTATTAACACAATGCTACAATGCTGTGTAGCTTAGGCTATAATGCTGGCCTAAAGATAGAGACTTAGATTGAGAGTGGTGATATGAGGTAAGATGGTGTGCCGGTTAAGGGATTGGCTTAGGTCTCAGGAGATATGGGGCTTATTTCCTCTCTTTGCCACAGATTTCCTGTGTGACCTTGGGCAAGTTATTTAACTTCTGGGGCACATCTGGAAAACAGATAAACAACACTGCCTTTCTGTTGTGTCTATTTAGATTATAAATCCTCCCTTACTACAGTGCCTAACAACAGTTCTGCCTAACCCCCTTGGGCTAACTGAATCAAGCCCAAGTGTACTGAAAACTAGATATCCATGCTGACTGCCTCTTTATGTTCCCAGCCAATAAATAGCAAGCAGTCAGCGTCCAAAAAAAGGAAAAGAAAATGCCTCTTATTTGAAGGCCATGTAAAGGTTAAAAAGATTCTGTCCATGTCTCCTAATAGAGGTATATGTGAGTGGCCCGCTTGAGAACTGGTTAGGTAAATGAATTAGAACATAAGAGTATAAGAATTATTAGCTACAGGCATTTTATTCTGTTACAATAAATTCACAAATTGAATTAAGACAAAATTTAACCTTTGATTTATTTTTTCTCCCCTCCTGCCCATTCCAACCACTTTATTTTTCTTGTATTTTTTTCACCTTTACATGACAGTGTATTAACAGGGCTTAAAGATGGAAATTTGGATTTTTTTAAAATAAATTTTGCCATGGAAGGAAATGTAGAAAGACCTGTGATCACCCTCCCTTCCCCCTGCCAATGGATTTTTAAACCTCACTTGCACATTTCTCTCTAGTCAAATTCTGGCAGAGCCATCTCCTTTCTTTTCCTAGGTGAGCAGTAATAATGTGATGGACAGGGGGGGCAAACTCATTACCATGACTGGATTCTATCATCTTGGAGCAGATGTAGGCATTTAAATATACAATGTAAAGGACTGGCCTGTCTGGCTCCAATGGATATTTTCCAAGCTGGGAAGGAGAAAATATATATTCCCATCTCCTGAGATGCCTGCATACAAAAGTAATAAATAAATGAATAAAATAAAATGGTGTTTACTGCAGTTATTACCTTTACTTTTTGTAGACCAAAGCAATCCAAGAGAATTCAAATGATGAGCTGTTGTGAATGACTCAAATGTACCTTATGGAATCCTGGGACTGACACGGCTACAGCTATACTGCATACAACAACTTGAGAAATAATTTAGTTGTTGAAAGCATGCTGAGAAATCAAATTTCCATTGCAGAGAGTCTGGGGAAAAAGAAATCAGTGTGATGGTGTTTGTTCCCTAACTGCAGAGAGAGAGCTTCACGGGGAATAACACCAATTGCCCAAGCAGTGATCTTGTAAGCTTTTGAAACAAGAACTCTCTCCCCATTTTGCTTACAGAAGAAGACAGAGCTCTCTGACAAAGAACCCCTTTAAATCAGGTCAAGTTTCTTCTATGTTCCTGAGTCTCAGTCTTTTATTTCCTTCCTACTAAACTCTTCTTCCAGCACAACATGCTTCTCTTTCACACACACACACCCTCCTTTGCCCATGCCAGTTAGCATCTTCAGTAGCTCCAATAGATACATAATGGAGAAAAACAGTCACGGAATAATTCATTTGAAAAAAATCATCATACTTCTCAGATAAATTATTTAGCCAGGTCTAGTGCTCTAAATTGTTGTAACTTCATGGAGTTGCATTAATCTATAGGCACTGATGGTCTAACAGCTGGACTGCAATTTTAGGACTCAGTCCTGCAAAGTATTGAACACTCTGGCATGCATCTAACAAAGTATTTAAGTACGTGCTTAGCTTTAAGTACATGCATATTCCTTTTACAGTACATAGACCATGCCCGTAACTAACTTCAAGCATGCGCTTAAATGCTTTAGACTAGAGGATAGAGCTGGCAGAGCACCCTGCAAGAAGGAGCTCTTTACAAAGAACAGCAGGCAACCAGAATGATTTCAGTTTTGGGTTTTTTTTCATATGAATCTTATGTGCCATGAAAGGGATTGAACTGATATCCCTGGAAACAGAAATGATTGATTTGTCATCTAAAGTATTAGTGGTGACAGTGCAAGCTTTTGTTGTCCCATCCTTACTAGTTTGCATCAATCTTGTCTTTGGAGCTGAGTTTATGGGTGCAATGTCATTGTACCTGAAGCATGGTACTGGGGGGGAGGGGAGGAAATGTGAGTTGTTTACTAGCATAGATGCGCTACCATTTTGCACTTAGCCAAGTCACCTCACTTCTTTGGGCCCCTTATTTTCTAGCTGGAACATATAAACTTCCAAGATGAGCTTTTAGATGTAAGCAAAGGGGTTCTCTACCTGCACTATATTTTAAATGGGCTCAAAAAGGCAGTTATACACATCTGCTCTCCCTGTGTGTAAGTCCAAACTTGGAGCAAGCTGGGGAGGAGGTGAGGGAGAGAAGGGTTATTTCCAGCTTGAGGAGGCCTCTCCCATTAGCTCTGATGGAACTAGTGCAATTAGAATAGAAGGTAGCTACAGCAGCACAGGCAGCTGCATGGGCTAGACTCCCCAAGTATAGGTCTGTTGAACACAGATGTGTACATACTCAGGGAATCCAGCTGCCCACGTAGGCATGGCTACTCTATTTTTAGCATGCTAGCCTGATCGAGGGAGTGAGAGCATGTCTCCGCAAGCTGGGGTGCAGTCTGGCAGTTGCTACATTCTTTTGTATCAGCAGTGTTTGCCAATAGGCATCTTCCCGTAATCAGACTCACAGGAGAGTCCCGAGGCTGGAATATCTTTGGAAACCCACACTGCATTGTAATTTTTGGTGCTGTCTGCTCTTTTGCTAAAGGGGTGAAGGATAGAATCATAGGCTGGAAGAGACCTCAGGAGGTCATCAAGTCCAATCCCCTTCTAAAAGCAGGACCAATCCCAACTAAATCATCCCAGCCAGAGCTTTGTCAAGCTGGGACTTAAAAACGTCTAGGGTTGGAGATTCCACCACTTCCCAGTGATACTAATACCAAAGTCTATCTTGTCATAGACTCATAGAAACATAGAATCCTAGGGCTGGAAGAGATCTCAGGAGTCACTGAGTCCAGCCCCTGGCCAAAGCAGGACAAATCCCAACTAAATCATCCCAGCCAGGGCTTTGTCAAGCCAGGATTCACCTCCCATACACTTCCAAGCAAAGACCAGGCCCCATTAACCATGCAAATGCTTGAACAAATTAACATTTGCCAAATCAAAATAAGGCACTTTAGCATCAGTGATGCATGGTCTTTTAAATGTTGGTTCATAAGTATTTGACTGGGTGTCTAACTCACAAAAGCAATGGGTATAACTAAATACAAGGCATGTGAACACATTGTGTCATGTTTTCCTTGTTACTTATTTCATGCCACTTGAGCACTTGGGGTCTGTCCTCTGTTAAATTCTTTAAATAAACACAGAAGCCCTTTCCCCAACATCCACCTCTTTGCTGTGATGTCATTTTCACCTGGCCTCCTTATTTGTTTCTATGACATTTGCATTCTCCAAAAACAAACCTACAGCTGTATTGTCACTTTACTTTTTTCATGAAAAAAAATTGCTGTTTGTGCAAAATGGATGCCCATTTTTTCCAGAAATGGTTAAAGAAATTCATAGGGTAGTTGGGCATTGGCAAGAGAATTCTGTGTTTAGGCAGAGATACCATCCTTGTCTCACCTTATTGTGCTGTGCTGTTGCAAGACCCTACAACAATTAGGGTGACATTAGCTATACAGTACTATCTGAGCTGCAATGCCTAGTCACAATGGAACAATTAAAACAATTACTGTGCGTTTTATATAACAGGACAAATGGCTCACTATGTTAAAGACTTTGAAAAATCTTCTATAAAAGCTGTATTAATGCATTAATGTATTAAACCCCCTAATCCTGTCAAACTTCCAAAGTATTTCTGTAAAAAGACTGACAGGAGAGCTCAATACTAACAGGAACAGCAACAGCCACTTCCCAGAGCTGCTTTTTAAAAAATACCATTAACAGCCTTAGATATTAGAGCTCACTTCACTTTCAGTTTCATTGCACTCTGAGCTCTGATTTAGGAGATGGCAAAAAGCATTTTGCAAGACTGTTATTGTCTTCTGGAGACTCCCACATGTTTTCTTTGGTTCAGCTCATGGCCCTTGAAAGGCATCTGTGGGCAGGTATACATTGTCACAGTGCTATGGAAGTTGCTGGATCTGTGCTGTTTCACACCTGTTGATTTTTGGCCCACACTTTGCATGAGAGATAAGGTACAAAATAGGGTGGTGCTGGACTGTCAGATGTACCCAAACTGTAGACTTTGGATCAGTCATTGAATCTTCAAAGAACAGCAGGGTTCCACATGGGTTGCTCCTGTTCAAACACCTTCCTAATTTTGTGCCAGTTCATGCTAGTTAAATCATAGTATCATAGAATCCCAGGGTTGGAAGAGACCTCAGGAGATTATTGAGTCCAACCCCCCCGCCCAAAGCAGGACCAAACTAAATAATCCCAGACAGGGTTTTTGTCAAGCTGAGACTTAAAAACCACTAGGGATGGAAATTCCACCTCCTCCCTAGGGAACCCATTCCAGTGCTTCACCACCCTCTTAGTAAAACAGTTTTTCCTAATATCCAACCTAGAACTCCTTCACTGCAACTTGAGACCATTGCTCCTTGTTCTGTCACCACAAAGAACAACCTCGCTCCATCCTCTTTGGAACCTCCCTTCAGGTAGTTAAAGGCTGCTATCAAATCCCCCCTCACTCTTCTCTTCTGTATACTAAACAAGAAGTTTACTCTTCAGTGCAGTAGCACCACCCTCCACCTCTCCTCGTAAGTCGTGTGCTCCAGCCCCCTCCACTGAACTTTCTCCAATGAGTCCACATCCTTTCTGTAATGGGGGACCCAGAATTGGATGCAATACTCCAGATGTGGGCTTATCAGTGCCAAAAAATTGGGAATAATCACTCCTCTAGAGCTGCTGGCTATGCTACACCTAATAGGCCATTAACCATCTTGGCTATAAGCGCACACTGTTGACTCATATCCATTTTCTCATCCACTGTAATCCTGTCATGAATAGGAGCTGCTAACGAGTGTCTGACTTACCTGGAGAGTGAAGAAAGGGTTAAACAAATGGAGATACACCTGAGGGAGGGGGCTCAGGCATTCAGCCAATGAAATGCAGATAGGAATTTCAAACTGAGAGAGAGGGGGGTTTTCTCTCTCTCTTCTTTTGTTTGGAGTCAGAGCAGTTTCTCCCAGGTATTGGACAGGAGACGGGCTCTCCCAAGAACTGACTCCTTGAAATGTGTAAGTAGGGAAACAATTAGATAGTCCATCAGGTTTTATTGTTTCCCTTGTTTGGGTGTTTGGAAATAATGTCTAAGCTGGTTAATTGTTTTTCTCTTTGTAACTAAGGATTACAACCTAGGGGTTTCCCCTAAGTCTATTTCACTCCATGGCTTTTTAACACCCAGTCATTTACTATGCTTGCCACAGTAGTTTTTGTTTTTGGTTTGGTTTGGTTTTTTTGGGGGGTGGGGGTGGGGATTGGATAATAAAAGTGTTTTCCTTTTTTGCTTTGACTGACCAGTACTTGTTGATTGTTGTGTCCTTAAGCCTACATGCTTGATTATCTGGGAGGAGCAGAGCCCATTGTTCTCTGTGGATTCCATCTGTTTCCAACTCCAAGCAAAACAGAGGTTATGTCGGGGGAAGGTTGGTGGCAGTGTTTCCTTTTGGGTCTCAGGGAAACTGAGACCAGACAAGTTTGTCTCTAGGGAGTTACAGAGGCAGGTTCCTACAGAGTTTATTATGTTAGCCGGCCCCCATCTCTACACTCGATGTGTCAGGTTGGGGAACTGAGCCATGATAAATCTCCAGGTCTTTTTCTGCCAAACTGCTGCTTAGCCAGTTGGTCCCCAGCCTATAACAGTGCTTGGGATTCTTCTGTCCCAAGTTCAGAACTCTACACTTCTCCTTGTTGAAGCTTATCAGATTTCTTTGGTCCAATCTTCCAATTTATCTAGGTCAATCTGGGCCCTATCCTTACTCTCCCCGTAGCTTAAATCATCTGTGAACTTCCTGAGGGTAAAATCCATCCCCTCATCCAGGTCATTAATAAAGATGTTGAACAAAACTGGCCATAGAACTGACCCTTGCAGCACTCCACTTGATATTAACTACCAGCCAGACATCCGTCCGGACCTGGAATCTCGAGAGGTGTGCTGCTTACCAGGAGCTTGCATTAAGGATGTGACTGAGAGGCTTACCAAACTGATCAAACCTTCGGATCACTACCCCTTCCTGCTTCTCCACGTGGGAACTAACGATACGGCCAAGAATGACCTTGAGCGGGTTACTGCGGATTATGTAGCACTGGGAAGAAGGATCCAAGAATTCGGAGCGCAAGTGGTGTTCTCGTCCATACTCCCTGTTGAAGGGAGGTCATCGAATTGAGGACGTGAATGCGTGGTTGCGCAGGTGGTGTCGCAGAGAGGGCTTTGGTTTCTTCGACCATGGGACTCTGTTCCGGGCACGAGGATTGTTAGGAAGAGATGGGATCCACCTAACAAAGAGAGGAAGGAGCATCTTCGCGGGCAGACTTGCAAACCTAGTGAGGAGGGCTTTAAACTAGGTTCGTCGGGGGACGGTGACCAAAACCCTGAGGGGAGTGGGAAAGTCGGATACCGGGAAGAAATGCAGAGAGGAACAGGCAAGAAAGGAGGACCCCTGTTTCGAATGGAGAAGATAGGGCGATCAACTGGTTATCTGAGATGTTTGTACACTAATGCGAGAAGCCTGGGCAACAAACAGGAAAAACTGGAGGCCCTGGCCCAGTCCAAGAAATATGATTTAATTGAGATAACAGAGACTTGGTGGGATGATTCGCATGACTGGAGCGCTGTCATGGAAGGGTATAGACTGTTCAGGAAGAACAGGCAGGGGAGAAAAGGAGGAGGAGTTGCACTATATGCAAGAAAGCACTATGATTGCTCTGAACTCCAATATAAAGAGGGAGAAAAACCTATTGAGAGTCTATGGGTTAAGTTTAAAGGAGCAAACAATAGCAGTGATGTTGTGGTTGGTGTCTGCTACAGGCCACCAAATCAGGTGGATGAGGTAGATGAGGCTTTCTTCGGACAACTGAGAGAAGCTTCCAGATGGCAGGCCCTGGTTCTCGTGGGGGACTTTAATCACCCTGACATCTGTTGGGAAACCAATACGGCAGTACACAGGCAATCCAGGAAGTTTTTGGAGAATGTTGGGGATAACTTCTTGGTACAAGTGCTAAAGGATCCGACCAGGGGCCGTGCGCAGCTTGACCTTCTGCTCACAAACAGGGGGGAGGAACTAATAGGGGAAGTGGAGGTGGGTGACAACCTGGGAAGCAGTGATCATGAGATGGTAGATTTCAGGATCCTGACCAAAGGAAGAAAAGAGAGTAGTAAAATACACACCTTGGACTTCAAAAAAGCAGATTTTCACTCCCTCAGAGATCTGATGGGCAGAATCCCCTGGGATGCTAACATGAAGGCGAAAGGAGTCCAGGACAGCTGGCAGTATTTTAAAGAAGCCTTATTGAAGGCACAGAAAGAAACCATCCAGATGCGTAGCAAGAGAGTCAAACATGGTAGGAGACCAGATTGGCTTACGGGGGAAATCCTTGGTGAACTTAAGCACAAAAAGGAAGCTTACAAAAAGTGGAAACTTGGACAAATGACCAGGGAGGGGTTTAAATGTATAGCTCGAGAATGCTGGGGGGTTATCAGGAAGGCGAAAGCACGAATGGAATTGCGACTGGCTAAGGATGTGAAGGATAACAAGAAAGGTTTCTACAGGCATGTTAACAAGAAGAAGGTGATCAGAGAGGGTGTGCGGCCCCTACTGGATGAAGGAGGTAACCTAGTGACAGATGATGTGGGGAAAGCTGAAGTACTCAATGCTTTCTTTGCCTCTGTATTCACGGACAAGGTGGGCTCCCGGACTAATGCGCTAAGTGACGCAAGATGGAATGAAGATGGACAGCCCGTGGTGGGTAAAGAACAGGTTAGGAACTATTTAGAAAAGCTAAAGGTACACAAATCCATGGGTCCGGACTTAATGCATCCGAGGGTACTGAGGGAGTTGGCAAGTGTCATTGAGGAGCCTTTGGCCATTATCTTTGAAAAGTCGTGGAGATCGGGAGAAATCCCGGATGATTGGACAAAGGCAAATGTAGTGCCCATCTTCAAAAAAGGGAAGAAGGACGATCCAGGAACTATAGGCCGGTCAGTCTTACCTCGGTTCCTGGAAAAATCATGGAAGGGATCCTTAAGGAATCCCTTTTGAGGCACTTGGAAGAGAGGAAAGTGATTAGGAATAGTCAGCATGGATTCACAAGGAAAGTCGTGCCTGACCAATCTGATTAGCTTCTATGATGAGGTAACTGGCTCTGTGGACGTGGGAAAGGCAGTGGATGTGATATACCTTGACTTTAGCAAGGCTTTTGATACGGTCTCCCCCAATATTCTTGCCAGCAAGTTAAGGGAATGTGGATTGGATAAATGGATGGTAAGATGGATAGAAATATGGCTAGAAGGCCGTGCCCAGAGGGTAGTGATCAATGGCTCAATGTCAGGATGGCGGTCGGTTTCTAGCGGAGTGCCCCAAGGTTCGGTTCTAGGACCGGTTTTGTTCAAGATCTTTATTAATGACCTGGATGAGGGGATGGATTGCACCCTCAGCAAGTTTGCAGATGACACTAAGCTAGGGGGAGAGGTAGATATGCTTGAGGGCAGAGATAGGGTTCAGAGTGACTTAGACAAATTGGAGGATTGGGCCACAAGAAATGTGATGAAGTTCAACAAGGACAAGTGCAGAGTCCTGCACTTGGGACAGAAGAATCCCACGCATAGTTACAAGCTGGGGACCAACCAGTTAAGTAGTAGTTCTGCAGAAAAGGATCTGGGGGTTACAGTGGATGAGAAGCTGGATATGAGTCAACAGTGTGCCCTTGTAGCCAAGAAGGCTAATGGCATATAAGGGTGCATTAGGAGCCGTATTGCCAGCAGATCTAGAGAAGTATTTATTCCCCTTTATTCGGCTCTGGTGAGGCCACATCTGGAGTATTGTGTCCAGTTCTGGGCCCCCCACTACAAAAAGGATGTGCATTGGAGAGGGTCCAGCGGAGGGCAACCAAAATGGTTAGGGGCTGGAGCATATGACATGAGGAGAGGCTGAGGGAGTTGGGTCTGTTTAGTCTGCAGAAGCAAAGAGTGAGGGGGGATTTGATAGCAGCCTTCAACTTCCTGAAGGGGAGTTCCAAAGAGGATGGAGAGAGGCTGTTCTCAGTAGTGACAGATGGCAGAAGAAGGAGCAATGGTCTCAAGTTGTGGTGGGAGAGGTCCAGGTTGGATATTAGGAAAAACTATTTCACTAGGAGGGTAGTGAAGCACTGGAATGGGTTGCCTAGGGAAGTAGTGGAGTCTCCATCCCTGGCGGTGTTTAAGTCTCGGCTTGACCAAGCCCTGGCTGGGTTGATTTAGTTGGGATTGGTCCTGCCTAGAGCAGGGGGCTGGACTTGATGACCTTCTGAGGTCTCTTCCAGCTCTATGGTTCTATTATTCGAGCTGCTGATCCCTTCCCGTTGATCCTATCTAGCCAGCTTTCTATCCACCTTATAGTTCATTTATCCAATCCATACTTCCTTAAGTCACTGGCAAGAATATTGTGGGAGACCATACCAAAAGCTTTGCTACAGTCAAGGTATATCATGTCCTCTATCTCCCCCATATCCACAGAGTCAGTTACCTCATCATAGAAGGCAATCAGATCGGTCAGGCATGCCCTTTGTGAATCCATGTTGACTGTTCCTGATCACTTTCCTCTCTTCCAAGTGCTGCATAATGGATTCCTCCATGATTATTCCAGGAACTGAGATGAGGCTGACCAGTCTGTAGTTCCCTGGATTGTCCTTTTTTTAAAAGATGGGCACGGCATTTGCCTTTTTCCAGTCATCTGGGACTTCCACCAATGGGGGGAGGAAGGGTAGCTCTAGTGGTTTGAGCATTACTCTGCTAAACCCAGAGTTGTGAGTTCAATCCTTGAGGGGGCCATTTAGGGGTCTGTTGCAAATCTGTCAGGGATGGTACTTGTTCCTGCTATGAGGGCAGGGGACTGGACTCAATGACTTCTTAAGGTTCCCTTCCAGCTCCCTGAGATAGGCATAATGTCCAAAGGCTTTGCAATCACATCAGCCAACTTTCTCAGCCCTCTCAGATACATTAAATCTGGCCCCATGGATTTGTGTATGTCTAGCTTTTCTAAATAGTTCTTAACCTGTTCTTTCTCCACTGAGGGCTTCCCATACTGTGTTGCCTAGTGCAGTAGTCTGGGAGGTGACCTTGTCTGTGAAGACAGAGGCAAAATGAAGTATTGAGTACTTAAGCTTTTCCTGCATCACTTGTCACTAGGTTGCCTCACTCATCCAATAAGGGCCCCACTCCTTCCCTGGTCACCCTCTTTTTGCTACCATGCCTGTAGAAACCTTTCTTGTTACCCTTCACATCCCTTGCTAGCTGCAATTCCAATTGCACTTTGGCCTTCCTCAGTACACTCCTGCATTCTCGAGCAATAGATTTATACTCCTCTCTACTCAGCTTCTTGTAAGCTTCCTTTTTGTGTTTAAGCTCACCAAGGATTTCACTGTTAAGCAAAGCTGGTCACCTACCATATTTGCTTTTCTTACAGTGTATCGGGATGATTTGTTCCTGCACCTTCAATAAGGCTCCTTTAAAATACAGGCAGCTCTCCTGGATTCCTTTTCCCCTCATGTTAGCATTCCAGGGGATCCTGCCCATCAGTTCCCTGAGGGAGTCAAAGTCTGCTGAGGTAGTCAAAATTAAGGACCTGGTCCTGTATCTGTAAATACACTATAGGCTATGTCAGCATATCTTGTGTTGCTCATAGGTGTGAATAAGCTTTCCCCCCACCCCACACACACACAAGTAACATAAATTACACTGACCTGAGTGCCAGTGTGAATAGTGTTAGGTTGGATGCAATGTTCCCTTTAATTTTTTCCATCCATGAGCAGAATACATTTTGTTATGTGCACCAAGGCATGTGTAGAAACAGTAGAAACACATGTTGCTGACTATATGCACTGAGGGCGCTCTGCTAATCAGCTGGGGGGCATTTGAATCTCTCCTGGGCGACTGTCGTTTGGAGAGCTGGGAACCAGGCAGGACAGAGGGAAGGGAATTGCAATAGTACCCAATGAAGCCTGTGTGTCACCGAAGCTGGCACTGACAGACATGCGGCTTCAGCATCCTTGACTTCCGAGGCACTTAATGGAAATGGCAGCATCTCAGGTATTGACAGACAGCCCCATTTAATTAAGGTGGCAGTGCTATCCTCTAACTGAGGTCATTCAGCCATACCGTGGTGCCTACAGTCTCAGAGTGGCAAGCAAGTTACAATACAAAGGAAGAGCCAGTTGAGGTGCAATAGGATTGAGGGGCAGAACTAGTGTTTCAACATTAGGGGTATGTCTACACTGCTCCTGGAGCTTGAAATAAGCTACGCAATTTGAGCTACTCAAATTGAGCTATGAGTTAATTTTGAAATAGGGCGCTGTCCACACAGCACTTGTTTCAAAATAAATCGCTATTCTGAAGGTGGAATGAGGTTTACAGGGATGTTGGAATAGTGAGCCCATTATATTTTGAAATAATGGGTGTGCTCAAAAGACATGGAATAGATCTTTTGGGATACCTCTGGTATCCTGAAATAGCGCTGCAGTGTAGACATAGCCAAACAGATTTATTTCTGGAATGTGCAGGCTGCAGCAGCCAGCCAGACTCTCAGTGTAGAGTGAAAATATGTTTGTACAACTTAATTTTAGTTAACAAATCGCAGAGGGGCTGGCAACTTTAGCAACTAGTTCTGATTGCAGAATATGTTTACAGAAATTAAGGTTATTGATTGCACTGATTCTTTTTCAATTGGCCTATTAATGCTCATTTTATGTAACAGGACAAATAGATCACAGTGTAAAGTCTTTGAAAATCCCCAGTGAAAGCTGTAATAATGCTTTAATATATTAATCCCCTTAATCCGGTCAGACTACCAAAGAATTTTCGTAAACACTGACAGGAAATCTCAGGACTAGCAGCAGCTCTGGCACCAGATTCTTTTCAGTAGGTGTTTTTTTATGTTTGCCACTTTCCCGGCTTTAACAATCTCCTCAGCTTGATATGAGGTGGATCTCTGGTTCGGGTCCAACTACATCTGTGGTCCGGCATGGTTTTAGTTAGCCAGATGTCCACTTATTATGGGTGTGGCCAAATTTCTTGCTGTCCCATGAAGTTTGTTTACAGCCACCAGTCCTAACTCTCAGTATTCTGTGCTGTTATTTAGCTCTAATTTACCTTTAAATGTCTTCTAAGACCCCAGTGAGCAGTGGAAGTTTTGGTAATGCTGCTAAGCAATACTGACTTCCTGTGGTTTGACAAATTTTCTGATTTGGCAGCAGCCAGGTCCGGAGGGTGCCGGACTAGAGAGGTTCAACCTGTAGTGTAAGGGTGCACATGGATTGATTTCCATGATGGGATCCTAGACACCAATCCTATGAGTTGGTGAGCATGGACAGACCCCTATGCCTGCACAGAGCTCTATAGCCTACAGGTCAGGGACTTCAGTAGGAATCCATGTAGATGCCAGGATATGCTCACACAGAGTAGCTTGCAGGATCAGGCACTACACTATGGCGCTGAAGTCAATTCTTCCCCATCTTGAGTGCTCACCTGTGATATATTACATTTTGGCACATTATAATCGGTCACATTTTTGTGAGTAGACTGGTGAGGTGGCACATTGGGTTATGGGACATACGTGTTCCACCAGAATGCCAGTGTAGCTCTTTGCTTAAGTGCTTGAAAGTCAGGAGTCTCTTTTAAAAAGCCATATAGCACCAAGTTTGCAGCGTGATAGCAGTGCTTCCTTGAAAGGTGGCTTCTCAAAACTTCAGACATTTTTCAAGTACTCTATAATTTAGGCTGAGCTGAAGTATTCACACTGGAATTTTTTCTTCCTTAGCCTTCTCTGTAACTGGCAAAGAAAATGACATTACACGTGAAATGTAATAACCAATAATGGAGCTTCATTAGTTTTTCAGTGCATGCTTCCCCCCTGCACCTCCCCTTGTTATCTGATTCACAGCCTGCCTTTGTGGGTTGCGTGTTTGCTGAAGTGCACTTTGTTGATTGGGATGCAGGCGTTTTCTTTCTAGAGAATGGGAAATGGTTTGAGTGGGATCCCTATGCAGTGAGTTACCTTTGTTATATGGGAGGGAAACAAAAACAGTAACAGCTATCTGTGATGTTGAAAAGTCCAACCTGAGTGTTGACTTTGTGCCTGGTTCCGATCTCATTTACACTGGTGTAGGAGAGAAATAACTTCACAGAAGTTAACAGAAGTACTCTGGTGTGTCTGGTGTGGCCACTGACTCAATTTACGCTCTCTTTGGGCAGTTAATTTGGGGAAAAGTCCTCGCCTTCCAGGGCACGAAAGCTTCCACAACACTCTTTCACTGTCTGGTCAGTATATCTTTTTCCTTGATTACAGGATGCATTCCATTTAGATGGATTCAGGCCTTCATTCTTTTCTGTGGTATGGGCTCCCCAGAGGACCTGATCTCCCATGATGCATTCTAGCCAATGACTTCCATGACATGCCATGGCAGGTCACCAAGAAGGGGCACTAAGGTGCATCATGGGTAATGTAATTCTGCTAAAGAGCCTGGTCTATGGAAAACAGTGGGGATACAATGCAGGGCACAATACTTTTTTATAAATTTTGTGAGAAGATCAGGCTGGAGGGCTTGATTAGAAGGGGAGAGAGGCTGCTCTAAAAAGCAGAAAAATCTGCTCCTAATTAGCCAGAGCCTAGTTTAGGACAGCCAGGAACAGCTGACCCAGAGTCATCAGGGGCAGGGCTGCTATAAATCAATTAAGGGCCAGCTGATTTGACTTGAGGCTGCCAGGGGACCTCTGTAAAAGCCTTCTTTGTCAGGGGTGGAACAGGACAGAGTAGAAGAGGAGAGTGGAGATGAAGAGGAACTTGCAACTGATAAGACGAGTGAGAGAGGCTGAGAAAGACATCAGTGTTGCCAGAGACTGCAGGGGAAGGTGAGGGGCTCTGACAGGGAGTGTTTGGGCTCCCTTCCCCAAGTAGCCTGAGACTCCAGCTGGTACCTGGGGAGGATTGGTTACCCACCCCAGGCTGACCAAAGAGCATCTGGAGAACTGAAGCTCAACCCCAGCAAGGGCAATCACTGCAATACTGAGACTGTAAGATAGTGGACTGACCTTGCCACAATATTTATATTGTGTTTTAAAAATTTTGTAAGCCACCTCAGATATTTTAAATAGAGAGGTGGTGGGGTAAAAATATTTTTAAATAAAATAGTAAAGTACAACTCCCATGAAGTACCGTGGCTGCCTTTTTAAGCTAATCTTGTTTAGTTTTGCTGTAATGATTTTGGTTTTCAATTTTTCACAGAGAAGTCAAATTTTTTTGCGGGGGGGGGAAATGTTCTGACCAGTCACTCCAAGATTATAAGTTCATTATCCTGAAAGGTAACTTGCTCAGCCTACTTCTAAATGGAAGGGGGCACTCCAAGCGTCCCAGCAAGCACCCCTAGGCAGATTCAGGATGCATTACAGAAATTCACACTACCCTCAACAGGGACCTGTGATGTAATGGCACATTCTGAATAATACATTTTATGTTTTGTTCTGTGCACAGATAGTGTTTTTAAACTTTTACAGGAACAGGATTCCTCAGTCCTCTACTTAACCTCTTGGCAATGGTGTGTTTTATCTTTTACTGGCACAAGATGCTGTGCCAAAAAAAATCTAATGCTCATGAAAGGATTAGCTAGTTATTATAGGAATATCCTTCAATTTACTTACAGAAAAATGGAAATACTTCCCTTTTGTGTAAAATAGTACAGAGTATTTCATCTTAACTTTTATGTTCTTTCTGTTTGTAGTCCAGAAATCAGTCTTTGCAGGAAAATCGATAATTCATACATGCACAGCTCACATCAGCTTCCACAGGACATTAGTATTTGTAATAACGTTACTGAAAATTGGAAAGTTCCTTTTGTAACAGAGTAGAGATAACTACTGCAAATGCTCTTTCATACACGTTGTGTGAATCCTATAAGGGCATGTAGTCTATAAAATACAGTTTTATAGGTGCATTGATTTCTACAAGCTTTGCACTGAAAATTTTTCAATTTTTCTACTATGTGAAACATTGGGCTAGTGTCATCAAGATGTGTGTGATTTTTCATTTGTAGATACGTAAATGGCTTATTTCTTATCAGGGCCGGATTAAGGCATGGGCTAGCTGGGCAGTTGCCCGGGTGCCAACCTATGGGGCGCCTGATGGCAGCTATAAAGGGTGCACAGCGCCCCTTATAGCTGCCATCAGGCGCCGCACGCCCGGCTTCCGGATCGCAGGCTGCAGCAAGCTCCCACCCTGCAGCGGCCGCCTGGGGCGGGGGCCGCGTTAACCCCCGCAGCACCAGCCAGCAGTGCCCTTATGTAGCACTGGGAAGAAGGATCCAAGAATTCAGAGTGCAAGTGGTGTTCTGTTGAAGGAAAGGACTGGGCAGGGATCGTCGAATTGAGGAAGTAAATGCGTGGTTGCGCAGGTGGTGTCTCAGAGAGGGCTTTGGTTTCTTCGACCATGGGACTCTGTTCCAGGCACAAGGATTGTTAGGAAGAGATGGGATCCACCTAACCAAGAGAGGAAGGAGCATCTTCGTGGGCAGGCTTGCAAACCTAGTGAGGAGGGCTTTAAACTAGGTTCGTCGGGGGACGGTGACCAAAACCCTGAGGGGAGTGGGAAAGTCGAATACCGGGAAGAAATGCAAAGAGGAACGAGCAACAAAGGAGGACCCCTGATTCGAATGGAGAAAATAGGGCAATCAACTGGTTATCTGTACACTAATGCGAGAAGCCTGGGCAACAAACAGGAAGAACTGGAGGCCGTGGCCCAGTCCAAGAAATATGATTTAATTTGGATAACAGAGACTTGGTGGGATGACTCGCATGACTGGAGCGCTGTCATGGAAGGGTATAAACTGTTCAGGAAGAACAGGCAGGGGAGAAAAGGAGGAGGAGTTGCACTATATGTAAGAGAGCACTATGATTGCTCTGAACTCTGGGAGAAAAACCTGTTGAGAGTCTATGGGTTAAGTTTAAAGGAGCAAACAACAGCAGTGATGTTGTGGTTGGTGTCTGCTACAGGCCACCGAATCAGGTGGATGAGGTAGACGAGGCTTTCTTCGGATAACTGAGAGAAGCTTCCAGATCGCAGGCCCTGGTTCTTGTAGGGGATTTTAATCACCCTGACGTCTGTTGGGAAACCAATACGGCAGTAACCAGGCAATCCAGGAAGTTTTTGGAGAATGTTGGGGATAACTTCTTGGTACAAGTGCTAAAGGATCTGACCAGGGGCCGTGCGCAGCTTGACCTTCTGCTCACAAACAGGGAGGAACTAATAGGGGAAGTAGAGGTGGGTGACAACCTGGGAAGCAGTGATCATGAGATGGTAGATTTCAGGATCCTGACCAAAGGAAGAAAAGAAAGTAGTAAAATACACACCTTAGACTTCAAAAAAGCAGATTTTTTACTCCCTCAGAGATCTGATGGGCAGAATCCTCTGGGATGCTAACATGAAGGGGAAAGGAGTCCAGGGCAGCTGGCAGTATTTTAAAGAAGCCTTATTGAAGGCACAGAAAGAAACCATCCCGATGCGTAGCAAGAGAGGCAAACATGGTAGGAGACCGGATTGGCTTACGGGGGAAATCCTTGGTGAACTTAAGCACAAAAAGGAAGCTTACAAAAAGTGGAAACTTGGACGAATGACCAGGGAGGGGTTTAAATGTATAGCTCGAGAATTCCGGGGGGTTATCTGGAAGGCGAAAGTGCAAATGGAATTGCGACTGGCAAAGGATGTGAAGGATAACAAGAAAGGTTTCTACAGGCATGTTAACAAGAAGAAGGTGATCAGAGACGGTGTTGGGCCCCTACTGGATGAAGGAGGTAACCTAGTGACAGATGATGTGGGAAAAGCTGAAGTACTCAATGCTTTCTTTGCCTCTGTATTCACGGACAAGGTGGGCTCCCGGACTAATGCGCTAAGTGACGCAAGATGGAATGAAGATGGACAGCCCGTGGTGGGTAAAGAACAGGTTAGGAACTATTTAGAAAAGCTAAAGGTACACAAATCCATGGGTCCGGACTTAATGCATCCGAGGGTACTGAGAGAGTTGGCAAATGTCATTGAGGAGCCTTTGGCCATTATCTTTGAAAAGTCGTGGAGGTCGGGAGAAATCCCGGATGATTGGAAAAAGGCAAATGTAGTGCCCATCTTTAAAAAAGGGAAGAAGGACGATTCAAGGAACTATTGGCCGGTCAGTCTTACCTCGGTTCCTGGAAAAATCATGGAAGGGATCCTTAAGGAATCCATTTTGAGGGACTTGGAAGAGAGGAAAGTGATTAGGAATAGTCAGCATGGATTCACAAAGGGAAAGTCGTGTCTGACCAATCTGATTAGCTTCTATGATGAGGTAACTGGCTCTGTGGATGTGGGAAAGTCAGTGGATGTGATACCTTGACTTTAGCACGGCTTTTGATACGGTCTCCCACAATATTCTTGCCAGCAAGTTAAGGGAATGTGGATTGGATAAGTGGACAGTAAGATGGATAGAAAGATGGCTAGAAGGCCGGGCCCAGCGGGTAGTGATCAATGGCTCGATGTCAGGATGGAGGTCGGTTTCCAGCGGAGTGCCGCAAGGTTCGGTTCTAGGACCGGTTTTGTTCAATATCTTTATTAATGACCTGGATGAGGGGATGGATTGCACCCTCAGCAAGTTTGCAGGTGACACTAAGCTGGGGGAGAGGTAGATATGCTTGAGGGCAGAGATAGGGTTCAGAGTGACTTAGACAAATTGGAGGACTGGGCCACAAGAAATCTGATGAGGTTCAACAAGGACAAGTGCAGAGTCCTGCACTTGGGACGGAAGGATCCCAAGCATTGTTACAGGCTGGGGACCAACCAGCTAAGTAGTAGTTCTGCAGAAAAGGACCTGGGGGTTACAGTGGATGAGAAGCTGGATATGAGTCAACAGTGTGCCCTTGTAGCCAAGAAGGCTAATGGCATATTAGGTTGCATTAAGAGGAGCATTGCCAGCAGATCCAGAGATGTCATTATTCCCTTTATTCGGCTCTGGTGAGGCCACATCTGGAGTATTGTGTCCAGTTCTGGGCCCCCCCTCTACAAAAAGGATGTGGACGCATTGGAGAGGGTCCTGGGGAGGGCAACCAAAATGATTAGGGGGTTGGAGCATATGACCTATGAGGAGAGGCTGAGGGAGTTGGGTCTGTTTAGCCTGCAGAAGCGAAGAGTGAGGGAGGATTTGATAGCAGCCTTCAACTTCCTGAAGGGAGGTTCCAAAGAGGATGGAGAAAGGCTGTTCTCAGTAGTGACAGATGGCAGAACAAGGAGCAATGGTCTCAAGTTGAGGTGGGAGAGGTCCAGGTTGGATATTAGGAAAAACTATTTCACTAGAGTTTAGTGAAGCACTGGGAATGGGTTACCTAGGGAAGTAGTGGAGTCTCCATCCCTAGAGGTGTTTAATCTTGGCTTGACAAAGCCCTGGCCGGGTTGATTTAATTGGGATTGGTCCTGCCTAAAGCAGGGGGGCTGGACTTGATGACCTTCTGAGGTCTCTTCCAGCTCTATGGTTCTATGATTCTATTATTTACCTACTGGTAAAATGATCATGGGACATTCAGGGGAAAGGAGGCTTCAGGGCTGGCATTACAAAGGATGGGTGGAAGTTGCACTGCTAAGGCCTCTTTAACCTGGGTAGGACTTCCCTGGCAAAACTTGCTAAACAATCTTGCTGCTATTACTGCTAACACTCATCTTTTTATATGTGGAGTACTTTCCACCTGAGGATCTCAGAGCAAATCAGAAAAGCATCATTCCCATTTTACAGATAGACACCAAGGCACAAGGAGGCAAAAATCACAGAGCGAGTCATTAGAAAAGAGAAAGCATGTCTGCTGGTTGCTTGGCTAGTGTGCTATCTAGGCCTTGGTCTACACTAGGGAGTTATTTCAAAACAATAAGCAGAGTGTCCATTACCAAGCCTGTTGTTTCAAAATAAGGGGCCGGTTATTTTGAAATAAGTGCTCCTGCTTTCCTCAGGGAATAACACTTATTTCAAAATAGAGGTAGTGTGGACGCTCTGCTTCTGCTGTTTGAAATAACTACTCCCAGAGTAATTTGAAGTAATTACTCCCCAGTGCTTCCTGGGGCTCTGAGGGTATGTCTAGACTACACCTCTCTGTCTACAGAGAGATGTAGATTAGGCACATGGAAATTGCTAATTATTTAAATATCCCACGCTTAATTAGCATAAACATGGCTGCTGCTTTTTTTCAAAACGGAGCTTTTTTGGAAAATACCAGCAGTGTAGACGCAGATCTGTGGAAAAACCCTTTTTCGAAAGATCCTGTAAACCTCATTTTTTTCAGGAATACTGGATCTTTCGAAAAAGGGTTTATTTTTCGACAGATCTGCATCTAGATGGCCGTTTTTTTTTGGAAAAGCTCTGTTTTGGAAAAACGGTGGCCATGTTTATGGTAATGAAGTGCAGGATATTTAAATCCCTGCTTCATTAGCAATTTCAATGTGCCTAATCTACATCTCTCTGTCGACAGAGAGATGTAGTCTAGACACAGCCTAAGTTGAGGTAGCGTGTCCACAATAACGGAGCCTGCCTTGGACTAATTTCAAGGCTTCCTCATAGTGGGGACATGCTATTATGATGTTATTTCAGGAGTTATTATTTTGAGTTTAGCCATTTTGAAATAATTTCCTATTGCACACATGCCCTAGGAGTACGGCAGTTCTCAAAGTGTGGGTTGGGACTCAAAATTACATTGCAAATGAAATTTAATGTGGATAAGTGTAAAGTAATGCACATTGGGAAAAATAACCCCAACTATATGTACAGTATGATGGGGGCTAATTTGGCTACGACAAATCAGGAACGAGATCTTGGAGTTATCGTGGACAGTTCTCTGAAAACTTCCACACAGTGTGCAGCGGCGGTCAAAAAGGCAAATAGGATGCTAGGTATTATTAAGAAAGGGATAGAAAATAAGACCCGGAATATCTTACTGCCCCTGTATAAAACTATGGTACGCCCACATCTTGAATACTGTGTACAGATGTGGTCTCCTCACCTCAAAAAGATATTTTGGCCTTGGAAAGGGTTCAGAAAAGGGCAACTAAAATGATTAGGGGTTTGGAACGGGTCCCATATGAGGAGAGGTTAAGCGACTGGGACTTTTCAGTTTAGAAAAGAGGAGACTGAGGGGATATGATAGAGGTGTATAAAATCATGAGTGGTGTGGAGAGGCCGATAAAGAAAAGTTATTTATTAGTTCCTAAATAGAAGAACTAGAGGACACCAAATGAAATTAATGGGTAGCAGGTTTAAAACTAATAAAAGAAAGTTCTTCTTCACACAGCGTGTAGTCAGCATGTGGAACTCCTTGCCAGAGGAGGCTGTGAAGGCTAGGACTATAACAGAGTTTAAAGAGAAGCTAGATAATTTCATGGAGGTTAGGTCCATAAAAGGCTATTAGCCAGGGGATAAAATGGTGTCCTTGGCCTCTGTTTGACAGAGGCTGGAGAGGGATGGCAGGAGACAAAGCGCTTGATCATTGTCTTGGTCCACCCCCTCTGGGGCACCTGGTGCTGGCCACTGTCGGCAGACAGGATACTGGGCTAGATGGACCTTTGGTCTGACCCGGTACGGCCGTTCTTATGTTCTAACCCTCTTTTAATAGGATCACCAGAGCTGGTGTTTGACTTGCGGGGACCAAAGTTGAAGCCTGAGCCCCACTCAGGGCTACTGACAGGGGGAGAGGGAGTAAGGGGGCAATTGCCCTGGAACCCAGTGATTCTAAAGGGACCAGATTTCCCAGATATGCCACCACTAGATATGCTTCAGAGCGCCCTGCGCTGCATGCTCCAGTTGGCTCTGAGGACTGGTCGGGGGGGGAGGGGCGGGCACTACACTGTCCTGGTGACTGCTCCAGACCCACTTCCTTCTGCCCAAGGTTCTGCCTCTACTGTGAGTGCAAAGCCAGGGCCTCCCACATTGCCCAGGGGCCTGGCTATCCTGTAGACTCCTGTGACCCCACTACCCAAGGCGGGAACTGAGCCCTAAGTGGTGGGGCTCAGGTTAAAGACCTCTTGCCTGAGGCTGAAACATTTGGACTCTGGCTTCAACTTTTCAGGGCCGTAGGGCTCTGGCATTTCAAACACCCTTCTACTGGCATGGTGAGGCTCAGGCTTTGGTTTCTCTTTTTGTGATCCTATACAAATGTTGTCAGAAAGGGGCCGTAGTGCAGTGAAGTTTGAGAACCCCTATAGTAGTACATGGTGCCTACCTAACAAGAGGGGGTTCTCTTGGATGCAGAACATACTTTTAAAAATGCACTTTAATGATTGTTCCCAGTGATTCAAAATCAATCATTTTCTGATTTTCATAAATGGTGAATTTTCAACATGATGCATTTCCCCCCCAGCTACTTATTTGCTTGGGATGTAGGGAGCTCTGGGTAGAGGTAGTACCTTTGTTTTCTGGTAGCTGCACTCAATTTTTGAGTGGACAGAAGCACTGGTCCTCATCCATCTCCTAAATCTCTCACGTCTGGCTCCTAGTGCCACACCCCGGTAAACCGCTTCAGCTGGCGGGCTAAACGACGTGGGGGGGTGATGTTTACACTGCATCACTGGGCGAATGAACTCCCACGATGGAGTCACCGGCCAGAGCGGAAGGGTCTCATTAGGACCCAACGGCCAAGTGTTCGGGACCAAGGCGCGCCACTTTGTTATTGTGGATTGCGGCTGTGGCCTACCAGCTATGGTTTGAAATAGCAGGGAAGGTGGATCTCTTTAGCCCTGGAAGGCCGTCTGCCTAGGAGAAGGTAACTCTGATGTAAAACCTATGGCCCGAGGACCTTGCTGTCACCGTCCCAGCTTGCTAGGCCATGGCAGCTGAACCCCGGGTTTAAAGGGTGGAGCCAGTTCTGCGCACACTGTACTCCACTTAAAAGCTCCTTTGCGCAGGCAAGAAGGAAATACTCACGTCTACTCCCCCCGGTCTCACTAAGTCCTGTAGCGATGTGAAAGGGGCAAACTCGGCAGGTGTAAGATGACACTGGCAGCCGCAGTCTCAATCCTGCATGCAGGCGGCTCAGGCGCTAGTGGTTGTCTGATGATGACCTGGAGACGACATCATCACTCGGCAGCACCCTGAGCGACCAAGCAGCCTTTTTTAGGGACAGCACTGCTTGCTCCACATGGAGAGGGGCCTAGAAAAGGTGGCCTAAACAAAGCTCGTCTCCTCCTCCCCCAGTTGGCTTACTGCGGTCAACGGGCATCTCCATATGCGGTCGAACTATATCAAAGAATCAACGGCGTATCCCACTCGCCTTAAAAGGTGGGAAAGGACTCAAACTCGCATGCTGGAACATCAGAACCATGTTAGACTCAGCAGATAGCACTCGACCTGAGCGACGATCCGCTTTAATTGCACACGAACTCATTAGGCTGGATGTTGACATCGCTGCACTCAGCGAAATCCGCTTTTCAGAGGAAGACAGTCTAAGAGAGCATGGTGCAGGTTACACCCTCTACTGGTCAGGCAAGCCAGCGACAGAGAGATGCCTTTCAGGTATCGGCTTCATGATCAGGGACTCCATCGCTATCAAGCTTGCAAGCCTGCCAACTGGCCACTCTGACCGCATCATCTCAATGCGTTTACCACTTCGTGACCAGCAACACGCCACACTGTTTCGTGTGTATGCTCCAACTCTCCAGGCAGACCCTGCTGACAAAGACAAGTTTTACTCCGACCTACGCAGCCTTCTGCAGGATGTTCCAGCTGATGACAAGATTGTCATCCTGGGCGACTTCAACGCCAGAGTGGGCAGAGACTCAGAAACCTGGAAAGGCGTACTTGGAAGGCATGGTGTGGGTAGCTGCAACGAAAATGGACGCTTGTTACTTGAACTCTGCGCGGAACAGCGGCTTTCCATCACCAACACTATCTTCCAGCAGAAAGACAGTCTGAAGACAACCTGGATGCACCCTCGGTCAAAACACTGGCATCTCATAGACTACATCTTAGTGCGCCGGCGTGATCTAAAAGATGTCTTTCACACCAGGGTAATGCCCAGCGCCGAGTGTCACACAGACCACCGCCTTGTCCGCTACAAACTCAGCTTCCACTTTGAGCCCAAACCAAGGAAATGTGGCGCCCCGAGGAAGAAGCTCAAAGTCTGCAGCCTTCAGTCTGCCGTGGTCAAGGCGGTTTTCCAGGAGAGCCTACGATCTAGGCTAGAGGAACCGAGCTGCTTAGCAGACTCGCCTCCGGCTCCAGAAGTGCTGTGGGATTGTATCAAAACCGTTGTTCTGCAAACATCTGAAGATATCCTCGGATTCTCCACGAAGAAGAACAGGGATTGGTTCGATGAGAACAACTTAGAAGTCCAAGAGCTGCTGTCAAAGAAGAGGTCAGAACACCAGGCCCACCTGGCCCAACCATCCTGCCCGCACAAAAAAGCAGCCTTCTGCCTGGAATGCAGCACTTTCCAGCGCAAGCTTCGAGAGATTCAGAACGAGTGGTGGACCAACCTCGCAGTAAGAACTCAGCTTTGCGCTGATACTGGCGACTACAGGGGATTCTACGAAGCTCTAAAAGCGGTATATGGCCCCCTCGTACCAAATCCTGAGCCCCTTGCGGAGTGCAGACGGGAAAGAACTGCTCACAGAAAAGGACTCCATCCTGAACCGCTGGTCTGAGCACTTCTACACCCTCTTCAGTGCTAGCTGCTCAGTCCAAGAACCAGCGATTGACCGCATGCCACAACAACCAGTGAAAACTGAACTGGATGTGGCACCAACATTACAAGAGACTGATGAAGCCATTGAACAGCTGAAGAGTGGTAAAGCTGCAGGAATTGATGGCATCCCTCCTGAGGTATGGAAGAACGGAGGCCCAGCACTGTACACCAAACTCCATGAATTCTTCATCTGCTGCTGGGAGCAGGGTAAACTCCCTCATGACCTCAAGGACGCAGTCATCATCACCCTGTACAAGAACAAAGGGGAGAAGTCAGACTGTTCCAATTATCGCGCATAACACTTCTGTCCGTCGCCGCAAAATCCTCGCAAGAGTACTGCTGAATAGACTGGTACCCACGATAGCAGAAGATCACCTCCCAGAGACACAGTGTGGCTTCAGAGCCAACCGGGGAACCACAGACATGGTGTTTGTCCTGAGGCAGATTCAGGAGAAGTGCAGGGAGCAAAACAAAGCATTGTACGTCACCTTTGTGGGCCTGACAAAAGCGTTTGACACCGTGAGCAGGCAGGGACTTTGGAAAATCCTGGAAAAACTAGGCTGCCCACCGAAGTCCCTTACCATGATCATCCAGCTTCATGAAGACCAGCTTGGACAAGTCAGACATAGCAGCGACCTCTCGCAGCCTTTCCCTATTGCAAATGGTGTGAAACAGGGCTGTGTTCTTGCTCCCACACTGTTCACCATTTTGTTCAGCATGATGCTCCAGCAGGTCACAGAGGACCTCGATGACGCTGATGGCGTATACATTCGTTTTCGTCTTGATGGGAGCATGTTCAACCTGAGGCGTTTGCAGGCCCACACAAAGACCATGGAGAAATTGATCAGGGAGCTGCTGTTTGCTGACGATGCCGCCCTCCTTGCTCACACAGAGGCAGCTATGCAGCGAATTATGTCTTGTTTTGCAAAAACTGCTCAGATCTTTGGTCTTGAAGTCAGCCTGAAGAAGACTGAAGTTCTCCATCAGCCCGCACCCCACGAGGAGTACCATCCACCAAGCATCTTCATTGAACAAACAGAACTGAAAGTTGTCCACCAGTTCAGCTACTTGGGGTGCGTGATCTCATCTGATGCCAAGATCAACAAAGAAGTCGATAACAGGCTGGCTAAGGCAAACAGTGCATTCGGCAGACTATACAAACGTGTCTGGAACAATAGCAACCTCAAAAGAGACACGAAGGTCAGTGTCTACAAAGCTGTTGTGCTGACCACTCTCTTGTATGGCGCTGAGTCCTGGGTCACGTACCGTCATCACCTGAGTCTCCTCGAGCGTTTCCATCAGCGCTGCCTCCGCACAATCCTCAATATCCATTGGAGTGACTTCGTCACCAACATTGAAGTCCTCGAGTTAGCGGAGGTCACTAGCATCGAGGCCATGGTCCTCAAGATACAGCTTCGCTGGGTAGGGCACATCGTCAGGATGGAGAACCACCGCCTACCCAAAATCGTGCTATATGGGGAACTGTCCTCTGGCTACCGCGACATAGGGGCACCACGAAAGTGGTACAAAGACTCCCTGAAGAAGTCCCTCACTGCTTGCTGTATCGATCACCGTCAGTGGGCAACACAAGCAGCTGATCGCAATTCCTGGTGGCACACAGTCCACCAGGCCACCTCCTTCTTCGAAGATACCCGTAGGGCCTGTATGGAGGTCAAAAGGAGAAGGAAGAAGAACCGTGACCCCTCAGCACCTATCCCGGATCAGACCTATATTTGCAGCCATTGTGGCAGGACTTGCCTGTCCCGCATAGGTCTCGTCAGCCACCAGCGTGCCTGCAGAAGACGTGGATTTCCTTCCTAGATCTTTGTTCGCGAAGCCAAGCCATGATGATGACTTATTTGCTTCTCAGATTTCATGCCATTGCCAAAAATTAGACGATATGGGCACGTTTACACAGTAGCATTATTTTGGAATAACATCAGTTATTCCAAAATAACATAGTGCGTGTCTACACAGTAAGCCCATTATTATGAAATAAATGTGAAATAACGGGCTTCTTACTCTGACTTCTGAAAACCTGTATGAGGAGTAAGGGAAGTCGGGGGAAGAGTGCTCTATTTTGAAATAAGTGCTGTGTAGACATGCCCAAAGTCAAAATAAGCTATATCAACTTAAGCTACGCAATTGATGTAGCTCAAGGTGCATAGCTTATTTCGAGTTTAATCCTACTGTGTAGCCATGCCCTATTTTTTTTTGTTTGTTTGGGGTTTTTTGTGTGTGGTTAAAGGGATTGAAGATAAAATATGGAGCATTTCACATGTTATATCACCAGTTCATATCTGGCTCAGACTTTCAGTGACCTTTGACAGTCCAGTTCACTGGCTCAACTGTATTGTGATGGATTTATTAGGGCATAAGCTTTCATGGCTAAAACAAAAGAAATAAGTTACTTGTGTTAATGAGGCTAATCAAGTCAGGGTGAATGTGGCTCATTCACAGCAGTAGATGTGGAGATGTGAATATCAACAGAGGAAAAACATTGCCTTTGTAGTGCATTAACCAGTTAAGATCCTTATCTAATCCGAAATTGATTGTATTGTCAGAATGTGAGTATTTGGTTCTGAGGGTTTTAGGTCACACCCAATGGCCCAGACCACTGCTTCCAGTGGCTCCTGTTGGCTGGAAATGGTGAACTGCAGCCAATGGGCTCCGCTAGGTTCCATGGCTGTGGAGTCATTAAGAAACCAAAACAGAGCAGCTCACTGAGTGGCTCACAGCTACACTGATCTATTCCATTACATAGTGAAAGGTCAAAACTCTCTGGACCTTGTTGGTGGCCTGATTGAAATGAGACATCACTCTCTATTCAGTTCCTCAGGTACAAGTATCTAGATCAGAAAATCTGCCACCTTGCTCAGCAGTAGTAGTCTTCCAACTTGGCTGTCTCATCAGAAAAGCAAAGACTTGCATGGGTCAGATGGACTGAAACACTATCTTGCTTAAATGAGCTTAAGACACCTGAGAGGCCTGAGTTTGTGAAAACCACCACTCCTCTGACAATCAGGCTTTATTTGAGGGTGTGTAGAGGAATGTGGTGTTGTCCATACTGTTATGTGGAATTATAGAGGCTTCCAGCCTCACCACTCCCCTGTAGGAGCCAAGGCCCTCTACTGTAGGGGGCAGCCCTCCAAGCATAGGCAGTCCATAGCTCCCCCTCAAGCATGAGTGACCCCCAGCACCACCAGCACCCCCTTCCCAGCACTTGAAGTACAGGAGTGTAGGGCTGGCAGCGCAGGGCCGAAGCTCAGACACTGAATGGGGAGAAGGGAGTGTGGGCAGGGCCAACCAGCCCATTTAGGAAGGCATTGGCATCCCCTGTCTCTGATACACATCACCCGGGATCTCTGCCAAGATTTTTCCAAAGGTGGCCAGTGGTTTTGGATACCTCTGTTTTTGGTGCCCAGCTTGAGACACCTGAGAGGCCTGAGTTTGAAAAAGCCACCACTCCTCTGAGTGGGCCCTTTCATCGGTGTCTCAAGTTGGATCCCCCAACAATGGGAAACCCCAAATCCCTAGCCTCTTTTGAAAATCTTGGTCCTGCACTGATAATCAGGTACAATTTGACAACCTTAAATTTACTTATTAAGAAAATTCATGAAAACACTTGCATTTTGATAGGAAATATTTATGTTGCAGAGATAATTATTTGTGTGGTGTAATATTTACACAGTTTTCATGGAAAAGTGAATGTCAGGAGGTATATTTACTTCAGTAATAAGGGGTTCCACTTTTGGAAAGGCTAAAAATTATACAAATAAATATTAAGGCCTAGACATAACTAATGCTGCATCAAAGCAGTTTTCTAAGTGCATTTTTCCAGCTCTTTGGTGCATAATAGAGAAATAATTAATGCAAATGCTGTTGCTATTCATTAACATTTTGCAAATGAAAAATGACTCGCCTCTTTCAGTAATTCTAGCCCATTGCATAGAAAATGAGAATGCCTTTGTCAGGCTCCATCCACCATGTTTCTTCTTCTAGGAAAAGTTGTTTTTGTGTGATAGCAAATTTTCAGACTGTTAAGGTGAAAGGCACTTCAGTCAAAGTAGCTGTGCAAAATGGCTCCAGAAATAACATCTGTTGGATTCTGTCTCCATGTTTCTGTTGTAAGGATCAGTAGTGACGATGATTAGAATATAAGTGCTCCATTGCAGTTGAGACCCCCATTGTTCTGGTTGCTGTACAAACAAAAAGTGACAGACAGTCCCTGCCCCACAGAGTTCACAGTCTAAATACTCAAGGAAGACACACATGGGGAAAATACAATGGTTTTATTCCTACTTTAGAGAGAGGGAGCTTATAGAATCATAGAGCTGGAAGAGACCTCAGGAAGTCATCAAGTCCAGCCCCCTGCCCAAGGGAAGACCAATCCCAACTAAGTCAACCCAGCCAGGACTTTGACAAGCCGAGACTTAAACACCTCCGGGGATGGAGATTCCACCACCTCCCTAGGGTCCTTCACCACCCTCCTAGTGAAATATTTTTTCCTAATGTCCAACCTAGACCACCCCCACTGTAACTTGAGACCATTGCTCCTTATTCTGCCATCCATCACTACTGAAAACAGTCTCTCTCCATTCTCTTTGGAACCTCTCTTCACGAAGTTGAAGGCTGCTATCAAATCCCCCCTCACTCTTCTTGTCTGCAGACTAAACAAACCCAAATCCCACAGTCTCTCCTCATAGGTCATGCGCTCCAGCCCCCTAATCATTTTGGTCGCCCTCTGCTAGACCCTCTCCAATGCATCCACATCCTTTCTTTAGTCGGGGGGCCCAGAACTGGACACAGTATTCCAGTTGTGGCCTCACCAGAGCCAAATAAAGGGGAATAATCACTTCTCTGTATCTGCTGGCAATGCTCCTCCTAATGCACCCAAATATGCCATTAGCCTTCTTGGCTACAAGGGCACACTGTTGACTCATATCCAGCTTCTCATCCACTGTAATCCCCAGGTCCTTTTCTGCTGAACTGCTTCTTAGCCATTCAGTCTCCAGCCTGTAGCAATGCCTGGGATTCTTCCATCCTAAGTGCAGGACTCTACACTTGTTGAACCTCATCAGATTTGTTTTGCCCCAATCCTCTAATCTGCCCAGGTCACTCTGGACCCTATCCCTGCCCTCCAGCATATCTACCCCTTCCCCTAGCTTAGTGTCATCTGCAAACTTGCTGAGGGTGCAATCCATCCCCTCATCCAGGTCACTTGTTCCAGATATTGAACAAAACCGGTCCAAGAACAGATCCTTGGGGCACTCCACTAGAAACCGACCACCAACCTGACATCGAGTCGTTGATTACTACCCATTGGGCCCGACAGTCTAGCCAGCTTTCTATCCACCTTACAGTCCATTTATCCAATCCATACTTCCTTAACTTGCTGGCAAGAATATTGTGGGAGACTCAGAGGCATAGTGAAGGGAGGGCAGGGGGGGAAATTTCCCCCAGGCACCATGCTAGGGGGGCGCCAGGCCGGGGTGAGAGTGAGCGCACGCTGTGCAGGCTCACCTGATGCTCATGTGCGGTGAGTTATATGGGCTCGTGGTGCCCATGCTCCAGCAATATTCAGAGCTGGGGGCCGTGCTCCAGCAATATTTGGAGCTGGGTCTCTCCCCTGGCCCTGCCTGGAGCGGGCCCAGGCCCCACCTGCCGGCCCCGCCACACATCCCTCCTGGCCCCGGACCATCCCTGCTGTGTGCAGCATTCAGTCAGCTACCCCTTGCTGGCGCATGCTGCTGGCTGCTGCTGCCGCCATGCGCAGCATTTCCAGGTGACCGGGGAGATGCCCGGGCGTGATGTGCTGTCACGGCCCGGGACTTTAAAACTGCTCGGCACCGTGTTATGCCACGTGGCCTAGCTCCCGGTTCGGAGTCCGGGGCCCGAGCGCAGACTCCGACCCCGCAAAGTGGAAGGCAGAAGGTACAGCAGGGCAGGGCAGGGCAGGGCAGGGAAGGGGGAAAACTAGGGGGAAGGGGTGGGAGAGGAAGGGGCTTGTGTGGAGGGGGAGGAAGGGGCTTGAGCGGAGGGGAGTGGGTGGGAGAGGAAGGGGCTTGTGCAGAGGGGGAGGGGAGGAGGTGGGAGAGGAAGGCACCAAGGGACAGCCTGGAGGAGAGACAAATGCCAGGGGGCCAAGTGGAGACAATGAGGAAAAGGGCAGGCAGGAGGAGATGTCAGTGGGAGGGGGAACAGGGTGATGCTGGGAGAGGAGAGGGTAAGGGCATTGGGAGCTAGAGGGGGGAAGGGAAGGTACTGGGAGAAAAGGCTTGAAAGAAGGGGTGGGCATGAGAAAGGTGGGGATGGAGCAAGTCATGTGTGAGGGCACAGGGGCATGAGGGGAATGGGGGCAGAGAGTGGTGAGGGGTGGGCATCAGGAAAAAGAGGGCAAAGGGGCAGGGGCAGTGAGGGAAGGGGAGGCACCAGGAGTGTGCAGAGCTAAGGGAAGGTGCAGGTGCCAGGGGATTCTGAGGGTGAAGCAGAAGGGCAGACACCTGCAGGGGAGGGACCAGCACCAGAGGAGAGAGGCAGGGCAGGTGTGTAGAGGGAGGTAGAAGAGGGGATGAGGAGGGGTAGCTCACATGATCAGAGTGGGGCTACTGGAGGAGGCACAGGGGAGAGAAGGGCTGGTGGAGGGGGCAGGTCGCAGGAGGGCTGAGGGCAGTGAGAAGGGCAGGAGTCAGGACAGCAGAGGAGGGTGAGGAGTTGGGGGCAGCAGGCACCAGGGAGCTGCTGGAGCAGGGGAGGAGACATGGCAGCAGAGAGAAAAGGTAAAGGTTTATAAAATATTTATTAATAACTTGGGTGCCACAGTGGCACATCCAAACAAGCCCCATGAACTCAGTACTGGTGCACAACACAAAATTCATTCTGCTCATGGGAAGATGCGGTACAAGTTCCCCTCAGCTGTGCACCAGGTTCGGGGTCGTGCCACGTGGCGGCGGGGCGCAAATTTTTCCTTTGCCCCATGGTGCATAACACCCTCGCTACGCCTCTGGGGAGACTGTATCAAAAGCTCTGCTAAAGTCAAGGTATATCACATCCACTGACTTTCCCATATCCACAGAGCCAGTTACCTCATCATAGAAGCTAATCAGATTGGTCAGGCATGACTTGCCCTTCGTGAATCCATGTTGACTATTCCTGATCACTTTCCCCTCTTCCAAGTGCTTCAAAATGGATTCCTTGAGGATCCTCCATGATTTTTCCGGGACTGAGGTAAGGCTGACTGGTCTGTAGTTCCCTGGATTGTCCTTCCTCCCCTTTTTAAAGATGGGCACTACCTTTGCCTTTTTCCAATCATCCGGGATCTCTCCCTAACTCCATGAGTTTTCAAAGATAATGGCCAAAGGCTCCTCAATGACATTTGCCAACTCCCTCTGTACCCTCGGATGCATTAAATCCGGGCCCATGGATTTGTGTATGTTTAGCTTTCCTAAATAGTTCCTTACTTGTTCTTTCCCCACTAAGGGCTGTCTACCTCCTTCCCATACTGCGTTGCCTAGTGCATTTGTCTGGGAGCTGACCTTGTCCATGAAGACAGAGGCAAAGAAAGCATTGAGTACTTCAGCTTTTCCCACATCATCTGTCACTAGATTACCTCCCTCATCCAGTAAGGGCCCCACACCCTCTCTGATGACCCTCTTATTGCTAACATGCCTGTAGAAATCTTTCTTGTTGCCCTTCACATCCCTTGCCAGCTGCAATTCCAATTGCGCTTTCGTCTTCTGATAACTCCCCTGCATTCTCGAGCAATATATTTATACTCCTCCCTAGTCATCTGTTCAAGTTTCCACTTCTTGTAAACTTCCTTTTTTGTGTTTAAGCTCACCATGGATGTCCCCGGTAAGCCAATCTGGTCGCCTACCATATTTGCTTTTCTTGCTGCACATTGGGATGGTTTCTTCCTGTGCCTTTAATAAGGCTACTTTAAAATACTGCCAGCTCTCCTGGACTCCTTTCCCCTTCATGAAAGTATCCCAGGGAATCCTGCCCATCAGTTCTCTGAGGGAGTTGAAGTCTGCTCTTCTGAAGTCCAGGATGTGTATTTTGCTATTCTCCTTTCTTCCTTTGGTCAGGATCCTGAAATCTATCATCTCATGATCACTGCTTCCCAGGTTGTCACCCACCTCTACTTCCCCTACTAGTTCCTCCCTGTTTGTGAGCAGCAGGTCAAGCTGCGCATGGCCCCTGGTTGGTTCCTTCAGCTCTTGCACCAAGAAGTTATCCCCAACATTCTCCAAAACTTCCTGGATTGTCTGTGTACTTCTTTATTGGTCTCCCAACAGATGGCAGGGTGATTAAAGTCACCCATGAAAACCAGGGCCTGCGATCTGGAAGCTTCTCTCAGTTGTCCGAAGAAAGCTTTTCGTCTACCTCATCCACCTGATCTGGCGGTCTATAGCAGACACCTACCACAACACCACTCCTGTTGCTTCCACCTCTAAATTTAACCCATAGACTCTCAACAGTCTTTTCTTCCTCTAAGTACTGGAGCTCTGAGCAATCATACTGCTCTCTTACATACAATGCAACTCCTCCTCCTTTTCTGCCCCGCCTGTTCTTCCTGAACAGTTTATACCCTTCCATGACAGTGCTCCAGTCATGCGAGTCATCCCACCAAGTCTCCATTATTCCAATCAAATCATAGTTCTTCGACTGGGCCAGGGCTTCTAATTCTTCCTGTTTGTTTCCCAGGCTTCTCACATTGTTGTACAAACACCTTAGATAACCAGTTGATTGCCCTGCCTTCTCCATCCAAATCAGGGGTCCTCCTTTGTTGCTTGTTTCTCCTTGTGATTCTTCCCGGTGTCTGACTTCCTCGCTTACCTCAGGACTTTGGTCACCATCCCCCAACTAACCTAGTTTAAATCCCTCCTCACTAAGTTTGCACGCCTGCTTGTGAAGATGCTCTTTCCTCTCTTGGTTAGGTGGATCCCATCTCTTCCTAACAATCCTTGTGCCCAGAACAGAGTCCCATGGTCGAAGAAACCAAAGCCCTCTCTCTGACACCACCTGCGCAACCACACATTTACTTCCTCAATTTGACGATCCCTGTCCAGACCTTTTCCTTCAACCAGAGCGATGGACGAGAACACCACTTGCGCTTCAAATTCCTTGATCCTTCTTCCCAGCGCTACATAATCTGCTGTGACCCACTCAAGGTCGTTCTTGGCCGTATCGTTAGTTCCTACATGGAGAAGCAGGAAGGGGTAGCGATCCGAATGTTTACTCACTTTCGGAAGACTCTTGGTCACATCCTGAATGCGAGCTACTGGTAAGCAGCACACTTCTCGAGATTGCAGGTCTGGACGGCAGATGAATGACTCAGTCCCTCTTAGGAGGGAGTCCCCGACCACCACCACCCGTCTTCTTTTCGGGGTGTTAGTCATGGAACCCTCATCCCTAGGACTATGCACAGGGGCAGACTGGCCCGGCGGGATACCGGTAATTTCCCAGTGGGCCATCGGTCTGGTGGGCCGTTGTGTCCGCACGCCATTGCCCCTCACTCCGAGCGGCTCTGCATCCGTGCTGTATGCAGCACGCAGAACCCGACCCTCCGCCTGCGCCACGTGCCGGACATGACACTGGGGGCGGGGCTTGAGGGGCATGCAGGGGTGACGTCATAGGGAGGGCCATTCTGAACCCATTTCCCGGGCCTATTTTGATTGCCAGTACGCTTCTGACTACGCATCCCATGCCTTCCGGTAGATGGTGTTACCTTCTGATTTCTTCCCTGAGAGGTCCCTGCTAAAGCATTTTCCACCGCAGTGCCTGTGGAGGGAGCCTGAAAGCGGTTACTTACCTTTACAGGAATGGTGGATACCTGAGTTGGCCTCCTTCTCCTTCTAGAGGTTACATGCTGCCAGTTTTCTTCCTTGTCCTGTACTGCCCTCACTGGCTCTTCAGCCTGCTGTGCCTGCAGGATTAAAATGCTGCCTTCTATTGAGGAAGTCTTCATCCTCTCTGGACTTGGGCCTCCAGTCCTCTAATTTTTTCTTCCAAAATGGTGACCAGCTTGCACTTAGTGCAGATGAAATCCCTTCTTTCTTCTTGGAGGAAGACAAACATGGCACGTGCTGTGCAGGTAACAACAGCAGAGCTATCGCCATCCATACCTGGCTTTCTTCTGAGAGATTCCTCAGTTGTTATTAAATGCCTCCTTGAAGGGAAGGAGTGTAGTGAGAAGATGTTAAGGAATGGTGAGTGTATTTCGCCCCCTTCCCCCTTGTATTTCGCCTTCCCTTCCAAACTCCCTCTCTAAGCTCCCTCATCTCTGACTCACTCCTTTATAAAGCCCTAGACTGCCTGATAGCCCCGCCCCGCCCCCTGATTAAGGCTCAACCAATCAACAGAAGCTTTTAGATTTCAAACCCTGATTAGAAGCTCACAGCTTCCACCTGCCAGCCACAGCACTCACTCCATGAGCGGGGGAGGGAGGGGAAAGGGAAAGGAGGAAAAAAAGAAAAAAAAACCAAACCGCCAAACACAAGCTCAGCACACAGAAAGAAAACCCGAAACACAAACACACACACACTACAGACAGCCACTTTCCTCAAGGGTCCTGTATTATCTTCCTCCTTTATCTGGAGAACTCCCTCTCCAAACTCCCTGTTAACAGCCCCTGCTTCTCCACCTCTCCCCCCATTGACCAAAGAGCCTGTTGTGCTAGGTGCTGTGCAAACACAGAACAAAAACATGGCCCTTGCCCCAAATATCTAAGGGCATGTCTACACTAGGAAATTATTTTGAAATAATAACTCCCAAAATAACTATTTTGAAATAAGCATTATTCCTCTTGTCAAGCAGGAGTTATTATTTTGAAATAACAAGCCAGTTATTTTGAAATAATGGGCTGGGTAGTGTGTGTGTACGCTCACCTTGTTATTTTGAAATAAGGGGAGTTATTTTGAAATAACTCCATAGTGTAGAGCAGCGCTTACAGACTAAGTATAAGACATAAGACAACAGGTGGGCAAAGACAGATGGGGGAATACAAGGAAAGAATGAGATTATGTTGGTGAGCATGGTAGGCAGTGGTCTCAGCATGCCAGCAGCCTTACTAGTATCAAGTGTTTTGAGGGGGTCAAGGCAAAGGAGAATTTTCAGGCAGGATTTGGAGGAGGAAAATGAGGCAACTTTGCTGATTTTACAGGGAGCGGCTCCCACGTGTAAGGGACCACATGGGAGAAATCAAGAAAGTACTTGTCTGAAAATGTAACAAGAGGACAATGAAGGATAGTGCTATGGACTCAGTAGAGGCAGGAGTTGACAAATCAATAATGAGATGGTAGGTAGAGCAGGAAGAGGTCTGGAATGGCCTGGAAATGGAAGACAAGCAACTTATGTTTGATGTGGTAGAGAAGGAGCTAGAGAAGTGTGGAAAGACAAGGTGACGTGGTCAAAGCAGTGGGCTAAGGGAAACTCTTTGCAGCAGCATTCTGCTACAAGTGATACAGTAGATACAAGTGGGCAAGACTGAATTTGTCAAAGCCAGAGTGAAGAATGTTGCAGTAATTGAGGCAAGAGATGGTGAGAGACTTAAGTGACTTACCCCAGGACACACTGGGAATCCGAGATAGGGCTGAGAACAGAATCCTGTCCTTTGAAGTCCCAGGCTGGTTCCTTAACCATCCTTTCTTGAAGGGCTACTGCCATATTGTGTATCCATCCCAGACTGAGTGAAGGGTAAGGAAGTCTCCCAAAAGCGTTTCAGACAAATCTGTTGATAATGTCTGCACGGGGTTTGTTTGTGAGTTGTTGTTTACATGAGAGATATAGAATGTGATGCACAAGTACAGGGGGTCGGCAACCCCCAGCACACGTGCCACAAGCAGGGCAGGATGGGAGGGGGCAGGGGTTGCACTGATGGGGGTGGGGCAATGAAAGGGATCAGACTGCGGGGACAGGATGAGAGGGGGCAAGGGTTGCACTGAGGGACATGGGATGATGGGGGGTGTCGTACCTCGGTACCTTCGGTGGTCTGGACTGTCAGTGTCAGCGTCGTCTGGTCAGGATCGTCCTGCTGCGCTCCTGACAGGACTCTACTCCGTCGGTGATGATAAACTTTCGGCTGCGTGCGTAACAATCGGTACTCCCTTTATCTAGAGTGTTAGACACCGTGCGCTTGGGTCAACACAAGAGATCTCTGAGAGGCCCCCGGAAACGACAGATGCAGGCAAGGTTTGAAATCAATCGAGCAGGTTTATTGTCAAATGTGAAGCTCTACCAGTTGGTAACAGAGATCAGTACAATGTTACACCACTGGGCACTATGGCCCGCGTTGACAAGGTACCAACACCGGGCAGGCCTATTGCCATATAACAGATATTAACAGCAGTTAGTCAAAGTTAAGCTACTGTGCGTTCTGTAAGTTCAGGCAATGACACCTGCCATTCAGGCGCCTAGTGCGCCCCCCACCCCAAGGTTGGCCAGAGAGCACCCTCTGCGGTGTCCTTTTATAGAGAGGTACAAACAACTTACATCACTTCTTTACGTACCAGGTTACCGCCCTCTGTTGCTTAGATACCACCCTTCACCTTACGGAAGGGGGGCTTACTTACTATCCTTCATGCTGTCAATTCCGACCTGGTCCTGAACCTAAGTCGGTATGTACATTAGTTTTTAGGAGTCTTTGTATCAAGACATTTCTTAAGATGTTCCACCCTTTGGCTTACAGTCTGTACCCAGTGCCTCCTGTGTCCTTCCATGCTCTACCTAACTTACACAATTACACAGTTATCAATAGGGCCTCTTTCTTGGCTCCTGTTACTGAACCAAAGTCTTGCTCACTAGATTGCAAGGCCTGTTGCTGTTTTCATGTTTCAGGCCTCTCTTTAGTCCTGCTGACTCCATGTTACTGACCCTCAACTTACTACAGGGGGGATCATGGGGCTGAGGTGAGCGAGGCTGGAGCAGAGGGAAGATGTGAGGGGGGATACAATTTTACTTTGCAGAAGCTACACTTTCCTTTACTCCCCACTTCTTTGCCTGCCTCCCCAGATATCTATTTGACTGCATTCTCACCCAAACTTTCTGTGTTACTCCCCCAACCTTTTCCTGCACCCAAACTCCCTCTCATACCTCCACCCTGCACCAAACTCCTTTTCAGACCCTGCATCCCTATCCCACTCACTGGCAGCCCTGTCCCACACATTAAACCCCTCATTTTGTTTCCATCTCAGAGCCTAAGGGGGCCTAAGGGGGCTCACAAAATCCACTAACTCTGGAACCACAGAAAAATAAATCTGGCCTATGGGAAGCCCCAAACCTCAGTTCTCTCTGCCCCTTCCCCTCATCCCATGGGGGCTGGAGTGCCAGAAGAGTGAAGTATCTCAGGTATCTT
Source organism: Rafetus swinhoei (assembly GCA_019425775.1). Lineage (NCBI taxonomy): Eukaryota > Metazoa > Chordata > Testudines > Trionychidae > Rafetus > Rafetus swinhoei. The sequence goes on along the minus strand of CM033431.1, from coordinate 8,977,427 downwards.
GACTGCAAGCTTCTTTCTGAATAAGTTTATTTCGAAATAGAGCCTCCACATGGAAAAAGTGCATCAAAATAGTGATGTGCTATTTCAAAAGAGAGTGTCCACATGGATCGGATACTATCTTGCATTGAAGGATACCCAGAACCATTTCAGGCAGGACATTAGGTCAGCAGTTGCTTCTGAGTGCTTTGCCTAAGGCTATCTGAGACATGTGCTCAAAGGGACTGTGACATAGAGGGGGTGCTGTCTGCTTTTGTGATCCTATGCTGCTCTGTGTCTCTGTCTGTGCAGGGCCCAGCGGGAGATGGGGGTCTCCTGAGCCAAGACATATAGACAATGGCCCAGCTGCTTCATACCTGGCCAGGGGAAGGAGTTTGAACAAAGGAAGGGGTGTGGCTACCTGGGGGGAGTGAGTGACTGGTGTCTGGAAGAAGGGACAGTCTTGGCTGGGGGAAACATGAAGAGAGCAGACTAAGTACAGGACAGGAGGGTTCAGGGGCTTGTGAACCCCTTCCCCCCAAGAGAACTAAGGCAGTCTGCCCTGGCTCCTATTTCAACATCAAGCCTATGATGCGCTGTATCTCTGAGAACCAATAAACCTCCTACTCTACTGCAGACGGAGGTGCAGAGTCGGGGGCTCCCCGGCACGTCATCACAGGGACCCCCCTGGACAGCCGTTTCTCACCTTCTGCTGCATGCTTGCCTATCTCTCCGAGGGACAGCAAAGCTTTTGCAGTGCATGCTCTAGCTGCCCAGCTACTTGACACCACAGAACTCTCCTTGCCATGGAGCCGGAGTTGCCTCAGAGCATGCGATGGCCACACACAGCCATGCTGCAGTTTCTGCAGCAGTTTTTGCAGGTTGCCTTCATGGTCCTGCAGGAGCTCGACTCTGAGTTCATCATCCAGAGCCTCTGCCTGTATGTGGGAGCAATGCCCTTGCAACCGCATCCCACGGTGAAGCAACGCTTTTGGAGGCTGGAGACCAGTTCCTACTGGTGGAACCGGCTGGTGATGGAGCAGTAGGACAACCAGCAGTGGCTCCACAGCTTCCACATTAGGAAGGCCACCTTCATGAAGCTGTGTGCCTGGATCACCCCTGCCCTCCAATGACGGGACACCCAGATGCAATCCACCATCCTCCTGGAGAAGCGGGTTGCCATCGCTATCTGTAAGCTCACCACCCCAGACAGCTACTGGTCTGTCTGCAACCAGTTCGGCATGAGCCCTCCTCATGGAGGTAAGGCACTCCTGGGCTGCAGTCCCTGCGGGAGGGTGGGAATACTGGAAAGGGAGATCGTAGGGAAAAGGGGGTTGGGAGTACGGGTGGTGGGCTGTGGGGGGAAGCCCCGTCCCTGGAGGATTCTGCAGTCCTGCTCACACATAGCCCTGTAGTGAGGGGCAGCCTCATAGGGGGTGGCTCCTGGGGTGTTTGAGGGCAGGAGGGGGGACGGAGATCTCCAAAGGGCTCAGGCACTCCCTCTCATTCTCTGTTTTGTGTATTTGTCTCCTCCTGCAGGTAGTGAGGGCCATCAACTCCGTCCTGCTGTGCAGGGTCATCTGCCTGTGAGACGTGGACACTATCGTAGCCAGATTTGCTGCCCTGGGCTTCCCCAACTGTGGGGGAACTATCAATGGAACCCACATCCCCATCTGGGCCACAGAACATCAAGCCACCAAGTACATAAACAGGGCTATTTTTCGATGGCCCTGGAGGCCTTGGTTGACCACCGTGGACAATTTACAGACATTTTTGTTGGGTGGTCGGGGAGGGCACACGACGCCCGCATCTTTAGAAATTCCAGCCTGTACCAGAAGCTGGAGCCTGGCACATTCTTCCTCCAGCATGACTTCAGGATGAGGGACGTGCAGATGCCACTGCACATCATGGGGAATACAGCCTACTCCCTCATGCCGTGGCTTATAAAGCTGTACACCAGCCACCTGGACCCAAGCAGGAGCCATTTCATTGCCCGCCTGCTGAATGCACCTTTGGATGCTTGAAGGCGAGGTTCAGGTGCTTCCTGACCGCCTGGATATTGGGGAGCACAACTTTCCCCAGGTGATCTTGGCCTGTTGTGTTTTTCACAACGTTGTGGAGAGCAAGGGGGAGGCCTTCCTTCTGGGGTGGGGGACAGAGGCCGTCCAGGAGGGAAGGGCCTTTGAACAGCCATACATAGTTGCCATCCTCCAGGCTCATCAACTAGGGGTGCGCATCCGGGAGGCCCTGAGGGATAGTTTCTCTGAAGGACCCCATTAATTCTCCCCAGGGCCTTCCCACTAGGGGCCTCTGCCTTGCTCCTCTCTGCCTTTCCCACAACAACCCCACCCTTCCCCCCTTCCCTGTACACTCAATAAATACAAAAGTTTGTGTTAAACCAAAATCTTTGTATTTTTTTATAATAAAAGAAACTGGGGAGGAGGGGGGCTAAGAACCTGGATAGGGGGTGGGAGAGGGGTGGCTGAGAACCTGGATAGAGGGTGGGAAAAAGGGGGCTCAGAGCTGGGGCTGGGAGTGGCGCTTGGTGTGGCTGGAAGTTCCACCTCCGCTCCAGGGACCTTGGCAACCTTGGGTGTGGGGGGAGGGAGGGACAACAGGGGAATAGGCGGGGGGGCTGGAGCAGGGTCATGCATGTCAGAGGGAGTGGGGGCAGACATGGCAGGGGGGCAGAGACAGGGACAGGGACAGGAGCCGGGTAGGCCATCATCTCCTGGATGGTGGCAAACATGTTGCCGCCCTGCTGCACCAGCTCAGTCCACATTTGGGTCCACCATTGAGTGTCATCCCGGACCTTTGGGGCCAGGATCTGCTGCATGTCTCAGAGCACAGCCACGTGCTCCCTCATTAGGTCCTCCTGGACCCTCCGGTGCCTGTGGCTCCCCTGGAGTCAGACGGCTGGCTCGCCTGCTGGTGATTGCCCCTCAGTAATGGCTGGTCAGGCCGTGGAGAATAAAGAAGGAGAGATGGTCAGTCATCCCTGGAAACACTGTCCCTGAGGTCTTTCCCTCATCTGCGAGCAACAGTTTTTGGGTCAGAGGACGGTGATGTCCTGGGAGAAAGGCCATGTGTGGCCTGGACAGCAGGCCCTGCCTCACAGGAGCCCAGAGGTGCCCAGGGGATCATGCTTTCTGCCCCCTACCCCACTCCATGGACAAGCAGGCAAGGGAAGTGTCCAGCCACACTGGGATCCCATGGGTGGGAGAGGGGCCTGGAGCAGCCTGGGCTTCCATGGGGGCCGCACACACACTTGCGCCTGGCAGCACTGTCCCTGGGGGTATGTCTACACTGCCACCCTAGTTCGAACTAGGGTTGCTAATGTAGTCATTCGAACTTGCAAATGAAGCCCGGGATTTAAATATCCGGGCTTTATTTACATGTTCTAGCGCCGCCATTTTTAAATGCCCGTAGTTGAACTACCTGCCGCGGCTACACACAGCACGGGCTAGGTAGTTCGATTAAACTCTAATTCAAACTACCGTTACTCGCACCTGCAATGAGGAGTACGGTAGTTCGAATTAGAGTCGAACTACCTAGCCCATGCCGCCGCGGGCAGGTAGTTCGAACTACGGGCATTTAAAATGGCGTGCCCGGAACATGCAAATAAAGCCGGGATATTTAAATCCCAGGCTTCATTTGCAAGTTCGAATGACTGACATTAGCCACCCTAGTTTGAACTAGGGTGGCAGTGTAGACATACCCTGGGAGTAAGTGGTGCCTCATGCAGGCAGGCTTGCCTGTGTGCGGCAGTCCTCAGTCTGTGTGTGGGCATGCAGGTGCCCTTGTCCCCAGCCTGCTTCCAGCGGTGGCTGGTAGTGGGAGGGCGTTTCCTCTGGGGGTCAGACATGCGTGTGGTCTCCCCAGAGCCTGTGAGCAGGAGCCTGGGCATATTCCGGCGCTGCCTCATGGGGATTCATGGCACAGACTGGTGCTGCACATGCATCCACATGCATGGACTGCAGCATGAGGGCCAGGCTAAGAAGGCTGAGTGATGATCGCACCACAGCTTCTCAGCGCCTGCCTCCCACACCTTGTGCGTGTGAAAAACTAAGAGCACTCACCTGATGATCCGTCCCCAGCCTCAGAGGATGCCTGGGAGATATCCAGTCCCTGGGGGACTGGCTCCAGGCTGAGGGTGATGGTGGTGGCCGTTTCTTCCTCCTCCTCCAGCTTGGTGTCCTCTTCCCCCTCCTTCTCATCCTCTGCGACTCCTGGGCAGGTGACGATGGGCATCTCCAGCCCCAAATCCATGACCAGGGGAGGGGAAGGGGCTGCCCCAGCTCCCAGGATGCAGTGGAGCTCGTTGAAGAAGGGGCAGGAGTGGCATTCTGCCCCGGAGCAAGAGCCGCACTCCCTGGCCCTGGCGTATCCCTGCTGGACTTCCTTTCCCTTGCTCTAGACCTGTTCAAGGCTACTGGGGTGGTGGTCCCTCATGGCCAGCGCCTCATAAATCCAGCCATAGATGTCTGTATTGTGCCATCTGGAGTGGAGATCCTGGAGGTCTCCTCCTTACCCCACACCTTGATGAGGTGTGGATCTCTTCCCAAGACCAGGATGGCACACACCTTTTCTGGCCCTTGGCATGTTCCTGGGAGCCCTGGGCATGCTCCCTGCGAGGACCAGTGGGCTCTTGGGGAGTCTTGTGGCTGCAACATGGGTGCCCGCAACTGTGGAAATGCCAGCCACGTGGTGACTTACAGCTCCCAGGGCTGGCTTCCAGCCATGAGCCTTGTCCTGGATGCCTGCAGCTTTAAGAGCTGCTGGGAGACAGGAACTATAGAGTTGTGATGAGTGTGGATGGAGTGGCCGGCAAGGCACCTGTGTTATTTCCTGGAGGCCTCTCTTTTCAATAGAACTCCCTCTTTCGCGTCCACACACTTTTTTTTCTGAAAAAGCTTGTTCAGAAAAGGCGTTATTCCTCATAGAAAGAGGTTTACTGCCATCAGAAAAAGCCTTCCATTCTTTAGACTCTTTGTCAAAAGAACACAATTGTAGTGTGGACACAAGTATTGTTTTTCCGGAATAACGCCCATTATTCTGGAAAACCACTGCAGTATAGACGTACCCTCAGTTGGGGGCCACATCAGTGAGGTTTGGGGGGTTTCGGAGGAGATTTTTGCTTCTCACTTGTGTGGTCCCCAACTGATTTCTCTGTGGGTCAGTGACCCCCAACTCAAAAAATGTTTCTCACCCCTACCACAAATAAAGCAAACATTGAGACCTTTTTGTTGGACATCATATTTTACTTTATTTAAAACGAGACAGTTAAAATGCTTAATCTGTTTAATAATTTAAATCAAACTCTTCTCCCCAGTTGCAGCACTAGCAAACTGACTCAGGTGTAATTATGTAATTAACAGTAAGTTTCCATTAGCAACTGATAATCCGCTGAAAAGTTTGCATTGAGCCAGGTACTCCAAAGAGTGCATGGTGGAGAGAGCCCCCTCACCCTCCCAGGAGAGTGGTATGGCCCAGGGCAGGAGGGTTAAATCTTGGCACACCAGTTCACAAAGATTTCGGACTGCGGCATTAGTAGTTCAGAGAATAGCTAGCCCCTTGTTACACTGACTGTCCATACCTGGTCAGATTTAATATCATCCATCATTTTAAGAATGAGTAGAGAGAAAACAGTATCAATCTCAGTCCTGGGCCTAATGTGTAGTGCCCTATGGGGAGTGCGAGATAGTGGTGGATGAAACTATCATATTGCAGAAGGTTGCTTGTGTAGGGGTTTCATTATGGAAACTGGATGCTTCTCTAAACTATTCAAACCTCATGAATCTGCATAATTGGGCAGGAAATCCATTAAGACAGACTTTCCCATGAGCATTCCAGAACTTCTTCAATCTGGAAGGTATCACAAGAATATCCTTGTCAGGCTAGTTTGCTCATTATAATAAATGTATAGATGGAAGATGGTGTACATGGATGACAATATATTTCTACACATTTGTGAACATATACACAAAAAACGAGGTTCAAATCTGGGTTTAGAAATGAGAGTTGAGACCAGTTGACACCATTCCGATCCACAGCCTGCCTCCTGCAAAGTCTAAGTGGTTTTAGAGATGATGTGACTGCTCTCATGCAGAGATGATTCAGACTCATGAAGTTTGGATCCAAATTTGATACCTTAAGTTCAGTGTGGTTTGGGTCCAATCTTCTGGTTCAGACATCCTCCAGAGAACCTGAATTTTGATGCAGATCCAGCCAATGTTCGGTTAGCCTGTGCTAGTCTGTCGCTACTAGAAAAGTGTGAAACTGTTATGTGCCTGAGTGTGTGTGTGTGTGTGTTGGGAGAGGAATCAGAGTGGAGGATGGCCAGTGTAAACTAAAACAGGTTTTCTGTACCCTCAAGGTATGTCCTAGAGAATCTTAGAGTCCCAGACTAGTACTTAAAGCACAAGACTGTCTTTTCCCTCACAACTGTGCCCCTTTGCCAGGTCAGAATAGCTGTGCATCTGGTCACATCCCCTTACTCATTCTTCTTGCCCTCACTGTGCTTCAGATGGTGTGGACTAGGGATGTGAATGAGTAGTTGACATGCTAATCAACTAGTCGCCCCCCCCCCAGCTGCCTCTATCAAAAAGAGGCAACAAAGGGCTGGGGGGAGTGGAAAAGGTGCTTCAAAGTGGCAGTCCCCAGTTGTCCCCAGGCTGCATGTGGCGTTTCAAAGCGGCAGTGCCCTGTGGAGCTGACCCCCAGCTCTATGCAGCGCTGCTGCTTTGAAATGCTGTGGGAAGCATGGGACCAGCGGGGGACAGCTTGAGTCCCCCGCTGGCCCCGTGCTCCCCGCAGAGCTTTCGCCTTTGAAGTGTAGCAACAGCCCTCAGCAACTGCAGAGGTGCCCTTATCGACTCATTGAATAGTCGATGCAAATTGCATCAACTGTTTGATTAGCCAATTAATCTAGATTTAACATCCCTAGTGTGGATCAGTCACCAGGAGGACCATGCTGGCAGAACAGTGAACATGGAGCTGCTTTACGGAGGGTAATTCCACAGGGATGCATTTCTTCAAGTGGTGGAGAGGGACTGCAGTACAGGAGAGAATTCGGGTCTAGACTGGTCAGCTGGCAAACAGGTGCATTCCTCACTCTCCCAGCTTGGAAATGACTGAAGAAGTGAGCAGGGAGGATGAAATTTCCATTCTGAATCTGTTTTTGAGGTGTGTTGCTCCCCTGAGCCTCAGTTTCTGCAGTAATCTAATCTAATCTAATTCTGATGTATTTAGCTGAAATCTCATTTCCAGTTTTGTGTCCTGAAAAGAATAACTGGCTCTGGGGATCCCTGATAAGCCTGTGGAAGTGGCCCCCGGCTTCCATGTAAAGGGAACTAATCAATCCACTGCCAGGAATTTTCAGTAATATCTGTGTTGATTGCAGCTCACGTATAATGAAGACAAATCCTGTGCTGGCGAAGGATCAATAATTCAACGAGGGAAAGAGTTAGAGGGGAGTAGGGGACAGAGGCATCAGGAGCATCTGCCAGTGAATCCGTTCTGAAAACAATGAGCTTTCAAATAGAGCCTGGGACAATTAATGAGAATTACAGAAAATCTAATGGATACATGGAAGACCCTGTGAATATAAAATATCCCTCCACCCCCACTCTTACAAAATCCAGTCCTTCTTAGGAACTCTTTGGAGAGGTATTTAAAGCCTATTAAAATGGCAGGAAGCCAATATTTAATCAGCATGCTAATTCCAGGATGACATCATGTGGACAGGAGCTCTACCTGCATCCACTTAAGACTGAGCTATCAAAGGGATCTCATAATGCATGGTTTTACTATATAGCAGCATCAGAAGGTTCAGAGATCTGCCATAGCAGGACTAAGGTACTGCAGAGCTGCAATGAAGGGTGGAGGAATGATATCGCAGGCCAAAAGGGTGGAAGATGTCAAGCAGGCCATGGGTTTGACCTGTCCTTTTGACAAGAGGGGCATGTCCAATGAGCCCATACATAGACCATATCAGCAATCTGATAGCTTGTATGGGCACGTAAGGAGATCGAGGGATGGACTGGCTGCCATTTTGGGCATGTCGGCACGGCCATTAGGTGTCCGAAGTGAGACACAGACACCTAGCAGAGCATGGTAACCTTTCCTGCCTACTCCAATGAGTGTATATTAGTTCCTGAGCAGTAATTCCAACCCAAGCTCACCACCACAATCATTACATTCACTGTGGGCTTTAATTTTTAACCATACATGTCTGATTTTTTTAAAATATTCATCGGACATCCACTTAGATTCTTGTCATAGCATCTTGAATAAGATCAGAGAGGAAATGTTAACAAGTGTGACAAGGGGAATGCTGGTCTGCTTGGGCCTCTCTCCTCACCCCCTCAATAATAGGTTTGGAAAGGGTTAATGTACTGCCTGTGATTCTCCTTTTGCTGAGATGTGAGAAATAAGGGTGTATTGATTGTGGTGCTACGTGCTCTGTATTTTGCTTGCGCTGCAAAAGGGATTATTCAACAGAAATAAAGTTGCTTTATTCTGTTTACAAATTTAGCTGGCCAAGCAAATTTCAGCATTCACCTGCTCCTAGGATATGGAGGGGTGCATCTACACAGCACCCTTACCTCATAATAAGCTACGCCATTTGCACTATGCAAATGGCATAGCTTATTTCGAGGAAATTTTGAAATAGCTTATTTCAAAATAGCTTAATTTGGTGCTGTCTACACAATGCCGAATTTAGAAATAAAGCACTATTCCAATAAATCCCTTAACCCTCGTGGAACAAGGGTTACAGGGACACTGGATTAGCGCACCCGTTATTTCAAAATATATTTCAAAATAACGGGCATGATTAAAGACACGGAATAACTGTTTCAGGATACTTCCAGTATCCCGAAATAGCTCTGCTATGTAGACATAGCTGAGGAGTCCCAGGATTGCCAGACCGAAGCATTCAAAAATCACAGGTCAGGCTTTTAAAAATCAGGGTATTGGCTTCAAAATCAAGAGATCTTTTTAAAAAGTTATCCATTTTTTAGTCATGTCACTTGATTTCTGATTTCTGAGCATTGGCTCTTTGGTCATGTTTTCATGTTTTTTTTCCAAGAGCATGAAGGCAAGAAGCTAGATATTTTTTTTAAAGAAAAGCTGAGATTCCATCAAATCACATGCATTCAGATCTGTGTCATTAAGAAAAGTATCAAATATGAGACTTGCAATATTTGATCTGAGAGTTGGCTACACTGTAGTCAATTCAGCTGCACGGTGCCCAGGCGCAAAGCAGCCCATATATCTTTATTCCCTTGGGTGAACTGAGCTTCCTTCTCACTGTGGCACATGTACTTGTGATGGAGTAGTCTTGCTCTCCCTGAAGAGAATTGTACATGGGCTGGCTGGCCAATTCCTGACTGCTCCTTTGTGGCCTCAGGTCACTCTGCGGTCATCCTGCCTCAATTTCCCTCTTCATCATCTGAAGGACCCTTGAATCAAACTATCAAAATAGTTCTTCTCTTCTCTGCTTCAGCCAGGCTCCTCCAAGAGGCTGGATTTATTAAAATACCAAAATTAAGCTCAAAGTCCATACACAATGTCAAGTCCATACTCCCAGGCCTTCCTGCTAGAGTCACTCAAGCTTTCCCTGCCCAGAGCTTTTTCGCTGAAGACTCAGGGTCTCTTACTGGAGCCTACATGTGTCCAATAATCTTTCTAGCCTCTTCATTCTGAGCAGCTCATCATATCATATTGCATCCATCCATCCATTCTCTTCTCTTCACCTTCCTGGTGCTCTTGATAAGATAATCAGCCTGATTCAACTAATTAAATGCCACACCTCCTCCTAGGTATACCAGGCACGGCTAATGGTACAGATCTAGCCATTCAAAGGACAGGACACCCTTTTATAAGTTTTCTCTGAGCTTCAATTAAAAATGAGCCAAATTCAGGACCATTTATTCCCCTCCTTTGCCTCACCCCTCAAGCTCTGCAGGTAAGGGATAATATACTGACCAAGTCCAGTTAATAGAGAGCAGGAATGTGTGTGTGGGCTGAGAGAAAGATGGTTTAACAAACACAATCCTCACTCTTGGCACAGTCTCAATACAGGGAAAAGAGGCCTGAAAACTAGGCCCATCAATAAACACGTCTCTTCCCCTCTGTCTGTCTGTTTGAGGGAGGAATTTGGCAGCGTTGCATCTCTGGGGCATTTAGCAGAAACAAAGGCTTGTCAAGCCCAGGCATGATATGGTTATGTTGGATGTTTTTTCAGCTACAGCTTCACAAAGGCATTGTCAGAAGCAGCCAGCAGTCTGGTCCATGGGCCTTTCAGGCAAATCGATCCCGGAGCAGCTGAGTGCTACATGAAATATTTCACTCCTTATTCTTTACAGGGGAACAAACCAGAGATAGTTTCTGCTGAATGTCAGATTTTTCATTAAGCCCATAGTTTAGGGGCATCTGGAGGCTTCAGGGAATGGCAGTGGGATACATGACTATCAACTCTAGGTCACCTGATGAAACCTAGCTTGGTTTATAGTGATCCAAGTGGTGTTTGATTGACTTGCCTGTAAGAAGGCAATCTCTGCCCAGTTCCTAAGGTAAAAATACTTGTATCACAAAAGTCACAATCTCTGGAATGTTTTCCATAAACATATAAGGGACGGGCATTTTTATTGTACATTGAGGTAAACAAACATCAAAGAACAAATGTAATAAATCCCAGATATAGAACTTCCCTCTAATTTATTTGTTCCATCATCTTGAATGTCATCAAATGGACTCTCTTACTCTTTAAGATCCTCCATGTTGGATCTCCACAAAGGCTACGTCTACACTGGCAGCTTCTTGCGCAAGAACTCTTTTGCAGAAGAGTTCTTGTGCAAAAACTCTTCCACAAGAGAGCGTTTACACTGCCATGTGCTTTTGCGCAAGAGATGTGCTTTTGCACAAGAGCATCCATGGCAGTGTAGATGCTCTCTTCCGCAAGAAAGCTCTGATGGCCATTTTAACCGTAGGGGCTTCTTGCGCAAGAAATTCATGTTGCCTGTCTACACTGCCCTCTTGTGGAAGAGCTCTTGCACAAGAGGGCTTATTCCTTGTGGGGAGAGGAATAACTCTTCCGGAAGAAGCCCTGTTTTACAACGCTATACTGTAAATTTACTTCTGGAAGAATGCTCGTGCAGTGAAGACAGCCGGCAAGTTTTTGCGGAAGAACGGCTGTTCTTTCACAAGAAGCTGCCAGTGTATACATAGCCATAGTGTCTCTCTCCCTCTTTTATATCCACCATTTAAGACCTCTACACAGCTCTGCCCTTATCTTACTTTGGAAGATGCAGTGTAAAGAAAACAATTTTAGCTTCATACACCAGAATTTGGTCTCATTTGGCCTTAGAGGGGGGCATGGAAAACTGATCTCTGCTTTCCCTTCTAGTGAAGGTCAGAGTTGATGCCTATTGGCAGAGAGCAGTCTGAGGCTATGTCTAGACTGCAGGCTTCTTTCAGAAGAAGCTTTTCCGGAAGAGATCTTCTGAAAAAACTTCTTCCGAAAGAGAGCGTCTACACAGCAAAAGCACATAAAAAAAGTGATCTGCTTTTTCAAAAGATAGCATCTACACTGAATGGATGCTATCTCACATTTCAGTTGTGATTACTATGGATGGAGTGGCCGCCAGGGCACCTGTGCTTTTTCCTCTTTCCTCATCTTTCAAAAGAACTCCTCTTCCCCATCCACGCAAGCCTTTTTCCAAAAGAGCTGTTTAGGAAAAAGGCTTCTTTCTCATAGAAGAGGTTTACCAATGTCGGAAAAACCCCTCTGTTCTTTCGATTTTTGTCAAAATAATGTGATTGCAGTGTGGACGTAAGTGAAGTTTTTTTCAGAAAACTGGCCGTTTTTCCAAAAAACCTCTGCAGTGTAGACATATCCTGAGGAAAACTCACTTCCCCACTGCTGTAACTGTTCTGTGGATAGAAAGAATTGTAGTCCCCAATATGGACATTCTAACACCTTAATTAGTGCTAAAGTGATTTAAAGAGTAATTCTAAATGAATCATGTGTGAAACAGTTCCCAAGCCTAAAGAACCAAAGAATCGGCAGATTCTCTGAAATTCAGACCCAAAAAGGTGAAAGCTTTGATTCAGAGAGCAGGCTGGGGAAAGAGGAAACATTAATTCTATAATGCTGCAAAGCGGAGGAGGGAGACATATAACATTTATGAACAAGATCTGGTTCCTTTTCTCTTTCACCTCTTTAATATTGCAGTCTTTTTACCAGTTGAAGCAAGAGCTAGGAGCCAGTATCCCATCTGCCTGTGCTGAATGTTAAGCTGATGTATGCAAAACAGGATCTAGCTGGAAGCCCAGTGGACTTGCATGGGATAGAGACACAGAAAAGGTACATATGCTGCAGTTCTGATGATGTTGTTTTACTGCTATATGTAAAACACCATCTGTAGTGCAGAGACCTCTTCTATGAGGGAGGTGCACGTTTAACCCAGAAAACTATCAACTAAAGTGCTATAAAGTTTCAGATAAGTGTCTTCATCACTCTTTGCTTGAGAAAAACATCTACCAGGATGGAACGTTAGTATCTAAAGTGAATGCAGATACAGCGGGCCAAATTCAGTCCTGGTGTACGTGGGTGCAACTCCACTGACTTCCTCTGTTAACTCCATTAATATCAAATGTTGGTGGGTGTACCTCTGATGACTTTCATGGTGTAAAGTCACTGGCTTTAGTGGAGTGGCACCTGTTTAAATCATGGGTAATTTTGGCTCAGTGTCTCTTGATTAAATATTTTAATGTAAAACAAACATTCAGGGATAATAGATTGTAAAGACACCGCCTCTCCTACCCGGGGTGCTCTTGTACCTCCTGATGGTTGTCTTCACTTTCTGAGCAGGCTGCAAGACACACCTGTCTGAATTAGCATCCCCCACATGTCATAATGACAACCAACTCAGAAGACATCAACTGCCTATTACCAAAAGAGAAGACTGAAAAGAGAGAGACAGACAGCTCTGCTTTTTCAACGCATGTAATGTGAGTATTGCGGAGAAGCTCTGAGATATTGTGGTGATGAGCGCTATTGAAATAAATTAAACAGATGCCACACATCCAGCACCAGTTCCACATTCAGGGTATGTCTAGATTACATGCCTCTGCCATTTCACGAGGCATAAGGAAGCAGTCGACAAAGGCATTCCCTGTCGACCGATCCGCGTCTTGACTGCTGCGCTGTGCCGATGATCAGCTGAGCTGGCACAGCGCGGCGGCCATTTTTATTTTAATGAAGCTGGGGATATTTAAATCCCCACTTCATTGACTATGTCGGGTAGCCTATTTTACATGCCTCTGTCGGCAGAGGCATATAATCTAGACATACCCTCAGACTCACTATACTGCTGCTTTCAGTGCTGCTTGTTTTCTGCTTCAGAGTAAACTTGAGAATCTCTAAGAATTATCTCATGAAGGAGAAAGTCAGGTTCCTTAAAATCTCTGAAGCAGTGACTGTAAAATATCAGCTGGGCTCAGTGGTGCTAGAACAATTCTTAGAGTAGAGGATGCTGAACGCAGAAGCCATGTATTTGGGTTGTTTGCACTAGTCCAAGCAGCCAGCACCTATGGCTGTGCTTATAAGAACATAAGAATGGCCATACTGGGTCAGACCAAAGGTCCATCCAGCCCGGTATCCTGTCTGCCGACAATGGCCAATACCAGATGCCCCAGAGGGAGGGATCACAACAGGTAATCCTTATATCTGATGAGCCGGAGTTCAGTCACAAACATCTGGTGATTGCAATGCTTTTCACTCACCACTAGGGGGACTTTCAGCTATCGATGGGTTCAACGGGGAGATGGCAGCTTAGGTGCTGTGCATTGCCAGCAGGTGGGCTCATAAATGGCCCTTGAGTTGCTTTGCACTTGTCTGCGGATCCGGCTTGCTGTTGAGTCGAGCACTAGTGAAAGCAGCTGGAAGTTTAGAGACATTTGACTCTGATCAGTAGATGAGGTTCACTCATCACAGTAGTGGAGAGCTTTTGAGCACTGGTGCAACCACACACAAAAAATTGGGGAGAGGAAGGAGCAGGAGTGAAAATGCATGAGACCTACAACTGCAGTGTGGGAGACATCAAAAGGGAAGCAAACATATGGGGGAACATGTTCCTTTTGCTTCCTCAAGAAAGTTGCACCTACGTTCACATGAGTATTTCAGCAGCCAATGGCAATTTAGAAAAGGCAGAAAACAGGCATCATTACAAAGGACAGAAATGCTGAACTTTGACTTGCATACACAGAATTTATCTAGGGACATCTTACTTACCACGAGTTTCCTTTTCCCACGCTTGCCCTCCTTCTTCTATGCTGGCCCCTCTGCCTGTTGCATCTTTCCTATCAATGTGGATTGGTGTCCTGTTAGCAAAACCCTTCAGCACATACTCAGCTTTAAAGCAGCTAAAGCATATTCAGAGAAGCCAGTGGAACTGCACTCAGCCTTGAAGTTAAGCATGTTTAAATGCTTTGTTGGATTATGGCACAAGCACCTACCATTTCTACACTTACCCCCTCCATTAACCTCACTTCTTCTGTGGGACTGTCAGAGGGTGACCCCCTCCCCCCCCAAGGGTGCCACCCATGTCCGGGGCATAGTTTAGAGTTCTCGGGCCTAGTCGCGCAGTACGCTGCCCCTGTATTAGGGGAAATACGGCCCACCGGCCTAGTCTCACAGTACACTGCCCCTGTGTTAGGGGAAATACGGCCTCCCGGCCTAGTCCTTTGTATGCAGGCTCTGAAGCCTAGTCCTTCAGCCGCGCCCCCACTCGCCGGAGTTCAGGGCAGGAGGGGTAGGGGGGCCCAGGCCCTCCCTCTCCACCAGGCCCCTACCCAGGGCCCTATCAGTGGCAGGCGGCTCCCACCACTGGCTCGGCGGGGGGTTCCTCCCCGCAACACGCCGAGCCCTCAGGGGCTTTTCCAGCTTCCCACCCTGGGTCACTTCCTACCCTCTTCCCCCGGCCTGTAGCGGTCCCACCTGTTGGCGTGAGCCGGGTGGTGGTAGCGGCACTTCCCCAGTCAGCGTCGGGGTTTGCGGTGGCCGGTCCAGTGCCTGGGTCATGGGGGGTTGGCCGGCGGCTCTGTCGTTGGGGTCGAGCCCGGCTTAGGCCTCGCAGCGGCGTGTTCAGTGGGCCTGGCGACTCCCTCTCTGGCGGTCGGGTCTGCGACTCGGGAGGTTGGGTGCTAGCTCCGGCTCCGAGGGCGGTCTGCCCCTTCTGAGCAGGCCTGCAGCCATTTATACCTTGGCTCCCCTGGGAGCATGCCCAGTAGGGCTGCGTGGGTGGGGCCCTCTCCGCCCCCTGCACCAGGTGGTTTCCCTGGGCTTGAGTGTGAGGCGGGGCCGCTCCATCACAGGGACCCACAAATGTTAACCCTTGCCAGCTTATATGCTGTCACTGCTTGTTATTAAAACACGTAAAAATGGACACTGAGTATGTACCATCCCATGGGGGGTTTTCTGGATCTAATCTTTGACTCTCCGTTTATACTGCAGTCTCTTAAGGACAAGAATCTTATTTCTTCTGTGCAGCATGAAGCAAACCATCAGCACTTAAGTAATGCTAACAAATGGCAATAATTATCACTAACTGTAAATAGACTCCATTTGCGACTTTGGAAGCCACAGTTATGTAAGGCCTGAGGCTAAGAAGGTGAAAAATGCACCACAAAGCTTATTTGCAAAACACAGAAAATGAAACCCAGAGCACACAACCACCAATTGTTATTTATCCTTGTGTACT
The DNA here is from genome assembly GCA_019425775.1 of Rafetus swinhoei. NCBI lineage: Eukaryota > Metazoa > Chordata > Testudines > Trionychidae > Rafetus > Rafetus swinhoei. Next base: position 8,961,684 of record CM033431.1, on the reverse strand, counting down.
AAGGTAGCAGCTTAGCAGCTCAGTTTAGAGCATAGTCATTGTACCTAGTCCCTGTCCCAAAGAGATTACAGCTTTAATAAACTAGAGTATGTCTACACTTGCCCCCTAGTTTGGACTAGGGAGGCAAATGAAGCATACCAAAGTTGCTAATGAAGCGCGTGGGATTTAAATATCCCACGCTTGATTAGCATATTCACGGCTGGTCGCCATTTTAAAATGCCGGTCGCCCAATTTAACTTGCCGCGAGTAGACGCGGTAGTCCAATCCAAAACCCTTGAGGAGTAACAGTTAATTCGAGGAAAGGGTTTTGGATCGGACTACCGCATCTACACGCGGCAAGTTAAATTGGGCGACCAGCATTTTAAAATGGCGTCTGGCCGTGAATATGCTACTCAAGCATGGGATTTTTAAATCCCGTGCTTCATTAGCAACTTCGGTATGCTTCATTTGCCTCCCTAGTCCAAACTAGGGGGCAAGTGTAGACATACCCCTAGACAGAAAAGAATGGGGGAAAGGATGGATAGGTATCCCCATGTGGGGAGCTGAGTCTCAAAGACATGAAGACCTGGCTCCATGTTATATGAGATGTACATGTCAGAACAAGGGATTAAGCCAAGATCTTCTAAATCTCAGTCCACTAAGGCTACATCTATACTGCAGTGCTATTTCGGGATACTGGAGGTATCCTGAAATAGCTATTCCATGTCTTTTGAGCGAGCCTGTTATTTCAAAATATAACGGGACCACTATTCTGACAGGAATCAGGTTCTGGGGGGCCTGGTGCCCCCCAGCCTCTCTGGTGCCCCCACCTGTCCTGGTGTCTGCACTATCCCCCTGCCTGACCAGTCTCACCAGCCCTCCCTGGTGTCCCAGGCACCTCGATCCCATGCTGATATCACAGTGCCCCCACCCCACCTCCTGCCCACCCCAGCCTCGCCAGCCCCCTCCATGTCCCCCTGTGGCGATGTGTCGGGTACCCCCCGACCCTGTACCCCGTTTCCAGCAAGATGAGACTCCGCCAGCCAGTAGAATAGAGAGGGTTTATTGCTTCTGCGAGGAACAGCACAGCCCGGGTTCTATGTGGGCATCAAAGGGATGTTTCGGGAATAGTGATTTATTTCAAAATAAGTACTATGTAGACAGCGCTGAATTTTGAAATAAGCTATTTTGAAATGGACTCAAAATAAGCTACGCAATTTGTGTAGCTCAAATTGCATAACTCAAATTGAGTAGCTTTTTTCGAGCTATGGGGGCAGTGTAGACACACCCTAACAGACCATCCTTATTCTCAAGCACACGGTGTAAGAGCAGTAATTGTCTAAAAAAAACCAGAGGTCATTTGCTTTTCTGTTTTCTACACCTTTCTATGGAGAGAAGTCTTCTTGTGGGAGCCACTGGGAAGCAGCTGACCTTTTGAGCATTGAGATCTAGAACACTGTAAAGTGAGCCACACACTGTACTCTCTGTCATGCAGACTTTACAATAGTTTTTTTAATTTTTTTTTATTTAATCTGATCCCAAACTCATCGGGCCTGAGTTTTACTCAAACAAGGTCTGAATAACATCTAAGAAAGAACCTCAGGATTTGACCCAGTGATACAAGAGTAAAGGGCTTTTTTGTCAATTCTATGCTATGGCTTTGATGTGAATAATGTTTCTGGAGCTTCTTTTAATGTTGAGCAGTGAGGATTCTGCTCTGCCTTATCTCCTGGCAGGGTCTCCTGTTCTTTCAAAGCCACATTCTGTCAAACTTCATCTGATTTTCCCATGCTGTGGAAGCCAGAGCAAAGCCACACAAGCTCCAAAACTATTGGTTTCTTTCAAAAATTGCTGCTCCTCCCACACATGATTTGTGTTCTCTTTTCTCTTTAATTTTCCTTGCATTGAATTTCTGAATAGCTGCATTCTCTGACACTGAACCAGAATACAGATGTTCACTGAACAGACCACAGCCAAGAGGACAGCACTGAAATGCACTGTGTTTGATTAGGCCTATGCTCTGACCTCCCAGGGCTCTGCTGTTCAGTGATATAAAAGGACAGCTACAACACAGATGTCCTTCCTCTTTATTTCTGCTTGATTTACTCACCCTAGATTTAAAACTTCAGATACTTCTGGAGTTACTGCTGTAAAAACCTGTTCCTTATGTACCATACCATTCAACTGCATGGAACAGGTGACTAACAACTTTCCAGTCAAAGCTTTATCATCAGAATTAACAAGCAGTGCTCCAGAATAGAATGATTGGGTGCATGCAGTTGTCTGTGCACTCCTCCACAACTCAAACATCTACTTACCCCCATGGGGTGCTGCTAGGCACCAGCAGATACATCACAGCCATGCCAATCAAAGTTCTTTTCAGGGATCTAAGTAAGCCAATCAATCTAAAATCCTCTTTCTCCATGTCTTGTGGAATAAAAACCTGAACTTTCAAGCATGAAGCTAAAGAATGAAAGTCAAACAGGCTCAATATGGATTTATTTTCTCTAATACAATCAATCAGGGATTACAGCTTTGTCCTTTTTTTTTTAAGATGCCATCTGCCAAGTGTGGTGTTGAAGAGATTCTTCATCTTTATATATTTTATTGGCTGCATGTATCTCAGCAACTTGTTGCAGATGGTTTGAAGGACCTAGGCAGGCATGTGCTATGTATGCTCCCGTGCACCATTCCTAAAGGTAACATTTTCTTGTAGCCTCTGGCAGGTGTTGCTTGTTCTTCATCAGAGCTTTCCATCCTGCAGTGTTAGAGATCTTAGCTGTATTAGTGATTGTGGGATACACGATGGCATGTCTGCCCCAGTGGGCAGTGGATCTATCATGCTGTATGGGGACACTTCAGATAGCTGAGTGTGAGCGGGTTGGACATACCCATCTCCCCCTTTCTCCTATCTCATACTTTGATATAGTTACAACACCGGGATTTCTGATATGGCGCTCTAAGCCAGGGTATCCTCTGCTACTTGTGAAGAGAGCATGGAAATGGAGGTGGTGGACTATCCATCCCTAGAGGTGTTCAAGACCTGGCTTGACAAAGACCTGGCTGGGATGATTTAGTTGGGGTAGGTCCTGCTTTTTAGTAGGAGGTTGAACTCAATAACCTCATGAGGTCTCTTCCAACCTAATATTCTATGCTTCTATGAAAACTTTAAGCAGTTTATTTCTCCATCTGATGCGTTATGCTGTCCCCTAAATATAAACACAGTAAATACTTGGATGTGCTAACCACTCTGTAATCACACTGATAGCAGGTCTCATAATAAAGGAAGCCTCCTTATATGTCAGGGGTGGGCAATAATTTTTGATGGGGGGACACTCCAAGATTTTGGAACATGGTTGAGGGCCGCACACTTCCATGGTATTAATGGAGAAGCGGGGTCTGGGATGGAGGTTGGGTGCAGAAGGGAGCTTGGGGTAAAGGACTGGGGTGCAGGAGGGACACTGGAATCTGGGAGGGAGTTGGGATGAAGCAGACGGTTGTGACCTAGGGCAGGGGACTGGAGTGCAGGGGTTTAGGATGTGACCTAGGATAGGACGGGATTGTGATCTGGGGCAGGAGACTGGGGTGTCAGATCTGGGAGGAGGTATGGGTGTAAGAGGGGACAGAGGGTTTGGGTATGTTGCGGGGAGAGTAGGGACAGGAAAGTGCTGGGGTGCCAGAAGCAGGCTGTGGCCAAGAGACTGACTTGCCAACTGCCAAACTAGCTTGCCTGCCTGAAGAGCTTAAAATGTTTCTCAGCCAGCCAGCCTGCTTCCCTGGCCATGTGCTTCATGAATAATTGAGCCAGGAGAGGGGGCGTGTTTGTTCTTAGCTACCTGTTATTCTAACAAGCAGCTCCCATTGGCTGGTTTCTGCCAGAAACCAGCCAATGGCAATGTGCTGGTGGTAGGGCGGCTCCTGAAACTCCCCCCCCCTCCAGTTTTAAAATAGAAATGGAGCCCTGCAGCCTCCATGGGCCAGATCCGGTAGCTTGGTGGGCTGAATGTGGCCCCTGGGCTGGATTCTGCCCAGGCCTGTTATATGTGGTTCAACTACCATCTACTTTTAGGATTAGAGAACTGTTGCTAACAGCCTATTTTATTAACTCTGCCTTTTTAGTCACCAGCTTTAGGGTGTAGCCGAGTTATTCTGTACAGGATAAACTTAAAAAACAATGAATAGTCTGGTAGCACTTTAAAGACTAACAAAACATGTAAGTCCACCAAGGTGAGATTTCTAGCACTAGCTAAAGACAGGTCTTGCCAGGTGCAGTACAGGTGGGCAATGTGGAAGTTTGACACCCATGCAATGTGAACTTGCAGTGACTCCTGCAACTCCGGCCCTAGTGCTCTAGGCAGCTGTGCTGAGGCACTTTAGTTTTGCCCTGCAACAACTCCTGTTGTTGTAATTCTGAGTCACCACATAGCTTTTACCAAAGCAGCTTAACCTCACCACCTGCAGAAAGCACCTGCGAGGCTAGGTCTGACCCTCCCCTGATCAAAGATTGGCAGTGGAATTAAAATGTTTTATTGTTTCTATTGATATTGGAAGAACAACAAGGAGACACCTTATAGACTAACAGATTTATTTGAGCATAAGCTTCTGTGGGCAAAGACCCACTTTGCCAGATGCATGTAGTGGAAATTCCAGAGGCAGGTATAAATATACAGGCATAAGAAAAGAGTTCCAATCAAGAGTAAGGTTAGAGATAATGAGGTCAATTCAGTCAGGGAGGATGAGGCCTACTTCTAGCAGCTCTTGTGGAGGTGTGAACACCAAGCCTACGTCTATACTGTGCTCTCTTGCGCAAGAAAATATGCAAATGAGGCAAAGCGCTGAATATCGCCGCGTCTCATTTGCATACTTAATAAGCTGCCATTTTTGCGCAAGGGGCTTTTGCGCAAAAATTCCCCTTTGCGCAAGAGCCATTCTGCCTGAAAAAAAGCAGCAGAACAGCTCTTGAGCAAGAGGGGGATTTTGCGTAAAAAGGAATGGTGTAGACGGCTCCTTTTTGCGCAAAAGTCTTTTGCGCAAAAATGGTGGCTCATTAAGTATGCAAATGAGGCGTGGCGATATTCACCACTTCACCTCAATTGCATATTTTCTTGTGCAAGAGAGTGCAGTATAAATGTAGCCCAAGAGAGGAGAAACTGCTTTTGTAGTTGACTAGCCATTCACAGTCTTTGTTTAATCCTAAACTAATAGAGTCAAATTTGCAGATGAATTGTAGCTCTGCAGTTCCTCTTTGAAGTCTGTTTTTAAAGTTTTTTTTGTTGCAGGATGGCTACTTTTAAATCTGCTACTGTGTGTCCAGGGAGATTGAAGTGTTTTCCTACAGGTTTTGTATATTACCATTCCTGATATCTGATTTGTGTCCATTTATTCTTTTACATAGGGAAAATAAACAGACGCAAAAAGAATAAATGGACCCAAATCAGATACACAAAGCCATCCTGCAACAAAAAAACTTTCAAAACAGACTTCAAAGAGAAACTTCAGGGCTACAATTCATCTGTAAATTTGACACTATCATTTTAGGATTAAACAAAGACTGTGGATGGCTAGCCAACTACAAAAGCAGTTTCTCCTCTCTTGGTGTTCACACCTCCACATCAGCTACTAGAAGTGGGCCTCATCCTCCCTGACTGAATTGACCTCGTTATCTCTAACCTTACTCTTGATTGGAACTCTTTTCTTATGCCTGTATATTTATACCTGCCTCTGGAATTTCCACTACATGCATCTGGCAAAGTGGGTCTTTGCCCACGAAAACTTATGCTCCAATATATCTAAGGACTTCTCGTTGTTCTTGCAGATTCAGACTAACACGGCTACCCCTCTGATATTGACACTGGGCAGCTTTGGGATGAGCAGCATGGAAAAACTATCTGATGTTGTTTGCTCAGGACAGTCTTTGAAACAAGCACTTCCTTCTGGCATAGGGAAGCTTAGGGTACGTCTACACTACAGTGTTATTTCAAAATATCTTATTTTGAAATAGTTATTTCGAAATAGCTTATTTCAAAATAACGCGTCTACACAGAAAATGCATTTCGAAATAGCATTTTGCTATTTTGAAATAGCGCGTCCACACTGAGTGGACTCTGAATTGCATTTAAGGCTGGTCAGAACCAGTTCTGGCAGGGCACCAGGTCAGGACTTACTGTTTAGGGCTGCTGCCTGAGGCTATCTGAGGTCTGTGCTTAAAGGGACCCCCCCCCACCCCGGGACAGCCAGTTCTCAGGTTTCTCTGCTTGCTTGTCTACCTCAATGAGGGACAGCAAAGCATTTTGTCTCTGCTGCTCTGGTTGCCCTCACTTGGGACACCACAGCACTCTGCAACATGGAGCCAGAGCTGCCCCTGGGCACTCTGGTGCTTTTCTTGGTCACGTTGCTGCGAGCCTGGCTGCACTTTCTGCAGGCTGCCATCCAGGAGGCCCATCGGGGGGCTGTCAGCATCCAGGAGGCCCTGCGGAAGAGCTTCCACCCTGAGGAGCACTAAGAGCCTCCCTGGTCTGCCCCACTGGGGGCTTGTGCCTCATTCCTCCACCATGTCCTTCCACTTCCCCCTCCCTAACCCCCCTTCCTGATGTCAAATAAAATACATGTATTTTCATGAACACAAACTCTCTTTATTTAACAAAACCGGGGGGGAGGGAATAAAACTCTGGTGAGACTGGGGAAAGGAGACAGGAGAGGGGAGAAGAGAGGGTGAGAGAGGGGAGGGGGAAACCTGGGAGGAGGGAGCTGGAAGGAGGAAGCAAGGGGAAGAAGGGGGAGGGGAAGCCCAGGGGTGGGGGTCTCGCCAGACCAACTTGATTGTCATGCAAACCTGCTCCTGGGTTCGCATGTGGCCTTTGGTGGCCAGGCTGGCAGCTATCCTGCCATAGACAGCCGCATTCCTCCATCTAGTGCAGAGATCATGGACTTTGGGGGCATCCCCCCCAAACCTGAATAAGGTCCATGATCTCCACCCCGGACCAGGAAGGCGCCTGCCTTCTCTGGGCCCTGGCAGGCTCCTGGGAGCTGGAAGACTGCTCCTGGGGAGCGGTGGAGGGCTGGCTGCCAGTGGCTTGCTGGCTCATGTTTTGGGGCCACTGGGTCAGGGGCAGTGACTGCTGGCTCTCGGCTGGCAGGCTTAGAGCTGGTATAGGCACTGTGGCCAGAGTCTACCCCTTTAAGGGCTCTGGGGAGGCAGGGAGAGAAGTGTTCTTGGTTGAGGCTGGAGTGGCCACCAGAGCACCCTGGGAAGGCTGGAGGCCCCCTATTTCGAAATAAGTGTGTACACAGCAGGAATAAGAGATCTTGCGGAAAAGGGTTTATTTTCCGCAAGATCCCCGTCTAGACTGGCGCTTTTTTCCGGCAAAGCCCCGAGCCGGAAAAAAGCGGCAGCCATGTAAATGCAAATACCGCTGGGGATATTTAAATCCTCATGGATTTGCAATTGCGCTGTGTCTCATTAGCATCCCTTTTCCAAAAAAGGGTGCCAGTGTAGACACAGCCTTAGAGATTAGCCTCATAGAAGCTTGTATAGCTCTATTTGACAAGAGCATCTCTTGAGCTGGTGGTATATCGTGCATCCTAATCTGGTCCTATTTGCACTGGGCAGCCCTAGAAAAAGGCACTGTGAAAAGGTGGCAAAATCCTGTTAGTGCTGAACAGGTCTTGTGGTCAGCTGTTCAATAGTGGATTTAGTGTCACAAATACATAGTTTAGTTCTTGAGACAGACATAACTGGAGCCAACACTGGGCACCTCTTGAGACAGGTAACATGAAAACTATACCAAGTGCTAGGTGCAATGAAAAGTTCCCATGTCTAACAGTCTGAAAGCTGATCTGTAATATATAAACCATGATAAAGTTTCTCCCCTGTTTATTGGACCAAGCACCACTCAATATAAAACCTTACTGATCGTGGTCTTTACAGAATGGATTTATTTGCACCATCTCAGGAGACTTCAGTGGCTTTTGCATTTTCATTTCATCATGATAAATTACCTGAAATCACTCCCTCACTGAACAGATTCTCTTGGCTTTGGCTCCTGCTAGGATCTTTCATTTTGTGTTGAAAATTGCAGTGGAAAATTTCCTTGAGCCGTTGATATGTCAGAATAGAGTTTATTATCACTCGCTGCCCCAGCGTATGGAGCTGTGTGAAAGGTTTTGTAAATAATATGACACGGGTAGGAACTCATTTGATGATGTGATAGGTGGTGAATATTCCTAGTCTGGCAGGCAGGGTGAAATGAACTAGTGTAGAAGTCTACTGGGGAGACACATTCTTGTTCTGCAGTAGAAGTATGCTAATTAGTAATTTTAATGTATGAAATACTGTTTCAGTGACTGGCTCTTCACCTTCTAGCTAAAGGAAATAGTGTAATGTCAAATCTTGTTCATGGGTTACTATAACTCTGTGTTGCCTTCACTTCTATTCAACACAACAATCCACAGATAATGTGCCTTTTGCATTTGATGCCAAATACTGCAAAATCAAAGCTCCAGGATTGCAATCCTAGCTGTGCCAGAAAGGGGCTTTGGGCCAACTTTTTCTAACATGGGCTGCCTGGTATCCAAATCTACAGTCAATGGGAACATCATCTCTGAATGTCAGGCCACTCCTTTTAAGTGGTGAAATATGGATTTAGGGGCCTAATGTTGGACACTTTCATTTGAAAATGTAGTCTTTAACCTCTCTGCATGTTAGTTTCTCCAGCTGTAAAATGGGAATAATTATTAAGTAATTAGATGAAAAGATTATTACATCTGGGCAATTCATGAATCCAGTTTTCCGTGATTATCCGTTACAGTTTTGCAAGGAATTGGCTTCAGCTATGTCCACCACAAAGCCACTGGATTTACTCCAGATTCAGCCTGCTGTTATTGAGCAGAATATTATTCAGCATTAGTTCTCCTGTTATCCAACAATGGTTCTCTCCATTAACCAAATGTACCAATTTACTTGACTATAAGCTAGTCAGACAGTATACGGGGCTTTCTATTGAGTTGTGCATAGAACAGTTCTGAATGTGTCTGAGGTTTGGAGCAGCCAGGTTAGAGGACAGAGATCTGACTAGGAGAAGGGCAGGTGTGAGTCCAGCACACAGCCCCTCGTTAAGGTCTTTAGAGCATCATTATTCAGTCTCTGCTTTCCAATTTCTTCATGCAGAAAGTAATTTCTTCATCCCTTTTCCTGGAATAGCTTGATTTCCCCTCTACTTAGCTCAGCTGCACTGACCTTGTGTTATGGGGAAGAGTCATGGGGCTTCCCACCCATTCCTGTACATTCTCTATCCCCATTTATGTAGGGGGAGGCTGATCTTAATGTACATTGTAATTGTGATGTGGGTAGCCTATGCAAGGGAAAAAGGAAGAGAGCGTTTTCGTCTCCCCTACCCTGCATGGGTTCATGGGCTGTTTTATGCCTGACCCCTAAGGTAGGAAGGAAAAGCCCAGATAAAGCCCTGGCTGGGATGATTTAATTGGGATTGGCCCTGCTTTGGGCAAAGGATTGGACTCGATGATCTCCTGAGGTCTCTTCCAATCCTATGATTCTGTGATTCTAAGGAAGAGCCTAGGGAACCATTAATAGCATGTGGGGGATGGTAGCAATGCAGAACATCATTACAGTATAATCTGTAATTCAGAAATATTAGTTTGGTATGAGAGTATTGTAAGAGTTACAAGAATAAAACCATGTAATGTTTATCTGTCTGTACATCTGTTGTCTGTCACCTCTCTCCCACTTAATAGAAAAATAAAAAAATGAAACAAAAAAGAAATCACAAAAGGAAAAAGTTGTACTTTATATGACAAGAACAGTCAATCTGTGTGTTTAGGATTTGGGACCTTACAGGAAGGCCACTTTATACTGCTTTAGTCGTCTTCTGTCAATATCATTTGCTCTCATTTTCAGGCCCTTCTACACTGCCAGAGCATCTATGATGGCTTTAGGGTAAATGAAAATTTGGTCCAATTCTGTCTTGTGTCAAGTTTCAAAGTTTTAAAAATAAACCCCTTTGACCTGCGTTCATGAAATGGAATTGTGTTGAAATTTGGGACTGTAACCTGAGCTTTGTGATTCAGGGAGGACTTTTGGGCCCTAGGCTTCACAGTTAAATCTGACAAAACAAAAAAAAAGCATGTGAAAGAGCTAACCTGGTAATTAGAGTACAGGCCTGAAGTGTGAGGCACCCAGGTTCAAGTCTATAATAAAACTTTCTGCATAGGGAGTTAATCTGCTTCAAGTTAAAAAATTATCTAATTTGGAATTAACTTTCCTGTATAGACAAGGCCTAAGGCTACGTCTACATTGGCAAGATTTTGCGCAAATACTTTTAACGCAAGAGTTTTTGTGTTAAAGTATTTGCACAAGAGAGCGTGTACACTGGCATGTGCTTTTGCACAAGAGATGTGCTTTTGTGCAAAAGCATCCGTGCCAGTGTAGACACTCTCTTGCACAAGAAAGCTCCGATGGCCATTTTAGCCATTGGGCTTTCTGAAGAAATTCATGTTGCCTGTCTACACTGGCCTCTTGCAAGAACAGTTGCGCAAGAGGGCTTATTCCTGAGCGGGAGCATCATAGTTCTTGCGCAAGAAGCACTGATTTCACACATTAGAACATCAGTGTTCTTGCACAAGAACTCCCCGCCAGTGTAGACAGGCAGCATGTTTTTGCGCAAAAGCGGGCACTTTTGCGCAAAATCATGCCAATGTAGACACAGCCTAAGTGTTTTCTGGGTTGGGGCCTTAGCCTTTCTGAATAAGATTTTGAACAGTTATTGATTTCTTTGAATCATTGAATATGTGAGATGAGACAACCTCGGTTGAGGGGTTGTTGCTAAATTGTTGTTTCAGCTCTTGGATATTCGTTATTTTTGCTGTGTATCTTTTGATTCATTCCTCTTGAGTAGCTAGTTGGTCTAATTTATTTTTTACTGGTGAATATTTGGCATAATTCTATTTCAGAGTCATGCCTTTTTCCCCCCTCTACATTTCAACCTCTTAGTCTGCTACTTTCTTGGGGCTTCAACAATCATTTATATGCACACAGAGTACAGATTTATCCCTCATTGCCTGAGTTTTTGGAAGCTTCCCCATCAGTCTATTTCTTACAGCCCAGTTTCTAACTGGATGATACTAATAGTTTACTATTCAATACAGCTAAGTTGTACATTTTATTTTTAGGTTTTGTCACATTAGGACTTTCTTTTTTGAGATAAACTCATTTCTGATGACTCTTCTTCCCAAGCTACAGAAACTGGATGTTATTTTCTGCTCCACATTGTTATTTCTCTCATGTATTAACTCTTGTTAAGATCTCAGATTTCTAGGTATTAAGTGTTTTTCAGGAGTTGATGTTATTTCACAACTACCACAGAGAATCTGATGCATGCTTTGGCTCTTTCCCATCTTGACATTTGCAGTCATCTTCCAGCTGTTGTCCCTGTTGCTCTGTTATCTTTAATACAGAGCTAGAGCTATGACATTTGATGTGTCTGATTCACATCTGTTTCAGCATGCAGATTTGGGGGATTGATAGGTTTGGTCCCCAAGTGTTTGCTGAAACTTTTCTTTGGGGGGACAATTATGTTACACTCCAAGCATTTCCTTTGAGTTTCACATTTATTCCTACGCCAAAACTCAAAGAGGAACTTAGTTCAAAATGTCTAGTTTCCACTCATAATTCAGGCTTAAAGTTTGTTCTTCATGTGTTTTCATAGAATCATAGGGTTGGATAAGATCTCAGAAGGTCATCGAGTCTAACCCCTTGCTAAAAGCAGCAGGACCAATCCCAACTAAATCATCCCAGCCAGGGCTTTGTCAAGCCACTACTTAAAAACCTCCAGGGATGGAGATTCCACCACCTCCCTAGGTAACCCATTCCAGTGCTTCACCACCCTCCTAGTGTACGGCTACACTGTGGGGTTTTTTCCGATTTCTTTTCCCGGAAGAGGTTTTTCTGATATTTGGCCCGTCTCCTCGGGGCCAAATGTCAGAAAAAAAAATTTCTTTCAAAAGCCCCTGTAAACCTTGTTTTACGAGGAATACGGGGGCTTTTGAAAGAGGGTTTTTTTCCAACATTTGGCCCAATGTAGATAGGCCAAATATCGGAAAAACCTCTTCCGGGAAAAGAATCGGAAGAACATATGCAAATGAGAGTGCAATTTGCATACCTCCTTTTGAACCCCCCCACAGTGTAGCCATACCCCGGTGAAATAGTTTTTCCTAATATCCATCTTAGACCTTCCCCAATGCAACTTAAGACCATTGCTCCACATTTTATCATCTGTCACTACTGAGAACAGCCTCTCTCCATCCTCTTTGGAATGCCCCTTCAGGCTTCAGGCTTCAATTTCCCCTCACTCTTCTCTTCTCTAGACTAAACAAGCCCAAATCCCTCAGCCTCTCCTCGTAAGCCATGTTCTACAACCCCTAATCATTCTGGTTGCCCTCCACTGGACTCTCTCCACTGTGTCCACATCCTTTCTGTAACGGGAGGCCCAGAATTTGATGCAATACTCCAGATGTGACCTCACCACTGCCAAATAAAGGGCACTAATCATTTCTCTAGATCTGCTGGCAATGCTCCTACTAATGCAGCCCAATATTCAGTTAGCCTTCTTGGCTACAGGGGCACACTGTTGGTTCATATCCAGCTTCTTATCCACTGTAATCCCCAGGTCCTTCTCTGCTGAACTGCTGCTTAGCCAGTCAGTCCCTAGCCTGTAGCATTACTGCTCAAATGATTCCTGCAAGTGAGCACAAATGGATTGCAGATACAATTAAAAGCAAATTTGCATTGGGATTTAAACAAATATTTGTTGACATTTTTTCCCACTACTCACTTGCCTCTTGTTATTATTATGTTTTACTAATATAGCACTGATCTCTAACTGTGCTTGGCATTTTACAGACAGATACAATGACAGGTCTCTTCCCTGAAGACCCTGAATTCTAGATTAGGCAACTCAGCAAAGGATGACAATAAACAAGGGGGAAGTATTAAAGGACACTGGTTGCAATAATGCAAGGTCATGTGTTATGTATAAATCTAGTTAGTGCTGGTGTTCAGAACAAAGGCTGGGGAACATGTTAGTGATGAAAAGCCAATCAAACCCGTCAGGAGGGGTTTGAAGAAGAAGGAGGCGGCTTCCTGGAACTAAACAATGTTGCCTAGTTCATTTAAAAGTTTACAAATATTTGGAAGCCTGCTGAGTTTCAGATTAATAATGAAACCCCAAACCACTCAAATTACACCTGATTTGAGGATGGGAAGTCATACACAGCTCTACACAGATCCATGAAGTTTGTTTGGGTACTTGTTTTTTAACACGATCCTTTTCTCTTGGACTTTTGCACTAGTGGTCTTTCTCTTGTCACATTGGGTTTGTGGTTTTTAAAAAATCTGGAACTGACAGTTCCTTATTTAGATGGGCACTTTCTCTTAGGGCATGTCGACACTAACAAGAAGATCAACCCTCCAGAAGTTGATCTAGCATTCAATTTAGTGGATTTAATGTAGACCCATAAATCGAATGCAGAGGGGAGCCCCCGCTGGCATCTGGTACTCCTCATTCTGTCAACCTCCCGCTGTCTGGATGCCACTATGGCTCGGCTTAAGGTAAGCTGACTCCAGCTACGTGTTTTATGTAGCTGGAGTTGCATACCTTAAACCAACCTGCCTGATCTAATAGGGTATATCTTCCACACTGCAGCGCTATTTTGAGATACTTCTGGTATCCCAAAATAACGTATTCCTCATCTTGACAGCATGCCCATTATTTCAAAATATCTTTCGAAATAATGGGTGTGCTATTCCGACATCCCTGTAAACCTCGTTCCACAAGGATTAAGAGACATTTTGGAATAGCACTCTATTTCAAAATACACTTGAAATGACACATGCAAATTGCATAGCTTAAATTGTATAGTTTATTTTGAGCTATGGTTGCAGTATAGCTGCACCCATTTACACCAGGCCTTAGAGACACAAACTGCCTAAACATGCAATTCAATCATGATGCATATCAGGTCAAGAAAGGCACAGACACTCAGCTCTGTTCCTGCAGGTGCAAAGAATGAAGGCACAAGTTTTGCTGGCACAAATTACACCATCAAAATGGGGACTGGGACTGAGCCCAATGAAAACACACCAAAAGAAGGCTATTCATTTTATTATCCCATCTAAGGCTACGTCTATATTGGCAAGATTTTGCGCAAATACTCTTTAACGCAAGAGTTTTTGCATTAGAGTATTTGAGTAAGAGAGCGTCTACACTGGCATGTGCCTTTGCACAAAAGATGTGCTTTTGCACAAGAGCATCCATGCCAGTGTAGATGCTCTCTTGCGCAAGAAAGCTCCGATGGCCATTTTAAACATCGGGCTTTCTTGCGCAAGAAATTCATGTTGCCTGTCTACACTGGCCTCTTGCGCAAGAACAGTTGCGCCAAGAGGGCTTATCCCTGAGCGGGAGTGTCAGAGTATTTGTGCAAGAAGCACTGATTTTATACATTAGAACGTCAGTGTTCTAAGTACTCGCTGCCAGTGTAGACAGGTGGCAAGATTTTGCACAAAAGTGGCCACTTTTGCGCAAAATCTTGCCAATGTAGACGTAGCCTAAGTGTTTTGCGTGGAGGCAGTTTAACTTAATAGATAGATGACTTGGCCAGGACTTAAGAGATCTGATTTATATTCATGGTTTGGCCACTGGTTTAACTGGGTGTTCTTGGGCAAATTATTTCACTGCTCTGTGCCTCAGTTTCTCAATCTGAAAATGAAAATACTTTGCAGAAAATACTTTGCTGACTTTCTTTGTAAAGCCCTCTAAGGATGAAAAGTGCTATGTAAGAGTTAAACATTAATATTGTTACTCAACTCCTCAGATTATACTGTACTGATTTTTCCTTGGTGTCTGTGTTGTTACCATTTTCAAATTCTAAATGCGGGCCCTTTTCTTTTTTATTTTCCTGCCTGGTAGAACTGTTTCTCCAGACATTTGTGCTGCTGGCTCATTAGCTCATTTCAAATCTATGTTTAATCTTTTATACTTTTTCAAGTTACCACCTTGTCTAATTTCTTTATTCTTGCTTTGTGTGCTTATCTATGTATGGAGTGAGTTGCTCCTTTTTCCAATTTGCACAGGGCTTTGACTTTTGTGAAAAGTACTGTAGTATATTTCTAATAAAGTACATGTAAACTATTCATGTTATACCAGCACGAGGGAGAAGAGTGCATTATGCTAATGGTCAGTGCAAGCTGCTTTTAAAGCAGTGTTTCTCAAAGTGGTCCATGAAACCATTTTCAGAAACCTGCTAACTGTCTGGTCCAGTATGTTTACTTACCAGCTCCACGGCCATGGAGCCTCGTGGTTCCCATTGGTTCTGGTTCATTCTTTGCAGCCAACAGGAGCCATGGGAAGTGGCATGGGCCAAGCCATCACTTTCCACGGCCTCCATTGGCTGCAAACAGTGTGGCAAGGGCCCCTCTTCCCCAAGCCACCACTGTGTAGGCCTCCTCCTCCTAGCCCCAGGGGTTGGGGTTTTGCAGCGGGTCTCAATGGTAGGGAGCCCAGCCAGGTGCCCTCAGGCTCCCTCCCTAGCTGTGTTTACCTAGTGCTGATCCAAATTGTTCTTTCCAATTTCTTCCTCTCTGTCTCTCCACCACCTTCCTTTTGTCCTCTCACTCTCCCCCCCAGCCTCCAACTGCTGAGGCTTTTAAAGGCCCTCAGTCAGCCAGCAGAGAAGTCAGCTGGCCCCAATTTGCCTGAGCCAGCTCCCTCCCAGCTGCATCTAATTGGGCTGCAGTTCTCTGCTACTTCTCACAGGGGTTTTTACCCTTTGGGGCTGCCTTTTCCCCTCTCGGCAGCAGCTCCCTGGCCTGACCCTGTCACACATCCCCCCCCCCTTCTGCTCAACCCCATTGGGTTGGGTTACTTGGGTCGGACAACAATGCACCCTTGATAACCCGTCTGCATTCCCATGCTGGGTTCCTGACCTGTGTTGGACGCGGAAGTGGAAGGGCTGCAGGGACAGGAACCACCGGGTAACCCTCCCATTCTTGTCCTTGTTTCGGTGCATCCACTGCAGAGGTGCATGATCGGTGACCAGGGTAAACTTCCGCCCAAGGAGGTAGTAGCGAAGGTTTTCCATGGCCCACTTTACCGCGAGACATTCCCTTTCAACTACAGCATAGTTTCGTTCCCTCGGCAGAAGCTTCCTGCTGAGGTACAGGACTGGGTGCTCCTCTTCCCCAACCATTTGAGACAATACTGCCCCCAGTCCTACCTCCGAGACATCGGTCTGCAGGATAAACTCCTTCTTAAAATCAGGGGCTATAAGAACTGGATCGCTGCAGAGGGCATTCTTGAGATCCTTAAAAGCTTCTTCCATCTCCGTGGTCCACTTTACAATATCAGGACCACGAGCTCTAGTCAGGTTAGTCAGAGGGCAGGCCCTGGAGGCAAAGTTGGGGATGAATCTGCGGTAATATCCAACCAACCCTAGGAATGCCCTGACCTGCTTCTTTCGGTTTGGTCAGGGCCAATTTTGTATTGCGTCCACTTTGTTGAGCTGGGGCCTCACTACACCCCTTCCCACAATATACCCAAGATACTTGGCCTCGGCCAGCCCAATTGTACACTTTGCAGGGTTCACCGTAAGTCTCCAATACTGCCTCTACTTTTAACGTCTTAACGTCTCCAATACTGCCTCTACTTTTTCAAGGTGTGTGTCCCAGTCAGGACTGTGGACAACAACATCGTCCAAATAGGCAGCCATGTACTTGGCATGTGGCCGCAACAGCTTGTCCATGAGCCTTTGAAATGTTGCAGGAGCCCCATGCAAACCAAAAGGGAGAACCGTGTATTGAAAGAGACCCTCCGGAGTTGAAAAGGCTGTCTTTTCTTTGGCCCCTGGTGCTAGGGGGATCTGCCAGTAGCCCTTGGTCAAATCAAGGGTGGATAGAAATCGGGCCTTGCCCAGTTGGTCAATGAGTTCATCCACCCTTGGCATGGAATAGGCATCGAATGTGGATACTTCGTTTAACTTTCGAAAGTCATTGCAAAAGCAAAGGCTTCCATCTGGTTTGGGCACCATAACAATAGGGCTAGACCACTGGCTATGTGACTCTTCAATGACTCCGAGCTTCAGCATTTTCTCAACTTCAGCTTGGGCCTCTTTTAGTTTTGCCTCGGGTATCCGGTATGGCTTAACGTGCACCTTCACCCTGGGGTCTGTGATGATGTCATGGTAAACCTCTGTAGTTCTACCAGGTTCTGTCGAAAACACATCCTGATTTAGCTCAATCATGTCGGCTGCTTCAGCCTGTTCGTCCGGAGTCACCTCAGGAGATATTCCCACCCGCCTTGGTGGGTTTTCCCCTTGGGGTGGTGGCCCCAGCACAACCAATGCCACTTCTCTGTCTCACCAAGGTTTCAGCAGGTTGACATGATATATTTGCTCAGGCTTTCGCCGGCCAGGCTGGCGAATTTTATAGTTTACCTCTCCCACTGCTTCTATTACTTCATACGGCCCCTGACACTGGGCTAGGAGCTTACTCTCCGCTGTCGGCACTAGCACCATCACCTGGTCTCCCACCTGGAACTTCCGGGAGGTTGCTCGCCGGTTGTAATAGACCTGTTGGGCTTCCTGTGCCTTTTCTAGATACTCCCGCACTATGGGGGTGACTCTGGCTATCCTGTCCCTCATTTGGAGCACATGATCAACTACATTTCTCCCCAGGTTGGGTTGTTCCTCCCAGGCCTCTTTAGCAAGGTCTAGTATGCCCCATGGGTTATGCCCATACGAAAGCTCAAACAGGGAGAAGCCAGTCAAAGCTTGGGGAACTTCCCTTACTGCGAACATGAGGTATGGCAGTAGCATATCCCAATCTCTGCCATCCCAGCTTACCACTTTCTTAAGCATATTTTTTAGGGTCCTGTTCAACCGTTCAACTAGACCATCAGTTTGAGGGTGGTATACCGATGTCCTCAGGGCCCGTATGCGGAGCATGGTACACAAGTCTTTCATGAGCTTGGACACAAAGGGAGTCCCTAGGTCCATTAGGATTTCTTTGGGAATCCCTACCCTAGAAAAAATTTGAATTAGCTCCTTAGCGATGGTCTTGGATAGAGTGTTGCGTAGGGGCACTGCCTCTGGGTATCGAGTAGCATAGTCCACTACAACTAGTATGCTCTGATGGCCCCGGTCAGACTTCTCTAGCAGGCCAACTATGTCCATAGCAATCCGTTCAAAGGGGACTTCAATGATTGGTAAGGGTACTAGTGGGGCCCTCAGGTGCAGTTGGGGCCCATGTAATTGGCACTCCGGGCAGGAAGCACAATACCTCTGGACTTCTACATAGACCCCAGGCCAAAAGAACCTCCGAAGAATGCGGTCCAGGGTCTTATCCACCCCTAGATGCCCTCCAAATAAATGACTGTGTGTCAATTCCAGTACTGCCCTCCGGTGCTTTCGGGGCACCAAGAGTTGTTCCACCTCTTGGCCCTGGATATGAGCTACCCTATATAGAAGATCCCCCTTGATTATATAGTAGGGCCCAGTGCCTTTGTTCCTCCCCTCCACTGGGACCCCATTAACTTTAACCACCTCCTTACGGATATTCTGATATATTGGATCATTGGCTTGATCCTGCCCAAAGGTCTCACTTGGGGATCTCACCTGCTCAGGCTCCAGGGAACCTAGCCCCCTTTCCTCCCCTGATGAGCTGGGTCCTGCTTCAGGCTCATCCTGTCCCAGGGCTTCTGCCCTGGTAGTTGGGTAGGCCCCCCCCCTCTACCAGCGCCTGCTTCCAACCTTGGGCCAAGATCCTTGTCCCCAATTTTTTTGTGGCCCTCTTCTCCCGCCGGGTTTTCTGGGGTTCCCCAGGCACTGAGAACAGGTCCTGAGAGAATTCATGGAAGGCCAGGAGGGAGCTATCCTCCTCCACCCAGTCCTGTGGCAGCAGGTCACTAAACCTGGGGAAGTCTCGTCCAATGACCACCGGGTAGGGGAGCCTCAGGACCACCCCCACAGTTACCTCTGGGTATGTCTACACTAGCCCCCTAGTTCGAACTAGGGAGGCTAATGTAGGCATTTGAAGTTGCAAATCAAACCCGGGATTTAAATATCCCGCACTTGATTTGCATCTTCCTGGCCGGTCGCCATTTTTGAAATTTACAAGTCTGGACTAAGTGCCCGTGTCTACATGTGGCAGGGACCTGGTAGTTAGAAATAAAGCCCTAGTTTGAACTACCTGTTAAACCTCCTTGCAGGAGGAATAACAGGTAGTTTGAACTAGGGCTTTAATTTGAACTACCGGGTCTCTGTCATGTGTAGACGCAGGCAGTTAGTCCGTATTTGTAAATTTCAAAAATGGCGATCGTTGAAGATGCAAATCAAGCCCGGATATTTAAATCCCGGGCTTGATTTGCAACTTCAAATGCCTACATTAGCCTCCCTAGTTCGAACTAGGGGGCTAGTGTAGACATACCCTCTGTGATCCGCCCTTGTACTTCTATTTCCACAGGGATGGTGGGGTAATAATTAGTATCCCCGTGTACACAAGATATCCCAGTGCATTTGGCTAGGGTCAGCTGGTCCTGCCCCACTAGCTTCCCCGAGACCAACGTAACTGCGCTCCCGGAATCTTCTAAGGCGGTGGATTCCACCCCATTCATTTTCATGGGCCGGGTATACTGATGGGGGCCCACTGCTACCCCTGCAAGGTTGGCTAGGACACTAAGGTCTTGTAGGTTTCCCAGGTCACATTGCATAGGCTCTTCTACGTTGGGGCACTGAACCGCAATATGCCCTATCTCCCCACAGGCATAACACCTATAACCTGGGCAGGATGGCCCCCTTCACTTTGGGCTGTTGGGTCTTGATCCCTGGCCCTCTCCAATCCAGCCCCCAAGGACTTTTGCCCACTCCAGTCACTCTTCTGCCTCCTTTCTTCCTGTCTGGACTCGGTCGGAAACTTCAGGGGCACAGGTCCTCAGGGTGAAGGTGGACCTTCTGCTCCACTGCACCTTGACCCTGGGGCTGCAGGAAAGTCCCTTAGCAGTCAATCATCTCTCGACGAGAGCCACTAGCTCATCAAACATTGTGGGGTCATTCTGGCTCACCCACTCCCAAAGGTCTGGGGGTAAACCCCTCATGTACCTGTCAAGGACGATCACCTCGATAATCTTTTTGGGGTTCTGGATGTCGGGCTGCAGCCGCTTCCGAGACAGATGGATCAGATCAAACAACTGAGTTCTGGGGCCTTGGTCATCTCGATATCTCCATTCATGAAATCTCTGGGCTTTCACTGTGACCGTGACCCCTGCCTGTGCCAGGATCTCAGCTTTTAGCTGGGGGTAGTTGGAGGCAGCCTCCTCTGCCATGTCAAGGTAAGCCTTCTGGGCTCCCCCACTCAGAAGAGGGGCTAAAATGCTGGCCCACTGAGCTTGAGGCCAGGCCTCCCGCAAAGCTGTCCTTTTGAAGGCCAACAAATAGGCCTCAACATCATCATCTTTCATCATTTTTTGTAAGTAGAAATTGGCCCGTAAGGGTTGGGCCCCATCTTGATCACGTACCTGGACCGTCAGGGCTTTCAGCTGGTTAACCACCTCCTGCAGGGTGGCCCTGTCCTGGGCTACCTAGCTCATCAACAACTGGTTGGTTTCTTGTTGGAGCCACACCGACTCCTGCTGGGCGGTTGCTCCTCATTCCACAAGGAGGAACAGTTAATCCAAACTAAGGACTTAGTTCGGATTAACTTTAAACTGCCGCGTGTAGCCGCGGGCAGTTTGTTCGAACTAAGGGGGATTTTAAAATGGCGGCCGGACGGGAACATGAAAATAAAGCCCGGGATATTTAAATCCGGGGCTTCATTTGCAACTCCGGTTGCCTGATTTGCCTACCTAGCTCAAATTAACAAGCTAGTGTAGACATACCCTCAGTGAAGACTCTCCCAGCTGCTGCTTATTTTCTTGAATAAAGGTGCCTCTGGCAAATCTGAGACAAACACAACGTGAAGACTGTGTTTTCTTCCACATCCCTGTGGTCACACAGTCCACTGGATGAACGGGGTTATGGTAGGAGATGTGGCCTGGGTAGCTGGGGGCAGCCTCCAATGCCAGAGCTTTGTTGGAACCCTGGACAGATGTACACTTAAGGCATGTCTACACTGCACATTTATTTTGAAATAAGCTGTTTCAGAGGAAATACTGGAGAAGTTTCAGAGGAAGTTTTTGGAGAATGTTAGGGATAACTTCCTGGTACAAGTGCTGAAGGAACTGACCAGGGGCAATGTGCAGCTTGATCAGCTGCTCACAAACAGGGAGGAACTAGTAGGGGAAGTAGATGTGGGTGGCAACCTGGGAAGAACTGATCATGAGATGGTCGAGTTCAGGCTCTTTAACAAAGGAAGGAAGGAGAGCAGCAAAGGAGACACAGGGCCGGCCCGAGCCCTTTTTGGCGCCCTGGGCCTGGGCACGCGGCGCCGCCCCCGGGCGCATGGTGCATGCGCGGGCCCGCCCCCAGGGCGCACGGCACATGCGCTGCCCAGCCCTGCCCGGCCCGGTGTGCGCTGCTGGCGCGCGCGCCGGACCATGCAGGGCCCCGTGGCCGTGGGGGGAAGGGCGCTGCTGGCTGGCGCCATGGAGCCGACGCTGCGGGAGCTGGGCGCGTGGTGCCTGATGGCAGCTGTAAGGGATGCTGTGCACCCCTTACAGCTGCCATCAGGTGCCCCACATCAGTTGGCGCCCTGGGCAGCTGCCCGGCTCACCCATGCCTCAGTTCGGCCCTGCCTGGACATCAGAAAAGCAGGCTTTGACTCCTTCAGAGAACTGATGGGCAGGATCCCCTGGGATGCTAACATAAAGGGGGAAAGGAGTCCAGAAGAGCTGGCATTATTTTTAAGAAGCCTTATTGAAGGCACAGGAACAAACTGTTCCAATGTGCAGTAAGAAAAGCAAAGATGGTAGGTGACCAGATTTGGCTTACTGGGGAAATCCTTGGTGAGCTTAAACACAAAAGGGAAACTTACAAGAAGTGGAAACTTGGACAGATGACTAGGGAGGAGTATAAATATATTGCTTGAGAATGCAGAGGAGCAATCAGGAAGGCAGAAGCATAGTTGGAATTGCAGCTAGCAAGGGATGAGAAGGGTAACAAGAAAGGTTTCTACAGGCATGTTAGCAATAAGGGTGATCAGAAAGGGTGTGGATGAGGGAGGTAACCTATAGGGGTACATCTACACTGCACAGTTATTTCGGAATAAGCTATTCTGAAATTGTTATTCCGAAATAGCTTATTTTGAAATAGCATGTCCACACTGCAGGGAAGCCTCAAAATTAGTCCAAGGCAGGCTTCCCTAATGTAGACATGTTATCTCAATTTAGAGCCCCAGGAGGAATAACTTAGAATGACCCTGGTGAGGTGCTATTTCAAAATAGCAGAAATGGAATAGGAATAGGCATTATTCTTCACAGAATGAGGTTTACAGAAGTCAGAATAAGCCATCCATTTATTTCAAAATAATTTCAAAATAGCGCAATTGCTCTGTAGACACTCGCATGAGTTATTTCAGAATAACAGCCTTTATTCCAAAATAATTTTGCTGTGTAGACACACCCCTAGGGACAGATGATGTGGGAAAAGCCGAAGTACTCGATGCTTTTTTTGCCTCTCTCTTCACAGACAAGGTCAGCTCCCAGACTACTGCACTAGGCAATGCAGTATGGGAAGGAGGTGGGCAGCCTTTGGTGGAAAAAAGACAGGGTAAGAACTATTTAGAAAAGCTAAACATACACAAATCCATGGGTCTGGATTTAATGCATCAGAGGTTACTGAGGGAATTGGCAAATGTCATTGCAGAGCCTTTGGCCATTATCTTTGAAAACTTGTGGAGCTCGGAAGAGATCCCGGATGATTGGAAAAAGAAAAAATGTAGTGCCCATCTTTAAAAAGGGAAGAAGGACAATTCAGGGAACTACAGGCCAGTCAGCCTTACCTCAGTCCCCAGAAAAGTCATGGAGGAGATTCCCAAGGAAATGAAGCACTTGGAAGTGGGGAAAGTGATCAGGAATAGTCAACATGGATTCACCAAGGGCAAGTCATGCCTGACCAATCTGATTAGTTTCTATGATGAGGTAACTGTGGACATGGGGAAGTCAGTGGATGTGATATACCTTGACTTTAGCAAAGCTTTTGATACAGTCTCCCACAATATTCTTGCCAGCAAGTAAAGGAAGTATGGCTTTGATAAATGGACTGTAAGGTGGATAGAAAACTGGCTAGACTGTCGGGACCAATGGGTAGTGATCAATGACTCGATGTCAGGTTGGCGGTCGGTTTCAAGCAAAGTGCTCCAAGGATTGGTTCTAGGGCCAGTTTTGTTCAACATCTTTATTAATCTTCAGAGGGGTAGCCGAGTTAGTCTATACAGGATAAACTTAAAAAACAACAAATAGTCTGGAGGCACTTTAAAGCCTAACAAAACATGTAGATGGTATCATGAGCTTTCATGGGCACAATCCACTTCTTCAGATGACCAGAGTGCTGGATGTCCAGAATGTTCAGAATGGACATCCAATACTCTGGTCATCTGAATAAGTGGGCTGTGCCAAAGAAAGCTCATGATACCATCTACATATTCGTTAGTTTTTAAAGTGCTATCAGACTATTTGTTGTTTTTTAGGTTTATCTTTATTAACTAGCCAATTAGCCCGTCATAAGATGGGATTTTCAGGTATCTCCTCCACATCGGTCTTCACTCCTGAGCCTCCGGTCTCTCGCTCCATCTCTCTCTCGCTCTCTCTCTCTCTCCTCCTCCTACTGCCTCCCCCCCTCTCTCTCTGTTTTCCTCCACCTCCTGCCTCTCTCTTTCTCTTCTCCTCCCCCTTCTGCCTCTCACTCGGGGGACTGCGGAGCCCAAACGGTTGCTTGCGCCACTTGCTCCCACGCGGCGGCCTGGCTGAGGGGCGCAGAAGTCAGCCGAGTGCCATGGCAGGAGGCGAACGAGGACGGGGCGGTGACGTACACGGCCAGACCCCACCCCCTGGCCATTTACATCACTTCCCGCCCTTCTTTCCCTCCCGCCGTGGCGCTCGGCTGACTTCTGCGCCACTCAGCTGGGCCGTCGCGGGGGCGCAAGTGGCCGTCTGGGCCCCGCAGTCCCCATGCAGCACAGGCCACCCAGAGGGAATAGCCAACATTTCAGCAACAGCGCCTCCCAGAGGGAACAGCCAGCATTTCAGGCAACAGCGCCGCCCAGAGGGAACAGCCAGCATTTCAGCGTTACAGACTCACAGACATTGGGCTACTATATATATGACTAGCCAATTAGCCCACCATAAGACGGGATTTTCAGGTCTCTCCTCCATGTCGGTCTTCTCTCCTGAGCCTCCGGTCTCTCGCTCCCTCTCTCTCTCTCTCTCTCTCTCTCTCTCCTCCTCTTACTTCCTCCCCCCCTCTCTCTCTCAGCTTTCCTCCGCCTCCTGCCTCTCTCTCTGTCTCTCTCTTTCACTTCTCCTCCCCCTCCTACCTCTCACTTGGGGGACCGCGGAGCCCAAATGGCCGTTTGGGATCCGCACTCCCCGTGCTGCATGGGGGGCGTGGAGCCCAAACAGTCGCTTGCGCCGCTTGCTCCCACATGGCAGCCTGGCTGAGCGGCGCAGAAGTCAGCCGAGCTCCACGGCGGGAAGCAAAGGGGGGTGGGGCAGTGACGTTCATGGCCAGGGGGCGGGGCCTGGAGCCGCTGTCACACCGCACGTCACCGCCCCGGCCTCCTTCCCCTCCCACCGTGGCGCTCGGCTGACTTCTGTGCCGCTCAGCCGGGCCGCTGCGGGGGAGCAAGCGGCGCAAGTGGCCATTTGGGCCCCGCACTCCCCATGCAGCACGGGCCGCCCAGAGGGAACAGCCAGCATTTCAGGCAACAGCGCCCCCCAGAGGGAACAGCCAGCATTTCAGGCAACAGCGCCCCCCAGAGGGAACAGCCAGCATTTTGGCGTTACAGACTCACAGACACTGGGCTACTATATATATGATCACCTGGATGAGGGGATGGATTGCACCCTAAGCAAGTTTGCAGATTACACTAAAGTAGCGGGAGAGGTAGATGCTTTGGAGGGTAGGGATAGGGTCCAGGGTGATCTAGACAAATTGGAGGATTAGGCCAAAAGAAATCTGAAGTTCAACAAGGACAAGTGTGGGGTCCTGCACTTGGGACAGAAGAATCCCAAGCATTGTTACAGGCTGGAGACCAACTGGCTAAGTAGCAGTTCTGAAGAAAAGGATCTGGGGATTACAGTGGTTGAGAAGCTGGATATGAGTCAACAGTGTGCCCTTGTAGCTAAGAAGACTAATGGCATATTAGGGTGCATTAGGAGGAGCATTTTGAACAGATCCAGAGAAGTGATTATTCCCCTTTATTCAGCACTGGTGAGGCCACTTCTGGAGTATCGCATCCGGTTCTGGGCCCCCAACTATAGAAAGGATGTGGACGCATTGGAGAGGGTCCCACAGAGGGCAACCAAAATGATTAGGGAACTGGAGCACATGATCTACAAGGAAAGGCTGAGGGATTTGGGCTTATTTAGTCTGCGGAAGAGAAGAGTGAGGGGGGATTTGATAGCAGCTTTCAATTTCCTGAAGGGTGGTTCCAAAGAGGATGGAGAAAGGCTGTTCTCAGTAGCGACAGATGGCAGAACAAGGAGCAATGGTCTCAAGTTACAGTGGGAGAGGTCCAGGTTGGATATTAGGAAAAACTATTTCACGGCTGTCTAGACCACAGGGTTTCTTCAAAAAAAGTGGCCTTTTTTTTGAAAAAACTTCACCTGCATCTAGACTGCTGCCCACGTTCTTTTGAAATTAAATCAAAAGAACGCGGCAATTTTTTTGACAGAGGTAAACCTCATTTTACAAGGAAGAACGCCTTTTTTCGAAAGAGCTCTTTTGAAAAAGACATTCTTGACCGCAAACAGGGCTTTTTTGAAAGAGAGCATCCAGATTGCCTGGGTGCTCTCTTTCAAAAAAGCAGATAGTTTTTTTGGAAAAGTTGTGGCTGTCTAGCCAATCTCTTTTAAAAGAAGCGTGTAATCTAGATGTAGGAGAGTGGGCACGCACTGGAATGGGTTACCGAGGGAGGTAGTAGAATCTCTATCCCAACAGGTGTTTAAGTCCCAGCTTGACAAAGCCCTGGCTGGGATCATTTAATTGGGTTTGGTCCTGCTTTGGGGAAGGGGCTGGACTAGATGACCTCCTGAGGTCTCTTGCAGCCCTAGGATTCTATGATTTCGAAATAGTGTGTCTACACAGCAAATGCCCATCGAAATAGTTCTGAGCTATTTTGAAATAGAGCGTCCACACTCATTGGACATGAATTGCATTTAAGGCCACCTGGAAGCACTTCAGGCAGGGCATCAGGACAGCAATTACTGTATCAGGCTCTTCTCCTTTGCCTACCTCATTGAGAGACAGCAAAGCCTTTTCTCTGCCTGTTATGGTTGCCCTTGTGGACACCTCAGCACTCTAGCCATGGAGCCTGACCTGCCTCCAACCAGTCGATGGCTCTTATATACTTTGGTGCACCTCCTGCTGCAGTTTCTGTGGGCTGCCTTCCTGGGCCTGAAGGAACAGGACCCCCCCAGCTCCTTGTGGAGTGATTCCTCACCTCTCTCTGGGCACTGCTCATGCAGCTCGACCCCACCCACCCTCCTCTGTACACCATGCACTGCTGCTTCTGGCGAATGAACACGAGCTCCAACAGGTGGGACTGGATCTTCCTGGAGTGGTGGGATGACCAGCAGTGGTGCCAGAATTTCCGTATGTGGAAGGACACCTTTATGGAGCTGTGTAAGTGGCTCGCCCCTGCCCTCCAGTGACGAGACACCCACATGAGACCCACCATCCCCTTGCCCTCTTGAAGCTCACCATGCTGGACAGCTACCAATCCATTCGGAACCAATTTGGCATGGGGAGCTCTACCGTAGGGGCCGCGATCATGCAGGTATTGTGCTCCCATACTATTGTCCCAGGAGGGTGGTGAACTGACCTGCTGGAGTGGGGTTCCCTAAAGAAGGGTGGTGGTGGTGGTGGAAGCCCCCTTCCTGGGAGGTTTTTCAGTCCCACCTTCACAAAGCCCTAATGGTATGTGTGTGTGAGAGGGGGTGCTTGGGGACCTCCTGAGGAGTCTGGCAACCCTGTGATTCTGTTTGTTTGTCTCCTCCTACAGGTGGTGCAGGCCATCAACACCATCCTGCTGTGCAAGGTCATCAACCTGGGTGATGTGGACCCCAACATTGCCGGCTTTGCTGCCATGGGCTTATCCAATTGCAGGGGAGCTATTGACAGCACTCATATCCCATTTGGGCCCCTGATCACTGGGCGTCCGAATATATCAACCACAATGGGTACTTTTCCTGAAGGTCTTCATGGACCACCATGGCCAGTTCATGGACATCTATGTAGTATAGTCAGGGAAGGCGCACAATGCACATGTCTTTCAAAATTCCAGCCTCTTCTAGAAGCTGCACGCTGGCACCTTTTTCCCCAACTGCACCATCAGGGTCAGGGACGTGGACATGCTGATCTGTATTGTAGCCTACCCTTGCTCACCTGGCTAATGAAACCTTACACTAGACACCTGGACCAAAGCAAGGGATGCTTCAATGCCAGGCTCAGCAGGGCCCGGATTGTTGTTGAAGGTGCTTTTGGGTGAGGTTCCGTTACCTCCTCACCTGCCCAGACCTCAGCAAGCAGAACATCCCCCAAGTGGTGGAGGCATGTTGGGTCCTTCACGATATTTGTAAAAGCAATGGGGAGACTGATGTTCCTGCCAGGGAGGGGGGCAGAGGCCGACCGGATCAGCAGGGCTTTTGAGCAGCTGCACTCAGATGCTATCTGGCAGACCCATCGGGGGCTGTGCATATCTGTTGAAGCCCTGAGGGAGAGTTTCACACAAGGACCCCAGTGACAATCTCCTCTGGGACTCCCCACAAAGAGCCTGTGCATTGCCCCTCTGTGCCATTCCTCCCACACCCCTCCCACACCCCTCCCTTCCCCCTTTTCTTTCCTTCCTCCCTCCCCCTCCTCCCTTGCAGAGACAATAAACTACACTTTTTGTTTTGGAACAAGAAACTCTGTTTTCGTTATTGGGGTAAATGTAACTGGGGAGGGAATGGGAAAAGAACCTGGGCAGGGGGCGAAGAGGAAGTTGGAAGAGGGAGGAGGGGGGAGGAGAGGTTCAGGGCTGGGGCTGGGAGTGGTGTCTGCCTCGGGTGGTCCCACCGCTTTGAGTGTGGAACCCTTGGTGGGTTAGGGGGAGAAGCCAGAGGGATGGGAACTTATGCTGGAGCAGCCACCACGTGGTCGATGACTGTGTGGAAGTCTGCGCAGATGGTCCAACCCTGCTGCAACATCTCCCGCCAGGTGTCGCAGCAAAGCTGGAGGTCCTCCTTTAGTCTCCGGTCCAGCTGGTCCATGGAGTACTGCAGGGCTTGCAGGGCAGTGATATGTTCTCTCTGGAGGTCCTTGTGGGCTCTTCTGCGCTGGCGGGTCACACGGGGTAAGAAGGATGGCATGGAAGGTGTCAACCGCTCCCCTCTTACAGCTGATCCAGCTGTGTAGAACAAAGAGAAGGGCAGTCATCTCAGGAGACACTGCGCATGAAGCCTGGTTCTCATCTCTGAGCCAAGACCAAAAAGTCTTGGGTCAGACGAAGGTGACGTGTGTCCAGCAAGGCCACCTGAGGCCTAGCCAGTGGGCCCTTTCTTGCAGGGGCACAGATGTCCAAGCAGGGAGTCTCACTACCCCTGTGCCCTGGGGACAAGCAGGCAAGGGAAGGTGCCAGCCAGACAGGAAGCCTGCGGGCAGGAGGGAGGCCACGAGGCGGCTGGGCTTCCCTCCAAGCTGTGCACATGCTGGGTCCGGCAGTGGCAGCATCCCACAAGGGCAGGACTTGTATCCCTGCATACTGCGAGGGGGACAATATGTTGTGGGGAGGTGTGTGTAAGCTGCAGATCCTCCTGTGCCTTGCCACACTGTCCCTGGGAATTGATGCTGCCCTGAGAGTGTGGGCATGCCCATGTGCAGCACTCCTGAGTGTGTGTGTGTGTCTCCATGTCCCCAGCCTCCTTCTGGTGGTGGCTTGTGTGGGGAGGGTGTCCCACCTGGTGTCAGGAATATGATAGGACTCTCCAGGCACCCTGTGAGCCAGACCACAAGGGTCCTCTGTTGCAGCCTCCTGGGGGTGTGTTCTCTGGACTGGCGCTCCACATGCTTCCATGTGCACAGTCTGCTACATGATCCCCAGACCAAGAAGGCCAAGCAAGGAGCGTGCAGCTGTCCCTCCCACCCACCACCTCCACCCATGTGTGTCTAGGGACAGTAATGGCACTCACCTGAGGGGCCTTTCCTGGCCTTGGACGATGCCCAGGAGACATCCTGGATGGGGGGTACCGACTCCAGGGTGAGCATGACCTCCTGGCTGCCAGGCATTGAACTAATGCTGGCCTCATCTGGCTCCTAATCCTCCTCCTCTTCCTCATCAGTTGTGCCCGTCAGGAGGGTGACAAGAGGTGTCTCCAGCCCTGAGTCTACAACGGGGGAGGAGAAGGGACTGACCCACCACCTAAGATGTGGTGGAGCTGGGTGTAGTATAGGCAGGCCTGCAGTGCCGCCCAGGAGCGGGAGCTGCACTCCCTGGCCTTGACATAAGTCTGCCTTAGCTCCTCTACCTTCATGAGCACCAGCTCCTGGATGCGTATGTGTCCGTTGGTGTTCAGGGGAAGGAGGACTATAGAGTTTTGATGAATGTGAACAGAGTGGCCAGCAGGAAAGGGTTGGAGGCCTCGTATTTCAATTGCTGTCCAGTCAACAGGGGAAGCAAAGGAGGCAATTGTTCTGGGTCCTGGAGATTTTAAAGGGCTTGAGGCATCCAGCCATTGCTACCAATACTGCAACAGTGCCAGCGGCCTTTAGAATTGCTGCGGGAGCAAATGGCTGGCTCTGAGGGCTGGTGGGGAACGAGAGTGGGTGGGGATGCTGCACTGTCCTGGCAGCTGTGGAGCCTGGCTGTCCCAGCCCTGCCTCTTCTGTCCAAGGTCCCACCCCTTCTGGGTATGCAGAGCCACTCCCCCCCTAACATTGCCCAAGGGCCCAGCAATCCTGTTGGCTCCCCTGGCTTTGGCACTCTTCCCCCCTCGCAGGACAGGATCCCAGAGCTGGAGCTCTAGTCTGAGTGAAAATATGTACACTGCTATTTCTTGCCCCGTAACATGAATTTGGACTCAGATTTGCTGTTGTGGGTGGTTCTTTTTGCAGTGTAGCTGTACCCTGAGAAGCTGATCCTTGCATCCAGCTCCGTGGAGAGCACATGACAGAATATTCTACTACTCATTAATATTTATTTCTGATACCTGATTCTAAGTGCTACATAGATGCAATCAGGGAAAGGACCATGCATTGTGACCTGTGCATCCAATAAAAACAGCTCAAATGTTGAGTAACGCACTCATAACAGACATACCTCACGGCGATAGGCTCAAACAGCTCAGCCTGGTTAGTGGTAACAAACAGAGAAGTTTAAGTGGGGACTTGATCCCTGTATCTACATGGAGAAAAAAATGTGTTAATGGAGGGCTCTGCAATTTAACAGACAAATTAGATCCAATGGGTGGAATTAGAAGTGAGACAAATTCAGACCAGAAATAAGATGCATATTTTTAATAGCAAAAGTAATTAACCATTGGGAAATTTACCCAGATTTGTGGTGGCAAGTTTTAATTCAAGATGGCACCTTTTTCTAAAAGGATTTGCTCTGCTTCAAACAAGAATGTATTCAGTGGAAGACCTGTGTTATACAGGAGGTCAGAGTATAGGACAGTGATGGGCAACCTAGGCTAGTGAGCTTCATCTTAATGGGCTGCAGGATTGTCGTAACCAAGATGGTCTCCCAGGAGAGGGTAGATTTGCTAACTGTGCTAGCATACGTAGGATGTGTGGGTTGTGCTAACTGATTGGATACAGAGGGCGCATACGCTCTCACAGAGTCTGTCTACACTACAGAGTTTTGTCGGAAAAACGGCCATTTTTCTGACAAAACCTGAGTTACGTCCACACAGCAATCATGTTCGTTCAAAAGTAAATTGAAAGAACACAGGGGTTTTTCTGGCATTGGTAATCATCTTTCTATGAGGAAGAAGCCTTTTTCTGAAAGAGCTCTTTCGGAAAAAGGCATGTGTGGACGGGGAGGAGGGGATTTTTTTCGAAAGAAGAGGCCTCAAGGAAATAACACAGGTGCCCTGGTGGCCGCTCCATCCAAATTAATCAGGACTCTATAGTTCCTGTCTCCTGGCCCCTCTTAAAGCTGCAGGCACCCTGGACAAGCCTTGTGGCAGGAAGCTGGCCTGAGAGCAGCAACTCACCACATGGCTCTCCCTGCCACAGGCCTTGCCACCCATGGTGGAGACACAAGCCCCCTGCGATCCCCCTAGCCATCACAGGGAGCAGCCCAAGGGGTCCTAAAACCCACCCAGGAGGACCAAGAGATGTGCACCCTCCTGATCCAGAGCAGAGATCCTGTCCCTCCTCGAACTGTAGGGCAAGGAGGACACATTGCAGATTCTCTGGTCTAAGCAACACAAAGCGGAGATCTATGAGCGCATGGCCAAGCCCCTGGCAGAACGCGGACACGCACCCTGGACCTTGGAACAGGTCCGGAGTAAAGTTAAGGAGCTCCACCAGAGATATCTCCGAGCCAGAGAGTGCACCAGATCCTGGGGGGCTGGGAAGCATCTTCCCCAACCATCTTGGTGGCCTCCGGCCTCCAGACCCCCATCGTTGCCCGGATGGAGGTCATGGCAGAAAAGAAGCAGGAGGACCAGGGCCAGCTGAAGGATGAGGAGGAGACGGACACTGTCACCCTGTCCCTGGAGCCAGTGCCTGTCAGCCAGGACATCTCCCAGGCCTCGTCAGACACCAGGGAGGGATCTTCATGTGAGTGGTCTTAGTTTGTCACACACACAGGGCGGGGGAAGACTAGTACACAGGGGGCAGGGGGCGAGTGTCACTCGGGCTGCTTGGGCTGAACATTGTGCTGCGATCTGTGCACGTGGAACCATGTTCAGCTTTAGTGTGCACCGCGTGGACACAGCAGGCAGCCCCTGAGCATGGGTGGGATCCTGCTGCCTGGCTCAGGGGAGACCACATGTCCTGCCACGGGGGGGACGAGGGGGGGAGGAAGGGGAAAGGGGGGGGGGGCCCTCCCAGCACCTGCCAAGGCTGGAAGCAGGCTAGCCATAAGGGCACAGGTATAACCCGAGACACACCGAGGAGTGCTGCACACAGCACGTGGGCATGCCTGCATGTGCAAGGCACCACCTGTTCCTGTGGGCAGTGCTGCAAGCTGTAGGTGTGTGTGCAGACACCAGGGAGGGCCAGGCTGCTTCTGGCTCCTCTGCCACCCATGAGGGGATCTCACTGTGGCCGGATACTTCCCTTGCCTGCTTGTCCATGGGCTGGGAGGGTACGGGAAGCAGGCAACACAGTCCCTTGTGCACCTTTGGGCCCGGTGAGGCATGGCCTGCTGTGCAGGCTACACATGGCCTTGCTCCTGGGACATCCCCCTCATCTGCCCTGAGGACTGTTGGTTGCTGCTCACAGAGGAAGGCACAGCCTCAGGGACAGTGTATGTATGGATGACTGCCCGCCTCTCCCTTTTTGTGTTCCCCACAGCTGGACCAGCCAGGACTGAGGGGTGAGCCACACCACCAGAGCCAGCTGCCAGAGCCTGGGAGACTCAAAAGCATATCAGAGTCCAGGAAGACCTCATGCGGCAGTGTCCTGCACGACATGCAACAGACCCTAGTGCAGAAGGTTTGCGAGGACTTAGAGTGATGGAACCATGCATGGGACCAGCTCATGCAGCAGTGTGATAACATGTGTGCTGGCTTCCACCCCCCCCCCCCCGCTATGACCATTTCCTCCACCTGCCCCCATGCAATGCCTCTGTTCCCTCCCAGGTGATGCCCATGCCCCCTCCCCATGTCATGCCCATGCCCTCTCCCCCTGCTCCCCCTGCCATCCCAGACCCCACTCCAGCCCCCCCTCCTGCCCTCATAACCTGGGATTGGTCCTGCCTAGAGCAGAGGGTTGGACTTGATGACCTTCTGAGGTCTCTTCCAGCTCTATGATTCTATGATTCTATGATGTGCCACCTCGGGTGCGGGGACCTTGTTGGAGTTGGGGTTGGGTGGGACCCCGGACCCGAGGTGGCACATCTCCCCCTCCAGGTTATGAGTCCCCCTCCCCTGCCCACCTTTTCTTAATGTACGATAAATACAGACTTAATTTTATTGGAAACCAAACAGGTGTGTTTATTGAGAGGTCAGGGAAGGGGCGAAGGGAGGGGTTGTGGTGGGGAAGGGATAGGGAAGCAAGCCAGAGGCCCCTGTTGGAGAGGCCCTGGGGAGAGTTATTGGGGTCCTTGAGAGAATCTCTCCCTCAGGGCCTCCTGGATGCGCACCCCAGACTGATGGGCCTGGCATATGGCAGCTGTCCATGGCTGCTGGAAGGCTTGCCCCTCGCCGCCAGCGTCTGCCCCTTGCCCCATGAGAAAGGCCTCCCCCTTCCTCTCCACAATGTTGTGGAGGACACAACATGCTGTGACCACCTTGGGGACATTGTGCTCCCCCACTTTGAGGCGGGTCCCCCACTTTGAAACACCCATTCAGGCAGCCGAAGGAGCATGCCACCTGGATCCGGGCCTGGTTCAGGCGGGCATTAAATTGGTCCCTACAGGGGTCCAGGTGGCTGGTATAGGGTTTTATAAGCTATGGCATGAGCGGGGTAATCTGCATCCCCCACAATGCACAGTGGCATCTGCATGTCCCCAAAGGCAAGTTCAAGGTGGGGGAAGAATGTGCCCACCTCCAGCTTGCTGTAGAGGCTCGAATTTCTAAAGACGCGGGTATCATGTGCCCTGACAGTCTGCCCGACAAAAATGTCCCTGAAGTGTCCCTGGTGGTCCACCAGGGTCTGCAACACCATGGAGATGTAGCCCTTCCTATTAATATACTGGGCTACTCAATGTTCTGGTGCTTGGATCAGGATGTGGGATCTATGGCTCCAGCACAGTTTGGGAACCCCAGGGTGGCAAATCCAGCCATGATTGGTTCCAGGTCTCCCAGGTGAATGACCCTCTGCAGCAGGATCAAGTTGATGTCCCCTCAGCACATGCAGAAGGAAACAAACAAACACACAAAACAGAGAATGAGAGAAGGAGTGCCTGAGCCCTTCGGAGCTGCCCGCCCCCCTCACAACCTCTCTCCTCTCCTTAACACCCCAGGAGCCACCCCCTATGAGGCCGCCCCCCAAGCAGCAGGACTGTGTGAGGGTGGGACAGCACAACCCCCCGGGGATGGGGCTTCTCCTCACCCCCACTCCACCCCCCACAGCCCCAACCCCCCTTTCCCTAAGGTCCCCTTTTTCCAGGACTTTCTCCCCACCCCACCCACGGACAGAGACTGCAGTCCCAGAGTGCCTTACCTCCATGAGGAGGGCCCCGACGGTGGACTTCCCCATGCCGAACAGGTTGCCCACCAACCGATAGCAGTTGGGGGTGGCAAGCTTCCAGAGGGCAATTGTGACCTGCTTCTCCAGAGGGATGGCGGGCCGCAGGTGGATGTCACATCTCCGGAGGGGACAGGTGAACCAGGCACACATGCAGAAGTTTTGGAGCTACTGCTGGTCATCCCACCTCTCCATGACCAGCCAGTCCCACCAGTCGGAACTGGTGTCCAGAATCGCCACTCCACAGGGGGTTGTGGTGGCCAGAGTGTAGCTCCTGAACCCAGAGAGAGGGTCCCCAGAATGAGCTCGGTCAGGATCAGGAGGGCAGCTGGCACAAAGTGCTGCCAAAACTGCAGCATGGCTGTGTGTGGCCATTACATGCCATGGGCAGCTCCGGCTCCATGGCACCAAGAGAAAAGCTATGAACCAAAGAAGCAGGACAACCACAGCAGGCACTGCAAGAGCTTCGCTGCCCCTCAAAGAGGTAGGCAAGCATGCAGCAGAAGCAGAGAAACAGCTGTCCAGAGGGGTCCCTTTAAGAGCATATCTGCAAGGCTCCGGCACCAGCACTCGGAAGCAACTGGTGACCTAAAGACCTGGCTGAAATGGTTCCGGGTGGCCTTTTATGCGAGAGAGCGTCCAATCAATCTGGATGCTCTCTTTCGGAAAGGCAGATAGCTTTTTTGATGCGCTTTTGTGTGTGGATGCTCTCTTCCAAAAAAGCTTCTTCTGAAAGAAGCCTGCAGTCTAGACATAGCCACTGTCAACTCACAGGGCCAGGGCCCAACAGGGTTGTAGATTTGCTTCAAGACAGAGTCAATTAGGGATAGTTGCTTTTATTAATCTTACTATGTCACTGCTATTACAAGCTTAATACTGCCAAATAGTTACACAGCTACTGAAAAGTAATACATCAATAAGCATAGGCAGAGCAATGCATAAAAGCAAGCAACAGGCACTTGGAAATGCTTACATCCCTTCAGTCTGTGGAGAGTCCCGTTCCTGTCACCTCGCACCAGGCCACGGTTGATGTGGCTCCAACTGGGGGAATCCAGGGCACACTCCTAGGTCTAGGTCCCTGGTGAGACTCACGGGGCACGGGACTCCCTACACTAGTTATAGTACAGTTGTTCATGGGTGTGCATGTACTGGCTCAATGCCATTCTTATCACTCTTATGGGCAGAGACTGAGGTCAAACTTGTTTACTGCTTAGTAGTTTCCCAGCTCAAGGCATGGGTTAAAGCTGATAAAACCTCACTGCTGTTTGCACTTGCAGGTTCCCAAGCTATGCTAAGCTGGGTACAGCAGGTATGGAAACTTCCATCCCAGGCGTGCTAAGCTGCAGGACCCACATATGACTTTTTATGTGACAGCCACAGTCAATGTTGTGTACAATCAGCACACACCTCACTTCATGTGCCATTGTTTTACATGCTGCCACTTTAGAAATAGTGGTATGAAAATTACGTGGATGGAAACCAACAGAATCTGGCAACCCTGCACCTAGGCAATGGTAACAAAATGTCTCATGGGCCACATCCTGATTGGCTGCATGCAGCCCCTGGACCACAGGTAACTCACCACTAGTATAGGATCACAATAGTCTCTTCTGGTTTTATAATCCACAACTCTATGAACTCCCCCAAAATGACCAATGATTGATTGCACATGTGATTGTTCAGTAGCTAGTTTTGAACAATGGCTGCATTTTAACAAAATCACAGTCTGGGAGTGAAAACAGACAAAGAGACAAGTTTCGTCAGTGAAATGAATCATCGTGGCTTCTTCTGACCTTTTCCTGGCATGAGCAAACTGTGCATAACTCCTTCCAGTAGCTTCTGAGCTTTGCAGATTCTTTCTGGGATAGTCATGCATACAATATCTTATTACATTTGATATTAATAGCAGCACAGTGCTTGACTATTGAACATCCATATGGCCTATATAATATTTACAGTATGATAAAATAATGATTCACAGAGACAGCCTGCTGTAGCGCATTACCAGCACTTTGCTCCAAGTGAATGCAGGAAGGTACTGCATAATCTGTGCATCATGGCCAAGCTGGGCCTTTGAGTAGCTGGCTTTGTCCATTGCCTGTGCGGTGGGGGGTTCAGTCTGGATGGGGATATAGGTTGGGTTTGGGAAGGTGCATTGTAACATGTGGCTGTAAATACTGTGAGGGTGGCACCTATCAGCTCATGTGATTAAGGGGACATGGAGCCCTTTTACTTTCCTGAATGGGCTACCCACATCACTGGGGCTATCCGCTTCGTTGGCAGCAGGGAAGAAAGCAGCAATGGTAAGTGTGCTGGTGCGGAGGCTGGGGGTAGTGAGAAGGCAGGGCTGGGTGTGGAGTGAGACCTAGACACAGCCAGTGAAGATACTGAACTCTACTATAGTTAGCCAGGGGCTACAATGGTTCTTCATTTTCACTTTCTCACTGTTTCAGTTGAGGACAGTTTTCTGTGGCTTTGCAGCACGGCTGCCAAAGGGGGATAGAAAGCTGCCAGTGCCTGTCGCTCATATTGTCCTCTCATTTCCAGCTAGAAGATTTCTTATAACAATGAGAACTTGTCAACCTGAAAAACTTTCCACAGAGTGCATTTCCTGGGGAACAGAGTGGAAATGGGATCTCCTCCTCTGGGACATGATGGCCTTTTCAGGGGACAGTTTAATCTTTTAGAGACAGATGAATATGAGACTCAATAATCCTGTAATACCAGCAGAAGATGAGGAGAAATGGAAAGAATTTCAATAGAAGAGCTGGAGGTAGTGACTCCTCAGTAGTAGCAACATCCCTTTGGAGTCTCTTGGTAAGGCAGAGGAGGTGGAATTTACCCCAGTGCAGAAAACTAGCAAAAAAGCAACTTAAGTCCCATGGGAACTGTGATCTCAGGAACTTAGGCAAAGGGAATCTTATTGTTCCTTTTAAAAGGAACAGCAGGTGACCCTCTTCCCCCCCCCCCAAAGGACATACTTAAGGGCCCTGTGGACTTAGCTACTCTCCCCCCACCTTGACTTCTTGGGACCAGACTTATTAGTCCATCACCTCATAAGTCATGGGCACTAGTATCCCAACCTGATCTTTTCTTTGACTGTGTCTAGACTGGCAAGTTTTTCCACAAAATCAGCTGCTTTTGCGGAAAAACTCGCCAGCTGTCTACACTGGCCGCTTGAATTTCCGCAAAAGCACTGACTTCCTACTGTCTGAAATCAGTGCTTTTTGTGGAAATACTATGCTGCTCCCGTTCGGGCAAAAGTCCCTTGAGACAAATCTCAGCTGTCTACACTGTCTACACTGGCCCTTTTGCGCAAGTATTCTTGCGCAAGAGGGCTTATGCCTGAGCGGGAGCATCAAAGTATTTGCGCAAGAAGCACTGATTTTGTACATTACAAAGTCAGTGTTCTTGCAAATTCTCACGGCCAGTGTAGACAGGCGGCAAGTTTTTGTGCAAAAGCGGCCACTTTTGCGCAAAATCTTGCCAGTCTAGACGCACCCAAATAGTTTCTTTTGAAATAGCATGTCTACACTGCAGGGAAGCCTCAAAATTAGTCTGAGGCAGGCTTTCCTAATGTAGACATTCTATCTCAATTTAGAGCCCCCAGGAGGAATAATTTAGAATGGCCCTGGTGAGGGGCTATTTCGAAATAGCAGAAGAGGAGTGGCTACACATGCCTTATTTTGAAATAGCTATTTTGGAATAGGCATTATTCTTTATAGAATGAGGTTTACAGAAGCCATCCATCATTTTGAAATTATTTCAAAATAATGGAATTACTTTGTAGACGCTCGCATAGTAATTTCAGAATAACGGCCGTTATTCTGAAATTACACTGCTGTGTAGACACTCCCTTTCTGACCTTGCCCAGTTCTCTGTCACTGTTGACAATAGCACCATCCTCGCCTTCACTGGTGAGCTTATGTGGGAGCTAATTTGTGCATAGGGCATTGTGCTGGCTGTCTGCTCGGGGTGAATTTCAGAGATTAAACAGGCATTGAGCAGGAGGGTGGGTGAAGGAATGTTGCCCACTGCATGAAGGAAAAGATTTTGAACCAAGATTATTGGGTTCCATTCCCAGCTCATCCCGTAGATTTTGGTGCGTTCATGGACAAGTCACTTTACCTCTCTTTGCCTCAGTTTAACACCTGTGAAATGAGGATATTGATACTTGTAAGGCATTTTGGGGGGAAGGGTCATGGGGCTTCTACCGCTCTACTTGGGACAATATATGACTTTTCATCCCACTTGTATGTGGCGCAGAAGCTCTGGGCGTTTCATATCTTTTCTGAATCTGCATTAAGTGTCCATCCATCTGGGGATCCAAGCTCACAGCCCCACAACTTACTGAGGCACTGAAAACTTTTATGATTGTACTGATTGCTTCTGATCCTAAGGAAAAAGCACAGCCCATCTTCCTTGAGTTGCTTTCTGTGCCACACATGGAACAATGGCCCATTGCAACCATGCTGGAACCACCACATAGGATCTCATCATTTACCATACCAGTGCAAAAGCATCTCTTTGTCCTGCCCCACCCCAAATCACTGTGCAGAAGAGTCACTGTTGATAACCCCGACAGCAAAGTTGGGCTGTTAAAGCTGTTTTAATTCTAGTAGAGATGTCATGTGTGACGGTTGCTGTCACCTCTGTGATTAAGGCCAGCAATCAGCCTTAGCTTTTTTGATAGAATATGAGCCCTGACTGATTAACAAAGTGCACTTTAGCCTCAGGTTAATAGCAGATTTCACAGTACTTCTACAGAGTAATTATTAGTTAAAAAGGTCTTAGAGAAGGGTTTAATATTCTCCTACAGTCTCCATCCATTTGAACGCAGACTTGTAAAGTAACATTGTGGGCATGAATGGCAGGTAAACTGATGATTGGGTAGCCCTGATACATCAGTAAGCCTGGTACATCAGCCACTACTGTATATGAGATACATTAATGTAGCACTTGCTCTGTTTTATGATACTTCCGTGAATTAATTGACCAAAGCTTGTCTCAGCACATCAGCTATCTAACTCAGTTATCTGGATGTATCAGTTTTCTCCATTTGTCAGTTGTCTGTCAGTCACTCTGGTGTATCAATCTTCCAGGTGTATTTCTTTCCCTTGTTTATTAGTTGTCATGGTAATGTCAATCACTGGAGCATTATAATCCTCCCAATATTTTAATTATCCAAGTTTATTGGTTGTCTGGATGTGTCACCTGGTCTGCTGAATCAGTTACCCTGGTAGCTGAGATGGTCTTTTTACTACTCTTCTTCCTCTCTTTCCTTCCTCACCGTTCTTTTTCTTGCCTATTCTTTTCCTCACTTCACCTTCTTTACTCCCTTTGTGTATGTCTACACTACAGCACTAATTTGAACTAAGCTAATTCGAATTAGCGCATCTAGACTTAAAAACTAATTCGAATTAGCGTTTTGCTAATTCAAACTAGCGCGTCTACACTGATTGGACGCTGGGTCGCATTTAAGGGCAGCTGAAACCGGTTCCGGCAGGGCATCAGGTCAGTAGTTGCTTTGTGTGGCTGCTGTCTGAGGCTATCTGAGGCTCATGCTTAAGGGGACCCCCCTGGACAGCCGGTTCTCAGCTTTTCCGCTTGCTTGCCTACCTCGCCGAGGGACAGCAAAGCGTTTTCCTCTGCGCCTGCCTGTGTCGGTGGTTCCCATTGGGAACGCCGCTGCAGTTGGCAACATGGAGCCAGAGCTCGCCCTGGGCATTCTGGTGCAGGTCTTGGACTTGCTGCTGCAAGCCTGCCAGCAATGGCTGGAGGCTGCCTGGCACCATCTGGTGCACGTCAGCCCCCTGCCTCTCCACCTGGCCTCCCTTGGGGCCGTGGAGGAGCCGCAGCACTGCCCGGACGCCAGCGTGCCCCGCCGCATCCGGCGTCTGGATACCAGCAGCGACTGGTGGGACCGCATCGTCCTGGAGCACTGGGGAGACAGACAGTGGACCCAGAACTTCAGGATGAAGAAGGACACCTTCCTGGAGCTCTGCGAGTGGCTCGCCCCTGCTCTGCAGTGACGGGACACTCGCATGAGGCCCGCCATCCCCCTCCAGAAGCGTGGCCGTCACCCTCTGGAAGCTCTCCACACCGGATAGCTACCGATCCGTCGGGAACCAGTTCGGCGTGGGGAGATCCACCGTCAGAGCAGTGCTCATGCAGGTACAGCACTCGCCGGCCACTGGGCCGGGGGGGAGGGCGGCTGCAAGGAGGGAATGGACCGCCCCAGGGCAAAATGGGGGCGGGGGAGGAGGTGACAGTGCCCGCACGGGAGGGTTCGGTCTGTCCCGGCCGTACTACACGCCGCCCGCGGCCGCCAGGATCACAGAAGGGGTTGCTTCCGGGAGTGGGGCGCGGGGGCAGTGCCAGGGAATGAACACTCCCAGCCACCCAGGCGCCCCAGTGATTCACGGTTTGCTGTGTCTCTCTGCAGGTGGTCAAGGCCATTAACCGGGTGCTGCTCCGCAGGGTGGTCCGCCTCACCGACCCAGATGCCGTCATCCGGGGGTTCAGCGCCCTTGGCTTCCCCAACAGCAGGGGGGCCATCGATGGGACACACATCCCCATCTGTGCCCCGGAACACCAGGCCTCCCAGTATATCAACAGGAAGGGGTACTTCTCCGTGCTCCTGCAGGCCGTGTCTGACCACTGGGGCCAGTTCACGGACATCAGTGTGGGCTGGTCCGGCAAGGCACACGACGCCAGGGTGTTCCGCAACTCCTCCGTGTGCCAGAGGCTGCATGCCGGGACCTTCTTCCCCGACCGCCACATCAGGGTCGGGGACATGGACATGCCCATCTGCCTGGTGGGGGATGCGGCCTACCCACTACAGCCCTGGCTGATGAAGCCGTACATGGGGCACCTCAACCCCTCCCGCCAGGCCTTCAATGCCAGGCTCACCAGGGCCCGCATTGTGGTCGAGGGGGCCTTCGGATGACTGAAAGCACGCTTTAGGTGCCTCCTCACCAGCCTCGACCTTGCCGAGCACAATATCCCTCCCGTGGTGGCAGCATGTTGTGTGCTGCACAATTTGTGTGAGCGGAAGGGGGAGGCTTTCCTGCCAGCCTGGATGGCTGAGGCTGAGCGCATGGCTGGCCACTACGCTCAGCCCCACACCACCGCCATCCGGGAGGCCCAGCGGGGGGCCGTCCAGATCCGGGAAGCCCTGTGGGAGAGCTTCCACGTGGAGGAGGAGGACTGAACTCTCCCTGCATGCCCCATTGGGGCCTTCTTCCACCCTCCCCTCCTTCTCCTTCCCCTCTCTAACCCCCCTTCCTAATGTTAAATAAAGACACCTGTTTTGAAAACAACAGTCTCTTTTTATTTTACATAACTGGGGTGAGGGGAGGGAGGAATGAGGGTGGGAGAAGGGAGGGGGAAACCTGGGAGGAGGGAGCTAGAAGGGGGAGGCAGGGGAGGAAGGGAAGGGAAAGCTCAGGGTTGGGGGTCCTGCTGGCTCTCCCGTCTCGCAGCACTGCGGGTGCGGGGCGTCGAGGGGGAGTGGGTGTGGAGGGTGGGGCAGGAGGGATAGGGGGTGCAGAGGAAGCGGGAGGGGGAGCAGGGGTGGGAGGAGGAGCGAGAGCTGGCGCAGCTGCAGGGGCCGGAGCAGGAGGAGGCAGGAACCTGTCCACCAGAATCTGGAGGTGGCCTCTGAGGGCACGGCCCTGCTCCTCCAGCACCTCCAAGCTCCGCTGCCGCAGCCGCAGGTCCTCCCAGACCCAGTGGTCCTGGGTGCGGAGCTGGTGCTCCAGTAGCCACAGGTGCCGTTGCTGGTAGTCCTCGAGGTTGCGAGTGCGCCTGCTGGCCCGGGTGCGGGTGGCTGTTGCAGGTGGGATGGTGCCTGCCCCCCTCTGCAAGAAACCCAGCCCCCCTCTGCAAGGCGAGGTCGGCGTGTGGGGAACGGGCCAGGGCCCCTGCATGACACCCAGCTGCTGCTCCATGGTGGGCAAGGCCCAGGCGCATGGTCCCTGGGCTCCCTCTCCCCCCACCCCTCCGTACACATAAGGGGAGCATGATGGCACTCACATGTGGAGCCCTCCTTGGCCTCAGACGACACAGCCGATGTGCTCTGTGGGAT
Organism: Rafetus swinhoei; assembly: GCA_019425775.1. Classification (NCBI taxonomy): domain Eukaryota; kingdom Metazoa; phylum Chordata; order Testudines; family Trionychidae; genus Rafetus; species Rafetus swinhoei. Next base: position 8,919,062 of record CM033431.1, on the reverse strand, counting down.
GCCTCGGGGGTCCTGGGTCCTGGGCAGGCTCCCTGCAGGCTCCTGGCTCTTGGCATCCTCCTCCTCCTCCTCGGTGTCAGGGACGGGTTCCTTTGCCCCAGGGTCCATCACCACCCAGGGGGAATGGATGGCGTGAGCCCCCAGGATGTGGTCCAGGGCCGCAAAGTGGGGCCAGGCCTCCGGGTCGGCCCCTGGCTGGGAGGCCCTGGAGTAGGACTGCTGCAGGTCCTTGACCTTGCAGCGGACCTGCTCCCGGGTCCGCATGTGGCCTCTGGTGGCCAGGCTGGCAGCCATGTGGCTGTAGACGGCCGCGTTCCTGTGGCTAGTGCGGAGATCGTGGACGTTGGAGGCTTCTCCCCAAACCTCGATGAGGTCCACGATCTCCGCACTAGACCAGGCTGGCGCCTGCCTCTTGCGGCCCCAGGCAGGCTCCTGTGAGCCGCCAGCCTGGTCCTGGGAAGAGGGGGAGGGCTGGGTGGCAGTGGGTGGCTGGCTCATCTTGTGCCAGGTGCAGGGTCTGCTGGCTGGGTGCTGGCAGGCTTGCAACTGGCACAAGCAGTGTAGCCAGTCCGTGCCCCTTTAAGGGCTCCGGGGCCGGGAGAGGGGGAGAAGAGTTTTCCTGGCTTGGCCCAGAGTGGCCACCAGGGCAAGCTGGGAAGGGCTAGCCTCCAACTAGTTCGAATTAAGTGGCTACACAGCCCTTAATTCGAACTACTTAATTCGAACTAGGTGTTAGTCCTCGTAGAATTAGGTTTACCTAGTTCGAATTAAGCGCTGAAGTTCGAACTAGCGGTTTGCATGTATAGACGCTATGAAAGTTAATTCGAACTAACGGCTGTTAGTTCGAATTAACTTTGTAGTGTAGACATACCCTTTCTCTCACACTTCAAGTTTGGAACTAGAGTCCAGCAAAACCAGCAAGTGGTGTTTCAACAGAACTTTAAGAAGCATGATCCAGAATGGGGTTCTATTTTTCCCTGCTCCAGGCTTTTTGGGACAAGGAGAGGGATTCAGATCAACTGCTGGGGTTTTGTCAGAGCCCATTTTGCAAACTGAGAATTTCTCATCATTGCAGGAATCATGCATGTGCCAAAATGCTGAATTGGAACTGCTGGTGCAAGGCTCCAACCTTTGCATATACAAAGCAGACCTTCTGGTACTGCCAGAAGTATCTTAAGTACCTACAGGGGGGCCAATAGTATGGGAAGGAGGTGGGAAGACCTCTGTGGAAAAAGAACACATTAAGAACTACTTAGAAAAGTTAATAGTGGGGTCGGATTTAATGCATCTGAGGATGCTGAGGGAGTTGGCAGATATCATTGCAAAGCCATTGGGAAAGACATCTTTGAAAACTCATGTAGATTGGGGGATGTCCTGGATGATTGGAAAAAGGCAAATGTAGTGCCCATCTTTAAAAAAGGGAAGGACAATCCAGGGAACTACAGACCAGTCAACATCATGTCAGTCCCCAGAAAATTAATGGACGGAAGTCTCAAAGAATCCATTTTGCAGCACTTGGAAGAGAGGAAAGTGATCAGGATTAGTCACAACATGGATTCACCAAGGGCAAGTCATGCCTGATCAACCTGATTGCCTTCTATGAAGAGGCAATTGGCTCTGTGGATTTGGGGAAATGGGTGAATGTAACTTTAGCAAAGCTTTTGATATGATCTCCCAGATTATTCTTGCCAGCAAGTTAAGGAAGTATGGATTGGGTAAATGGACCGAAAGGTAGATAGAAAGCTGGCTGGATTGTCGGGCTCAACAGGTAGTGCTCAATTGCTCAGTGTCAGGTTGGTGGGCGGTGTCAAACAGAATGCCCCAGAGGTTGGTTCTAGTGCCGGATTCGTTCAACATCTTTATTATGACCTGGATGAGGGGATGGATTGCACCCTCAGCAAGTTTGCGAATGACACTAAGCTAGGGGGGAGAGGTAGATACCTTGAAGGGTAGGTATAGGATCCAGAGTGACTTAGACAAATTGGAGAATTGGTCCAAAAGAAATGTGATGAGGTTCAAAAAGGACAAGTTCAGAGTTCTGCACTTGAGATGGAAGAATCCCAAGCACCGTTACAGTCTGAGGACCTATGTAGCAGTTTGGCTATGTAGCAGTTTGGCAGAAAAGGACCTCAGGAGTACAGTGGTTGAGAAAATGGCATATTACCATGCATTAGGAGGAGCATTTCAAAGAGATCTAGAGAAGTGATTTTTCCCCATTTTTCAGCACTGTTGAGGCCATATCTGGAGTATTGCATCCAATTCTGGGCTCCCCATTAGAGAAAGAATGTGGACGATTGGAGAGGGTCCAGTGAAGAGCAACGAAGATGATTAGGGGGTTGGAGCACATGACCTACAAAGAAAGGCTGAGGGCTTGTTTAGTCTACAGAAGAAAAGAGTGAGGGGGGATTTGATAGCAGCCTTTAACTACCTGAATGGAGGTTCCAAAGTGGATGGAGAGAAGCTATTCTCAATAGTGACAGTTGCAGAACGAGGAGCAATGGTCTTAAGTTGCAGTGGGGGAGGTCTAGGTTGGATATTAGGAAAAACTAGGAGGGTGATGAAGTACTGGAATGGGTTACTTAGGGAGGTGGTGGACTCTCCATCCTTAGAGGTTTTTAAGTCCCAGCTTGGCAAAGCCCTGGGTGGGATGATTTATTTAGGGTTGGTCCTGCTTTGGGCAGGGGGTTGGACTTGATGACATCCTGAGGTGTCTTCTGGCCCTAGGGTTCTATGATTCATGCCTGGCCCTCTGGGCAAGGTAGGAGGGCAGCTCAGTGCACCCAGAAGGGGAAGGGCCTCAGGCAGAAGGGGCAGGGATAGATCAGCCAGCCCTCTGCGCTGCCCAAAGCATGCTGTGCTGGCCCCATGTCAGTGCTTAGAGCCACTTGGAGTGCACTGCATGGCGCTCCAATGGTGATTCAAAGAGCTGGAGCTCCAGGTACTGCCGCGGCTGGAAGAGCAACGGTGGCCAGGAGCCCCTGGCCTGTTCGAATGGCCAGACACCAGGGCACCACTACCCCTTTTGCCCCTGCCCCCAGCTGGTGGGCCTGGGTACTTATGTAGCCTTGTCTAAGCAGCTCAGATTCTTCAGAGCAGCCTTGTCAGATTGAACAGTATTATTTCCCTTTTACAGATGAGGAACTGATACATAGAGAGACTAAGTGACTTGTCCAAGGTCACATAGGAAGCCTGTGGCAATGCAGGGAACTGGACCTAGATTTCCCAAGCTGCAGGCAAGGGCTTTAACCATTACACACCATCCCTGTTCTTGTAGGAAGAAAGTGAGAGCTAGTCACAATAGCAATTTAATTGACTTTGAACATCTCGGTAGCCAGACGACTTGTCAGGGGAAAACAATCACTATCGAATCCTTTTGTAGAAGATCCTTCAATTTCTATGCAGCCTAGAGAGCTTTCCTTTCCCTACACGCTGAACAAACTTTGCTAAATGCGCTCCTTTACCTGCAGACCTCAGCCAAGAGCATGATTTTTGCCAATTAAAGGGCTCCCTGCTGCTGTGGTTGATCCATACAAACGGAAAGAGGAGGAAGGCGGGAGTGGGGAATGATTTAATCAGGAGAACAAAGCAGCAAGGGCAAGTTAAAAGGCAATCTGATATGAATAAAAAAGGCCCTCCAAGTACTAGCCTCTTTGTCCCATTTGTCCTCCAGCCCTCCTGTGTTATGTGGTGAGATTTTATCATTCTCAATGATAAAGCTGGAAAAGACAGTCTCCCAGCTTAAAATAGTAATGGGCAGGCCACAGAGTGCTCAGACGTTCAGTTTAGCCTGGATGAACTCTCAGCTCTCATAACATGCTTCCTGTTTTCTGGATGGGCCTCAGAAATGGCCTCCTTCCTGGATAGCTTTGTTCCAGATTATATAAATGCACACAGCTGTCACCAATCCCATTGCAGCCCACTACTGGATGCAATGCCTGGAGCTTTGTATACTCATATAACACAATGATTGCAGTTGGCAATCCCCATCAAGATGTCTTTAGCTGAGGTCCAGTGTAGAGCACAATGATTTCTTCTCAGCACAGGCAACACTGAGTAGTGCAATTATGCCACATCAGCTGGCCACCTTAAATCAGCACCATGAAGCATTGTCTCATGTTTGTAAATTCCCTCCAGACATCTTGCTGGGCTCTATGGCTACGTCTACACTGCAATGCTATTTCAGGATATGGGAGTATCCCAAAATAGCTAACCTGCATCTTCACAGCAAGCTCGTTATTTCGGGCTTGCTATTCTGACATTCCTGTAAACCTCATTCTATGAGGAGTAAGGGATGTTTCAGAATAGTGCTTTATTTCAAAATGTGGCATTACGTATACAGTGCCAAATGATGAAATAAGCTATTTCAAAATAACATCAAAATAAGATATACAATTTGCATAGCTCAAATTATGTATCTTAATTTGAGTTACGGTGCAGTGTAGATGCACCCATTATGGGACAGATAATTCAGGAAACCCAGAATTACCTGGCCCAATAATGCTTTCAAAGTGTAGATGCAGTGAAACATTGCTGCTGAAACAAGTGTTGTTTTGGTGAATTGAAAAGAGGGTTACACAGCTCTGCAATATCCTTGTATAATGCACTTGCACAGTGCATGTTGTGTCTTTTTGTAATAGCTAGTCTACATAGATGATAACAGCCTACGACAGCTACCAACTAATAGAGTTCCTCTTTTAACTCAGGGTATGTCTACACTTGCAGCCTAATTCGAACTAGGGCTACAAATGTAGGCATTCAGAATTGCAAATCAAGCCCGGGATTTAAATATCCGCCGCTTGATTTCATCTTCAATGGCGCCATTTTTGAAATTTACAAGCCGAGTAACTGCCTATCTGCGGCAGTGAAACGGGCATTCAAAATAAAGCCCTAGTTCGAACTACCTGTTAAACCTCATTGCAGGAGGAATAACAGGTAGTTCAAACTAGGCTTTATTTCGAATGCCCGTTTCACTGCCGCGTGTAGACGCGGGCATTTACTTCGGGCTTGTAAATTTCAAAAAATGGCGCTCGTCAGAAGATGCAAATCAAGTGTGGGATATTTAAATCCTGAGCTTGATTTGCAATTCCGAATGCCTACATTTGCAGCCCTAGTTCGAATTAGGCTGCAAGTGTAGACATACCTTCAAGGGGTAGAGGTCTGTGCATTGGATATGAGGGCTTAAGGTTCAGATTCCACTGATATTTAATGTTGTAAATCATTACTTATGCCACAATTTTTCTCATACCATGGGCAGAGTATGGGAGGGCGGTAAGTAACCTGTTTTCCAGCAAATACAGGGTTAAACACATCTACTTCAGAGCATGGCTGTAGATCTTGGCACTTATGCGTGCAATAAGCCTTTTCAAAGTCCCCAAGCATTTATCATCATTCCTGTCTCCCAGCTAATGAGCACCTAAAGTGATTTTCTATTGCTTGTAATTCACCAAAATTGTTCTAACAGTTCGAAGAGCTGAAATTGACAAGCTAATGTGGCCACTTCCCTGTCTGCTTCAATGGCTTGTCGAAGGGGGAGCTGATTGCTGCCTCGATGATCATCCAAGGTGCTTCAGACAACATCATTTCTGTAATAGATCAACAATCTGAAGGCTGAAAACAAAGGCCAGAGGAGAGTGATCATCAGTCATGACGAGGTTCTTAAGGCTAAAATAGGTCAGGACTGAACATTAAAGAATACCAAGCAAAAAGAAAAGTCTCTCTCTTTCTCTCGCCCTCCCTCTGTTTTAACTTCCAGGCAATATCCTCCCAGAAAACTCCCTCATGGTGCCTAGTCCCTATCTTCCTTTGGTCAGGGAAAAAAATTGCATGGGGCACAGTCCAAATGGAGATGCTTAGTCTCTGTCCTGATGGCTTTGTTTGCTTTCTCAGAGAAGGGCGACATGTAAGAGAGGCAGGGCATTGATTGTGGATGGGTGCATCTGAGGAGACATCATCTTCAGCCTGATCCTCATCTGGCTAATGGTATGGTTTGCTGTGCACTCCTCTATTACTAAATAGGGGCAACTTGTCAACTGTAAGGCTCTCATTAATGCAGGAGCAGGCTTCAGTGTTGTCACCCCTGAGCATGCAAAAAACATGAGTCAGGCTGCAAAACAGTATGCAATCAGCTTAAACATCATGAGACTTAGAAAGCAAATGCCCCCTTCTCCCAAATGTATTGGGGTTTTTTGTCTTTTCACCCTTTAGTTTAATCTGGGTCATGTTTTGAAGTTTTTCTCCAAATCCCTGAGGGCTAGAAGCTTACTTTTTATTAATGAACTGACAGCTGAGATTCTCAAGTAGCCATCTGACTCCAGAAGATGGGGCTTTAAGAAGAAATCCAAATATTGTGAGACTGAGACGTGTTAGCATCACAGAGGCTGCCCTGAGCTTTATCGATCCTCCCAGCACCTTCAGCATTCTGAATCTTTCTCGCAATGTCAGGTGTCCTTTTGGGGAAAGAACAAGGCTCTGCTATCCCTGTCTATTCTGCTGATTGTTGGAATGGCTGCATTGTTGTGTTTCTATAATTTACCTTGTTTAAAAGGATAGGTTGTTGATGTATTGCTCAGTCTCCAATGTGGAAGACCAGGTGGGCTGCTTTTAGTCTGGTCTGTAGCCATTGATCTGTCTGGGGGTGGCCATAAGAGAGTTCTCAGTCTCATCAGCAGAGCTCTCATTGGACCAGGGACAGCCTCCGGGAAAGGCCTTTTAACTTTGTCTTCCTACAGTCAGCACTCTGGGTTGGTGCCGGGTGAAAAACTGAAACTTTACTCCAGTCTTTCCACTTCTGCTCCAGACCCTCATTGTCTTTTGACTCACTAGTAGATGCAGTATGAAGGGAATTAGCAGGCAACACCAGCTCATAAATCGAGCTTTTGTCCCATGCCATGTTTATGTCTTTATTAAAAATAATTATTTTTGGAGGGGGAAATAAACATGTTGCAACTGAGTTTCAGATCATACTTTGCATGGCAACTAACATGACTTTGTGGCATGTGAATAAGTGTTTTCTTAGCAACCATCGGGTTGTCCTCATTGCAAGGATAATCTCTATCTTCATATTGCGGAGTGCATCTGGTTAGCAGGAGAGAGCCTGCAGGCTCTGAATATCCTTCTGCATGAGAGAACTGCAATACTTCTGGGGGACAAGGTACACATGGCCATTGGTAGAATGACCAATAGCAGGGATACTTAAACTTTTGTATTGGTGACCCTTTTCACACTGCAAGGCTCTAAGGCTACCTCCAGACTGCATCCCTCTGTCGGCAGAGGGATGCAAATAAAGCACTTTGAAAGTGCATATGAGCCCGGGATTTAAATATCCTGGGCTTCATTTGCATACTCACTTTCCGGCTCTGTGCCGATCACGCACCATTTCAAAAGTGAAAGTGCTGTGTAGCCGCAGTTCTGCCGACAGTGGGGAGCTTTTTCGACAGATCCTGTACTCCTCATTTTTTTGGGAGTACAAAATGAGGCCCAAAATGTTGCCCATTCCCAGATTCTGACAAACAGAGCCTAGGGACACAATCTCTGCCCACCTGCCTAATAGTCATTGATCCGCCACAAACTTATGTGTTTTTTTTTTTTTAACCTTGTTATAATCTTTGCCTCACAAGGAGTTCCACAGGTTGACCATGCATTGTGTGGAAAAAATACTTCTTTTTGTTTGTTTTAAACATACTGCCTATTAATTTCATTTGATGACCCATTGTTTTTGTGTTATGAGGAGTTGTTAACTTTTCCTAATTTACTTTCTCCGCACCAGCCAGGATCATATAGACCTCTATCATATTTCCCCTTAGTCATCTCTTTTCCAAGCTGAAAAGTCCCAGTTTTATTAATCTATCCTCATATGGCAGTCGTTCCATACCCCTAATCCTTTTTCTTACCCTTCTTCGGAACCTTTTCCAATTCCAGTATATGTTTTTGAGGGGAGACGTCCATATCTGCCTGCAGTTTTCAAAATGTGGGCATACCACGGATTTATATAGAGGCAATATAATATTTTCTGATATTTCCTGAGAACAGAATTGAGCACCATCTGCTTTAAAATCTCTTGTAAAGTGACTGCTATTATTGTACATTTTTGGTATATGTGTCTTTGTCCTTCCCCAGTGGTTGGATGACGTAAGCCAGGAGTGGGCAAATATTGGCCCACAGGCTGGATCCAGTCTGCTAGGGTTAGACCCCAATGGGCCTCCACCCCGCCATATATACCTGCGCCTTACCACATATTGGCGGTGGGGGGGTGGGTAGCAGAACAAATACATACCTTCAGTTTGGGTAGCTAAAGGGAACTTCCTCTCACCAAGAACCCTCGCCTGCCCTCCCTGCTCTCACCAGGGACTGAATAGGCCACCACACAACCAAGTGTGCTGCTCTCACCAGCACACACAAACAGACACTCAATTACAATCTACCATCACAGCACACACCCTTGCCCTTGGTCTGCCCCCGAAGGGCTCCCCCAAAAGGGCAGCCCCTTTTGGATCACCCCTTCGGGGCGACCCACCAGGGGCAGCCTTCTGGCTTTAAGGCTGCCCCTGGTAATGGCTGCAGGCAACACCTGCAGCTGAAAGGTCCGAGCCCTAACGGGCAGGCCTCTCACTCAGGAGCTAGGTGGTAACAGCTGTGCAGCAAGAGCTTTGCCTTCTGAGGTCTCAAATAGATGAGAAAGACATAGGATATGAGGAGAGGAGTGTTATCTCCTTTCTGCAGATGAGGACTTGAGACATTAAGGCCTGATCTACACTGCAGCGGAAAGTCAAATTAAGATATGCAACTCCAGCTATGTTAGTTATGTAGCTGCAGTCAATGTATCTTAAATCGTGTTTCTGTGCTGTCCACACAGTTGGAGGCCAATGGGAGCATTTACTCCTGTTGGCTTCCCTTACTCCTCACAAAAGGAGGAGTACTGGACACCAGCGGGAGCTGCTCTCAGCGTTTGATTTATGGGTCTATACTAGACCCACTAAATTGAACGCCAGAAGATTGACCTATGAAGCGTTGATATTCTGCATAATGTAGACGTGGCTTAAGTGATTTGCCCAATTTCTCACAGGAAGTCTGTGGCCAGGCTGGGATTTGAATCTAGATCTCCTGAATCCGAGCTCAGTGCGGATTCACTCAGTGCCTTACTAAAGTAAGGCATTCTTCTGTTCCTCCATGAATGTTAGCTGGTTGATAAATGCCATTTTTGTTAAAATTGAGACATTTTGAAAAAAATGTTTAGATTTTGGCAACCTTTCATTTTGGACCCTTCTCACCAAATAAATGTTAAAGAGAGCAATTTAATAAATGCAAAACATTCTATTTTGACATTTTTGGAAGAAAAAGTTTCAATTTTTCATTTTGAATCCACCCAAAATGAAATTTGCTTTTGATATAAAATATTTTAAAAGTTTTGAAAGGTTAAAATTTTAAGTTCATTTCATGGGAAATTTCCATCTTTGTTTTTGTTTTCACTCCATTTAGGAATGATTTTTATTTTCAGTGTTGGAGTTCATAGTATCATAGGGTTGGAAGAGACCTCAGGAGGTCATCAAGTCCAACCCACTGGTAAAAACAGGACCAATCCCAACTAAATCATCTCCAGGGCTTTGTCAAGTGGGGACTTAAAACCTCTATGGATGGAGAATCCACTACTTCCCTAGGTAACCCATTCCAGTGCTTCATCACTCTCCTCCTAGTGAAAAAAATCTTAATATTCAACCTAGACCTCCCCCGCTGCAACTTGAGACCATTGCTCCTTGTTCTGTCACCACTGAGAATAGTTTCTCTCCATTCTCTTTGGAACCTCCCTTCAGCTGAAGGCTGCTATCAAATCCCCCCCTCACTCTTCTCTTCTGCAGACTAAATAAGCCCAAATACCTCAGCCTCACCTTGTAAGTCATGTACTCCAGCCCCTATAAAACAGAAAATCTGGTTTGTTCTATTTTGTATTCTCAGCTGGTCCACAGCCCCTTTTCATATTGCTTGCTCTTGGGGTGCATGCTGAATAGAAGAGGGGGGAAGATTAGAGAAAGATGTGGGGAGGAAATTTAAATATAAAGGATGCTTAGATTTAAAGAATTGTTCCTTAACCCAATTGCAACATGTTAAATCACAGAAGTCTCAATAACTCATACCGTATCTCCATGGAGATGTGCACCATATGGAGTTAATTAGTAGAACAACAAAACAATCAATTAGTTCCTTAATTAGTTTTACCAAGAAATGATAACAAACACAAACAATTTATTCAAACAAATGTCTGAACTGCATTGATGGCTTAATGGCCCCATGAAGCTGGCTACACACTGCGCCCCTTTGTGTTCTTCAATTTATTCTGCAGATATCGAGGGTAAATGCTGGTCTCGGTCCAGCCAAAGTGTTTTATCTTTATGATCAATTATTTACAATATCAGAATACAAGAGAGGAGTTTGCTGGGAGCTTTCATTAAAAAAGAAAAGAAAAGAAAAAATAGCCCCTTGAATAACAGGGTTGTATCAAGCTAGAAAATAACCTTGTAGTGTAGCAATTTGTGAGGAGGAAAAAAAAAAGCAAACCAACACAGTTTAGTGCTATATACATGCAAGGGTTTTCTATACTTGGTAAGACTCATGCTGGGCTATATATATTCATTACTCAGGCTGATTTGGATCAGGAACAGGCAAGCCATCCATTAATTCAGACTAAGGGATCAAGGAAAGATTCACTGGTTACATTAAGTGGATGTAGACCATCAAAATTTGAGAACAGGGGTTCACTATGTGCCTCATGGTGCTCTAGCTTAAAGGAATCTGAAAGAGGCATTTTTCTGTGTTAATGGTGGTGTATCAGAAAATCACACATGCTTTTATTGGTCTGAAGGTGGCCCTGACAGGGCTAGAGAACACATTCCCTATGGTGTCAAGAATTGTAAACACCTACATTAGGGTATGTCTAGACTGCATCCCTCTGTTGGCAGAGGGATGCAGATTAGGCAAATTGATATTGCAAATGAGGCAGGGATTTAAATATCCTGTGCCTAATCTGCATAAAAATGGCCACCGCGTTTTGCTGACTCAGCACTTTGTCGGCACAAAGCAGCAGTCTAGAGGGGGATCTGTCGAGAAAGAAAGCCTTTTTCAACAGATCCTGTAAACCTCCTTGCAGTAGGCATAAGGGATCTGTCAAAAAAGGCTTTCTTTCTCGACAAATCCTCTAGACTGCCACTTTTGCCGACAAACTGCTGAGTCAAAAACGGGCGACCATTTTTATGCAAATTAGGCGCGGATATTTAAATCCCTGCCTCATTTGGTAATGTCAACCTGCCTAATCTGCATCCCTCTGCCGACAGAGGGATGCAGTCTAGACATACCCTTAGTGACATAAACACCTACATTAGCAATGTAAACACCTACATTAGCTCCTTTGCTTCACTCAACAGTGCTGATTAATAGTTAACAATCATTCAAAGCACAGCAATTTATCTGTGTTTGATCAGGCCCATTACAGGATATAACATATTAATAAATTGGTTGTGAGATTAGATATACATTAAAATGATGAATAGATTGTACTGCTATAGATGTTTTAGTTCCAATAAGGTTATTTTTAGGAGGGTGTTTACACAATGAAATAACCTATTATTCATCCAGTTAGGTTTTTATGAACTAATACTTTTTGTGATACATTCAAAGAATGACAATTTATTGCCACCATTTGCCCATGAATTTTCTTCCCCTATAGCTCCTTTATTTACTATTTTTGAGGATATGTCCTCTGTCTGCAATCTCCAGACAGATCCATTGTCTGCCAAAGATGAGTTTGATGGGGATTATGGGTAAGGAGGATGGCCTTCTGGGTGCAGAGCCTGGCATGTTTATTGGAAGGGGCTGAGCCCATCTCCTGTGAGGATTTGCCATCAGGGACTCCAACGGCTTGGGCTCAGGTAATGAAATCTGCTATGGAAGAGAAAGGTGACAGCTTGCTAAGTCATCAAGGTGGCTCTGCAGTCTTTATTTACTTGTCTCTGTTTGAGTGTCTCCTCCTGCCAGTTAGCAGATTGTGGGTGAGTTTCCTAGGCAGCCTTTGTTTCAATAAATTCTAGTTCAGTCAGAAAGGTGTGGGTGAATGTGCAGTTTGTTTCAACACATTGACTCAGGCTGGAAGGATGTTGATAATATACACATAGGGCTTCCTCGCAGCCTCTCCTCTATATTCTCTGCTGCATTGGGAAACCGTCTTTAAAAACTGATTTCTGCTACCCAGTTATGCTGCATGACACATCACTTAGCTAAAGGAGATTTTAAAAGCTATGCCGGGGATCATATGATTAACTCTTCCTCTGATCTGTGGGCCAAGGTATTCCAAAAAGGGGAATGCTATTTTCAGCTCTCCTATAGCCTCCAGTTGAAATCTGAACAGAGTGGAGTAAGCTGCAGCTCCCTGCCAGGTTTCTGGTTAGAATGTAAATGTCTAAACTTAGGATAAGTGACCTGTGTTAAGTGGTTTAATGCAGAGTTGTTGCCAGGAGCTCATGAATTGTGCAATACAGTAAGTAGTTTCATGATACTGCAACTGTCTTCCTAATAATACAACCACAATATATTTATCACCATAACTCAGGCATAAAGAGAGGACAAATATTTTCAAAGTAGAAAATGAACTGGTTGCTGATAGGCACCACCCTTGCTTATTTCTTTAACCCTTCATGCTGAAAAGGGCTAGATTTATAGCAAGGTTAAAGGATTCTGAATGGTAATGATCTGATTCAGCGTATTTCATTTGTAAGGATGCTAACTAAACACTACAAACAGCTATAGAAAGCAATTCATTTGCCACTGAACAGCAGCGATCTTTGAATTGAAGCACAACAGCTGTCTCACCATTTCTAGCAATATTATACTCTAGGCCAGTGTTTCTCAAACTGTGCTCCAAACTGTGCTCCGCGGAGCCCCAGGGCTTCGCAAGACATCTCCAGGGGCTCCGTGAGGTTCACAAACTGGAAACATCGATAGGTACAAAATATACAATCAGTGGACCGCTGGGGCTCCACATAAATTTTTACACATGTAAAGGGCTCTGGAGCCCAAAAAAGTTTGAGAACCGCTGCTCTAGGCTTAGGACATGAAGTGAAGAAGAACATTGTGTCCAACTGCAGCCCCTCGAAGAATCTTAGGGAAGCTGAATGCTACTTCCCACTCTGAAATGTGGTCAGGGCGTTGGGGTTCAAACACTCCAGTACTTGCAAAAAGTACCAAAGGAGTCATTTTTAATGACCTCAGATAGGAAGGATTTCAGTTTTACACCTTTCCCACCAAGCTGTCATCTCCAATGGCAATGATCCCTCTATCATTGTACAGGGGTGCAGAATTAAGGAAGCACCACCTAATGAAGCAGCACCATATTATTTTGGAGGTGAATGTGGTGACCCTGCTATGTGGTGACCCTGTCCAACCCCTACTTAGCTTGAGATATCTATTGGGATAGAGGCCAAGGTGGCACTTGATAGTTTTTAAACTACATAGCCCATGGCAGGTAGGATTACGTTCCCTTTTCATAAAGGAGCTGGGTAGATAGTTGGAACAGGAAGAATTAGAAGCTACTGATTACTAGACTAGAATTTTTTGGCTGACGTGATCAGGATATTCATATTCTGTAATGATATAGGCTGGATTTGATGGGTCATCCATAGTAACCTACATGAGACTTTAATGATCCCTCCCACCATATATGTTCCCCTAAACTTTTTCTTAAAATGTTCTCTTTCCATGCTTAATTAAGAAATATATAACTTTTTATGGTCACTCTATTTTTTAAAAAAAGATCTTCCAGTATTTCAAGAATCAGTCAACTTTGCAGTGAAAATAGTTTCTGTGGTTCTTTTGCTCTGAAATATGGAGTGACTGCAGACAGGAGAAGGTCAAGACAGCATAAGCTGAGGCAGCAAGGAAAGAGGAAATGTGAGGGTACTTTTTATTGTTTTTATGATACTACTTAGACCCAATAAAATGTGTCAATTTCAGATATAAACAATTTGAGGTTGGGCCAAAAGAATGTGATGACATTATTGAATTGTGGTCTGCCTTGCTGAGCTGCATTTCTCTGTCATTTCTCTTGCTGATAAGTGCACAGATCTTCCCCTGGCATAATTCCCTGAGTGTATTGTGCTAGTTTCAGGGAGTTTCATTTTTTTTATTTAATGCATCAAATGGATGAATGTTTTCAGCCATGAAATCCCTTTTGGTGTGTGTTGAACATTGGATCAACAGGTTTTCCAGATTTTCAGGGCCTGGTTTGAACAGCCTGCAGTTGCTAATGGAGTGGTGGGAGCTCCTCACTTCTTAGGCTCATCAGGTCCAGTGCTGCCACACACTGAGCATCCTTCAGGCTATGTCTACACTATAAGGTTTTTGCGCAAAAAACCAAACAAACAGTAAATCGACGGGACAGAGGGCTTTTGCTGGCAGAATTATTCCTCTCCCCATGAGGAATAACTCCTTTTTGCGCTACAGCTCTTGTGCAAAATGGTGTGTGTGGACACTCCTCAGTGGGTTTTGCGCAAGAACTGGCCTCCAGGAAAAAACCACAGGTGGCTTCTTGGATGCTCCGTAGCAGGCAATCACAATTCTCTAGTTCCTGTTTGCTTGCCCCTCTTAAAGCTGCAGGCACCCTGCACAGCCATTGTGGCTGGAAGCTTGCCCACAGCAGGTGCCTTGGCCACGCGGCTCTGTTTGCCACAGAATGGCAGAGCAAGCAGGTGCCCGAGACCCACCTGGCCCTGCCAGGGAGCAGCCACAGGTCTCCCAGGACCCCCCCAGAGGCAGCAAACGCTGTGCACCAGCCTGGTCAAGAACAGAAATCGCAACCCTCCTCCAATTGTGGGGGGGAGGAGGAGTCGCTCCAGGAACCCCGGGCAAAGAGATGCAATATGGAGATCTATTCCTGCATGGCCATGTCATGAGCCCTGCCCAACCACCCCACATTAATGTTCGTGAAGTGGCCCCAGTGGTCCACCAGGGCCTGCAGGACTACAAAGAAGTAGCCCTTGCAGTTGACAAACTGGGCCGTTTGATGTTCCAGGGCCTGCATCGATTGCTCCCACGCAGTTGGGGAACCCCAGGACAGCAAAGCCGCCCATGGTGGCCTCCAGGTCATGGAGCCGGACGACTCTGTGAAGCAGCAGGGGAGCTGATGGCCCAGATGACCTGCAGAAGGAGAGATGGGATCACACAAAACAGAGAATGAGAGAGGGGTTGTATATTCCCAGTGGGACATGGCCTCCCCTCACTCCTGGGTCCCACCCCCACCCCGGAGGAGCCCCCCGTGAGACCGTGCCCGGCCCCCCGCCCCCCGGACCAGGCCTGTGTGAGGGTGAGAAGGCACAAGACCCTGGGGCCAGACCTTTCCCCCACCCCTTGTGCACCCTGTACAGTCCCCAGCCCCCCTGTCCTGAGGGTCCCCCTTATGCAACACCTCCCTGTCCCCCCGTGCAGGGGGCTGCAGCCTGTGATCTCCTTACCTCCATCAGGATGGCCCTGATGGTGGACTTCCAGCCAGCTTCCACAGCGAGATGGTGATCCACTTCTGGAGTGGGATGGCGGGCCACAGGTGGGTGTTGCATTGTTGGAGAGCAGGGGCGAGCCAGGCACATAGCTCCTGGAAGGTGGCTTTCTGCATCCAGAAGTTCTGGACCCATTGCTGGTCGTCCCACCACTCCAAGTCCAGCCAGTCCCACTAGTCCGAGCTGCTCTTCAACCTCCAGAATCTTCAGTGTATTGTGGTCTGGGGCAGCCAGAGTGGAGCACCCGCAGCCAGCCAGAGGCTGATGAAGAGGATCTCGGGGTCCAGCTCCAGCTGGAACAGGAATGCTGCTTGAAGCAGGATGGCCCTGGGGATCCGTCGCATGCCCAGGGACATCTCCAGCTCCATAGCACACAGGTCAGAGGAGGAAAAAGCTGTGTTGTCCCGCAAAAAGCACAGGGCACACACAGCAGGCACTGCTGAAGCTTTACGTTACCAAAGAGGCTAGCAAGCAGGCACCAGAAACAGAGCAGCAGCTCTCCCCTTTAAGTGAGCATCTCTGGAGGGCTCTGGCAACAGCACTCGAGAGCCACTGATGACCTCTAGCCTGGCTAGAACCGGTTCCAGGGGACTTTATATGTGGGAGAGCATCCAATGGTGTGTAGGTGTGGACGCGCTTTTGCGCAAGAAGTTTTTGTGCAAGATCTCTTCCGCAAAAGGCTTCTTGCACAAAAACCCTGCAGTGTAGACAAAGCCTCAGTGTCTGTGTCAGTGATCCTCACAGGATCAGGCCCTCATAGGATCAGTTCATTGCTGAAATATCTCCCCAAAGCAGGGGAAGCAAATCAACTCCTTACTTCCATCCTAATCATTCAACTGGAGCTGCATAGGTGAATCCATGCACTAATGTCCCCTGTAAACTGTGTGCACGTGCAGCTGCTCAGGAGAGATTCCGGTGCTGCCCAGCCAATTGGCAGAGCCCCTCACAGCTAGGTTTTGTGTTTCTACTGGCGGTGCACATTTGCACATGCCTCGGTGCGCATAGAAATGTATTCTGTACCCGGACAGAAAAAAGCCGCACATGGATGGAAAAGATTAGAGGGAGCGTTGCCCTACACCTCTGCAGAGCCCCTTTGAATTCAGTGGCCAGGGAGTTGCCCACAGAGAACCAGTTGGGGAATCAGTTGTTTATGTACATTTTTAAATTTTTTTGCCTCAGAGACAAGCTTGGTTCAAGCCAGTTCCACAGCCAAGCTACTGCAATATTGACTGAGCTGGATGAGAAGAGACAGAACCAGTGAGACCCTCTGTAGGTGACAGAAAGATGAAACCTCTTTATCCTGTCAATTTCTTTCCCTATAAGCTTTTGGATGTACATTTGTATAGACACTCTCTTCAAGGTAAATGCAGCTATGAAATCTTGAGCCAGTAGCAGAGTCTTACGGTATAAGGTGCAGTGTCAAGGATTCAAATCTACCAGATGTTGCCACAGCAAGTACCCCTACAATTGGAAACCTCTGAGTTTCTGAAGTTGTTTTGCCCTCATCTTTTCCCCTGAGTTTCTCAGTTGGAGGAAGGCTCATTTAGCCAAAGCTCTGAGCTAGGCTGTAATGGAGCCCACTCTCTGAGGCCACCAGAGCTCTGGCCTATTTTGGTGAGACATGTTGCTTCTAGCATGTATTTTTGTATTGCCTGTGCAGTTTATCCATTTGCTGACACTGCAATCTTCTACCCTACGACCAAAACAATCTTTTTGCTGCTTCTGAACCATACTGTTTTCCTGGAAGTTGGACATCTGCAAGAATAATCAGCCCCTTGAAGATTGATTTCTAGATGTATAAGTTCAGTGGTTAAGCAAAGGTGTTCATCCTGTTTTCCTCACCTGTCACATTGCCTTTATAATGAACCAGTTACTCAGACCTGGGAAGTGATGGAAACCTCTTCTGACAGCAGCTGTCAAAGGAATAGGCATGAAGCAGGAGAAAAGGGTACCAGGCTGTGAATGGAAATTTAGGCTCAAAATTGGGAGTTTGAGTGGGCTAAAGAATTTTCATAAATTCTAACTTTAATAGAAATCTTGCCACCAAACTGTTTAAATAGCAAAAGGGATTTGTAAATAGTATTTGATGGGGTTTAAACATCCACCACTGGGGATTTTCTGCCCCCCATCACATGGGAATTGTAAAGTAGGAATAAAATTGATTAAAAAGGGGGAAACTGACTACCCTGTTTAGATACAGCACCAAGCCAAGTGAAACAAAAAAGGGGAGGGGGAGGGAAAACAGCAGAAATTATCATTAGATTTTTAAAAATACTTTCAAGCTTTTTCTAATCACAGGTATTATTAATTGCACAGGCAAAGACTGCTGTGTTACATGTTTCCCTCACTGCCTTGTTCCTCATCACCAAAGATAGAAACAAGGCCCTCTAGAGTTGAAGCAAGTGTCACAGCAATGTGAGCTAAAGGACCAGGTCACCTCACTGAGAGCCGTATCCAACAGACTCAGCGCTGCTGTGGCTCAGGCAATGAGTTACACTTGCACTATGTGCAGCCATTTCACATCAGTGACCATGCAAGGTTCAAAAAAGCGGGGGCCATGCCTGTGATGATGATCTTTAAGGTGTTTTCATTCTTGTTAAAACAAAAGGAAAAACTATGTAGCACTTTAAAGACTAACAAGATGGTTTAATTAGCCTCCTCCATTCTCCCCTCCTCCCCTTCAGTGACTCAGGTCAGATACTCACTGGTGTAATCACCTGAAGATTTTTTAAAATAAGATGATGACATCTGATGTGTTAAATCCTAATGTTAAATGTCAGAGGTAGCCACAGAATCCCTGATAATCAACAACCTCCAGCAGAGAAGACAACATTCAGTGGTACAACAGCCAGGTCTTTTGTAATTTTACTGAGGTTTGCAAACAATGGGAAACAGCCTCCAAAGTGCTGAATGTGTGCTTCTCCTGCTGCAGTCAACCAAACTAGGAATGCTTGGGAGGAATCCAATCCTAGGACTTGATGGGCACCTTCAGTTTCCATTGGATACTGTAGAAGGCATTTGGCAGCCAACAGGATCAGGCTCTGCTTCTTTCCCAAAAGAACTTCTAATCAGGGTTTGAAATCTAGAAGCCTCTGCTCATTGGTTGAGCCTTAATCAGGGGAAGTGGCTATCAGGCAGTCCAGGGCTTTGTAAAGGAGTGAGTCAGCGACCAGGGAGCTTGTGAACAGGGGCTGTTAACAGGGAGTTTGGAGAGGGAGTTGGGAAGGGGGTGAGATACACTTGCCATTCTTCAAAATATTTTCACTACACTCGTGCCCTTCAAGAAGGCATTTAATAACAACTGAGGAATCTCTCAGAAGGAAGGCAGGTATGGATGGTGATAGGTCTGCTGTTGTTACCTGCACAGCATGTGCCATGTTTGTCTTCCTCCCAGAAGAAAGAAGGGATTTCATCTGCACTAAGTGCAAGCTGGTCACCATTTTGGAAGAAAAAATTAGAGGACTGGAGACCCAAGTATTGACCCTACATTCTATGAGAAAGGATGAAGACTTCCTTAATAGAAGGCAGTGTTTAATCCTGCAGGCTAAAGAGCCAGTCAGGGCAGTACAGGACAAGGAAGAAAACTGTCAGCATGTAACCTCTAGAAGGAGAAGAAGGCCAGCTCAGCTATCCCCCATTCCTGTAGAGGTAAGTAACCCTTATCAGGCTCTCTTCACAGGCACTGCGGTGGAGAATGCTTTGGCAGGGACTTGTCAGGGAAGAAATCAGAAGGGAAGAAATCTACTGGAAGGCATCGGATGCATAGTCCTAAGGATGGGGGTTCCACAACCACCACCGCCAAAAGAAGAAGTCAGGTGGTGGTGGTCGGGGTCTCCCTTCTAAGAGGGACTGAGTCATCCATCTGCCGTCCAGACCTGCAATCTCAAGAAGTGTGCTGCTTACCAGGAGCTCGCATTCAGTATGTGACCGAGAGTTTTCCGAAAGTGAGTAAACATTTGGATCGCTACCCCTTCCTGCTTCTCCATGTAGGAACTAACGATACAGCCAAGAATGACCTTGAGCGGGTCACAGCAGATTCTGTAGTGTTGGGAAGAAGGATCAAGGAATTTGAAGCGCAAGTGGTGTTCTCGTCCATCGCTCTGGTTGAAGGAAAAGGTCCAGACAGGGATCGACAAATTGAGGAAGCAAATGCGTGGTTGTGCAGGTGGTGTCGGAGAAAGGGCTTTGGTTTCTTCGTCCATGGGACTCTGTTCTGGGCACAAGGATTGTTAGGAAGAGATGGGATCCACCTAACCAAGAGAGGAAAGAGCATCTTCACGGGCAGGCTTGCAAACCTAGTGAGGAGGGCTTTAAACTAGGTTCATTGGTGGACGGTGACAAAAGCCCTGAGGTAAGCGAGGAAGTCGGACACCGGGAAGAATCACAATGAGGAACGAGCAACAAAGGAGGACCCCTGATCTGGATGGAGAAGGTAGGGAGATCAACTGGTTATCTAAGGTGTTTGTACAACAATGTGAGAAGCCTGGGAAACAAACAGGAAGAATTAGAAGCCCTGGCCCAGTCAAAGAACTATGATTTGACTGGAATAACGGAGACTTGGTGGGCTGACTCACATGACTGGAGCACTGTCATGGAAGGGTATAAACTGTTCAGGAAGAACAGGTGGGGGAGAAAAGGAGGAGGAGTTGCATTGTATGTAAGAGAGCAGTATGATTGCTCGGAGCTCCAGTATTTAGAGGGAGAAAAGACTGTTGAGAGTCTATTGGTTAAATTTAGAGCTGGAAGCAACAGGGGTGATGTTGTGGTTCGTGTCTGCTATAGGCTATATACTGGCTCTGCTATAGGATCAGGTGGATGAGGTAAACGAGGCTTTCTTTGGACAACTGAGAGAAGCTTCCAGATCTCAGGCCCTGGTTCTCGTGGGTGACTTTAATCACCCTGACATCTGTTGGGACACCAATACAGCAATACACATACAATCCAGGAAGTTTTTGGAGAATGTTGGGGATAACTTCTTGGTGCAAGTCCAACCAGGGACCATGCGCAGCTTGACCTGCTGCTCACAAACAGGGAGGAACTAGTAGGGGAAGTAGAGGTGGGTGACAATCTGGGAAGCAGTGATCATGAGATGATACATTTCAGGATCCTGGCCAAAGGAAGAAAGGAGAGTTGCAAAATACACACCCTGGACTTCAGAAAAGCAGATTTGACTCCCTCAGAGAACTGATGGGCAGGATTCCCTGGGATGCTTACATGAAGAGGAAGGGAGTCCAGCAGAGCCGGCAGTGTTTTTAAGAAGCCTTATTGAAGGCACAGGAAGAAACCCTCCCAATGCACAGCAAGAAAAGCAAATATGGTAGGTGACTAGATTGGCTTACCGGGGACATCCTTGGTGAGCTTAAACACAAAAAAGGAAGCTTACAAGAAGAGGAAACTTGGAAAGATGACTAGGGAGAAGTATAAATATATTGCTTGAGAATGCAGGGGAGTTATCAGGAAGGCGAAAGTGCAACTGGAATTGCACCTAGCAAGGGATGTGAAGGATAACAAGAAAGGTATGTTAGCAATAAGAGGGTATTAAGAGAGGGCGTGGGGCCCTTACTGGATGAGGGAGGTAACCTAGTGACAGATGATGTGGAAAAAGCTGAAGTACTCTATGCTTTCTTTGCCTCTGTCTTCACGGACAAGGTCAGCTCCCAGACAAATGCACTAGGCAACGCAGTATGGGATGGAGGTGGACAACCATTGGTGGGGAAAGACCAAGTTAGGAACTATTTAGAAAAGCTAAATATACACAGATCCAAAGGCCCGGATTTAATGCATCCGAAGATACTGAGGGACTTGGCAAATGTCATTGCAGAGCCTTTGGTCATTATCTTTGAAATCTCGTGGAGATCGGGAGAGATCCCAGATGATTGGAAAAAGGCAAATGTAGTGCCCGTCTTTAAAAAAGGGAAGAAGGAGAATCCAGGGAACTACAGACCAGTCAGCCTTACCTCAGTCCTTGGAAAAATCATGGAGGGGATCCTCAAGGAATCCATTTTGAAGCACTTGGAAGAGGGGAAAGTGATCAGGAATAGTCAACATGGATTCGTGAAGGGCAAGTCATGCCTGACCAATCTGATTAACTTCTATGATGAGGTAACTGGCTCTGTGGATATGGGGAAGTCAGTGGATATGACTTTAGCAAAGCTTTTGATACAGTCTCACACAATATTCTTGCCAGCAAGTTAAGAGAATATGGATTGGATAAATGGACTGTAAGATGGATAGAAAGATGGATAGACTGTCGGGCCCAATGGGTAGTGATCAATGGCTCGATGTCAGGTTGGCGGCTGGTCTCTAGCGGAATGCCCCTAGAACCCATTTTATTCAACATCTTTATTAATGACCTGGATGAGGGGATGGATTGCACCCTCAGCAAGTTCGCAGATGACACTAGCTAGGGGGAGAGATAGATACGCTGGAGGGCAGGGATAGGGTCTAGAATGACCTGGACAGATTAGAGGATTGGGGCAAAACAAATCTGATGAGGTTCAACAAGGACAAGTGTAGAGTCCTGCACTTGGGACGGAAGAATCCCAAGCATTGTTACAGGCTGGGGACCAAATGCTAAGTAGCAGTTCTGCAGAAAAGGACCTGGAGATTACAGTGGATGAGAAACTGGATATGAGTCAACAATGTGGCCTTGTAGCCAAGAAGGCTAATGGCATATTAGGGTGCATTAGGAGGAGCATTGCCAGCAGATCCAGAGAAGTGATTATTCCCCTTTATTCAGCTCTGGTGAGGCCACATCTGGAGTATTGTGTCCACTTCTGGGCCCCCCACTATAGAAAGGATGTGGACGCATTGGAGAAGGCTCAGCAGAAGGCGACCAAAATGATTAGAGGGCTGGAGCGCATGACGTATGAGGAGAGACTGAGGGATTTGGGTTTGTTTAGTCTGCAGAAGAGAAGAGTGAGGGGGGATTTGATAGCAGCCTTCAACTTCCTGACGGGAGATTCCAAAGAGGATGGAGAAAGACTGTTCACAGTAGTGACAGATGGCAGATCAAGGAGCAATGGTCTCAAGTTACAGTGGAAGAGGTCTAGGTTGGATATTAGGAAAAACTATTTCACTAGGAGCATGGTGAAGTTCTGGACGGGGTTACCTAGGGAGGTGGTGGAATCTCCATCCCTAGAGGGCTTGACAAAGCCCTGGCTAGGTTGATTTATTTGGGATTGGTTCTGCCTTGGGCAGGGGGCTGGACTTGATGACCTCCTGAGGTCTCTTCCAGCTCTGAGATTCTATGATTCTATGAGTCTATGAAAGATGTCTCAGGTTCTTTCCGAAAAGAAAGATGGTTTGGGGGGTCTTGTCCTTGCCTGAGGTACCTAGGGGGGCTTTGGAAACAGGGAGGGAGTCAGGGTGCTTATGACTCATACATTCAAAATGATTTGACGGCTTAAGGGTGGGAGGATAGGAAGTGTCAGGGGGATTTATTGCTAAGGACATTTGGGAGCTAAGAGGGCAGTCAGGTTAAATGCATTAGCTGACATGCAGTGCAGGATGGTTTTATTGCCTGGGGCTCTGCTCTGGCAGTGCATAGAGGCTGTTAATGAGATCTGCTTGGCCCTATTTCCCTGTCCTCAAGCTTCAGTGCAGGAGAAGTTTTAGGGGCAGGCCAATTTCTCCTGGAAGTACAGGGATTCTAGTCTGCCTTGCAACCCACAAGGCAGACCATGGAACAGACTGGTATAAGTTGGAGAAGCCAAGGGACTACTCTAAATGCCATGGTCCATTTTGGATCCCAGAGCACAACATTGGACCGCTTGTTTCTGGAGTTTGGGAAAGATTTTTAGGGTATGTCTTCACTGCAGTGATAATCAAAGTTACTCCTCTTGAGTTAGCCTTAGGTTGAGGGAGAATGAGCACACTATAGGAGATAAATCTCAGACTTCTGTGTCTACATTGCTACTGCACTCGTAGGTTGGGCTATGCCTTCCAGGGCACACTCCATGAATCTATGTTCTTCTGTAAGCTGAGCTCCTCTATGAATTCTTCCCCCGTGATCTGTGGGAAGACTTCTCTGTCCTTTCTGGGCAAACAGGGGAATTGTGGGAAGTCAATGGAGGATGAGCAGCAATCAAGTCAAGCTAGACTGAATCCATACTATAGAGAGTAGAAATTTAAGCAGCTGAGAGTTGTGCTGACTTGAACTTTAGCCTGTATCCCTGAGGGGCCAGCCAATTAGGCTTACAAGCACCACCACACATGGTGGGAGAAGGGGACACGGGGGAGAAGAGGACAATTACCCTGGGGCTCGGTGACAAAGGGTCTCAAGGCTCCTGCATGCTGTCGCTGCTACTGAAGCAGTGGGAGCCCTACGCCCTTTAAATTGCCACTGGAGCACTGCACTGTGCAGCTCAATGGGCTGGGTGGGGCAGCATGGCATGCTCTGGGCAGCATGGAGGGCTGGTTGCCCCAGCTCCATACTTTCCACCTGAGGCCCCACCCCTTCTGGGAGCACAGAACCATCCCCCACACTTTGCCCAGAGGCCCATGCAGGCTGTCAGCTCCCGTGCTTGAGTTAGAACTCAAGTTAATTTTGCAGTAAAAATAGACTCTTAGAATTGGAAGATGGGTTGGGGCAGGAAGGTTTGTTCTGCTAGGGGAGGACTGCAGTGTGTGTCACTGGTGTGTCACTGGGATGATTTGATAGAGGTCAGAGTTAAGATTCTTTTCTTGGTGGGATGGTCAGAATATGGTAGATTGCTATAGAGTGAACAAAAACAACAGGAAACTTGGAAATGGCAGAGGTGTTTAATGACTTCTTTGTTTCGGTTTTTACCAAGAAGATTGATGGTGAATGGATGCCTAACCTACATCTAGCTAGTGGAAATGGGGTAGGTTTAGAAGTTAAGATAGAAAAGAACAAGTTAAACATTACTTAGAAGAGGTAGATATCTCTGAGTCACCAGGGACTAATGAAATGCATCCTAGAATACTCAAGGAGCTGATAGAGGAGGTATCTGAGCCTTTAGCTACCATATTTGAAAAGTCATGGGAGTCAGGAATAATTCCAGAAAACTGGAAAAGGACAAATATAGTGCCCATTTATAAAAAGGGGAATAAGATCAACCCAGGAAACTACAGACCAGTCTGCTTAACTTCTGTGCCAGGAAAGATAATGGAGCAAATAATTAAATAATTAATCTCCAAATATCTGGGAGAAGATAAGGTGACAGGTAACAGCCAACATGGATTAGTAAAGACCAAATCATGTCAAACCAATCTGATAGCTTTCTTTGTTAGGATAACAAGTCTTGTGGGTAAGAGGGAAGCGGTGGATGTGGTATACCTAGACTTTATTAAAGCATTTGATATGGTCTTGCATGACCTTCTTATCAATAAACTAGTGAATACAACCTGGATGGGGTTATTATAAGGGGCTGGATAACTGTTCTCAGAGAGTAGTTATTAATGGTTCACAGACATGCTGGAAGGGCATAACAAGTGGGGTTTCACAGGGGTCCATTTTGGGACCGGTTCTATTTAATATCTTCATCAACAATTTGATATTGGCATAGAGAATATACTTATTAAGTTTGCAGATGACACCAAGTGGAGAGGGGTTGCTAGTGCTTTAGCGTATAGGATCATAATTCAAAATGATCTGGACAAACTGGAGAAATGGTCTGAGGTAAATAGGATGAAACTTAATAAGAACAAGTGCAAAGTACTACACTTAGGAAGGAACACTCAGTTTCACACATACAAAATGGGAAGTGACATTCTAGGAAGGAGTACTGCAGAAAAGGATCTAGGGGTCATAGTGGATCACAAGCTAATTATGAGTCAACAGTGTGACACTGTTGCAAAAAAAGCAAACATGATTCTGGGATGCATTAACAGTACTGTTGTGAGCAAGACACGAGAAGTCATTCTTCCAGTCTACTCTGCACTGATAAGGTCTCAGTTGGAGTATTGTGTCCAGTTCTGGACACCACATTTCAAAGAAAGATGTGAAGAAATTGGAGAAGGTCCAGAGAAGAGCAAAAATGATTAAAGGTCTAAAAAAACCATGAGCTATGAGGGAAGACTGAAAGAATTGGGTTTGTTTAGTTTAGAAAAGAAAAGACTGAGAGGGGACATGGTAGCAGTTATCAAGTACCTAAAAGTTACAAGGAGGAGGGAGAAAAATTGTTTTCTTCAACCCCTGATGATTCAACAAGAAGCAATGGGTTTAAATTGCATTAAGGCCTGTAGTGGGCTGCCTGATTGGCTATATGCCCTGACTGATTAGAAGAGTCAGCATAGAATCATAGAATCCTAGGGTTGGAAGAGACCTTAGGAGATCATCGAGTCCAACCCCCTGCCGAAAGCAGGACCAATCCCAATTAAATCATCCTAGACAGGGTTTTTGTCAAGCTGGGATTTAAAAACTTCTAGGGATGGAGATTCCACCACCTCCCTAGATAACCCGTTCCAGTGCTTCACCATCCTCCTAATGAAAGAGTATTTTCTAATATCCAACCTAGACCTCCCCTACTGCAGCTTGAGACCATTGATCCTCATTCTGTCATCTGTCACCACAGAGAACAACTTTCGCCATCCTCTTTGGAAGCCCTCTTCAGGTAATTGAAGGCTGATATCAAATGCTCCCTCACTCTTCTCTTCTGTAGCCTAAATAAGTCCAAATCCCTCAGCCTCTCTCATATGTCATGTGGTCCGACCTTCTAATGATTCTTTGTTACCCTCTGCTGGATTTTCTTCAATGCATCCACATCCTTTCTGTAATGGGCGGAGGGAGGCGGGCAAGATTTGGATGTGATACTCCAGATGTGGCCTCACCAGTGCTGAATAAAGGGGAATAATCACTTCTCTGGCTCTGCTGGAAATGCTCTTCCTAAAGCACCCCAATATGTCGTTAACTTCTTGGCTACAAGGGCACACTGTTGACTCATACCCAGCTTCTCATCCATTGTAATCCCCAGGTCCTTTTCTGCCAAACTGCTGCTTAGCCAGTTGGTCACCAGCCTACAGTGGTTGGGATTCTTCTGTCCCAACTGCAGGACTTTTCACTTGTCCTTGTTGAACCTCATCAGATTGCTTTTGGCCCAATCCTCCAGCTCCTAAGCTCCTAAAACCAGCTCTTTAAGTCCAGCAGCAGTTCAGTGGCTGCTCAAAGCATTTGCCCATGTCTCCAGCAGCTTCGGCCTCTCTATTGTTCCAGGCCTGCTCCTGCCTTGACCCCCCACCTTGTCTCCCTCCAGATAACTCAGTCCTGACCCTCTCTTCAGCTCTGACCCTTGGGTCTGTTTCCTGTTCTAACAGCAGGCGTGATGGCCTATGTACCAGTCACTGACAACTATGCCCATTTGGATATGCATGTTCCTCTTCATCTAAACATGGGTCAATAAAGAAAAATTCTGACTGAGACAAACACATGGTAAAGGCTGTGATTATATCAGCATGAGGCACAGTTGCCAAAACCCATTGAAATACTAGGGGGTCTGAGCTGCTATGTGCCTTAAGATGGCTTTGAGAATCTGAGCCAAAGAGCTTGAACCCTGGTAAGGAAAGACAGAAAAGCATGAGAATGGACATCTGTGGCAAGAGGGCTTTGAGGAGGAAGAATTCTCCTGCTTCTTTGTAAGGGAAAAGTGCCTGCTACTGCTTTAGTCTTGAGAGGGAGCTGTTCCTGGAGCATGAAGCTATTGTGTACAGACAAAAGTGCTTTTAAATACTTTTAAAGAGCCCTAAAGAGAAATGTGATTTTCTGCATAACTCCTGAGAGTTTTAAAGAGCAGATTTGTTTGGGTAAATTGTGAGTGAGTATCCTCCTGTGAACACCTGAGAGCAACCATTTAATTGGCCTACACCTGGTGTTGATTATGTACTTTTTAAAATTCCCTTCACTGTATCTCATTTTCCTTTGCTCTTCTGCTGTACCTTGACTAGCTTTGGTGTGCAGGGAACAACATTAAAAGAGCTCTGGAAAAGTCATAAAGTGGCATATGCCCATCTCTGTACTTGTGTTAAAATCATCTCAGCAATTGTTGAGCCTAGTTAGGCTGAAATTGGCCTGACTATGGATAAGGAGGACAGGAAGAACTAGTCAGTTGTGATGTGACCATGTTTGTCCAGTGACCATTCCCTTTCATAGCCTTCCCTTTTCCGCAATATGTGTTGTCTAAGTCATGCCACTGCTGTCTTCTCTCCTCAATTCACCTCTCCCGTTAGGCCCGTAGCATTCCCACCCTTCTCCTTTTCCCACAACCATAAGTCCCTTCTCACATATGCCATAGGTTGCACATTATCTAAAGCTTCTCAGAAGAGTGGATGTTTACTTACAAGTCTAGGAGCTGCCATAGTAGCTAGAGGGGGAACAGACAAACCAATGCTCAGGCGAAGGGGTTCAAAAGGAACTGACAGGAGCTTCCTCAGCACCCCAGGGGCGGTGGGATGTTTCTAAATTGAGGGCAGAGATCTGGCAGCATTCCTCATGCCTGAGGGTCTTTCTCTCTTTCCCTTGCTGCTTCTCACCTCCCTTTGTCAAAAAGTGAGGAACTGGAGCTTGAATCTTTCCCCCAAGTAGTTAAATAATAATAGATCTGAAGTTTGATTTGGATAAACAGTTTGACTGATATCCTTATCAAGCAAGCTTATCCTTACCTACAAAAATGATTCTGGAAATCTCATGAAGATGTGGTTTCTTGGGCCATTTCTGTGGGTTCCTCTTTCCTTTTGGTCCAGAAGTAACATGTACAAACACCTGATTTGCAAGATTTGAACCCTTCGTATTCTGGTCCTAGCAGAAGTACAGAAGTACCATGAATGAAATAATTGGGAGAAAGTTAATCAAATTGGTTTGTGTCTCAGAAATAGTTGGGAGCAGGTTGAGGTTGACTTTTTGGGTGAAGGTCGACAAGAACTCAGATTCTGTACTACTTGCTCATTCCTACATGTTATTTGTTTACCTATTGGGCAGATGACTGGTGGAGAGTAAGGTAGTGAATGATTAAAGCTGGAAGGTTCCTAAATTATAGTTCTTAGCAAAAAAATTAACATGGGCCAATTCCCCTGGTTTCTTTGAGCCACATACAACATGGCTGCATCAGATACTGGACCAAAATCAGTTCTTAGTTGCATGTGTAACTTTAACAGCTGAAAATATATGAGAGCAGCATTTCAGTAGTTGAATGCCCAACTCAAAGTGCATGGCACCCAACTTTTAGAGGTCATGAGCAGTGTTCACTCTAATTTTTCCCACCCTGATTGGAGTGAATGTTCTTATGTGCACCAATACAGAGGGGATGTGTAACACAGAGGTGATGTGCAACACATCACCTTCATATTGGTGCACCTAACAAAATTGATGTGGCTGGAATGGGGCCAACGGCTTCTGAGTGTGGAAGGATATTCAGGGCTGTGGCAGAGAGTCAGGATGCAGGAGTGTGAGGGTTCCATCTGAGGGTGCAGGCTCTACAGTGAGGTAGGGACTGAGGGACTCAGGGATAGGGTAGAGGGTTGGGGTGCAAGGGCTCTGGGATGGGGCTGTGATAAGGGCTTTGGAGTGCAGGAGGGTGCTCAGGGATTGGGGTGGGCTCAAGGTGGGACAGAGGGTT
Source organism: Rafetus swinhoei (assembly GCA_019425775.1). Taxonomy (NCBI): domain Eukaryota; kingdom Metazoa; phylum Chordata; order Testudines; family Trionychidae; genus Rafetus; species Rafetus swinhoei. The sequence goes on along the minus strand of CM033431.1, from coordinate 8,889,961 downwards.
GGGACTCAGGCTTACCTGGGTTGCTCCCTGGCGAGGAGGGGGACCCTTTCCACCAGCACCAGCACCAGCACCAGAACCTTCAGTTCAGGGGAGCTAAGATCATGACCCATAGTTCTCAATGACTTAAGTTGTGGGGTTCTCAGCACATCTAAAAACCAGAGCCTCTTCAGATAACTAAAATTAGAAATCCCAATTTATACATTTTGACCTATCTACATATGTATGGCTCCCATAGATAAGTCTGCCTATATCCATAGGCAGAAAAAACTTTAGATGTTGTGTGTTTGTGATCATAAGGTAATAAAAAGGACTAACACCTCCTTCAGAGATTTTTTAATTTCATTTTTATCCAAAGCTGCAAAACTTAAATAATTTATTTTAGGATTTGTACAGAAACTGATAAGCTGGAGAAGATGGAAGGGAGAAGGCCATTCAGCGGTTGACACAGACAATGAAATCATACACTTGATGTGAAAATGTTTGTGTGTCTGTGTCAATGTTTGAGAGTGAGAGTGAGAGAGAGAGAGCGAGAGAGAGAGATGCTGAGATAGCATGTGTGTGCATTTGATATAACGCAGCAGGGCTGCTTAATCCTTTGGAGACTATTTTCAGTGCAAGGAAATAGGAAACTTTCATAGAGTGGATAGAACATGCTATTTCAGGATTAAAACAAAAAATGTCCATAAGGTAAAACTGACAATGTGACTAAGTACCAGTCTTATAGGCTGGTTTGTTTTTCAATTCTGAAGGCTTTAATTTCATGCCGTTCCGATCGTTATTAAAAGGATAAAACATCTGGAAGTGTGTATGTGTGTGTCTCACTGTGTTCCATCTCTGCTGCGTTTGTTAACCAGCTGAACATACTAAATTAGGGCTGTGACTGGAGCCATGAGAAGTTGGGAAGAAAAGTACCTGATAAGCAAAATGTAGTGTTTATTTTTTTTAAAGATCATCAAAGTTTACCTGGCTTGTGAACCAAACAAACCTCATCAGTTCAACTTAGATGTTAAAAGGAGACATTAAGCAAATGCAGGGGAGTAGTTAGGAGGAAAGTAGTAGAGGGGGAAAGTGCAAGAAGGAGGAGGTAAGAAGAGGAAGAAGGAGAAAGAAGAGGGAGGAAAGGGCTATGAACCCATACGGCTACTGTCTGCTGCTTTCTTGGTGCTGATAGCACACGCACTGAAGAACAGCATTATACTTCCCCAATGTGATTTGTCCTTTTCATATGTGTTCATTTTTTTAATTGTATCCTTTGGTATATATGGTTGTGACTATTTTCTTCCACTATTTGATCTGAGGAAGTGGGTCTGGCCCACGAAAGCTCATCATCTAATAAACCATCTTGTTAGTCTTTAAAGTGCTACATAGTCCTGTATTTTGTTTCAGCTACACCAGACTAACACGGCTACATTTCTATCACACTTCCCTAACAGGTCTCTCTGCCCCGGAGAGTTTTTGTACCTCCTATCATAGGCCATTCATTGCTGGACGTCATGTCCCACACACACTACTCCATCTATATACTTGTTTGATTTGCAGACTGTAATTCCAGCCCACTGCAGGGATTCAACATCACTGAGTGAAATTCACTGTGATATGAGATGAAATGGAACAACACATACATTTGATGTGCTGTCTGCCCACCAATGGCACCAGATAAGGCAACAAGCCCAACTCCTGATACTGATGTTAAAACCTCACTGTGCCTCTCTCCTTGAGCTTTGCTTCACAATCTTCAACTTATTGACCCAGTGGGAGTAGAATGCCTAATGGTGATAAGTCACTACTACTCCTTGTGATAGTTTTTCATTTTCTTTACTATATTCATTTTGGTTAAGATTTTAAATAAGTTTTGTTCCAGTCTAGTAAGTAGCCTAAGGCCACACACTAGGGAGAAGAGATTTCATAGAGATAAAAAACACAGCAGAAGAAAATATGTGAAAAATTGCAATGACAAGGTTTCTGCTGGTAGCTTGTGATGTAGAAAAATGAAGTCTCAGGCCAACATGCCTTGGCAGAAAAAAAGCAGGGCGGCGGGGGGGGGGGGTAATGCAAGTGAGCACTGGTATAGCCTCTCCTCCATTCCCCTCCACATTTCTATCCCAGAGAACCATCCAAATGCCAATCAGAAAGGTGGTTTCCACCTAGCCAGGGAAGTCTGCAAATGCCAGGCTATTTAGCTTTTAGGCCCAGCAGGAACAGCGTTCTGCAAAAATGTGTTTTAATAATCATTTCAGAGAGGCTTTGTTTTTTTCTCTGCATTTGGAAATTATCTACATGCTTTCTCTGTGGAGCATAGTACAATCTTCTAATGTTGCCTGATCTTTAGATTGAGTATATTTATATATTACATATTTATACATAATATATTACATATATTTATATATTAGCAGATATACTTGGCGTTGCTCAGGTCTGTAACAGAAGGATTTTTTTAAAAATAAATTAAAAATGGCTGTATTTTTCGAAAATGAAGGCTGGAGTGAGAGTTTGGGGGTGAGGAGGGGCAGGAGGTGGGTGGCATAGGGGAGAGAATTGAGAGAAGTGGGGGTGCTCAGGGCAGGGGGAAGGCGTGCTGAAGTCAAGGCAGGTGGGGGGTGCATTACTCAGGGTAAAAAAACTACTGTAATTTATTATTATAAGGAACATATAATCAAAACCATAAGGAAATATTAAATCTATAAGAAAAAATAGGCAAGTAAGCAGGTTAGCCCTACAGACTACACTAAACAATGCCTTCTGTGTATTGATGTGTGTTGTACTGTGCTGTATTTGTAATTCTAGCACAGAGACCTGTCTTTATATTTCAAATGCTTAGATTCACACATCTCAAAGAAGAGCAGGCCAACTTTGCCAAACTCTAGTTAAATTAAGGTCAGTTAGGTCCCCTAGGATTGCACCAATAAAGCTCCATTCCTATGGCGTAGCACTTCGGTGAGAGATACCCTGCAGTTTGGGATGGGGATTAAAACCTCATTCCTGCTGGATTTCTTGTGGCAGTCTCATTTCCAAAATCCCTTTATTCATTGTGCATCTTCAATGCAGGGGCTTATGCACACAGTTTATTTAGAAAGTACCACTTCAAAGCTTGGCATGTTATTATCAATACTCTTGTTCAGTCTTACTGCCTTATTGCGTTATTTTGAAATAAGCTATTTCAGAATAACAACTCCTGAAATAGTTATTTTGAAATAGCACGTCCACACTACAACTGCCCATCAAAATAGCACAGATCTACATCAAAATTGCACGTCCACACTGACTGGAGGCTGAATCGCATTTAAGGCTCCCCAGAAGCACTTCAGGCAGGGCATCAAGACAGCAGCCACTTTCTGAGGCTCGTGCTTAAATGGGCTTTCTCTCTACAGCCGTGTCTTAGGATCATCACCTTTGCTTACCTCCTCGAGGGACAGAAAAATCTTCTCCTGAATGTTGTGGTTGCCTTGAAGACACCACGGGCACTCCAGCCATGGAGCTGGACCTGCTGCAAAGCAATTGCTGGCTCTTAGACCTCATGCCACACCTCCTGGTGCAGTTACTGCAGGCTGCCCACTTGGCACTGCAGGAACAGGACCTGCAGCTCACTGTGGGGGTATCTTCTGTCCGCTCCTGCTGATCATGCAGCACTGCCCTTCCTGCCCTCCCTTGCACGCTGTGTACCACCACTTCTGGCAACAGGACACCAGTTCCGACTGGTGGGACCACATCATCATGGAGCACTGGGATGACCAGCAGTGGCTCCAGAACTTTTTGCATGTGAAAGGACACCTTCCTGGAGCTGTGTGAGTGGCTTGCCCCTGCCATCCAGCAATGGGACACCTGCATGAGACCTGCCATCCCTCTCCAGAAGTGGGTCACCATCGTACTTCGGGAGCTTGCCATGCTGGACAGCTATCATTCAGTCAAGAACCAATTCGGTGTGGGAGATCAACCGTTGGGGCTGTGTTTATGCAGGTATGACTCTCATACTATTGTCAAAGGAGGGTGGTGAATCACTGGAATGGGGTTCCCTAGAGAAGGGGGGTGGACTCTATCACCCTGGAGATTTGTCAGTCCCACCTTCACAAAGCCCTGCAGGAATGGGGTAGTTGGGGTTGCTCCTGCTGTGGGAAGGGGCTTGGGCTCAGGGAACTCCTGAGCACTCTGGCAACCCTGTGATTCTCTGTTTGTATCCTTCTACAGGTGGTGAGGGCCATCAACGCCATCCTGCTGCTCAGGGTCATCATCCTGGGCAATGTTGACCCCTTTGTCACTGGCTTTGCCGCTATGGGCTTCCCCAACTGTGGAAGTAGGGAGGCATTGATGGCACCCACATCCCCATCTGGGACCCTGACCACCGGGCCTCCTATTACATGAATTGGAAGGGGTACTTTTCAATAGTTCTGCAGGCCCTCATGGATCACTGAGGCCAATTCACCAATAGGAACGTTAGTTGTCAGGGAAGACGCATGACGCCCGCATATTCCGCAACTCCAGCCTCTTCCAGAGGATGCACACTGGCACTTTTTTCCCCAACCACACCATCAGGGTCGGGGACATAGACATGCCACTGTGTATTGTGGGAGATGCAGACTACCGTTTGCTCCTCTGGTTGATGAAGCCCTACACAGGACACCTGGACCCCACAAAAGGACATTTCAATGGTAGGCTCAACAGGGCCCAGATTGTTGAGGAGGGTGCCTTCGGCCATTTGCAAGGGAGGGGGTCCACTGCCTCCTCACCCCAACTGGACCTTGGTGAGCAGAATGTCCCCCAGGTGTTGTCAGCCTGCTGTGTCTTGCACAACTAGTGCGAGAACAAGGGGAAGACGTTCCTGCCAGGGTGGGGGGCAGAGACTGAGCAGCTTGCAAGAGCCTTTGAGCATCCACGCACTGCTGCCATCAGGGGGCTGTGTGCATCTGGGCGGCCCTGAGGCAGAACTTCTCACAAGGACCCCAGTGACATTCTCCCCTGGGCCTCCCCACTGGGGCCTGTGCATTGCCCCTCTGTGCCTTTTCTTCCACACCTCTCCCTTCCCCTGCTCTCCCTTACCACCTTCCTCTCCTTCTCCTCCCCTGCAGACACAATAATCCAGACTTTTTGGTTTGAAAGAATAAACTTTTATTATTTGGGGTAAATATAACTGGGGAGGGACTGGGGAAAGAACCTGGGAGTGGGGAAGAAGGGGAAGGAGGGGGGAGGAGAGGCTCATGAATGTGGCTGGGACTGGCTCCTGCCTCAAGTGGGCCCACCACCTCATGTGCAGGGCCGTTGGTGGCCATGTGGGGAGAGCTAGGGGGAGAAGCCAGAGAAGCAGGAGCAAGACTGGCAACAGGAACAGCAGCAGGAGGGGAGGGGGGGCAGCTGCTGGACTGCTCAATGGCAGCCACCAAGCGGTCGATGGTGGTGGTGCATGCTGTGCACCTGCCCCGGGGCCTGCTGTGACAGCTCCTGCCAGGTGGTGTGGTGCAGCTCCTGGTTGGTATCCAACCTGCGGTCCAGCTGCTCCAGAGACTTCTGCAGGCCATGCAGGTAGGCGATGTGTTCCCTCTCGAGAGCTTCCTGTGGTTGCCAGCACTTGCAGGTCTGTTGGGGTCCTGAGGATGGTGCAGGAGGTGATGGACACACCTGGTCCAGCTGTGAAGAACAGAGAGAAGGGCAGTGTACTGATTGTTTGATTACTGATTGTTTTGATTACTGCAGTCCTTGCCCTGTGTTAGAGCCAGGCTCCTAACTGCTTAGGGACCGCAGCTGTAGTGGGTTAGAGTGGCCACCAACAGACCCCCAAGGGGGACACCCTTCATTTTCTGGGGTGCACCCCAATGGGCTACATATGGTGGAAAATGTGGGTACTAGACCCAGACCCCTGAGGAAAGGGGTCTTGTGATTGCCCTTTGGGAAAAAGAGAAAGAGAAAAAGACAGGAAAAAAAAAAAAAACCAGAAAGAGAGGGAAGCCATGGATCTGGAAAAAAAATTTCAGTATCTAGCTGAGAATCAGCAGAAACAGCATGAGCAATGGGTCCAGCAGATGAAGGTCCAGCATGAGCAGCAACAGGAGCTGATGCAGCAGATGGGTGCTCAGCAGCAGCAGCTGCTGCAGCAAATAGCCACTCAACACCGGGAACTGCAAATGCAGGGATTTCAACAACTGGCTTCTGTCTGGGGCTGGATGGATGGGCAACCCTCAGGAGCGGCTGGAGGTCCCCTGTACCCCACTGTCCCAATTCACCTCACCAAAATGGGAGCTGATGATGACCCTGAGGCGTTTTTAGAGACCTTTGAATGTGTGGCAATGGTGACGGGCTGGCCCAGGGAACAATGGGCAATGCTTTTAGCCCCCCTACCTGTCTGGACTGTCTCAGATGGCCTATCATGGACTCCCTATTGAGGAAGCTAAAGATTATGGGCAAGTAAAAGCTGCAATTCTAAATGCTCTGGATATTACACCCGAAACCTTTCAGCACCAGTTTTGAAGTGTGAGTTTCCCCCCAGGGGCTCGGCCCCGAGCAGTGGCGCATGAAATTAAGAATCTGTGCCAGCGGTGGTTATGCCCAGAGCGGAATTCACCTGACGAAATCATGGAACAGATAGCCATGGAACAATTTGTCCAGGTTCTGCCTCCTCGAGGTCGCACCTGGGTCCTCCAACACTGCCCAGGGATGCTCAGTGCTGCAGTCACTCTCATGGAGGACTTATTGGTGGCCGAGTCCCCAGGCACCCCAGGTGTTCAGACCCCAGTTGTAGTGTCTAGTTCGGTTAACTTGGAACCCCTGCCGAAGGCTGCCTCGACTAGCTCGGCGAGCTCCAGACAACCGCCAAGGGCCACCATGAGTAGCTCAGTGACCCCAGGACAACCACTGAGGCCTACCAGGAAGCCAGGCCCGCTGCCACCGAGTTCAGGCCTGGAAGCTCCTTTCCAAGGGGGCGTATTATCCCCCACGCAGTCGTGAGCGGGGGAGAACAGATAACCCCAAGACAGAAGGCATGGGAGGACCATGGACCCGGATGTTGGAGGACCCAGGTAGGCCCCGCCCAACTTGAACTGGGGCCCGGTTTTGCGTGTGGCCACATGGGACATCTGCAAAAAGATTGTCCCGATATGGACTGCAGTTTTGGCCAGGTGTGTACAGCTGAACTACGAGCTCTCTGCCCAGGCCGGGAAACCTGCTGGACTGGGCCCCCTAAACCCCCACCTGGTGGACTTCCCTCGAGATCAGTGAGAAGACGTGACTCTGAAATTTGCCTACGACCGGGTGGCCTGTGTCGACGGCGTGGTGACGGACCCCCAGCAGGCAGAACAGTGGCCCCACTTTGAGTTAAGGGCAGATCACCTTTACCGTATAGAATGTGACCCCCAGACTCAAGAGGTCCGGTCCCAGTTGGTGGTATCGTGCTGCCATCGGAGGGCAGTGCTCCAGTTGGCGCATGGCATTCTTTCCTCTGGCCACCTGGGCCAAGAAAAAACTCTAGCGCGAGTGCTATCCCACTATTTCTGGCCAGGTGTATATCAAGAGGTTAAGGACTACTGCCGCTCTTGCCCTGAGTGTCAGCTGGCAGCTGACCCTAGAGTCCCAAAGGCCCCACTGATACCCATGCCCATTGTCGGGACCCCCTTTGAATGGGTGGCCCTCGATCTGGTCAGACCACTGCTTAGGAGCAAAGCGGGGTTTCGGTATATTTTAGTTCTGGTGGACTACGCCACCCGTTTTCCTGAAGCAATCCCCTTAAGAAATACCAGTGCCCGGACTATCGCTTCCGAGCTAGCAAAGGTCTTTGCAAGGATAGGACTCCCCCAGGAACTGCTCACGGACCAAGGAATGAATTTTGCCTCCTGGTTGCTTCGACAGGTCTGCGCGCTCCTGGGGATCCACAAGCTCCAGACCTTAGTGTATCACCCACAGACGGATGGGCTCGTCGAATGGTTTAATAGAACACTGAAGGGGATGCTGAGGAAGTTCCCCCCATCGGACCTGCAGGAGTGGGACCAACTCCTGCCGCCCTTGTTGCTAGCCATCCGAGAAGTTCCCCAGTCCTCCACATGTTTCTCTCCCTTTGAACTCCTCTATGGGCAAAAACTGAGGGGAGTGATGGACCTAATGAGAGAGACCTGAGAGAGCTCTCCCTCTACATCCCAAGGGCTCCTCCAATAAGTTATGCAATTGCAGGAAAGGCTTACTAAGGTGGGGACCCTAGCACAAGCCAATCTCCAGACAGCTTAAGGGGCCCAGGAGTGGTGTTACAATCAGGGGGCACGAGACAGAGTGTTTGAACCAGGGGATCGGGTATTCCTACTCCTACCCTCGGAGGAGTCCAAACTTCTGGCCCATTGGCAGGGCTCTTACGAAGTGACCCGTCGAGTAGGCCCGGTAATGTATGAAATATACCAAGCTAATCGGAGGACAAAGAGGGTATGTCTACACTGCCACCCTAGTTCGAACTAGGGTGGCTAATGTAGGCATTCAAACTTGCAAATGAAGCCCCGGGATTTAAATATCCCGGACTTCATTTGCATGTTCCGGGGCGCCGCCATTTTTAAATGTCCCGTAGTTCGAACTACCGAATTAAAGCTCCTAATTTGAACTACCGTTATTCCTCCTGCAAGGAGATCCTAATTCAAACTATCTACTCCGTGCCGCGTGTAGCCGCGGGCACGGAGTTCGGACTAAGGGGGGATTTAAAAATGGCAGCGCCCGGGCTTCATTTGCAACTCCGGTTGCCCTCATTTGCCTACCTAGCTCGAACTACCCCATTCTCTGTGGGGCACCTGGCATTGGCCACTATCAGAAGACATGATACTGGGCTAAATGGACCTTTGGTCTGACCCAGTATGGCCATCTTATATTCTTATCCAATGCTAGCAATGTCTGCTTGCTATTGACTGTAGGCTGGCTTTGAAATAGCAGCCTAGAAGTTGAAGGGGTACAGAGCCCATTACCAAACAACTGAGCTAACTGGCCTGCATATTCCATGCCTCCTTAATGGGCAATTAGGAACATCCTCCCCATTATGTGATATATTTTTTACCCCCATGTGATGGGGTCTGCCCACCCCGCACAGCACGGGGGGGGGGGGCAAGCATGCCTATTGGGTGGAGTACGCCCCTCCCCCGCGGCCTTGCTGGGCATGCTCCCAGGGAAGCCTACGTTATAAAAGCTTGCAAAGCAGCTCAGTGTGGGCTGACCTCCGGAGTGGAAGGAGCTACTGCATGAGTGTCGGAGCCACAGCCACAGCTGCTGCAGCCGGAGCAAGAGCCACTGGGCCAGCTGCCCCCACCACTACAATCCCCTAGCCGAGCACGTCCACAACGCCGGCCACGCCGTACAGCCCACATATCCGCTGTCGTCGCACCAGCCATGGATGCACCAGACGCCGTGCCTGCCAACGCCACTGTCTCAGTCAGACCCTCATCTCCAGGTGGGACCTTCGCCGGTCAAGGGGAGGAGGTAGGAAACAACCGAGTGCGGGGAGCAGGAAAACCCCCGGCGGGCTCGGTGCATTTCGGGGAAAATTCCCCGCCGAGCCAGTGGTGGGAACCACCCACCACTGATAGGGCCCTGGGTTGGGTCCCAGTGGAGAGGGCGGGCCCAGGCCCCCCTATCCCTTCTTCCCACACCCTGGAGTAAGCGCGGATACTATAAAGGACTAGGCCTCCGGGCCTGTGTTTAAAGGACTAGGCCTCAGGGCCTGTGTTTAAGGGACTAGGCCACCGGGCCTGTTTGTAAAGGACTCGACCCCAGGTCTGAGCTGCGCAGGGCTAGACATCCCGCCACACCCCACAAGAACTCCCCACATATCCACCCTTTCCCTGGCCATAGGCATCACAGATCTTGGGCCCCAATAATTATTTGCTGAAGTTGAGCCACTCTGTTTGGTTATTTGAAATGGGCTGCCATGTTGATGAATTATTTAAGTCCCAGCAGCACCCAATTATGCAAATCCGATTATCTGTTTAGTCAAGCTTTTCTGGAACAGCTTGTACTTGTAATACTTTATTTTCTCTGAAAACAGGGAAATTGAGTAAAAAGAGGTTTCAGGATCCTGAACATTTGTCTCTCCAAGCTGAAAATGGCTGCATCAGTTACATGTGAGTCTGTAAGGTGTGTCGGTATTCTTTACTATAACACCATTATCTCCTTGCCTTCACGCAGAAACAGAGACAGCCTGGGGGCTGCCAGTTTGTAATTTGGCAGCATGGTGCATCTGAGCTGATACAGGAGGAAGTAGCAAACGCATCACCTAAGAGCAAGAGAGTGAGGCCAGCTGCAGTTCCATAGCACAGACAATGTGCTCTTCCATGACTGCAGGCCTGTGCAATGCTGACAGAGATCCCTGCTCATCATGGATATGTTTGAAAGGAGCTTAGTTAAGACACCCTCTGAATCAGTCTGAGGCTGGGTGAGATGAGGTATTTCTAGTGTGAAATAAATCAATGAACTATGAAAACAAAAAGTTGCTTTTATTAAATATCTATCTTTCCTTTCATCTGTCCATGAGGACATTCCAATCCATAGATAAAGGAACGTACTCACGAAAAGATTAAAACTTTGGTGGTTCAAAACACTTATCTTTAAGTATGTGCTATAAGGCTCTGCAGAACTGGAGCCTACGGGGGAGATTTTCCATAACACCTAAGGGGGTTGGGCACTCATCTCTTACTGAATGCCTAATCCAAAGTCCATTGAAATCAAAGGAGTGACTCCCATTAGTAGTGGGGCACATCTGCACATGCCACATAACATAATTTATTCCACATGTGGATGGAAAAAAATTAGAGGGAACACTGCTTGCAGGATATCTTCGCAGCCTCAGTTACTGGGTTGCCCTTGGACATGCAGGTGTGGGAGGGTGTCTGAAATCAGGTTTGTGACCATGATTCTCTAAGTGTCTATAGTCTTGTAAAAAGAGAGAGCCAACACAAGAAATCTTTACTGTCTCCAGCTCTTTCTGCTCCCATTCTCCTGAAAAATGTACGTCTGTGCTGACAGTAGGTGGCATCCTCTCAGCTTCTCACCTGTGAGCCCATACAACTATTTGGTAGGCCCAAGTGCTCATATCGAAAGGGACTGTGGTTAGGTTAGCTCATCTGAGAGCTATGTTAGGTTAGCTGCCACTCAGGGCCATTGCAATGCCATAATCACTGTTATTTTGCTAATGTTGAGTACATGGCATATGCAGCCCTTTCCATCCATTTCCTCTCTATGTGATATGATAATGATTTTACAACCCCAGTTGGGAGGGCTGGGGCGGGAAGAGAAGAAGGGATTTATTGTTTATGAGCTCCTAAAAGCAGATATTTCAGCCAGAAAAAATTATGATGAATTAAACATGTAGCAAAGGGACAGAGACAGCCACAGACAACATGATATTTCAACCTTAAATGACTTGGCTCATATTAGAGAGACTGAGCACCTAGGTTGGCCTGCTGTTAAGCAGCACATGGAGAATACTCCCTGTTCCTCTGTAATTAGAAGCTCAGTTAATGCATGTGTACATCCATTTTTCCTGCCTCATGAGAGTTTTGCTTGACAGAGGGAGGGGCGTTTCATTTCAAAGTGCAGAGAGAGAAATGTGCTTGCTGCAAATGGCTCCCTCTTGTCAATTTAATCAAGAACTTGCAGGAACTTGATTTAAAATGGAAGTCCCATTCAGCTGCAAAGAGAAAAAGAAGAAAACAAATATGTCCATCCCAAGCCCTTTCTGCTGACAGTGCAATCAGCATATCCTACTTCCCCTGAAGTCAAAAGGAGATTTTCCATCCTTTTCAGTGACTGCTGGAGCTGGGTTTTTCCTCTTGTTGCCCTCTTTAGTATCTCAATCTGTGATGACATTTTCAGGTTCTAGAATCCCATATACCTATTGCTAGATGCTCCAGGATGAAAGCTATTGCTGCTATTTCCTAGCTTGCTAATCCCTTTTGGAGCGGATAGAACTGATCATTTTGAATTTAGCTGATCAACATTTTTCAAATTAAAGTTGGTGGTTTTTTTAAATGACACACACCACTGATTTTTTTCCTAACATAAAATTTTTGAAAATGTTTGTTCTCCACTCCCCCCAAGCAAGATATTTTAAATGGAAAAAATACTGAACTTTTTTTATCAAAATATGTTCAAAATACTTATTGATTTTTTTTGTTTACCCAAAAATGGGTTTTCTATAAATATTCTGCTTAACATATTGCATGGAACATTTTATAAAAGTGGAAACTAGCTCTCTGTTGGAACTTTCAGAATGAAACAAAATGAATTATTTTGTGAAAAACTCATTTTTCATTTTTTAACCAGCTTTAATTGAGGAACAAATCATATTGGACAAATTGACATTGAAAGAGAGGAATATAGCCCTTGCCAGACTGGATCAAACTCAAGGTCCCAGTAACCTCTCTATGGCTATGTCTAGACTGCAGGCTTCTTTCGGAAGAGATCATCCAAAAAAACTTCTCCTGAAAGAGCGCGTCCACACTGCCAAAGTGAATTGGAAAAGCGATCTGCTTTTTCAAAAGATAGCGTCCTCACTGCATGGACGCTATCTCACATTTAAGCTGTGATTACTATGGACAGAGTAGCCACCAGGGCAACTGGACTTTTTCCTCATTCTTCTTTCGAAAGAACTCCCTCTTCCCTGTCCACACACAGGGCCGGATTAAGGGGGGGAGGGCTAGCCGGACAGCTGCCTGGGGCGCCAACCTATGGGCGGCACCTGATGGCAGCTGTAAGGGGCGCTGCGCGCCCGGCCGCGCGGTGCCCCTTAGAGCTGTCATCAGGTGCCGCGTGCCCGGGGTTGGGAGCCGAGCAGCACCCCTTACAGCTGCCATCAGGCACCGCACACCCAGGGCCGGAGGCCGCGCAGCGCCCCTTACAGCGGCCATCAGGCACCGCGCACCGGGGGCCGCGCAGCTTACAGCTGCCATCAGGCACCATGCACCCGATGGCAGCTGTAAGGAGCGCAGCGCGCCGGTGGGCGGGGCCGCGCATGCATTGCGCGCCCGTGCAGCAATGGCTTGAGCCAGCCCTGTCCACACATACATTTTTCTGAAAGAGCTCTTTTGGAAAAAGGCTTCTTCCTCATAGAAAGAGATTTACCAGTATCGGAAAAACCCCTCTGTTCTTTTGATTTTTTTTCAAAAGAACGCAACTGTGGTGTGGACATAAGTGAAGTTTTTTCAGAAAAATGGCAATTTTTTCACAAAAACTCTGTAGTGTAGACATAGCCCATGACTGTGCTTCCAAAGAAAGTATAAAATCCCTGCCCCGGCAGATGTGGGCCAATATACCTTGCATGTTAGGTTTCATCCCGATGTTTAATAGAGAGAAGCTTCAGCCCTGTAGCGTGAGGTTAAATATCTCTTAATTTTTTGGCACTATTATTACTCTGGAAAATTTTGTTCTCAGTATAAATGTCCAATCCCTTTTTGACTCTTGCTAATTTTTTGGCCTTGATGACTCTGACAGGGTGCAGTCACAGAAGACCCCTTGGGGTGCTTCCTGAGGTACTGACAAACTCTATGTCTAAACTACACTGATCTATTGGGAAAAGGTATGCACATTGTGCTCCGCAATTTGCATACCTTTTTCCAATAGTTTTTTCAGAAGATGCTTTTCCGAAATTTGGCCCATTTACACTGGGACAAATTTTGGAAAAGCCTCTTCTTTCGGAAGAGCCTTCCTCCTCATGGAAGGAGGAAGACAGGGCTTCCAAAAGAGCACATCTGCTCTTCCTCAAAATAAAAAAAAAAAAGCAGAAGAGCAGACATGTTCCCGGATGTGGTGGAGGTATAGCCAAAGACAGTGACACTCAAGTTCTTGTTCTCTGGGGCTCCTTACCGCCCTGTCCTGCTGGGCCAGCTCCCTGGTCTCACCCAGTCAAGGCACAAAGCTGAGATCAATGTTCCCCGAGAAGCAATACAGACATTGAATCTCTCTAGACCTAAGGAAAATGCAGTTGAGGGCACAGCTTCCTGGGAAAACACTCCTCAAATGGGATCAGAACCCCAAATGATTTGTATAGGTAAGCCACCTTTAACAATGAAAGGGGGAATGTACACACTTATTGTTTCCCCAGGTAACAATTATTCACACTGAGCTTGATAGAAAATAAAAGATTTTATTGAGTTTAAGCAGTATGGTTTAAGTAGTTATAAGTGAGAACAGGCAGAGCAAAGTATATTAGGGTATGTATACACTACAAAGTTAATTAGAAATAACAGCAGTTATTTCATAAGAACATAAGAACATAAGAACGGCCGTACTGGGTCAGACCAAAGGTCCATCTAGCCCAGTATCCTGTCTGCCGACAGTAGCCAGCACCAGGTGCCCCAGAGAGGGTGGACCGAAGACAATGATCAAGCGATTTGTCTCCTGCCATCCCTCTCCAGCCTCTGACAAACAGAGGCCAAGGATACCATATTATCCCCTGGCTAATAGCCTTTTATGGACCTAACCTCCATGAAATTATCTAGCTTCTCTTTAAACTCTATTATAGTCCTAGCCTTCACAGCCTCCTCTGGCAAGGAGTTCCACAGGCTGACTCCACGCTGTGTGAAGAAGAACTTTTTTTTATTAGTTTTAAACCTGCTACCCATTAATTTCATTTGGTGTCCTCTAGTTCTTCTATTTAGGAAACTAATAAATAACTTTTCTTTATCGGCCCTCTCACACCACTCATGATTTTATATACCTCTATCATATCCCCTCAGTCTCCTCTTTTCTAAACTAAAAAGTCCCAGTCACTTTAACCTCTCCTCATATGGGACCCGTTCCAAACCCCTAATCATTTTAGTTGCCCTTTCTGAACCCTTTCCAAGGCCAAAATATCTTTTTGAGGTGAGGAGACCACATCTGTACACAGTATTCAAGATGTGGGCGTACCATAGTTTTATACAGGGGCAGTAAGATATTCTGGGTCTTATTTTCTATCCCTTTCTTAATCATTCCTAGCATCCTATTTGCCTTTTTGACTGCTGCACACTGTGTGGAAGTTTTCAGAGAACTGTCCACGATAACTCCAAGAGTTCTTTCCTGATTTGTCATAAATTAGCCCCCATCATACTGTACGTATAGTTGGGGTTATTTTTCCCGATGTGCATTACTTTACACTTATCCACATTAAATTTCATTTGCCATTTTGTTGCCCAATCACTCAGTTTGGTGAGATCTTCTTGGAGTCCTCACAGTCTGCTTCTGTCTTGACTATCCTAAACAGTTTGGTATCATCTGCAAACTTTACCACCTCACTGCTTACCCCTTTCTCCAGATCATTTATGAATAAGTTGAACAGGATTGGTCCTAGGACTGACCCTTGGGGACACCACTAGTTACCCTCTCCATTCTGAAAATTTACCATTTATTCCTACCCTTTGTTTCCTGTCTTTTAACCAGTTCTCAATCCAAGAAAGGACCTTCCTCTTATCCCATGGCCATGTAATTTACACAAGAGCCTTTGGTGAGGGACCTTGTCAAAGGCTTTCTGAAAATCTAAGTATACTATATCTACTGGATCCCCTTGTCCGCATGTTTGTTAACCCCTTCAAAGAACTCTAATAGATTAGTAAGACATGATTTCCCTTTACAGAAACCATGTTGACTTTTGTCCAACAAATTATGTTCTTCTACATGCTTCACAATTTTATTCTTTACTATTGTTTCGACTAATTTGCCCGGTACTGAAGTTAGACTTACCAGTCTGTAATTGCCCAGATCGCCTCTAGAGCCCTTTTTAAATATTGGTGTCACGTTGGCTACCTTCCAGTCATTAGGTACGGAAGCCGATTTAAGGGATAGGTTACAAACCACAGATAATAGTTCAGCAATTTCCCATTTGAGTTCTTTTAGAACCCTTGGATGAATGCCATCCGGTCCCGGAGATTTGTTAACATTAAGTTTTTCTATTTGTTCCAAAACCTCCTCTAATGACACGTCAATCCAGGACAGTTCCTCAGATTCATCACCCACAAAGGACGGTGCAGATTTGGGAATCTCCCCAACGTCCTCAGCCGTGAAGACTGAAGCAAAGAAATCATTTAGTTTCTCCACAATGGCTTTATCGTTCTTGAATGCACCTTTTATAGTTCGATCATCTAGGGGACCCACAGGTTTTTTAGCAGGCTTCCTGCTTCTAATGTACTTAAAAAACATTTTGTTATTTCTTTTGAGTTTTTGGCTAGCTGTTCCTCAAAATCTTTTTTGCTTTTCTTATTACATTTTTACACTTGATTTGACAGTGTTTATGTTCCTTTCTATTTATCTCACTAGGATTGACTTCCACTTCTTAAAAGATGCCTTTTGTCCCTCACTGCTTCTTTTACATGGCGGTTAAGCCACAGTGACTCTTTTTTAGGTCTCTTGCTATGTTTTTTAATTTGGGGTATACATTTAAGTTGGGCCTCTATTATGGTGTCTTTAAAAGTTTCCATGCAGCTTGCAGGGATTTGGCTCTAGTCACTGTGCCTTTTAATTTCTGTTTAACTAACCTCCTCATTTTTGTGTAATTCCCCTTTTTGAAATTAAATGCCAGGGTGCTGGACTGCTGAGGTGTTCTTCCCACCACAGGAATGTTGAATGTTATTATATTATGGTCACTATTCCCAAGCGGTCCTGTAATAGTTACTTCCTGGACCTGATCCTGCGCTCCACTCAGGACTAAATCGAGAATTGCCTCTCCCCTTGTGGGTTCCTGCACTAGCTGCTCCAAGAAGCAGTCATTTAAGCCATTGAGAAATTTTATCTCCGCTTCTCTTCCTGAGGTGACATGTAACCAGTCAATATGGGGGTAATTAAAATCCCCCATTATTATAGAGTTCTTTATTTTGGTAGCCTCTTTAATCTCCCTCAGCATTTCAATGTCAGTATCGCTGTTCTGGTCAGGTGGTCGGTAATATATCCCTACTGCTAATTTCTTATTATTGGAGCATGGAATTACTATCCATAGCAACATGTTGATTCACTTAATATTTTTATTTCATTTGATTCTACATTATCTTTCACATACAGTGCCACTCCACCACCCACCCGGCCTGCTCTATCCTTTCGATATATTTTATATCCCGGTATGATTGTGTCCCACAGATTTTCCTCATTCCACCAGGTTTCAGTGATGCCTATTATGTCAATCTCCTCATTTAATACTAAGTACTCTAGTTCACCCATCTTATTAGTCAGACTCCTAGCATTTGTGTAGAAGCACTTTAAAAATTTGCCACTGCTTATTTGTCTGCCCTTCCTGATGCATTGGATTCCTTTGTATGCGGTTGTTTGTCTGCTCTGGCCCATGGTTTGCCCTCTCCCTCCTCTCTTTCTGACTACAGCTTAGAGAATCTCTATCAATGGATTCTCCTCTAAGAGAAGTCTCCTCTGATTTACGTGCATCTCCGCACCAATCAGGCTTTCCCCATCTCTTAGTTTAAAAACTGCTCTACGGCCTTTTAATGTTTAGTGCCAGCAGTCTGGTTCCACCTGGTTTAGGTGGAGCCCATCCTTCCTGTATAGGCTCCCCCTCTCCCAAAAGTGTCCCCAGTTCCTAATAAATCCAAACCCCTCTTCCCTACACCATCGTCTCATCCACACATTGAGACTCTGAAGCTCTGCCTGCCTACCTGGCCCTGCGCGTGGAACTGGAAGCATTTCCGAGAATGCCACCATAGAGGTCCTGGATTTCAGTCTCTTTCCTAGCAGCCTAAATTTGGCCTCCAGGACATCTCTCCTACGTCATTGGTACCTACATGTACCACGACCACCGGCTCCTCCCCAGCACTACACATAAGTCTATCTAGATGCCTCGAGAGATCTGCAACCTTTGCACCAGGCAGGCAAGTGACCATACGGTTCTCCCGGTCATCACAAACCCAACTATCTATGTTTCTAACGATCAAATCACCCACTACTAACACCTGCCTCTTCCTGACTGGCATTCCCTCCCCCTCAGAGGTATCCTCAGTGCGAGAGGATACCGCAACATCCTCTGGGAGGAGGGTCCCAACTACGGGATGGTTTCCTCTGCTCCCATTGAATGCTCTGTTCCTTGAGACTTTCATCCTCCTTAAGAGCACTGGGGCTCTCAGACTGGAGGTGGGACAGTACTACAGTGTCCCAGAAAGTCTCATCAACAGATCTCTACCTCCCTTAGCTCCTCCAGTTCAGCCACCCTGGCCTCCAAAGCCCGAACTCGGTCTCTGAGGGTCAGGAGCTCCTTGCAACGGGTGCACACATACGCCACCCGCCCACAGGGCAGGTAATCATACATGTTACACTCGACGCAATAAACAGGATAGCCCCCACTCTGCTGCTGGGCTTCTGTCTCCATTTTTCTAATGAATAAGTTTACATATAAACTGGGATTCTTTTTAAACCTCTGGAATATAGATTATGTTCTTCTTTATGTTTTAAAGAAG
The DNA here is from genome assembly GCA_019425775.1 of Rafetus swinhoei. NCBI lineage: Eukaryota > Metazoa > Chordata > Testudines > Trionychidae > Rafetus > Rafetus swinhoei. The sequence continues at coordinate 8,871,596 of CM033431.1, read as the reverse complement.
GTCAGAAGTCACTAGTGCCCTCTAACCTCCCACTCTAAACTCCCTCTCCAAACTGCCTGTTAGCTGTTCCTGTTCGCAAGCTCCCTGGTCGCTGAGTCACAGGCTTATATAGCTCTGGTAGCCCCTCCCCCTGACTGAGGCTCAGCCAATTAACAGAGGCTTCTAGATTTCAAACCTTTCAGAAGCTCCTTCAAACAAACAAACAAACAAACCAACCAACCAGACAAACACAAGCTCAGCACACAGCAAATAACTCCCACACACACAAACACACACTCCAGACAGCCACTTAACACAAGGGTCCCATTTTTACTCCTCTTTTACCTGGAGATCTCCCTCTCCAAACTCCCTGTTAGCTGTTCCTGTTCGCAAGCTCCCTGGTCGCTGAGTCAAATTAACTTTAATACCGTCTACACAGGCAAACCACTATTTCGAAATAAATTTGAAATAGTGGAGTCCTTATTTCGAATTTGGTAAACCTCATTCTACGAGGAGAAACACCAAATTCGAAATAGCTATTTCCAATTAAGTGCTGTGTAGACACTTAATTCGAAATAGGGGGCCTCCAGCCCTTCCCAGGGAGCCCTGGTGGCCACTCTGGGCACAACCAGGAAAGCTTACTCTCCTCTCCCCCAGCCCCAGAGACATTAAAGGGGTAGACCCTGGCCACAGTGCCTGTGCCAGCTCCAAGCCTGCCAGCCCAGAGCCAACAGTGGCCACCGGGGCCCCTGACACAGTGGCCCCAAAACATGAGCCAGTAAGCCACTGGTAGCCAGCCCTCCACCACTCCCCAGGACCAGTCTGCCAGCTCCCAGGAGCCTGCCAGGGGCTGGAGAAGGCGGGCGCCTTCCTGGTCCAGGGTGGAGATCATGGACCTTATTCAGGTTTGGGGGGGATGCCCCCAATGTCCATGATCTCCGCACTAGATGGAGGAATGCGGCTGTCTATGGCAGGATAGCTGCCAGCATGGCCACCAAAGGCCACATGTGAACCCAGGAGCAGATTAGCATGAAAGTCAGGTTGGTCCGGCGAGACCCCTACCCCTGAGCCCTGAGCTTCCCCTCCCCCTTCTTCCCCTTGCTCCCTCCTCCCAGGTTTCCCCCTCCCCTCTTCCACCCTCTCTCTTCCCCTCTCCCACCTCCTTTTCCCAGTCTCCCAGAGGTTCATTCCCCAGTTTTGTTCAATAAACCCAGTTTCTATTTTTGAACATACGTGTCTTTATTTGACATCAGGAAGGGGGCTAGGAGGTAAGTGGAAGGACGTGAGGGAGGAATGGGGCATGAGCCCCCGTGGGGAGGACCAGGGAGGCTGTGAAGGCTTCTCAGGGTGGACGCTCTCTCTCAGGGCCTCCTGGATCCTGACAGCCCCCCGATGGACTACCCGGATGGCAGCCTGCAGCAAGTGCAGCCAGGCTGATGGCAATGACCCCAAGAGACGCACCGGTGTGCCCAGGGGCAGCTCTGGCTCCATGTGGCCGAGTGCTGTGGTGTCCCGAGTGCGGGCACTCCAAAACAGGACTGCTTTGCTGTCCCTCATCGAGGTAGACAAGCAAGCGGGGAACCCTGAGAACTATCTGTCCGGGCTGGGGGTAGGGTCCCTTTAAGCACAGAGCTCAGTTAGCCTTAGGCAGCAGCCCCACACACTAAGTCCTACCCTGATGCCCTGCTGGCACTGGTTCCGGCCAGCCTTAACTTCGGTTCAGGGTCCACTCAGTGTGGACGTGCTATTTCGAAATAGCAAAGCGCTATTTCAAAATAGTTTTTGTGTATAGATGCGTTATTTCGAATTAGCTTAACTCGAATTAACTATTTCGAATTAAGTTAGTTCAAAATAGCACTGTAGTGTAGACATACCCTTACAGACTTAAAATAACAGAAAACGCTTAACTAATTCTAACACTGAAAACTCAGTACACACTTATTACAAACACCCTAAATCTTTTCTTGTTCCAACGAAGGCTTCAAAACCAGGGACATTTTTCTGTCCCTAGGGTCTTTGGTTCATTCCTTTGCGTGTATCACGCCAGCGAAAAGACAAAGACCTGCTAAGCTTCCAATAATTTTAAAGATTCTATTTTGCATGGGAAGTTACCTGGCTAGTCCCTACTGGTTAGGGAGGTCATGTGACTTCCTAAGACCAACCAATGCAAAGACTTAAGAACAAAGGGCTATTTACCTATGATTTGCCCAGACATTGAGGCATCCCAGCATTGGAAACACCCTTGATGGCTTTCCTTTGCTCATTTAAACCATAAAGCATTCCCTACTCCATATCTCTAACGTTACATAGAAGAGTGACATATACACCAAAACAAGATAAACAGATCCAGTGGATTATGACATGAAGATTGATAAATTACATGAGATAATTTACTTAAAGCATATCTGTTTCCACCAATCCATTTTCTAAAGCATGGGGGGAGCCGGGTCCGTCACAATGACTTCCTGTGAAAAAATATTTCCTTTGATCACTCTTCAGTTTAATTCCATTGAATGTTACTTTGTTCTGTTGTTGTGAGATGGGACGACAGACATTCCTGATAGTCCTTCTTTAAAGCATTCATTATTTTCTATAGTTGTATCAAGTCCCTTTTTATTTTTCTTCTTTCTAAAGTAAGCAGTCTCCATCTTTCAAACTCTTGTCATATAGGAGTATTTCCAGATTCTACTGAGTCTCATTACCATTCTCCGAATCTCCTCTAATTCTGCCACACGTTGTGGGAGATAGGATGACCAGTGCTACCCACAGTTTTCCAGATGAGGCTGTACCATTGCCATATTTTCTCCATTCAATTCTTCTTCCTGCTTGATTTTTTTAATCTACCACTGCACAATGAGAAGAAATCTTCATTGAGCTGACTATACTTTAGCCCTTTCATCTGTGAATAATTAATGAACAGGCTTTGTACGTTATGAATTTTTCTGTTCTCCATAACCACTCCAGAGTCTGTATGAGCAAATTACAGCTTGAGGTTTGTTCACTCAAACTGTTCACTGTTTGCTATTCATGGTAGATGCTTAGTTACCCACGTCATATGGTGTGTTTTCAGCTTCTTGACTGGATTACTGCAGCATTTCTAAAAAGGAGAATAAGAAATTGCAAATAGTGAACAGTAAATGATAAATTAAATATAAAAACCTGTGCTGACACAACTTGCTTGCACGTGATTGTTACACAAAGACTAGTTATTGCACCAAGCTACCAAACATGAACCACAGAACCAAACAGAAGTCAGATGGATACTCTCAAGTACTGCTTTTGCTGAATTATCCTAGCGCTAATCCATTGAGAGCTTCAGGGAGTCTCTTCCACGTGCTTGTGTCAGAATCACTGTGGAATACAGCTGAGCATGGTAAGCCTCAGTTTTAAAAATGAGCCTTGGGGGTTCACATTCATGGCTGGTGTTACTGGAGACAGCTACATTGATTACTGTTCACAGCCCAGAGGTTCCAATCTCAGAAGCAATGAGGACTCAGTCCTTCATTGTGAGGCAGGTCAGATGAATACCATACGGTACCCATGGGGCTTTACAAAGCAATGGGGACCCATCTATTCTGTCTGTACTTATTTCCATACCCCTTTCCTTACAAGTAGGGATCCACCTCAATGTTGTTGACCAATATTTTCTCCTCCCATCATTCATGAGGCCTCAGCTGAGCATGACTTTCATGTGACCCTCTCTGGTGATACATGAAGCAAAATTAAAGGGCTATTAAAAAGTAGGCCATATTCTTCCTTCTTTGGCTGGATGATGGGACGGTAACTAAAGGCTAGGATAAAAGCAGGAAGAAGGAGATAAAAGTACAAGATACTGAACTGATGGATGATTTTAACTAGCAAGATAAATGCCACTGAACATGAAGCCAACACAAACATCCCTCAAGTTACTATCTGGTGATCCAAGGAGCAGAGAATCCAACCAGAAGAAAAGTTCTCCTATGTCTTACAGAGTTACAATGGATGCCAGTACTCACAAGCACTCACATTTATTATAGTAAGGAATTGATTCACAGAGCACTGCAGTATTTTTCTTTTGTCCCTTGCCATCAAGGAGATTGGTAATGGGCAATGTGGTGTATGATGCTATGGGACTTTGATGGGAGTTTTCTAATTTTTGTTATATTTCTATTGCTGCAAGTTTATTTGACTCGCTTGAGGGTAATATGTTTATTTTGTGAATGATCATCAAGGGTACTCAGAGAGAGTGAGGTAGATACAGGAGAGTCGAGTGGGTGCATTATAGGGCAGAAAAATTACAAACAAACCAGTTAGATTGTAATAAGAAGACTCCACAATGAAGGGATAACAGACTGAAATTCTCTGTGTGCAAGGAATGTGAGGTGGCCAATGTAGCTTTGCTGATCAAATATTAGAGGGTAAAAGAACAACCCATGTTAGAGACAGAAGTGTAGGAAAAGAAACAAAACTACACAGAGGTGGTTAAGATATTCAGGAAAAACACAAAGGCAGCAAAACAGCAGAATGAATTAGTGATCATTAATGGGTCTAGGGAAAATAAGAGGGGGTTTCAAAATTTAGAATATGTAACTTGCAGGATTTGGTGGGAGGAGTTAAAGAGTCAATGTAGTACCATTAATAAAGTAGGAAGGGGCTAAAATTAAAGATGACCAAGTTACAGATAATATGACCAAGATATCAAACTCTTCTTTAAAAGATAGCCCATAACAAGAAAAATGAAAAAAAATAGGATGGACCATTAGGAAGCAATGAAAACCTTGTCTATGTAGCTGTTGATAAGGTGCAGATAAAAGGATAGTTAAACTGAATACAGTGGCATTCTGTTTGACTGATCACCACTTGTAGTGATCCTTGAGCTTTCTGGATCAAAGCTTACTTTCAAAAGCTAGTTCCCATTTGAGTTGATGTGTTTTGCCTCTTGCTTATACAACTCAGTGAGACTTCTGGTCATACGGATTAGACTGAGAAATTATTTCTCTTTTTTATGCATTCAAAGCTAGAGAAGAAACTTGTGCTGTTGAGAGCCAATAAAACTCTCAGGGTATGTCTACACTACAGCGTTATTTCGAACTAACTTAATTCGAATTAGTTAATTCGAATTAAGCTAATTCAAAATAACGCATCTAGACACAAAAACTAATTCGAAATAGCGTTTTTCTAATTCGAAATAGCATGTCCACATTGAGTGGACCCTGAATCGAAGGTAAGGCTGGCCAGAACCAGTGCCGGCAGGGCATCAGGGTCGGACTTAGTGTGTGGGGCTGCTGCGTCAGGCTAGCCGAGGGCAGTGCTTAAAGGGACCCGACCCCCCATCTCGGACAGACAGTTCTCAGGTTTCTCTGCTTGCTGGTCTACCTTGCTGAGGGACAGCAAAGCATTTGTGTCTCGGAGTGCTCTGCTTGCCCTCACTCGGGGCACCATGGCACTCTGCAACATGGAACCAGACCTGCCCCCAGGGACTCTGCTGCATGTCGTGGACACGTTGCCAGCAGCCTGGCTGCACTGTCTGCAGGCTGCCATCCGGGAGGACCATCGAGGGGCTGTCAGGATCCAGGGGGCCCTGCGGGAGAGCTTCCACCCTGAGGAGCACTAACAGTCTCCCCGGTCTGCCCCACCGGGGGCTTGTGCCCCATTCCCCCCTCTCGTCCTTCCACTTACCCTTCCCTAGCCCCCCCCCCCTTCCTAATGTCAAATAAAATACATGTATTTTCAAAAATATCACCTGTCTTTATTTAACACAACTGGCGAGGGGGAATGAAACTGTGGGGAGACGGGGGAAAGGAGGCGGGAGAAGGCAGGAGAGAGGGTGGAAGGGGGAGGGGGAATCTGGGAGGAGGGAGCTGGAAGGAGGAAGCAAGGAGAAGAAGGGGGAGGGGAAGCTCAGGGATCAGGGGTGGGGTCTCGCTGGGCCAACCGCCTCCCAGCACAGCGAGGAGGGGGCCTCAGCGTTCCTGGGGATGGGGAGGAGGGTGCGGAGGTTGAGGTGGAGGGTGTGGACATTGAGGGGGAGGGTGTGGAGGTTGAGGAGGAAGAGGTGGGAGGGGGGGCAGGAGTGGGAGGAGGGACAGTAGTTGGGGGGGCAGCAGGCGCAGGACCGGCACAGGGCACCATGCTCTGCAGCAGGGCCTGCAGGTGACAGTTCCTCGCTCGGTCCTCCGCAAGCTTCTCCCGGCGCAGCTGCAGGTCCTCCAGCATCCAGGCCTGGACGGTACGGTGCAGGGCTCGCAGGGCCCCCAGGTGCTGGTCCCAGTACTCCTGCCACGTGGTGGTAGTCCGGAGCAGGCCGCGGGTGCAGGAGCATGTCCCGAGCGGGGTGGTGCGTCCTGCACAAGCAGCTGGTGCAGCTGTAGAGAAAGAAGAGAAGTGGTCAGTTCTCCCTGGGGACACAGTGGATGTTGCCACGCCCCGCGACGTGAGGGCGACCATGGCCTGCACCATCAGAGCCGCTGTGCTTGCACAGAGGCCATGGTCAGGATGTCTGGCTCTCCCCAGGACTGGGAGCAGGCCCAAGACCGCACCCAGGCCCCTGTGCTGTGTATAGTGTGGCTGGGGTGGGGGGGAGATGTCCCCTGCCTCTGTGTAGAGGGGGTGTGTGAAGGGAGAGCGTCCTGCTGGGTCCCGCCCCAGGGTCGGGAGCATGTCAGGTCTCTTCACACACGCATGTGCCTATTGGGCCACGGCCCCTGGGTGTCATGCAGCTGGAGCCACCTGCCCAAGGGTGGCATGGCACGTGCTCGCATGTGCACAGGTGGCTGCGTGATCCGTGGGAGGCATGGCCCACGCACGTGGTCCCTGGTCTCCCTCCCCGCCTTCCCCCCCGGGCAGGGGACAGTGCTGGCACTTACCCGGTATGGCCTCCCTGGAAGACCCTGCCAACTCTGGTGCCGGAACAGCTGGCGGTGGCCCCTCCAGTGTGCCCGGGTCAGGGCCCTTCGGTCCCAGCTCGCTGCCTCCCGGGCTGGCGTGGACCGCCCCGCCCCCCAGGAGTTGGTCGAGGGCGGGGAAGTAGGGGCAGGTGGCAGCCCCTGATGTGGCGCCGCCCCTGGTGGCCCTGGTGTATGCCTGCCGCAGCTCTTTGACTTTCAGGCGCACCTGATCCTGGGTGCACCTGTGTCCCTTTTGGGCCATGGTGGCCGCTATGCGGCCGTAGACGGCTGCGTTCCTCTACCTAGTGCAGAGATCATGGACGTTGGGGGCCTGCCCCCAAACCTCAATGAGGTCCATGACCTCCGCACTAGTCCAGGAGGGCGCACGCCATCTACGGCCTCTGGCTGGCCCCTGGGTGCTGGGGGACTGGGCGGGGGATGGCTGGCTGTCACTGGCTGCCTGGCTCATCCTGGGGCCACTGGGTCAGGGGCAGACACTGCTGGCAGGCCTGGCTCTGGCAAGTGCCGTCTGGCCAGAGTCTACCTTTAAGGGCCCCGGGCTGGGGAGAGAGAGTTTTCCTGGTTTGGCCCAGAGTGGCCACCAGGGGGAACTGGGAAGAGCTGGAGGCCCCCTAATTCGAAATAAGTGTCTAAACAGCACTTATTTCGAATTAGCTATTTCGAATTAGGCGTTATTCCTCGTAGAATGAGATTTACCAAGTTCGAATTAAGCACTATACATACAAATAGCGGTTTGTATGTATAGACACTATTAAAGTTAATTCGAACTAACGGCTGTTAGTTCGAATTAACTTTGTAGTTTAGACATACCCTCAGACAGTTTATGGGAGTGCTAGTCAAAGCCAGGTATAATTTCATATACCTGTCTTGCCATTTAAAATTCCATCATTTGTACATTTGGGTTTGTGATTTGGAGAGCTCACTCATAGATTTGTATGGGGTGAGCTTTTAGTTTGAATAGTTGGCACCCACTGCAGTCCATGAAAGTCTGTCCATTAAATGTGATGGAAGTTTAAATCCAGCTGCCTAAAGGGATAATGATTTCTCAGCAGGTCTATATGACATGCAGCCCAGCATCTTAATGGAACTGGTTCATGAACTCTGAAAATGTATGGAGGGATGGACAGAAGTAGGAAAAATTATGGCTCTTACTGTCTTCAGTGGAGTTGCTCTTGATTTAGACCACAATAAGGGCAGAATTCCACGAGATGTAAGGACTTAGTTCGAGTTAACGTTTGACTGGCGCGTGTAGCCGCGGGCAGTTAGTTCGGACTAAGGGGATTTAAAAATGGCACCCGGATGGGAAGATGCAAATAAAGCCTGGGATATTTAAATCCCGGGCTTCATTTGCTACTTCGAATGCCTACATTAGCCTCCCTAGTTTGAACTAGGGGGCTAGTGTAGACATACCCTATAGTTCTTGTCTCCTGGCCCCTCTTAAAGCTGCAGGCACCCTGAACAAGCCTTGTGGCAAGAAGCCAGCCTGAGAGCAGCAACTCACCGTGCAGCTCTCCATGCCACAGGCCTTGCACTCATGGCCCAGCCTCAAGCTGTGCCAGGGGTCCCAGGACCCACCCAGGGGGACCAAGAGGCACGCACCCTCCTGGTCCAGAGCAGAGATCCTGTCCCTCCTCAAGCTGTGGGGCAAGGAGGTCACCTTGCAGGATCTCCACTCCAAGCACTGCAACACGGAGATCTATGAGAGCATGGCCGAGCCCCTGGTGGAGTGCGGACACCCACCCTGGACCTTGGAACAGGTCCAGAGTAAAGTTAAGGAGCTCCACCAGGGATATCTCTGGGCCAGAGAGCACAACTCGCACTCAGAGGCAGGACCCCATACCTGCCCCTATCACCAGGATCTGCACCAGATCCTGGGAGGGTGGGAAACGTCTTCCCCACCCGTTTTGGTGGCCTCCAGCCTCCAGACCCCTATCATCATGGTGGAGGAAGAGCAGGAGGACCAGGGCCAGCTGAAGGAGGGGGGAGGAGAAGGACACAGTCACCCTGTCCCCGGAGCCAGTGCCTGTCAGCCAGGATGTCTCCCAGGCCTTGTCGGACATGAGAGAGAGCTCTTCATGTGAGCGGTCTTAGTTTGTCACACACACAGGTGGGGAAGACTGGCACACAGGGGGCGGGAGGTGAGTGTGACTCGGGCTGCTCGGGCTGGACATCGTGCTCGGTCCACGTGGGGAGGCCACACATATCCTGCCACGGGGCTCAGGGGCCCCTCCCAGCACCTGCGAAGACTCGAAGTAGGCTAGCCACAAGGGCACAGGCACGACCCCAGACACCAAGAAGTGCTGCACACAACACGTGGGCATGCCTGCACGTGCAAGGCACCACCCATTCCTGCAGGCAACGCTGTGAGCCGCAGGTGTGTGTGTGGACACCAGAGAGTGCCAGGCTGCTACTGGCTACTCTGCCCCCCTTGAGGGGATCCCACTGTGGCCAGACACTTCCCTTGCCTGCTTGTCCATGGGCCGGGGGGGGGGTGGAGAGGGGAAGGGGTAGCACGGTCTCCTGGGCACCTTGGGGCCCCTGTGAGGCAGAGCCCTCTGTGCAGGCCGCACATAGCTTAGCTCCCGGGACATCCCCTTCCTCTGGGCTGAGGACTGTTGGTCACTGCTCACAGAGGAGGGCATGGCCTCAGGCACAGTGTGTGCATGGATGATGGCCTGCCTCTCCCTCTTTGTGTTCTCCACAGCCGGACCAGCTGGGACAGAGGGGTGAGCTACACCAGCAAAGCCAGCCGCCAGAGCCTGGGGGACCTGAAAGCGTGACAGGGTCCAAGAAGTCCTCATGCGCCAGCATGTCAGCACCCTGCATGACATGCAGCAGACCCTGGCACAGAAGGTCCATGAGGACTCCGAGTGGCAGAACCATGCATGGGACAAGCTCATGCAGCAGTGTGATAGCATGTGTGCCATCATGTCGCACATGATGGCACACCTGGCTGCTGTCACTGCTTCTGGCTTCCACCCTCCTGCCCCCTCTGCTATGCCCTTTCCCCCTCTGCCTGCCACAATCAGGTCCAGGTCTCCCAAGCGGATGACCCCCCCCTGCAGCAGGTTGGAGTTGTTGGCCCTCACCACCTGCAGAAGGAGACAAACAAACACACAAAACAGAGAATCAGAGGGGTGCCTGAGCCTTTGGGAGGTCTCCGTCCCCCCTCCTGCCCTCAAACACCCCAGGAGCCACCCCCTATGAGGCCGCCCCCCACAGCAGCAGGACTGTGTGAGGGCAGGAAGGCACAGCCCCTCAGGGATGGGGCTTCCTCCCACTACCACTCCACCCCCCACACCTCCCAAGCTCCCCTTTCCTGAGGGTCCCCCTTTTCCAGGACTTCCCCTCCTGCAGAGATTGCAGCCCCTAGAGTGCCTTATCTCCATGAGAAGGGCCCCAATGGTGGACTTCCCCATGTCAAACTGGTTGCCCACCGACCGGTAGCTGTCTGGGGGTGGCAAGCTTCCAAATGGTGATTGTGACCCGCTTCTCCAGGCGGGTGGCGGGCCGCAGGTGGGTGTCGCGTCTCCAGAGGGCGGGGGCGAGCCAGGCACATAGTTCCAAAAAATCAGCCTGAAGTCTAGACGTAGTCTCACTAATAAATTATTATTTCCCACCCCTGCACTAGCTCAGTTACTCTGGCTGCTGAGTAATGGGGTGGAATCAAAGTTTTGCCTATTTCCTATATCATCCCCACGTCAAGTGCCCAAACCTCAGCTGCATGCTCTCAAAGTTGTGTAAAAGCACATGAATAGCTCCCCTTTGTCCTGGGCATTCTCAAGCCTTAGGTCTAGGAAGCCTACTTAAGGTGTCAAGGGATGTCAAAATCCAGCCCTAGATAATTCAGAAAAATTATTATTGCACATGGAATTCATTAGGTTGTGTCCTGTACATGGGAACCTACTGACACTATTCATGAGGCCAGGGAAAACTCATCTTGATCAAGGTTGGCAGAATCTGACCTTCAAGTATTAAGACATTTCCTAAAATTGGTATAAAACATCAAATTATTTATTAAATAACACTGCCTGTGATTTGTAAGCAATATATATTTACCTTGTCCCTACACAGCACATCTGAGAGATATTGTGTAGTCTTCTTTATAATGGTGATATTAGAGATACAAATGGCATGAAGAGAAGAAGTGTATAGTAGCAATACAAAAAAAGACCTGTTTATTAATAAAATGCTGTCAGATTAACTAACAGTAAAGCAAAACCTATCTAGAAAGTGCTTGAAAGATAATTCTTCATTCCAAAATGGTATTTTGGAGTTATGCAGTAATAAAAATTGCTTTAAACTTTCCATGAGATTAAAAGTGCTGCTAAAAAATTGCTGCTAAAAACTTAAGTTTAAAGTAAGTACTAAATAATAGACATTAATGTTGAAATCATACTATGGTTATATTACATTTCAAAGAGAGGCATCTCTCTACATTTTCAAGAGGTAAACGGCATCTGATATCACACTTCAGCTCCTCCATGCAGCTAAACAGCCTCTGGAAATGTGCAGATTTTAAATGCCAGACAGGGCCTGATTTATAACTCACTGAAAGTCAATGGATTTGTTTCCATTGACCTTCAGTGGGCTTTGGACCAGGTTCTTGATGCCCAGAGAAGGCAATGCATTTACATTTGCCTGGCAACAGGGTCTAGACAAGTGGCTATCTTTACAGCTTCAGAGTTATAGAAATTCAAGCAATTCCACAGAGCTAATTCAATGGACTCCTGACCAGGTTTTCCTGACCCAAAGAAGAGCTCTGTGTGCCTCAAAATCTTGTCTCTCTTGCCAGCAGAAGTTGGTCCAATAAAGGATACTACCTCACCCACCTTTGGTTTAGGCTGCTCTCACATTTTTATATTATACTACACAGGACACTTAAGGAGGAAATCAAAAAAATGTCAGCAAATCAGAGGGAAATCAGAGAAAAGAAACACAAAATGGCTTTGGGGACTGATTTATGAAGAAAAACTGAGGCCAAAGCTTTCAACTTTTGGATTCCTTGCTGGTGTTGAAGTCTCAGATAGTAGTATCCATGGGTAATGCTCTTCACTGTCTCTGGTTGACTAGGAAACTACACCCCATCAGGGCAGATATAGATCTGGCCTCAATATTCATGCCCTTATCAGCTCTTGGCTAGACTATAGCAATGTGATATATCTGGGCAAGAAACCTTCAGTGCTTAGGGGACTCTAATTAGTATAGAACACTATGGGCACAACACACCTGTCCTCCAATTTCTACGTTTGCTTTCCTTCAGCTATTAAATCAGCTTCAGGTTTTTGGTCCTGATCTTGAAGTTGCTCAGTCGCCTGGGTCAAGAATATCTATAAAATCAGCTACATCTCTATTACTATAAAATCAGCTAAAGCTCTGGGATTAAGACTACAGTCAACAACTCCTCATGCATATGGGAGACAGAACTTTTCAGGAGTCAGTCTGAGATCATTGACTGAAACCTCAATGCTTTCCAACACAGGGCACGGTACATTTATTTGACTCCTTTCTCTAACATATATAACATCCAATTGTCTAAATTACTTGGCCCTCTGATGTATTTAGCAAGCCTGAAATTTTAATTTTAATTAGCTGCCTGAGTGTATATTTACACAAGTATAACTGTAGTCATCATTTGAAAATTGTAGTTAATGCTTCATTAAACAACTACTAAGTGGCCTAAGACAACTGTCATCAAGGATTTGAAAGGTGTAAAATGGAAAACATAACAGGGTCCTGGCCAACAATTAGAGTTCCTAGAAGCTATCCTAATACAAATATTAAGAACTAGAAGATTTAGCCAGCATTGCTTGGTTCCTTAATTCAAACAAGTCTTGCTTTTCTTCATTTAAATGATTGCTCTGGGGTGGGTCTGGGGATGGGGGGTTCAGTACACAGGGTGTCCCAGGAAGAGAGGACAACCCCAGCCCTCTCTCATCGCAGTAACTTGGAGACAGGTGAGACATGGCTGACCATGGCCACTGTAGCAGACACAGTCACAAAAGGGATGCATGTCTCCTGGCTGGGAGACACACAAACAGACAAACTCTGAAATGTATAGTAGATGGCTGTTCCTTTCTCTGCTCCTACCATTTGCTGGCCCAATAGGGTTATAGCTGTCCCAATCCCCATCTCTGGCTCTCTTTGCTTCATTCTACAGTATAACTGTACCTCCTACCGGTCCCCTCCCTTTCCATTTTATGATAAACAGTTGAATCCCAGGCACATCCCATTGTGCTGGCACGACTAAACCCTGACCTTGCTTTAAGTTATGGTAAGAAGAAACTGCATGCCACATTTGGTGGCCCTAGCTATTAGCATTTAGGAGGCGTGCTTAAACAAACAGACTCACAGACAGATGAACAGATGCACAAACTCTCTCAATTATATAGTAGATAATAAACATCAAAGAGAAAGAATTCTTTGGAGGGGTGGAGTAGGAGGAAGGGGAAAGGGATGGCTTAAATGACTAAAATTAAGAACAGTGGATTGTAAATGAGCAAAGAAAAAAATAAGGTAAATCTCAAACCATTTCTTCCTCCACTTACCTCTTCTCCTCTGTAAAAAAGTTTCCTGAGGGAAACAAAGCTCCATTATATAAATCTAAGGGAGTTGACAATCTGGCCAGGACCCTTACCAATTTGCAGGGGGTGAGGAGAAGGCATCTCTGAGCTCCTGGAGGGGTGGGGCCTTGGATAGAAGGGATGGAGATAAGAACAGCCAGACCTCAGACCACAGTGTGTACCCCCTCCTCCAGCATTGCTTCAAGCATGCAGTGGCAGTGACTGGGAGCACCAGGCCCTTTTGAATCATGGGGCCCTGGGGCAGTTGCCCCCTTTGCCCTCCCTGTCAGCAGGCCTGTTTAAATAATTTAGGAAATTAGACTGGACAAAGTATTGAAAGGAGCAACCTCACCATGGAGAAAGGATGGATAAAATGACCCGAGGAGAGTTGTTCCAAAAAAGATGGAGAAAGTTACAGTTTTAAAGCCACCTCCACCTCTTTCGCTTTTGTAAGATATTTCAGTTTTTGGAAGTAAGACTTTTTGACCTGCTTTACTGTTGGTCAAAATATAATTCAACATTTTTTGACAAAGACAATTTCCAGATTTTTTGTGTATATGTTTCAAAATACTGAAGTTCCAAATTTGAAAAAAAAACCATCAATCAGCTCTGCACCTGAGTGATATTTGTGATTTTAAGAATCTATAGCATTAAAAAAAGATATTTATCTATTTAGCTGCCGCAAGCTGTAGGATCTTTAATAGTTTTTACAGAACCTCCAAACACTATGACAGTATGAAAGGGAAAGCGATAAATTGGTCACTTCTTAGATGATTTAAACTCACATACCTGAACTGAGTACAATGGCACTATATCCAATACTCCCACTCAAGATCCAACCCACAATGTTTAAAGGTTCAGACCTACATCCTTACTTACTAAGAAGTGCAGGGTGGGTCCTTGAAAGTTTAGGCAATGCTGGGGCTAATGATTTTTTCACATGGATGTTTTAGGAGAACTTTATTAGTTGGGTCCCAGAAAAAATAGATTACTTTTGTTCTTGCTGGCAGTTCAGTAAAAGCATTCAGTCATGTTTTTCTGCTCCTTGTATACACTAGTATACACTAGTTTCTTATGCAGTTTTCAGCAGATACAATAGGCTGAAGGACAATGAGGGGATAGGAAGACAGTGAGGGTATGTCTACACTGCAGCCTAATTCGAACTAGGGCTGCAAATGTAGGCATTCGGAATTGCAAATCAAGCCCGGGATTTAAATATCCCATACTTGATTTGCATCTTCCCGGCCGGGCACCATTTTTTGAAATTTAGAAGCCCGGAATACCTGCCTGCGTCTACACGCGGCAGTGAAACGGGTGTTCAAAATAAAGCCCTAGTTCGAACTACCTGTTATTCCTCCTGCAATGAGGTTTAACAGGTAGTTCGAACTAGCGCTTTATTTCAAACGCCCGTTTCACTGCCGCGTGTAGACGCGGGCAGTTACTGCGGGCTTGTACTGCAGGATATTTAAATCCCAGGTTTGATTTGCCATGCCGAATGCCTACATTTGCAGCCCTAGTTCGAATTAGGCTGCAACTGTAGACATACCCTTAGGTAGATACAATGGGGCAGGGAACTGAAAGCTTTCTCTGCGTTCCCTTACATTCCTTTTTTTGATGCTGTAATTCCAGCAAGCAAGTATTAATAATAAATAAAAAGAACCATGAGGGTTATCAGAAGTGATCCCTTCCCACTTTCAAGTAGATCTGAACTTCTTTTTATTGATTTGATGCAAACTTTATTTCGTCCAGAGCATTTCTACATAAGCTTTCAAGGAAGATCTGAGTTTGAGCAACCTAGGCAAAAGATCCTTCCCCTTCCTACACCAAGGAATGAGGAAAAAAGCCTTCAGACATCAGGAAGATGTCTGCAGTATTTGTAGTTGAAGTCTTTTCCTAGGAAAATGGACATGTCCAAAGCACTGAAGAAGGCAGGGCCTGTACAGGCAAGTTGCTAGCTGATTTAGTCTCACTTCACACTAAAAGGGTAATATCAAGCAGAATTTTATTCTGGAATTTTCTGTTTTCCCTGTGGCAAAGCTTTATGTCTCATGTCTGTCTGGGCATTTGCGAAGTGACCTTACCATTGGTGCTAACGGATAGAAGCTAGACTTGTATCTAAGTTGGAGGTAATAAGATGCAACTATCATGAACTGCATTTCACATTGTCCTCTCTGATATACTCATGCACTCTCTTTAGAATTTGTATTTTTTTCAGCCTTTGGTTCATTTAAAACCAATGGATTGTGCAAATCAAAAATACTTTCTAGATATTTGTTTCCTTTCATTGGGATGACGTGCTGTCCTATTTTCCCCCGCAAGCCTTTTGTTTTGGTTTTTAAGGGGAATGTGGAGGTGCTAAAGGGCTTTCCTTAGCCTTTAAAGTGAATGTAAATCCTCCTGAAAAGCATCAGTTTAATAATCTCTGAGAATAGATCTGGGATCTTTTGAGCCTGCCACTAGTCCTTCACAAATGCAATTTGATGGTTGAGTGAGCATGGTATTAAACTGAATCTCACAAGTTCTGAAGCTGAGGATAATAAGTTAATTAATTAATAAAATATACCCAGCATGAGAATTAACACCGTGTTTGGATTTTTCCCTGATGTCCAATTCTGACATGATTACTGCATCATGTGCATGGGACAAGGTGATAATATCTACAGAATCCCAGCTACTATCCCATTCTCAAATACTTCCCAATGCTTTTCACATACACTTTCTGGAACCCTGGGTGCCTGTCGCCCTTTCCCTTTTTACCCACCACCTCCTTTAGAGGTGCAACACACCCCTGGATTGTGAGAAAAAATAGCTCAGGTTGTTGCAGTTTCACAAGTGTTCTCTCTCTGTCACTTGCTACATGTAGACTTAGCCAGCACCAGTCTGAGTTGTGTATCTCTAGGATGCAGGCCAGGGATCTATCAAGCACTGGAGTATCAGGGATGTTGCTGAGATGAAGCATGTTGGTCTGCTCCAAATGCATCACTTAAAAGCACCTGTTGCTCAACTAGCGGAGATCATGTAGCACATGGGAAACGATGTAACACAGCATTGAAATGTGCTAGGAAAAATCCAATAGTACACAATTTGTATCTCCAATATTCATCTCATTTTCTTCCCCCTCAGATGCCTTCCTATATTTCCAGCTTGTTGTATTGATGTAACTAAGGGGCGGTTTGTTGTACCACGGTGTGTGATATTAAATTCCTTCCTTATTGCTTAACTCAGCAGATTCCTTAGACTGAGAGGAGAGAAATGAAGAATAAGGGAGAGAGACAGAGAAGCAGATTCCCATGACTGGGAGATACAGCTCTCAACCTGTCAACATCCCAACTGTGGACAAAAGGAAACAGCTAGTCCTGGAATGTTTAATGCAGAGGTGGTTTCATTTCCATAGCTCTTTAATAGATCTTTTAATAACATCTGTTTTCTAATGAGGCTACTAGACTAGTAATAATATCCAAAAAGCCCAGCTGGGTTCCCTTTGGTTCTGAACCTGCAAGCACTTTACATACAGAGGCTCCTAACATCAGACCTTTGATGCACATGCCAGAAAAGCACATAGTTACTCATGTGCTTAAAGTGAAGCATGTGCTTAAGTGCATTGCAAAAAAAGGCTCCACTGGCAGCAGGAACTTTTCTTTTTCTGATTTTTCAGGATTGCCAGCAGATTGCAAAATCCATTATCTGCCTGGATCTGCTTCCAAGAGTAATCCTTGTGTATGCTCAGCTTCAGAGAATTATAGAAATGAAGGGCTGGAAGGGACCTTGAGACATCATCAGGTCTCTTCACTGAGACAGGATCTGGTACAGCTAGGCCATCCCTGAGAGATATTTGTCCAGCCTATTCTGAGAAATCTCCAGTGATGAGGCAATTCAGAGCTTCACTAGCCTTCCTTATGGATATCTTGATTGGTAGGACGGTGAAAGCAGATAGGGAAGGAAAAAAGAATAAAAGATGGGCTGCTCTTTAATGACAATAGAAGGGCTTCCTTGAATACAAGTGTTTGAACATAACTATTTCAGGTTTGGTGTTTAACTACTTTTCATGTTTCCAAATCTTTCTGGCCAATAACCATTATTTTCTCTCAAGGGTGATTTGTATATTTATCAAAATATTTTTCTAGCAAAGGGACAGCGTATGTCAAATATTAGCAACAAAGGATTCCCACTTCTCTCCCAAGAGCTGGGCTCACATAAGAGAATGTCACATACATGATATACAAGGCCCCTCCCAATTCACAGCCATTAAAAACATGTCATGGACAGTGAAATCTGGTCTCCCCCCATGAAATCTGGTCTTTTCTGCACTTTTACCCTATACTATACAGATTTCATGGGGAAGATCAGTGTTTTTCAAATTGGGGGCCCTGACCAAAAGGGAATTGCTATAGCCAGTAGGAATAACTGCTATGCTCATTGCGATCTCATTCTTCCCATACACTGCATTAGTTATGACACAGTGTGTATTCAATATGTTTACATGGCAGTTAGATCCAGTTCAGGTGGACTTTTTCTGAGGGGGCATCAAGGTGCCTGCCAGTTAAAACAGACACAATTTTTAATACAGGCTCTAAGTCCTAGCAAACAGAATGATAAAACCGAAGCTTCATCAAGGTTTTTTAAATTACTAAGAGCACCCTAAGATTTTTTTCCTGGTTGAAACCAGAATAATATTTCATTCCCACTGCTTACCCTAAAAATGAATTTCCTTTTCCTTCTCAGCTGGTGATTTGTTTTGCATTAATGCCCTTCATAACTCATACGTTTCTCCATTAAAAATTAATGCTCGGTGCTGACATAAACAAATGAAATTTGTATTATTAATGTTTTACATAGGTAAGACTTTGTAATAACAGATTCATCATAACAGACTGGTTTAATTAAAAGACTCGCTCGTTCCCTAAACTGATTTCTGACATATTTTTGGATGATGGGAAGAACGTCTTGTAGTACAGACTGGGGAATAGTGATCAATAAGTCATTTGGTGCCTTTTTATAGGTCTGCACTTGGGTTCTCCCATGTGCAGCAGGATGGCATATAGAAAGGGCAGAAAAGATGAAGTTTGACTCTGTCCAGAAAAACAAACCAAGGCCTGTGCATCGCTTAAACCTTACACTTAGGCTACATCTACACTGCAGGCTTATTGCGCAAGAACCTTTTTGCAGAAGAGATCTTCTGCTGCTGCCCGCTTGTGGACCTCTTTGAGGGACAGCAAAGCTGTAGCAGTGCCTGCTGTGGTTGCCCTGTGCTTCTTTGGACACCACAGCTTTTCCATTTTGTGCCATGGAGCCAGAGATGCCCCTGGGCATGTCCTGGTCCCACACAGCCATGCTGCAGTTTGCGCAGCAGTTGCTGCACAGTGCCATGCTGCTCCTGCAGAAGCTTGACTCCAAGCGCAATGTGAACTCCTTCTCCCTGGATGCAATGGCTACACTGTGGCAACTGCAGCCCGCTGTGGAGAGGCAATTCTGGAGGCTGGACACCAGTTCCGACTGGTGGGACCGGTTAGTGATGGAGCAGTGGGACGACCAGCAGTGGCTCCAGAACTTCTGCATGAGGAAGGAGACGTTCCTGGAGCTGTGTGCCTGGCATACCCCTGCCCTCCAGAGACAAGACATCCAACTGCGGTCTGCCATCCCCATGGAGAAGAGGGTCGCCATCACCCTCTGAAAGTTTGCCACCCCCGGACAGCTACCAGTCGGTGGGCAACCAGTTCAGCGTGGGTAAGTCCACCATTGGGGCCCTCCTCATGCTGGTAAGGCCCTCTGGCACTTCAGGCCCTGCACAGGAGGGGGGGGGGGGCAGAGTCATGTCTTGGGGGTGTGCAGTGGGGGTGGGAGGAAGCCCTGTCCCCTGGGGGGTTTTGCCATCCTGCTCTCACACAGTCCCGTTGCTGGTGGGGCAGCCTCATGAAGGGTCTTCTAGGGTGTTTGGGGACAGAGGGCATCGGAGGGGGGGCACCCCTCCTCTCTCATTCTCTGTGTGTTTTCTGTGTTTCTCTGTCCTTCTGCAGGTGGTGAGGGGCCATTAACTCCATCCTACTGAAGAGGGTCATCCATCTGTGAAACCGTGGTCGGATTCGCTGCCCTGGGGTTCCCCAACTGCAGGGGAGCCATCAATGGGACCCACATCCCCATCTGAGTACTGGACCATCGAGCGACCCGCTTCATCAATAGCAAGGGCTACTTTTCGATGGTGCTGCAGGCCCTGGTCGACCACAGTGGACACTTCATGGACATTTTTGTGGGATGGTGGGGCAGGGCACATGATGCCCACATCTTTAGAAACTCCAGCCTGTTCTGCAGGTTGGAGGTGGGCACATTCTTCCCCCACCGTGAATTTGCGGTTGCGGATGTGCGGCTGCCACTGTGCATCATGGGGGACGCAGCCTACTCCCTCATACCATGGCTCATGAAGCCCTACACCAGACATCTGGACCCCAGCAGGAAACAATTTAATGTCCACCTGAACTGGGCCAGGAGCCAGGACAAGTGCACCTTCGGCCGTCTCAAGGGGCGCTTCCGTTGCCCGCTCACCCACCTTGACATGGGTGGGTGAGCAGGCAACAAACAAGCAGCCCAGGGAAGTGTCTGGCCACGGTGGGATTCCCTTAGGGGTGGCAGAGGAGCCAGGAGCAGCCTGGGGCTCCCTTGGGGCCACACACACAGGGGTGGCTCACAGCGCTTTCTATGGGTATGGCTGCTGTCTCTCACAGGCAGGCATGGCTGCGTAGTGTGTGTGGCACTCCTCGGTGTGTGTGTGTGGGGTCAGGCCTGCACCCTTGTGGCTAGCCTGCTTCCAGCCAGAGGGCCCCCACCCCCTACCTGTGGCAGGACGTGTGTGGCCAGCAGGATCCCAGGAGTGCTCAGGGGCTACCTGCTGCATCCACGTGCGACACAGGAACGCTGCACGAGGTTGCACATGCACAGACCACAGCACAGTGTCCAGCCAGAGCAGCCTGAGCGACACTCGCCCCCCTGGTCCCCATGTACCCATCTCCCCTGCCCTCTGAAGTGAGTGACAAAGAGACCACTCACCTGAGGATCCCTCCCAGGCTTCCAAGGAGGCTCGGGAGACATCCTGGCTGCTGACCACCAGCTCCAAAGAGAGGGTCACAGTGTCCTTCTGCTCATCCAGCTCCTCCTCTGCTTCCACAGCCAACTGGCCCTCGGCCTCCTGCACGGGCTTCTGCTCTGACTGGCTCATGACAGGGGTTCGCAGCCCAGAGTCCACCAGGGTGGATGGAGATTCCCCAGGATGGCATGGAGCTCCCTGAAGTAGGGGCAGGTGTGCAGTCCTGCCCCCAAGTGCTCACTGGCATGGATGCCAGCTGCAGTTCTTTAACCTTACTCTGGACCTGTTCAAAGGTCCAGAGTGGGTGTCCACGCTCAGACAAGGCCTGCACCATCCAGCCAAAGATGTCTGCATTTCTCCTCCAGGGCCGGGGATCCTGCAAGGCTTCCTCCTGTCTCCGCAGCTCCAGGAGGGCCTCGATTTCCAGACTAGACCAGGAGGGTGTGAGCCTTTTGGTGCCCCTGAGTGGGTCCTGTGACCCTTGGGGCTGCTCCTAATGAGGGCCAGGGAGACGAGGGAGATAGGCAGGAGGGGTTGCTGGAGCAGAGTCAGGTATTGCAGGGGCAGTGGGGTCAGGCATGGCAGGGAGAGCGGGGTCAGGCATGGCGGGGGGGCAGGAGCTGGCATGGCAGGGGGGGCAGGGGCTGGAGCAGGGACAGGAGCAGGGACTGGGACTTCATAGAATCATAGAATACTAGGACTGGAAGGGACCTCGAGAGGTCATCGAGTCCAGTCCCCTGCCCTCATGGCAGGACCAAATACTGTCTAGACCATCCCTGATAGACATTTATCTAACCTACTCTTAAATATCTCCAGAGATGGAGATTCTACAACCTCCTGGGCAATTTATTCCAGTGTCTGACCCTGACAGTTAGGAACTTTTTCCTAATGTCCAACCTAAACCTCCTTGCTGCAGTTTAAGCCCATTGCTTCTTGTTCTATCCTCAGAGGCCAAGATGAACAAGTTTTCTCCTCCTCCTTATGACACCCTTTAGATATCTAAAAACTGCTATCATGTCCCCTCAATCTTCTCTTTTCTAAACTAAACAAACCCAATTCCTTCAGTCTTCCTCATAGGTCATGTTCTCTAGACCTTTAATCATTCTCGTTGCTCTTCTCTGGACCCTCTCCAATTTCTCCACATCTTTCTTGAAATGCAGTGCCCAGAACTGGACACAATACTCCAACTGAGGCCTAACCAGCGCAGAGTAGAGCGGAAGAATGACTTCTCGTGTCTTGCTCACAACACTCCTGTTATTGCATCCCAGAATCATGTTTGCTTTTTTTGCAACAGCGTCACACTGTTGACTCATAGTCAGCTTGTGGTCCACTATGACCCCTAGATCCCTTTCTGCCATACTCCTTCCCAGACAGTCGCTTCCCATTCTGTATGTATGAAACCTATTGTTCCTTCCTAAGTGGAGCACTTTGCATTTGTCTTTATTAAACTTCATCCTATTTACCTCAGACCATTTCTCCAATTTGTCCAGGTCATTTTGAATTATGACCCTATCCTCCAGATTAGTCGCAACCCTCCCAGCTTGGTATCATCTGCAAACTTAATAAGCGTATTTCTATACCAATATCCAAATCGTTGATGAAGATATTGAACAGAGCCGTCCCAAAACAGACCCCTGCGGAACCCCACTTGTTATGCCTTTCCAGAAGGATTGTGAACCATTAATAACTACTCTCTGAGTACGGTTATCCAGCCAGTTATGCACCCACCTTATAGTAGCCCCATCTAAGTTGTATTTACCTAGTTTATTGATAAGAATATCATCGAGACCGTATCAAACGCCTTACTAAAGTCTAGGTATACCACATCCACCGCTTCTCCCTTATCCACAAGACTCGTTATCCTATTAAAGAAAGCTATCAGATTGGTTTGACATGATTTGTTCTTTACAAATCCATGCTGGCTGTTCCTATCACCTTGCCACATTCCAAGTGTTGATTTCCTTAATTACTTGCTCCATTATCTTCCTGGCACAGAAGTTAAACTAACTGGTCTGTAGTTTCCTGGGTTGTTCTTATTTCCCTTTTATAAATGGGCACTATATTTGCCCTTTTCCAGTCTTCTGGAATCTCTCCTGTCTCCCATGATTTTCCAAAGATGATAGCTAGAGGCTTAGATACCTCCTCTATCAGCTCCTTGAGTATTCTAGAATGCATTTCATCAGGCCCTGGTGACTTGCAGGCATCTAACTTTTTCAGGTGATTTTTGACTTGTTCTTTTTATTTTACCTTCTAAAACTACCCCTTCCCACTAGGATTCACTATATTAGGCATTCCTACAGACTTCTCGGTGAAGACTGAAACAAAGAAGTCATTGAGCATCTCTGCCATTTCCAAGTTTCCTGTTACTGTTTCTCCTCCTCACTGACCAGTGGGCCTACCTCTCCTTGGTCTTCCTCTTGCTTCTAATGTATTTATAAAAAGTCTTCTTGTTTCCCTTTATTCCCATAGCTAGTTTGAGCTCATTCTGTGCCTTTGCCTTTCTAATCTTGCCCCTGCATTCCTGTGCTGTTTGCCTATATTCATCCTTTGTAATTTGTCCTACTTTCCATTTTTATGACTCCTTTTTATTTTTAGATCATGCAAGATCTCGTGGTTAAGCCAAGGCGGTCTTTTGCCGTATTTTCTATCTTTCCGACACATCGAATAGCTTGCTTTTGGGCCCTTAACAATGTCCCTTTGAAGAACTGCCAACTCTCCTCAGTTGTTTTTCCCCTCAGTCTCGATTCCCATGGGACCTTACCTATCAGCTCTCTGAGCTTACCAAAATCCGCCTTCCTGAAATCCATTGTCTCTATTTTGCTGTTCTCCCGCCGGTACCCCTGACTCAAAGAAGAAATACTAGCCCGACTGGGGGTAACCATGGCCGCCTGGGCCCAGAAGTATCGCATGTGGAAATACCAAGAAGGGAGGCCCCCAAGAGCCCAGCTGTTCGAATTAATCCACATTGCTCGGAAGTGGCTGTGCCCTGATGTCCGCAATGCAGAGGATATCATGGAGACCCTGGTTATTGACCAGTTCATGCAGAAACTGCCACCAGACCTTCGGGTGTGGGTGGGCCAGCATGACCCCACCACCTATGAAAAGGTGGTTGCACTGGTGGAGTGATGGCTAGTGGCGAGAGAGTTAGTTCTTCTTCCTACAGAGGAGAGATCTGGCCCCAGAAGGAGGCTGCCAAACCCCAACCCATGGGGTCAAGCATCTAAGGGCCTGGGGAGCCCCAGAAAGGCAGTAGGGAGGAGAGAAGCTTCACAGGGGTCACAAATTGAAGGGGATGAGCCAGGAAAATTAACCCCTGAGAGTAGGTCCTTTTTCCCCCGGGGCTCCAGGAAAAACTACCGGTGCTATGGGTGTGGCGAACTGGGCCACACAGCAGCCCAGTGCCCCAACCACAAGGAACCAATGCAGTGCAATTTCAGTGACTGGGGCGACCCATGCGCCCTGCTTAATCTGGTGGGAGTGGCAGTTGCCCCCCACAACTACACCCAGCCAGTGCAGGTTGGGGTGGAGACCCTGGCACTAGTAGATTCAGAGAGTGCCATCACCCTAATTTCAAGGAAACTGGTGAAGCCAAATCAGCTGATACTGGAAAAACGCACAGGGGTTACATATGTCCATAGGACGGTGAACTTTTACCCCAGTGCAAGGGTAAAAAGAGAAATCCAAGGGACCAGCACCAAGGTCCTAGCTGGAATGGTCCCACACCTCCCCTACCCGGTACTCATCGGAAGGGATTTTCCTGAATTTAGAAGCCTGCTCCCTCCTGAACAACAGGAACCAGGGGAGCCCCCGACCCTAGGGGAACAGATGCTGCAGGGCAGCATACTCCACTATTCCCAGAGATGGCCCAAGATTTGTTCTCCACCCCCGGGGAGGGCAGAAAGCCAAAGAGGCAGAGGAGGGCAGCCAACACATTGGGCACGCGGATCCTGATGCAGGCTCAAGGAGTTACCTGCGTAACTAGATGTCCCCAGGGCTCACGAAGAAGGGAAAGCGGTGGCCTGCAGGATGGAGAGGACCCTGAATCAGTAACGGGAGAGGTACCAGAGATCTTGGGGGAGGCGGAGGCTAGTGCTGGTCACAGCACCATAGGGACAATGCAAGGGCCGGAGGGAACCCCCCTAGGGCCCGAATTGGTCAGTCCAGGGGAGAGCGACCTTTGGGTGGGACCAAACGGAGGATCTCTGGTACAAGAATGCCAGGAAGGAGGTGGGTGAGGTAGATGGGGAACCTGTAGAAGGCAAGACCCATGGGCCTGGCCCCTACTTTATTCTCAAGAGGGATCTCCTATACCGTGTGGTGCATATGCGAGAAGAGGAAATACACCAGCTCTTGACACCCCGAAAACACCAACAGGCCATTGTAGATCTGACCCGTAGTCACATGTTCGGAGTACACCTAGGAGTAGAAAAGACCCAGGCCCAGATCCTACGCCGTTTCTATTGGCCAGGGGTGCACGAGGACATCCGCTGATACTGTGCTTCCTGCCCAGAGTGCCAATTACACAGCCTTCACCCTCATCTGAGGGTCCCCCTAGTGCCACTGCCAATCATTGAAGTCCCATTTGAACGGGTTGCGATGGACTTGGTGGGTCCCCTGGAAAGGACAACCCGAGGACATCAGTATATACTGGTGGTCCTGGATTACACTACGCGATACCCCAAAGCCATTCCCCTTCGGAATACAGCCTCCAAAAGCATAGCCAAGGCATAGGTGGAAATATTTGCCCGAGTGGGCCTCCCAAAGGAGATTTTAACTGACCAAGGCACCCCATTCATGTCCCGATTGATGAAGGATTTCTGCACACTACTCCGGGTGCAAATTTTGCAGACCTCGGTCTATCACCCTCAGACCAATGGCCTCATTGAGAGGTTCAATCGTACCCTTAAGGCTATGATCAAGACGGTTGTCAGCAGAGAAGGAAAGGACTGGGACATGTTGCTACCTTATCTCATGTTCGCCATCCGGGAGGTGCCCCAGTCATCCATGGGGTTTTCCCCCTTTGAATTGCTGTATGGACGTCACCCTCGAGGCATCCTGGATATAGCCAAAGAAGGCTGGGAGGAAGAGATGAAGGGAGGGAGAAATATTGTGGAGTACGTGACACAGATGAGGAACCAGATAATCCAGGTTACCCACATAGTGAGGAGGCACATGGAAGAGGCACAAGAAGCCCAGCGGGCCTGTTATAATCTCAAGGCCAAGATACAGTGATTCCAGCCTGGGGACCGTGTCATGGTACTCGTGCCCACCAGTGAAAGTAAACTGCTGGCCCAGTGGCAGGGCCCCTATGAAGTCATTGAGCTGGTTGGGGAAGTAAACTATAGGATATGTCAACCGGGGCGTCAAAAGCAAGAGTAGATCTACCATATCAACCTCTTGAAACCTTGGCAGGAGAGGGATGCCTGTGTGGTTACCCAGAGGGAGGAGCTTGATCCCCCGACCGAACCCTGAGTACCAGTGAAAGTAGGCCCCGAGTTAACGCTGGCCCAAAGGAAAGAGGTTTCTAACATGATTGCCCAGAACAGCGATGTGTTTTCGGAGAAGCCTGGCCGAACATCGGAGACCACCCAACAAATTATTACCAATCTGGGAGCCCGAGTGACAATGAGGCCCTACGGGGTCCCGGCAGCTAAAAGACAGTAGATAAGTGCGGAGGTACACAAGATGCTAAAGATGGGTAACATCGAAGAATCCCATAGCCAGTGATCCAGTCCCATAGTACTGGTGTCGAAACCTGACGACACCACCCGTTTTTGTAACGATTTCTGATGGTTGAATGAGATCTCCCAGTTCAATGCATATCCCATACCACGCATCGACTAGCTGGTAGACTGCCTGGGCCGAGCATGATACCTAACCACCTTGGACTTAACAAAAGGCTACTGGCAGATCCCATTGACCAAGGACACCAAGGAGAAGACGGCCTTTGCTACCCCAGAGGGGCTATTTCAGTACACGGTCCTCCTGTTCTGCCTCCATGGGGCACCAGCCACTTTTCAGCACCTCATGGACAAGCTGCTGCGGCCCCATGTAGCCTATGCTGCCGCATACTTAGACAACGTCATCATCTACACAGCAGATTGGGAGACCCACCTGAAGAGGGCAGAGGCTGTTTTAGACTCCTTTAGGTGGGCCAGCCTCATGGCAAATCCAGCCAAATGTGCTGTGGGCTTCAGGGAGGCTAAATACCTCAGATATGTGGTAGGAAAAGAGGTGGTAAAACCCCAGTTGAATAAATTAGAGGCCATTCAACAGTGGCCCTAGCCTAAACGAAAGAAACAAGTTCGAGCTTTTTTAGGAGTAGTGGGCTATTATCGACGATTTATTCCCCATTTTGCAACACGGGACACCCCCCTGACAGAGTTGGTGAAAGCCCGGGGGCCTGACCTTGTTAAATGGTCTGAGGCAGTAGAGAACGCATTTGAGGACCTACGGACTGCTCTCTGCAGCAACCCGGTATTGATAACCCCGGACTTCTCTAAAGAGTTTATCCTACAAACTGACACATCAGATGTGGGGTGGGGGGCAGAACTATCACAAACAATTGGGGAAGAAGAACACCCAGTGTTGTATCTTAGCAGAAAACTGCTCCCAAGGGAACGCAAGTACACAGTAGTTGAGAGGGAATGCCTTGCCATAAAATGGGTCATGGAGGCACTATGCTATTACCTCCTTGGGCGACATTTTGTATTAGTAACGGACCATGCTGCACTGTAGTGGATGCAGAGGAATAGGGAAAAGAATGCTAGGGTCACCTGGTGGTTCGTATCCATACAACCTTTCCAATTTAGGGTGCAGCACAGGGCTGGAACCCAACACGGGAACGCAGATGGGCTATCCCGCATGCACTGTTTGGTGTCCCAAGTTGTCCAACCTCCTGGTGTTGAGAAGGGGGGAAGGATGTGTGACAGACCACAGCCTGTAAACTGCAAAACTCTTATAGAAGGCAGCCATATTGGGAGGGGGGTTAATGCTTTCTTGTTTCCAAATTAGCCTCACCTGAACACAGCCCAGCAGCCAGGGTAGAAAATAGAGGCCTAATGAGAAGGCAGCTTGCAGCTGGGGTTGATTAAGCACCTGCTGCCAATTAAGGCCTCCGGGGTTCCTATAAAAGGATTCCTCCCAGGCAGCAGGGGGGTTTGGAAGGCTCACAGACTAGAGCTGGAGAGCAGAGCAGAGCAAGGAAATGCTGAACCCCAAGCAGGGGCGGATATAGGGCAGGGCGGCGGCCGCCCCGGGCCCCATGCTTCAAAAAGCCCCGCGCATGCGCCGTGGCAAAGGGGGGCCCCGCAAAATTGTGCTGCCCTGGGCCCCGCAAAATGGTCATCTGCCCCTGACCCCAAGGACTGGCCTGTGATGAGAATGACTCGGTAAGCAGGGACCCTTGCTTCTAGGGAAATCCCAGGGCAACAAAGGGGGCTCCGTGAGTCTCTGAGGCACTCAAGTAACCACCAAGAAGCTCAGAACCCCCAAGGAGCTACCAAGGGACTTCGTCACAATGCGTACTAAGTTATTTTGGAATAGTGCTAGTTAGTTTGAAATAGTGTTGCAGTGTAGACGTACTCCCCTGCATTACTTCTGGTCTGCTTCAAGGCAATGCCATTGAAATCAATAGCAATACCTATGTAGCCCAGTGGAGAATTGGTTCCATGTTTATCTTGCACTGAGGGAGGAAAAGAAAAATCTCTCCAGGCTTAGGTCTCTGGAAGGCACAGGCTTGTGTCTGCATCAACCAGTTTAAATACAACCTTTTGTATGTGTGCTGAAGAGATTTTACATTGTAAACGGCTTTCCAGGGAACTGAGGTTAATTGTTTTTTGCATCTTTTCCAAGAGTCTTTGTATGTTGCAGCTCTGCAGCTGTGCATCTAGAGTGAGATTGCATCCATTTCTGTCTGCAGTCTGGCTGCTCTGAACCTATTTAATTAAATGGAATTGAATCTGCTATGCAGTTATTGGCAATGTTGTTTTCTGTGCACGGATATACTGTTTGGGAATTCACAGGAGTGCCATGCCTTGGACATTGTAATAGTATGTGTTCAATTTCAGTCTTGTCCCACCATGACACAACCAGATAGAGATATAAAAATAAGTGGAATTCCTGAGACAAAGTCAGAAATTGAAAACTGTGGAATACTGCAAATTGTTGACATCTGAGGCCTTTCCTACACAAGATTTTAAAGTGGACCAGACTGAATTAATACAGTTTGAAAACTCTTATATACATATGACACAACCCATCACACAGCACTAGCTCCACATTTACTGTTAACTCTGGAGTCCTCTGGAAAAATAGACTATACTTGCTTCGAATTGAAATGCTTCAGTCGTTTGTTTGTGTGCACTCAGTTGCTTCACACTATTTGTTGCATGTTTCTAATGGCTATCTGAGAGAGCTTCGCTGGTCAACTGTTACTGATCTGTCCATTTAGTTGTGTACCTTCCCTCTTCTGGTGTCGAGACTAAGATGACCCTCTGCCCCTTTGCAAGTTGTTGCCCATTTGCTCCTGGATCTTAGTATACTATTATTCTGGTGACAGAACCACAGTAGTGTGCCAGAAGCCCCACAACAGGCCTTGTGCAGCTGTGCTGAAACCCTGGATCACATTTCCATCTGTGGAAAGGCATCAGTTCAGGAAGCTCTGGTGGCCAGCCACAAGAATAAGGATGTGTTTGTGATCATTGCAAAGGAGATGTGCACAAGGGCTCATTACTGTGATATTGACCAGTGCTGCATAAAGAATAAGAAACTCAGGAGAAAGCACCTATAATTGAGGGATAGATGGAGAAAATCTGGTAAGGGATAGATGGCATCTGCCCATTTTTTTTGATGGACTGGAAAAGATTCTACACAATTAGGGTATGGCCCATCCAATGTGCTGCTTAACGCCTCCTGCCCGCACGCTGTTCCACACTAGAGTCAGTGGAGGAAGAGTAGCAGGATGCCAGAAAGGAGCTGCCTCTGAGACCAAGGATATTTTTTTGTGACTAAGGACCTTGATAACAGCCTGCAAAAAAGCCAGCCACAGTCCTACCATCCTACAATGGACCGTGATTCCACTCAAGCTCATCTGAAGAAGTGGGTTTTGCCCATGAAAGCTCATGTTACTATATTAGTAGTCTCTAAGGGTATGTCTACACTACAAAGTTAATTCGAACTAACAGCCATTAGTTCAAATTAACTTTCATAGGGGCTACACATGCAAACCGCTAGTTCGAATTTAAATCGAACTAGCGGAGCGCTTTAATTCGAACTAAGTAAACCTCATTCTATGAGGAGTAACTCCTAGTTCGAATTAAGTAGTTTGAATTAAGGGCTGTGTAGCCACTTAATTCAAACAAGTTGGAGGCTAGCCCTTCCCAGGTTGCCCTGGTGGCCACTCTGGGCCAAACCAGGGAAACTCTTCTGCCCCCCTCCCGGCCCCGGAGCCCTTAAAGGGGCACGGTCTGGCTACACTGCTTGTGCCAGTTGCAAGCCTGCCACAAGATAAGCCAGCCACCCGCTGCCACCCAGACCTCCCCCTCTTCCCAGGACCAGGCTGGCGGCTCACAGGAGCCTGCCCGGGGCTGCAAAAGGCGGGCGCCCGCCTGGTCTAGTGCGGAGATCATGGACCTCATCGAGGTTTGGGGGGAGGCCTCCAATGTCCACAATCTCCGCACTAGGCACAGGAACGCGGCTGTGGCCACCAGAGGCCACATGCACAGCCAGGAGCACCTGCGGCTACTGGAGCAGCAGCTCCGCACCCAGGAGCACTGGGTCCGTGAGGACCTGCGGCTGCGGCAGCGGAGCTTGCAGGTGCTGGAGGATCAGGGCCATGCCCTCCAAGGTCACCTCCAGACCCTGGTGGACAGGTTCCTGCCTCCTCCTGCTCCAGCCCCTGCGGCCACCCCAGCTCTCGCTCCTCCTCCCACCCCTGCTCCCCCTCCCGCTTCCTCCGCACCCCTCCTGTTTCCTCCATCCCTCCTGCACTCCATCCCTCCACACCCACTCCCCCCCGATGCCCCCGCACCCACAGTGCTGCGAGACAGGAGAGCCAGCAGGACCCCGAACCCTGAGCTTTCCTTCCCTTCCTCCCCTTCCTCCCCCTTCCAGCTCCCTCCTCCCAGGTTTCCCCCTCCCCTCTCCCACCCTCTCTCCTGCCCTCTCCCGCCTCCTTTCCCCCGTCTCCCCAGAGTTTCATTCCCCCTCCCCAGTTGTGTTAAATAAAGACAGGTGATATTTTTGAAAATACGTGTCTTTTATTTGACATCAGGAAGGGGGGCTAGGGAAGGGTAAGTGGAAGGACAAGAGGGAGGAATGGGGCAGACCGGGGAGACTGTTAGCGCTCCTCAGGGTGGAAGCTCTCCCGCAGGGCCCCCTGGATCCTGACATCCCCTCGATGGTCCTCCCGGGTGGCAGCCTGCAGACAGTGCAGCCAGGCTGCCGGCAACGTGTCCACGAGATGCAGCAGAGTCCCTGGGGGCAGGTCTGGTTCCATGTTGTAGAGTGCCGTGGTGCCCCGAGTGAGGGCAAGCAGAGCACTCCGAGACACAAATGCTTTGCTGTCCCTCAGCGAGGTAGACCAGCAAACAGAGAAACCTGAGAACTGTCTGTCCAAGATGGGGGATCGAGTCCCTTTAAGCGCAGCCCTTGGCTAGCCTGAGGCAGCAGCCCCACACACTAAGTCCGACCCTGATGCCCTGCCGGCACTGGTTCTGACCAGCCTTACCTTCAATTCAGGGTCCACTCAATGTGGACGTGCTATTTCGAATTAGCAAAACGCTAACCACTTCTCTTCTTTCTCTACAGCTGCACCAGCTGCTCGTGCAGGGCGCACCACCCCGCCCGGGACATGCTCCCGCACCCGCGGCCTGCTCCGGACCACCACCATGCGGCAGGAGTACTGGGACCAGCACCTGGGGGCCCTGTGAACCCTGCACCGCACAGTCCAGGCCTGGATGCTGGAGGACCTGCAGCTGTGCCGGGAGCAGCTTGCTCAGGACCGAGCGCTGAACTCAAACCTGCAGGCCCTGCTGCAGAGCATGGTGCCCTGTGCTGGTCCTGCGCCTGCTGCCCCCCCAACTACTGTCCCTCCTTCCACTCCTGCCCCACCCACTGCTTCCTCCTCAACCTCCACCCTCCTCCTCAATGTCCACACCCCACCTTATCCTCCGCACTTCTCCCCATCCCCCCAGGGATGCCAAGACCCCTCCTGCCGTGCTGGGAGGCGGTTGGCTGGCGAGACCCCACCCCTGAGCCCTGAGCTTCCCTCCCCTTCTTCCCTTGCTTCCCCTTCCAGCTCCCTCCTCCCAGTTTTCCCCTCCCCTCCCCTCTCTCCTGCCCTCTCCGCCTCCTTTCCCCCGTCTCCCCAGAGTTTCATTCCCCCTCCCCAGTTGTGTTAAATAAACCCAGTTTCTATTTTTGTAAATATGTGTCTTTTATTTGACATCAGGAAGGGGGGGGCTAAGGAAGTGTAAGTGGAAGGACGAGAGGGAGGAATGGGGCACGAGCCCCCGGTGGGGAGGACTGGTGTGGCTCTGAGGGCTCCTCAGGGTGGATGCTCTCCTGCAGGGCCTCCTGGATCCTGACAGCCCTTCGATGGTCCTCCCAGATGGCAGCCTGCAGACAGTGCAGCCAGGCTGCTGCCAACGTGTCCACGAGATGCAGCAGAGTCCCCGGGGGCAGGTCTGGTTCCATGTTGCAGAGTGCCGTGGTGTCCCGAGTGAGGGCAAGCAGAGCACTCCGAGACACAAATGTTTTGCTGTCCCTCAGCGAGGTGGACCAGCAAGCAGAGAAACCTGAGAACTGTCTGTCCGGGATGGGGGGGTCGGGTCCCTTTAAGCACAGCCCTCGGCTAGCCTGAGGCAGTAGCCCCACACACTAAGTCCGACCCTGATGCCCTTTTGGCACTGGTTCCGGCCAGCCTTACCTTCGATTCAGGGTCCACTCAATGTGGACGTGCTATTTTGAAATAGAAAAATGCTATTTCGAATTACTTTTTGTGTCTAGATGCGTTATTTCGAATTAGCTTATTTTGAATTAACTAATTCGAAATAAGTTAATTCGAAATAACACTGTAGTGTAGACATACCCTTACAGATTAACACAGCTATCCCTCTGTGCCTTGAATAAGATGAGCCCAATTCATAGCCAAGAACCCAGGGTGGAACCACAGAGTCAGATCCTTCACAGGGAACTTCAGCACATAATACCTCTCTTTGCTATTTATTATTATCGTTGTCAGATGTAAGCTAGCTACCACCGCCTCCCTCCCCAGAAACCCGTGTTTTGTTTCAAAATGGCACCCATCAGTATGGGGCAGTGGCACTCTATACCCTTCCCCCCACATACACAGCAGCAGCTTTCAATAACATCTGTGTTAAATTCAACAGTCCATAGTGATATTGCTTAGTGTGCAATTGAGACACAAACAATACTGCTTCTACCCATGCCCTGTCAGTGGGTCTGGCCCACGAAAGCTCATCACCTAATAAACCATCTTGTTAGTCTTTAAAGTGCTACATAGTTCTGTCTTTTGTTTCAGTACCATGCATTGTAACCAACAATTGTAGGACCCTCATCTATTTTCGTCTGCACTTTCTCCATGTCTATCAGGGAGATATAGCATAACATAAGCTTGGGAAATAGCTCCATTTTCTTTTGCACATTATAGGGAATAGCCATACACCCATTTAACTCAAAAGCCCCTTCCACTCATGCAGTGCTTTTGGGAGGACTGTCTTAGTGAATCACTTCACAGCATATCTTGCTGGTCTGCCCTTTTGTTGTTTTTGAATAAGATCATTCTTCTTTGAGTGATGTCCCCGTGGGTGCTCCACTATTGGTGTCGGGTCATCCTAGCACCGCAGATTGGAGTTTTCCCTAACGGTAGCCAGCCAGACCATGCATGTGTGGTGGGTGCCTCATGGCATTCGTGCTCTTCTGCTCACACGTATGGTCCTGCTCCCACCAGTTTCTTCATTGTTGCCCTTGGTTGCAGATGGAGCAAGCTCCTCTCCTCAGATATTCTAGTCAGAGAGACATAATTAGTTAATAGTTAATACTTTTAGTAGTTTTTGTTAGCCAGTTAGTTAGTTATAGTTATTATTAGGATTAAGAAGTTGGTTGTTCCATATCTTATATACATATAAGACACAAGAGATGAGAAACAGTCCCGAAAAAAAAGAAAAGAAAAGAAAAGAAAAGAAAAGAAAACTCTTCACAATGCCAGGCTCTCCAGGCTTCATAAAGTGCAATGTTGGTCACAAGCCCATGCCAGCTTCCAACGGACACTCTTCTTGTATCAGGTGCCTCAGCAAGGCACATGTACCACAGAAATGCACACATTGCTCTAAGCTCATTGTGAGAGCATGCCGAGATAGGGAGATGCAGCTCTGCATGCTCCTATTTGATAAGGCACTTCCCCTTTATTCGGCTCTGGTGAGGCCACATCTGGAGTATTGTGTCCAGTTCTGGGCCCCCCACTACAAAAAGGATGTGGACGCATTGGAGAGGGTCCAGCGGAGGGCAACCAAAATGATTAGGGGGCTGGAGCATATGACTTCTGAGGGGTCTGTTTAATCTGCAGAAGTGAAGAGTGAGGGGGGATTTGATAGCAGCCTTCAACTTCCTGAAGGGAGGTTCCAAAGAGGATGGAGAAAAGGCTGTTCTCAGTAATGACAGTTGGCAGAACAAGAAGCAATGGTCTCAAGTTGTGGTGGGAGAGGTCCAGGTTGGATATTAGGAAAAACTATTTCACTAGGAGGGTAGTGAAGCACTGGAATGGGTTACCTAGGGAAATAGTGGAGTCTCCATCCCTAGAGGTGTTTAAGTCTCGGCTTGACAAAGCCCTGGCCGGGTTGATTTAGTTGGGATTGGTCCTGCCTAGAGCAGGGGGCTGGACTTGATGACCTTCTGAGGTCTCTTCCAGCTCTATGGTTCTATGATTCTATGAACCAGCGGACTCCACACCATCCACTGCCCATTCAGACCCTATCAGGGCTGAAAATGGAGAGCAACTTCTCTGAGCTTGGGCTCCTCCACTAAGAAACAGGCCTTGGCAATGTGTTCTCTTACATCGACTTTGACAAGTTGGGTCAGCATGGGAGACAAACCAGGAACGTCCAGCACTGCGGGTTCACGGTCTAAGGCTTCCTTGGAACCAAAAGCGTGACACAAAACATTGGTGCTGACAGCACACATGTTACTTCATCAACTGGCACCAGTAATTCCAGCCTCACAAACATCAGCACTGGCACCTGCACTGACAGAGGCATCAGCATCAACTTCCATGCCATCTCAAGATAGACAGCTGGAATCCCCAGCTTACCCTCCTATTCCAGCGCCAGAGACACCAACCAGACCACTGGCACGGACAAAAGCATGTGCAAAATCTAATAGGACTCGGGACCCTAGCCCAGAATAGCTGACTTTCTCCCCGGCACCATCGTCCCTGAACCACTGCCAGAATTGGTTCTGCGACATCCCGGAACCATGCATGACACCTATTCATATAGGAGACACCACAGATCAGTCTCCCCACTCTCTCCAGCAGGATATCACCCATCCTCACACGGTGCCTGGTTGAGACACATATCCATATCTCCTCCCTCTTCGTCCAGCGATTCAAGTAAGATCGCCTTGCTCTCCAACACTGTCGATGCATGCAGCCTACCACGGGGTTGATAGGAGTGTTTTCTCTTCCAGGCACTCCTCCCCTACCCAATCACACTATGAGCATTATAGACATAGATATTCCTATGACCAGCCACCCCATTGTATAGTTGGTTACCATCACCAACAGCCTACATATTCCAGGCATTGGTCACCTTGCTGCCTCAGGACTTCTCACATATCACCTATTTCTTCTACACCTGCACATAGACAGCATGTTTCACCAGCTCCTTGGAGATCCTCTCCTCCGCCTCAACACTCCAAGCCCAAAGACGGGCAATGATCAGAACCTGAATAGCAACAACCTGATGCTTCCTCCATGGACCAATCCTCTTTGTCCCCAGATGAAGCAGTCATTCCTGGGGATGTGTCCCCAACGGATGACCTGAAATAATTTCACGACTTGTTTAAAAGAGTGGCTACTAGCCAGGAGGTCCAGTTAACCAAGGTGCAAGAAAAACAATATTGCCTCCTTAAAAACCTGCAACCATCTCAATGAGCCAAAATCTCACTGTCCATAGATGAGGCCATTATGGAGGGTGCCAATTAAATTTGGCAGACCCCAGCTTCTGCTCCACTGATCAACAAGCGTGCAGATGAGAAATATTTCATTCTAGCCAAGGGTATGGAATTTTTATTTTACCACCCCCAGCCTAACTCCCTGGTTGTGGATGCTGCCCAACAGAGATCCAAGTTACCTCAGTATAAGAATGCTCTGGCAGACAAGGAGAGTAAGCAAATGAACCTTTTTGGCAGGAAGGTATATTCTTCCTCAACCCTTCTGCTCTGTATCGCAAACTATGCAGCCCTTTTGTTTAACCATGACTTCAACAACTACAACCGACTGACTACTCTCATGAAACACTTACCATACTCTAAAAGACTGATCCTCAAGTTGATTGTTCAAGAGGGGTACACCTCTGCAAGCATCATAGCCCTCCAGCAACTCAACGTTGCTGCCACAGCAGCCCATTTGACGGCAACCTCTATAGTGATGCAGAGAGCCTTGTGGGTGCAAACTGCAGAGGTCCCTCGAGAGCTGCAGAATAAAGTAGAGGACCTCCCATTTGATAAACAAAAATTATTAGCTGAAAAGACCGATGAGGTCCTTCACTCAAGTAAGGACTCCAGAACTACCATTCATACCTTGGCTATGTACACAACCCCTGTCAGGGCTGTTCCCCATTCTGGTATTTTGAGTGCAGAAGGTGGGGGCCTGCAAAGACATTAACTATACCTTGCCACTGCAGGCACTGGTTACAGAAACTTCCCCCAGAATCACATACACAGATTTGGAGGGGGGGTCACTGTCAACATCAAGTGATTTTTACCCCCAAAACTGGGGATGAACACTTGAACCCATCCTCAGGGTACCCCAAGCTCTTCTGCCACAAGAGAGCTTGAAGAAAAGAAAAGAAAAGAAAAGAAAAGAAAAGAAAAGAAAAGAAAAGAAAAGAAAAGAAAAGAAAAAGCTGTAGTGTCTAGTAGCTGACCTATCAGTCCAAGGCATGCATACACACAGATAGACAGATCTCCTGTACCTTCCAGGACACAAGAATCAAATCGTCACCTTTAAAAAAGTGATTGTTATTAAGAAACAAAATATATGCTTGATAAAGCATACTTGGTTGCTAAATGTTACAGAGCAACTAAGGAAAGCAAATTAAAAACAGAGAAGATCTCTGGGTATGTCTAGACTGTATCCCTCTGTTGGCAGAGGGATGCAGATTAGGCAGGTCGACATTGCAAATGAGGCAGGGATTGAAATATCCTGCGCCTAATTTGCATAAAAATGGCCACCACGGTTTGCCGACTCAGCATTTTGTCAGCAAAGTGGCAGTCTAGAGGGGATCTGTCGAAAAGAAAGCCTTTTTCGACAGATCCCTTATGCCTCCTGCAAGGAGGTTTACAGGATCTGTCGAAAAAGGCTTTCTTTCTTGTCAGATCCCCCTCTAGACTGCTACTTTTTGCTGACAAAGTGCTGAGTCGGCAAACCGTGGTGGCCATTTTTATGCAAATTAGGCATGGGATATTTAAATCCCTGCCTCATTTGCACTGTCGACCTGCCTAATCTGCATCCCTCTGCCGACAGAGGGATGCAGTCTAGACATACCCTCTGGGAACAATACTTACATAGTAAATGGGGAGGGGAGGCATAGATTCACACAGAGCAATTCGAACTAAACCACAAAATAAAGAAAAATACCCTGATCGCAACTAGATTCATTTTTTCCCTTTATTTACTCACGATAGTCTCTTTTTTCAGTCCACTTCCATGCCCCAAATTTCTTGGAGGCATAGTAGTCCTGTCATCATTCTCTGTCTCTCAGCTCCTGGTTTAACTCTCCCCCACAAAAAAAGCAGGCAAGGTACCTTATACAATTCAAATTCCAGCACTCTATTTCGATTGGTTCTCCCGACCCCCTTGCCAACACCCTTGCTAGCTACCTGAGTGTAATCCCTTAGTCACCGGGTGCTGGTCAGCACTCCTATCTATTACATGCCCCTCTCCCCCAAAGCACAGACTGTGCTGGAAAGGGTGGCCCACACTGGCTGTGACTTCTTCCTGGGGAACATACTTAATAAAGTACATGCACACTCTACATTTGCTATTGGATGCACGAGAACTACATAAACCCCTTCCACATCTGTGGCGTAAAATGACTGATATACAGGGAGAGTTCTAAGTATCTAAGCCTGGAAATGCCCCTCTGGAGAGGGCATCAGTCACTTTGTTAGAAGCTCCTGAAATGTGTTGTACGTCGAAGTCAAAGTCTTGGAGAGCCAAGCTCCATCAAAGGAGTTTCTTATTAGTGTCCTTGACAGTGGGAAGTCACCTTAGTGCAGAATGGTCAGTCTGCAGGTGAAAGTGTCCCCACACATATGGTTGTAGCTTCTCTAGAGCATACACAATAGCATAACACTCCTCTGAGACAAACCAGTGGCTTGTTTATCTGGCCCTGTCTGCCTCAAAACTACCCCCACACCATGTTCAGATGCATCTGTGGTGACAGTGAAAGACTTGTCATAGTCTGAGGCCCTTAGAACAGAGTCACTCATAAAGGCAGCCTTAAGCTGCTTAAAAGCTTTCTGGCACTTGTCAGTCCACTGGTCCACGTTTGGTTGCTTTTTCCTGGTCAGGTCTGTTAGTGGTTTGGTGATCTCACTGTAGTGTGGTACAAATCACCTATAATACCCAGCCAAGCCTAAGAATGATTGGACCTGTTTCTATGACTTAGGGATAGGCTAGTTTTGGATAACCTCTACCTTAGCCTGTAGAGGGTTGATAGTCCCTTGACCTACCAAGGTAAGTCACGCTGTTTAGGCAAATTTGACATTTTTTTGGCTTTAACTGTGAGCCCTGCCTCCCAACAGCTTGGAGGTGTTCTAGGTATTCTCCCCATGAATCAGAGAATATGGACACATTGTCCAGATAGGCCACTGCAAATTCCCCAAATCTAGCTAGTAGATTAGCCACAAGCCTTTGGAAAGTTGCAGGTGCATTGTGCAGACCAAAAAGGAGAACATTAAACTCATACAGCCCTACATGTGTAATGAAGGCTGACTTTTCCTTGACTGGTTCATCCAGAGGTACTTACCAGTAAGTCTAGGGTGGAGATAAACTGGGCACGCCCCCAATTTATCCAATAGCTCATCTGTGTGTGGCATTGGATAGTTGTCTCAGCAAGTTACAGCAGTCAGCTTTCGGTAGTCCACGCAAAAGCGGATTTCTCCCTCCAGTTTGGGAACTAGGACCACTGGAGAAGCCCATGCACTCTCCGAAGGGTGAATTACACCCATCTCTAGCATGTCCTTGATCTCCTTCTCTATAGCTGCCTTGACTGAAGGAGCCATTCAGTAGAGTTGGGCCCTGACTGGGCAAGCATCACCTGTGTCAATGGAGTGAAACTCCCATTTGGGCCATCCTGGGGTGGCTGAGAACATTGAGGTGAATCTGGTGCACAGCCCCACGATCTGCCGTTGTTGCTCATGAACAAGACTCATGGAGAGGCTTACCTCTTCTACTCCACCTTTGTGTTTCCTGTCATAGTAGGCTCCCTTGGGCCACTCCACATTCTCCTTCTCCTGAGCAGTAAACTGAAGAACCTTGAATTCTCGGGAATATAGGGGCTTCAGAGAGTTAACGTCAAATTTAGACTTAAGGGTCAGGGTCAGGAAATGCTATGAGGTAATTAAGCATTCCTAGGTGCTCTTGGACTGTGAATGGTCCATCCCAGGATTCTACCATTTTATTGGTCTGGAGCACCTTCAAGACCATGACTTCCTCACCTACCTTGAAGGATCGCTTTCTGGCATGCTTATCATACCAGGCCTTTTGCTCTTGCTGAGCATCCTGCAAGTTCTTTTGCACAAAAGTTTGAGAGTCTCTAATGGTATTTTGTAGGTTGTGTACAAAACCCAAAATGTTAGTTCCTGAAGGAGGGATGGCCCCCTCCCATTGCTGCTTTACTAACTGCAAGGGACCCTTAACTTTGCGGCCGTACACCAGTTCAAAAGGTGAGAATCCCAAACTGGGATGTGGGACATTGCTATAGGCAAACAGTAACTGTTGCAAAGCCAGGTCCCAATCATTGGAGTGTTCATTCACAAATTTGCATATCATAGCTCATAAAGTCCCATTAAATCTTTCCACCGGGCCATTTGTTTGATGGTGGTAGGGGGTAGCAACTTGAAAGGTGGATTGGTGACTCAGGTCTCTGGGTCAACGAATTTGGGGTCCACTAGGGATTGGTGGATCACTGACACCTGTGCTCCAGTGTCCCTCCACACAACAACATCCCTTCCACCCACATTCACAGTCTCCCTTTGCTCTGGAGGTATCCGTGAGACATCTGGGCCTGAGGTGTCTTGGGGTGTGATAAGCTGCAGTCCGTTGGTGCTCTTGGGATAGTTGGCCTTCACATGTCCCAGTTCATTACATTTAAAACATTGCACAACTGGTGTATCAGTGGAGAAAGATGGGTTGCTAGAGGATGGGGTCGGGGGTGAGAGGATGTCTGTGGCCTCCCTTGAGGTGGATAGGACCCTTCCCTGCGAGGTGGGTTCTTGTTGGCCCCCTGTTGTAGGATGCCATCTCCAGGCATCCCTTCTGATA
Organism: Rafetus swinhoei; assembly: GCA_019425775.1. NCBI lineage: Eukaryota > Metazoa > Chordata > Testudines > Trionychidae > Rafetus > Rafetus swinhoei. Next base: position 8,831,303 of record CM033431.1, on the reverse strand, counting down.
CTCTGTCTGTTAGTTTTATTTTCCTCCATCACCTCCATCCACCTGGCTCCTATATCGCCTGCCTCTGTGATATCCTTAGGGTTCCCATCTCAGATGTATCTCTGGAGCTCTATGAGAAGGCCCTCTAGGAGCTGTTCTATTTACATTAGGAGAGCTAGCTCTTCCATAGTCTTAACATTTGCTCCTGATACCCATGCATCCCAGTTCCTTTTAATCTCATAGACAATTTGGGATACTCTCATACCCGGTTTCCACCTTAAGGCTCTAAAGCAGCGATGGGCATGTTCAGTGGTGAGCCCCATCCTAAGTTTGACCCTTTGTTTAAAAAGTTCATAGTCATTCATGGTTCCCCTGGGCATTTCAACTGCCACTTGTGTTAGGGGTCCACTGAGTTGTGATCTCAGCTCCACCATGTACTTGTCTTTGGGGATGCTGTACCCAAGACAGGCTCTTTCAAAACATTCTAAGAAGACCTCTGCATCATCTCCTACCCAGTACATAGGGTATTTCCTAGACATAGTAATTCTGCCTCGGTTTAAATCATTGTTTCTCTCAGCTACTGGTTTAACTCTCCCCCACAAAAAAAGCAGTTCAAATTTATACAATTCAAATTCCAGCACTCTATTTTGATTAGTTCTCCTGGCCCCCTGGCCAACACCTTTGCTAGCTACCTGAGTGTAACCCCTTAGTCATCGGGTGCTGGTCAGTAATCATCCTATCCATTACACCATCCACTCCTTTCTATAGGAGCACTGGTGAGGGTACCAGATGAGTTCAGAGAGTTCTTCTCTCACTACTTCCTCATGCAGAAATGAATAGGGGGGTGTAGACCTATCTTGACCTTTGAAAACTCAACCAATACCTTCAGAAACAACTATTTGAAATGGTAACCCTGGCATCGATAATCCCATCGCTAGATAAAGAGAATTGATTCACAGTCCTCAATCTGAAAGATGCTTACTTTTACATCATGATCCATCCCATTCACAGGCAGTTCCTCTGGTTCATAGTTGGCCTAAAACACCTCCAATATCATGTGCTACCCTTCCGCGTCTCTTCCGCACCCAGGGTGTTCTCAAAGACATTCGCTTACTTATGTCAACAAAGGATTATAATCTTCCCTTACTTCTATGACTGCCTAATAAAGGGAGAAGATGAACAACATTGCACAAAACAACCTGGAACATTGCTCCAACCATGCCACCCCAATCAGCATGAAGCAGATACAGTAGAATGAAACCCAAGTGCACCCTCATACTCTCAACACTTACCATCTCTGAGGCTCACCCAATACATGATTCTTTTTTTCCTCCATACTCCCATAACCAAGAACTTGCAACTGTCAGACTGCAGGACCTACTGACATGCTGGCCAACCTGAAGGAAGTAAAGAAAGACTTGGGACAAGATGTTTGCAGAACTCATGTCAGTGTCACAGAAGCTGGCCAAGAGCAGAAGCTGGTACATGAGGACCCAGAGGGAGGAAGAAGTTCAGCCCTCCCAGGAGATTGTGGCAATGGCCAAGGACAGGGAAAGCATGGCTGTGGCCAGGGACAGTGTCACCATAGAATCATGGAACACTAGAACTGAAAGAAACCTCAAGAAGCATGGGTGGTCAGTAATGAGGGCAAGGGAAGGCAGAGCCTTCTCAAAATTGCTTACATGACTGATCACTAAGGCTGGGGCTGCTGCCGGGGAAGGCAGCCCAGCTCAGCAGCCCAGCCACCTGGGAGCAATGAGCTGCGGCGTGGCAGCCCGGCTCCACCAGGCTACCAGGGAGGAATAGATCTGCTTCATGGCAACCTGGCTTTCCCCAGCTGCCAGGAAGGCATCGGGCAGCTGCACGGCTTTCCCCGGCCGCCGGGGAGGTATTGGGACCCTGTGGAGCAGCCCAGCTTCCCTCAGCTGCCAGGGAGGGATAGGGCCACAGCTTGGCAGCCTGTCTTCCCCCAGCCACCAAAGAGAGCCAGGTCGGGGCCATAGCATGGCAGCCGTGGCTCTTCACATGGTCCAGAAGCCTCAGGTAGAAGGGGCAGAGACTCGAGTGGAAGCAGGCGGGGCTGGGGCTTGCCTTCCCCGCTGGCCTTTTACCTGATGCCTATGTCAAGACCAGTCCCCTGCCCTCAAGGCAGGCCCAAGCACCATCTAGATCATCCCTGAGAGGTGTTTGTCTAACCTGCTCTTAAATATCTCCAGTGATGGAGATTCCACAATCTTCCTAGACAATTTATTCCAGTGTTTAACCACCCTGACAGTTTTTCTAATGTCCAATCTAAACCTCCCTTGCTGCAATTTAAGCAGCAAGGAGTGAAGGAGAGCATGGGAAAAGAGAGAGATGCACGGATGCTATCCTGAGTCAGAATGCAGTCCTGTAATCTGGGACACAGTTATGCCTTTCAGGCCCTGGCTAATGGGACCAGCAGCCAATAATGCTGGCTATTGGGACCAGCAACATCCCCTAATCCCTGTACCCCCAAAGCAGTGCCCATTCACCTCTCAACTTGAACTCTTGCCCCTTGTAATCCAGCTCTTTATAGCCCTGTAAAGTCCCTGAGCCCTTGTGGACAAGAAGATCTTCATACAAGGTGTATGCTCACTTTAACTCCCTCCACCCATCTTGTTGTGCTTGGAATGCTGTTATTATTGAGTTTTATTTGCGCTGCTGCAGTAATTAAAGTACCATTGGTTACTTAAGCCCATTGGTTTGTTAAAAGTATTTCCAAACCCAAAGACATTATTTTTCTGTTACTTTTATTAAAATTGTATTATTGGATTTTTTTATTGTTCTTTCATAATAAAACTGTTTTCAATGCAGCCATAGATCATCAATGCACTGAGCACAGAAAATCCTTGAAATAAAGCTGAAATAATTTATTGGGTTTTCCAGAAACACATAGGGAATGTTAAACTTCAGCACACACACATACACATACATACACACTACCACATTAGTCACAATGTCTCTCTCTATCATGAAACACTCCTCCATCTGCGCTGGGCTAACATGCACAAAACCCAAATACAGACAGTAGGCATTTTTGATAGCAGTTCCCCTGGTGTTTGGTTTCTCTGTGGGACATGCTGCTGACTGGTTGATCCTCCAGGCAAGTTTCCTCCCCTCAGTCTCCCATTTCCAGGGAAGGCTTTCCCCCATTGCTCTGACAGGGTACGTCTAGACTACAGTTTTTGTCAACAGAGGCAACAAAGAGCGTCTAGACTACATCCAGTTCTGTTGACAAAGCAAGCCGCTTTGTCAACATGAGAGTGTAGACGCAAAGGACAGTGTAGATGCAATAACGCCTTCTGTCGACAGAACTCTGCCGCCTTCTGTCGACAGAACTCTGTCGACAAAAGGCGTTATTCCTCGTAGAATGAGGTTTACTGCCGTCAACAAAACTGCCGAGTTATGTCGACAGAACTCGGCGGTAGTGTAGACAAAGGTATAGTTTTGTCAACAAAAGTGGACTTTTGTCGACAAAACCCTGTAGTCTAGACACACCCACAAATATATGATACAGCAGCAAAGCACAAGATACAGTTCAAATGGTTGGAATTTTTGGCCTTTCCAACCTATTCTATAAGCAGCACCATTTGCCTTTCAAATAGCCAAATGCACACTTAACTACCATTCTGCTGCTAGTTAAATAATAGCTAACTAGCTTGTTCCTTCCTTGGAGGGTATGTCTATACTACAGAGTTTTGTCAGAAAAACAGCTATTTTCCAACAAAACTTGCAGAACATCCACACTGCAGTCGTGTTCTTCCGAAAGTAAATTGAAAGAACAGAGGGGTTTTTCTGACGTTGGTACTCCTTTTTCTATGAGGAAGAAGCCTGTTCCGAAAGAGCTCTTTCGGAAAAAGGCGAGTGTGGATGGGGAAGAGGGTTTTTTTTTTTTTTAAAAGACGAGGCCTCCAGGAAATAACACAGGTGCCCCAGTGGCCACTCCGTTCAAAGTAATCACAACTCTATAGTTCCTGTCTCCTGGCCCCTCTTAAAGCTGCAGGCACCCCGGACAAGCCTTCTGGCAGGAAGCTGGACTGTTAACAGCACCTCACCACACGGCTCTCCCTGCCATAAGCCTTGTCACTCATTGCTGAGCCTCAAGCCCCCCACGACCCCTCTGGCCCTCGCAGAGAGCACCCCCGGGGTCCCAGGACCCACCCAGGAGGACCACAAAGCAGGCACCCTCCTTGTCTGGAGCGGAGATCCTGTCCCTCCTTGAGCTGTGGGGCGAGGAGGACACATTGCAGGATCTCCACTCCAAGCGGCAGAATGCAGACATATATGAGCGCATGAGGCGGACACCCACCCCAGACCTTGGAACAAGTCCGGAGCAAGGTCAAAGGGCTCCATCAGGGATACGTCCGGCCCAGAGAGCACAGCTCGCGCTCAGGGCCTGGACCCCAAACCTACCCCTATTACCAGAAAGACACCAAACCCTGGAGGGTGGGGAAACGTCTTCCCCATCCGTCCTCATGGACTCCAGCCTGGAGACCCCCATCGTCGCCCGGCCAGAGGTCACGGCGGAGGAGGAGCAGAAGGACCAGAGCCAGCCAGAGGCAGAGGAGGAGGTGGAGTTGGAGACCATCACCCTGTCCCTGGAGCTGGTGCTGGTCAGCCAGGACGTCTTCCAGGCCTCCTCAGATGCCTGGGAGGGATCTTCAGGTGAGTGCTCTCACTTTGTCACATACACAGGGCAGGAGCGGCAGGCGCACAGGGAGTGGGGTGCGAGTGTCACTCAGGCTGCTCAAGTTGGACATTGTGCTGCAGTCCGCACATGTGCAACCATGTGCAGCACACGGACACAGCAGGCAGCCCCTGAGCACAGGGGGGATTCTGTTGCCAGGTTCGGGGGAGGCCTCCCAGCACCTGTCACAGCTGGAATCAGGCTAGCCACAAGGGCGCAGGCATGACCCCAGACACCAAGGAGTGCCGCACACAGCACACCGGCATGCCAGCATGTGCGAGGTACCACCCACTCCCACGGGCAGTGCTGAGAGCCCCAGGTGTGTGGGTGGACATAAGAGCATAAGAATGGCCATACTGGGTCTGACCAAAGGTCCGTCCAGCACAGTATCATGTCTGCTGACAGTGGTCAATGCCAGCTGCCCCAGAGGGAGTGAATCGAACAGGTAATGATCAAGCGATGGCCATCTATCTCTCCTGCCATCTATCTCCACCCTCTGACAAACAGAGGCTGCTCCCGGCTCCTCTGACCCCCATGTGGGGATCCCACTGTGGCCGGACACTTCCCTTGCCTGCTGGTCTGTGGGCCGGAGTAGACCAGGCAGCACGGTGCCCTGGGCACCTTGGGCCCCTGTGAGGCATGGCCCGCAGTGCAGGCAACACATGGCCTTGCTCCCAGGACATCCCCCTCCTCTGAGCCAAGGACTGTTGGTCACTGCTCACAATGGAGGACACGGCCTCAGGGACAGTCTCTGCACAGATGACTGACTGCCTCTCCCTCATTGTGTTCTCCACAGCCAGGACTGAGGGGCGAGCCACACCACCAGAGCCAGCCACCAGAGTGCAGGCGACCCGAAGGTGCACGAGGGTCCATGAAGACCTGATGTGGCAGCATGTCAGCAGACTGCATGACATACAGCAGACCCTGATGCAGAAAATATGCGAGGACTTTGAGTGGTGGAACCGCGCATGGGACCAGCTCATGCAGCGGTGTGACAAAATGTATGTCATCATACTGTACATGATGGCACACCCGCCTGATACCACTGCTCCTCGCTTTCAACCATCCTGCCCGCCCTGCTATGCCTATTCCTCCTCCGTCTGCTCCTCATGCAATGCCTCTGCTCCCTCCCCAGGTGATGCCCATGCCGCCTCCCCAAGTGATGCCTATGCCCCCTCCCCCTGCCATCCCTGACCCCATTTCAACCCCCTTGTGGTCCCCGGACCCACCTGACCCCAACTCCAACCAGGTCCCCGTGCCTGAGGTGGGACATCTAGCCATCCTCCTTCCCCTCCAGGTTATAGCCCCCTCCTTCCCGCTGCACACCTTTGTTTAATGTAATATCAATACAGACTTTGTTTTGTTAAAAATCAAACAGGTGTTTTTATTGAGAGGTCAGGGAAAGGGTGAAGGGAGGGGTTGTGGTGGGGAAGGGATAGGGCTGCAAGCCAGAGGCCCCTATTGGGAGGGCCTGTGGAGAGTTACTGAGGTGCTTGAGAGAACCGCTCCCTTAGGGCCTCTCGGATGCGCACCCCCACCTTATGGGCCTGTCGGATGGCAGTTGTCAGTGGCTGCTGGAAGGCTTATCCCTCGCTGCTGGCATCTTCCCCCCCACCTCGGGAAAAAGGCCTCCCCACAATATTGTGGAGGACACAACATGCCACGACCACCTTGGGGATGTTGTGCTCCCCCATGTCCAGGTGGGTCAGTAGGCACCTGAACTGTACCTTCAGGCACCCAAAGGTGCACTCCACCTGGATCCAGGCCCAGTTGAAGTGGGCATTACATGGGTCCCTACTGGGGTCAGGTGGCCTGTGTACGGCTTCATTAGCCACGGCATCGGGGTTTAAGCCATGCCCCCCACAATGCACAATGGCATCTGCACGTCCCCAACCGCAAAGTCACGGCGGGGGAAGAATGTGCTCACCTCCAGCTTCCTGCACAGGCTAGAGTTCCTGAAAATGGCAGCATCGTGTCCCCTGCCCGACCACCCAACAAAAATATCCATGAACTGTCCACGGTAGTCGACCAAGGCCTGCAGCACCATTGAGAAGTAGCCCTTGTGATTGATGTACTGGGCCACTCAATGCTCTAGTGCACGCATTGTGATGTGGGATGTGGGTCCCATCAATCCCTCCCCTGCAGTTTGGGAACCCCAAGGCAGCAAATCTGGCTATGATCGGGTCCAGGTCTCCAAGGCAGATGACCATCCGCAGCAGGATCGAGTTGATGGCTATCACAACCTGAAGAAGGAGACAAACGAACACACAAAACAGAGAATGAGAGAGGGAGTGACTGAGCCCTTGGGGAGTGTCTGTCCCCCCTTCTTTCTCCCCCTCAAACACCTCAGGAGCCACACCCCATGAGGCCAGTCCCCGGCAGGGCTGTGTGAGGGCGGGACAGCACAACCCCCCAGGGACGGGGTCCCCCCCCACTCCCAGCCCACCCCAGCAACCCTACCCCCCTTTCCCTAGGGTCCCCCTTTCCAGGACTCCCTGCCCCTTGCAGGGACTGCAGCCCGAGAACTCCTTACCTCCATGAGGAGGGCCCCAATGGTGGACTTCCCCATGCCAAACTGGTTGCCCACTAACCGGTAGCAGTCAGGGATGGCAAGCTTCCACAGGGCAATTGCGACCCACTTCTCCAGGGGGGGTGTCGGGCCACAGGTGGGTGTCGCATCTCCGGAGGGTGGGGGTGATCCAGGCACATAACTCCAAAAAGGTGGCCTTCTGCATGCAGAAGTTTTGGAGCCACTGCTGGTTGTCCCACCGCTCCATGACCAGACAATCCCACCAGTCAGAACTGGTGTCAAGCCTCCAGAAACACCTCTCCACAGGGGGATGCGGTTGCCAGAATGTAGCTCCTGCACCCAGGGTGAGGGTCCCCAGAATGAGCTTGGGGTTGAACTCGGTCAGAACCGGGAAGGCAGCTGGCACAATGTGCTGCAAAAACTGCAGCATGGCCATGTGGGGCCGTCGCATGCCCAGGGGCAGCTGCGGCTCCATGGCACCAAGGGTACATCTACACTAGCCCCCTAGTTTGAACTAGGAAGGCTAATGAGGGTGACCGAAATTGCTAATGTGGAATGAGGTTTAACAGTTAATTCGAACTAAGGGGTTTATCTCGGAATCGCGCTTCTCTGCTGCGTGTAGACGCAGGCAGTTACTTCGGGCTAGTCAGTTTCCAAAATGGCGACCAGCTGGGAATATGCTAATCAAGCGCGGGATATTTAAATCCCACGCTTCATTAGCAATTTCGGTCGCCCTCATTAGCCTCCCTAGTTTGAGCTAGTGTAGACGTACCCCAAGAGAAAAGCTGTGGTGTCCAAAAAAGCAGGGCAACCACAGCAGGCACTGGAGAGTTTTGCTGTCCCTCGAAGAGGTAGGCAAGCACACAGTAGAAGCAGAGAAACAGCTGTCCAGTGGGGTCCCTTTAAGCATGAGTCTCTGCAAGGCTCCGGCACCAGCACTCGGAAGCAACTGGTGACCTAAAGCTCTGGCTGAAGTGGTTCCGGGTGGCCTTTTATGCGAGAGAGCATCCAAGCATTCTGGATGCTCTCTTTCGGAAAAGTGCATCACTTTTTCAATGTGTTTTTGTGGGTGGACGCTCTCTTTCAGAAGAAGTTTTTCTGGAAGATCTCTTCTGAAAAAAAGCTTCTTCCAAAAGAAGCCTGCAGTCTAGACATAGCCTAACATCCTCTCAAAATGCCTGGCATTTATGTCTATAAACCTGCCACCGTGGTCCACAATGCCTGGAACACCATAAAGAAATAACATTTTCTTTTTATAAATTCTCACTGTCAGGGTATGTCTAGACTACATGGCTCCGTCGATGGAGCCATGTAGTCTAGATATACCCTTAGTGGGAGCGGGGAAAGGGCTGTGAGGAGGAGAGGGCAAAAGATAGGCACATAGGTGCTATCAACTGTTCCTATTTGGGAACCCCATGCATGCAGTATCAGAGGGGTAGCCATGTTAGTCTGAATCTGCAAGAACAATGAGAAGTCCTGTGGCGCCTTATAGACTAACAGATTTATTGGAACATAAGCTTTCATGGGCAAAGACTTTGTCTTTGCCCATGAAAGCTCTCATTGTCTTTGCCAATAATATCAGTATTACCCAGTTTCATAACCTGGTTAGACAGTATCCTATCAATGGCATAACAGAGTAGCCCCAACGGTTGATGTTCCCATGCTGAATTGGTTGGCTAAGACCAGTAACTTCCTGTGGTGGTAAGTATCCCAATGCAATGGCACCTATCTATCCATGGATGTAGAGCACTACATGTTGGTTTGCTGTCACTAGAGTCAGTTTGGGCCAGTTCTCAAAAAGGTGCCCCACCCTATCCTGAAGTTTTCTCTCCATTGCTCGTCATCCCAGATCTTCTGAACAATCCTCTCCCACCAATCCATACTGATTTCATGGTAGATGATTCAGGAGCCAGTCCAGTTGCTCAGCATACTCCTGCTCTTGCCACCCCATTCTACTGCCACTACTGGAATGCTTCGTTCAGCTGCTCAAAGAGTTGCTCCTGCAACAAGTGAAACCAACTGCCAAATGTTCACCTCTGAATGAAGGAAATTGTGTGGTCCCTTCAGGAAGACAGCAATTCAAATATGGAGTGAGTCCGCCCAGAAGGGATATAGGAACAGCAAAACAAGAATTTTAAAAAAATGAACCCACCTGGCTTCCCACAATTCATGGCAAAAATAACTGCAACATGGATGCTGCTCAACAGCAAAGCGAAGGACCATGGGATACCCCCAAAGAATGCTGCACCTTCAGTTCACAGCAAATGGTTGCTGGGTATTCCCATGATGCGAACTGAAAACTAAGGAGCGGTCCGTGCGCATACTATTTGTGCAGGTCTCAGAAGCTCGTCAAAAAACTTTGACTCCCTCATTAGGCAGACACTCGCATAGAGTCCACTGATAAAGAGTCGTTTGAAAGGAGTACTCAGAGCAGCTCATTGGAGACCTGCCACTGCCTCATTTATTTGATGGGCCTGTGCCAAGTCAGAGCGGGCGTTCATTTTCCTAACTTTGCATCAATAATTAATCAAACCAGGTTTTACATAAGCCTGAACATAAAATTATTAGCTCCTAGAGGTTCTGCCAGCAGTTACCACAAGACCTTTGTCAGCAGCCTCAGAAATTATGTGTTTTAAAGGGATAGAAACATAGATAAACATCCGTTTCTTTCCCCTGTGGGTGCTCACTCATTCAGCTCTAATTCTCTTTCCTTTTGGTCTTCCAGACAAGAAGCCGATTTGAAAGCAAGCAGTGAGCATACACTGGAAAATGGAGATATGGAGAAGAGGAAAATGGTTCAAGTAAAAAAAATTGGGACCCCAAAACTAGACTCTCAGGTCTTTGGGGTAGGGGTTTTTTTTCATTATTTTTTTTACAGTGCTTAACATCTGGGGCTATCTCTACACTAAGTTATTTCAAAATAACAACTCCTCAAATAACTATTTCAAAATAAGCTATAGCTCTTCACAAGCAGGACTTATTGTTTCGAAATAACAAGCTCTTTATTTTGAAATAATGGGCTCGGTGGTGTGGACACTCGCCCTGTTATTTCAAAATATGGGAAATTATTTCAAAATAACTCCTAATTGTAGACATGCTGTGGGAGTCCTGGCACCTGCCTGGGGTTGCTAAGTGCTGCCAGAGCACAAATAATTAATGATAATGATACTTGTGAACAGATTCTGTTAGATTCTTACATTCTTGTGTTGTCCACAACTGGGATTCAAACTGGGGCCTTGAGACAAAGGATTTAGCCACAGCTGGTAGCATCTTCAGCCTCATTAACCTCTTCTGTGGACCAGCCACTAGAGAGGGTCAAAGACTTACATTCTCTTCCTATTTTATGCAGTTAACTTCCTAAATTTTTCAAATACTTGCAAGGTTTGTGTGTCTCTGCTCTTCTGGTATATAGATAGGATCCAAAGTCTGTGGAGCAAGCCTGTCCTTCAGAGATTTCCAGATGAGTTTTGTAGACTCTAGTCCAGATTCTCAAGACTTGTAGATCAGTATTGCTGCATTGACTTCAATGGAGTGATACCAATTTACTCCACCTGAGAATCTAGCCCTGTACATTAGAGCTTCTATGCTATACATCCTCCATACATGTGCAAATTTTTTCCATCCATGTGTGGAATACATGTTTATATGCACTGAAGCATGTGAGAATGTGCACCACCGCACAGTTTACAGGGAACACTGGAAAAAGATACATCTGTGCTCCAGGTCCCTGCAGCAACAGGAAAATGGTTGAGCTATACCCAGATACTCCTGGCAAGTTATCTACAGATATTTGCTATGCATGTATTTTCTTGCAGTAAAACATCAGAGGTTAGTTATTTTTCAAGTTTAGCTGGGATGTTTGCTAGTCTGATTGCTCAACTAGATGGGAGAACAGAATTTAGGACCATAGTTCCTCTCATTTTTCTCCTTTTCCCTCTTTGAACAATCATTTTGCTACCCTCCGTCTCCTACTGTACATTAGAAGGCCTTGCCTATGATAAATTGTTCTTTGCTCTGCCAGTGATGCTCCAGCAGTCTGTCAGGAACTCAGTGATGAACAGTGCATTTCTGTTAAAAAAGCATATGAGGTAGTCAACATCATCTGAAAAACCACCCTGATGGAATCAGAGCAAAGGGTTTTGCTTGTTTGAACAACTGTTCACCCCTGTTCAAGGATAAGCCAGAAGAATTGCCTAGGATTAGGGGGCAACAAGAAGCCTTGCAACTTGCCTGCCTTGAGCTGCTTGCATGATAAGGCGCTTTCGGAATGAGTTTGCATTATGTTGTAATTGAGGGGAAATGAGATACCTTCATTACCACCTGAGCAGTGCCATCACTCTGAGTACAACCATGGCGGCTGCTCCCAAAATAAAATTTGTCACCTAGAAGATGCTGACTCATTGAAAAGAACAAACTACTTAGGATAACACCTCTCACTCTCTGTTTCCTGCTGTCTATGTAACACAAGAAAACTTAAACTGCACTTACTGCGTGGGTCCAAATGCCCTATAACTAGGAATTTAACAAACAGGATCTAACATTCTCTAACAACTACCTAAAATATACCAGGAGTTTTCTATTCTACAGATTCTAGTGAGTGGTTGGCAACTGAACTCGTAAAGGGTGTTTCTGTGATTTCCGTGCTTCTACCCCACCAGGTCTATAAAGGGGACCTTCCCAGCACCTAAAAGGCTGAATGAAGACAGCTTAGCCAGGCCATATTGCTAACTGTGGGCATTCCACAGACATTCTTCCCATTGGCAACAGGAGTCTAAATACACTAATGTCAACCCACAAGCCAAAATCATAGAATACTAGAACTGGAAGGGGCCTTAAGAGATCAAGTCCCGTCCCCCACCCTCATGGCAGGACCAAGCACCATCTAGATCATCTCTGATAGGTGTCTATCCAACCTGCTCTTAAATATCTCCAGAGATGGAGATTCCACAACCTCCGTAGGCAACTTATTCCAGTGTTTAACCACCCTGACAGTTAGGAAGTTTTTCCTAACATCCAACCTAAACCTCCCTTGCTGCAATTTAAGCCCATTGCTTCATATCCTATCATCAGAGGTCAAGCAGAACAATTTTCTCCTTCCTCCTTGTAACACCCTTTTAGATAATTGAAAACTGATATCATGTCCCCTCTCAGTCTCCACTTTTCCAAACTAAACCTACCCAATTCTTTTAGTCTTCCTTCATAGCTCATTGTTTTCTAAACCTTTAATCATTTTTGTTGCTCTCTTCTGGACCTTCTCCAATTTCTCCACATCTTTCTTGAAATGTGGTGCCCAGATCTGGACACAATACTCTAACTGAGGCCTAATCAGTGCAGAGTAGCGTAGAAGAATGACTTCTCATGTCTTGCTCACTCCTGTTAATGCATCCCAGAATCATAAGTCACACTGTTGACTCAAAGGGTATGTCTACACTAGCTCGTTATTTCACGCTAGGTAGGCAAATACTTACCTACCTGTCATTCCACGAGGAGTAACAGTTAATTCGAACTCAGGACTTAGTTCGAATTAACGTTTCAGTGCCGCGTGTAGCCACGCGGCAGTGAGTTCGGGCTAGTGAAATTTCAAAATGGCGACCGGACGGGAACATGCAAATAAAGCGCGGGATATTTAAATCCCGGGCTTCATTTGCAACTCCAGTCGTCTCATTTGCCTACCTAGCTCGAACTAACGAGCTAGTGTAGACATACCCACATTTAGCTTGTGGTCCACTCTGATCCCTAGATCCCTTTCTGCAGTACTCCTTCCTAGATAGTCACTTCCCATTCTGTATGTGTGAAACTGATTGTTCCTTCCTAAGTGGAGTATTTTGCAGTGGACAGCTTATCCAGGCCATATTGCTAACTGTGGGCATTCCACATTCTTTCCATTGGCAACAGGAGTCTTGACACTCTAATGTCAACCCACAAGCTAATATGTGTCATCAATAAAACCCAAGTATCAGAAATAATCCAGGGCCACCAAGTTCATGCTGTATAGTAATGGTGAGGAGAAGCTAATGGTGATATTGCCACTTGTAAATTTGTTTATATAGACTATAGCCTCTCATGGAGAAATAGCATGGCATCCAGTACAGAACATCTACATGGAAGAAAGATGTCTAGAAGACTGACACACATTGAGGTGTGGAATGAGAACTATGGGACACCTGGTCACGACTGCACAATGCAGACTTCCTTTACACGGAAAAGCAATGGGCTATAGAAATGCTGCTATGTTATAGTGAAGGATGTGTCCGTTTTCCTGAACCATGTGTATCAGAACCTTCCCACAGACCTTTCCTTTTCACCTCATCCTGGGTATTATTTGTTCCTATCCTTGTGGTTCTCCCTGGGAGGTAAAATTTTAATCAGTGACAAATTATGCATTTTTATTGTTACTGCTCACTCCTTCTTTCAGGCGATCTTACTATAGTCAACCACAAGGTTTAATATAAAGAGGGATGAACAAGTTAGAATTTCCCACTCTGACCCTCTTAACAAATTCACCCAATCTAGTATGTTTCAGTGGTGATGGGCTTAGGCATTGGAGAACTGAAGGGGCAGGGGGAAGAAGGAGAAGTGAAAGCAAACTTTATTTTTATTATTAAATCCTTAAATTCTTAGGGTGCAGTGTGTCTGTTATCCTTTTTGCCCCTTAAGTAGCAAGATATATGGATAGCATTATTTAAAATATTGTTATTCACAACAACAAAGTAGCACCTGCTGGCCACAAGTGAGATCAGGGACCCATTGTGCTAAACACAATTTAGTAAAAGACAATCCCAACTCACCAAATTTGACTATCCAAGAAGACAGGAGGGGTGGAACAATTTTTATAGTGGGGGCTCAGAGAGCTGTTGAACCAAACTGAAAACCCCGTATTAATGAAAACCACTTCAAGCCAGTGAGTGCTGTTGCACCCTGTCGCGGGGTGCCCCCACCCCGCACTGTTCCACCCTGGGGTCGGGCGGTACACTCACAGGCCCGGAGGCCTAGTCCAGCACAATCGCAGGCCCTGAGGCCTAGTCCAAGGTCAAAGCAGGGCCCTGAGGCCTAGTCCAGCCCAAACGCAGGCCCTGAGGCCTAGTCCACGCTCTGGGTGGATGGGGTAGGGGGGTCCGGGCCCACCCTCTCCACCGGACCCCAACCCAGGGCCCTATGAGTGGTGGGTGGTTCCCACCACTGGCTCGGCGGGGAGTTCTCCCCTAAACGCACCGAGCCCACCGGGGTGTCCCCTGCCCCTTGCCCTGGGTCGCTTCCTACCCCAGCCCCGTGGCTGACGGAGACCCCACCTGCAGACGCTGGGCTGGCGGCGGGCGTGACGCTGGCAGGTCCGGCGTCTGGGGCAGCAGCGACGGGGTTGTCCTCCGCGGCGGAGCGGGCTGCCCCCTGGGGTCGCCGTTGCGGTCGCGCTCGGCCTGGGAACAGCAGTGGTGAGGGCGGCCGACCTTGCGTCTCCTGCTCAGGCGGCTGGTCCGGCGGCTGGTCCGGCATCCCTGGCTCAGGCGGTTGGGCAGGAGTTCCTCCCTCTCCGGAGGCCAGCCCTAACTGAGCTGTCTCCCTGGCCTTTATACTGGACCTACAGTTGGAGCATGCCCAGCACTGCTGTGGGGGCCGGGCCTGCACAGCCCAGCACGCCAGCTGGCTCCCCTCCTGGCCAGTGCAGGGCTGGACCGCCCCGTCACACACCCTCCCCCTTAAGATGGCTCCCCCAGCAGGTTCTTCGTCTCCCTCCCCTAGGCTACTGCGGGAGAAGAAATCAGCGTTCGCATGTGCCCCCCCCTCCCGGTCTATGGGCCACCTGAAAAGAGTATGGCTGCAGTGCCAAATACCAGCGCATTATTCGGGCGTTGGTGTCCTTCATGGTTTGCAGCCATCTAAGCGGGGCGTGGTCAGTTACTAGGGTAAAGGAGCCCCCTAGCAGGTAATTACGAAGGGCCTCAATGGCCCACTTTGCTGCCAGGGCCTCCCGTTCAATTGTTGAGTACTTAGTTTCCCGGGGATACAACTTACGGCTGAGGTAGAGAAGTGGGTGTTCCTCTCCGTCCGTTTCTTGTGACAACACCGCTCCCAGCCCAACTTCCGAGGCATCAGTCTGGAGGATGAAAGGCCTTGTGAAATCGGGCTGAGCCAGGACTGGTTCTCGGAGCAGCTGGTCTCTCAGGGCCTGGAATGCCTCTTCACATTCCACTGACCATTCCACTTTCCGCGGCCGCTGGTTCTTGGTCAGATCAGTTAAGGGGGCCGCTAGGGTGGAAAAGTTGGGCACAAATCTGCGGTAGTATCCGGCCAGCCCTAAAAACTGCCTCACCTGCTTCTTTGTAGTCGGGGTGGGATGGTCTCGGAGGGCCTGTACTTTATCCACCAACGGTCTTACTACCCCTTTTCCCACGGTGTACCCTAGGTACGTCACCTCTCGTTGGCCTAGGTGGCATTTGGCAGGATTTGCTGTTAGCTTAGCTTCTCCCAGGGCTTCCAGCACCTTTCCTAAGTGGTGGAGGTGCTTCTCCCAGCTCCTGCTATACACGACGATGTCGTCGATGTACGCTGTCGCATACTCATCATGGGGTCTCAGGACTTGATTGATTGGGCGTTGGAATATAGCAGCAGCTCCGTGCAAACCGAACGGCATCATTGTGAACTGATACAGCCCAAAGGGGGCTGGAAAAGCTGTCTTTTCTTTCACAGCCGGGGTCAAGGGAATTTGCCAGTACCCCTTCGTGAGATCTAGAGTGGAGATGTACTCGGCTTTTCCTATTCGCTCCAGCAGTTCATCCACCCTGGGCATTGGACAAGCATCAAACCATGATATGGCGTTGACTTTTCGGAAATCGACACAGAACCGTACCGACCCATCCGGTTTGGGGACCAACACGATGGGGCTTCTCCACTCACTTCTGGACTCTTCTACAACCCTGAGGTCCAACATCTCTTTCAATTCTTGACGTACGGTGTCCCACATTTTCCGGGGTAGGGGTCGGTTGTTATCTCTCACTTTCTGGCCAGCGATAGTGGCAATGTGGTGACTTGCTAGTTAGGTTCTCCCTGGGTGGCCCGACAGGACATGCGGGAATCTGGCCATCAGGCCTTTTACCTGCTGTCGTTGCATCTGGTCCAGGTCTCCCCCGAGATCTACTACTGGGCGTTCCCCTGGGGAGCCGACCTGTGGCCCCAGCTCTGGCTCTGGGGCATACGGGGCTATCAACATGGCATCTCGCTCCTTCCAGGCCTTTAACAGGTTTACGTGGTATATGCGGGTCTCCTTACGCCGCCCCGGTAGCCGCACCTCGTAATCCACAGGCCCCAGTCTCCGGGTTACTTCAAATGGTCCCTGCCATTTTGCTAACAGTTTGGATTCCATGGAAGGGAGCAGGAGTAGTACCCTATCACCAGGTCGGAACGTTCGGGCCTTTGTCCCTTTATTATATTGCCAGGCCTGTTCCCCCTGGGCTTTCTGCAGGTTCTCTCGGGCTAATCGGCTTAGTTCCTCCAGCTTCTCCCTCAGGTGGATCTCGTAGTGGACTGACCCCTGCGCCAGGGTCTCTTGTTGTTCCCACGTCTCCTGGACCAGGTCCAGGATTCCCCTCGGCCGGCGTCCGTATAGCAGTTCGAAGGGTGAAAACCCGGTAGAGGACTGGGGACTCTCACCGCAAAAAGAAGTGCCAGCAGCCACTTGTCCCATAGCCGGGGGTCATCATCTACGAATTTGCGTAGCATGGTCTTCAGGGTTTTATTAAAACGCTCGACGAGCCCATCCGTCTGCGGGTGGTACACAGAGGTACTTAATGTGCGGATGTTCAAGAGGCAGCACAGTTCGGCCATGAGCTTTGACGTGACATTAGTCCCTTGGTCGGTTAGGATCTCTTTCGGAATGCCGACTCGCGAGAATACCTTCAGCAGCTCATCCGCAATTGCCCTGGCCATCGTCACCCGTAGTGGGACCACCTCCAGGTACCTAGTGGCATAGTCCACAATCACCAGGATATATTTATTCCCGTTCTTGCTCCTTTCCAGGGGGCCTACTAGATCCAGGCCTATACGGTCGAACGGTGTCCCCACCACTGGGAGCGGCACTAACAGTGCTCGTGGGACCCCGCCAGTCCCCGTTCTCTGGCATTCTGGGCAGGCGGCGCAATAGTCGGCTACCTCTCAGTGTATTCCGGGCCAAAAGAAGCGCTGGGCCACCCGCTGTAACATCTTCTCCCAGCCCATATGCCCTGCCCAGGGGATGGCATGGGCCAACTGGAGTAACGCCCGCCGGAAGCGTCGGGGCACCAACAGCTGGCAGATGTCGTCGTGCGTCTGAGGGTCTGGAACCAATCGATACAGGAGGTCGTTGCGGATTTCAAACCGGGGCCCCTGCGCCCTGACCGCCGGTATCGGCTCCCCTGGTTCCATGGCGGCCGCCTGCTCCCACGCCCGCCTAAGGGACGGGTCATTCCGCTGTTCCTCCCGAAAGTCCCCGTCTAGGTCTATGCCGGCTTGCTGGGGTTCCAAGTGCAAGGGGACCGGAGGGGGCCGGAGCTTTTCCCTCGACACCCCGGAGCTTCCTTCTCCTGGGTCATCTGTGGGTCTGGGGTTGGCCACAGCTGCCGGGGCTGGGTTCGGGGTCCTTTCTCCCCCTCCTGTCAGCTTCCCCTTCTGAAAAAGACCCCTGAAGTAGGGCCAGTCTCGGCCTAGCACCACTGGGTAAGCTAGTTTCTGGACTAGGACCACTGTCCGGTATTCTTCATGGGGTCCTATCCCCAGCCTCACCCGGGTTGTGAGTATGACCTCACGTCCCCATGGATGCACTGCAAAGGTACCAGGGCACCCCCTGGGGCTGGCCTAGGGATTAGCCTCTTTCAAATCAGGGTCATCCCGCATCCGGAGTCCACTAGGGCTATTGTCCGCTGGCCGTTTACGCTCACTGGGATTACTATCTTGGCCTGGGCCCCCCTTTCCGTCTGAGTCCCGGCTACCAATATCTGTCCATAGTCACCATACGCCATGGGGCCCTCTCGCCCTAACCGCCCCTCCTGGCGGTCCTTATACCCTCCAGCCGAGGCCCGTATGGCTGGGGTCCCCTTCCCGGCTGGGAACCCCCTTCCCCGGGGTGGTTCCGTTGCCCCTCTCTGGGGCCTGCTGGGTCCTCTATTGGGTCCGGGGGGTGCATCACTCCGGGGTGCCAGTCTCCCCCCTTTTGGGGTATGCTGCCCCCCCTCCATCCTTGGGGATCCCCCCCGACCCCATAACTCTCCTTGAAGGCCCCCCTGTGGGCCCGTGTCCCAGCCCTGGTTTGACCAAATCAAAAGTCTCTTCACCCCTTCAAAACCTTCCCCCTTTTCACCGGGGGGGATCGCTTGAGCGGTGCCCACATTCTCCACCAGTTGTCACGGGGTGCCCCCACCCCGCACTGTTCCGCCCTGGGGTCGGGCGGTACACTCACAGGCCTGGAGGCCTAGTCCAGCACAATCGCAGGCCCTGAGGCCTAGTCCAAGGTCCAATACCAGCTCTGAGGCCTAGTCCAGCACAAACGCAGGCCCTAAGGCCTAGTCTAAGGTCAAAGCAGGGCCCTGAGGCCTAGTCCAGCCCAAACGCAGGCCCTGAGGCCTAGTCCATGCTCTGGGTGGATGGGGTAGGGGGGTCTGGGCCCTCCCTCTCCACCGGACCCCAACCCAGGGCCCTATGAGTGGTGGGTGGTTCCCACCACTGGCTCGGCGGGGAGTTCTCCCCTAAATGCACCGAGCCCACCGGGGTGTCCCCTGCCCCTTGCCCTGGGTCGCTTCCTACCCCAGCCCCGTGGCTGACGGAGACCCCACCTGCAGACGCTGGGCTGGCAGCGGGCGTGACGTTGGCAGGTCCGGCGTCTGGGGCAGCAGCGACGGGGTTGTCCTCCGCGGCGGAGCGGGCTGCCCCCCGGGGTCGCCGTTGCGGTCGCGCTCGGCCTGGGAACGGCAGTGGTGAGGGCGGCCGACCTTGCGTCTCCTGCTCGGGCGGCTGATCCAGTGGCTGGTCCGGCGTCCCTGGCTCAGGCGGTTGGGCGGGAGTTCCTTCCTCTCCGGAGGCCAGCCCCAACTGAGCTGTCTCCCTGACCTTTATACCGGGCCCGCAGTTGGAGCATGCCTAGCACTGCTGTGGGGGCGGGGCCTGCGCAGCCCAGCACGCCAGCTGGCTCCCCTCCTGGCCAGTGCGGGGCTGGACCACCCCATCACACACCCCCTCACACTTCTAGCTCCAGCACCAATGGAAAGCAATGTCAGAGTAGGAGAAAAGGAATATTATCTTCATTTTACAGATGGGGGTGGGAGGTACCGAGTAATTTGGGGATTTGCTCCCTCCTATATTAATTTTCACTTGTCATCCATGGTGTCTAACATGTATGTTAGCTCCTGGAATAATGGCATTTGGAGAAGATGACGGGAAATTATTTTGGGCACTGCTTTATGAAAAGTATTTATCCTGAAATTAGCAGAGGTAACCCCATTGCACTGGGAGTTGTTCTTGGGTCAGTGTTCAAATTCTCTTCCCAAAGGGTGGATATCAGCATCCTCCCTGCCAGCCTGCCTGTCAGTATGTCTCTCTATGTCCTTTGTGATATCAGTAAGAACAAGGAGGTGTTTGCCGGCGGAAGTATCTGTGAGCTCTGATGTCTCATAACATTCTCGGCGCTGGGAGCATGAGGCAGAGGATGTATCTCTTTCTCTCGACCTTTCTCTTTATCTGTGTTATTTGCAGTCAGTATCTCAGCTTCTGCAAATTCATCAGGAAAAAAAATCAATGTAAACTAGACAAGAGACCTTTCCAGACTGAAAAGCAGAGATGGCAGTAGGCGTCCATTAATCCCATAGCTGCAATAAGTCCCTGAAGCAAGGGGACAGGAGAGAAGGTAGAAAGGCAGGGGACAGATAACTAGCAAATCCATTTGTAAGGCTGCTTTTTGGGTGTTTTTGATTTAGTGTAAGCAGCACTCATGAAATGCACTGATGCAATGCCATTTCATTTGCCTTCTTGCAGGGTGCAGAGTGTTTGCAAAGTTAGCAGGTCCAAATAAACTAATTTGCATGAAAAGAAAGCAAAGTCTGTACGCATTCATTAAAAAAGAGGAGTGTTAAATTAAACTGGTTACCCCCTAAGCCCAAATCTTGAAAGCTCTGACTAGATCAGGGCTTCATTATATTAAAGACCAAGGCACAATCTTTCTACAATCCACCACATTCACCATACCCGTTGGAGACAATATGCCTGGTGGAGCCAAAAGTAAAATTCACAGTGGCATGGCATGGCATTTTCTGAGCAGTGGTCTGGGCTTCAGATTTCCCTGTCATCAGACAGCAGAATGAAGATGGATGTTGTTAACTGTATAATGTAAGATTCAGTTCTTCTCATGAATCTTGTGTGTTAATGAGTTGCACTGCTGCCTATAAAGGCAAACTACTGACAGAACCCTCTATGTATAAAGTCAACAGTACAGCTGTGGACAGTCTGGTATTTTTAGTTGACTATACTGTTTAATTATCTGTACAGCACCTAGATCCTGCAGTGATGGGCACAATAAAGTGGGGTAGGTTGATAGAGATACATAGACAAGATTAACCTGAAATTAAAGATGTAAAAGGCCTAGTAAAATACCTAATCTATCCCTTCCACAAAGCACTTTCCAGTGCTGAATTGCTCTTTGTAGCCCATTGGTTACTCTGGGACTTCCACCATTTCTGGTATTGTTGCCTCTAGTGTTACAAAGTCATGAAGTTGTAACTGTGTAGGTCCTAGGCAATTAGAAATTAGGGATGTCAACATGTACTCGACTATACGATTAACTGATAAACCTAGGCTAATCGGTTAATCTTGTTGACTACATGCATTTCCCCCTCCCCAGCTGCCTCTGTATTAGAGGCAGCAAGGGGGAAGCAGCAGCTGATGCTGGGGGGGAGCTGGCTTAAAAGCCGGTTCCCCCCAGCACCAGCTCCGCAGAGACACCTGTCCCCCCCACCTCCATGCTGCTGCGGGAGGAAGCAGTGAGGGGTGGGGCAAGGGAGTCTGCCGCAAAGCAGCCTCTGTTCCGATAGAGAGCAGCCCTGTTCCGATAGAGAGCAGCAGCATGGGATGGCAGGGGACTCCCAGGGAGTGGGGTTGGCACACACTGGCAGCCACCCCCATCCACGGGGACTATTGAATAGTCGTGTAATCAATAATATTTTATGCAGTTACATGACTATTCAATTATATGATAGCTAACATCCCTATTAGAAAGACAAGATGGGTCATCTCTTTTACTGGAACCAACTTTTTTCTGCAGAGCTCTTCTTCAGGTCTGGGAAACTTCCTCCGCCTTTGTCTACATTAGCACCTTTGTTGGTTGGGGGGTATAAAAATCACCCCCGACCAACAAAATTTCATGGACAAAACTCCAATGTGGACAGTTCTTTGTCAGCAGGAAATGCTCTCCTGCCAATATAACTATCACTACTCATTAGGGGTGTTTTAATTATGCCAATGGAAGGACTCGCTCCCACCAGCATAGAACGGCTGCACAGGAGACCTTAGAGCAATGTAGCACAGCCTCCTCTCTTACAGTGCTGGTCAGGAAAGTGGAGGAGTAGAAGATAACACAATGACTGCATGCTCTTTGGAGATCTTTGCACACAGAAGGCCAGCTGCCCTGGGATTTCTAGAGGACCAGTTGAATCACATTCAGGGCTAACTGCACAGGTAGAATGGCACAAAATGGCTGGAGATTTTCCACTCAATATGCTGCAGCAGTCAAAAAAGCAAACAGAATGGTAGGAATCATGAAGAAAGGGATACAGAATAAGACAGAGAATATCTTAATGTTTCTATATAAATCCATGGTATGCCCACATCTTGAATCAGGGCCGGCCTGAGCCATTAGTGCGCCCCGGGCCCCAGGAGCGTGGTGCCGCCCCTGGGGGAGCGGCGCATGCGAGGTCCTGTCCCCGGGCACACGGTGCACCCGGGTCCCGGGCACCCAGCACATGCGTGGCCCCACCCCCGGGGCGCCGGCGCATGCGCTGCCCTGCCCCTGCCCAGTCCAGCAGCCCCGTGCGGCGCCCCCTAGCGCCCCGGGCGGTAGCCCGGTCAGCCCGTAGCTTGGGCCAGCTCTGTCTTGAATACTGCATACACATGTGGTCACCTCATCTCATAAAAGTTATCTTGGCATTGGAAAAAATTCAGAACAGGGCAAGAAAAATGATTAGGGGTATGGAATGGCTGCCATATGAGGAGAGACATAAGACTTTAACTTTTCAGCTTGGAAAAGAGACAATTAAAGGGGGGTATGACAGAGGTCTATAAAATCATGACTGGTGTGGAAAAAGTTAATAAAGAAGAGTTATTTATTCCTTCCCATAACACGAGAACCAGGGGGGTCACCAAATGAAATTAATAGGCATCAGGTTTAAAACAAACAAAAGGAAGTACTTCTTCACACGACACACAGTCAACCTGTGGAAGTCCTTGCCAGAGGTCTTGTGAAATTTTGTGAAGTTCTTCTGATTTTGTAAAATCCAAGACTATAACAGTGTTCAAAAAAGAGCCAGAGGATTTTTAGAGGATAGGCCATCAATGGGCCTGGATGGGGAGGAATGGTGCCCCTAGCCTCTGTTTGTCAGAAGCTGGGAATGGGCAACAGCGGATGGATCACTTGATAATTCTCTGTTTTGTTCATTCCTTCTGGAACATTTAGTATTGGCCACTGTCAGAAGACAGGATACTGGGCTAGATGGATCTTTGGTCTGACCCAGTATGGTCGTTCTTACATTTTTTATATTCTGAGATCTGTTTATATCATAATTAAATATTTATGCACTCTTGAATAGTCTCAAAAATTCCTCACTGTTCTTGTAGTTTGTGCCACTGCACCATAACTCTTTAGGCTTGGTCCTTTTGAAAGCTAAAATATCAATTTTTAACTTCTGTTTTTATCCTCCAGCAATAGATGGATTCATTTGTCATGCACTGGTGTATCAAGTGATAGAGCTGCCAGTTTCACCTCTGTTGCTGCTCCCCTATAGTCAGAAGCAGGCCTATGGGCTGCTCTCTAGGGGTCAGGCATTCAGAACCCAGCAGCCATTGTTGTAACTCTGCTAACTGGGTCTCAGAAGATCTCAGCCTTTGACCATTTCCATAGTGGGAGATTAATGAGAGCTCCTGTCAACTTCCCTTATTCCTTGTGACAGTGAGGAGTGCTAGTGCTGACGGGGTACCCTCAGCGTTTGATTTAGCAAGTCTTTATTAGACCCGCTAAATCAAATGCCAGAAGATTGACTGCTCTAGTGTTGATCTTCACACAAGTCTAGACATGGCCATAGTGTCATGAGCCTTTAGAAAAGCTGACTTTTGGAAAAAGAGCCCTTGTGAGCATTCTGTCCACACTAATTCTCTAGTTTAAAGCTTTTCATTACCGTTCCAATCAAAATACATTATTACTCTTGACAGCAGCCCCAGATTTTTAAAATTCTGTCCTCATTTTCCCTGTGAAGAGGAACATTTCTTCTTCACGGTAAATTCTGTGAAATTCTCAAAAATCTGAAGGAAAAAAATCCATGCAAAGTGGAAACCCAGCATGTCTGCAATCTCTGGTTCCTACCCAATTTAATATGCTCTAGTTGCATAAGTTTATAATTTCTAATAATTTCCAGTGTCAGTGAGGCTGAAAAAGCCATTGAGTGTTTTCAGGACTGAAATCGAGCCATCAATTATGAAAATGTTTCTTCTGCTCAGTTTCCTACTAACCCATTATCTAATAAAAGTCACCAGGGGAAAAAAACACATAACATAATATGCCATGTAGGAAACAGTTAACAAATTACAGTGCCCCTCAAAACAAAGGAGTGAACCTGATAAGAACACCCACAAATTCAGAGTGATCTCCAGACTTGGCAGTGCAAGGAAAATTGCAGACTCAACGCCACTCAGCTGGCATAATTTTCCCCATGAATGTGTCCTTTTTTTTTGAAATACTAGAATTACTTTACAATACAAAAGCTTTTTGCAATAAATGACTTTCTTTCCTTGAGCCTCTCCTATCCCTACTCCTGCACCCAATGCACATTGGATGGAAAGGATCATTTACATCTAGGCTCTGTCATTAGGGTCACTCTTTATTATAGGCTAGGAGTAAAGTAATTCTATTTAGAAGAAAAAGAAGAGTGGGGGAAGTACAGACACACTCAATTACAGAGGTGATTAAATATCCAGATGACTGCAAACTGGCTATTTGAAAACTTCTCCTTTGATTTTTGCGGCGTATGGTGGGGAGGCTGCCATTTTTCTATTTTATGATTGTGAGGCCTTTGTCATTCCTTTATGATCTGCTGTGCTATATGATGTGTGATTTAAAGCCATTCCAGCAGCAGAGCACTGCAATTTGGATACATTTATGATGGAATAGAAAAGATGGGAAAGGGAGGTGTGTGGGTTTGTTAGGTGCAGAATTGGCCTACACTGGGCACTGGGTTTGCAAAGCATAGAGAGAGACAATAAGGGAGAGAGAAGAAAAAAAGGAAAAAGAAACAAACCAAACCAAAAAAAGAAATAAATAAAACTACACAAAACCAAAACCAAAGCAAGGGCCAGAATGTAAACTAAGTTCCACATAACTAACTGGAAGCTCCATTGACAATTTAAATGATTGAAAACAGATTATTAACTCCAGATAGGGTTGCCCTATCTGGTTTTTGCCCGGACAGTCCATTATTCATGGCCCCTGTCTGGTAAAAAAAAATCAGAAAATACCAGTCATGTAAAATGTCCATTATTTCCTGTTTTTCTTGGACGGAAGGCCAATGGGAACATTCTTCCCCTGTCACGTCTGGTGGGAGCAAGGAGATTTTTAAAGGTGTAGTGACCTTTTTTTTTTTTTGCTCAACCAATTTTTTTCCTGCCATGTTCAGGATTTTTTGTGAAAATATCTGGCAACCCTAATTCCAGACACACCACAAGGGGAAGGGGGCCAAAGGTGCAGTTGCCCTAGGCCCAGTGATTCTAAAGGGCCTGGAACTCCAAGCCCTTTAAATCACCGCTGGAGCACTGTCTGGAGTGCTCTAGGTGGCTCTAACGGCTGGGGAACATGACATGATGGTACTGAAGACTAGCTGCTCTGGCCCTGCCCCTTCCACCTTCCCCATGGGCCTAGCATGGTTGTTGGCTCCCCTAATTAACGCTATAAGTATGCTATAGTGAAACTACTGAGACATGAACATAACAGGCCAAAGTGACCCTGACAGTTTCTTGTTTCCCTCACCCTCCCTTCTGCCCTACTGTCCAGCACTGTTTGTTGCTCTTGTTTTTGGAGCCAGATCTTCAATTACATTATGAGCTCAGTGTTTGCCTAGAATGCTATTGGTAGCGTATAAATATGACAAAATCAACCATCAATTGAAGGGACCTTTATTTCCTCCTTTTCCATAGGGTCAGACCATTAACAATCTTTTGTATATTTATCATCACAATGCCCCCATTTACCCCATTTTACAGAGGTGGAAACTGAGCATATGTCTACAAAGCAAAGAAACCTTCCATGTGGCTTCTGGATTTGGGCTGGAGCCTGAGATCTAGAAGTCTTCCACCTTGCAGGGCCCTATATTCTGGGCATCCCAAGCCTGGCAGACTACACAGCAATGAAAGAGCCTCTTAGCCTGAGACAGAATTGGCTGTCACAGGCCAGCTGCAGGTTTTTCTTTGCTGTGTAGACATATCTTGAGGCACTAAGAGATAAAAGGTTTGTCTACACAGTGTGATTCCATGCAGGGATTTGATTTCTAAAGCGCGCTAACCGGTCCATGCAAACTTTGCTGCGTGCACTGAAGGCTCCCAAGTGTGCTGTAAGGTAATGCTGTTTGAGACAATCCCGTGTTAAAGCACACTAGGGAACATTTACTGCAGGCCAGCTGCTGGACCCAATTAGTGCGTAACACATTATTGTGCTTAAGAAATCACACCCCATGGCACATAATGCTGTATCATATAGTCCATAAGTGACTGATGGAGCAAGGACCTGAGAGAACCCCGGTCTCCTAAGTACCAGAGCAGTGCCCTAGACATTAGACCATCCTTCCTTCTCTGCTCTCTGGTCCACCCATGAAGAAGATGTTGCATTCCTCCTTGGAATAAGGTGATTATATGAAGTTGTGGGCTTTGATTTTAATCGGAGAGGAGCAACAGCTCAAACTGTCTCCTCAGGCAACTCTCATTATGAAGGGTATTGTGACAAGCAGTGGCTCCTAAAGACAGAGATACTCACAAATTTCCCAGGATTCCCATAGTCTAACTATCAGTTTAGTTTTCTTCAAGGCCTGGTTGGAGCTACAAGAACACTGTGGCATTGTGTTTTAGCTTGCAACAGAAGCATGATCAAAACAGTCTCCAGATTACACATCAGCTAAATGAATGCCATGTATTTACCTCAGCGTAAATAGGAAGTTTACAGTGTAAACAGGGGAGTTTGCCTGGGAGTTTGCCCTGTGGGGAGCCCCATACTGTTTGGTGGGTTTTTTCTCTTCTGCCCTTCAAGGGGGCATTTAAAAACATCTGAAGAATCTCTCTGAAGGAAGGCAGGTATGGATAGTGATAGGTCTGCTGTTGTTAGCTGCACAGCACCCTGACATCTGTTGGGAGACCAATACAGCAGGACACAGACAATCCAGGAAGTTTTTGGGGAATGTTGGGGATACCTTCCTGGTACAACTGCTGAAGGAACCAATCAGGGGCCATTCTCAGCTTGACCTGCTGCTCACAAACAGAGAGGAACTAGTAGGGGGAGTAGATGTGGGTGGCAATCTGGGATGCAGTGCTCATGAGATGGTAGATTTCAGGATCCTGACCAAAGGAAGAAAGGAGAGTAGCAAAATACACACCTTGGACTTCAGAAAAGCAGACTTTGACTCCCTCAGAGAACTGATGGGCAGGATCCCCTGGGATGCTAACATGAAGTAGAAAGGAGTCCAGGAGAGCCAGCAGTATTTTAAAGAAGCCTAATTAAAGGCACAGGAGGAAACCATCACGATGCGCAGTAAGGAAAGCAAATATGGTAGGTGACCAGATTGGCTTACCAGGGAATCCTTGGTGTACTTAAACACAAAAAAAGAAGCTTACAAGAAATGGAAACTTGGACAGATGAATAGGGAGGAGTATATATTGCTTGAGAATACAGGGGAGTTATCAAGAGAGCAAAAGCGCAATTGGAATTGCAGCTAGCAAGGGATGTGAAGGGTAACAAGAAAGGTTTCTACAGGCATGTTAGCAATAAGAGGGTAATCAGAGAGGATGTGGGGCCCTTACTGGATGAGGGAGGTAACCTAGTGACAGATGATGTGGGAAAAGCTGAAGAACTCAATGCTTTTTTTGCCTCTGTCTTCACAGACAAGGTCGGCTCCCAGATTACTGCACTAGGCAATGCAGTATTAGAAGGAGGTGGGCAGCCTTTGGTGGAGAAAGAACAGGTTAAGAATGATTTAGAAAAGCTAGACATACACAAATTCATGGGTCTGGATTTAATGCATCCGAGAGTACTGAGGGAGTTGGCAAATGTCATTGCAGAGCCTTTGGCCATTATCTTTGAAAAGTCGTGGAGATCGGGAGAGATCCTGGATGACTGGAAAAAGACAACTTAGTGCCCATCTTTAAAAAAGGGAAGAAGGAGAATCCAGGGAACTACAGACCAGTCAGCCTTACCTCAGTCCCCGGAAAAATCATGGAGGGGATCCTCAAGGAATCCATTTTGAAGCACTTGGAAGAGGGGAAAGTGATCAGGAATAGTCAACATGGATTCACGAAGGGCAAGTCGTGCCTGACCAATCTGATTAGCTTCTATGTTGCAGTAACTGGCTCTGTCGACATGGGGAAGTCAATGACTGTAGCAAAACTTTTGATACGGTCTCCCACAATATTCTTGCCAGCAAGATAAGGAAATATGGATTGGATACATGGACTGTAAGGTGGATAGAAAGATGGCTAGATTGTCGGGCTCAATGGGAAGTGATCAACAGCTCAATGTCAGGTTGGCAGTCGATTTCAAATGGAGTGCCCCAAGGATCAGTTCTAGGGCCTGTTTTGTTCAACATCTTTATTAATGACCTGGATGAGGGAATGGATTGCACTGTCAGCAAGTTTGCAGATGACAGTAAGCTAGGGGGAGCGGTAGATACATTATAGGGCAGGGATAGAGTCCAGAGTGACCTAGACAGATTAGAGGATTGGGCCAAAAGAAATCTGATGAGGTTCAACAAGGACAAGTGCAGAGTCCTGCACTTGGGACGGAAGAATCCCAAGCGTTATCACAGGCAGGGGACCGACCGGCTAAGTAGCAGTTCGGCAGAAAGGACCTGGGGATTACAGTGGATGAGAAGCTGGATATGAGTCAACAATGTGCCCTTGTAGCCAAGTAGGCTAATGGAATATTAGGTTGCATTAGGAGGAGCATTGCCAGCAGATCTAGAGAAGTGATTATTCTTCTTTATTCAGCACTGGTGAGGCCACATCTGGAGTATTGCATCTAGTTCTGGGCCCCCCACTACAGAAAGGATGTGGACGCATTGGAGAGGGTCCAGAGGAGGGCAATCAAAATGATTAGTGGGCTGGAGCACATAACCTATAAGGAGAGGCTGAAGGATTTTGGCTTATTTAGTCTACAGAAGACAAGAGTAAGGGGGGATTTGATAGCAGCCTTCAACTTCTTAAAGGGAGGTTCCAAAGAGGATGGAAAGAGGCTGTTCTCAGTAGTGACGGATGGCAGAACAAGGAGCAATGGTCTCAAGTTACAGTGGGGGTGGTCTAGATTGGATATTAGGAAAAACTATTCACTAGGAGGGTGGGGAAGTACTGGAATGGGTTACCTAGGGAGGTGGTGGAATCTCCATCCCTAGAGGTGTTTAAGTCTCGGCTTGACAAAGCCCTAGCTGGGTTGATTTAGTTGGGATTGGTCCTGCCTTGGGCAGGGGGCTGGACTTGATGACCTCCTGACGTCTCTTCCAGCTCTATGATACTATGATTCTATGATTTGGGCAGGACCTCCTGAGGTCTTTTCCAGCCCTAGGATTCTATGATTCTAAGGTAAAGTCACACTTGGTGCCATCATTTACATCAGTGACATTGCAACCACTTCTATCAGAAATGTGAATTTGATTTAGGTCTCTGCTGTGAAGAACTCTCTCTATAGTTTGGTTCCTTTTCCAAACTGGATCCCTGCCCTTAAACTGCAGCCTCTCCATACTCTGTTATGGGCTCCCTTCCTTAGCACTCTGTTGTCAGTCCAGGTCATCAGCTGAGTGGCATCGTCTGCTTATGGTGTGTCATTAGGCATGTGCCAAATCTTTCAATCTCTGTTCTTTTGAGGAGAGAAATTGCCAATTACTGGAGGCTCCCACATGAATTCTTCTGATGACGGGAGTCACTTACTGTTTATCATTCTCTTTCCCCCTATCTGATCAGCTGTTGGAAGAGGGCTCTGTTTATACATGCATCAAGATGCGGCTTCATTGGTATTCGTTTAGTGGGCACTCGTGTGCTCCCATCTTAATAATCATCTTTGCTTTTCATCAAACGGGGCCTGATATGGAGAGAATGGGGGGCAGTGAAGGGTGAGGGGACAGAAATGTAGGACATGCAAGGTTATTGGAGCTCCTTTCTACAGAGGAAAAACAGAGTGAGTTGGATAAATCCAACAATTTATTCACTAGACATTGTGATATTTCAGAGCTCATTTAACTGAATAAATAGCTTGCAAACATTTTCACTGCGTAATCTGACCTCTTTTGTGAAATTTTCCAAGCAAAATATTTGAATTTTAAAGTTTTACTATTTTTGCCAAGTTCTGCCCTATCAAGGAAACTTTTAAAGTATCTTTTGTTTTATTCAACAGTTCTTATTATTATTTGCCTTAGTAGGCCTGTGACGGGGTGGAGCAACCCCACACCTACCCCTGGCACGGACAACGGGAGGGGGGCCAAGCCGACGGAGACCGTGGTCAGGAGACAGTGGGGTCCGGCACAGAAACCGCAGGCAGGGCAGCTGACAGAACCGAGCAGGAAGCCGGCACAGGCGCAGAGGCCGCTGGATGCGCGGGTGAACCGGGCACTGAAAAGTGACGTCACCCATAGGCATGGCGTAATGCACAAAAAGGAGTTATTCCTTGTAGAAAGAGGTATACCTATACCGCTAAAAGCTCTCTGTTCTGCTGTTCTACTGTAAATTTTCCTGAGCAAAAATGCAGTTGAGGTGTGGATGATCTGGGGGGTTTTGCATAAAAATGGCCGTTATTGCGCAAAAACCCTGTAGTGTAGATATAGCCAAAGAGAAATGACTTGCAGTAGGTCAGTGGTAGGACTGGGAATAGAACCTAGGGAACTAGACCACACTGCTCCCCCTTGTTTGTTTTCTGATCCTGCCTTGCAACTTCCTCAGTGTGTGTGTCAGTCAATTGAAATAACTTGATGTCAACCTATGTATATATGCAGAGGATGGTCTGACGTATAACTTAATCCTGCCTTTGTGTCACCTTTAAATTCAATGGCTAATATAAACAATCACCATGGTACCTGTCAGACAATCCCATTCTAATGGATAGAATTTAAATAGTGATAGATAGAACAGGACGCCAACAGAATTGCTCTTTGAAAAATTGTTGGAGTCCTGTGGCCTTTCTGCTATATGGCCAAGTAGCTGCAGGCAGTCATGGGCTTGATCCAACGGGGCACTGCTCCAAGCCTCACTATCACCACTACTCGTTCATGACATGCTCTTCTTAGTGTTAGTGACCAAAACTCCAGAAAGGTTTGTGACAATTCGTCCTTCTGCAAAAGGCACATGAAGGGTTATGCATCCAAGTAGCACAGAATAATGGAGGTAGACAATCAGGCCTTTCTGCAAAGCTTGAGCAAAGATGTGCAAACCTTTGTTTTAATCTTTTAGCAAATGCTTTAAAGGTTAACCTATGTACCTAATAGAGAGAGAGCTCTTTCAGAGACCCCTGGGGAGGGAGGGAGGAGTGAGTTGTGTTGGGTTATTGTTGCTAGGAAGATTTAGTAACCTTCTGGAATTGGGTGTGGTAGTTTAGGCTCTGCTCCAGTAGATTGTGTCTCTGTTGCTGGGGTCCGACTCCATGAGCCAGCAGGGTAGCTGCTTTTCTAAGGCCATGTGCCCTGCGTCAGCTGAGACCTGAGCCAGGAGCAGAAAGCAGGCTGTTGTCTCTCACTATGAAGCACTTTGCAGCAGGTAGTAAGGATTAACATAGGATTAACCCCCCTACCAGGGAACATAGGCATGGTTAATTGTAGCAAAGGGAAACTGGGAGGGAAAATAAAAAAATGGTTACTTACCTTTGTAACTGTTCTTTGAGAGGTGTTGCTCATGTCCATTCCATGTAGGTGTGCGCACACTGCGTGCATGCGTCGTCAGAATTTTTTCCCTTAGCAGTGCCCATTAGGCCAGCAGGGGAGCCCCCTGGAGTGGCACCACTATATCTGCTAATATATAGCTGCCCCTCCACTCCCTTGGTTCCTTCTTACCCGACTACTCCAAAGTAGGGGAGGTGGGCGGGACAGGGCCGGCCCAAGCCATTCGCGGGCCCCAGGAACGCGGCGCCACCCCCGGGAGTGCGACGCCTGCGCAGCCCTGCCCCCGGGCGTGTGGCACCCCTCGCCCCCAGGCGCCCGGTGCATGCGCGGCCCTGCCCCTGCCCAGTCTGGCAGCCCCGCGCGGTGCCTCCTACAATGGGGCACCCCGGGCGGTAGTCCAGCTGGCCTATACCTTGGGCCGGCTCTGGAGCGGGATTTGGAATGGACATGAGCAACACATCTCAAAGAACAACAGTTACTAAGGTAAGTAACCGTTTTTTCTTCGAGTGATTGCTCATGTCCATTCCATATAGGTGACTCCAAAGCAGAAACCCCAGGAGGAGGGGTTAGAGTTCTAACCTTCTACTGAGCAGAGGGCAGCCCTACCCAGAGCCGCATCCTCCCTAGTGCGGTGAGCCAGAGCATAATGGTTGGCAAAGGTATGAACTGTGGCAGCTCTACAGATGTCCAAAATTGGGACCTGTGCCACAAAAGTCATAGAGGAGGCCTTCACCCTAATGGAGTGGGCCGTGACAGGAGGGGCTGGGACTCCAGCCAGACTATAGCACTCCTTGATGCAGGAGCAAAAAACAGGACTATGTAGCACTTTAAAGACTAACAAGATACAGCGTCCTGTTTTTTGTTTCAGCTAAACTAGACTAACACGGCTACATCTCTATTACTATTCTTGATGCAGGAGGATACCCATGAAAAAAGTCTTTCTGCAGAGACTGGCTGGAGCCTCTCTGCAATTGTTACAAATAACTGTGGGGACTTACAAAAGGGCTTTGTCTTGTCTAAATAAAAAGCCAATGCTCTCCTAACATCTAGAGCAGTGGTTCCCAAACTTTTTCGCATCACGCCCGCCCCCCAACCCCGCAAATAGCAGCAAAACTTGTTGAGCAAAGAAAACTGAACGGGGCAGCAAAACTTGATGGGGGGAGGCTGAGTCACCTCACGCCCCCCCCCCTGGAATTTCTTCACACACACCCCAGTTTGGGAACCCATGACCTAGACTGTGTAAAACCTGATCTTTACCAGAAGCATGGGCGTTGGGGTAAAAACTGGGAGAAAAATGTCCTGAGACATGAAACTGAGACATCACCTTTGGCAAAGCCTGACCTTATCCTTGAAAAAGACTTTGTAAGGGGGATCTGAGGTATGGGCCCTTAACTCTGACACCCACCTGGCCAACATAATAGCCACAAGGAATGACACCTTCCAGGAGAGGTAGCGAACACATCGCTATAGGCTCAAATGGGGGCCCTGTGAGCCTGGTCAGGACCAACTTAAGGTCCCACTGAGTCCAGGTTGATGGACAGGTAAAGCCTGTCCAACCCCTTCAGAAACCAGTGGACCATGGGGTGTGCAAAGAGCATCATGCCCCAGCAGCTGGGTGAAAAGCAGAAATAGCCACAGGTGACCCCTGATTGATGATGAGGACAACCCCTGGACCTTGAGCTCAAGGAGGTAGTCCAGAACCAGTGGGACCTGGTTGTCCATGGGAGAGGTCCCCTGCTGGGTCACGCAGATAGAGAAGTGCTTCCATTTAGCCAGATAGGTAGCCCTAGTGGAAAGTTTCCTGCTCCCCAGCAGGATCTCCTGCACCCACTTTGAGCACTGCAGCTCTGTCACTGTCAGCTATGGTGCTTCCAAGCCAATAGGTGTAAGGACAGCAGGTTTGGATGGCAAAGCCTGGCGAAGTCTTGCATTATGACTTTGGATACAGAGGGAGGGCGATTGGTCTCTCGCAAGAGAAGCTCAGCAGAGACATGAACCAGTGCTGTCTGGGCCAGGCTGGTGCAATGCGAATGAGGGAAGCCCTGAATTCCCTCACCTTCAGGAGCATCTTGTGCACCAGCGGGAATGGGGGAAATACATAAAGCAGGCCCTTGGGCCATGGGGTGATGGGGGCATCTCCCAAGGACCTGCGACCCAGCCCCATGAGGGAGCAGAACCTGGCACACTTCCTGTTCTGACACGTCATGAACGTGTACAGGAGGGAAAAACCCCACCTGCAGAAGATTTGGAGGGCCATATCCCCCTGAGAGACCACTTGTGGCTGGTGAAGGATCTGCTCAGCCAGAGTATTCTGAGTCCCGGGGAGGTCAGAAGCAATTGGGTGAATATCTGCCCCAATACACAGCTCCCAAAGCCAGAGGGCTTCTCAGCACAGGGGAAGGGAACATGCCCTACCCTGCCTGTTTATATAGGACGCTGCCACCGTGTTGTTGGATAGGATGAGAATCATCCTGCCCCTGAGATGGGGAAGGAAGGCCTGACACACAAGGTGGACCACCTTGTTCCCTGACACTGATATGTAAGGAGAGTTCCTCCCGTGTCCACATACCTTGAGTCCGCACATCACCAACATAGGCTCCCCATCTGGGTATCGGATGCATCCATCACCAGCCACAGGGTCGGGAGGGGCCTAGAGAACAGGACTCTAGCGCAGACCACCTCCTCCTGGGTCCACAAGTCCAGGGAGCAGAGGACATCTGGGGGAACTGTCACCACCCTGTTCCGGGAGGGAGGGACAGACTGTGGGCCCATGCCAGCCACAACTGCAGTGGGTGCATGCGGATCCTGGCGTGCTGAATCACGTACATGGAGGCTGCCATGAGCCCCAGGAGGTGCATGCTGTAGTAACAGGAAACGCTCACATAGCTTCCCTGGTGGCCAGGAAGTAGGACCTGGGCAGAGAGGCCATGAATGATGTGGAGTCCTGATGAGCACCCACAAACTCTATAACCTGAGTGGGGACCAGGGAAGACTTGGCCACATTCAGGAGGAGGCACAGTTTCAAGAAAAGGTCCCTGTTACATGGTGGGTTCCCCCTCAGGCTTACAGCCCTATCATCATCGGGGGTTCACCCGCCAACGGGCGCTCGCCCTTTCCCCACATCCGGTGCTCCCTCCTTCCCAGATCCCTTCGTCTCACAGTTTCCCCGTGATCCCTGCCAGTTGGCCCCAGTTCAGTGGGGCTCGCTGGGCCCAGTGCTCGGCAGAGAAGGAGGGGGACTCGGGCCCGCCCCCACTCCGGGTCCCGGCCCAGGACCCTAAAGGCAGCAAAGTGGGTTCACTGTCTGGTTGATGGGGAATTTCCCCGTAACTCACCAACCCTTGGGGGGGGGGTTGCTCCTTCCCCCGTCCCCATCCTGGGCCACTTCCTCCTTCCCTCTGCAGTCATTGGCTCGGCCCCTCATACACCCGGGGTCCTCGGCGGTTCACTCCCCGGGACCCCCTTCCGGTGGGGCTGGGGTGCCATTTAAACAGCCATCAGACATGGCCACGCTTGACCCTCACCGCCCCCGCTTCCGCCCCCGGTGCTCACCAATGATGTCAGCAGACGTCTTCCCCTTGCCGGCTTCCGCCCAGCCCCTGCCGGCCCCAGAGCAGGCTGGGCAAGGTTGCTGGTGAACCACATGGGAGTCCGGGCGTCCAGCCATCTCCGGGCTCAGCGCCTCCCCCTCCCAGCTCCTCGCAGCACACTTGCAGCTGAGCGCTTCCTCCAGCGGCCGCAAAGTACGGGGTGTCAGGACCTCCACTCGATCGGAGCCCGGCGCCCCATCACAGTCAGAGACTTTTGTCGACAAAACTATACCTGCGTCTACGCTGCCGCTGAGTTCTGTCGACATAACCTCAACAGAACTCAGCAGTTTTGTCGACGGCTGTAAACCTCATTCTACGAGGTTTCATTCTGTCGACAGAAGGCGTTATTGCATCTACACTGTCCTTTGCGTCTACACTGTCATGTCGACAAAGTGGCTTGCTTTGTCGACAGAACTGGATGTAGTCTAGACGCCTTTGTCGACAGAAGCTTTGTCAACAGTATCTGTCGACAAAACTTCTGTTGACAAAAGCCTGTAGTCTAGAACTGGATGGGAGAACATGTGTTCATTCCCCTCTTGAGGCAAAAAGTAATGCCTCTCCACCATCTTACTGGTTGGTGGAATGGAGGCTGGGGTCTGCCAGAGGGTTGTTGTGATTTTTAGCCACAGTTTTATTAAGAGGCAAGGCCACTCTGGTAAGGGTGTCAGCTTGCAGGATGTCGACCATCGGGTCAGAATCCTCCGATACCCTTTTCAGCCACCAAAGAGACCACCATCAAGGCCTGGGCTGTGGGTGGTGCGCTGACTCCCGAAGCCCTGGGTGAGGCCTAGCCAAAAGGCAACGACTGTCCTGACGTAGGGGAGCAGACCAGAGGGGTGGCTGAGGAAGGAACCTTGGCTCCCGAGTAGACCAACTCCATCCTAGAGGGTCCCACACCCTGTAACTGGTGGTAGGTCCAGGGAGTCCAAAGGGGCCACTGAATGTGTGCTTGCCACTGTGGTGGCTATGATTGCTGAGCTGACTGGACAGGCATGGGTTGGGGCAGCCAGGGCTGCTGCTGAGGCTGCACGGAAGGACTCTGGTGCCAAGACCTGGAAGCCTGCGATGAGAAGACTGACACGGTCTACAAGACGGTAGAGTACTCAGAGGCCAATCAGTGTGATGAGGTGGCAGTGGCATTCAGCAGCCTGCAGCTAGGGGCATGCCTAGCCATGGACTGAGGCTTCCCACAGTGCCGAGGAGAGGGCTATAGCAAGCCCCAACGACTGGCCTGATGGTAAGGGCAGTGCTGTGCACCCAGCTTGGGTCGGTACCAGCATCGTAGAAGGTCAGTGCCGGAGCTGGTGCCAGAAATGGGGGCTGGAGCTTGGGTCGGTGCCAGAAGGAGTGCCATGGCCACCAATGGAGGTGGTGCTGGCGTTGAGGTTGTCAGCACGGGGTGGACCTGTGGTGCCCCCCTCGAGTCTGGTGCTGGAGCATTTGCAGTGCCGTCATGAGTCTCACTTCCTTCTCGAGGCTGATGCCGAGACCGGGGACCAGGTTAGTCTGATGAGGTCCCTCACGGGCTCAGAAGTGTCTGGTGTTGATGGCTCTGGGAGATCATACACTGGGCTGGGGTCCCAGTGCAGGCTGGAATAAGATCAACCCAACCTCAAAGGTCTGGGTACCAAGCCCGCCGGTGCCCCATTCCCCACCAGAAGGTGCATTGTCGGCATGTGCCACAATGGAGACCTACCTCTGCTCGGCCTCTTTTCTTCTGAGGCACCAAGGATTGAGATCGGTGCCGCCACCTTGTTGGTGCTGGAGAGGCCCAGTGGGAGCCTCACGCACTGAAGTCCGTGTGCTCTGCATGGCCAGTGCAGGGTCCAACGCCAGTGCCTACCAGAGTGCCGCCTCCTTCAGCAGAATCATCAGGACTCCCACTCCTGCTTGGTGTGCGGCTTGAACCCTCTGCAAATCTTGCAGGATTCAGAAAGATGGGCCTCCTGGAGGCACTTCAGGCAGGTTTCATGGGGATCCCCACTTGAAGACTTCAAGTACTTAATACAGGGCTTGAAGCCTAGGGTGCCAGGCACGCTCCACAGCTGGCTCTGGGAATGCAAAGCCAGTCCCCACGCCAGAGTCAGCTACTTACACTAAGAACTATTTATAGAAGATAACAATTAACAGGAACACTAACTAATCAAGGAGAACAACTCCAGTCATCTGAAGAAGTGAGTTGTGCCCACGAAAGCTCATGAAACCATCTACATGTTTTGTTAGTCTTTAAGGTGCTGCTAGACTATTTGTTGTTTTTTAAGTTTTTCCAGTTATAGAGTAACTCAGCTACCCCTCTGAAACTACGTGAGAACTGCTAAGAGGTGCTTGCAAAGCAAGAGAAGAACACGTTCCAATGATGGTCAGGAGTGGTAAGAAGGAACCGAGGGGGTAGAGGGCCAGCAGGGGTATATATTAGCCAATATAGTGGCATCACTCCAGGGGGCTCCTCTACTGGCCCAACAGGTACTGCTAAGGGAAAAACTTCCAAAACACATGCACATGGCCCACACACACCTACATAGAATGGACATCAACAATCACTCCAAGAAGAACCTATGTTTTACTTGTGTCCTTTGAATGTTGTTTTCATTTTAGACAAACTGTTCTAGTTTAAAAAAACTTTAAAAACCATGAGAACTTTCTCAGCTAGTGTAATTCTTCAGCTTTTCTTTAAATGTAGTAATGAGGAAAGAGTAATTTCTATTCTCAGTTTCTGTATTTTCTCCTGACAGGGTTTTCTTTAAGTCTCTATACTTGTGACTTATCTGAGTGGTCAATTAGTGAGTTAGCTATCTAGCAGGATCCCCAGCAGAGGATTCTGCCTGGAATCCAACTGAAGAGTTCTACAAGCAAGTGGAGACTCAGCATATTGTGCAGATTTGGTAATCAATGACACTTACTGTGATTTAGCTGAACTAAACCTAATTCTAGCACTGCTTCCTAAATTTGTCAGTCTTCTTACTGTGTGGACTGAACTGTTCAGCTTTTACTTTTGATTTTCTCTTTATTTATGTTTATTGCAACTGTGACGCTAATGTCTGTAGGTTACAAAATAACTGTGTTATGTTGTAAAATTAGATACATAAGATTTTATCAAGTTATTTAAATTCATTTCTTTAGTTCCTTTTGGGACTTGAATGTGGGGAAGCTGACACAGCAATCCTTGCTGAAAATCTTCAGAGACTGAACTCTGGGTACTTTTCTGAGGGAGTGTGGGGTTTTTTTTAAGGCACAGGAGAAGGGCAGTGAAGTCTAGCCCACGCAAAGTTACATTTACACTGCAGTTAGGCACCTGAGGCTGGCCCATGCCAGTTACTTCAGGCAGTTTAATCACAGTTAGAATTCTGGGCATGGGCTGCAATATAAGTTCTGAGATCCTTCCACCTATAGAACCATAGAACCATAGAGCTGAAAGAGACCTCAGGAGGTCATCAAGTCCAGCCCCCCTGCAGGACCAATCCCAACTAGATCAGCCAAGCCAGAGCTTTGTCAAGCCGAGACTTAAACACCTCTAGGGATGGAGACTCCACTACTTCCCTAGGTAACCCATTCCAGTGTTTCACCACTCTCCTAGTGAAATAGTTTTTCCTAATATCCAACCTGGACCTCTCCCACCACAACTTGAGACCATTGCTCCTTGTTCTGCCATCCGTCACTACTGAGAACAGCCTTTCTCCATCCTCTTTGGAACCTCCCTTCAGGAAGTTGAAGGCTGCTATCAAATCCCCCCTCACTCTTCGCTTCTGCAGACTAAACAGACCCAACTCCCTCAGCCTCTCCTCATACGTCATATGCTCCAGCCCCCTAATCATTTTGGTTGCCCTCCGCTGGACCCTCTCCAATGTGTCCACATCCTTTTTTGTATTGGGGGGCCCAGAACTGGACACAATACTCCAGATGTGGCCTCACCAGAGCCGAATAAAGGGGAATAATGACATCTCTGGATCTGCTGGCAATGCTCCTCTTAATACAACCTAATATGCCATTAGCTTTCTTGGCTACAAGGGCACACTGTTGACTCATATCCAGCTTCTCATCCACTGTAATCCCCAGGTCCTTTTCTGCAGAACTACTACTTAGCTGGTTGGTCCCCAGCCTGTAACAATGCTTGGGATTCTTCCGTCCCAAGTGCAGGACTCTGTACTTGTCCTTGTTGAACCTCATCAGATTTCTTGTGGCCCAATCCTCCAATTTGTCTAAGTCACTCTGGACTCTATCCCTGCCCTCCTGTGTATCTACCTCTCCCCCTAGCTTAGTGTCATCTGCAAACTTGCTGAGGGTGCAATCCATTCCCTCATCCAGGTCATTAATAAAGATATTGAACAAAACCGGTCCTAGAACCGAACCTTGAGGCACTCTGCTAGAAACCGACCGCCATCCTGACATCGAGCCATTGATCACTACCCATTGGGCCCGGCCTTCTAGCCAGCTTTCTATCCATCTTACCATCCATTTATCCAATCCACATTCCCTTAACTTGCTGGCAAGAATATTGTGGGAGACCGTATCAAAAGCCTTGCTAAAGTCAAGGTATATCACATCCACTGACTTTCCCATATCCACAGAGCCAGTTACCTCATCATAAAAGCTAATCAGATTGGTCAGGCACGACTTGCCCTTTGTGACTCCATGCTGACTATTCCTAATCACTTTCCTCTCCTCCAAGTGCCTCAAAATTGATTCCTTAAGGATCCCTTCCATGATTTTGCCAGGAACCGAGGTAAGACTGACTGGCCTATAGTTCTCTGGATCGTCCTTCTTGCCTTTTTTTGAAGATGGGCACTACATTTGCCTTTTTCCAATCATCCGGGATCTCTCCCGATCTCCACGACTTTTCAAAGATAATGGCCAAAGGCTCCTCAATGACATTTGCCAACTCTCTCAGTACCCTCGGATGCATTAAGTCCGGACCCATGGATTTGTGTACCTTTAGCTTTTCTAAATAGTTCCTAACCTGTTCCTTACCCACCAAGGGCTGTCCATCTTCATCCCATCTTGCGTCACTTAGCGCATTAGTCCGGGAGCCCACCTTGTCCGTGAATACAGAGGCAAAGAAAGCATTGAGTACTTCAGCTTTCCCCACATCATCTGTCACTAGGTTACCTCCTTCATCCAGTAGGGGCCGCACACCCTCTCTGATCACCTTCTTCTTGTTAACTTGCCTGTAGAAACCTTTCTTGTTATCCTTCACATCCTTAGCCAGTCGCAATTCCATTTGCGCTTTCGCCTTCCTGATAACCCCCCGGCATTCTCGAGCTATACATTTAAACCCCTCCCTGGTCATTTGTCCAAGTTTCCACTTTTTGTAAGTTTCCTTTTTGTGCTTAAGTTCACCAAGGATTTTCCCCCGTAAGCCAATCCGGTCTCCTACCATGTTTGCCTCTCTTGCTACGCATCGGGATGGTTTCTTTCTGTGCCTTCAATAAGGCTTCTTTAAAATACTGCCAGCTGCCCTGGACTCCTTTCCCCTTCATGTTAGCATCCCAAGGGATTCTGCCCATCAGGTCTCTGAGGGAGTCAAAGTCTGCTTTTCTGAAGTCCAAGGTGTGTATTTTGCTACTCTCCTTTCTTCCTTTGGTCAGGATCCTGAAATCTACCATCTCATGATCACTGCTTCCCAGGTTGTCACCTACCTCTACTTCCCCCTATTAGTTCCTCCCTGTTTGTGAGCAGAAGGTCAAGCTGCGCACGGCCCCTGGTCGGATCCTTCAGCACTTGTACCAAGAAGTTATCCCCAACGTTCTCCAAAAACTTCCTGGATTGCCTGCGTACTGCCGTATTGGTTTCCCAACAGATGTCAGGGTGATTAAAGTCCCCCCATGAGAACCAGGGCCTGCGATCTGGAAGCTTTGCTCAGTTGTCCGAAGAAAGCCTCATCTACCTCATCCACCTGATTCGGTGGCCTGTAGAAGACACCAACCACAACATCACTGCTGTTGTTTGCACCTCGAAACTTAACCCATAGACTCTCAACAGGTTTTTCTCCCTCTATATACTGGAGTTCAGAGCAATCATAGTGCTCTCTTACGTATAGTGCAACTCCTCCTCCTTTTCTCCCCTGCCTGTTCTTCCTGAACAGTCTATACCCTTCCATGACAGCGCTCCAGTCATGCGAGTCATCCCACCAAGTCTCTGTTATCCCAATTAAATCATAGTTCTTGGACTGGGCCAGGGCCTCCAGTTCTTCCTGTTTGTTGCCCAGGCTTCTCGCGCATTAGTGTACAAACACCTCAGATAACCAGTAGATCGCCCTATCTTCTCCATTCGAATCAGGGGTCCTCCTTTCTTACTCATTCCTCTTTGCATTTCTTCCTGGTATCCAACTTTCCCACTCCCCTCAGGGTTTTGATCACCGTCCCCCAACGAACCTAGTTTAAAGCCCTCCTCACTAGGTTTGCAAGCCTGCCCGTGAAGATGCTCCTTCCTCTCTTGGTTAGGTGGATCCCATCTCTTCCTAACAATCCTTGTGCCCGGAACAGAGTCCCATGGTCAAAGAAACCAAAGCCCTCTCTGCGACACCACCTGCACAACCACGCATTTACTTCCTCAATTCGACGATCTCTGCCCAGTCCTTTCCCTTCAACAGGGAGGATGGACGAGAACACCACTTGCACTCCGAATTCTTGGGTCCTTCTTCCCAGCGCTACATAATCCGCAGTAACCTGCTCAAGGTCATTCTCACAGGGTCCGCCCGGGGGTGCCAAAGGGGACAATTGCACTGAAGCCCAGAAATTTAATAGGGTTCAAAGCTTAGCGCTACCATCAGGGCACCAGCAGCAGCCAAAGAGTCGGGCCCTTTAAATGGCTGCCAGAGCCCCTCATGGTGCGGTCTAGGTGGTGCTGAAGTCTAGCTGCCCATAGATCCTTCCCTTCTGCCCAGGGTTCCATGCATTCCGGAGGCCTGGAGCCACGCCCACATCTCATTGCCCGGGGTCTGGAAAAGTTTGTTGCTAGCCCTGGTTGTTATTGTGTGAGAGGAACTTGAAATGTTACCGGTTCAAGACAAAAAACACACATTGGATGTTGTTTAAATGTAATGATACAGCCAAGTCATTCATCATACAGAAGCCCAAGAGGTTCAGCAGCATTCAGAAACATTGTGCCTCAAAGAATCGTGCAAATTGTCTCCTTTTATTTCTGCTCTGTGCTCTTCCAAGACACTGAAAAAAGTGCGGTCTCTGATCTAGCAGCTGACAAAATAAAGTCAGGCAGATAAATGAACAAAGGTTGAAGAAAAGGAACAACGAAAATAGAAAATTTTTAGACCATCAGATTTATAATAGACACAATTAATATTAATTATTTTTTTGTGTGTGATCAACCAGGTTGATAGTTTTCTAGTCGTCTCCCCACCCGTTCCTAGATCCCTGGATTCTTCTAGTGATATATATCTGGAGCCATTATTATCAATAGAGCTGCAGTGAGTTATCTGACTCTGTTAATGTGGATTCATACGTAGTTTGACAAAATGCAACCATTATACATCAGAGGGTTTATGAAATGAGGATCTGGTGTTTTTTTCTCTCAGCTTCAAACATGAAAGGGCCAAATCCTCCCCAGATTCTTTGTTTACATTAACTCCTGCAATATGAAACTACTGAGCTGTTCACAGAGCTGTCATCATACAGTTCATCCTCTTAAAACATGCCTTGATCCCACTGTGAATTCTACCAAAGCTATGTACGAGTCCCATGCCATAGCACTAGCAACCCTCAGTCACAGAACCTACAGGTGGGTTCCAGTTGGTATTTCTTCCATTGTGAACCTTGGTGCCTGGAACTCTCCGTGAGCCTGCATGAATGGCTTTCACAAGCAATGGAAAAGCACATGCTAGCACACTGTCAATCTCATAAACAAAGGTGTTGTCAAGTGGCCTTATTTAGAAGTGTTTTAAATTAACCTTGACAGAAGAATTAATAAATAATAAGAGATGAATGATTTATAAAGGAATCAATTACACTATACATTTTAAAACAGCACAGTCTCAACTGCTGCAGTGTGAGCCATCTACAGCAACTTCAAGAGTGCTCAGACTTACCAGGAAACTTAGTGTTGTCACCTGTAGACCTGTATGTGGAAGAGTGGGCTGAGAAAAGGAGGAATGTTATGAACTAAGCAGGGCAGTGGGACAGTCTTATATTACTGGAAGGAGCCCTGGGATCTGTAAAGAACACTTTGGAGACATGAAGGCTACGTCTATGCTGTAGGCTAAAATTGAGTTAAACTACACAACTTCAGCTATGTTAATTGCGCAGCTGACGTTGAAGTAGCTAAACTCGGCTTTTGGCACTGTCTACACAGCAGGAAGTCGAAGGAAGAATACTCTTCCTTCAACTTCCCTTACTCCTTGTGAAATGAGGGTTACAGAAGTCAGAGTAAGTAGCCCGTTATTTTGAAATTATTTCAAAATAACAGGCTTGCTGTGTAGATGCGCTTTCTATTATTTCAAAATAACATGAGTTATTTCGAAATAAGCATGCAATATAGACATAGCTGAACAGTCCTGCAATTCATCAAATGTCCTGGGTAACAGCTAAAGCACTAGATAAGCAAATTTTCTTCACAGTGTAGAACACAGGACTGGAAGGCACCTCTTTGATGACTGAGTTGAATACTTTGCTATTGTAACCCCTCCTGTTCACTAGCCCAGTGTGAGGTTATTCAGCATAGGGGAAGCCTTGTGGCTTCTTACATAACTGTGGGAAGCCAGGCTGAGGCTCCGTGTAATAGTGTGTGTGTGCACCTCAGACCAGACCCACTCAAACACACCACCAGGAACAGGCTTTATTCTGTAAAAAAACATAGAACAGGATCACAGTTCAGCAGCCCCTCCTCTCTGCATGAAGCCTGCCTGCTGCTTCTAGCTCAGTCCCTGCTGAGATCCTGCTGGGGGCAGAGGCTACATCCTGTCAGGAACCAGGAAGTTCTCCCAACATGCCGCAGTTTGTAGTCCACAGC
Source organism: Rafetus swinhoei (assembly GCA_019425775.1). Classification (NCBI taxonomy): domain Eukaryota; kingdom Metazoa; phylum Chordata; order Testudines; family Trionychidae; genus Rafetus; species Rafetus swinhoei. The sequence goes on along the minus strand of CM033431.1, from coordinate 8,787,209 downwards.
TTGTAGTTCCCAGGGCTGCTGTTGAAGCACGCTGGACCTTGGGCTACAACATGAAAGCAGGAAAGTTCTCTTCTTTTCTCTGTAATTTATCTAAGTACTTACAGAAAGCCCATCATTGTTGTTTCTAGACACTGGCTCCAGCTAAAAGAAAGCTGGTGAAGCCAAAGAAAAAGGGTTTGAAATAGTGATGTGAGGTGAGAATATTCTCTGGAGCCCAGGGTGCAAGAATGAGCCACGCACCCGGGGGCGGGGCCGCGCATTCACCGCGTGCCCAGGGGCAACGCCGCGCGCCCGGGGCCGGGAGTCGCAAGAATGGCTTGGGACGGCTCTGAGTGAATTTACATCACCACCTTCCACATCTAGTTCAGCCAAGGTGTCTCACTCTATAAGTCACTACTTTGATTCTATGAATGAAACTGAAAACAAAGTTTTGGATGAATTTTTTGCACAAGCTATATTCTCATTGGGATTGCCTCTTTCACTGGTTGAAAATGAAGATTGGATTACTTTCATGCAAAAATTAAGACCATCTTACAAGATGCCATCCAGGTACACACTTTCTAACAAACTTTTGGAAGCTGAATATCAACTTTGATATTTGTTGATGCTCTTATAAAAACAAAAATTGCTGAAGCCTCTTCTCTTGCACTGCAGTGTGATGCTTGGAGCAACCTAAGAAATGAATCTGTTATAAATTTTATTATATCAACACCCCAACCAGTGTTTTACAAGACAGTGGCAACCGATGTTGAACGCATTACTGCTGAGTATATGGCATTCCGTATGGAAGAAATAATGACAGAAATAGGCACTGAAAAATTTGGTGCCATTGTCACTGATAATGCTGCAGCAATGGTGAAAGCCTTATACAATCACATTGCTATGTACACTTGTGCTGCTCATACACTAAATTTGTTAATTGGTGACATCAGTAACTTAAAGTCTGTTCAAGAAACTGAAGCTACCTGTAAAACTATTGTGAAGGAAATTAACAAATCTCAAGTTTTACGAGCTCATTTTACTGCATTTCAAAAAGAGAAAAATCAAACTTGTTAAAACTAGGTGGGGTTCCATTTTATATTGTTTTAAAAGCTTATTGAAATAAAAAAATGTCTTAGAATGCCTCGCTGTCCATGAAGATTTACAGACTAAACTGAGCAAATGTACCAGGAATTCAATCCTGGATGAAGATGTATTTTGGGTACGGGTCCAAAAACTGCATGCACTGATAAGTCCTGTTGTTAAATGGATTACGCTGCTTGAATCTGACCAGCCAAAATGAGCAAAGTTCCTGAATGTTTCAGGGAATTAAGCAATCATTTTGATAGGCTACTTGAAAGTCCACTTACCAAACAAGAAAAACAGGATGTGATGAAAAGTTTTGAAAAAAGAAAAGATATGACTCTAAAAGACATTCACTATGCTGCAAATAGTTTTGATCCAAAATTCAATGGTGAGTGCCTTACTAGAAATGAACAAATACAAAGAACTGAATTCATCAATAAATTAGTCACAAGAATGTATGGCACTGATCGCTCAGCAAAAGTCATTGCAGAGCTTGCAGAGTATCGTGCTAAAGAAGGTTTTTTTGGAAAATCATATGTAACAAAATCAGCTGGCTCAGTAGATGCAGTAACATGGTGGAAAGGTATTTGCTATGGATCAAAATTAGGGAAAGCAGCAATCAACATATTGAATATGTCACCAACAATGGCAGCAACTGAAAGAAGTTTCAGTACTTACAGTATCATTCATAATGCAAAAAGAAACAAGTTAACACAAGAACGGGTAGGCAAGCTGACATTCATAGCCCATAATATAAAGCTTCTTAAAAACCCAAATGATGCTCCGTTGAAATCCCCAAGAGAAAAAAGGAAACAGAACCAGAGAAATAAAGAAGAAGAAATTGATGATGCTGAAGAGAACGAAGAAGAAGAGGATATGTATGAGGAAGAAGAAGAGATAGAAATGTATGGGTCAGATTCGGAAAGTGCAGATTCTGATTAGACTTGTATTCAATCCAGAAAGTTAAAAATATTTGTGTCCTGCAACAGAAGATTTGTAATAAAAGTTCTAGTAATTTAAACCTCTGTCTTTTTTTCTTTACTTTCCCGAATTTTCATTTTAACAATTGGAAACTTTCATGTTTCTTGAAGTTTTATTAAAGAAAGGCATTATTATAAATAGTAAAATTCTTTAAAAACTATTTAACAAGTATTTAAAAGAAAATTCTCAAAAATTCTCGCATTGGAGAATATTCTCAAGAACATTCTTGAGAATATTCTCCGAAAGTTTAGTCCCGAGAATTTAACATCACTAGTTTGAAACCCAGATTGCTAAATCCAAACTGCCATAAGATCATTCCCTTCTTTGATTTCTTGGAAACACTTATGTAACTCTGTGTTTGCCCAAATGACTGGGAGATTTGATTTACAGGGGTTTTCATGTGCAAACAAGTGTTTGTGCATAGCTTGAATATGCTCTTTGTTTCTTTAGAATCGTGCACATCTAAAGAAATGTACCTATCCTTATGTTCTGGGCACCTATGACACAACTTTGGAAATTATTTGTGTATTATTTAAAGTTCAGCAGTATAGTTTCTTGTAACCTTTCCTTGCAATCAAGGCAAATTAAAAATGTCCATATCCCTCTTCCTTGCCAGCACTTTCCTATCCATATAATCACCCAGCCCATATTCAAATAACAAATTCAAAATAGTGAGCACTTGCTATTAGAGCTGGTCCGAAACATTCTAACAGAAGGTTTTTTTCTTCAGAACGTATAGATTTAGCCCAATCAAACCATTTTGTGGAGATGGTTCGATTTGGCCAAAGTTCTGATGGATGTCAGGCTGGTTTCCTGCTAGTTAGCCCACCCAGCTCCTCAGTAGTCCCCACACTGAGCTGCTGGGTATCCAGGGTATCTGAAGTCTATGGCTCCAGGGCAGCTCACTAGGAGGATGGCCCCAGCATCAGGCTCCATTTCCTTTTGCAGAAAATTTTGAAATATTTGGCTTTCATTCAAAATGAAAATAAAAACAAATTTTGAAGTCCTCCAATGGAGCAGAATGACCTTTCTTTGCCCTTCTCTAATGCTATGAACCATTTGCCACAACTCATGGGCTGAAAGAATTTTGTAAGGAACATTGGTCCAGTAGTTCTTAATATGCCTGCCAATCAACTCATTTGTTGGAACATTTGATGAATACACAGACAGAACAGCTGTTCAGGTTCCATGGTGATGGGCACCCATATCAAAGCTTCAGTGAGGAGGTAGAAATTGGTTTAAGATGGTACTTTGAAAATAGTTTGCAGGATTCACCAAACTTTAGTAGCAAATCCCTGCAAATTATTATGCAATTACCTCCAGGAGGTCAAAAAGTAATTACCATGTAACATGCAGGTTGCCTTGATGAAAAAGAATTTGCTAGGTCTTTATCCTGTAATTATATTATATTATTTACCCAGCATGGTCAGCTGTGACACAATACCTGCACATTATATGACCAATTTATGGCATGACTATCCTCTAGGATTTGCAATCAGAGAGGACTTTGGTCTCTGGGCACTGAAGCATCCACAATTACTATTTAACTGGACTTGTGGGTACCAGGCTTCATGAAAATAATTTGTTCCAGTGTTTCTCTAAAGGTCTGAGCCAGTGCCCACTGATGTCAGTGGAAAACCACATGTTGACTTCATTGACTTTGGATCAGACCCCTAAATGCCACTCACTCATCCAGGCCTTTCAATAGGGGAGGCATAAGGATCTTGCGCAAAAGGGGTTTTTTGAGCAAAACGGAAGTGGCTACACTGATTCTTTTTGTGCAAAAACCCTTTGCACAAAAAGAATCAGCAGAAAATATGCTAATGACATTGCGACTCATGCTAATGTGTCCCTCATTAGCATATTTTCTGCAGCAAAAACTTGCAGTGTAGACATAGCCTGAGGAACTTACATTTTCTTTAGCTTCAGGCCTAAGAAGCACAGAAGCCCTGAGCCTCATGCACGTGTGCCACACAGGGGCAGATTTACAATGAAACATACCCCACAACAACATGGGGCCCCTGGGCTGGGCCATCCAGCACGGGATCCATCAACCTTCCTTCCCCCTTGCAGGGGGTGGCCGCACCATGGGGGACGGGTAGTCCCTCTACAGAGAGGGCTGTGGGGGGAGCAAGAGAGCAAAGAGGAACATTTTTCAAGTTTAGCGATATTGACAATTGAAAGTGCCTCTTTACAAAATATTATGATAGCTTAATTGACGATTTTGTAAAGAAAAAGTATAGAAAGAAAGCTAGCTGAATATTTTTTCCAAATTGAATAAGTTTCTTCAGAGGAAGTTAACTTTTATTTTTCCATTCATGCGTCATCTACACATTTTATTTTTACACATTTTTCATGTTGGCTTAAAGCAAATTCAACTTTCAAACTATGCTCCAAGAACTGTATTCAGGTGGTCTGAGGAAAGGTTGTTATGTTTTTTTATAGAGTGCTCTTATCCACAGCACTTTACAATAGTTAGCTAATGGTACAAACAATATTTTGAAAAATCATTAAATGGTCCACCGAGACCTTCTGCAATTTGCAATTGGTCTATGGGAAAAAAGGTAGACTACACAAACAATCAGGGTACCTTACTTTATTTTCATTTACTTATTACTTACAGGAGGAAGATGAAGAAGAAAACAGAATGAAAAATGGGAGGGACAGGAAGAGTGAATGTTCTTTTTCTTGGCTGGGTTCCGAGGAGGGTGGGGGGCCAATAATGGAACTGAGCACAGGGCCCCACTAACTCTAAATCCACCACTGGTTCCACAGGAAAATGTGAAAGGTGTCACTTTTCTTATTTGTTGATTTGTTGGATCAATTTTGCAATGAGACAGTTTCTCCCAGGGATACCTATAGTGAGTGACACCCTCTTTCAGTGCTTCCTCTAATCTTTTCCATCCATGTGTGGACTAAATTTTTATGTGCACTAAGGCATAGGCATATGTGCACCACCAATAGAAACACAAAACCTGGCTGTGGGTGCTCTGTTAATCAACTGAGCGGCATTTGAATGTCTTCTGAGTGACCACAGAAGTGCACAGCTTACAGGGAACACTGCTCTCTGCTGCTATGCCACCAGATAGAGAACAAAGGAACAGAGAGATGACGTCACACAGTGAGGTTACAGAGTGGTCAGGGCTGGGTATTGACCCAAGATCTCCTGAGTTCCAGCCCAATGCCTTAATTAAAGGACCTGCTTTCTTCTCTATCATTCATCCTTTCACGGATGTTCCAGGATTAAAGGAGAATTCTAGAAGCTGAGGTCAGATGTATGCCCTTCCTGTGCAGCTTTTACTTGGGTTAGAAGCTAAGTATATCTCCCACTCTCTGCCTTTGTTTTCATATTTTCTGTTTATTAAATTAAGTGCCTAATTGCCTGGTATAAGAAAGATGTTGAACAGATGCAGTGACTGGAAACAAGACACAATTACAATGTCACAGAAAAAAACCTCAACTACCTATGCTCTGGATTTCTGTGTCTTGCTTTATGGTTCATGTGTTTTGATGAATACGTTGCTCTGTAGACTTTAACTAATACATTTTGCTATCTGGGCAATAAATTAAGGGATGATCCTGCTTTCTTCTCCTCACTTGCCATTTCTCAGTCATACCTTGTGACCACACTGAAAGAGGAAAATGTACCCCAAATGGCACCTCATCATTACAGGAGACAGGCTGAGGGAATGTCTAGAGGGAAGATCTCATCACCTTAAACGGGGGGTGGGCAAACTCAGGCCTGGGGGCCAGATCCAGGCTGACATGCATTTCCCTCCAGCCCACACAGCTGATTAGCAGAGCATGTATATTTATAGACAGCAGTGTGTGATCAGCTGCCCCTCGCTCCACCTTGTTCCATTCTGCAGTCGAGCTGCTCTCAGGATTTTCCTGTGAGCTGTGCAGAGCAGAAGAGAGGAGAGGATGGAGGGGGGAGGGGAGTGCTGAAATCAGAGTGTACCCATCTCTGCAGAGAAAGGGCTGGGAAGAGGGAGAAACACAGGGGAGCTGCTCCAATCTGAAGCATGGATGGTGAGTGACTCAGAGGCATGCAGAGCAGAGGAGAGGGGAGACCACAGAGCAGGACAGATTTCTCTTAAAGAAACAGCACATGGTTTTTTTCAGAAACTTACCCAGCAGCAGCCAGCACACACACTCTTTGTGTCATTGCCACACACACTCAGTCTGTGCCATACTGTCTCTGTGCCACACACACTGGGACTGTCACATACACACTGCCACACACTCAATCTGTGGCACAATCTGTCTGTCACACATAGTGTCTCTCTTTCACACTCACAGGGTATGTCTAGACTGCATCCCTCTGTCAGCAGAGGAATGCAGATTAGACAGGGTCGACATTGCAAATGAGGCAGGGATTTAAATATCCCGTGCCTAATTTGCATAAAATGGCCACCACGTTTTGCCGACTCAGCACTTTGTCGGCAAAAAGCGGCAGTCTAGAGGGGGAATCTGTCGAGAAAGAAAGCCTTTTTCGACAGATCCTGTAAATCTCCTTGCAGAAGGCATAAGGGATCTGTCGAAAAAGGCTTTCTTTCTCGACAGATCCCCCTCTAGACTGCCACTTTTTGCCGACAAAGTGCTGAGTCGGCAAAATGCGACGGCCATTTTTATGCAAATTAGGCACGGGATATTTAAATCCCTGCCTCATTTGCAATGTCGACCTGCCTAATCTTCATCCCTCTGCCGACAGAGGCTTGCAGTCTAGACATATCCACACAGCCTCTTTGTCTCTCTGTGTGGCCCCCAGTTCCACCCCTTCTGCCAGAGGCCCCACTCCTTCTGGGAGGCCCAGAACCAGCCTGCAACCTCGTACCAAAATTTGTGATGTGGCCCTCCCTACAAAAGTATTGCCCATCCCTGCCTGAAAAGGTACCAGAATGGAAGGGAAACAGGCCCTTAAAGCTATAGGATTAAAGTGGCTACCACAGTTCTTCCTCAAATTCCATCCTATACACAGAACCTGCTTTTTACTGTTTTATGCCTGGTGTCTCTTTGGATGACCTCCACGTGGTGCACCCTCTCAACTAGGTCCCCTTTCATCACACCCGCTTTCAAATGTAATGCACACTTGCGGAAGTAGCTCTTAGGCCCACAGATACCCCCTTTCTTCTCTGCAGTCAGAAGCACCCAAGGGGTTGAGCACAGCTGGCTTGTGTGATTCCATACAGATACGAGTAGATTCTGAGTAGCTAGGTGAACACAGGTCAGGATGGGTGTACCTTTCACATGTGTGTAACACCTTAATAGCAAGCTGTGAGAAAGGAAGGCAGGTTCATTTCATGCTGCTGTGAGCACGCCCAATTACCCCTTGCCCAGACTAAGCACTTTTTTTTATCAATAAAGGGCAATTGCACCACTGAGAGTTAATGACAGTTGTGCACATATTAGAAACCTTTGTGAGTGATTGCAGTGTCTTTTAATACCCATGGAATGTGCTATGCACATGTCTCCTGGCTAAGCTGAGCTCACTGTATTAGTGCCAAGATCATAGCTAGGGCTGAACTCCCAACCCTAGGGGAGAGGATGCTGCATTAGGGCTTGGATCCTGGGCAAGGTGGGGGGAATTGGTTCCACACTCCTGGAAGGGGTGGGGTCTTGGGAAAAAGAAGCAGGGCTGATGGCTAGCCTCCCCTACCAGCCCTTCAGTGCCACCCAGAGCATGCCCTTTTTTATAGCTGAGCCCCAGGGCAACTGTTCCCTTTGTCCCCCCATCAGCAGGCCTGTCCATACGCCAAAGCTAAGGACCCCGTGCCAGTATGGATACCACAACCACACTCCCCTGTATCAAGGCCAATGTGAGGACTGAGATACCTGCATCACTGTCGCATTCTGGATCACACTAATCCAATTGTGCATCACAACCCCAAACTCTACATCAGGCCAGCCTGGCTGACGTTATGCTGCCTTGTACTGAAGGCGACAGCTTTGCTAAGCTTTAGTGTGATCTGAGTCCCTAACATCTGAGAGACCCAGACAAGAGAATAGAGGGAAAGAAGAGAATCCCCAAAGAGCAATTTGAAGCATTTTTCCCCCTGAACAGAAGAGACTGAGGCTGGGAGTTGTGCAGTAATGAGATCTCCCTAGACTGGGAAGCATGGACTTCTCTTTGTTAAAAAAGGCAAGCTGACTTGATTAGGACTCCTCCATCCACCCCCCTACAGCTCTGCCTAAGCCCCCAGCAAATGTCTGCCTTTTGTATCAGTTCTTTCTCTTCCAATCACACAGAAAGATGCCTTCAGCTTATTAACGTGCATGTGTTGTGCTGTTGGATTTTGGTGGCAAAGCACTTGAATGGCCTTAGCGGTGACACACGCTGGATGCAAGAGGCTGAGAGCAATGACATCAATATCCGAAAGCTAAAGGAACAGCAGCCAAGGGTCTGGGAGGGCAGACAGTCCCCAGGAAGCATTCCAATAGTGAGAAATGAAATCAGGAGGCTGTAGGGGGAGAAGATGGCTATGAGGGCCATAGGGAAGGAGAGCAACAGAGTGACAGAGTGAAACAATCCAGTCAGTGCACAGCTTATGGGGGTGTTACAAGCTCCTCATTGTTCCTCTGCTCTTTGGAAGGGAAGGCACTTGATCTTATCACAGTATTTATATTTCCCCAGAGCCACACCAACTGTACTTCAATATAAATGTAACATCATTAATTGAAATCAGTAATTTCAGTGCTCATTAATAACAAATCTCTAGAAAGGAATATCCCTGCAGCAGTTAATGATCAGCATAAAAAAGACCCAGGTCTTTACCATGTAGTTATGAGCTGTGGGTTCATTTTATACTTGATTAGAGTGAGTTAAACTGTGCCCCTGTCTGTAAGTTATATATTTAATATGAGATGTTGGCAATATGTGAAGTTATCAAAATACCACGGGTGCATTGGAACAGATCCAGCCACTGTAGCTGGTCCCAGAGAGTTATGTGGCGCTGCAGAATTAGCATGATGGAATTAACCAGTAGAAAGCAGCATGGACCAAATTCTGTTCTCTCTCTCTTTCTCTCTCAGTCCTGTAAATGGATAGGTGCTGGAACTAAAGGTGCAGGGGTGCAGCAGCACCCCCTGGTGTGAAGTGGTTGCCATTATAGATAGGGTTTACAGCTTGGTCCAATGAGTCTCATCACCCTCCCCATCAAAATTGTTCCAGTGCCCCTGTGTAAATGGATGGAACTCCACTGAAGTGAAGGGTGTTCCTCCAGATTCACATCTGTGCAAATGTAACTGCCACTGGGCGGGTTTGAACCTGGGATCTCGGGAGCTGACTATAGGAGCCTGTACCCACTGAACTAAAAGCCAGCTGGCTCCCAGCCCATGCTGTAGAGGTCTCTTGATCTTAATTGTTGCTGTGGTCTAGGTGCCACTTGCATTGCTCAGTAACCACACTAGGTGTGTGGGTTACACAAACAAGAAGGACATTTGTTCCAAACAAGAGGGAAATTTGTTAATCAACAGCACCTTGTGACAATGCTACAGGCTAAAGAGAGCTGTACTCTGAACTGAATGGTTCATGATGGTCCTTGGATTATGAGAGCATCTAGTGGGGTATAAACAGTGTTATGATACCAGTTATACCTCAAAAGCCCACCCCAAGCTATCCCAGTGATGGGTGAATCTCAAAGAGTCCTTTTAGCACAAACATGTATCCACCAGTCTGGTGCATCTGTGCCAACACAAGTTTGAACCAGTAAAGTTCAATCTTTCTGGAACACACTCTCATAAAATGCTGAGTGCTTCATGTTTCTGGTTGGAAATAGTATTTTCTCTTTGTATTTTATCACTTATGCATTTGATTCTAATCAGAACCAAAAAGCACAAATGTAACACACTAGCAAAGTATATTCCACTAGAGGAAAACAGATGACCACTACTTCCAAAGTTCATCCTTTACCTCCATTGGTTGGTATCTGTGTTGCACTGCTGATATCCAGAGTCTCAAGAGCTGCAGGTGACCCATATGAGGGCAAGGGGCTCTCATATGAAGGCAATTTGAAAATGGAAAATTACCTTGCCATTAAAAGAGCTGTCATTTTTTAATGTCAAGAAAAGAGATTGGTTTCCGTTTGGAGTGAAGGTATTTGACCCAAACCAGTTCCCTTATTACTAATCTGTACATCACCTGATTATTTTACATCTATTACTAGCCCAGTCTAGCCTATAGAAAGGAACACAACTGTAGTCTTAGCACCAATTTTAACTCCCAAACTCAGGCACACTTCTGAGGAGGAATTGCAGCTAGGATCATGTTCCTGAATTCTAGATCCAGGAATGCAGCAAGCTGGGTGCATAGTAAAATCTATCCTTAGGTGTTCAGAAAATGGAGCACTGTGTTTAACATCTTTGTGAACAGGGGCAGCAAATGGAGTTTCAAGAGGGAGTTTTGAAGGGGAGTTGGAAGGGAATGAGGTACACTTGCCATTCTTTAAAACTTTTAAACTAAACTATAAACAAAACTTCCTGATTTAAATAAAAACCCTATCAATAACCTAAGTAGCTGTAGGAGAGAATTCTGGCAGAAGCCCAGCAGCAGAGTGGGAGCTATCCTGTTTATTGCACTCAGTGTAGCATGTATGATTACTTGCCCTGTGAGTGGGTGGCATAAGTATGCATTCAGAGCAAGGAGCTCCTGGCCTTCAGAGACCGCGTACAGGCTTTGGAGGCCAGGGTGGCTGAACTGGAGGAGGCTGTAGAACTAAGGGAGGCTGTAGAACTGTTCCACCTCCGGTCAAACAGCCCCTGTGCTGTTAAGGAGGATGAAAGGCTCAGGAAAGGAGAACATGCAACTGGAGCAGAGGGAAATGATCCCATAGTTGGGACCCTCCTTCCAGAGGATGTTATAGTATCCTCTTGCACTGAGGATACATCTCCGGGGGAGGGAACTCCACTCGTTAGGAAAAGGCAGGTGTTAGTAATGGGGGATTCCATCATTAGAAACATAGATAGTTGGGTTTGTGATGACTGGGAGAACCGTATGGTGACTTGCCTGCCTGGTGCGAAGGTTGCGGATCTCTCGAGACATCTATATAGTCTTATGTGTAGTGCTGGGGAGGAGCCAGTGGTCGTGGTACATGTAGGTACCAATGACATAGGGAAGGGTAGGAGAGTGGTTCTGGAGGTCAAATTTAGGCTGCTAGGAAAGAGATTAAAATGCAGGACTTCTATGGTAGCTTTCTCTGAAATACTTACTGTTCTACACGCAGGGCCAGGTAGGCAGACAGAGCTTCAGAGTCTCAATACATGGATGAGATGATGGTGTAGAGAGGAGGGGTTTAGATTTATTAGGAACTGGGGAAACTTTTGGGATAGGGGGAGCCTATACACAAAGGATGGGCTCCACCTAAACCAAAATGGAACCAGACTGCTGGCACTTAACATTAAAAAGGTCACAGAGCAGTTTTTAAACTAAAGGCTGGGGGAAATCCGACTGTTGCGGAGGAGCACATGGATTGGACTGAGACATCTATTGGGGAGGTTCTATTAATAGAGATGCTCTATGTTCTAGTCAGGAGGAGAGGATGGAAGTATGGGTCAGATCAGATGAAACAAAATCAAATGAAAAGGAGTCTAACACATCAGGAAATGGCAGACAGATAAATAGTGACAAATTATTCAAGTGCTTATATACAAATGCTAGGAATCTAAATAGTAAAATGGGTGAACTAGAGTGCCTAGTTTTAAAGGAGGATATTGATATAATAGACATCACAGAAACTTGCTGGAATGAGGACAATCAATAGGACACAGTCATACCAGGGAGAGGCACTATACGTGAAAGACAATGTAGAATCAAATAAAGTAAAAATCTTTAATAAGCAAAAATGTTCCATAGAATCTTTATGGATAGTAATTCCATGTTCCAATACTAAAAATATAGCAGTAGGGATATATTATCAACCACCTGATCAGGACAGTGCTAGTGACTATGAAATGATAAGGGAGATTAGAGAGGCTATCAAATTAAAAAACTCGAGAATAGTGGGGGATTTCAACTATTCCCATATTGACTGGGTACACGTCACCTCAGGACGGGATGCAGAGATAAAATTTCTTGATCCCTCAAATGACTGCTTCTTGGAGTAGCTGGTTCTGGAACCCACAAGGGAAGAGGCTAGTCTTGATTTAGTCTTAAGTGGAGCGCAGGATCTGGTTCAAGAGGTAAATATAACTGAACCACTTGGAAATAGTGACCATAATGTAATAAAATTTAACATCCCTGTGGTGGGAAAAACACCTCAGCAGCCCAATACTGTGGCATTTAATTTCAGAAAGGGGAACTACACAAAAATGGGGCTACTATAAGGTGGGTGCATAACTGGCTGGATAACTGTTCTCAGAGAGTAGTTATTAATGGTTCACAATCCTGCTGGAAGGGCATAACAAGTGGGATTCCACAAGGCTCTGCTTTGGGACTGGTTCTATTCAATATCTTCATCAATTATTTAGCTGATGGCATAGAGAGGACGCTTATTAAGTTTTCTATTGATACCAAGCTGGGAGGGGTTACAAGTGCTTTGGAGGATAATGTCATAATCCAAAATGATCTGGACAAACTGGAGAAATAGTCTGAGGTAAATAGGATGAAGTTTAAGAAGGAAAATGCAAAGTACTACACTTAGGAAGGAACACTCAGTCTCACATAAACAGAATGAGAAGCGACTGTCTTGGAAGGAGTACTGCAGAAAGAGATCTAGGGGTCATAGTGGACCACAAGTTAAATATGAGTCAATAGTGTGGCGCTGTTGCAAAAAAAGCAGACATGATTCTAGGATGCATTAATAGGTGTGTTGTGAGCAAGACACGAGAAGTCATTCTTTCACTCTATTCTGCCCTGATTAGGCCTCAACTGGAGTATTGTGTCCAGTTCTGGGCACCGCATTTCAAGAAAGATGTGGAGAAATTGGAGAAGGTCCAGAAAAGAGCAACAAAAATGATTATAGGTCTAGAGAACATGACCTATGAAGGAAGACTGAAAGAATTGGGCTTGTTTAGTTTGGAACAGAGAAGACTGAGAGGGGACATGATAGCGGTTTTCGGGTATCTAAAAGGCCGTCACAAGGAGGAGGGAGAAAAATTGTTCTCCTTAGCCTCTGTGGATAGGACAAGAAGCAATGGGCTTAAATTGCAGCAAGGGAGGGTTAGGTTGGACATTAGGAAAAGCTTCCTAACTGTCAGAGTGGTTAAACACTAGAATAAGTTGCCTACAGAGGCTGTGGAATCTCCTTCTCTGGAGATATTAAAGAGCAGTTTAAATAGACATCTATCAGGGATTGTCTAGATCAGTGTTTCTCAACCAGTGGTACGAGTACCCTTAGGGGTACTCGAGAGAAGTCTGGAGGGTACATCAACACAACTGAAATTTGGAGAAAACGAATTTTTGTTTTAAGTTTTATAGCACTTTATTATTTTTGTACTTTTTAAACCCAAAAATGTCATTGCCTGCCCAGCTATAATTAAGTTGTTTAAACAAATGTGTTGCAATGATAGAAAAAACTGTGTGTGTCTGAAAACTGTAGGTATCGGGGTACTTATAATTTTTTTAAAGGGGGTACTTTATAAAAAAAGGTTGAGAAACACTGGTCTAGACGGTACTGGGTCCTGCCATGAGGGCAGGGGGCTGGACTCGATGACCTCTTGAGGTCCCTTCCAGTTCTAGTGTTCTATGATTCTATGACAAAGTTAGTTAAACAGAAATTAAAAGGTATAGTGACAAAAGTAAAATCTCTGCAAGCTGCAGGGAAACTTTTCAAAGACACCATAATAAAAGCCCAACTTAAATGTATACCCCAAATTAAAAAACACAGTAAGAGAACCAAAAAAGTGCCACCATGGCTTAACAACCAGGTAAAAGAAGCCGATACAGATAAAAAGTTATCCTTTAAAAAGTGGAAGTAAAATCCTAGTGAGGAAAATAGAAAGGACCATAAACTGTTTCTCTGGAGATGGGTGACAGGAGAGGGATCATGTGAGGATTACCTGTTGTGATCCCTCCCTCTGGGGCATCTGGTATTGGCCAGTGTCGGTAGACTGGATACTGGGCTAGATGGAGCTTTGGTGTGACCCAGTATGGCCGTTCCTATGTTCTTATGTTCTTATCTTGAGAATAGGACTGAGAAAAGTCAGAAAAGTTTGGATTGACCTTCATGAATTTTCACCCCAAGCATCCAGAAAGGAGAACACTTTTGGGCCTTGAATCGGTTCCTGAGCATCTTGAAAGGAGACTACAGTTACCACCATCACTATGGAAATTTGACTTATACATGTCAAGGCCGGAGGTCAGATGGCACTGCTGTCAGGTATTCCACCCCTGGGCCTAAACTGGAAGGCACTACTGTGCCTGTTTAAAATCTGAACCTGGGCATGATGAGTATGAACTGCAGCTGATACACCAGTCCCCTAGAAGAGGATTCTGCTGGCATCACCATCGCACCATCTGAACCCAGACCACAGGCACCAGGTTAGTACTGGAAGTGCCTTTATTATCTCATGGCCTTGAGGCCAAATTGCAGCTGCTATCACCTTCATGGATTCTGGGCACAGGCATTAAAAGAGTGAAAATACCATGGTTTCTCTTTGCAGAAGGTCTGTAGCCCCAGAGAATGTTCTCAAAGGGATCTCATTGCTATCCCAGCATCACTCTTCATTTGCTGCATGGAAGCTTATGTCCTTGAAGCAAATAGTCATGAACTTGTGCATATCATTGCACGATATGTGCACAACAACTGATAAACTAACCAGGGAGTCTAAACTCACATGACCAGGGCATATTATACTCTGAAGCTGTTAGTGTAGCTTGGCTAGAGAACAAGTTGGAGAAGAAGGCCTGGCTGGGAAACTCTCCATCATCAGAGACTGATTTAAGCACCATAAAAATCCTTTCAATGCAAAAGCACAGCGGCACATACATGGGTGGTGCTTGGTCTTATGTGGAAGTCAATTGGTTTTATCCTTTTAAAATAAAACTCTTGTTTCCTTTGATTTCTAATTCAGACTCCCAAGCTGATTTGATTTCTTGTGTACTTTGTGCAAAGCTTTATGAAAAAGGAACAGAGAAATGAGAGAGGGTACTTGAGACAGCAGGGCTGATTGTTCTTTCCAAGAACCCTGTTGATGGAGAACAAAACAACAGTGAAGTCTCCCTGTCAAAGAGGGGTAGGGAGACACAGCCTGACAGCTGGAAGTGGGCAACCTCTGAACAGCCAGTGATACAGTTGTGCACAGCTCAGCACTGGTTTTCTATTGAGGAAGAAGAAGCCTCTGATTCCTCCTCCTACCACCAGCCAAGATCTGGTCAATCAATGCTTTGTAAAATAAATAAACACATAGCGTGAATGTGAACCCTGAGATGCTTCCAGATCCTAAGAGGGTCAGAGCACAGGAGCTGGGGAGGGATAATCTCTGCACCTGGTCAGATGACTAGCATAAGGAAATGCTGTAATCTCAGATCCATGGCATTATAAAAGGGGGAAGCAAGAATGAGGAGTCAATTTCATGAGGAGAAAAATGACTAATGAGTTGAAGAATTGGCTTGTAGCCAGCCAACAAAAATCATTAACATGATCAGGTTAACGAGAGCTCTATTAAAGTGTCTATCAAAATCCTCTTTCTCAAATGGATTTATTGGACAAGAGGAAGAGACTGGGGTCCAAAGAATACGTAATAATAATGGCCTTGCCTCTCCATGCCAGCAGCTCCCAGTTACTGGAAAAGCGGCAAGACATGGAGTGATTTGCTGGAAAAATGGGAAAACTAAATTCAAAAGCACATTTTAGAACCACCAGGAACCCGATCATCTGGACCAACAAAACTGCTGTTGGGTAAGACTGGATTGGGACTAAAATGGCATTCTTCTGCCGTAGCAGCTCCCTGATCCCAGGACTGGTGGATACAGTTGTGGTGCATGGGGAAAGAGCAACCTGAAGGCTGCTATATTTTATGCCAAGGGCTAACATTCCTAGGGGCTGTTCTTGTAGCTGGGGATCTGCTGAGAGCTGGGGTATCCCAGCCAGGGTGGCTGACAGGCCCCTGGCAGGGTGGGAGGGGGCCCGGCTCTGTGCCCCATGGAAGCGCTGGGACCTCGGGTGGAAGGTAAAAGGCAGGGCTAGTCTCCCTCAGCCAGCCCTTTAGTGCCATCCAAAGAGTGCTGCCCAGGGCTCCAGAAGTGATTTAAAGGGCCTGGGGCTCCAGCTACTGCAACAGCAGTGGCAGCCAGGAGTCCCAGCCCCTTTTAAATTGCCAGACTCCTGGGCAGCTGTCCCTTTTGGCCCCCATCAGCTGGCCTGATCCCAGCATGCTGCATACTCCCGATGTCAGGAGGGGAATTAGCAAATGGCTCAGAGGCATGGTTTCAGGCAAACAGAAGATCCCCTTCTCTGGTCAGTGTAGCCAGGTTTAAATCCCTAGCAGCACTGATTCAGTGCAAAGCAGGCCTAATGGAGCCCTAGAGTTCCAGGGTCTGTGTCTAGAGAAACAGGTCTGTTAGACTGATGTAACTTCACTGGTTTCACTGCAGTGACTCCTGATTTACACCAGTGTAAGTAAGAGGGGAAGTGGACTGATAGATCTGATTTTCTTGGCTGCCAGTGTCTTGCTCTAGGTCCTCAGGACTCCTCGGTTTTTGGAGTCAAAGAGTTTCAGGGTCTTTGATGACCAGGCTAGAAGAATGCATCTCTGAGAGCTGAAATCCTGTTTCCTTTACATTGATCCTCAAAAGTTTTCAGGGATGATACACAGTGCAGCCTGACTCAAGGAGCACCCACAGGGCCAGCAAAGATGAGTCATCTTATAGACATGTCTCTTTAACTAAATGTTGAACAAAAATTGTACTGGGAACCTGGCAGATGCTTTAATGTGATCACTTAAAACAGTCAGGTTGGCTGCTGGGGCTGGTCTGGAAGAGCATCTCAGTGTATATATACGTAAATAAAGTGGGCAGGCAACACAACTGTACTAATAGAGTACCAAGGAGACAGTCAGGTGGTAGAGTGCACTTGCTTCCTGACACCAGCCCCTTGGGGTCTCATCAGTGCTACATTCTGGACTTGGCTTTTCAGCACTGTTCTTCCAGCACAAGGTGATGGTGTTTCTGTTGATCACCAGGTGCATTGAGGATATGGGTGAGCAGAAGGTCAGGGAAGGGGGAAAGTACAGAGTGCGGTGAGAGGGGAATACATTTCAGTCTGCCTAATTCCTCTCATTACCTTCAAAAGAGAGAGAGCAGTTGAGCAGTTGAGTTTTCAGCTAATAGTGCAGTACTACAAGTTGTGTCTAGTGGCCACATCTCTCTTCTTGGCGGATATGCAGCACAGGAAAAGCATTGTTTAATTGCAGAGAGTTGGACACATGGCAGGGATGCAGGAATGCATGTGATTCTGAGGCCCACAACACTCTTGGCTCTGACTGCAAGCTCTAGTGGTGCACAGTCCCTGTCACATGATATATGAGCTCAGGCACAAGAGAGCGAGCTAATTAGCAACATCCTCTCAGTTTAGTGCCTGGCTTAGGAGTGTCAGACACAGCAAAGCAGGCAGGACAAGCAACCCCAACTGCATTGTGGGAGGTCTCCATGGCTATGTCTACACTGCCGGGGGGGGGGGCGGGAGGAGGGGTCAGAAAAAGATAGGAAAAAGATATGTAAATTTGCGTATTTTTTTCTGCTTGTTTTTTCGGAAGAGGCTTTTGCAACATTTGGCCTGTCTACACAGGACAAAATGTCAGAAAAACCTCTTCTTTTGGAACATCTCTTATTCCTCATAAAATGAGGAATACAGGGATGCCAAAAGAACACACCCACTTTTTCGGAGACTGTACGCGGCAGAGTTTTTCCAGGATACCTCTGGTATCCCGGAAAAACTCTGCAGTCTAGACATAGCCCATATAAACAGACAGACACATTCCTTCATCCATTGGCACAGGTTGCTCACCTTTGGCCTTTCCATTTTTAACCCCTTCATGGCTGGATTTCCACACTCTCACAGGGCAGTGGCAATCATTTTAGTGTTCAACTAGGGTTTTTTCATTGACTTCAGTGGACTATGATCAGACCCAAAAGCCCTAATTCAACTAGGATCCCTATCATGGAAAAGTGCTTAAGCTTGTGCTGAACTTCAAACAAGTGCTTAAGTCTCTTTGTGCTGAATGTTAATGATGTCCTTAAGTACTTGAAGGTATAGGGCTGGATTTAAGATGTGCTTAAGTGTTTTTCTGAATCAGGTCTTTAGACATTACAGATAGATGGGATATCATTAGAGCTGCATTTTAGCCTGTGCATTTGGAAAATGAAGCAGCAGTTATGTGGTTAAAATAAATTTTTTATTTAAAATTGTGATTGTAAAATGACAAATTAGAATTGAAATGAAATGGGCTTTTATTTTTCCCCCGTACCAAGAAGAGCTTATATATTTCCCAAACACAATTTCTCTAATCCATATCCTAATGCATTAGAGGCATTCAGCTATTTTGCTGTAGACAAACAAATTTCCCACCCAGTGAGGGATCACAGCCCTGTTCCAGAAAGAAAACAAGTCATAATAATACAGAGACCACTAAATGAAAATGTTAAAATAATTAAAATATAAAAGAAGCTGCAATCTTCAAGAGATTTCAATTTTGGAGCTGCCTGAGGGGAGGGGGGGTGGATATCTCACACTGATACACTGTTTGATAAAGTGTGATAAAGACTTAGAAAAATTGGCAGATTAAATTGAAATAAAAGCTGCGGATGTTTGCATTCAGAAAGCTGTTAAAAGGGGTTTGATTGAGCAGCAAGGAGCTTCTTTTTATGCAAGAATGCACCAGAGTGGGATTTTCACCGCACTGATGTCAAAAAAGATCAAAGGAATAGTTTTGTGAGTGATGCTTGTTGTTTTTCTTTACTTAAAACCACAGTATAACACCACTCATTTTTGTGTTCATGTCAGTAATGAATGTGAGGTCTGGAGGAGACCTTCCTTTGAGAAAGTGATCTAATGATGATCTCGCACAGCTTTGGAAGAGAGTTTCCAATCTATTTTTGATAGATATACATGAAAGCACCATAGGTGAAACAGAAAGCTTCCAAATTATGCAGCATTAAAGCAATGATGTTGAATTTCTGCCTTCTTGAGGACTTTTCTTTCCCTGCATAGATTTTCCCCATTCAGCAAGTGGCCTTATACAATTGCCACTAAGTTGATCTGGCTCTGTGGGACAAAATTCATCACTTCAGGATGTTGCCTTGAGCTGGATGAACACTAAAAGAAAACGAACAATAAAAACCTCCTATGTGTGGAAAATCATGTGAAGAAAATGAGTGAATTCAATAGATCATTATTTGCAAGTCCCATCTATAACAGTTCATGGACATTTGGATGAGTGAAATTCCAGTACTCAGGAGAGGCCTGTATTTAGGTGAATGTCCTTGTTACAGTGTGAAGTTGTGCACTGACTCATGAACAGGAATATGTAAGCAAGAAGAGGTGCATGCTTTGGGAATTATAAAAGCTACAGCCTTTCACAGTCAGGGAGTGGAACCAAAGCCACATGCCTCAGGTGACTAGTCACACAGCTCAAACAACTAATATGAAACACTGAACAATCCACATGTAACCCATGGTTGAAAGAAGCTCACAAAAAGTGTTTGTCAAACTGCTACAAACAACAGACATGCAAAATATATTAAAAATACGCAGTCTGGCAAATGGCAATGAGAAAAGAAAGTCAAACTACAGGAAACAAATTGTTTATTGCACATAGTTTATGCAGTTGAAGTATCAATGTGGTATCAGCATGGTGATGTGGTGTCAAAATAAGATCATGCTGCATCAATATGTCATGTGGCAATACAAGAAGACAACATTCCATTGAAAAATCATTACTTTTGCTGTTATAGGGTATGTCTACACTACAGCGTTATTTCAAAATATCTTATTTTGAAATAGTTAATTCGAAATAAGATATTTCGAAATAACACATCTACACACAAAATGCATTTAGATATAGTGTTTTGCTATTTTGAAATAGCGCGTCCACACTTATTGGATGCTGAAACTCATTTAAGGCCAGCTGAAACTAGTTCCAGCAGGTCATCAGGTCAGTAGTTACTTTGTGTGGCTGCTGCCTGAGGCTATCTGAGACTTGTGCTTAAAGGGACCTCCCTGGACAGCTGGTTCTCAGCTTTCCCTGCTTGCTTGCTTGCTTACCTCGCTGAGGGACAGCAAAGCATTTTTGTCTCTGCCTGTTTTGGTTGCCCTGACTTGGGACACCACAGCACTCAGCACCATGCAGCCAGAGCTGCCCCTGGGCACTCTGGTGTTCATTTTGGATGTCTTGCTGCAAGCCTGGCAGCAATTGCTGGAGTCTGCCTTACAGCATCTGCTGCAGCCCGACCCTCAGGCCCTCTTCCGGACCCTCCTGGGGGACGAGGAGGAGCAGCAGCAGCGCCTGGATGCCAGCGTGCCCCACCGCATCTGGCGTCTGGACACCAGCAGCAACTGGTGGGACCACATCGTCCTGGAGCGCTGGGGAGACCAACAATGGACCCAGAACTTCAGAATGAAGAAGGACACCTTCCTTGAGATCTGTGAGTGGCTCATCCCCGCTCTGCAGCGATGGGACACGCACATGAGGCCCGCCATTCCCCTCCAGAAGCATGTGGCCATCGCCCTCTGGAAGCTCTCCACACTGGATAGCTACCGATCCATAGGGAACCAGTTTGGTGTGGGGAGATCCACTGTCGGAGCAATGCTCATGTAGGTATGGCAGTCTCCAGACACTGTGCCTAGAGGGGGGGACAAGGAGGGGATGGGCTGCGCCAGGGAAAAGGGGGGGAGGTGGTGCAAGTCCCCTTCCCGGGAGAGTTTGTTCTCCCCCAGCCGCACTATGGACTGCCCGTGGTGGCCAGGTTTGCAAGAGGGGGTTGCTCCTGGGGAGGGGGTGCGGGGCAGTGGCGGGGAAGGAGCACTGTCAGCCACCCTGGAACCCCAGTGACTCTCGGTTTTGTGTGTCCCTCTGCAGGTGGTCAAGGCCATCAATAGAGTGCTGCTCTGCAGAGTCATCCACCTCACTGATGTGGACGCATTTATCGAGGGCTTTGGCGCCCTGGGCTTCCCCAACTGCAAGGGGATCAATCAACAGGACGCGCATCCCCATCCGTGCCCCAGACCACCAGGCCTCACTGTACATAAACCAGAAGGGATACTTCTCGGTCATCCTGCAGGCTGTGTCTGACCACCGGGGCCGCTTCCTGGACATTAATGTGGGCTAGTCCGGCAAAGCACACGACAAGCGGGTGTACCACAACTCCTCCATGTGCCAGGGGCTGCACGCCGGGACTTTCTTCCCCGACCGCCACATCAGGGTTGGGGACATGGATATGCCTGTGTGCCTGGTGGGGGATGCAGCCTACCCACTACACTCCTGGCTTATGAAGCCCTACACGGGACACCTCAACCCCTCCCAGCAGGCCTTTAATGCCAGGCTCAGCAGGGCCCCCATCGTGGTGGAGGGTGCCTTCAGCCAGCTGAAGGCCCAATTTAGATGCCTCCTCACCCACCTGGACCTCTCCAAGGGGAATATTCCACACGTGTTGGCGGCGTGCCGTGTGCTGCACAATTTGTGCGAGAGGAAGGGGGAGGCTTTCCTGCCAGGCTGGATGGCAGAGGCCGACCACTTGGCTGGCCTGTATGAACAGCCCTGCATGGCTGCCAGCCGGGAGGCCCATCGGAGGGGCTGTCAGTATCCGGGAGGCCCTGTGGGAGAGCTTCCAGACGGAGGAGGAGTGAACTCTCCCTGGCGTGCCCCACTGGGGCCTTGTGCCTTATTCCACCCTCATGTCCTTCCACTTTCTCCTCCCTAACCCTCCTTCCTGATGTAAAATAAACACATGTGTGTTGCCAAAAACAAAGACTGTTTATTGAACATAACTGGGGTGGGGGGGAGAATGAGGGCAGGAGAGGGGAGGCGAGAGGGTGGGAGAGGGGAGGGGTAAACCTGGGAGGAGGGAGCTGGAAGGGGGAGGCAAGGGGAGGAAGGGGAAGAAGAAACTCAGGGTTGGGGTCATGCTGGTCCACCTGTCTCCCAGCACTGCAGGTGCGGGGGCCTCGGCATCCCCGAGGGGAAGCGGGTATGGAGGGTGGGGTGGGTGAAGAGGAGGGGGAGGAAGAGGCAGGAGGGGGAGCAGGAGTGGGAGGAGGAGTGATAGATGGGGTGGCAGCAGGGGCTGGAGTGGCAGGAGGCACCAATCTCTGCACCAGGGTCTGCAGGTGGTCACAGATGGCACAGCCCTAGGCAAGCAGCTCCCACCAGCTCTCCCGCCACAGCTGCAGGTCTTCATGCACCCCGTGCTCCAAGATGTGGACCTGCCTTTGCAGGATCCCCAGGTGCTACCACTGGTACTCCTCCTGATTCCAGGTCACCCTGCTGGCCCGGGTGCGGAAGGATGACCTGGGCAGGGTGGTGCGCCCTGCACTCGCAGCTGCTGTGGCTGTGGAGAAGCAAGAGAAGTGCTCAGTTATCCCTGGAGACAGCAGGTCTCCGCACTAGCAGAGCCAATGTGCTTGCACACAGGCCATGTTTGGCATATCCTGCTATCCCCAGGAGTGTGAGCTGGCCTGGGACTGCACCCATGCTGTATATAGTGTGGGGGTGTGAGGGGAGGGGAGATGTGCCCTGCCTCTGCATAGAGGGGGCTTGTGGTGGGAGAGCATTGTGCAGTGTCCCTCCCCGGAGTCAGGAGCATGTCATGTGCCTTCATACATACACGCATGTGGGTAACAGGCCAGGGCCCCTGTGTGGCAGCCAGCAGGGGCCACATGCCCAGGGTGGCACAGCCAGGGCCGGCCCGAGCCCTTTCGGCACCCCGGGCCTGGGCGCGCGGTGCTGCCCCCGGGGTGCCAAAAGCTTTTTTGGAAAAGGGTGTGTGTGGAGCTTTGTCAAAAAAAGAGGCCTCCAAGAAATACCACAAGTGCCCTGCTGGCCAATCCATCCACACTCATTGCAACTCTATAGTTTCTGTTCCCTGGCAGCTCTTAAAACTGCAGACACAGGGGACAGGGTTTGTGGCAGGAAGCAGGCCCTCACAGATTCCAGGGCCAGCGTAGCTGCCAGTGCTACACATCTGGTCACCATGTCCCAGCCAGGTGCCGATGAAAGTCAAGGTGCTCCGCAGGCATAAACCAGGGCCCAAGAGTGCAGCTCATGCTCCGGGGCAGGACCCCACACCTGCCCCTATTTTGAGGACCTGCACTGCATCCTGAGGGATGGTACAGCCCCTTCCCCACCCCTGGTGCTAGACTCGGGGCTGAAAGCACCCATCGTCGCCTGTGCAGGAGGTCAGAGCCCAGAAGGAGGAGGAAGACGAGGAGGGAAAAGAGAGAACCATAATCATGCTCACTTTGGAGCTGGTACCCCAAGGCCTGGATGTGTCCCAGGCATCCTCCAAGGCTGGGGAGGGAGCATCAGGTGAGTGCTCTTAGTTTTTCACACACACAGGGCAAGTGTGGAGGGTGCTGAGGGGCTCTGTTGAAATCATCACTTGGCCTTCTCGGCCTGGCCATTGCGCTGCAGTCCATGCACGTGGATGCACGTGCAGCACCAATCTGTGCCACACAGCCCCAGGAGACAGCAGCAGAGCACCACTGGGCTCCTGCTCACAGGCTCTGGGAAAGCCACCCACACTTCTGATGCCTTCCCACCATGAGCCACTGCTGGAAGGAGGCTGGGAACAAGGGCATACGCACACACACAGACTCTGGAGTGCTACACATAGCACACGGTCATGCCTGCACGCTTGAGGCAGCACCCGCTCCCTGGGACAGCGCTGCCAAATGCAGTTGTGTGTGTGGCACCAATGGAAGCCCAGGCAACTCGAGGCTCCTTTCCTGGCCATTGGGTCCCAGTGTGGCTGGCCATTTCCCTTGCCTGCTTGTACATGGGAAGGGCACAGGGGGTGGAAGCATGATACCCTGGGGATCTCTGGGCCCCTTGTAAGGCAGGGACTACTGTCCAGGCCATACATGACCTTGCTCCAGGGACATCACCTTCCTCTGACCTGGGAACTGTTGCTCTTAGCTCACTGATGAAGGCAAAGCTTCAGGGACAGTATCTCCAGGGATGACCACCTCTCTTTATTCTCCCCAGCTGGACCAGCAATGACTGTGGGGTGACTGAAACCAGCCACCCATCCCTGGGGGAGCCACAGGTGCCGAAGGGTCCAGGAGGACCTCATGAGGGAGCACGTCTCCATCTTCTGGGACAGTCAGCAGACACTGGCCCAGAAGGTCCAAGATGACGCATAGTGACAGGCCAAGATGTGGGCTGAGCTGCTGCAGCAGGGCTGCAACATGTGTGTGACCCTCCTTCCTATCCCCCCCCTATCCTTCCAGGACCCCTGAGGTAGCTGAGGTCCCTGCACATGAGGTGGAGGAACCACCTGAGCCATGCGCCACTCTCAGCCCCAGCTCTGAGCCCCTCTTTCCCACTCCAAGGTTCTCAGCCCCGCTTCCCCTCCAAGGTTCTCAGTCCGCACCTCTTCCCCCTCCCCCGCTCCCCAGTTACTTCTATCCTAAATAAATAAACAATATTTTTTAAAAAACAAAACATGTATTTTTATTGTGTCTGCAGTGGGATTGGGGGGAGGGGATGTTGTGGGGAAAGGCAGAGAGGGGCAAGGCACAGGCCCCTAGTGGGGAGGCCCTGAGGAGAGTTACTGGGGTCCTTCAGATAAACTCTTCCTTAGGGCCTCCTGGATGCGCACCCCCACCTGATGGCCCTGGCAGATGGCATCTGTGTGTGGCTGCTCGAAGGCCCATCCCTCCCAGCCGGCCTCTGCCCCCCACCCTATAAGGAAGTCCTCCTCATTCCTCTCCACAATGTTGTGCAGCACACAACATGCGTATATCACCTGGGGGATGTTTTGTTCCCCCATATCCAGGCGAGTCAGGAGGCACCAGAACCTCATCTTCAAGCACGAAGGCACATTCGGCCTGTATGTGGGCTCTGGAGAGGCGGCCATTGAACTGGTCCTTGCTTGGGTCCAGGAGGCCGGTGTAGGGCTTCATCAGCCACGGCATGAAAAGGTAGGCCGCATCCCCCATGATGCACAGTGGCATCTCAATGTCCCCAACCCTGATGCTGTGCTCAGGGAAGAAAGTGCCAACCTCCAGCTTGTGGTAAAGGCTGGAGTTGCGGAAGATGTGGGCGTTGTGTGCCTTTCCCAACCAGCCGACGAAAATGTCTGTAAACTGGCCGTGGTGGTCAACCATCAAGAAGTATCCTTTTCAATTGATGTATAGCACTTCATGGTAGTCTGGGGCCTGGATGGGGATGTGGGTTCCATCAATAGCCCCCCCTCCCCACCCTCCTGCAGTTGGGGAAGCCCAGGGAGGCAAATCCAGCCATGATGGGATCCAGGTCGCCCAGGCAGATGACCCTGTGCAGCAGGATGGTATTGACGGCCCTCACCAC
Source organism: Rafetus swinhoei (assembly GCA_019425775.1). Taxonomy (NCBI): domain Eukaryota; kingdom Metazoa; phylum Chordata; order Testudines; family Trionychidae; genus Rafetus; species Rafetus swinhoei. The sequence goes on along the minus strand of CM033431.1, from coordinate 8,761,703 downwards.
CTGCAGAAGGTGACAAACAAAGAAACAAAACCGAGAATCAAAGGGGGTGCTTGAGCCCTTGGGAGGTCCCTGAGCCCTCTCCTTACCTCCCCACCACAAACACCCCAGCTGCCACTCCCTATGAAACCCAACCTCCCCCCTGCAAGGCTGTGTGAGGGCAGGACTTCAGAACCCCCTGGGGATGGGGCTTCTCCCCCACCACTCCCAGTCTACCCCCCACACCTCCAACCCCTCTTTCCCTAGGGTCCCCCTTTCCCGTACTCCCCCCTTCCGGGGACTGCAGCCTAAGAGTGCCATACCTGCATGAGGAGGGCCCCAACAATTGACTTTCCCACACCAAAGTGGATGCCCACGGACTGGTAACTGTCAGGCATGACGAGCTTCCAGACGACGATAGCAACCTGCTTCTCTAGGGGATGGCAGGTCACATCTGGGTGGCCCGTTGTCAGAGGGCAGGGGCCGAGCCAGGCACACAGCTCCAGGAATGTCTTCCTCCTCATTCGGAAGTTTTGGAGCCACTGCTGGTCGTCCCTCTGCTCCATCCCCAGCCAATCCCACCAGTCAGAACTGGTGTCCAGATGCCAGAAACATCTCTCCACCAAGGGGTGCAGTTGCAAGGGCATTGCTCCCGCACACAGGCAGAGGTTCTCAAGAATGAACTCGGTGTCGAGCTCATGCAGGGCCATGAAAGCAGCCTGCACAAACTGCAGCATGGCAGTGTGGGGCCATTGCGTTCTCAGAGGCAGCTCTGGCTCCATAGCAAGGAGTGTGCTGTGGTGTCCAAAGGCAGGGTAACCAGAGTATGTAGAGGAAATACTTTGCTGTCCCTCAGAGAGGTAGGCAAGCAAGCAGAAGAACCTGAGAAATGGCTTTCCGGGGTGGGGGTGTCCCTTTAAGCACAAGTATCAGATAGCCTTAGGCAGCAGCTACCAGAAGCAACTGCTGACCTAATGCCCTGGCTGAACTGGTTACGGGTGGCCTTAGATGCGAGGTAGCATCCAATCAGTGTAGATGCTATCTTTCGAAATAGCACATCGCTATTTTGTTGCGTTTTGAAATAAACTTTTCTGGAAGATATCTTCTGGAAAAGCTTATTCCGAAAGAAGCTTGCAGTGTAGACATACCTTGAGTCTCTATTTGGTAGTCCCTGCTATGTCTACACTACCAGGTTCAAAATAAGTTATTTCAAAATAATAATTCCCGGAATAACTATTTCAAAATAAGCTTATTCTTCTTCACAAGCAGGAGTTATTATTTTGAAATAACAAGCCTGTTATTTCAAACTAACAGGCTTGGTAGGGCATATCTACACTGCACGCTTATTTGGGAATAAGCTATTTTGGAAGAAATACTCCAAAATAGCTTATTTTGAAATAGAGCCTCTACATAGCAAATGCCCATCAAAATAGTTTTGTCAACTATTGCCAACCCCCCCTTCTCTAGGGTACCCCTTTCCAGCACTTCACCACCCTCCTGGGACAATGACCAAGAGCACCCTGCATGACCAGGGCCCTATTGGAACTGGTTCCTGATGGATTGGTAGCTGTCCAGTGTGATGAGCTTCCAGACAGTAATGGCGACCCGCTTCTCGAGGGAGATGGTCAGTCACATGTGAGTGTTCTGTCACCTGAGGGCAGGGGCGAACCACTCACACAGCCAGGGGCGGTCCTAGTCTAGCTGCCAGCAACTGGTGCCCTAGGTGAACCATGCAATCGGCGTCCCACCTCCAAACCCCTCAATGATATTGCGCCACCATTTGGCGCCCCATTTAACTTGGCACCCTAGGCAACCACCTAGTTTGCCTATATGGACGTGCCGCCCCTGCACACAGCTCCAGAAAGGTGTCTTTCCACATGTAGAAATTCTGGAGCCACTGCTGGTCATCCCACTGCTCCATAACGAGCCCGTCCCACCAGTCAGAACTGATGTCCAGACACCAGAAGCAGCAGTGCATGGTGGAGTCCAGCTGCATGAGCTGCACCTGCAAAGAGATGATGAGGTTCTCCATGATGAGCTGAGGATTGTGTTTCTGCAGGGTCTGGAAGGCAGCCTACAGAAACTGATGCAGGAGTTGCAGCCGACAGATAAGAGCTGAAGAATGCTCAGGCTGGCTCCATGGAGAGAGAGAGCTGAGGTGTCCACAAGGGCAACCACAGCAGGCAGAGGGATGGGTTTTCTGTCCCTCAAGGAGGTAGACAAAAGAGAGGAGCCTGAGAAACAACTGTTCGGGGGGGGGGGGGGGGGTCCCTTTAAGCTTGAGCCTCAGATAGCCTCAGGCAGCAGCTCTAGGAAGTAACTACTGTCCTGATGCCCCACCTGACGTGCTTCCGGGTGGCCTTAAATGTGATGCAGTGTCCAATGAATGTGGTTGCTCTATTTCAAAGTAGCTCAGCACTATTTTGTTTGTTTGTCTTCTTCTACAGGTGGTGAGGGCCATCAACATTATTCTGCTGCAAAGGGTCATCAGCCTGGGCGATGTGGACCTCATTGTCACTGGCTTTGCGGACATGGGCTTCCCCAGCTGCAGGGAGACTATTGATGGCACCTGGGCCCCTGACCATCGGGCATCTGTATACATCAATTGGAAGGGCTACTTTTTGATGATCCTGCATGCCATCATGGACCACCATGGCCAGTTCATGGACATCTACGTTGGGTGGTCTGGGAAGGCGCACAACACACATGTCTTCTGAAACTGCAGCATCTTCCAGAAGCTACACAGAGGTACTTTTTTCCCTGACCACATCATCACTTTTTTCCTTGACCGCCCCTCTTACCCAGGCCACTGCTTGGGCCAATTCCTCGCCCTTCTCCCCAGGGGTTGGGGCTTGTGGCGGATGTCTGTGGTAGGGAGTCCAGACACTCCTCCTGGGACTCCCTCCCCTGGGCTGTGTCTAGACTGGCAAGTTTTTCCGCAAAAGCAGTTGCTTTTGCGGAAAAACTTGCCAGCTGTCTACACTGGCCGCTTGAATTTGTGCAAGAGCACTGACTTTGTAATGTACAAAATCAGTGCTTCTTGCGCAAATACAATGATGCTCCCGTTCGGGCAAAAGCCCTCTTGCGCAAATGCTTTTGCGCAAGAGGGCCAGTGTAGACAACCCAGAATTGTTTTGCGCAAAAAAGCCCCGATGGCTAAAATGTCGCTTGCTGTGTGCTGAGCTTGTTTGTCTGTTTGGTTTGTTTGTTTCTTTGTTGGAAGGAGCGTGTGCTGTGGCCGGCAGCTGGAAGCTGTGAGCTTCTAAAGGTTTGAAATCTAGAAGCCTCTGTTAATTGGCTGAGCCTTAGTTGGGGGCGGGGTTACCAGGGCAGCAAACAGGGAGTTTAGAGGGGGAGGTTAGAGGGCGCTAGTTACTTCTGACCTTCTTTAAACATACCTTTTATGATAATCTATATTCCAGACATTTAAAAAGAAGCCCAGTTTATAATTAAACTTATTCATAAGAAAAATGGAGACAAAAGCCCAGCAGCAGAGTGGGGGCTATCCTGTTTATTGCGTCGAGTGTAACATGTATGACTACCTGCCCTGTGATTGGGTGGCGTATGTGTGCACCCATTGCAAGGAGCTCCTGACCCTCAGAGACCGAGTTCGGGCTTTGGAGGCCAGCGTGGCTGAACTGGAGGAGCTAAGGGAGGCAGAGAGCTATGTTGATGAGACTTTCTGGGACACTGTAGTACTGTCCCACCTCCAGTCTGAGAGCCCCAGTGCTCTTAAGGCGGATGAAAGGCTCAGGGGAGCAGAGCATTCAATGGGAACAGAGGGAAACCATCCCATAGTTGGGACCCTCCTTCCAGAGGATGTTGCGGTATCCTCTCGCACTAGGGATACCTCTGAGGGGGAAGGAACACCAGTTGTTAGGAAGAGGCAGGTGTTAGTAGTGGGTGATTTGATCGTTAGAAACATAGATAATTGGGTTTGTGATGACCGGGAGAACCGTATGGTGACTTGCCTGCCTGGTGTGAAGGTTATGGATCTCTCGAGGCATCTAGATAGGCTTGTGTGTAGTGTTGGGGAGGAGCCAGTGGTCGTGGTACATGTAGGTACCAATGATGTAGAAAAGGGTAGGAGAGATGTCCTGGAGGCCAAATTTAGGTTGCTAGGAAAGAGACTGAAATCCAGAACCTCTATGGTGGCATTCTCAGAAATGCTTCCAGTTCCACGCGCGCAGGGCCAGGTAGACAAGCAGAGCTTCAGAATCTCAATGCGTGGATGAGATGATGGTGTAGGGCGGAGGGGTTTAGATTTATTAGGAACTGGTGACACTTTGGGGAGAGGGGGAGCCTATACAGGAAGGATGGGCTCCACCTAAACCAGGGTGGAACCAGACTGATGGCACTGAACATCAAAAAGGCCGTAGAGCAGTTTTTAAACTAAGAGATGGGGGGAAAGCCGATTGGTGCAGAGAAGCACGTAAATCGGACGGAGACTTCTCTTAGAGGAGAATCCATTGATAGCGATTCTCTAGGCTGTAGTCAGAAAGAGAGGAGGGGAGAGGACAAACAAGGGGCCAGAGCAGACAAACAACCACATACAAAGTAATCTAATACATCAGGAAAGGGCAGACAAACAAACAGTGGCAAATTTTTAAAGTGCTTCTACACAAACGCTAGAAGTTTGACTAATAAGATGGGTGAACTAGACTACCTTGTATTAAAGGAGGAGATTGACATAATAGGCATCACAGAAACCTGGTGGAATGAGGAAAATCTGTGGGACACAATCATACCAGGATATAAAATATATCGGAAGGATAGAACAGGCTGTGTGGGTTGCGGAGTGGCACTATATGTGAAAGATAACGTAGAATCAAATGAAATAGAAATCTTAAATGAATCAACATGTTCAATAGAATCACTATGGATAGTAATTCCATGCTCCAATAATGAGAATATAGCAGTAGGGATATATTATCGACCACCTGACCAGAACAGTGATAGTGACATTGAAATGCTAAGGGAGATTAGAGAGGCTACCAAAATAAAAAAACTCTATGATTTCAATTATCCCCATATTGACTGGGTACATGTCACCTCAGGACGAGATGCAGAAATAAAATTTCTCAATGGCTTAAATGACTGCTTCTTGGAGCAGCTGGTACAGGAACCCACAAGGGGAGAGGCAATTCTCAATTTAGTCCTGAGTGGAGTGCAGGATCAGGTCCAGGAAGTAACTATTACAGGACCGCTTGGGAATAGTGACCATAATATAATAACATTTAACATTCCTGTGGTGGGAAGAACACCTCAGCAGTCCAGCACTCTGGCATTTAATTTCAAAAGAATTACACAAAAATGAGGAGGTTAGTTAAACAGAAATTAAAAGGCACAGTGACAAGAGCCAAATCCTGCAAGCTGCATGGAAACTTTTAAAGACACCATAATAGAGGCCCAACTTAAATGTATACCCCAAATTAAAAAACATAGCAAGAGACCTAAAAAAGAGTCACCGTGGCTTAACCGCCATGTAAAAGAAGCAGTGAGGGACAAAAAGGCATCTTTCAAGAAATGGAAGTCCAATCCCAGTGAGATAAATAGAAAGGAACATAAACACTGTCAAATTAAGTGTAAAACTGTAATAAGAAAAGCAAAAAAAGATTTTGAGGAACAGCTAGCCAAAAACTCAAAAAACAATAACAAAATGTTTTTTAAGTACATTAGAAGCAGGAAGCCTGCTAAAAAACCAGTGGGTCCCCTAGACAATCGAGATACAAAAGAAGCAATCAAGGATGATAAAGCCATTGCGGAGAAGCTAAATGATTTCTTTGCATCAGTCTTCATGGCTGAGGATGTTGGGGGAGATTCCTTTGTGGGAGATGAATCTGAGGAACTGTCCTGGATTGAAGTGTCATTAGAGGAGGTTTTGGAACAAATAGAAAAACTTAACGTTAACAAATCACCGGGTCCCGGATGGCATTCACCCAAGGGTCCTAAAAGAACTCAAATGGGAAATTGCAGAACTGTTAACTGTGGTTTGTAATCTATCCTTTAAATCGGCTTCCGTACCTACTGACTGGAAGATAGCTAACTTGACACCAATATTTTAAAAGGGCTCTAGAGGTGATCCCAGCAATTACAGACCAGTAAGTCTAACGTCAGTACCAGGCAAATTAGTCGAAACAATAGTTAAGAATAAAATTGTTAGGCACGTAGAAGAACATAATTTGTTGGGCAAAAGTCAACATGGTTTCTGTAAAGGGAAATCATGTCTTACTAATCTATTAGAGCTCTTTGAAGGGGTTAACAAACATGTGGACAAGGTGGATCCAGTAGATATGGTATACTTAGATTTTCAGAAAGCCTTTGACAAAGTCCCTCACCAAAGGCTCCTGTGTAAATTACATTGTCATGGGATAAGAGGGAAGGTCCTTTCATGGATTGAGAACTGGTTAAAAGACAGGAAACAAAGGGTAGGGATAAATGGTAAATTTTCAGAATGGAGAGGGGTAACTAGTGGTGTCCCCCAAGGGTCAGTCCTAGGACCAATCCTATTCAACTTATTCATAAATGATCTAGAGAAAGGGGCAAGCAGTGAGGTAGTAAAGTTTGCGGATGATTCTAAACTGTTCAAGATAGTGAAGACAGAAGCAGACTGTAAAGAACTTCAAAAAGATCTCACAAAACTAAGTGATTGGGCAACAAAATGGCAAATGAAGTTTAATGTGGATAAGTGTAAAGTAATGCACGTTGGAAAAAATAACCCCAACTATACATATAGTATGATGGGGGCTAATTTGGCTATGACAAATCAGGAAAGAGATCTTGGAGTTATCATGGATAGTGCTCTGAAAACGTCCACACAGTGTGCTGCAGCGGTCAAAAAGGCAAATAGAATGTTAGGAATTATTAAGAAAGGGATAGAAAATAAGACAGAATATACTGGTCCTGTATAAAACTATGGTACGCCCACATCTTGAGTATTATGTACAGATGTGGTCTCCTCACCTCAAAAAAGATATTTTGGCCTTGGAAAGGGTTCAGAAAAGGGCAGCTAAAATGATTAGGGGTTTGAAACAGGTCCCATATGAGGAGAGGCTAAAGCGACTGGGACTTTTCAGTTTGGAAAAGAGGAGACTGAGGGGGGATATGATAGAGATATATAAAATCATCAGTGGTGTGGAGAGGGTGAATAAAGAAAAGTTATTCATTAGTTCCCACAATATAAGGACTAGAGGACACCAAATGAAATTAATGGGTAGCAGGTTTAAAACTAATAAGCGAAAGTTCTTCTTCACACAGCACATAGTCAACCTGTGGAACTCCTTGCCAGAGGAGGCTGTGAAGGCTAGAACTATAACAGAGTTTAAAGAGAAGCTAGATAATTTCATGGAGGTTAGGTCCATAAAAGGCCATTAGCCAGGGGGTAGGAATGGTGTCCCTGGCCTCTGTTTGTCAGAGGCTGGAGACGGATGGCACGAGACAAATCGCTTGATCATTGTCTTCGGTCCACCCCCTCCAGGCCACCTGGTGCTGGCCACTGTCAGCAGACAGGCTACTGGGCTAGATGGACCTTTGCTCTGACCCAGTACGGCCATTCTTATGAGGTAGTAGTGTAGGCTTTCCCTGGCCCATTTTACTGCAAGGCATTCCCTCCCCTCTACAGCATACTTTTGTTCCCTTGGCAGGAGCTTCCTACTGAGGTATAAGACCAGATGTTCTTCCTCCCCAACCATTTGTGATAACACTGCTCTAACCCCATTTCTGAGGCATTGGTCTGCAGGATAAACTCCTTTTTAAAATCAGGGGCTATGAGGACAGGGTCACTGCAGAGGGCAGTCTTCAGATCTGTAAAGGCTTCTTCTGCTGCAGTGGTCCATTTTACGATGTTGGGGCCACGGGCTCTTCTCAGGTCAGTTAAGGGGTATGCCCAGGAAGCAAAGTGTGGAATGAACTTTTGGTAATATCCTACCAGTCCTAGAAATGCCCTGACCTACTTCTTCCTGGTTGGTTGGGGCCAATTTTGTATTGCTTCCACCTTGTTGAGTTGGGGTCTCACTACGCCTACAATATACCCGAGGTATTTAGCTTCAGTTAGCCCAATCACACACTTAGTGGGGTTTGCCATAAAGCCAGCTCTCCTTAGGGTCTCCAACACAGCCTTCACCTTCTCCAGGTTTGTATCCCAGTCTGGGCTGTGAACAACAATATCGTCTAAATATGCGGCCGCATACTTGCCATGCGGGCGTAATAGATTGTCCATAAGCCTTTGGAATGTTGCGGGGGCCCCATGCAGGCCAAAGGGGAGGACTGTACACAGGACCATCCTTAGGCATATGCAGAATACGCAGTTGCCTAAGGCACCACTCTTTCTGGGGTACCACTCTGCCGGGATGAAAGGGAAGCATAGGCATGCACTCTGCACTGGAGCTGATAGGGGCACTGCCGGCACTTATGGCCCCGCCAGAAGACCCCACTGGGCCGAGGGACTCCGGCAAGGAGGCCAGCAAGCTGACCCTGGCTGGGGAAGGTACCGGGCCGGGGGAAGGGAAAGCGGGCACGGCCGCAAGAGGCGCGAGCATGCGCCATCAACCCGGGCGGCAGCGGCCGGGTGGAGCCGGGGCTGCGCTGGGGGCAGGGTCACACATGGCGCGCCAGAGGGGGCGGTGCCAAGTTGGCGTGACAGTGCGGCGCCATTTTTTAAAATGGCCAGCCACGGATCGGGGAAGGAGGAGGAAGGAGACGCGCCGAGCGGGGCGTGGGGGAGCAGAGCCTGGCTAGAGGCGGGACGGCGGTGTGGCCAGGGCTGCGAACGCTGCCCGGGCACAGCGAGCAGCTGGGCCTCTCTCTCTTCCTTCCTGAGGCCTGTCCCACCTCTGCTGGGGGCGCTCTGGGCAGAGGCAGGGCCCCGGGCACTGCTTCCATTGCGCGGGCCAAGGAGGCAGACCCAGGCGGCAGCTGGTGCATGCTCCAGCCATGGCTGCACCGGGGGAGACGCTGAGGAAGAGGAGGAGGGTGGAGGGAGCCTCCAAGCCCCCGCAAGCGCCCAGCCACGAGGAGGGGGAGCAGGTCAGGAGAAGAAAGGGGCAGGCACCAAGGGACAGGGTGGAGGAGAGAGACAAATGCGGGGCAAGTGGAGACAATGAGGAAAAGGGCAGGAGGGGAGGTGTCAGTGGGAGGGGTACAGGGTAATGCTGGGAGAGGAGAGGGAAGGGCATTGGGGGCTGGAGGGGAGGTGCTGGGAGAAGGCTTGAAAGAAGGGGTGGGCATGAGGAAGGTGGGGATGGAGCAAGGCACGTGTGAGGGCATGGGGCAGAGCGTGGTGAGGGGGTGGGCATCAGGGAAAAAGAGGGCAAAGGAGACAGGGGCAGTGAGGGAAGGGGGAGGCACCAGAAGAGTGCAGGGGTAAGAGGATTCTGGGGGTGAAGCAGAAGGGCAGATGCCTGCAGGGGAGGAACCAGCACCAGAGGAGAGAGGCAGGGCAGGTGTGTAGAGGGAGGTGTTAGGAGAGGGGATGAGAAGGGGTAGCTCACTTGATCAGAGTGGGGCTACTGGAGGAGTGGGCACGGGGGGAGAGAAGGGCTGGTGGAGGGGGCAAGTCTCAGGAAGGCTGAGGGCAGTGAGAAAGGCAGGAGTCAGGACAGCAGAGGAGGGTGAGGGGTTGGGGGGCAGCAGGCACCAGGGGAGCTGATGGAGCAAGGGGAGGAGACATTGGGTTAATGCAATTGCAGGATAGTTGCATGAGGAGGGTTTGGTGGGGGGCCAAACTAATCCCTATTGGTAGGAGGATGGTGGGAAGAGTCCTTGGGGGGGGTCACATGACACCTTTTACTTTTGGTCGTGTGTCCATCTTGCCCCGAGAGTGGGGGCCAGGGATGTGGTTAACGGGGTCAGGGGTGTGGCTAATGGGGGGTCAAAGAGTACATTTTAAAAAAATTCTTTGGGTGCGCACCCTAATGAAATGTGCTGCTCACGCCTATGACGAGAAGCAGTGGAGCATGTAACAGCAGGGCTGGGTCCTAGAAAGAGCCGAATGCGCTGCCTGCAGCACAGTCTGAAGGAAGGGATTGGCTGCTGGCATCTCTGGGAAGGGGAGGAGGTAGAGAGTGGAAGAGCAAGTCAGGCATAGGGGCCCCAGTTTAATAATCCCGCCTAGGGCACCATAAATCCTAAGGACGGCCCTGACTGTATACTGGAAGAGGCCCTCGGGAGTTGAAAAGGCTGTCTTTTCTTTGGCTCCTGATGCCAGAGGGATCTGCCAGTAGCCCTTGGTCAAGTCAAGGGTGGACAGAAGTGGACCTTTCCCAGTCGGTCAATCAACTCATCTACCTGTGGCATGGGGTAGGCATCACATCTGGACACCTCGTTCAACTTTCAGAAATCATTGCAAAACTGTAGGCTTCCATCGGGCTTGGGCACCAAAACAATAGGACTGGACCATTGGCTATGTGACTCCGAGGTCCAGCATTTTCTTAACCTCGGCTTGGATCTCCCCTCATTTTGCCTCAGGTATTTGGTAGGGCTTAACATTCATCTTCACTCCTGGATCAGTGATGATGTCATAGTAAACCTCGGTTGTTCTCCCAGGCTCTGCGGAAAATACATCATGATTTCTCTCAGTCGTATCAGCTACTTCTGCCCCTTAGTCCGGGGTCAATTCAGGGGAAATCCCCACCTGCCTTTATGAGTTTTCCTCTTGGGGTGGTGCTCCCAGAGCAACCATTTGCACTTCTCTGTCTTGCCAGGGTTTCAACAAGTTGAATAGACTTCCGATAATCCGGCACCTTTGGGACCTAGGTGGTGCCAGATTATCGGATATGCCGGAGTACCAGGAGGTACTATAAGGGGGCATACTCCCAACCCTAACCCCTCCCTCTCCCACCTTATGCTCGGGTCCCGGAGCTGCCGGTACAGCTGCGTGTCTCCCTCCAGGAGCTGGGGCATGTGTGCTAAGCGGCCGGCTTTTCAATGAGCTGGCCGGGATGCCGTGTGCAACCCAATCCTCCTCCCCTCCCCTTCCCTTGCCCAGAGCCAAACACCTCCCCTCCCTGCTGTCACACAATCCTCGTTCTCCCCCAACCTTATGTCCGGGTCCCAAAGTAGCTGCCTGTGCTCAGCGGCCGGCTGCTAGCACGTGCAGGCTGGACGCTGTGTGCGCTGGGGACCATGAGCGGAACAGTGCAGGCTATGAGCGCGCATGCGACTCACAGCAGCCTGGCCGTGAAAGCAGCTGACCTGAGCAGTTCTGGGTCAGGAGTGGCGGACTACTGGATGCCGGACTATTGGAGTTTTACTGTATTTGCGCCAGCTTCCACCGGTCAGGCTGGCGAACCTTGTAGTCCACCTCGCCAACAGCTTCTGTTATTTCATATGGCCCCTGCCATCTGGCCAGGAGTTTGCTCTCGGCTGTTGGCACCAACATCATCACCAGCTCCCCTGTTTAGAACTTCCGGGATGTCGCTTGATGGTTGAGGAAGCTAGGTGTCCAATTCTCACTGAATTTTAATCCCCATCTTTCAGTTTTTGAAAATCCCAGACAGGGTCTCTAGGGATAGCAAGATTGTGAATATATTTGTTCTGCAATTCTTGCTCAGTCCCTCATTTAGCTAATATCATCATTTCCAAATGTATCTAGATTTCTGCAGATGACAAGAGTAGAAGCTGAACTTGCTACCACTTAAATTAATAGGTGTTGTGCACTGGCTTCAAAGGAGGCCAGGATGTGTCTTCAGTCAGTTTGTACTTTGAATAGGCCCACTGATGAACTCACTA